>CM065802.1:198940595-200190595 GCA_033398695.1 Orobanche coerulescens
CATTATCTTTATGGCTCTTCGTATAAAATCTACACGGATCAAAAAAGTCTAAAATATATATTTAGCCAAAAGGAGCTAAATATGATACAACGTCGATGGTTGGAGCTGATTAAGGATTACGATCTTGAAATATTATATCATCCAGGAAAAGCTAATGTGGTAGCGGACGCATTGAGTCGGAAACCCGTAGCCCTCCAAATGCTGAGTATGCTTACATCTCAACACGAGATCCGTCGAGACATAATTAGGCAAGATATAGAGATTTGGCTTCAGAAAGTTCAAGGCCAATTATGTACTTTGGAGATCACGTCGTCTTTGGTCAACGAAATCAAGTCGAAGCAATTTGAGGATCCATTACAAGTCCAGCTAAGAAAGGATGTGATGGGAGGAAAAGCTCCCGGATTTATGATTCAGGACGATGGTGTTTTAAGGTTTAGAGGTAGACTTTGTATACCTGCATACGTCGAGCTTAAGCAGACCATATTGAGGGAAGCGCACACTACACCGTATTCTCTTCACCCCGGTACAAGCAAAATGTATAAGGACATGAAGAATAACTATTGGTGGAGCAATGTGAAAAATGATGTTGAAGAGTTCGTGTCGAAATGCTTGACGTGTCAACAAGTCAAGATTGAACATCAACGGCCAGCGGGGTTGCTTAAATCACTACCAATCCTAGAATGGAAATGGGAGGATATAGCGATGGATTTTGTCACCAATATGCTGAGTACGCGAACAGGGATGAACATGATTTGGGTTATTGTCGATCGACTAACCAAGTCAGCTCACTTTCTGGGAATTAAGGATAAGTGGGGGCCCGAGAAACTAGCTCGTGTATTCATAGCGGAAATTGTAAGATTACACGGGACTCCTAAGAGCATTATTTCCGATCGAGACGATAGATTTGTGTCGCACATTTGGCAATCCGTTCACCGAGCTTTAGGGACGGAACTAAGGCTAAGTACATCGTACCGTCCTCAGACTGATGGGCAGTCTGAACAGACAATTCAGACCCTTGAGGACATACTGTGAGCATGTGCCCTAAATTGGAAGCATGACTGGGAATCGCACTTGCCACTAATCGAATTTGCCTACAATAATAGCTGGCATGCGTCGATTAAGATGGCACTGTTTGAGGCTCTATATGGACGGAAATGTAAGTCACCATTGTGTTGGGATGATTCCCCGGAACTGATTGGGACGGATCCGGATATGTTAGTGGAGACCCGGGAAAAGATTTCTTTGATTCGCGAGAGGCTTTTGGCCGCCCAAAGCCGACAGAAGTCATATGCCGATAATCAACGTCGACCGCTAGAGTTCAAAGTCGGCGATCATGTGTTGATAAAAGTATCGCCAACCCGGGGATTTTATCGCTTTGGGAAGAAGGGTAAACTCAGTCCGAGATATGTTGGGCCATTCGAGATTATAGAACGAATTGGCGAACTTGCTTACCGCGTGGGCCTTACGCCTTCACTGGGTCATGTGCATAATGTATTTCATGTTTCGCAGTTGAGGAAATACGTACCAGACCCTAAGCATATCATTGATTTCGGAGAGATTGAATTGAATTTCAATATCACCTTTGAGGAAAAACCAATCCAGATTTTGGAGCGTCGGGTAAAACAACTTAAGCGTAAAGTTATCCCTTTGGTCAAAGTACAATGATCGAGACATGGATCGGAAGAAGCCACATGGGAGACAGAAGAGCATATGAAGTCTAGATACCCCGAATTATTCACTTCGTAAGTTTCGGGACGAAACTTATTCTTAGGGGGAGAGAATGTAATAATCATACCTTTTACTGGTTATAATTATGAATTCATGAACTTTGTGGTTTGGTTTGTAATTTTTTGAACATTGGTATCATGTGTTTGATTCGAAATTGAGCCTGTATGTTGTGTTTTTACCAGTATCCCGCTAATATTCATTAACGTTGTGTCGAACCGCTTGTATCGCTTCTGCAACCCAGGATTAGCGTACGCTAATTTATATGGGTAGCGTACACAACGGAAGTTGTAGGCTAGCGCGCGCTACTACAGGAAGTTGCGCACGCTAACCGGCAGAATGGGACAGTCCAGAGGGCACTGGACGGGGACAAGGATTGATCTAGCGCACGCTAGGGGAACAGGTAGCGCACGCCACTATCGGGTGATAGCGCGCGCTAAGTGGCCCGGACAGTAAGGACAGTGAGGCCTGGACTTTGGCCAGACCAACAGGTAACGTGCGCTAAGACGGTCGTTGCGTGCGCTAACTCGTCGGTCGTAGTGCATGCTAGTTGGTCGTAATGCACGCTACCGGGATGGACAGAAGGGTTTTTGAACAGGACAGAGGGTTCTGGACTTAGACTGGACACCAGATAGCGCATGCTATGGCGAAAGCTGCGCGCGCTAACTCGGCGGTACAGCGCACGCTAACTCGATTGAGTAGCGCACGCTGTCGGATGTGGTGCACACCAGCTCGGATGGGCAGAAGGGTCTGGGATGCAGACCTAGGCCGATAGCGCATGCTATTCGGTAAGCGTTAGCGCACGCTAGGGCGCACTTATATAAATACATGTGTTGCGGTCAACACTTGTCATTTTTCACTTTCTTTCCTCTTCTTCGAGTTTCTAGACATCTTCAGAGTTGTGTAGGCGAGGGTTTCGATGGTTCACGGTTGAAACTCAGATCCTTCCAACTTCAAGTAAAAATCTATCAATCCTACATCATCTTCACCAAGGAATTGAGGTAATCCTTCCGTAGAACCCTAACTTTGGGGAAATTTGGGGGTTTTGGGGATCTCGTTTCTCCAACCGTTTTAACTCCAAATTTATGATGGATTATAGTTGAAAATAGTTGCATAAGTATGATTTCATGATTTCCTCAAGGTTTTGTGGATTGATTCCAAATCTTCTTTTGTAAATCGAGCAAAACCCATTATGCCCTCGTAGTGCTCGATTAAATGGTCCTAAGGGTAGAACCTAGGATGGATTTTAGTGTTTTCCAACAAAATTGTAAATGATTGAGCCTCGATGTTTGTTAGGGGCGGGATTTGGAAGATAGTTCGGACCATAGCCTTGTTCGTTGTTGTTCCTTTGAGTGTAAGAAAGTCCAGGCAAGTACTTTATTGCATTAGTTTATGGCATGCATTTCTGTGATGGTTTAGTTAACGATGAGAGTTGAAAGGTTGTTCTCGGGTACTCTCACTCGGGGATTGACTCGACGGGGTCACACGGGGACTTGGTGGCTTAGCAGCTGGACCGGGTCACGAGAGATACTTTGAGTGGACATCCTCACCTGTGGTTGCTCGACGGGGCACACAGGGACTTGGTGGCTTGAGGGCCGGACCGGGTCGCGAGGATCGTCGGAGTGTTTTTACTGATGATCGATATTGATATTCCAGAATATCTCGAATTGAATTGTTTTGGATTTTGAAATAATTTGGAAATGCCTGTGGATTAAAATAATTGTAATACTGTACTTGCACTAGCGGTTATGGCTAACCCCATCGTTGGGGTGGAATGTTTTGTACATTTCAGGTATTCTCGAGGGACAGGAGACCCCATGTGGCGCATACGGAGTTGAAAAGCACACTGGATGTTAGAGAGATCGTATCAGTCGTTGTATTTATGATGTTTGAGTCAGTTTTATATACTGTATTATTGTTGGTTTTGAGTTGTACTTTGTCGTGTAATGTTTGCATTCAGTGATTGATGTTGAACTATACTATTTTGGACGCGGCCGAGGCCTAACTCGTGTTTTGTATCCTTTGTTGGTCTGTTATGTCGTGGTTATTATGTACTGGATTGTGGTTTAATTGTGTATGTCGTCAGCCTGGCGGGACCTTTGTGTGTCCTGCGGCGTGTAATAACCCAAAGTGAACTTGGGGTGTTACAACTAGCGCGCGCTACTCAACACTATTAGCGTGCGTTAGCTCTTGCCTAGCATACACTAACTGCTTGCCCAGAGAACAAAAACAAGCTACTTCCACTACTGCACTTGGGTCAATAGAGTGCGCTACCGGCCAATGCTAGCGTGCACCATTCAATATAAATAGCGTGTGTTAGCCATAACCTAGCGTGTGCTATTTCTCCCCTCAATCAATAAAACGCCGAAGTCCGAACAACACGAATAAGATCCGAAACATACGAAACTCGAAAATATATAACATCGCAATATGATTTATCAAAAAGCGACACAATAATGGAATAATACTCAAAGCCAAAAATATTCGTGAAAATTACGGGTATTACATTCTCCCCCTCTAAAAAGAAGTTTCATCCCGAAACTTAAGAAATAAAAAGTTCGGGGTATCGAGATCGCATCTTCTCTTCCGTTTCCCAAGTCGCTTCCTCGATTCCATGTCTCGACCATTGCACCTTAACCAACGGAATGTTTTTGTTCCGAAGCTGCTTCTCGCGATGTTTAAGGATCTTCACCGGTCTCTCTGGAAAGGTAACATCCTCGGCTACATCAATCTCACTATAGTCGATAATATGACTTGGATCTGGTACGTACTTTCTCAGATGGGGAACATGAAAAACGCTATGGACATGAATCAAAGCTGGAGGTAACGCCAAGCGATAAGCTAAATCTCCAACCCTGTCCAAAATTTCAAACGGTCCGATATACCTCGGACTAAGTTTCCTCTTTTTCCCGAAGCGGAAAACTCCTTTAGTCGGTGACACCTTGAGTAGAACATGGTCTCCCACTTCGAATTCCAAAGGTCGACGATGAGTATCAGCATAAGATTTTTGATGGCTCTGGGCAGTCAACAACCGGTCTCGGATAATAGAAATCTTTTCATTAGTCTCCATCAACATATCCGGTTCCATTCCGACTAACTCCGAAGCCTCATCCCAACACAATGGCGATCTACACCGCCTACCATAAAGTGCCTCAAATGGTTCCATTTTGATCGACGCATCCCAACTATTATTGTAGGCAAACTCGATCAACGGCAAATGAAGTTCCTAGTCATTACTCCAGTCTAGGGCACAAGCCTGCAACATATCTTCCAATGTCTGTATTGTCCGCTCAGTTTGGCCGTCTGACTGAGGATGAAAGACGTACTCAAACTCAACTCGGTGCCCAATGCCTGATGGACCTATTGTTAGAAATGTGACACGAAACGACCATCTCGATAAGAAACAATAGTTTTAGGGGCACCATCAATCTCACAATCTAGGCTATAAAGGTTCGGGCCAATCTCTCCGGTCCCCAAGTATCCTTAATACCAAGGAAATGTGCAGACTTGGTTAATCGATCAACGATTACCCAAATCATATTCATTCTGGCTCTAGACCTCGGCATCCGCGTGATGAAATCCATGGAGATATCTTCCCACTTCCACTTGGGAATGGGAAGCGGTTTCAACAATCCCGCTGGTCGTTGATGTTCGATGTTGACTTGCTGACACATCAAACATTGTAATACAAACTCTGTGACGTCTTTCTTCATATTATTCCACCAAAAATTTCGCTTCAAGTCCTTATACATCTTACTCATTCCGGGGTGGATTGAGTAAGGCGTAGCATGGGCTTCTCCAAGAATTCTCTACCTCAACTCTAGATCATTTGGAACACAAAGCCTACCCTGAAATCTCAAAATACTATCCTCATGGACCATAAAAACAGGGGCTTTTCCTTTAGTTACATCTTTCTTTAGTTGAGAGATCATCGGGTCACTCCGCTATTTCCCTTTGATATCATCAACCAAGGACGAAGTAATTTCGAGAGTACACAACTGTCCCTGCACTCTTTGAAGCCAAACTTCTATACCTTGTTCGATCAAATCCTGACGAATCTATGTCTAGGATGTAAGAACCTCAAGCATCTGAAGTGATGTAGATTTGCTGTTCAAAGCGTCCGCGATGACATTAGCTTTCCCCGGATGGTAAAGAATTTACAAATCATAATCCTTAATCAATTCCAACCAACATCGCTTCCTCATATTCAACTCTTTTTGATTGAAAATGTAATTCAAACTCTTGTGATCAGTATAGATCTGACATGAAGAGCCATATAAATAATGCCGCCAAATCTTAAATGCGAAAATAATTGCGGCCAATTCCAAATCATGGGTAGGATAGTTCATCTCGTATGGCTGCAACTGCTGTGATGCAAAGGCTATCGTTTTATTGTGCTGCATAAGCACACATACAAGCCCTTGTCCTGAAGCATCACTATAAACTGTAAATCCTTCACTACCCTGTGGTAAAACGTCTTTTCAGCTCATCGAAACTCTGCTGCCTCTCAGCAGTCCAAACAAATTTTTCTGTCTTCTGAAGTAATTGCGTAAGCGGCCGAGCGAGTTTTGAGAACCCCTCGACAAACCGACGGTAATACCCAGCAAGACCCAAAAAGCTACGAACTTCCTTAACATTATTAGGCGGTGACCAATCTAGCAGTGCCTCAATCTTCTGCGGGTCCACATGAACCCCTTCGGCCGAAACCACATGGTCGAGAAACATAACTTTCTTCAGCCAGAATTCACATTTTGAGAATTTCGCATAAAGGTACTCGACTCTCAAAATATCTAATATCAGACGCAAGTGTCGGGCATATTCCTCCTCATCTCAAGAATAAATCAATATGTCGTCAATAAAGATGACCACACACTTTTCAAGGTACTCAATGAATATCTTGTTCATTAACTGCATGAATACTGCCGGTGTATTAGTCAATCCAAAAGGCATGACCACAAATTCATAATGTTTGTGTCTTGTCCGAAAAGCAGTTTTCGGTACATCAGACTCTTTCACTCGAAGCTGGTAGTACCGTGATCTCAAATCAATTTTCGAGAATATTGCCGCTCCCTGCAACTGATCGAATAAATCATCTATACGTGGTAATGGATACTTGTTCATGATGGTCACTTGTTTAGCTCACGGTAATCAATGCATAAACGTAGCGAACCATCCTTCTATAGGTTAAGCTCCGATACCATATTCTGTAATATCCCCAAGTTATTCAGGGTATATTACAGCGCTGTGAGTCCCTTCGTGGGACCCACAAGGCTATACAAACGCGGAACCATGAACTTTGACCGATAAGGTCTAAACATAATCTAATGTAGGACAATAAAATTAGCAACCAAGATAATATTCAATAAGAAAAAATACGATACATCGGAAATCAATTCCCAAGGCAACACAGGCCAAAACATCAAGAAGGTCAGAACAATACTCGCGTACTCTTAACCGTTCCAACGCAACATTACTAAATGGATGAAATACAAAATACAGATAGTGTCAAGACACAACATCACACTTGACCATCATCTTCATGCCGACCCGGTACGTGCCTATCCGTTCTCCTGGATCCTAAAATACATGAAACGTATTTCCCCCCAAAAAGGGGTTAGCCATCGAATAACTAGTACAAGTACACAAGTATGAAAATTAATACTTCTTACAAGATAAGGTAAGCAAAAACCCATATCATAAATCATCGAGATATTAAACCTCGTTTCATTCTCATATTACCAACCGTAAGACTAGTATTCTGGAATAACTAAATCTCATACCATACGTCATGATTAACCATGGATTCGAACTATAAGCTACGATCCCTCAGAGGACTCGAAGTCCCATCCCGGAGTGGTTAACCCAATATATTCAATGGATCGCACTATAAGAAATGACCCCTCAGAGGACTCGAAGTCCCATCGCGGAGTGAACATATAATAATATAACAACACAATGTTCAATGGATCGCACTAAAAGCAACGACCCCTTAGAGGACTCGAAGTCCCATCCCGGAGTGAACACATAGTTATATGCATAAGATTGTTCAATGGATCGCACTAAAATCAACGACCCCTCAGAGGACTCGAAGTCCCATCCCGGAGTGAACATCTTATCAAATACATCACAATACTATACTTTCAATGTCAAGAATTACAATCATAAAAATATACTTGCCTTTGAGACATCGTGAATCGGGAGGAAAAGTATACATGCTCGGTAGGTCCAAAGAATTGCGCTTCCGGAACCTAAATGATCCATAAGGAAAATGATAATTAAGAATCCATACTCAAATTACACGGAGAGATTACCGACACCCGCCTACGATTTACGATTCTCCAAGGATAATCAACTAGAGGTTGGAAATCATCCAACCCCTCTCAAATCCGCATGATGTACATAAACATCCATATAATCGTAGGGGAAACGTGGGTACAAGGTGGATACATCATAATCTCAAAGATTTCAAGCTCCAAAATGGATAAATCAGACGAATCTAAGAAAATCCCAAAAAATTCCCCAAACTAGGGTTCTAAGGAATTTACCTTAATTTGTAAGGTAGAAACAGATTAGATGTTGTATAATCTTTGTTATCCCACCAAAGATGTTGATATATGATGAATAGCCGCCCCCAAATTGCCTCAGGATCCCCCCTCTTATGTTCTCTCATCGAAAATGAAGAAGTGGGAAGAAAAATGACGAAGAACAGGGCTGACCGTCCTTATATACTGTGTCTAATTAGGGCGCGCTAAATATCAGGGTTAGCGTGCGCTAACGGGGCTACCTGGTAGTCCAGTGGCTTCTGACCTACGACGTTAGTGTGCTCTACCACATCCTTAGCATGCGCTAACTGTTACTATGAAGAAATTCTGAACTTTGTGCCCACCTCATTAGCGTGTGTTACTGTCGAAACAATAGCGTGCTCCTCCAGCAGGATAGCGTGCGTTAGCTAGCGCTTAGCGTGCGTTAACTGTTCGTCCACATAACAGAAACACCTACTGTCCCGGCATCACCTAATTCGTTAGCGTGTGCTACTGGCTAGACTAGCGCGCACTACTCAACACTATTAGCGTGCGTTAGCTCTTGCCTAGCATACGCTAACTGCTTGCCCAGAGAACAGAAACAAAGGTACTGCCACTACTGCACTTGGGTCAATAGCGTGTGCTACCGGCCCATGCTAGTGCGCGCCATTCAATATAAATAGCGTGCGTTAGCCATAGCCTAGAGTGCGCTATTTCTCCCCTCAATCAATAAAACCGCGAAGTCCGAACAACACGAATAAGCTCCGAAACATACGAAACTCGAAAATCTATAACATCGCAATATGATTTAGCAAAGAGCGACACAATAATGGAATAATACTCAAAGCCAAAAATATTTGTGAAACTTATGGCTATTACACCTATAAGCTCAAAGGTGCGCTCCACGGACATGAACCATTCGTCTACAAATACTGGCCCTTAGACCTTTGAATGGTGGTGGTGTAAAATGCTGAAACTGTGCACAACTTGTGCCTGATTAGGAGCTGGCACATTATCATTGTGGTTATTCTGACATCTGTTACCACCACTAGATCCAACACCATGGTTGGCATTCTAATCACTGAGATTATCCGCACCTTGGTTAGCTGGGCGTCCACGTCCACGAGTTGCAATGATCCTAAGCCATATCATAGGTAGTGACCTCTCAGTACTTGCCCAACGAGAGGGAGAAATAAATAAAGAATTGTATTGCTTATATGGATTTAAAACATGAGATTTTTAGCAATGATAAAATAATTCATGTCACACATATATGTATGAACTTATAAGAAAACAATGGCATGCCCAAATATTTTATCATAAAATTTCTATTTACAAAATAGATAGAATGCATCATTAGTACATGAATCATGGCTGATCTAGTAAGATGTATTTATCACATAATGGATAATGATGACTTAAAGGTACATTGGAGTCGACGTGGAGCAGCGGAGATGGATGATCATAATTTTATAGGGATTTTGCCTACTTGCGAAAATAAAATTTAGTTTGAAAAAGAAATTATTTTAATGAATCTATAGAACTGTAGACCCACTCTGATACCACTTAGCATCCTATTCTAGGAAAAATAATTCTTCTAATTTTTAAGAAGAAATTAATGAATAATCGCAGCGGACACACATTTTTAAAGCCGAACATAACGATCGCAAGTACTATTCTCAAAGTCATTGTTAAACAAAACATACTTTGATGTGAATTTAAAACAATGCAAACCCTCTTTCGTAATTCAGTTTTATATTGTTTCCAATTGAGCCAAAGACTCATTATTCTTTGGTTATGGATTATAATGGAATAAAACAAAATGACTCGCTAAACTGGCTGCACTTCTTTTCTCATGAAGTAATCGTCATTCCATGCAATTCTCGATGTAATTTTCATTTTGGATCATCCGGAAACAGCCTCTCTGTGTTAAGAAAGTGGTAAGGCTGCATACATCCGATCCTCCCTCACCCCGCTTTTTGCGGGAGCCGTTGAGACATTGGGGTAATGTTGTTGTTGTTGTTTCCACTAGCTCAGTGTGGAAAGTACGCAATATGTCTAAATTAAATTCTAAGTATATTTGTAAGTATAAATAATATGACTGATAAATTCTGAAGCCCGTCGGCTAACTCGAAGGCTTTATCCTCAATTAAGTATTTCTGACTGATTTACACATTTAAGTATTTCTGACTGATTTGCACATTTAAGTACTTCTGACTAATTTTCACAATTAAGTGCTTCTAACTGATTTGCAAATTTAAGTGCTTCTGACAGATTTCACGTGCACATACAAGACAACATATAAAGCAATTAAAATAAATCAAAGCATAATAAAATTCCCCACACCTTGATAAAATGCATAACTTGACTTGGATCTCGAAGGATGCAAGCTAGATAGGAAGAGTACAAGCGGTACTTGTCACTTTCTTGGACCTAGACTTGTGTCTTGGTTTAGCAAGAAACAATTGGCAAACTCGCTTTCAACAGCTGAATCGGAATACTATGCTGATGGTAGTTGCTGCATGCAGATTCTCTGGATGCAACAACAACTGTCAGATTATGGAATTGAAGCCAAGGAAACACTGATCGTGTGCGACAACATGAGTGCAATTGCAATAACGCATAATCCTGTATTACACTCACGCACTAAGCACATTCACATGAAGCATCACTTCATCAGAAATCATGTTGAGAACAAGGATGTTCGGCTTGAAAAAGTTCATACAGATATCTAGTTAGCCGAAATCTTTACCAAACCTCTCAGCACAGCAAGATTTTGTATGCTTCGACAAGAACGGGGATTGCTACAGCCTGACTCCCTGTAAGTTTTTAATGCTTTCACTCAATAATTGAGGGGGAATGCTGTAAGACCCACGAATACAGTATCCACCAATGATTATATGTACACTCAAACATTTTAAACAACACTGTAGGAATGAAGAGACATGAACTATCCTACAGCTGACGTGTGTAATAATTAAGGGGGAATATAGTATGACCCATGAATACAGCATTCATCCGAAAGTTGATGTATGGAATTGAATCTCGTATGTACCCATTAAGGGAGAACGCTGTATAATCGCGGATACAACACATACTATGGCATTCAATTAATATTAAATTCTAATATTCTATTATTTCAAAACAACTTTGAGTCCACATGCCCTGTTTTTAAATTCAAACGTCTTTTGCATTAAAATGCTTTACACGACATGTGGACAATAATATATCAAACGCCGCGATTTTTCAAATTATTTTATAATTTCTCACCGCCATTTCGGGCAATAAGGGAAGTTGAAACGACAGATGTGGGACCCGGTATTAATTCAAAATCTGATGGATAAGATATACCCGTTACACTCAGTCCATCCTAATCGTTCATTTAAAACGACGGTTCCCATCCCTTAGATCTAGCCGTTCACTGTCTGGAAAACCTAAATCTTCCCACCGTCCAACTATAAAAGGACTGTTTATGCCTCTTTTGACTCTTTACGCTTTCTACAAATTAAACGAGTCTTTGTGCAAACAGCCTACAGTTTACTGCGATTTTCTTTGAATATCACTTCTTTTCTTCAAGAAACTACTTTGGCATCTTCACAGACTTCCTCTCCATCTCTCAAAAAGACCGCCACCATCATTGACAGAAGGATCTTTGCCAGATATGTAGTTGTTGAGCGTGTTCATGCTGAAGGAGACGATGTCGAACCAATGGAGATCATCGTTTCGAGAATTCGTCAACAAGGCCTCTATCGCCTTGGAAGTCACAACCCTGTTGTATGTTTCTTTTCTCTTGCACAGGGAGGAAACGTTGCCGACATCACTGCTATCGTCCGCGGAGTGGAAATCCGCATGGACCAAGCGCTGCTGCAAAACCTATATAGGCTCCCTGCTGATGGCCTATCCATGGAGGAACTTGAGACCTTTGGGTCCCAAGAAATCCTCACCAAATATTGGAAATTGTTCACTGGTTCAGCATCGGATGAGAATGTCCATGTTTCATGTCACAAGAAATGTTTTTGTCTTCCATTTGTTTACTTACACGATTTCTATTGTCGTGTAATTGAAAACCGAACAGGTGCTTTTGAGATGTGCACCAACCTGAGATTTCGAATGATGGTCGCCATAATGTCATGTGAGAAGGTCAATTGGTGTCAGATCGTTATCAAGAGGCTGCAAGAAAAAGTTTCAAAACCTGCCTCTCAGAAAAAGTCTTTTGGACTGCTTCTCAATAATGTTCTGACAAAATGCGGTGTTCCGCAAGCCAAGGAAGCAAAGAAAATAAATTCACGCAAAATATATCAGAAGATCCAGGCCCTCCGTCTTCAACAAGCAACATCTGATTGCGAACAGGCCATTTGTCCGAACCATGCCCCTTTCTGCTGATCCAAGGGACATGACTTCGAAGTCTGGGAGCGAGGAGACTTCAAAGAAAAGAAAGAGATCTCACAGCAAAACTCCCGTTGCTGGTGAGAAACCGAAAAGGAAGCAAAGGAGGCTCATAGAAGTTAAGACTACAGAGATTACAGAAACCTCAGTCGATGCTGCTACTGTGCAAACAGTATATCCCAAGCCATTGGCTGCAACGACGGATATACAGCAATCTGCCAACATGAAAGACTCTAGCGAGTCGGCTGCCTCTTTGGAGCCAATAGCCACAACTCCTGAACGGGAAACTACACCCATATGGGATCCATCTCCCTTCAGGATACCAACCCTTGTACGGGATCCCTCTCCAATACAAGATCCCACACCTATAGTGGAACCCTTGCCTACAGCGGACCCATGCGCTGTACGCAGCCCCTCCCCGAACACCACATTAAAAAACTTTACTATCTATGCAAATCTTGTATAATGGAAAACTTACAGGCTTGCTCCGTATGACACCTTGTACAATTTGAGCGATTGGAGCGAAGAATAAAGGTTTGTTTTGGAGATGACGGACTCTCAAAATGTTGAAGTCCTGATCCAATGGGACAGCCTTTGCTGTAAGGAGCTGATTTCGAGCCATCTAATGGACAAAGCCGATGCTCAAAAGAAAGGAAAATCTCAGTCCATGGAAACACTTCCTATCAGTCCAATATCTGACCACGACTCATACGACAATGATGATGCCTTCCAGGCTGGTCTTAGGATGAGCCGTGAAGACGCAAGAGAATAAGAATTCTCCCGGACACAATATCAAAAAGGTGAAGGGCATCAAGTCACCATCAGTCCCCTTCCCCAAAACAAGAAAATGTTCAAAACAGCAAGGATTCAGTCCCTCCTATCGCGGAGGAACAAACAGTCTCTCAACAGGCATCCGAGCCTATCGCTGCCTAGCCCGAAGATGAAGCCCGCGCCATCCCGCAAGAGGAATCAGTCCCTCTGCCGGAACAGGCGGAAGCTGAAAGAAACCAGGAGGAATCAGTCCCCCCTGTACCAATGTCTACAGAACCTATTTCGCAACAGGAAGGAACAGTTCCCCCTGTAGCCGAGTCTGAACAGCCGCAAGCTGCAACAGCCCCTGTTGTCCCTGCTCCATCACCAATTGAAGTGGAATCCGACGATGGTTTCTTACCTGAGGATGAACCACAACGGCCGCGTCCTCATGTGGTCATAAGGCAGCTCAATGGAGATGAAGATTTTGCCAGACCCGACTCTCCAAGGACCATAGAAAGGAAAGAGCAACTGCATGCTCTTGGCCGGCAAATAGTTTTCCTACAGGACGCTGTCAATGCCCTGCACACTGTTGAGAAAGAAATAAATTGGTTGCATGAAACAGCTATTGACGAAATGACTGGTGTCAAGCGCGAAATTTCCCAAGTGGAAGAAGTTTTCCGCATTCTACCCACCGTCATGAAGCAAGCTCTCAACAAACTTCAACAGCGCCAGGAACAGATCCTGAAGGAAGAACAGGAAAAGCTTCGCATTTCTGAGGCCAAGACAGTATCTGCCCTCATTGAAACCGATTCCCGCCTTCGAGGCCATGACAAAAAGATTGATGATATGTCACTAGTGCTCCAATCACTAGTTGATAAAATGGCAAATTTTGAGACAAAACACGATAACGCAATGCAAATCCTGGAACGCTTAGATGAGAAGGACTCTTACCTTGATGAAGCTAAAAAGGGGGAAGAGGCTAGAGAAGCTTCGAAAATATTAAGGCTGCAACAAGAAAAGGAGATGGAAGATGCAGTTAAAGACAGCATCACTGATGCAATTACCGATTGTCATCTCCTACTCACACTATTAGGATACAGGGTGCTCGCCCTGAATATCACGATCCTAACATTCAATGAAAAAACCTTGTACAGAAATCCTCAGAAATAAATCTCCCAACCAACGGACAGCCTACAACAGACGAGATAAAGGATTGGAGGATAAATGAACTATTAAGATACTTCGTGCTTCTTATCAGGGAATCCTCCATATTCAACGGCTGTAAAATGCTGAAGGAAGCTGCCGAGGAATTCAAGAAAAGTCTGGATGAAGGAACGCTCCCCCTGCAGATGCAATTAAAATCCAAATACAGGAAAGGAGATCTGGTTACCCACCCGGAAGATTGGATCCTTGTGTTCGATAAATCTTATGAAGGAAAAGCCAACTATTTAAATCGAAACTGGGATGCCTTACAAAACTGGTGGAGGGGAACCAAGAACGACTCAAAAGGCCTTGGAGGCATTCTGACTACAGGAGTTAGCTTAAATGTTCCTTCCTGTATCTTTATTTTTGAAACAGCAAAAATCTTGTATACTTATATTTGCTAAACATTGTAATCTTTGCCATACATCAATAAAATATTTTTTTGTGAAAGATTACAACTCGTAATCTACTGTGTTCCTGTATGATTACGAAATTTATTTATTTGCTGAAATCTAACAAGTATGAAAACTTGTTAAGTACTTAAGTTGTAAGAACTTGTCTGCGAACAGTTCATAGGTTAAGTTGTATTCAATAAGACTACACTGTAAGATTGTGCCTGCGTGACAATCATAATTTTAAGCTGTAAAAACACTTTGCTGTTAGATTCTATCTTTTTAGAACTTGCCTGCGAGCAAGTCATATTGCTTTAAAAATGCTCAAGACCAGAATGTTCGACAGAAGACCAAGAAAACAGCCTCCCTTTAAAATGTTTCAAAGGTTTTGGCATCAAGATTTTGGCCTCATCATGAGGATTTAAGAAGAATTGGCAATTATAAAAAAGGGGGAAATTGTTGGGATAAACAATCCCGTATCGAAGTTTTGATAAAATGCCAACATACAGCAAAACAGCTATCTCGAAAGACGATCGAAGTTGTTGGAGTAATCAATCTTGTATCGAAGTCTTCTCATAATGCCATCATACAGCAAAAGAGCCAAATAGCGCTAAGTATGGAAGCTGTTCCTTCATACAGCAACACTTCATACAACAGCTGCTTTTATATAGCCTACAGCATAATTGGATACAACATACAAGCTGTAAGTATTGATTTCCTCAACACTTATCCAAACAGGACAAGACCGTTTAGTACGGAATCTGCTTTATCACTAAAGTCAAGTCCGGTTTGAAAAGAAGTATTTAAATACTGAAAGGATAAAGTATTTAAATACTAAATCCGACAGAGATCTTCAGACAACTCAAAAATCGGATCGTGTTTTATTCAAATAAATCATCCCGTTGGAACGGACTTCTGCTCAATGGATATATTCTCAACGGATCTATTCCAAAAGATATATATACTCCGATGTTTGAAGATCAGCATACCAAGAGAATACTTGAAGATTCACGAACAAAGAATCATACTCGAGCTTATACAAGTATTCAGACTGAGATATACTGAGTTTCCTCAAGATCCTCAAACGAATAGTATATCAAGAGCAGTAATATTTCTTCAGGCATATAGTCAATCCTAAGAGAAGAAATATATAAGTGCTCATCCTTGAACTACACATCATCAGCTCAAGCTCAATAAAGTCAAGTTGTTGTTCAACCAACGTTCTTTCATTGAAGAAACCATCAGACCTGTGTGGACTGAGAAAGCCTTGCTCTTCCTGAACTGTGTATGACGGATCTGCATTGTAGAGACGAAGCTTAGGAACTGTGTGTGAAGAAGTCAGTCAAGTGTTGCTTTGACCAATCCGTGTGAACGGTTGAAAGCTACGATCTTTGTATCAATCTGTGTGAACGATATATTGATAGGTTTGATTATAGACACGTAGTTGTGTCGTAGTGTTTATAATAAACTTTTTACTCCTGTGTGGAGGACCAGTGGACTTAGAGGGGTTTACCTCGAACCACTTTAATTACTGTGTCAATTACCTTCTGCATTTACTGTTTCCATAATTGTGATTATTTTAAGTATATACTGCATACCGAGTTGCTGTATTTACAACAACTTACTGTTACAAGACTTCCGCTACGCACTCTAACTTGAAAATCGTACAACTTTTTGCTTAAACACTTTCCAAGATGTATTCTGTATACTTAGTGGCCAACAGTAGCCCAGGAAGAACATAAACATGAGGAATCAGTCCCTCCTCTCATCCATGAAGAACTAGCTACTTCTCCCATACAGGAAGCCCACCCTGTACAAGATGAACAAGAAGACACCACCCGTGCCGTCTGCCAAGAGGAACCAGTCCCTCATCCGGAACAGGTGCAAGCTAAGAATCGGCAGGAGGATTCAGTTCCTCCTGTAGTTCCAACTACTGAAAATCAACCAAGGCAGGAGGAATCAGTCCCTTCTATCTCCCGGACAGACCTCACAGATCAACCTTCAAAAGCCCCGCTTCCGAACACGTTGAATCTCCCATCTCTACAGGTTCCCACTCTGAACCTGATGACGGTTTCCTCCCTAACGACGGACCACAGAGACCCCATCACAACGTGGTTCTTAGACAGATCGTAGAAACATCAGACTCAATGATGATGTAGTATATCAGTATTTGCGCCGTTTGTGCGGAAGCATGAATTAAATGCGTAAATTAAGTGACACGCGAATTTATAGAGGTTCGGCCAAACGTGACTACGTCCTCTCTCGATGTATATTTTTCAATAGGCTAAAGATCAAAACCTCTGCACCTCTCTTCTATCGGTCGAGGGATATCCGTTACAAGCTCGTCTTCTATCGGTCTGAGTAAAACCGTTTTTCCTTTTCTATTGGATAAGGAATCAACCACTCTAGCTTTATATTGGTACTAGATAAACCTCACTAAGATAGCGATTGTGATTCTAACAATGCCGGATCCTTGACCCTAATAACACCGAATCCAATCATATCTTTTCTTTTTCTCACTCGTGTATGATTTTGTTTATAACACTCAATCACTCTAATTTAAGCTCAAGAACAACAACTATAATGTTTACAATGATATATCAAGTGTATATGAATTGCTCAATGTTGTTGTATGGAATGATACCAACTCATTTGGTATTTATAGTCTTCTTCCACAAACTCGCCGTTACTGCCAGTTATTATTAGCGTGCGCTAGGCTGACTTCCTTAGCGTGCGCTATCGCATGTATTTAGCCTTTAGCGTACGTAATGTACTGTTACGTACGTTAGTGTCTTTCCAGTATCAGTCCAGTGGCTTCTGTCTCTGGCTATTTAGCGTGCGCTAACACTTCCTTTGAAGCGTGCGCTAATCATGCATCATTGCATGCGTCATATATCCGTTAATGCTTTTTGACTTGTAGCAGATTCTCCCCAATGGATTGATTGACTTGATTCAAACTGATATTTAGCGTGCGCTAAATATCACCTCTTGCGTGCGCTAAGCTTACTTCAGTGCATACGTCATTCTGTGTTTGAATCTTTTCACAACGGTAACAAGTCTTCGATAACATGCGTTAATCATCACGTGTAGCGTGCGCTATCCTCATCAGATGACTTCACTTCAGGTTACTACGAACTCGTCTGATCTGCAGCCGGGACCCGTTAGCGTGCGCTAACTTATATTTCTAGCGTGCGCTAGCTTTGTATTTTGTCCAGCCTTTTGCGTCTTCGATTCCTTCGTCGTTTTGCTTCACCTTAGTTGTTTTGTTTTGTTTAGCAACTTAATCATCAAAACATTATTTATGAATATGTGGAATAAATATTCCAACAATCTCCCCCTTTTTGATGATTACAAAACAACTCTTGAATTGGATAAAACCTGCAAAATAAAATTATATATATATATATGTACGTTTCAAAGTTTTCGACTTTGATCGTTTCGTTAGTTTCTCCAATCCTTTTTCTTTTTCTTGTCATTTTCGACTTCTTCGTTTTTCATTTTTCAACTCCTTCGTTTCTACCCCTTTTTGTATGCTTTCTTCTCATTTCTTCGATTTTTATTATTTTCTCCTCCTTTTTACTTTTTATTTTTCTCTTCATATCTTTCATGACGCTTTTATCCGATTCAACTCCTTCTCCCCCTTTTTCTATTCAGCAAAAAGTATAAAATAGAGGATACCAATAAAAAAAATATGCATGAAATGTATGCAATAGTATAAAAATATGTAATACTAGGGTATAAAACTCCCCCTGAAATTAATATCTCCCCTTTAAAGATATTACTCCCCCTGAGTATAATACCAATTGTTAAAATTAGTTTTTGGGGATCCAACCGAAAGTCGGTCTTTCGAGACGTAGACGATATTTGAAACAATTATTCCTTTAGGAACCCAAACTTTCTTGACTTTAATCGTCCATCTTGGGCTTTTGCAATTCGAAATGTGATGCCCAATTTTCAAACATTTTTCACACCGGGGTATTTTGAAATTTACGGATTCGTTTTTAGAAGGCGGTTTGAAACGTAACCCCTCTTTATTTAATGTGTATTTTTGAACCGAGAGCATATTTTAAAATTTCTCGTTTCCGAGAAAAAATTTCTTTGTTAAATTTTTTAGCTCGGTTTGGACTTTAACAAGATTATTCTTTAAAATATTCTCGTTTTCAACGCATTTTGAATGATCGATCTCAACAAATTTTCCCTTTTCTAGAATTTTGGAATTCTCATTTTCCAATGATTTATATTTAAATTGAAGGGATTTAATTTCTTTTAAAGCATTTTGATAATCGGTATGTAATAATTCGAATGCTTCAAAAAGTTCGTCGTAAGAGATACTTACTTGGCTTTCGACGTCGCTATCGTCGAATGAACTCCGGGCCATAAATGCAAAGGTTATTTTGATCGATGAAGTCTTCATCAGGATCTTCGTCACTCCATGTTGCAACTAAGACTTCCTTGGGTTTAACCCGACAATTCTTAGCAAAGTGGTCTGGTTTACCACATAATCGATAGGTGTTGTCGAATTTCATAGATTCGCCTGCTTGAATGTCCTTCTTCCTCCGGTTTAATAAGTGTTGGAACTTATTAATATTCTTGGCATAATATGCCGATTCTTCGTCGCTTTCATCCACCGGGATTCTTCTTTCTTTCTCGACATCTTAGCCTTCATGGCTATCGAACTTTCCTTTGGTTTCGGTTTGGCATTTCGAGATTTTAGGACCATCTCATAGTTGATAAGAGAACCAACGAGAGCACTAAAATCAAGAGTATTTAAATCTTTAGATTCCATTATTGCCGTCACCGTACCGTCCCATTCTCGAGGTAGTGATCGGAGAATTTTCTTTACTTTCTCACTACTCGAAAGTGGTTTCCCTAAACATGCTAATCCATTAGTAATAACCGAAAAATGGTCAAGCAATATCGTGATGGATTCGTCGTCCTTCATTTGAAATAATTCGTATTTGTGAAGGAGTATGTTTATCTTCGTCTCCTTGACTTGAGACGTACCTTCGTGTGTAACCTCAAGCATTTTCCAAATTTCTTTGGCACTATCACACGATGATATCCGATTGTGTTCTTCCGGATTTAAGGCACAATAAAGAAGTTGAGTTGCCTTACAATTGTAGTGGTCATTTTTCCAATCGGAATCGTCATATTCTTCGAAATTTTTAAGCGTACCGTTGGAATTTGTCGGAATTTTCGGACCAAGACAAATCACCTTCCAAAGCTCGATGTCATATGCTCGGATGAATATAGACATCTTTTTCTTCCACGTCATGAAGTTTGAGCCATCAAAAAATGGTGGTCGGTTGAGAGCAAGGCCTTCGATGGGAGCAAGTTGAAATGCCATTGGATATTTTCTCCTCGGATGTAAAGCCGCTTATAGGAGTACCGCTCCGATACCAACTGATGTAGTATATCGGTATTTGCGCCGTTTGTGCGGAAGGGTAATTAAATGCGGAAATTAAGTGACACGCGGATTTATAGAGGTTCGGCCAAATGTGCCTACGTCCTCTCTCGATGTATCTTTTTCAATAGGCTAAAGATCAAAACCTCTGCACCTCTCTTCTATCGGTCGAGGGATAACCGTTACAAGCTCGTCTTCTATCGGTCCGAGTAAAACCATTTTTCCTTTTCTATTGGATAAGGAATCAACCACTCTAGCTTTCTATTGGTACTAGATAAACCTCACTAATATAGCGATTGTGATTCTAACAATGCCGGATCCTTGATCCTAATAACACCGAATCCAATCGCATCTTTTCTTTTTCTCACTCGTGTATGATTTTGTGTATAACACTCAATCAATCTAATTTAAGCTCAAGAACAACAACTATAATGTTTATAATGATATCTCAAGTGTATATGAATTGCTCAATGTTGTTGTATGGAATGATACCAACTCATTTGGTATTTATAGCCTTCTTCCACAAACTAGTCGTTACTGCCAGTTATTATTAGCGTGTGCTAGGATGACTTCCTTAGCGTACGCTATCGCATGTATTTAGCATTTAGCGTACGTTATGTACTGTTACGTACGTTAGCATCTTTCCAGTATCAATCCAGTGGCTTCTGTCTCTGGCTATTTAGTGTGCGCTAACACTTCCTTTGTAGCGTGCGTTAATCATGCATCATTGCATGCGTCATATATCCATTAATGCTTTTTAACTTGTAGCAGATTCTACCCAACGGATTGATTGACTTGATTCAAACTGATATAGGGTAATTGGTACTCGACCTGAGTTCGAGGATCCTAATTACCCATGAAAGAGTACAGTACAAAAGCCTGCTGAGATCTTGCTCCCAACAGACCGACAACCTTCAGCAGAGGGTCTGAAAGCTTGCAAGAGCAATGAACAGATGAACTTCTGTACTCTCACCAGGGAATCTAACATGTTCAACAAATTTTAAAACTCTGGAGGATGCCGCCAACAAGTTCTCAAGGCTACTGGAAGAAGGAAATCTTCCCCTACAGCTTAAGATGAAGTTCAAACACTAAGAGGATGAATGGGTCACCCATCCGGAAGATTGGATCCTTGCCTACGACGTCTCCTATGAAGGACGAAGTATCTACAGGGATCGAGGCAAAGACTCCTTAGTCAACTGGTGTAGTGGAACCGATCATGATCCTCCTCGAAAGACTTGGAAACATTCTTATTATAGGAAGTAGCTTATGTTGGTTATATGCTGTATTTTATCCTACTGTATGCTCGTCGCTGCACTATTTATTTTCGTATCTTTCAAGCTGTGTAATTTTCAATCATCAATAAGATTTTTGGTTTCTTGAAAGATTACATATCGTAATCTACTCTTACTGTTTTTACTGTTTTGATTACGAAGTACTGACATATTCAACAAGTACAAACTTGTTAATCCACAAGCTGTAAGAACTTATCTGCGAATAGTTCATAGATTAAGTTTTATTCAATCTAGATTACATTCTATAAGATTGTGCCTACGCGCAAATCATAAGTTATTCTGTGGGATTTTGTTTTTAGAACTTATCTACGAGGAGTTCAAATTTCTAGACTAAGTCATGAATATCAGTTCTTTCGAACAAAAGACTTGAAGATGGCATCTTTGTATCTAAAGGAAGTTTTGACATTATAAAAAAAGGGAAATTGTTGGGATATACACAGCTTGTTTTGATGATTGCCATCATACAGCAAGAAGTCTTCAGAGTCAGCATTTCGCTAAGTATGGAAGTTGTTAGAAAACTCTGTACAATCTATCAATAAAGCAAGAGATCTTCCTAAAGAGTCCAATCCTACAGAGCCTACATCTTCATACAGCAGAAGTTGAAGAGTGTTGGATACAGCAGTCTGGCTATAAGAGTTTTACTTAGGAAAAGTAAAAAAACATCCAATATGACTGAAGAATAGCTTTAAACCATTGTGAAATAAACATTGTTTATTCATAAAGTATTCACGGTTAAAGCAGCACTTATTGCTGATAGAACATCATTTAATGAGACCGAAAGAGACAACATTTTGAATGCGTTGAAGAGCATTTAATGCAAACACTACGCCATATATGGGCTTTAACAACGCTTTTTTCAGTGTTACAAGCAAAAGTGTAACAATATATTCCTTGAAAGTGATCTAGGCCTACACTTTTTTCGGTGTTAGCATTGCTATAAATCGCTATTACAGTAGACATTATTCAGTATCTACGGTAATGTTGAAGTCGGTGTAGTCGTTGGTCTTTAAAAAATGTGTAGCCGTTGGTCTTTAATGTAACACCCCGAAAATCCACCAGGAATATTACACACAGTAGACCCTTTTTCTACAAGGATCTACCAGGCTAACCACCACGATGCAAATAACGTTTGACCGGCCGAGGTCAAACGACATACTAACATGAACCGATAAGGTCGAATATTAATTTACATTGACCGATGAGGTCTCACGACTAAATCAATCTCAAAAATAAACTCATTACTGTACATACCCGCGCAGGGGTCAAAATACAATACAATGGACGACAGAATTTAACTCGACAGTTTACCGACGTTAACAGACTCTTAACTCTTAATTAGTATCGCGGCTCCGTCCTTTTCCATGCCATCCCTATGATTGCTCCAACGAACTATGCATACATGAAATGCATGAGACGCATTTTCCCCATTTAAGGGGTTAGCATTTGAATGGCTAGTACAAGTATTCAGTCTATACAAATTATACCATGCCAATATCAGTTATATTAAAATAACAACAGTCGTGAAAGAAATTCCCGAGAGGCTTTCAATATTTAAGGTACAACTCGGGAGTTTTAGAAAACGACATAAAGTCTTTTGGGACTTCAAGTTCGAGATTATAAAATCTTTCCAAAAACAATAGGGTCTCGACCAAATCTCTTTTGTGAAACAAACATTTTCATAAATAGTAAATTCTACTGGACCTCACACCCTTAATTCCGAAATTATTTCGAAGCAATTGGATCTCGGCCCAAAGTTATTTTCCGCAAAACAATCTTTGCACAACCGTTGGGATCGCCACCCAAAAACTCTTCATACCATAGTACATGAAAACAATAGCAAGTTCCGTTTTCCAATACCAAAACCTCACAACCAAGTAACTAAACACATACGACACATATTCTAGTGCCATTCTAGCCAAGTACCAAGACCTATATATAATAAATCTCAACATCGAGGATAAACGTTGTGATATTTTGGACATATCACAATTACTATAACCCAGTGTCGTGCCCCTTAGGATCGCCCCCCAGACGCCCCGTCGAATGCTCCGGGTGAAAAATCACTTCCGCGGCCGTACCCCTTAGTATCGGCCCCCAGACGCCCCATCGAACGCTCTGGGTGGAAGAACAACAACACACACACGTGTTCCACAATTTTCAGAAATTCCGAACGTTGAGTATAATGTATATAGTTATGGCACGTGCTAGAATGACCACTCACCGACACATGACCACGACCAAAGACTGACGCAAATACAAACCATTCCTAAAATACGTCAACACCACAAGGTATCCATGAGCAACACATTCAACACTCAATATATTAAAAGATTAACGACACGAATTCCCCAATAACTAACCATCCTAGACGCACCTCTACCCATCAACAAGTATACAAACCAATCAACTAATCTCAATAATTTCAATCTCATAATACACAACTAATAAATACAAATAAACCATCATTCACAATTTTCATAACATCAATTCACGAGATATAAGTCGTATAGGCAAGAACACTTGCCTCGATAATTGATGCCGAAAGCTCCGACAAACACGGCTCACCCAATCGATCTATTGAAATCCCAACCTTTATTATAAATATATAATAGACAATTTAATATAATGGTCCGATTTACTATCTTATAAGGACAAGGTAATTAATTGGATGATATATTACCTCAATTGTTCCCTTTAATTACCAATCTGATCAAACGACCAATGATACTCAACCGGAATCCATATCCTGATTAAATTAGTAATTGGGATCATAATTCAAATTCCTGAACGATTGCCCCGAATACAAACTCCGAACTCGAGCTCTGCCGTAAGTCCAAATACACCTATCCGCTCGTAGACCAATTTATCAAAACCTCATTTTATGCATACATCTTCCCCATTCGAAGTCCCAAACACAACTCCATACACCACCAATTACTTACATACACACATACACACTTATATATATAATATATATAACACAAATTAACACACACTCACAAACCTGCACATGCACACACTTACTGACACACGCGCACACACACACATATATATATATACTTCTCCACACCCATACATATATATATATATGTATATATATACACACACAATACACCATATATATATATATATATATGCACAACAGCGCACACACAAAACTTACACGCACACACTCATGTATATATACACACACACGGTACAGAAACACACCCACACAGTACAGAAAGAAAAAGCACACATACGAACACACCAACACCCCAGGCAGACCAACACCGCCGTCGCCTCCCTACATCACCGTAGCCTGGGTCGTCGGAAACCACTATGGCCGAACCTTTCCCACCCGACTCCGCCCGTCCAGTTCTACTGTCCTTCTCGATACGTCGCTGGAGCGACGTCAATCCTCAATCGATAACCTTAAACATACAAACAACCTGTCCGGCGACGTGGAAATCCGATCAACTCCCGAGCTCACATATTAGTCGAGTTTGGATCATCGAAACCCAGATCTAACATCACTATTCCGGCCACCCTCGGTAATCCTATGCGTCGCCGTCGCGGCGCTGCTGTTGCCATCGGATCTTCTCGCCGGAAAACATGTATGACAGCTCCGCCACACCCCATCTGCCACGCCGATCTGACTCGAGCCACATCCCAGACATCGATCCAAGTTCGTTCTTCTATAAGAATGAGACGAATCGGTCGGAATCCACCAGAGCTACCCGTCTATCAATCCTCCGCTAAAACCCCATCCACCGTCCTCCATAACTTCCCACCGTGAAGTCCTTTGGTCAGGGTGGAGTGGCTCGCCGATGTTCTGAAGGTGAGGAAGTCACTGTGAGAGAGAGAGAGAGAGAGAGAGAGAGAGAGAGAGAGAGTTGCGTGAGATGTTTTTGTCTGTGGAGGGGTTGGGTAGGGAATTGAGAGAAAATGTGTGGGGAAAAGAAAGGGGCGAAAACGAATAACGGTGGACTAATAATTTATAATTTATATTGGCTATTTGATTCAAACGGGATCCAATATATATTAGTATCCAGTAATAAAAGGAATGCATCGATCTTAAATTTATTATTTAATTTCTGATTCAATTATTATATCAAATTTCTACAACATTCGATAATGCTAAACTATCAATAATCCACCAATACTCTAGTCCAAGGTCTTAAAGATCCGCCAATTTTTAATAGTCGGCTAATAAAAAAATAAATAACATAAGAAATAAAAAAATAATACCGTCGAAATTCCAATTTAAATTCTTGGGGATTACATACTATCCCACTTAATATAAGTTTCGTCCCCGAAACTTGCCATGTCATTTCCTATCTTGTTGTAACGCCACTCCAATTATGCATATAAACCGTTCAGCAATATCGACAATCTCATGATTCGATCGGCACGATGAGACATACTCGAAAATGGCAACTGTGCAGTATCAATATATATATATATATATATATATATATATATATATATATATATATATATATATATCGGCTCCCAGGCATCTCGATATGATGAATTGTAATCCCAAGTATCACAAGATCATTAACACAGTTTTTGGTACCGTGGGTCACGATCCCACAGTATTATGATACCCCGGGTAGCTTTATCAAAACTATAAACCATAGCTCACAAACGCCTCATATGAGCACACGACCCAAAACTACCCAATGAGGACGACAACACGACAATTATCTCAAGCAACTTGTCTCACACAGAATCACCTTAGTTCTGACTAGTCTCTCGCTTTAAGCGATAAATTCTGATTACGCACACACTGCATCTTAACGCGTACTGAGTCTACGATTAGCGTGCGTTAACGAGTTGCAACAACCAAGCGTTCTATATGATCAGTCTCGTTAGCGTGCACTAATGAGGGAGTTAGCGTACGTTAACTGGCTAATCTCAAAAATCCGAATTAAAAGTTCAGGTCGAGGAAGATTTTTCATCTTTCACTATTTAATTATTTTTTAAAATGAAAAACACATTTTTGGTTTTAAAATACGAAAGTTTTATGGCGTGAAATATTTTTAAAATCGTATATTTGAGTTATTTGAAAATAGAATCAATCGACAGAAAACACTTTCAAAATTCCTTTTTAAATATGGCAAAAGATTAAAGACGGTGACATTTTATAAAATATCGGAAGTACTTCAAAACATATCTTTCGCATTACATGGCAAGGTTTCTATGGAAGTGCACGATCACTATGTCAAAACTCAAAACGTTATTAATTAAAAACAATATATACGCTAAGTCACTATTTATGCATACCGACAAAATATTTTTAGAATTCAATTTCTCCATGGGCATATCTAAGTTTATAAAATTCTTCAGAAAGTCATTTGCAAGTACGCCAAAGGGCAAGGTCGGTAATATTTTTCAGTAATTTAAATACTCTCTAAATATCCATTTTCTGTGTGCCGTCATAAAAATAAAATACAAAGCCCAGATTGCAGAAGTCAACAATTTCAAAACATGCATTAAGTCACCGCTTACACGTACCAATAAAATAGTTACGACAACTTTCCAATTTAACTCAGATTGCAAAATACTTGTAAGTCATTTAAAAATACACGTGCAGCAAATATAGCTAATGATGAGAGTACATTTAGGTAGCAAGAAACAATCAATCAACTCTCTTATTTGAAAATATACGGTCGGTTTCTCCAAAATCCCAGAAAATTTTCAAAAATCCACACTAACCATTGTTTAACCTTACTAATAAAATATTTTAGAAGATCTAATTTTTTTTTCACAACATTCTTGAGTCTATGAAATTTTCAGAAATATTTTCAAATATACGCACAGTCAACACAGTTATCAACATGAACACGTTTGCAGCAATTAGCAACAATTAGTCAAACACACTCAATTCACAAACACATGTTCATCTGATATTTAATCACCATACTAAATAATACAACTCATGAATGTAATCCAAAAAAACATGTATCGAAACCATCTATCTGTGTTCCCAACAATCTTTGCCGTCAATACGCCTTCTGGAGTACATTAGTGTTTATAAACTTCCACAACATATTGTACCAGTCAAAACTCAATCTACCAATATATCCCAATGGCTACACACGTAATATACCACAAGGATCAAGTACGGTTTCTATCTTACCTCTTACTTACAAACAAAATTATGCAACATAAAATATAAAATACAATATATAAAAGGGGAGACTTACATCCACAGGTTGCACGAAGATGACGGCCGCCCACGATACTAATCTCAACGGACAACATGAACGACATGATATGACATCGCACAAGTCGACTTGTTAACTGACAACTGGATGACGCAACAAAACACAAATTGACAAATATCGACTCGACTCAACCCGACAGCCTAGGTTTCCACAACCTAAGCTCTGATACCATAAATGTAACACCCCGAAAATCCGCCGGGAATATTACACGCCGTAGACCATTTTTCTACAAGGATCTACCAGGCTAACCACCACGATGCGAATAACGTTTGTCCGTCCGAGGTCAGACGACATATTAACACGGACCGATAAGGTCGAATATTAATTTACATTGACCGATGAGGTCTCACGCTAAATCAATCCCAAAAATAAACTCATTACTGTCCATACCCGCGCAGGGGTCAAAATACAATACAATGGATGACAGAATTTAACTCGACAATCTACCGACGTTAACTGACTCTTAACTCTTAATTAGCATCGCGGCTCCGTCCTTTTCCATGCCATCCCTGTGATTGCTCCAACGAACTATGTGTTAGGAATACTTATTAGATTTTGATGATGTCATTAATATAAACTCAAATAGTTATTACTTGGCAAAAATGTAAGGAAGAACCAAATGAGTATCTTCCATAGGCCAAATTATGTTAAGTGTAAAACTTGGCAAAATGTAAAGAAGAACCAAATGAGTATCTTCTATAGGCCAAAAATAAGTTAGGCTAAAAATCGGCTAAGTACAAAAAGTACAGCTTAGTCCATCAGAGAGGATCAGCCAAGTCAAGTCAGAGTAGTTCTGGTCAACAAAAATCATCAGGGATGTTTGACCAGACTGCAGTCAAGATACCTCAGACAAGTCATCTGATCAGACGAGTTCTAAACAGCGAACATCAGAGAGGTCCAGACTGCAGAGAAGTTAACTGCACATCAGCCTAGTCGAGATCAGCCAAGTACTCCAAGTCCACGTCAGCATGCGTTGAAAAGTGAAAAATTACGGAAAGCCACATGCAACGTGAAGAGACAAATTGGAGAGATTCCCGCAAAGGATATGAATTAAATAAATCATCCAGACCCACCTTGAAGACTTTAATCCTATTATATTCAAAAGATTCGGCGCCTCACATGCAGAGTCTTCACAACGGTCGGAAGATAGATTAAGATAATGGGAATCCAGCCTTGCAACGTTCAGAAAGAAAACAATGAAGTCTCCCTCTCCAACGGATGGATTTGTTGAAAAGATTTGCAACGGCTATGAAGGAAAAAGCTCAGAGATAGTCACATATAAATATCCGAAGATTTGAAGCTGAGCAACTACCGGTGCGAACATACTTTCAAGCGATCAAAAAATTCAAGCAATCTAAAGCAATCAATAGCATCGTGAAAAAAGCGGTTCTAAAAAGTTCATACTTGAAGAAGCTCTTAGTTGGAGAAGACAAAAACTCTTGTCTATAATCCTGAGTTCGGGGTACTTCACTGGTTGAAGTAAGAGACTGTAAAGGCATCCAAGGATCAAGGATCAAGAGGTGCAAGGCAGTCAAGTGTGTTACAACGGCACGGATTTCCACTGGTTGGAAGCTGTTGTAATTTGGTTTGAATCACTATAATATTTATCACTGGTTGAGAATTATAGTGAATTAATCTCCAACTGGTATGGAGAAAAGTGGATTAGTAGAGGATTACCCCACCTCTGAGACTACTATAATTGCCTGCGTTCTTTACTGTTTTATAGCATCATACCTTAACTGCTGCATTCATCATTAAGTGTTTCATTAGTTATTTTGTATTCGTCATCAGCTGATTTCCGCACGTATTAAGAACAAACGACTCCAAGTCATTTGTTTATCCATCAGCTGAAGAAACTTACTCTTCGAGAAAAAGAGTTTAAGAGTTTGAATAAGTCTATTCACCCCCCCCCCCCTCTAGACTTATTCCTGGACGACTTGTGACCTACACTATGCATACCTGAAATGCATGAGACGCATTTCCCCCATTTAAGGGTTTAGCATTTGAATGGCTAGTACAACTATTCAGTCTATACAAAATATATCATGCCAATATCAGTTATATTAAAATAACAACAATCGTGAAAGAAATTCCCGAGAGGCTTTCAATATTTAAGGTACAACTCAAGTCTTTAAAAATAATATATATCAACTCAGGAGTTTTAAAAAACGACATAAAGTCTTTTGGGACTTCAAGTTCGAGATTATAAAACCTTTCCAAAAACAATAGGGTCTCGACCAAATCTCTTTTATGAAACAAACATTTTGATAAATAGTAAATTCTTCTGGACCTCACACCCTTAATTCCGAAATCATTTCGAAGCAATTGGGTCTTGGCCCAAAGTTATTTTCCGCAAAACAATCTTTACACAACCGTTGGGATCGCCACCCAAAAACTCTTCATACCACAGTACATGAAAACAAATAGCAAGTTCCGTTTTCTAATGCCAAAACCTCACAACCAAGTAACTAAACACATACGACACATATTCTTGTGCCATTCTAGCCAAGTACCAAGACCTATATATATAATAAATCTCAACATCGAGGATAAATGTTGTGATATTCCGGACATATCACAATTACTGAAAACATCAACATCAACATCACAGAAACCACACTTGGTAACCCACGGTCGAGCCCCTTAGCATCGGCCCCAAGACGCCCCGTCGAATGCTCCGGATGGGAAACCACTTTTACGGCCGTACCCCTTAGTATCGGCCCACAGACGCCCCGTCGAACGCTCCGGGTGGAAGAACAACAACACAAACACACACACACACACGTGTTCCACAATTTTCAGAAATTCCAAACATTGAATATAATGTATATAGTTATAGCACGTGCTAGAATGACCACTCACCGACACATAACCACGACTAAAGGCTGACGCAAATACAAACCATTCCTAAAATACGTCAATACCACAAGGTATCCATGAGCAACACAGTCAACACTCAATATATTCAAAGATTAACGACACGACTTCCCCAACAACTAGCCATCCTAGACGCACCTCTACTCATCAACAAGTATACAAACCAATTAACTAATCTCAAGAATTTCAATCTCATAATACACAACTAATAAATACGAATAAACCATCATTCACAATTTTCATAACATCAATTCACGAGATATAAGTCGTATATGCAAGAACACTTGCCTCGACAATTGATGCCGAAAGCTACGACGAACACGGCTCACCCGATCGATCCATTGAAATCCCAACCTTTATTATAAATACATAATAGACAATTTAATATAAGGGTTTGATTTACTATCTTATAATGGCAAGGTAATTAATTGGATGATATATTACCTCAATTGTTCCCTTTAATTTACCAATCGGATCAAACGACCAACGATACTCAACCAGAATCCATATCCTGATTAAATTAGTAATTGGGATCATAATTCAAATTCCTGAACGATTGCCCCGAATAAAAACTCCGAACTCGAGCTCACCCCGTAAGTCCAAATATGTAATATCCGTACCTTTCCATTTTTAGCAGTTTCCATTTTTGGTGTATGTCTATTTTTATCGACTCGTTGTAACCGTTTCGACATTCTGAATCTACTTTACACTTGGAGTTTTTCCATTTGGTCGAGTTTTGGTGATGTTTTCATGTAATTTCATTTTATGACATGCTTTGCCGTATAAACGTTCGATTCTCGTAAACCTCTTTCGTTTTCGTCATTTATTGGTTTTTGCAAGTTCGTATGGTTGATTTGGTTGTGTGGAGACTTTCGGTTCATTAATCTGACGTCGTTTCGTGATTTTCGGGCACTTGGGCCATTTTTGTAATTTCCTAATAATTTAGGGAATCTCATTTTCGTTGTCGCATTACGGACCCTCCGGTGGTCGGACTTATATTTTCTTTCAGCGCTTAGCTCCGTCGTCTTGTATACTTCGTGTTTATGTTTCTGGATTCTTTGTCGTGCGTTTCGAGAATTGTACCTTCGGCAGCAGCGTACTGCTGATGTGAGCAGTACTGAACTGATGCGTAGGTAGCGCACGCTACTCCTTTCCCCTTGTGTGCGCTATCGATGTGCAGTTTGCGTACGCTAACTAGTTGTTGTTACCGTGCACAATCGTGTAGTATTAAGTGCGCGCTAAGCCTGTCTAGCGCACGCTAACGATGTCGGGCAGTAACTTCGGGACTGTTTATAAGCCCCGTTAGCGCGCGCTACTTGTGTTAGTTAGCGTGCGCTAAATATGCAGTTTAAATAGATCAGCGACAGTTCAGAAACAGTATTTTTTCATTCTTTTTCTTTCCTTCCCTTCCTACGGGCGATTTCGGCGATTTCAGAGCAGATTGTGGAGAGTAATCAGTGGAGTCTCCTTCCAGTCTGATTCTTGTGTCTCGAGCATAACACATTGTCATCTAAATCCATCTCCTTCACTCTGATTCAAGGTATTTTCGTCTAGAACCCTAAATTGTCAATTTTGGGGTTTTTTCCGGGTTTAGCTTATTAGACTCGAATTATTCTAGTATGTTGTGATATTCCTCATCGATTGTTGTTATCGGATGGATCCCAATCCATTTCACCTAGTTAAATTCGTGAATTATCGATTCGGGGAGGTTTTGCGTAAACCCTCGCCCGTATCGATTGATCGTTCATTATCGTAGTTTGTAATCAGGGTTATGGGTGTATTCCAATAGATTATTGTTCTCCGTTGGGACTGAACTACGTTGATTCTTTGTTTAGGAACCGTCGTTTTCCACCCGGACCGTTCGTAGTCGTATTTCATTTCTGATTCTTCAAGAATGTCGCAAAGGCAAGTACTTTACATTTGTTTACATGTTCTAGTATTTGAATTGTGGCTATTCGTGGTTGTTGTGGATGGATATGTGTATGTTCACCTAGGGACGGTCCGACGGGGCCTCTAGGGATACGTATTGCCGTGTGTGTGCGTATCACGAAATATGGTTAACCACCCATGGATGTCCGACGGGGCTCTGCGGGGTACGGTGGCCGTGAGTCTCGTACCAAGGTTAACTTTGAATTGTTTTGTTAGAGAAAATGTGTTTTATGCTTATGCATCGTATAATATTCAGGAATATAAATGATATCTAAAAATGATTTTTGGCGCATATATTCATCTGATTATAATGTAGTTCAAATGGATTGTACTTGCACTAGCAGTTGTCGCTAACCCCTTAAATGGGGGAAATACTTTTTGTATTTCAGGTATCGGTCTTGGAGACAAGCGAGCACACGAGCCGTATGAGAATGATGGGCAAGTCTGATATTTTTCAAGAGTCATTTGTTGGTGTTCAGCTCTGTCATTTATTATTGATGTCTTGTTTTGGGATTTCTATATTATGAACTTGGTTTAAGTACTCGAGTACTTCCTTTTTGAATTTATTAATGTTGTGTTCCCATTTTGGGATATGGATTTGATGTCAGATTGCATTTGTCGGATTTTAGTCTTTTAATTGAATGTCGTGGTTTGAGAAATTGTCGTTTTGTTGAGGATTGTATGTCATTGTCGAATGTCTTGTTGGTACGTTAGCCTGGTGGATTCCACAGTGTGGGGTCCACGGCGCTGTAATATGCCCTGATCGTCTTGGGGGTGTTACAAAATACACCCATCCACTCGTAGACCAATTTATCAAAACCTCATTTTATGCATACATCTTCCCCGTTCGAAGTCCCAACACAACTCCATACACCACCAATTACTTACATGCACACATACATACTTATATTTTTGTGTTATATATATATATATATATATAACACAAATTAACACACACACCTGCACATGCACACACACTTACAGACACACACACATATGTGTATATATATACACACACACAACACACCATACACATAATATATATATATATACACACACACGGGTACTCACACACACAGAACACACTTAACACACATATATAAACCAAACCAAACATACCCGGTATATCCCGCTCAGAGCAGGGTCTGGGGAGGCTAAGATGTACGCAGACCATGCCCCTACCTATTACGGTAGGGAGGCTGTTTCCGTGAAGACCCTGAGCTTAGTGTACAACAACATATTGAGTGAAAAATACAAAGGGAAGCATATGATACGAAAAAACTCATTACCATCCCTGAGCCCATGGCTTAATCCACATGGGACTTACCTAAGAGGAATTTGGCTACTTCACTCCCGATGAACGCTGCTCAAACAGAAGAGAGGTTGACTCCGCGCACAGCTCCCTGTCGAAAATACACCACACGCAAAATGCAATAGGATAGAATATACAATAAAGGAAAAATGCAATGCTCTAGGTCAAAGCTAACCGAGACAACCCAACCGTGAGGCTCTCAACTACAGCACCACTCCCAACTAAAGAATCCACAACTCTGATTTGGCGCCTCCAAGCGCACCTATCAATAGTCATGGTCTCGGAAAGATTTAAGGCCTTCAAATCTAATCTCAGCTGCTCCTCCCATGTCCTCCTCGGTCTGCCTCTCCTACTCTCCCCGACAACTACTAAACTCTCGACCCTCCTCACCGGAGCAGATGCCTGCCTCCTGCGGACGTGGCCAAACCATCTCAATCTCCCTTCCCTAACTTTCGCTGAAATGGGCACCACTTCTAGCGCGTTCCTGAAGACCCCATTCGAGATTCTATCTAACATTGTGCGACCACACGACCAGCGTAACATTCTCATTTCAGCTGCTTCCAACTTGCTCTCAAGTGACTTCTTCATCGCCCAACATTCATAGCCATACAACATTGCAGGTCCGATTGCCGCTCTATAGAATTTACCCTTCAACTTTAGAGGGACTTTCTTGTCGCACAGGACCCCTGTCGCTGCTCTCCACCTTAGCCACCCCGCCTTGATGCGATGAGTGACAACATCTTCACACTCACCTTTCTTCTGAATGATCGAACCCAAATACTTGAACTTATCCGTACGGGGAATGATCTGCTCCGCAATCATTACCTCTACATCTTCCTCGTTGGCCTCACCACTAAAGTTACACCAGAGATACTCTGTCTTAGAGCGGCTCACACGCAAGCCCTGGAATTCTAATATAGACCTCCATAGCTCCAACTTCGAGTTCACCTCCCTCCTCGACTCCGCCACTAACACAATGTCGTCAGCAAAAAGCATGCACCACGGGACGCCATCTTGTATCCCCCGCGAAATGACGTCAAGGATAAGAGCGAAGAGAAGAGGGCTTAGCGCCGACCCCTGGTGTAGCCCTATCTCAACCGGAAAATACTGGGTGTCACCAGCTGGGGTCCTAACGCACGTCCTAGCTTGGGAAAACATGTCTTGGATCGCCCTAACGAACAGCAACGACACCCTCCTCTCTACTAGGCTCCTCCAAATAACATCGTGCGGAATGCTATCATAAGCTTTCTCTAGATCTATGAACACCATATGGAGGTCCTTACCCCGCTCTCTAAACTTCTCCATAAGGCGTCTGACGAGATGACTGGCCTCAGTCGTGGACCTCCACGACATGAAGCCATTATATATATATATATATATATATATATATATATATGCACAACAGCACACACACACACACAAAACTAAAACTTACACGCACACACTCATGTATATATACACACACGGTACAGAAACACACACACAGTACAGAAAGAAAAAGCACACATACGGACACACCAACACCCCAGGCAGACCAACACCGTCGTCGCCTCCCTACATCACCGAAGCCTGGGTCGCCGGAAACTACTATGGCCGAACCTTTCCCAGCCGACTCCGCCCGTCAAGTTCTGCTATCCTTCTCGATAGGTCGTCGGAGCGACGTCAATCATCAATCGACAACCTTAAACATACAAACAACCTGGCCAGCGACGTGGAAATCTGATCAACTCCCGAGCTCACATATTAGTCGAGTTTGGGTCATCGAAACCCAGATATAACATCACTATTCCGGCCACCCCCGGTAATCCTATGCATCGCCGTTGCGGCGCCGCTGTTTCCATCGAATCTTCTTGCCAGAAAACATGTCTGACAGCTCCGCCACACCCTATCTGCCACGCCGATCTGACTCGAGCCACATCCTAGACATCGATCCAAGTTCGTTCCGCCACAAGAATGAGACGAACCGGCCGGAATCCTCCAGAGTTACCCGTCTATCAGTCCTCCACTAAAACCCCATCCACCGTCCTCCATAAGTTCCCACCGTGAAGTCCTTTGGTCAGGGTGGAGTGGCTCGTTGGTGTTCTGAAGGTTAGAAAGTCACTGAGAGAGAGAGAGAGAGAGAGAGGTTCAAGAGAGAAGAAAAAGTTGCGTGAGATGTTTTTGTCTGCGGAGGGGCTAGGTAGGGAATTGTGAGAAAACGTGTCGGGAAAAGAAAGGGACGAAAACAAATAATGGTGGACTAATAATTTACAATTTATATTAGCTATTTGATTCAAATGGGATCCAATATACAGTAAAACCTATTTAAAGTCATATTTCTGGGAATATAAAAAAATATTCCTAAATGGAGGTTATTCCTAAATAGAGTTTTAAGAAGAATTTTTTTAAATTTTAAAGTGCATGTATAATATATAAATATTATAATTAGTAGATACATGTATGTAATATGTTGTAAACTTAGGAATTAGACAAGAAAATTGTTTATGCTTTAACCGATTAAAAAATCATTGAAGGAATTAGGCAAAAAAATGAGGAAAATAATCCGGAGGATGATAGCATAGAAGTACAAAAAATTTCATGTGATGAAGCTTTAAGCTTACTCGACAAGTTGGAAATATTTTGGGTTCAACAAGAAGGTGGTCATTTGGACTAGCTAATGGGCACATGCAAGTTGAATGATATGGTTACAACACAAAAGATTAAATCTTTGTCACAATCACCCTTGAACAAGTATTTTAGATCAACTTAAATCTACTGTAAAAATTATATATATATATATATATATATGATTTATTCCTAAATGGAGGTGTATTTCCTTATGCTGGGATTTGAAAATATATGAATTATGACAATATGGAGCTTATTCCAAATTATAACTAGTCCCAAGTTGGGACCATAAATTTTTATTCCTAAATAGAGTTTATTCCTTAATAGAGTATTCTTTTTTAGAGGTTTTACTGTATATTATCTAGTAATAAAAGGAATGCATCGATCTCGAATTTATAATTTAATTTCTGGTTAAAAAATTATATCAAATTTCTACAACATTCGATAATGCTAAACTATCAATAATCCACCAATACTCTAGTCCAAGGTATTAAAGATCCGCCAATTTTTAATAGTCGGCTAATAAAAACATAAATAACAGAAGAAATAGAAAAAAAATACCGTCGAAATCCAATTTAAATTCTTGGATATTACATTTAAAATCAATAAAAAATAGGCGGACTCAATCTTTGTCCAAATATTTCAATTAAGCGGGCCAAATTTCAATTATTCACACTTGACTCTCAACCCTTTCTCTCAAATGCGAAGAAAGAAAAGGGGATGAACGAATAAGGGCAACTCACTCACTCTCAACTCTCTCCCAAATTTCAAATAAACACCAAGTTCACGGGTTCTCCAAGGGTTTTCTCTCTACGGGTTCTTCACCAAGCAATTAGGGCTTGTAGATTAGGGGTTCAATTAGGGCTTCGATTACGGGTTAGGGTTCGATTCAGGTTCAAGTGGGTTTGATTCGGGTTCAACTAGGGCTTCGATTAGGCGTAGGGTTACATTCTCTACTTGATAAGGTATTCTTCTTGTTCTTGTTTTGGTTGCATGTTATTGCTTATCTATTTCGATTGCATGTTATTTGTTCTTATCCCTCTATTTTTCTTATTTCTTGTTCTTCTTATCTCTCTGTTTTTCTTATTTGCTTATGTGTTTCGATTACATGTTATTTGTTCTTATCTCTCTGTTTTTTTCTCTGTGCTTTTGTTGAGATGTGCTTGATTTTTTAAAGATATGTTCCGTTTTTTGGGAAATTTGGGATATTTTTTATTTGGTTACAAATATGTTCTGTATGTTCTGTGTAATGTAGTTGCTCCGAAAGTATCTAGACTAACCTAGTCATTACCACGATCTCTTTCATTATTTGTTCATACATTGTGCACATCTATACTCAAAATCAAACCAATTTACAAAAGTTTCTTTCCCAAAATAACAACAGTGAAGCTCATGTTTCTTATCTTAAAACAAATGTATCCACATACTATGTGTTTTGGTTGAAAATATATTTATTTCTTATGTCTTGTTATGTATGTAAAATATTCAGTTAACATGTATAAATGTTTATTATGTGTGTGCATTATGTGAAGGCCAGGTAGTTTATATAGGTATGTTTGTTTTATGACCTCGGAGTTATACGAATAATTAGGTGTGTTATGTTAAGGTTTGAATGTGTATCACATCAATATTGCCTTGTGATTGTTTATAAATATTTAACATGAGTATACGACCATGTTTTATCCAATCTTGAAGGATGCAATGTGAAGTTGATACTACTATGACCTTTTAATGTGAGAGAGTATTGCTCGCTTGTTGATGTTTTTTTGCTGCTTATTGTTGGTAGTGACTGTGTGTCTTGATGGTATACCTGTATTGTCAATATGGATAGAATCATTAAGCAGGTTCCGGTAATTTTTTTCTTTAGCCCTTGGTCATCAGTAATTTTTAAGTAGAACACTTGGCCAAATAAAAAATTGTGACTGTAGAGATTTTCTTGCACTGGATAATTTCATTCAAATATGAAATGTTAGGCATACGATACAGATGTCATCTGATTCTACTATAGCATATGTTCTTCCTAGATTGACAAATTGAACCATGTTTTGTTAATTTGTTACTTGAACTGTAGATCAGTTTTTTTTATTGACAATTTCTACTTAAATCTCAGATGTGGAATTTAATTAGATTGTATTTGTAATACCCGAGATCTTCATTCCATTTTTATTGATTTTTATGCGGGTTACCGGATTGGCGTTGTCCATGTCTTTGGAATGTTGTGCCATGTATGATCGTGTCATGAGTTGACACGTGTTTGATTTCCGTTCCAGATCATTGCATGAGTTTTTGACTCATTTCAGTGTAGTGCACGCTACCGCTTGTGGTGTAGTGTGCGCTACTGTGCCATTGTTAGCACACGCTACTGGGTGTGTAGCGCACGCTAACTGGTAGTCCAGGGGCTATTGGACTGGAACTGGAGTCTCGTTAGTGCACGCTAAGTTTGGTAGCTGGCGCACGCTATCGACTGTTTAGTGCATGCTAATTACTCTTTCTAGCGCACGCTACCTGTTAGGTGCAGACCAGTCCAGGAGCCACTGGACTAGATTCGTGACTCGTTAGCGCACGCTACGCATATTGGCTAGCGCACGCTAACTGTGTTATAGGCGGTATGTTCTGGGGCGTTGAAGCCGTTAGCGTGCGCTAATGCAGGGTGTTTAGCGCACGCTAATAAACTGTCCAGTATAAATACTGGACATCAGCCTTCACTTCGTCATTTCTCTCCCTTCTTCACCTTTTTCCACCGGGAGTGAGTTATAGGGTAGATTTTGAGCGATCTTCTTCATCAAGCTTCATCTTGGAGTGGATTTGTAGGTGTTTAACAACATCTAATCATCTCTTTGCTCAAATCAAGGTATTCTCTTCTTATAACCCTAGTTCTTGAATTTGGGGGGTTTCTCCTTGGTTCTTCGATTTGATCCAAGTATGATGAATCGATTATGAAATTATTGTTGTCGTGGCCATGATCTTCGGATTTTTGAACTCATTCATGATTTTATATCACTCGGAATATAGTTCTTGATTTCTTTGAGAAACACTTAGATCCTTGTTGTTTTTAGGATCGATTCGGATTCCGATTAGTGTTATTGATTCGTGTTGGTGTTATTTTCGTAGTTCTCGTGAAGATGTCGAGTTCTGGGTCATTTTTAGAAGCTCGGGGGCTTCTCAACCTCTTCCGTTCGTTGTTCGGTTGCTCGTAATTTTGAGGCAAGTATCTTGCACATACACTTTGTGTTTCATAGACGTGGTAGTTAGTAATGGATTATATGTGGAATTTGTATGCTTTAATGCACTTTAAAAGAATCGGCATACTCTAGATAAAAGCTTTCACAAATATCTACTTGTGTGTTTGTGAACAAATGTGTTGTTCCAAGAATTTGTATTAGTGTCGTGCATTGGAATGCCTTGTTTGCGTAAGGTACCGTTTTGTGTGATTACATCTTTACTGGACTTAAAGATCATGACTTTTTGGCAAGAGGTGTGTGTGTGTGTGTGGATGTGTATGTCTATTGATGAGTATGTGATGTTGTGTAATATTGGTTGTGAGTATGTGTCGGATATAGTGGCCATTCCTAATAAGTAACTTGATTTACATTTGATGTATTTCGGGAGAATGTATTTTTGATGATTGTGATTTGTGCCATGTGGTTTTCGAGCTTGTGTGAGCTGAGTAAAACCAGCGAGGGTCCCCTGGGATCCTGTTAGAGTTCGAGTTCTACGGATCACTCGGTTGGGTTGTACACCGGGGAGGGCCTGACGAGGACTCTCTGGGGTGTGTATCCCATGTGGGTACAGGGACAGTATAACTCCGGAGGTTAACTTGTGATGATGATGATTATGGCATGTTGTTTTCGATAATTGTGATATGTCCGAAATATCATAACGCTTTCATTCTCGGTGTGACATACGTCATACGTAAGTGTTCGCTATATTTTTTAAACAATCCGCAAGTATAAGGAGTAAATATGGAAAGCCGCGAGCAAGGTCGTATTCCACAGAGACTAAATATTCCTATTGTATTGAGTACTAGATTATAATGATTCCGGTTTTATCTAGACGATCGAAAGTTTAATGGATGGTTAACGAAATAAAATAAAATGATGATAATAAAAGAAAATATCCGAATTAAGGAGAATTGTAAGAGTTTGAAATATAGATTCCAATGCTAGGTTTCCGTTGATTACTAAGTTTAGTCGGGATTGGTTCCAAAAAGTTCCAAGTATGTTTCCAAAATGATAATCACGATAATATTCTAAAGTCTCTCTCGAGATGCATTAAAACGTAGATTACACAACCTATAACAACGTCTCCGTCTATTATAAATTATTCAACTCCAAAATGTTCATAAGATTTAAACATCATCATAGTTCATCACCGATTTCTCAATCTCGTAATTTACTACGTCAAATACTCGAAACCTATTAATGCCCTCTTCTCTCGAATTATGAGCAATTAAGTTTAACATCTAAAAACATTGATCAAGTGTCTAAACATGAATCAAAACCAAGTATTTGATAAAGAAATCACACTAGATATATATAATCATCAATCCCTCAAAACCATAGCAAATCAACGTACTCCCATGCCCGAAATCTAACGAGTTTAGCCGGACATGGTAATGAAAGAAAGATTAATAATCATCATGTTCATCATGTTCATGCTAAATAAAACAACAAAATGAATAAAAGATAGGAAGAAGATAAAACTCGTAAGGTGTCTTGATTGATCCCGGTTGAAGCCTTCAATTGTTCTTGAAGTGTTCTTCAAGAATTTCCTTCAAATCTCCTTCTTTTTGGAGTAAAAGCCCTCAATGTTGTGTTTCTCTCTCTCTAATCTCTCCAATATTCAGAATATGGCTTCAAAAGTCTGATCCAAGGCCTTTTATCAAGCCAAAAATGTCAAGAAATTCCATTCAAACCGTGTAAAATGTCAAAAAATGGAATTGCACGGAAAAGTGACACGGCCCGTGTCAAATGACATGGCCCGTGTCAAATGACACGGCCCGTGTCATACTGTCCCATAAAATGCAAAACCTCTCTGGACAGCAGACCCGGCCGTGTCATGTGACACGGCCCGTGTGCAGTCTAGACTGTGAAGCCATGGTCTAGAAGCCATATCTCCCTCAATACACCTCGGAATTTAGCGTATGATATACCGTTGCGAAGCTGAGTTCATGAGGAATCCTTACATATATAGTAAACATCCTTATTCGAAGTAATGTATCTGGAAATTAGAAAATACGACAGATAGTGCTTCAATCTTCATCGTTTTAGGCCTCGTTCTCTCGTTTCCTCATTGCTTGATATGTATTGGGGATTGAGACTTCGTTATTGCTTGATAATGTCCTTAAAACACCTATAAAATCAAATAAAATGTACCCAAGCGTGATCGAGTCCAACAAACATAATATGAGTACAAACGACACAATTCTACACATTTTAGGATCTTAAAATCCGGAAAAACCTTATAACAATATGTGTAAAAATGAGTGTTATCAGTAAGGTCTTGGTACTTGGCTAGAATGGCATCAATATAAGTGTCGTATATGACTCGTTTCTTGATTGTGAGGTTTTTGGCATAAGGATGCGGGACTTGTGATTGTTTCCGTGCATTGTGGTTTGGTTATGTATCGAGTTTGACCTTTGGGTTATTCACTCGAGTATGTGATGTGGATGTTTGGGTCGTAGACCCCGTGTTTTGTGACCGGATTTGCATCTTTTGAAAGCAATACTTGAGGTTGTATCCTTATGTGGTTTTTGATAAATTGAGGATTCATTAGTCCATAATGTCTTTCCAAAAACTCCCGAGAATTTTAAAATACGTTTCAAAGCGTCTACATGTCTCATTCCAACTTTTTACGATTTGAACTGTTTTAGCTAATGTAATGTCTCGGGAAGTCTTTCATTGGGTTAAATTAGTGGAATTAATTAAATTTTTATATTCCTGGAGTATGTTGTGTATAGCTCGTATTTGCACTTTATACTTGTACTAGCAAAAAAGTGGAGTTTTGATAACCCCCGAGTAATCAGGGGGTGGATGTCTGTATTGCGTTCAGGTACTTGCAGGATTTTGGGGAGCGAATCACAGGATCAGTACGAAGGATGAGGGAAGGCGACGATACTAATCACATGATGACCATTAATTGGTATTTTTGGTTGAGTCTCAGTGTTTGGCTCTCCGTTGTGTAGCCTTCCCGTTTTATGAGTATGTTGATGTATTCCAACCCCTACGTGGGTATGAGTTATGTATGTTTAATGTGTTGAGTTTTGGTAAAAGACCAAATCGGTCTAATGGTTCGTCTTTACCCATGTTGGCATGTATCGTTTATCGTGTTTTTCTGTATTTATCCTGGTAGATCCTCAAGGAGAGGGTCTGCGGCGTTATAATATTCCCAAATAGTTTGGGGGTATCAGAGATTAGGTTGCGGAAACCTAGGCAGTCGGGTAGAGTTGTGTATTGTCGAGTCTTGTCTTTTCATACTTTATCTGACTGAGTCGTGTCGCGGCGCATCATCTGTGATGTCGGTCGTGATTAGTATCAAAGTGCAACCATCATATTCGTGCGATCTGTGGATGTAAGTCTCCCCACTATATGTTGTGTCTCGTGTCATACGAGCTTGTGTGATATTTATGTTATGATGAGGAGTTGAATGTGAATTGTGAATAAGTACTCCATGTTTGATTTTTGTAATGTGCCGGTGTATATGTGTAACACCCCGATATATCGGAATAATTACAGCGCCGTAAATCCTTTATATAAGAATTTACAAGGCTAATTTGAGAAATACATAAAATAATACTAAAGTGTCATTGAGGTTAAAATTCAAAACCAGTTCAACAATGATTTCATTATTACAATCATTCCAAACACCAATAAAATACGCGTACTCGAGTACTGAAAAATAACTGGAAAACGAGACAACATCAAATTACATCACTGCGCCACTTCATCGTCATGTCGGTACTGTGGTTGCTTCCCCGCTCTTCGGCTACCTGAACATCAAAACAAATGTTCAACCCGAAGGGTTTAGCAAAACGATGCTAGTACAAGTATCATAATACATGAATCAACAATGCATCATAAAACATACAAAACGGACTTCCGTCATCGGAATCCAACGATGCGAATCCTCACGATTCCATCAACACAATACAGGGTAATCCAACGATCCAGCGCCCTTAGTATAGATCCCCATGATGATCCCGTCGGACCAACGCATGGTGGAAAACCCGTCCAACGATCCAGCGCCCTCACCATAGATCCCCATGATGATCCCGTCAGACCAACACATGGTGGACATCCGATCCAGTGCCCTCAGCATAGATCCTCATGATCCCCTTGGATCATTTACAACATAAACGGTGCAATTATGCATACACATATGCAAATCAATACGTTCATCGACATGAACAATCAAGGAATCAATAATGAATACCATGACAATTCAAAGAAATTAATCTCATGTTCAACAACATGAATAAATCGTATGCATGATCAACATTCCAATATAAATCAATTTCAAAATACGATACTTGCCTTAAAAATGGCAAGAATAAAATACTCCAACGAATGTCACACGTCCGAAGGCCACCGCCCATCGATCGACCCATATGCAAGGCTCAGACCTTGTTCAAAAGAAATACAAGGGACTTAACATACTACTCGAAACTAACGTATGATCACCGAATATTCTAAATTAAAATCTTGTAATAATGACGTAAGGCCGGTTCGCGGTTAGTATGCTTGATGAAAGCTAAGCCGGAAATAGTGATACACTTTATATGAGTCGAATGATCACATCGGAGGCGACATACTGATGTCTAAGGATTCAAGGATATACAAGTCATCAAAATCTAGACTTCAATATTGGTTTCAATTCCCGACTCCCATATGTTTGGCTCTTACGATTCATACCACAAGTGTGACTCAAGATACAAGCATACCAAATGTACTACGCAAGGAAACGGTGCTACGGTGATCCGGGTTGATTTCATTGACATAGCTGATTCATTACAAGCATGAACATGAAGAACCTTGTCAAATCAAACACCTCTAGCAAACATGAATTATCATCGGTGGAACATCACGGTAATTCTTATAATCTTACTAAAATCATGCTCATAATTCAAAACAAACTTAGGATACTACACCCTAGGGTTTTTATCCATCAAGGCTCGATCAACACTCTTAACAACGAGGGAAAAACAAGGTATAATCGGGTTCCAATCTTCAAAAATATGGTGCTGGATTCATAAGATCTTTAACTAGTCCAATGATTTCCGAAGCAAGCTCAAAGTATAGCTAAGAACATAAATTCTAGCTTGGTAAATCGTAACATACCTTAAACGGAAGGAAATGTTGAAATAACTTGATGAACTTTACGCCCAAAAGCTAGAACACCAATCCTCAAAGCCCCTTTGCCTTCAATGGTGATGTTAAGAGGATGGTATACAGGTTCAGGTTGGAGGGAGTAACTCTCGAAGTCTCAGAAATCGGGTGTGGGAAGAGGTGTAAACTAAAAAATGAAGTTAGGTGTTGTCCTATTTATAGAAAAATGTTATTAGTGAGCGCTACTGATCCTAATTAGCGTGCGCTAACGGGATTGCAGTCTACTGTCTCTATCCGGTCTCAGCTTAGCGTATGCTAAACATCCCTTACGTGTGCTAAGTACAGCAATTAGCGTACGCTACCACTAAATATAGCATGCGCTAACGACCATACGAAGCTTTACTGCCTCACTGTACTCAACTTTAGCATGCGCTATCCTCATACAAGTAGAGTGCGCTAAGCACCGTTGACTCGACTTTTCCAAAAGCCGTCCAGATTCATTCCGAAATATCCCGACAATGATCCGCGTTCTGATCTCACCTACCGCCCAGTCTTAATCAAGTTGACTACACATAGCGCGCGCTAAGGCTCATACATAGCGTGCGCTAGGAAACTCAATTAGTGTACGTTACGCTCAGACGTTAGCGTGCGCTATAAGTTCACAAATACATTTATAAACAACATCATTCATGAAATCATACACTCAATAGTAAAAGATCATAAAATAGGAAGGATAATACTCAGATCAAATACAACATATAAAATAGCACAAGGTTCAAAATACACATTAGAATCTCGGGTATTACATCCTCTCTCCCTAAGAAGAAGTTTCGTCCCGAAACTTAAGATGGAAATAACTCCGGATATCTAGTCTTCATACCATCCTCCATTTCCCAAGTGGCCTCCTCGACTCCGTGTCGTGATCATTGCACTTTAACCAAGGATATTGGTTTATTCCTCAATTGTTTGATCCGACTCTCAAGTATCTTGATTGGTTTCTCTTCGAAGGTACCGTCATTAGCTATCTCGATCTTGCCGAAATCAATGATATGACTGTGATCTGGTACATACTTCCGTAACTGGGATACGTGAAACGCATTGTGAACGTGACTCAGCGATGGCGGTAAGGCCAACCTGTATGCTAACTCTCCAACTCTTTCAAGGATCTCGAATGGTCCAATATATCTCGGACTCAGCTTCCCTTTCTTCCTAAATCGAAAAATTCCCCGAGTAGGAGAAACCTTCAACAGCACGTGGTCCTCAATGTCGAACTCCAACGGGTGATGACGCACATCTGCATAAGACTTCTGTCGACTCTGGGCAGTCAACAGCCTTTCCCGAATTAGAGCTACCTTCTCTTGAGTCTGAACTATCAACTCTGGTTCCGTCCCAATCAAGTCAGAAGAATCATCCCAACACAGGGGCGATCTACATCTTCTCCCATATAATGCTTCGAACGGTGCCATCTTAATGGAAGCATGCCAACTATTGTTGTAGGTGAATTCAATCAAGGGCAAATGAACCTCCCAATCGGTTGACCAATCTAAGGCACAAGCTCTAAGCATGTCTTCTACTGTCTGAATAGTCCTTTCGGACTGACCGTCCGTCTGAGAATGATAAGTTGTGCTAAAGTTCAGCTCGGTTCCCAAAGCCCTGTGAACTGCCTTCCAAAAGTGCGACACGAAGCGACCATCTCGATCCGAAATAATGGTCTTCGGCGTTCCATGCAATCAGACTATCTCTGTAATAAACACTCGTACCAATTTCTCGGGTCCCCAAGTGTCTTTAATACCCAGGAAATGAGCCAACTTGGTTAGTCGATCAACTATCACCCAAATCATGTTCATCCCTGCCCTAGTCCTCGGCATACTGGTGATAAAGTCCATCGATATATCCTCCCACTTCCACTCATGAATCGGAAGTGGCTTCAACATTCCGGTAGTTCGCTGATGTTCAATCTTAACCTGCTGACAGGTTAAACATTTCGAAACGTATTTCGCTACGTCCTTCATATTCTCCCACCAGAAATTTCGTTTTAGATCCTTATACATCTTACTGGTGCGCGGGTGAATAAAATAGGGCGCGCTTTGAGCTTCCTTCAGAATTGTCTGTCTCAAAACATCATCATCCGGAACGCAAAGTCGACTCTAAAATCTCAGAACTCCATCATCCTGTATCACGAATCCTGGGGCCTTCCCTTTGTTCACTTCGTCACATAATCGAAGAATCAGAGAATCATCCAACTGCTTAGATTTGATTTCTTCAACCAATGACGAAGTTAGTTCCATCACACACAGTTGCCCTTGGACTCCCTGTGACCATACTTCGATTCCTTCACGAATCAGTTCTCGTTGAATGCCGGTTTGGGACGTAAGCGCTTCCAACACTCGAAGAGAAACAGGTTTGCGGCTCAGTGCATCAGCTACCACGTTTACTTTGCCTGGATGATAGAGGATTTCCAAATCGTAATCCTTGATAAAGTCTAGCCACCTTCTCTGCCTCATGTTTAATTCCTTCTGACTGAAAATATACTTGAGGATCTTATGATCTGTAAAGATCTGACAATGAGTGCCGTATAAATAATGTCGCCAAATTTTCAAAGCAAAGACCACAGCTGCTAACTCCAGATCATGAGTTTGGTAATTAACTTCGTACGGTTTCAACTGTCGAGAGGCATAGGCAATCACCCTATCCTTTTGCATCAACACACATCCCAGACCCTGATTTGAAGCGTCGCTGTATACCATGAATCCCTCGGTTCCATCTGGTAACGCTAGTATAGGTGCTGTCGTCAGTATTCTCTTAAGTTCATCAAAGCTAGCCTGGCATTTCTCATTCCACACGAATTTTTGAGTCTTCTGCAACAACTGAGTAAGCGGACGAGCAATTTTGGAAAATCCTTCTACAAAACGGCGATAATATCCAGCAAATCCTAAGAAACTTCGGACTTCTTTCACGTTATTAGGAGATTCCCATTCTAAGATTGCTTCGACTTTCTTCGGGTCTACATGTACTCCGTCAGCTGATATCACATGCCCAAGGAAAACTACTTCCTTAAGCCATAACTCGCATTTAGAAAGTTTTGCATAAAGCTGTTCATTCCTCAAAGTACTCAAAACGATACACAAGTGCTCTGCATGATCTTCTGGGTCTTTCGAATAGATCAAGATGTCGTCAATGAAAACGACCACGAACTTATCCAAGTATTCTAATAATATCCGATTCATCAATTGCATAAATACCGCAGGAGCATTGGTAAGTCCGAATGGCATCACCACAAATTCATAATGCCCGTACTGGGATCTGAAAGCAGATTTCGGTATATCCGATTCCTTGATCCGCAATTGATGGTATCTTGATCTCAAGTCGATCTTCGAGAGTACCCTTTCCCCCTGCAGTTGGTCAAACAAGTCGTCGATCTGAGGTATTGGATACTTGTTCTTAATCGTTGCCTTGTTTAGATCCCTGTAATCGATACACAATCGAAGGGATCCATCTTTCTTCCGGACAAAGAGAACGGGTGCTCCCAAAGGAGAAACGCTAGGTTGGATGTAACCCTTCTGCAATAATTCCTCAAGCTGCTTCTTTAATTCATACATCTCGGTTGGCGCCATACGGTATGGTGCTCTGGAAATAGGAGCGGCTCCAGGCTCTAATTCGATATTAAACTCTACTTCTCTCCATGGAGGTAACCCGGGTAGTTCATCACAGAATACGTCTGAGAATTCGTTCACAACTGGGATAGATGAGATTTCTACTCCTTCTTTCTTCATGGCATAACACCAAAATCCGTGACAATCCTGCTTCAGCATTTAACTACTTTCATGGATCTGATCAATTTTCCAGAGCTTCCCGGTCTCCATCCTTTGAATAAATGTTCGGATCCGTCGTCAGCAATGATCGAAATAACTCTCTTCCGGTAATTTAAAATGGCCCCATAACGATTTAGCCAATCGTCTCCGAGAATTAAATCATCACCATGGATGTCGACTACAATAAGATTTGATGGCCAATCTCTCTGTCCTATAGACACTGGAAAATCTCTAGTTTCTAGGGTTCCCACTATTCTCTCTCCACTTGGTAATCCCACAATATAAGGCTCACAATCATGTAAACACGAGATTTTCAAACGATTAACACAGTTCAAAGATATGAAAGAATGCGTAGCTCCTGAATCGAATAAGACACTAACTGGTTGCAAAAGGATCTGAATCGTACCTGATGCAACAGCAGTGTTCTGATCGTCTGACTTCCTCATCTCGTAAATGCGCGGAGGAACTGACCCAGCACTAGACGCCTCTTTTTTCCCGACATTCTGCTGCTGGAAACCACTTTGCTGCGTCTGGTTCACACTTGTATCCTTCGGAACCGGTACAGGAGTGCGTGTATCAGTAGATCTAGTCGCATTTCCACAAAACGTCGCACGATGCCCTTCCTGTCCACACTCGAAGCAGGTCACAGCAGGTGCGTAACAATCACGTCAAACATGCCCTATTCTGCCACAGTTATAACGCTTCCTCGCTGTATCTGAAACTGTTGATGCTGCCCGGAACTTCTTCCACCTCAAGAAGGATGCGGAGGTATCCTAGATGAATAAAATGAAGACTGGCCCTTGCGGGGCCCACTACTCTTGTTCTCCGTGAAGTTGCCGGACACTTTTTGCTTCTTTGCTTCCATCGATTTCTCCACCGTCGCCTCTTTCATGTCGTAGGCCAGCGCTTTGTCCTGATACTGTCGCAAGGTAGTACACTCGAATCCGGACATATACTGATGAATTTCCGGCTTCATCCGCATATCGAAATGGAAAATCTTTTCTGCCTCTGTTCTGACCAAATGCCACACGCAGGTCAGCTGGTGATTAAAAGTCTTGATTATATCTGTCACAGATGCCTCCGAATTCTGCGGTGAGAAAAACTCTCGGACTCTGGCCTCTGTAACTGGGCGAGGACAATATTGCGTTTCCATCATTAATTTGAATTCCGTCCAGTCAGCATTATGATCCTCAGGTCGAATGGCCTCCCACCAGTCGAAAGCCTCCCCAGTCAGGAGATACTGGGCGATCGGAACCTTTCGGTCGTCGGGACAGTTAATTCCTACAAAGATCTTCTCTAACTCCTTCAGCCAGTGATCCCAAGTAAGTGTCTCAGCAGAACCGTCAAATTTTGGAGGGTGCAATTTGACCACCTCGGTAAGCCATTTGTCTCCCCGATTATCCTCGTTATGCTGCTGTCCCATCGTCGTCTGCATGCGGTCAACTACCTGAGCAAACTGGTTTATCTGAGCAACCACCTGTTGAAGCACTCCCGGCATGTTAGGATTTGGGTTATCATTCGCTGATCCCTATTGTCCTCCAGAATGGGAATCGGTTCGACTAGCCGATAATTCTGGGGTAGACGTTGAATCCTCCTGTCTCGCATTACCACGTCCGCATCCACGACCGTGTCCGCGTCCACGACCTCCCCTCAACATACTGTAAACACAAATACTCAATATCCATGGTAAAATTTTCTAAAAGAAAGTCCATCAATAATCATAAAACCGAAATTAAATAAAATGGTAGTATAAGAGATTAGGAAACTTACAACGACGGTCCACATGACGACGCTGGTTGATCAGTGATGTTATGACAATCAATAAATCGAACAACGTTAACAGACCCAACTAAAACCCGACTGCCAAGATATCCATGAATCTTAGCTCCGATACCATAATCTGTAACACCCCGATATATTCGGAATAATTACAGTGCCGTAAATCCTTTATATAAGAATTTACAAGGCTAATTTGCGAAATACAAAAAATAATACTAAAGTGTCATTGAGGTTAAAATTCAAAACCAGTTCAACAATGAGTTCATTATTACAATCATTCCAAACACCAACAAAATACGCGTACTCGAGTACTGAAAAATAACTCGAAAATGAGACAACATCAAATTACATCACTGCACCACTTCATCATCATGTCGGTACTGTGGTTGCTTCCCCACTCCTCGGCTACCTGAACATCAAAACAAATGTCCACTCCCGAAGGGGTTAGCAAAACGATGCTAGTACAAGTATCATAATACATGAATCAACAATGCATCATAAAACATACAAAACGGACTTCTGTCACCGGAATCCAACGATGTGAATCCTCACGATTCCATCAACACAATACAGGGTAATCCAACGATCCAGCGCCCTCGGTATAGATCCCCATGATGATCCCTTCGGACTAACGCATGGTGGAAAACCCATCCAACGATCCAGCGCCCTCAGCATAGATCCCCATGATGATCCCGTCGGACCAACACATGGTGGACATCCGATCCAGCGCCCTCAGCATAGATCCTCATGATCCCCTTGGATCATTTACAACATAAACAGTGCAATTATGCATACACATATGGAAATCAATACGTTCATCGACGTGAACAATCAGGGAATCAATAAAGAATACCATGACAATTCAAAGAAATTAATCTCATGTTCAACAACATGAATAAATCGTATGCATGATCAACATTACAATATAAATCAATTTCAAAATATGATACTTGCCTAAAAAATGGCAAGAATAAAGTACTCCAACGAATGTCACGCGTCCGAAGGCCACCGCCCCTCGATCGACCCCAATGCAAGGCTAGGACCTTGTTCAAAAGAAATACAAGGAACTTAACATACTACTCGAAATTATCGTATGATCACCGAATATTCTAAATTAAAATCACATAATAATGACGTAAGGCCGGTTCGCGGTTAGTATGCTTGATGAAAGCTGAGCCGGAAATAGTGATACACTTCATATGAGTCGAATGATCACATCGGAGGCGACATACAGATGCCTAAGGATTCAAGGATATACAAGTCATCGAAATCTAGACTTCAATATTGGTTTCAATTCCCGACTCCCATAGTTTTGGCTCTTACGATTCATACCACAAGTGTGACTCAAGATACAAGCATACCAAATGTACTATGCAAGGAAACGGTACTACGGTGATACGGGTTGATTTCATTGACATAGCCGATTCATTACAAGAATGAACATGAAGAACCTTGTCAAATCAAACACCTCTATCAAACATGAATTATCATCGGTGGAACATCACGGTAATTCTTAGAATCTTACTAAAATCATGCTCATAATTCAAAACAAACTTAGGATACTACACCCTAGGGTTTTTATCCATCAAGGCTCGATCAATACTCTTAACAACGAGGGAAAAACAAGGTATAATCGGGTTCCAATCTTCAAAAATATGGTGCTGGATTTATAACATCTTTAACTAGTCCAATGATTTCCGAAGCAAGCTCAAAGTATAGCTAAGAACATAAATTCTAGCTTGGTAAATCGTAACATACCTTAAACGGAAGGAAAGGTTGGAATAAATTGATGAACTCTACGCCCACAAGATAGAACACCAATCCTCAAAGCCCCTTTGCCTTCAATGGTGATGTTAAGAGGCTGGTATACAGGTTCAGGTTGGAGGGAGTAACTCTCGAAGTCTCAAGAATCGGGTGTGGGAAGAGGTGTAAACTGAAAAATAAAGTTAGGTGATGTCCTATTTATAGAAAAATGTTATTAGCGCGCGCTACTGCTCCTAATTAGCGTGCGCTAATGGGCTTGCAGTCTATTATCTCTATCCGGTCTCGGCTTAGCGTATGCTAAACATCTCTTACGTGCGCTAAGTACAACAACTAGCGTACGCTACCACTCAATATAGCGTGCGCTAACGACCATACGAAGCTTTACTAACCTCACTGTACTCAATTTTAGCGTGCGCTATCCTCATACAAGTAGCGTGCGCTAAGAACCGTTGACTCGACTTTTCCAAAAGCCGTCCAGATTCATTCCAACATATCCCGACAAAGATTTGCGGTCTGATCTCACCTACCACCCAGTCTTAATCAAGTTGACTATGCATAGCGCACGCTAAGGCTCATACATAGCGTGTGCTAGGAAACTCAATTAGCGTACGCTACGCTCAGACGTTAGCGTGCGCTACAAGTGCACAAATACAATTATAAACACATCATTCATGAAATCATACGCTCAACAGTACAAGATCATGAAATACGAAGGATAATACTCAGATCAAATACAACATATACAATGGCACAAGGTTCAAAATACATATTAGAATCTCGGGTATTACAATATGTGTGTATATATAAATATCCTTGTATAAATCATTTTTATAGGAGTAATGTTTTGGTGTGGTTACACTAAGAAGGTTTATCAATGTGATACTTTAAAGTTTTGAATGTTCTGGACAGTCACATAAATTTTATTTTAAAACATCCTTCAAGAAAGGAAAGTTTGATTTCCGTGTGATGACCTCGATGCCGAAAAGTTTTAGGACTGCATTTTGCGGTCGGGTCAATTTTTGCAGTCTATCATCTATGAGTGGATTCTATGTATGATTATGTGATTTTCGTTGCGTTAGGTTGTTGCTTGTTAGTATGAGGTGTTAAGCGTATTTTTATACGCTTATTTATCATTATTCTTTATCTATTTTGTGTCTAAACCTGCATAAATGAGCCTTTAATGCACTATTCTTTTACGTTTGGCAGGAAATTAGAGTCCGGAAGCTCGAACGATGAAAAACGGGCGAAAACGGCAATTTTTGGCCTGGGGCCGCGGCACGAACCAAGTGAGCCGCGACACACGAAGGTGACCAGAAAGCGCCGAGCACGCTGTACTGTGAGCCGCGGCACAAGGATGCTGAGCCGCGGCCCATGAGGAAAATCGAGCGCCCAAGTATGCGCTGAAGGTTAGGGGCCGCGGCACAGATTAAGTGAGCCGTGGCTCACGGGGCGGTTTTGATGAGTTTGTCGCGTTTCGTTGCCGTTTCTGAAGCCCATTTTCGACCCAATCCCCGGACGCGTTTTGGAGGCTAATGAGAGTTAAAAATAAGGGTTTAAGGTCAGAAAAAAAGGAGGATCATCAGCACCATTAGGGGATTCGATTGGAGGAGATTATCGCGAAAGCAAGAAGAAGCAGAAAACACCAAGGAGCAGAGAGCGGAAGCTAGAGAACGGAGGAATCCGAACTCTTCGACTGCGTTTGATCTTTATGCTTTCTTTGATTATTTGTGTATTTTTATTCTTTAGCATGTCAGGCTAAAACCCTGTTCTAGGATTTTGACGAAACCGAGGTTTTGACGAATCTACTTTTGATTATCTCTATAATTCCCTTTTCTGTTGAGTTTTCCCAATTGTTTTTAATGCTTTCAATTGTGTGGCCTATAATTGAATTGTTTTAATTCCGCAACTCGAATCGGGAGAGGAGAGTTGGTGAGGAAATATTGGTGAGAACCGTTTTATTTTGTGAGATAGGAATATACTCATAGGAACTATGTGGCCTTTCTGAAGATTCTGTGCTTTTTGCCTATTGTCGAATTGATTCACCTAGGGATAGAGTGTATTATTCGCCTTAGAAAAATCTACTGACCTAGGGAGAGGCGGTAGAGTACTTTAGCAACCTTCGCCTTCAATAAATTAGGAAATCATTAACTTCAGATAATCAAGAGTAAATTCGGATAAACCGAGGTGGATTCACAATCCTAGATTAATTTCTTATTTGATTTTCTTTCTTCGAGCGGTCGTTTTTACTGTTTATTCTTTTATTGGTTTTCTTTAATTATTACTTGCATCCCAAATTTCGATAGTTCAAATAAAATTAGAATACACATAAATCGGTAGTTGGTAAGTCGGTCCTCGTGGGAACGATATCTTACTCATCATTTTATTACTTGTCTACGATAACGTGCCCTTGCGTTCACCGAACTTCGCAACAAGTTTTTGGCGCCGTTGCTGGGGACTGATTATTTTCCTAATATCGATTTCAGTATTTCTAGTCTTAGTTTGAACAAATTTATTTTATTTATTTTTGTGTAATTTTATTTATTTGTTTTTCCTTTCAGGAATTTCCGGTTAGTGCATGAGAAAATTCGGTAACGAAGGCCTACTACCTTTGGATACTGAACTCGAGCGCACTCTTCGGAGAAGCAAGAAGGAGAAATGAGAGCTACCAGCAGCAGGCACCATGGCCGATAACACGGGAGATCACGAAGCAAACAACCCCATTCAGCAAGCTCAACCGGCATTAGCACTCCGTGATTATGCTATGCCACAAATCAATGCGAACTTTTCGGGAATTCGGCGTCCAACCATCCAAGCCAACAACTTCGAAATCAAGCCGGCTATTATTCAGATGGTGCAACCAAGCCAGTTTTGTGGACTGGCAAACGATGACCCCAATGCGCATATCGCTTCATTTCTCGAGATATGTGACACCTTCAAAAATAACGGTGTCACCGATGATGCTATTCGTCTACGGCTTTTCCCTTTCTCTTTGAGGGACAAAGAAAAATTTTGGTTGAATTCTTTACCGCCGGGCTCTATCACGACTTGGGCGGAATTAGCGCAAGCCTTCCTGGCTAAATTCTTCCCACCATCAAAGACGGCGAGATTAAGGAACGAGATTACTACTTTTGGGCAATTTGATATGGAGTCGCTTCATGAAGCTTGGGAGCGATACAAAGATTTTCTAAGGAGATGCCCACATCATGGCCTTCCGGACTGGCTACAAATTCAGACATTTTATAACGGATTGAGTGCTTCTACACGCACTCTTGTTGATGCAGCCGCTGGATGGGCGTTGATGGTAAAAATGATGGCCGAAGCTCATGTTAGGAATACTTGTTAGATTTTGATGATGTCATTAATTTAGAATCAAATGTTTATTAATTGGCGAAATGTAAGGAAGAACCAAATGAGTATCTTCCATAGGCCAAAATGTGTTAAGTATAAAATTGGCAAAATGTAAAGAAGAACCAAATGAGTGTCTTCTATAGGCCAAAGTTAGTTAGGCTGAAAATCGGCTAAGTACTAAAGTACAGTCTAGTCTATCAGAGAAGTACAGTGACTCAATCGAGTAGCCACAGTCAACTAAAATTTTATCGAGAGAAGTTTGACCAGGTGCGGCCAAGGTACCTCGGGGAAGTCACACGATCGGACAAGTCTCAAACGATATACGGCCGAGACGACCTACTGCAGAGAAGTAAGCCGCACATCGGTCTACTCAACTACTGACTAGTACTCCAAGTCCACGTCAGCATGCTTTGAAAAGTCAAATATTACGGAAAGCTCACATGCAACGTGAAGAGACAAAATTGGAGTGATTCCCGCAAGAGATATGATTTATTTAAATCATCCTGACCCACCGTGAAGACGTTAATCCTTTTATATTCAAAAGATTCGGCGCTCACATGCAGAAGTCATCACAACGGTCGGAAGATGAAATTAAATAATGGGAATCCAGCCTTGCAACGTTCAGAAAAGATTAAACAATGAAGTCTCTCTCCAACGGACGGATTTGTTCAGATTTGCAACGGCTACAAGGAAGAAGCTCAGAGATCGTGATCTATATATATCCGAAGATTTGGCGAGCAATCTACCGGTGCGAACATATACTCTAAGCGATCAAAGCAAACAAAGCAATCCTAAGCAAACAATAGCATCGTGAAAAAGAGCAGATCCAAAAGTTCATATTCAAGGAAGCTCTTTAGTTGGAGAAGACAAACACTCTTGTCTTTAAATCTTGAGTAAGGGGTACTTCACTAGTTGAAGTAGCAGACTGTAAAGGCATCCGAGGATCGAGGATCAAGAGGTGCAAGGCAGTCAAGTTTGTGTACAACGGCACGGAATTCCACTGGCTGGAAGCTGTTGTAGTGTGTAGTGAATCACTGTAATATTTATCACTGGTTGAGAATTATAGTGAATTCATCTCCAACTGGTTTGGAGAAAAGTGGATTAGTAGAGGATTACCCCACCTCTGAGACCACTATAACCGCTTTGTGTTATTTCTTGTTCTTTGCATCATACTCTAGCTACTGCATCCTTTGTTATAGGGTTTCCTTATGTTAATTTATATTCGTGCTCCGGTGACTTCGGCACCTATCCAAGACCACACGACTCCTAGTCATTTGTTTGATCATCAGCTGAAGAAACTCCCTCTTCGAGAAAAAGCGTTCAAGAGTTTCAACAAGTCTATTCACCCCCTCTAGACTTGTTTACGGACGACTTGTGACCTACAAGTGGTATCGGAGCGGTTGGTTCATTTTTTCACGAACCAGATCTGTATTAAGATATATATCTTATCTCTCACGTTATAATGGAACACATGCACTCTAGACTACTGTCTTTTCTGTTGGCAGTATGATCTCTGGAAGATAAGAATGCAGGCACATTTATCCTCAATCCATGACGACATGTGGTGCATTATTGAAGAAGGTCCATTCATTTTCGAGAAGGACAACACACCCGAGGAGATCGCGGTGGGAGGCCGAAAAGATTCCTAAGAAGAGAACGGAGCTGACCCCGAAGAGAGAAGGCGGCCAATCTTGACAACGGGGCGAGAGATGTGCTTTACCAAACTCTTGACAAATCCACAATGGTCAAGATCAAAAATTGTAAGAATGCCAAAGAGATATGGGACACATTAGCTCTAATGTGCGAAGGAACGGAGCTGATCAAGGAGAACAAGTTGTCAATAGCCATCCAAAAGTTTGACAACTTTAAAATGAAGAATGGAGAATCTATAGACCAAGTGGACACAAGGTTCACCGAAATTATCAACGAGATCAACTCCTGGGCAAAACATATGGCAACAGGAAATGGCACTCAAGGTCCTCGGATCGCTAAATCCGAGAATGGAGCATGAAGTTTTGTAGCTATGAGAGAGTCCAAAGACTGAATAAGATAAAAATTCAGGAGTGTTCTCGATCGAAGGCTTACGAGTTCGAACTTCGAGTTCATCCTCGGCGAGCTGCGAGAGAAGGGAATCGCATTTGCGGCGAGTCCCTGCTAAGAACACATGCGATGTGAAACCTCCAAATCCGCTAGACTTTGAGGAGGAAATGGCTTTCATTATGCAAAGATTGATAACCCGGGAAGAACTACTCCAAGTATAAGAAAAACTACAAGGAGAATCCCGGAAGAAACCGGAAAATTTGGAAGGCTGGAAAGTTGAATGTTACAATTGCCACAAGATAGGACACATCCAATGGATTGTCAGAGCTCAAGAAGGATGAAACCAAAAAGGAGGTGGCGAGAAAGGAAGACGGAAGAAAAGCTCTCATCGGAGAAGACCGGGAGCATGTCGAATCAAGCGGCGGTTTCTTTTACGATGACGACGAGGAATATGATTGCACGATGGAAAACTTGGTGATGAAGAGGTAACCTCTAAACCTACCGGTTCTAATAATAGCTCGGCCATGTCGCAAGATATGGATTTACATGAATCGGTAAATCAATTATTCAAAGATTTTGAAACACTTAAATGCACATCAAGGTATGTCAATGAGAGAAGACTAATTTGCAAGATGAGAATAGGCAATTTGAAAAATGATTTTGAAAAACTCGGTCTAGATTTAAATAAGACCGAGACAAATACGGTGATTTCAAAAACCAGGCAAGTGCCAATCTTTGAGATAGACCGGCTAAATATTTTACTTAAAGAAAAGTCAGTGCACTTGCTCATGCCAAAGCCGAGTTTACTAAGTAGCACGAATAAATAAAACTCAGCGCAGGAAATAACCTCCTGAAAGCGTCTTTAACTCGGGCCAATTGTGTACTAACAAGAGGCCACTATATTCAGATCGGGCCTTGGATATGATCCCCACACTCCCTCTAGTTCTAAAACCACTTTCATCAAGGGAGAAACAATGGTCTCATTCTTGAGCACGTGTATAAACCGACTTTCAAAAGCAGGCAACCCAAGTCAAGCGTCTCAGTGCAATCGGGTTACACTGACCGCCACCTAGACAGCGACTAGGCGGCCGTGCAAAAGCGGCCAGGACAACATGCCCACTATTACCAACAACTCCTAAAAATAGATTTCACAATGGGAGGGCGGATGGAAACCTCAAGGTTATCCAAATTACCAAAACGAACAAGTGTGGAGACCACAAAGGTTTAACAAATGGTCTCAGCCTAGATTTAGAAATGGCCCACACTATTTTGAGGAATATCCGGTATACAATCCAACCAGGAGATTTAGACCTCGACCACAGGCACCGTATAAGGGTTATAATTATAATAATAATTCTTATAATCCAAGGAGAAATCAATTCTCCAGGAAACCCACTAACCCCAAAGGACCCACACAAATTTGGGTACCTAAATCTCTGCTTGTTTAATTGCAGAAAAGGTGGAAGGACTACAACCACATCTCCTCAAGCTCAAATTTTGGAGGTGAAGAGTGGTTTGTAGAATCTGGTTGCTCGAGGCACATGACCGGGAACAAGAAGATGCTGACCATATATATCTAGGAAAGAGGTCCCGATGTAACCTTTGGAGATAGCTCTAGAGGACAGACAAAAGGCTTTGGAGAGCTGCAAGGAAACATTGTGATATCCAAAGTCCATTATGTCAAAGGTCTCAAATACAACCTCCTGAGCATAAGCCAGTTCTGCGACGAGAAGAATCTAGTAGTCTTCACCATCTTGAAGTGTATGGTGATAGACATCTTATCTGGAGAGATAAAGCTACAAGGTTTCCGAAGAAGAGATGTATACATGATTGATTGGAACACAAGAACACCTAACTCTGTTTTCTATCCAAGTGTATCAGAGAATGGATGGTCATGGCACAAAAGACTATGTCACTGAACTTCAAAGCCATCAACAAGATTAGCTACGAGAAGGCTGGTCGAGAGGACTTCCAAATGAAGCATTCAAGAAGGAAGCACTCTGTGATGCATGTCGAAGGAAGCGAGACCAAGGCGTCGTTCAAGCCGGTCGGACCTACAATGCTCACAACAAGGATCTTAGATCTACTCCACATGGATCTATTTGGTCTATCAAGCCAAGGACTTTGAGCGGCGAAAGCATGCTCTTGTGATTGTAGATGACTATTCAAGGTACACTTGGATCATTTTCTATTCAAGAAAAGTGAAACCTTGACCAAGTTACGAGGCTGAGAAGGATCGAATGAGAAATCCCTCTCCATAATCAAGATCGGATCGGATAGAGGAGGAGAGTTTCTCAACAAGGCGATAAGCGATTTCGGCGATCGAGAATGGGATCCGGCATGAGCTCTCTGCGGCAGGCGCCCGTGAGAATGGTGTTCTTTGAAAGAAGGAACAGAACCACTGAAGGAAGCGGCAAAGGTCCATGATTGCGAAGCGGACCTACCCAAAGGTTACAGGCTGAAGTGTCAACACACTGCCACACCCGAGCAGGAGTATGATAGTAGGGAGACATGGCAAAACTCCTATGAGGATTGGAATAATAGAACTCCTCATTGCTTACTTTCATGTTTTTGGTTGTAAGTGTTTCATCCACAACAACGGTAAAACACGGCTAAATGCCTTTGATGCTAAAGATGATGGTCTATTTATGGGATATTCCCAAAGAAGCAAGGCATATAGAGTTTTCAACAAAAGAACCTTAGTTGTGGAAGAAACACCCCATGTTGTTTTTGATGAATCTCTTGTTGAGTACAGGAAACAACTTGAGCAAATTGAGAACAAGCTCAAGTCGGCAACCCTTGAAGAAGTCATTGTACATGACACTTTGGAATGGTGGACTCACTGCAGATCGGCTGATGACCCAACCGCAGCGATGAAGACCCAATGCAGATCGAGGCAGGATCACCAAACCTATCGATCCGATTCTTCTTGAAAGACCCAGTGAGGCGATAAAGACTCATCTGCTTTGTCGAGAACCAAGTGAAGATGACAAGGCGGTAGGCGATCGATTCTGGGAACGAGAATCCGAGATCTGAGACAACCACCAGAGCAATCAGCAGGGAACAAACCCGAGAAGAGGGCGAGATCCCCAAATGGCTCAAGGATCATCCATTCAGCAAATTATCGGAAAGTTGGTGATGGAGTCAAGACAAGGCGATCAACTCTACCGGCGAGAATGGCGATGTTCTCATGTTTCATGTCGCAAATTGAACCCAAGGCAGCCAGAACAAGCCTTGGAAGACTATTCATGGATTAATGCCATGCAAGAGGAATTGGAGCAGATGGAGAGAAACAATGTTTGGGAACTATGACAGACCTAATCACAAGAAAGTTATTGGCACCAAATGGGTGTATAAAAACAAAAGTAATGAAGACGGAATTTGTTGTTAGGAATAAAGCGGACTCGTAGCAAAAGGATATGCACAATGTGAGGGAATAGATTTTGATGAAACTTATGCACTGTTGCAAGATTAGAAGCCATCGAGACTATTCCTCGCATATCTGCATTCAAGGATTTTGAAGTCTACGGATGGATGTAAAAGTGCGTTTGAATGGAATCCTAGAAGAAGAAGTCTATGTAGAGCAACCCCGGAGTTTTGTCAAAGGAGACAAAGTCTATAAGGCTGTTGAAGGCTCTGTATGGACTCAAGCAAGCACCGAGAGCATGGTATGAAACACTGTCGTGTTTCTTGAGAAAAATGGATTTTGCAAAGGAAAAGTGGACAAGACCCTATTCAGAGTGGAGCACGAAGGCCACATACTAATAGTTGATTTATGTGGATGACATTATATTGGTCAACCAATCCGAACTATGTGAGAAATTCTCCAACCTCATGCAAGGAGAATTCGAGATGAGTATGATGGGAAAGCTTAACTTCTTTCTCGGATTACAAGTTAGCGAGATGGAAAAAGGAATTTTCATCAACCAGGCAAAGTATACCCGAGATCTCATCAAGAGATATGGAATGGAATCGGCCCAAACCCGCAAGAATTCCAATGAGCACAAGTACTCACACGGATGCGAGACGAGGCGGGAATATCGGTGGACTCAACCCACTCTGAGAGGACTCATCGGATCTCTTACGTACCTCACGGCAAGCGAGCCGGACATATCATATGCGGTTGGAGTTTGTGCAAGATTCGATCAAGCCGAAGCAATCACACCTAGATGCAGCCAAGAGAATAATTAAGTACCTAAAGTCTACCATTAATGTTGGACTGTGGTATCCCAAAGATGACAACTTCGAGCTATCAGGATACTCAGATGCGGATTTCGCCGGATGCAAAATCAATAGGAAGAGCACTAGTAGAACGTGTCAATTCCTAGGAACCAGACTGATATCCTGGTTTAGCAAGAAGCAGGTTTCTAACTCTATCTCCACTATAGAGTCAGAATACCTAGCTGCAGGTAGCTGTTGTGCGCAGATCCTATGGATCAGACAACAGTTAAGGGACTACAATATTATTGCCAACGAAGTTCCTATATGGTGTGACAACAATAGTGCTATTGCAATAACCAACAATCCGGTTTTGCACTCAAGGACGAAGCACATTGACGTTAAGCACCATTTTATTCGAGACCATGTGCTTAACAAAAGGGTTAGAGTTGAAAGAGTCAGCACAGACTACCAAATAGCTGACATCTTCACCAAACCCCTGCCAGAAGAGAGATTCCTAGAGCTGAGCAGAGATCTTGGATTACTAGATTGGGAATCTAGTTCTGAAGCAAGTTGAAGGAAGGACGAACCCCCAGAATCAGCCTAAGCTGATGCAGGCGAGAAGACGAAGGCCAGTCGAAGCAACTTAGTCAGACAGAGCACCGGGCGAGAAGTCAAACTCACTGTAGCAGAGCGGTCAACGATCAGCAGATCGGACGGCTAAGTTCTCTAAACTGATCTCTAATTTTCATTTTTTATCTGCCATATTTATAATATTATTTTGGCTTAAGAAATAGCATTTAAAAATACATTTTACAAGCCAAGTGGCAATTTTAAAATACACGCGTCACACGCCCATTCAATTAACCTCTACGGTGGCCAATCAGAATCAACCGTCAAATTTTAAATGGGGCCACCGATTCAAATTTGAAATTCAAAAGAATATGAAAAGGCGTACCACCGTTTAAACTTATAATAAACTAATCCAAACGTCACTTCATCTTCTTTATAAGGAAGAAAACCCTTTCACTTTCCTCTTTACGCTTTGAAACCACAAAATTTACGAGCAAAATACACTAAATCCACAAATCTTTTTGCGAAATGGCATCATTGTGGAGCAAACTTGAAGGCGATGAAGGACCAAGTTATCTTTTCCATGGTCGTCGATTTCGAAGGATTACTGGAAGCAAATCTAGACGACTTTGATATGCTCGACTTAATCCGAGCGATGAAACTGAACGGAATCTACCCGTTTCTCGAAATCAACCCTCAACACTTGTTCAAGGAAGATGTGGTTGAATTTTACCGCAACGCTTACCTGATTCAGCACCAGATTCAGAGCACGGTCGGTGGAGTACCAGTCACCATAGATACAGAGAAGATTCGCTCTGTATTCGGGATGAAAAATCGCGGTTTGGCGGTCGAAGCACTCAAACAATCACCCGCCGAAACGTGGAAGACGATTAAGCTCGAAAATGTCCCTGAGAAGTTAAAATTCACGGCGAAAAGAAATGAGTTGAAAAGGGTCTATCGAGTCGCACTGGACATCACAAATAAAATAGTCATGGGAATGGCAGGAAGCTATGACCAACTATCATCCTCAAAATTCATGGTATTGGGTGCGTTAATTCAGCGAGAGGAAGTAGACTGGGCCGATTATATTTTTAGGCAACTTGTTCGTGAAGTGAACAAGGTCGAATGGCTCGAGGAAGAGAAGAAGTTTAAGACTAAGTTGGCGTTCGGAACGCATCTTAGTTGGTTCTTGGAAGCGGCCAGGTGGCAGGAAACATTGACCCTTTCCACCCAAACAAGAGGTTAGGTCATATGGACCATGATAAGAAAAAGGTTGGAGTCACCGGGAGGCGGCCCAGATATTGAAGGACTTACCGGACTCAAGCTATTGCCCAAGGTACGATCTATCGGACTCGGACCAACTGCGGTGAGTCGGAGCTGCGGTCGAGTCCGAGCATGAGTCGATGATACTCCAATCGCCATCCGTTTCAAGAGAAGGGGACCGGCCCGAAGGACCTTCCAACTGCGGTCATCACCTAAACCCTCTCCAAAGAGGCCAAGGAAGCTGCAGTTCGGTGAAGGAGAGCAACACGAGCAGCATACGATCCATCGATTCGATCTCAGCTCACCCAGACCGGCCTGCACGAACAGAAACAAGAATTGTACCTGTCATTACTCCTCCAGTATACATGACCGAAGAAGAGGAAGCAGGTCTTGTTATATCAATCCCTGAAGCAGATTACTCATTCAATCTTTTGGAAAATAACACTTTTAATCTTTCCATAGAACAACTTCAGCTTGTCAAGCCACAAGCAGAAAAACATTCCTTTGTCAATATTTTTAAGGAATGGAAAACTCTTAAAACCATGTCCTTTACAAATTTTCAAATTTTTGTTGAAACTAGTGGTTGGGAATACCCCCAAGCCACGGAGGATGTTCCCGATTTTTGCAAAGAGTCGATTTGGCTTTACTCCTCGGGATAAGCGGTTCATGACACACTTTGAGACAAACATGGACCAGTTTATCCACTCTATAATGCTAAGTATTTTTGATGGTACTTTTGGAGAAGAGGAGGAAGAGAGAGTAGAAAAGGAGATAAGGATAGAAGAAGTTGATGAAAAGAATGAAATTATCAATTTGGTTGAGGAGGATGAAGAAGCAAAATAAGAACAAGAAGAAAACATACCAGTTGAAAAGGAGACAGAGGAAATTGAAAAAACAGAAGAAGTGGAAGATGAGGAAGATGAAGAAGAAGGAGAAGAAGTGGAGCAAGAAAAAGAAGAAGAAAATAAGGATGATGATGATGATGAAGGAGAGAAGGAAAAAGATGATGCTAAGGATGATGATGATGATGATCATGATGATGGAGGTGAAGGAGGAGCTGGTGTGGCGGCTGGAGAAGAAAAAGAAGAATATGAGGAGAAAGAAAAGTAGAAATCTGTAGAAGTAGAAAAGAGAAATCGAAGAAGAAGGAGAAGAAGAAGAAAGAGAAAGGAGCCGGAGAAGCGGCAGAGCCTACCAACGAAGCCAGATAGGGTTGTTGTACCTCCCAGTACACCGGCTGACGCCGAAATGGCGCGAGGACTCAGTCGGGCACCCCGAGAAGACTCTATCGGCTTACTGCTGAGACGAGCCTGCAATGAGTGGCTCCATTCTTGAAGGATCGGAGAACACTCCCCATCGGCCCGATTATCACCCACCATGACCGAGTGATCAAGCGGTTGTCGAGAGACACCATTGGGGAGGCTGCTGTCAACACAGTCACTCGACCTTCAACATTAATGCCAAGATTGACACCTGCTGCGAGACAGATCCCTCGGCCTCCTCCTCCTACAAACAACGAGAATGCCTTTTGGCATGTCAGTGGATGGTGCATGGAGCAACAATTAACAACCCTCATTGATCTTTGGCAAAAGGGAGAAGAGAGGATTCGGGGAAGGAAGAGAAATCGAAGTAAGAAAAAGCGGGATGTCCCCGGCTTGAAGGACCCTCTAGCAAGAGGAAGGAACTGTAGATTCGAGAAGACAAAGGTGACCGGCTGAAGGGAAGCGCAGAAGGACCAGAGGCGGCTTCGAACCTACTCTTGAGTGGGAAGGTATGGAGCTGTGGTATGTTGAAGATTTCTGCCCACTTGAAGCTATTGAAATATGGGGAGCTGCTAGGAAGAAGTTCATCAGAGACTTTTATGTCTGGGAACTGCTTCATGATGACAAACTCTCCCCACAGGAGATTTTCATAAACTGGATGGAAGAGGTTCATCCTAAGCTTTGGGCCGTTCTAAAGAAGCATGCAAAAGAGCAAAAAGCTTTTCCCATGATCCCTAAATTCAGATCTGAAGAAGCACCAGTCCGCATGGATGGTGAACTAGATGAACTACAACTACAGGAGGAAATCAAGCGAGTCTGCCTTGAAAACAAATTCAGATCGCAGCAGGAGCAGGACTTCGCAGCTCTAGTGGTGAAAAGGAAGTATGGCCTTGCTCCAGTCAAGGTAAGACCCATTGGAGCCAAACCTTTCAGACCTGCCAAGCAGCCTGTTCGAAGAGGCAGAGGAAGAGGCAGATGACCTTTTAATTATTTTCTTACTTGTAATTTATTTTCTGTACTTAAACATTCTTGTATAATTTCTATGATAAGTCAGAAAACTTTATGAACAGTCTGTTGAATGACAATTTTCCAGTTGTCTCAATAGTAGACTGATTTCAGTTTTGTCTTGCACTTAAGTGCAGACTTGGCCATTTGACTTCTTACTTAGTTTTGCCATCATCAAAATAGGGGGAATTTGTTAGGAATACTTGTTAGATTTTGATGATGTCATTAATTTAGAATCAAATGTTTATTAATTGGCGAAATGTAAGGAAGAACCAAATGAGTATCTTCCATAGGCCAAAATGTGTTAAGTATAAAATTGGCAAAATGTAAAGAAGAACCAAATGAGTGTCTTCTATAGGCCAAAGTTAGTTAAATGAAAATCGGCTAAGTACTAAAGTCGATCTAGTCTATCATAGAAGTACAAATTGACTCCAACTGAGTAGCCACAGTCAACTAAAATTTTATCGAGAAGTTTGACCAGATCACAGCCTAAGGTACCTCGGAAGTCACACGATCGGACAAGTCTCAAACAGTATCACAGTAGAGACGACCTACCTGCAGAGAAGTAAGCTGCACATCAGTCTACTCAACTACAGCCTAGTACTCCAAGTCCACGTCAGCATGCTTTGAAAAGTCAAATATTACGGAAATCTCACATGCAACGTGAAGAGACAAAATTGGAGTGATTCCCGCAAGAGATATGATTTATTTAAATCATCCTGACCCACCGTGAAGACGTTAATCCTTTTATATTCAAAAGATTCGGCGCTCACATGCAGAAGTCATCACAACGGTCGGAAGATGAAATTAAATAATGGGAATCCAGCCTTGCAACGTTCAGAAAAGATTAAACAATGAAGTCTCTCTCCAACGGACGGATTTGTTCAGATTTGCAACGGCTACAAGGAAGAAGCTCAGAGATCGTGATCTATATATATCCGAAGATTTGAAACTGAGCAATCTACCGGTGCGAACATATACTCTAAGCGATCAAAGCAAACAAAGCAATCCTAAGCAAACAATAGCATCGTGAAAAAGAGCAGATCCAAAAGTTCATATTCAAGGAAGCTCTTTAGTTGGAGAAGACAAACACTCTTGTCTTTAAATCTTGAGTAAGGGTACTTCTTTGGTTGAAGTAGCGGATCAGAAGGCATCCGAGGATCGAGGATCAAGAGGTGCAAGGCGATCCAAGTTTGTGTACAACGGCACGGAATTCCACCGGGCCGAAGTTGTTGTAGTGTGTAGTGAATCACCGTAATATTTATCCTGGTTGAGAATTATAGTGAATTCATCTCCAATCGGTTTGGAGAAAAGTGGATTAGTAGAGGATTACCCCACCTGCGAGACCACTATAACCGCTGTGTTATTTATCACATCGCATCATACTCTAATCACGCATCCATTGTTAAAGTGTTTCATTAAGTTAATTTATATTCGTCATCAGCTGACTTCCGCACATATCCAAGAACAAACGACTCCTAGTCATTTGTTTGATCATCAGCTGAAGAAACTCACTCTTCGAGAAAAAGAGTTCAAGAGTTTCAACAAGTCTATTCACCCCCCCCCCCCTCTAGACTTGTTTCTGGACGACTTGTGACCTACAGCTCATTCTCTGTTGGAATAAATGGCTGCGAATGCTTATCAGTGGCCCTCCGAATGAGTGATCCCGAAGCGAGTTATGGGAGTTTCCGACAACGATCCAATCTCTACACTTTCGGCCCAAGTTGCAGCGCTGACCCAACAACTTCAAGCTTTTTCACATGCTCCTACCACCATCACCATGGAATCATGCAATTGGTACAACGGATCTCATCCTAGCGCAGAGTGCCAAGTTGGAAATCCTTTCGAGCAACATCCGATGGAACAAGCTCAGTTCATGGGGAACGGGAATCGGCAAAACAATCCATACTCCAACACTTATAATCCGGGGTGGCGTAATCATCCTAACTTTTCATGGAGAAACGGACAAAACTCAAACCAACCTCAGTTTGCTCAACACCAACAGCAACCTCCTCCCGCTCCAAAAATCTCTCTAGAGGAAGCAATGGCGAAATTGGCGGCAAATACGAGTCAGTTCATGGCCCGTACCGAAGTGACCTTGCAAAACCATTCCGCGTCTATTCGCAACTTGGAAGTCCAATTGGGCCAAATTGCTAATGTATTAACAGCTCGCCCGGAGGGTACCTTGCCAAGTACGACCGAGACAAACCCCAGAGAGAGTATTAATGCCATTAGTTTGAGAAGCAGGAAGGAATTGTGCGAGCAGCCCAGGCCCGACAAAAAGAGAGGTGATGATGACCAGAAGAAAAGTTTGGCGACTGAGGAATCACAAAATTCGAGACCCTCGAAGCTGTTTCCTGACAATCCGAAAGCATATGTGCCACCCGTCCCATTTCCACAGCGTTTGCAAAAGCAGAAATTGGACAAACAATTCTCCAAGTTTCTTGACGTATTCAAGAAACTACATATAAATATTCCATTTGCTGATGCCTTGGAACAAATGCCGAGCTATGTCAAGTTCATGAAAGAGATCTTATCTAACAAACGGAAGCTCAAGGATTATGAGACAGTGGCATTGACGGAAGAGTGCAGCGCCATCTTGCAGAAGAAGCTCCCTCCAAAATTGAAGGATCCAGGAAGTTTTAATGTACCGTGCACTATAGGAAATCTGTCGTTTGATAGAGCATTGTGTGATCTCGGGGCCAGCATTAATCTGATGCCCCTTTCCATATTTAAGAAGCTAGGCATTAGGGAAGCCAAGCCAACGACAATCTCACTGCAATTAGCTGACCGATCTATCAAGTACCCGAGGGGGGTAATAGAATATGTTTTAGTCAAGGTAGATAAATTCATCTTTCCGGCTGATTTCATTGTGCTCGATATGGAGGAGGACCAAGATATCCCAATTATTTTGGGAAGACCATTCTTAGCTACCGGACGAACTCTCATTGACGTGGAAAAAGGGAAACTCATTCTGCGGGTTCAAGATGAGCAAGTCACTTTCCAAGTGTTTAAATCATTTCCGTGTCCAAGTAGTGTTGAGAAGAGTTCGCAAATTAAAAGTGTAGATACCTTTGCGAAGGACACACAACAGAAGAATTGTCGGTCGAAAAATTCAGAATCCGTTTTAGTTGCCCCGATGCCTAATAAGCATGAAGAGCAAGTCGCATATCTTAGGCATTTGAATATGTCGTCTTCAACATCCATTCATCCACAATCGGAAAATTCTCATTCTGTCATAAGTTCGCCCGTGGAGTTGAAAATTAAGCCGGATGTCAAGCGAGTGCCAAGCCAACTGCAAAATGGGTGTTTTGGACGGCTGCTTTTGTTAAAGCCATTTCGCAAAGAACATTGGATTTCCAAACCAAAAGTCGAGCGGTTGAAATTTAATAGTCAACAATTTAAATCACATAATAACGGTTCGATGGACTGTGCGGAATCCAAATGCTCCTTGCGAAATGCGAACTGATTTTCAATAAGTCCGGCTGAAGACTATAAACTTAGCGCTTCTCGGGAGGCAACCCGAGTATTAGATGTAGATTTTTATTTTTCAGTATTTTCTTGAATTTTTGGATATTTATTTTTCGTCATTTTTTGCTTTGATTTGCTTATCCCTCTCGTTCTTGATGTGTTCCTTTGAAAATTCTGTGCAGAGATTATCCCAGGGGAAAACTCAGCATTGGGCCGTGGCACAAGAAAAATGAGCCGCGGCACACACAAGTTGACACAACAAGGCCAAACAGGCTGTACTCTGTGCCGCGGCACGACCTTACTGAGCCGCGGCACACCAAGTCCTTGAGCCGCGGCACATATGCACTGAGCCGCGGCATGCCAAATGCCAAAGATACGCCAAGGAACATGTACTATGTGCCGCGGCACGGACAAAATGATCCGCGGCACACTAACACTACGAGCCGCGGCACATATGCGCTGAGCCGCGGCACAAGGCGAAAGAACAAACAAGCCCGGGCAGGCTGTACTCTGGGACGCGGCTCACTTAAGTTGTGTCGCGGCCCCCGTTCGGAAGTTCAAAGGCCCAGGTACCTTTATAACACAGATCGGACGACACCCAGGTAAACTTCCCTATCTTCTTCGCACAGCGATCGGCTGACCCCCATCTCAACTTCTTCTTCTTCGTGCATTCTTAAATCTAAGCAAGGTAATTCTCAATCCTTAGTATTAATTGCTTCATGAATTGCAAAGTGAGATGTTGTTCTTCATTCAATATTGAATATGATGTTTAGTTTTTCAAGTTCTATCAAAATTTGAATTGGGATATGAAATTTTTGATTGTATTATCATTGGTATTTGTTGATCATGTATGAAGTTTTGATGTTAATATATCGTTTGTCATGACGATCGATTTGTGTTGTTGTTTTTGGGGATTAGATTAAACCATTATAATTCTTGTTCTTCATTTAAACTTATGCACACAAGGTGTTTGATGAAATGCATAAATGAAAAAAAATTTCTTTTAAAGCCAACGTTTTGAAACTATGTGCAACAAATTCGTTTATGGATTTACAGCGTACCCCAACCCTTACGTCAAGCTTAAACGTGAAAGCTCAATTTTAATTTTCCCTCATGACGGTGTACGCTCGTTCAACTCTTTATTCACGTTTTGCATATCTTTAGTCAAGTGGTGTTGTTTTCCTTATAGCTTAAGTAATTTCCGGTGTTTATCTTTTCAGGAACTCGCCATGGCTAGAAAGAGAAAGGTTAGCACAAGGGCCAGGACGGAATCGTCCCCCACACGAGGGGAAACTTCACAAAGCCGAGCCGAGTTGGAGTCGCACCAATTCTCCGACCCGGAAATTCATAAAATATTCAATGAAAAGATCCGTCCTCGACCTTTGATTCCGGAGCGGGGATTCACTCCCGCCCCCCAGGATGGTGAGCTTCTGACGATGATAGACGAGATGGGGTGGGCCCGTTTCGCTGCGCCTCCCGAGCCGGTGGTGATCTCCATCGTACAAGAGTTTTATGCTAGCGCTCTGTTGAAGCACATTCGGGTAGGGCAGATGATACCGCAGTCGGATACTCGGACTCAGGTCGTCGTCCGAGGCATTATGGTGGATTTTTCAGTAGCCGCCATTCGGAGATTATTCGAGCTGCCTGTGGTTGACGATACAGCGTATACGCGAGCTATGAGTGGTCTCACGAGGGAGGCCCTGCTCGAGGCACTCACACAGCCCGGCTCCGTCTGGGAGACGCGCGCCCCGGGTTCCTCGGCCTTCTACTTTAAGAGCTCGCGCCTCAGTCGGCTCGGGCGAGCCTGGTTGTATTTCATCTGCGCTCGTGTAGATCCTACCTCGTAGATTCGCTCTGTTTTACTCTCTCGTGCCCGTACACTATATGCCATCACTTCCGGTCTTAGATTCGATGTGGCCCCTCTTCTGGTCCAATCTATTCTTCTATGCATTCAAGGAGGGGCCAAGACGGGGAAGAAGCACCCCTCTCTCATCTGCGCTCTTTGCCGCCAGTCGGGCATGACTTGGTCGGATGATGAGCCGATGCTAGCCCCCCAGGGTCCGATTGATCATCGCATCATTTCTCACTTCGAACAGTGGGGTGGAGCGCCGGCACACGCTCGGGGATGAGGATTTCTTCTTGACGAGGCACACGAGCAGTCCCCCGAGCCTCTTCTTCTGACTCATGGGCAGGCAGAGTCCAGCCCGCCGCCCGATAGAGAGCACTTGCAGGAGATGTTCGACGGCCTAGGAGAGGAGATGAGGAGAGAGAGAGGGTCACTTAGCTGCTTGGAGAGAGGAGATGAGGAGAGAGAGAGAGGGTCATCTGGCTGCCCTGAGAGAGGAGATGCGGACGGAGAGAGAGAGCATCCTCGCAGCCGTCCGAGATGAGATGAGAGAGCAGGCCCGTCGGGCCAACCGACGTGAGACGAGGCGCTTGGCGGCGAGGGATGCTTACCACCAGGATTACCTTACTGTGTGGACGAGCCATATTATGCACCCGGACGGGCCTTTCATCCCACCAGTTCGGCCAGCCACGCCACCCTCCTCGCCGGACGAGGCCGGCATCAGTTCATGAGCGGACAGTAGGGGAGTACTTGACCTTGTCTCTTATTGCATTTTACTATTTGTGTACATTGAGGTCAATTGTAACACCCCAAACTAGGCTGATATTACAGTGCCGTGGACCCCCGACTGGGACCCACCAGGCGAGTGAAAATGAATGAAATACACAGGGTAAATGTAGTACCGAACCACATTATATCATCAATTACTCCGATGAGGAGTTTCATTATAACACACCCAAGATAATACCGAATACATGTATATTTTATATGAAGATAAAATACACAACACTGAACGAAACGGAGTATCCAAATGGAAATCTGCAGCGGAAAATAAATGACAACAACATGAATGACTGAAAGGATCGGGGGCCCCTACTAGTATCACTGGGACTCCTCTCCGTCAACGTTCTATTCCCGTGCTTTTACCTTGCCATGACCTGAAAACAAAATCCCCCAACGGGGTCAGTTACACAGAACAACAATCCTCAAGAGTTGAATAAACATAATCATATATGTTGTATAAACCACAAGTTTGATCAAAGTCTCAAACCGTCGAACACATGCGATCAAAAGTGAATCGTTCAGATTATAACCCAATCTTGTTGAAAACATACGCAATCAAACATGCTGTATAAATCAACTAATGGTACGGCTCAAAGGGTGGCGCCACACTACGCCCGGGATGGAAATGTGTCCGTGCACAAGCCACCATCGAGTATCGATCGAATACACGTGTGGTCTTGTACCTAATCAGTCTCACGAAGTGATCTTCTCGTGTGCACAGTCCAATGTGAGGCCAACAACCAACACACGACTTAATATGTGCCCGACATGAAAATCCTACACATACCAACCGGCACGCCAGTATGACCCGGAATGTCACGAGATAACAAGAGTGACATCGAAATCAATAATGACTCACCGAGATGAAATGATAGTGAAATGAATGATAGCTCAATGAAATGATTGGAACCGTCGTTCCTTGTGACTGAAGTGATTAATTGACAATTACAAGTCTCAATACGGTTAATACATTATGAATGAACTATAATTATGAATGAACAACAATGAAAGGAATGAATATCCTTTTAACCGAGTAAGAATTAACTTACTCAACACCGATGAAGAATGTCCTTCCACGAACAACGTCCTAAATGAGATGTCGGTCAATCGAACAACCTTGAATAACACAATATCAACATCTCGCTTAATATACGAACCAAAAGTGATCATAACTAACTCAAGATGTCGATACAACTAAACCAAGTTCATTGGGGCATTTCGACAAACACCTTGAAAACAAATTCCCTTCTTAAACAACTAAACCCATTTGTATCGAAAACCAACTTCAAACGAATGATTCAATCCAACAAAACACCATCAATACAATCAATAATCCAATAGGAATAGTCAAATCGAGCTTACGATAAGATTAATCGAAAATCCCAATTCCAAGTCAACCTTCAAAGTGTTCTTGAGAAAAACTTCCAACAATCCAATGATAACTCATAAAAACTCGTAATCATACGTATATCCATCACAAATCATGATTATATCATCCAAAACATCAAGCTCCAACTCAAAATCGAATCTAGGGTTGAAGAAATTACCTTGGATTAGGATGAATAATCCACAAATATGTTGTTAATCCACACCACAACTTGAAGAAGATGAAATTCTCTGAGTTTTGATGATGTTAAAACACCCCAAAATCGCCCAAAATCGCCCCAAGGAAGAGAGGAAGAAGGAAAATGAAGAAATGAGGATGTTCTTCATAAAAAACGCAGATATACAAAAATCTATACTATGTGCCGCGGCACAAGGCCAAAAACGCCCAGCAAAACAGTTTTGTGCCACGGCCCGGCCAGAAGGGGCCCGCTGCATGACAAATTCGCTCCAAAGATCAAAAGGCATGCAGTCTTAGCTATTTCGACCATAACTCCTTCGTCCGGACTCCGATTGACTCACCGTTTGAACCATTGGAAAGCTAACTTGATGCTCTATGATATTGAAAAGATTCAGAATTTTTGGAGTTTCCAAAAATTAATGGTGATTTTACAAAGTCGAACTCATACGTGGAAAAGTCGCTTAAGAACACGGAACTCAACAGAACGACACCGAGACGAACTCGGATGACAAAAAGTGTAGAATTAATCATTCTCGGAATGACGAAACGGTCACAATAGAGTCGCTAAGATGGACTTCCGCCAAAAATAAAATTACTGGAAATCCAAATTGCGGATATTACATAATACCCTCCTTAAAAGAAGTTTCGTCCCGAAACTTAAAACAAGTAGGGAGAAGCAATATCCCGCTAGAAAAACTCAACGAGATACACAAGAACCGTAAATGTACCCAACAATAGCATGATTCGAACAAGAAGGAAATTTGAAATGGCATGAACTCCAATATCATCGATTAATGAAGTAATTATAACGATCAAGATAATATTCTCATCTCGATTCTCAAGCAAGGTTGAAACAATGAACGATATCGATACACGACTCAACATTAGTCCGAACGGTGAACACGAATGAATTAACATGAATGATGAATGATTATTAATGAGTGAAAATCCACTGAGTGACAATTACTGAATGAAAAATGAATGAATTTACAAGCGGGTATTACATCAATGTACTTCCTAAGTTTGGGGGGTTTTACTTTATGTTGCTGTACTTATTTGGTTGCATTTTTCGTTAATTTTTATTGCTAGCCTTGCTTGTCGTGATATTTTTTTGCATTCGTGAATATTTCGTGCTGCTTTTTGTGTAAAACTGATGTTACGATACTGATTTCTCTCTGAAGAAACGGTTGAGTTTTAGTCGAGTTGTAGTCAGCGATATCTGTTTCTGTTGAGTATTCATTTAGGTCCGAAATTTTTTCGTTTTTGTAGAAATCTTAGCAGATAAGAAAGGAGACATACGTGTTTTCAAATCGCCGCCTATATGTTTGGTTATACTTTTCGGTTAGCTAGTCGTCCAGTAACATGAGTCATGTTGGCACTTAAATTGAGTTTAGAGTCGGACAGTCTTTCCCAAAAAGTCGAGATATTATTTGTTCTATGATGGGAAGTCTAGTAACTGGGGGTATTCACGTGACCCGTTGTTTACTCTCGCGTAAAACGACAACCCTGATTAGACTAGTGGTTTAGAGATTTCGCATGTGCCGATGATGGGGAGCCTAGTAACCGGGGGCATTCGCGTGACCCGTTGTTTACTCTCGCGTAAAACAGCGACCTTGAATCGGACATGCGGGAATAGCTATTCGAGTTTTTTCTCCGCTGTGGAGGGGAACTTAGTAACTAGAAGCATCCATGTGCCCCATGAGTGTCTTTTACGTCAAACGGTTCCCCAATACATGAGAATGGAATTCCACCCTAGGATTATCCCGATGAAACATCCCGAGATTCAAACCTAGTGGTTAACTCGAATCATTTTATTGATCATATATAAGGGAATACTGTCCGAGGGTTATTTTTGATTAAGAAACTCTTGAAATTTTTGCCACTAGACTGTGGGACTGGGCGAGATGGCTCGTTTATTTTAACCCTTAATATTGGCGGTCGGTTAAATTCACGCTTGTTAATCTTTGAGCTTGATTTTCTTCATGAACAAGTGATTAGCACTGAAAATGGTTACTTGGTGGAATCAGTGTCCTGGATGTGACTCACTATTACGATACTTGTATTATTCTTTGAGATTTTCAGAGTAGTATTGATTAAGTTGAGCACTATGGACTTGCACGATTATTCACGATACATTTTGTTTAAAAATTGATTTTTGCTTGAGGACAAGCAAAGGCTCAAGTTTGGAGGTATTTGTTAGGCGTATTTTTATATGCTTATTTATCATTATTCTTTATCCATTTTGTGTCTAAACCTGCATAAATGAGCCTTTAATGCACTATTCTTTTATGTTTGGCAGGAAATTGGAGTCCGGAAGCTCGAACGATGAAAAATGGGCGAAAACGACAATTTTTGGCCTGGGGCCGCGGCACGAACCAAGTGAGCCGCGGCACACGAAGGTTTCCAGAAAGCGCCGAGCACGCTGTACTGTGAGCCGCGGCACAAGGATGCTGAGCCGCGGCCCATGAGGAAAATCGAGCGCCCAGGTATGCGCTGAAGGTTAGAGGCCGCGGCACAGATTAAGTGAGCCGCGGCTCACGGGGCGGTTTTGATGAGTTTTTCGCGTTTCGTTGCCGTTTCTGAAGCCCGTTTTCGACCCAATCCCCGGACGCGTTTTGGAGGCTAATGAGAGTTATAAATAAGGGTTTAAGGTCAGAAAAAAAAGGAGGATCATCAGCACCATTAGGGGATTCGATTGGAGGAGATTATCGCGAAAGCAAGAAGAAGCAGAAAACACCAAGGAGCAGAGAGCGGAAGCTAGAGAACGGAGGAATCCGAACTCTTCGACTGCGTTTGATCTTTATGCTTTCTTTGATTATTTCTGTATTTTTATTCTTTAGCATGTCAGGCTAAAACTCTATTCTAGGATTTTGATGAAACCGAGGTTTTGACGAATCTACTTTTGATTATCTCTATAATTCCCTTTTCTGTTGAGTATTCCCAATTGTTATTAATGCTTTCAATTGTGTGGCCTATAATTGAATTGTTTTAATTACGCAACTCGAATCGGGAGAGGAGAGTTGGTGAGGAAATATTGGTGAGAACCGTTTTATCTTGTGAGATAGGAATATACTCATAGGAACTATGTGGCCTTTCTGAAGATTCCGTGCTTTTTGCCTATTGTCGAATTGATTCACCTAGGGAGAGAGTGTATTATTCGCCTTAGAAAAATCTACTGACCTCGGGAGAGGCGGTAGAGTACTTTAGCAACCTTCGCCTTCAATAAATTGGGAAATCATTAACTTCAGATAATCAAGAGTAAATTCGGATAAACCGAGGTGGATTCACAATCCTAGATTAATTTCTTATTTGATTTTCTTTCTTCGAGTGATCGTTTTTACTGTTTATTCTTTTATTGGTTTTCTTTAATTATTACTTGCATCCCAAATTTCGATAGTTCAAATAAAATTAGAATACGCATAAATCGGTAGTTGGTAAGTCAGTCCTCGTGGGAACGATATCTTACTCATCATTTTATTACTTGTCTACGATAACGTGCACTTGCGTTCACCGAACTTCGCAACATGAGGGGCAGAGGTCGTGGTCGTAACCGTGGTACTGATGGCCACGGGGATCAGATGCGTGATCGAGAGAATATTGTTGGGAATGATATTGGTATTAGTGTTGCTACTATATTGCATCAAGTAGCAGCACAGTTGACTCAGTTATCTCAGGCTGTTCAACGCAACACTGTTGCGACTCAGAATGTCGGTGTAAATCAATGGCTTCGAGAGGTAGTTCGTATGAATCCCCCTCGATTCGCTGGTGCTGTGGATCTGGGACGGTTGACTTTTCCAGTTGGGAAAGATATTCGAGGCCATCGACTGTCCAGAGGAGCGGAAGGTACCTATCACTCAGTACCTTCTTGACAGAGATGCCGCTAATTGGTGGGAAACTGTTAAACCTCGTGATCGTGATGTCATGTGGGCGGAGTTCCAGGCATTTATGGAAGTTGAGTTCTGTCCGAAACCGATTAGAGAACAGCGAATTCGTGAATTTTATTTGGCGGAACTGCAAGATATATCGTTATCATAGGCCATTATCGAGTGCTGCAAACAACTCAATTATGTGCGAGATCAGGTGAGGACCGAAGAAGAGAAGATCCTTCATTTTGACAGACTGATGAAGACGGAGATTCGCCTGTATATGTCGGAACTTACTTACACATCGCTGAGAGATTACCAGGATCGAGCCTTGGCTTACAAACTAGCTTCGTTATCATTGGAGCGTGTGCACGAGACGAAGAAACGAAAGATGTCCGTTGACCTTACGGACAGTACATGAGTTGGCATTTCTAGATTGAAGCGTCGTAGTCTTTCTGCTGTGAAGCTCCATCGCTCAATGCGTAGGACTGAGAGTTCCAAATCGTCAGCTTTGACTCCTGGTAAGGCCAGGAGGTGTTTCAACTGAAATGTGTCGAGGCATGTTCGTGCACATTGTCCTTCTCCGCCAGTAACGTGTTACAAGTGTGGCCTCGTGGGACACTGGGTTCAGCTTTTCGAGTTAGTCACCGAGTCTTCCGAGGCTCATACGTGAGCACTAATGTCAGGATTGACTCCGAGGAGTCCCTGATAGTGTAGTCTACGAGTTGTATGTTGTGTTATCTCTTTGCCTTGTTGTTTCGAATTTTGGGGATAAACTTCTTTTATTAGAAGTCAATCGGATTTTTGAATATCTGTATTTTCAAATCTATCCACTTGTTTGTGTTCGTTGATATTTTCTGAACTTGTCCTATCTTTTGTTTTGTTGATCGAACGAGTTATGGTAATGTTTCGGATTGATCCGTTTGTCGTTGTGACTTTTTTGAATTTGGCTCCATCCCTATATATCTTATATAAATGCATATATTGTCGTCTTTACCAGACCACCTATTATCTCGAGTCGTGGTGTGAACTTCTGAGTTGCTATTTGATTTTCATTATTCGACCGTTATTGTCTCGATCGTTGTGGTTCGATCATTTGTTGTCTGATTTTTGTTGCTCCCATATCTTGATCTTTGAGCATTCAGATCACTTCGTAATCTCCTTAAGTTCGGGAAATTAGCTTCGTTGTCGATCTTTCGACCTCGGGTGGTGGAATTTTATATTTTCTCAGTGTTTAGCTTGCGTTTTGACTGACGTACTGTTCGGGTTGGTCAACTATATTGATTTTTATTCTTCGCGTTTTGTTATCATTCTGATTTTTGTTGTCGGAGATTGTTTTGCGCTGATCGTTTTATGTTTTACGTTTCGGGGCCGAAACTTTTTTAAGAGGGGTAGAATGTAATACCCGAGATATTCGTTCCTGTTTTATTGATTTTTCTGCGGGTTACCGGATTGGCGTTGTCCATGTCTTTGGAATGTTGTACCACGTATGATCGTGTCATGAGTTGACATGTGTTTGATTTTCGTTCCAGATCATTGCATGAGTCTTTGACTCATTTCAGTGTAGCGCACGCTACCGCTTGTGGTGCAGTGCACGCTATTGTGCCATTGTTAGTGCACGCTATCGGGTGTGTAGCGCATGCTAACTGGCAGTCCAGAGGCAGTCCTGGAGCTACTGGACTGGAACTGGAGTCTCGTTAGCGCACTCTAAGTTTGGTAGCTAGCGCACGCTATCAACTGCTTAGCGAACGCTAATTACTCTTTCTAGCGCACGCTACCTGTTAGGTGCAGAACAGTCCAAGAGCCACTGGACGGGATTCGTGACTCGTTAGCGCACGCTACGCATATTGGCTAGCACACGCTAACTGTGTTATAGGCGGTATGTTCTGGGGCATTGATCTCGTTAGCGCGCGCTAATGCAGGGTGTTTAGCGCACGCTAATAAATTGTCCAGTATAAATACTGGACAGCAGCCTTCACTTCGTCATTTCTATGCCTTCTTCACCTTTTCCCACTGGGAGTGAGTTCTAGGGGAGATTTTGAGCGATCTTCTTCATCAATCTTCATCTTGGAGTGGATTTGTAGGTGTTTCACAACATCTAATCATCTCTGTTGCTCAAATCAAGGTATTCTCTTCTTAGAACCCTACTTCTTGAATTTTGGGGGTTTCTCCTTGGTTCTTCGATTTAATCCTAGGATGATGAATCGATTATGAAATTCTTGTTGTATTGGCCATGATCTTCGAATTTTTGAACTCATTCATGATTTTATATCACTCGGAATATAGTTCTTGATTTCTTTGAGAAACACTTAGATCCTAGTTGTTTTTAGGATCGATTCGGATTCTGATTAGTGTTATCGATTCGTGTTGGTGTTATTTTCGTAGTTCTCGTAGAGTTGTCGAGTTCTGGGTAGTTTTTGGAAGCTCGAGGGCTGCTCAACCTCTTCCGTTCGTTGTTCGGTTGCTCGTAATTTCGAGGCAAGTATCTTGCCCATACACTTCGTGTTTCATAGACGTGATAGTTAGTAATGGATTATATGTGGAATTTGTATGCTTTAATGAACTTTAAAAGAATCGGCATACTCTAGATAAAAGCTTTCACAAAGACCTACTTGTGTGCTTGTGAACAAATGTGTTGTTCCAAGAATGTGTATTAGTGTCGTGCATTGGAATGCCTTGTTTGCGTAAGGTACCATTGTGTGTGATTACGTCTTTAGTGGATTTAAAGATCATGACTTTTTGGCAAGAGGTGTGTGTGTGTGTGGATGTGTATGTCTATTGATGAGTATGTGATGTTATGTAATATTGGTTGTGAGTATGTGTCGGATATAGAGGCCATTCCTAACAAGTTCGTTGATTTACATTTGATGTACTTTGGGAGAATGTATTTTTGATGATTGTGATTTGTGCCATGTAGTTTTCGAGCTTGTGTGAGCCGAGTAAAACCAGCGAGGGTCCCCTGGGATCCTGTTAGACTTCGATTTCTACGGAACACTCGGCTGGGTTGTACACCGGGGAGGGCCTGACGAGGACTCTCTGGGGTGTGTATCCCACGTGGGTACAGGGACAGTACAACTCGGGAGGTTATCTTGTGATGATGATGATTATGGCATGTTGTTGTTTTTCATAATTGTGATATGTTTAGAATATCATAACGCTTTCATTCTCGGTTTAACATGCGTCATATGTAAGGTCTTGGTACTTGGCTAGAATGGCATCAATATAAGTGTCGTATATGACTCGTTTCTTGATTATGACGTTTTTGATATAAGGACGTGGGCCATGTGATTATTTCTGTGCATTGTGGTTTGTTTGTGTATCGAGTTTGACCTTTGAGTTATTCACTCGAGTATGTGATGTGGATGTTTGGGTCGGAGTCCCCGTGTTTTGTGACCGGATTTGCATCTTTTGAAAGCAATACTTGAGGTCGTGTCCCTATGTGGGTTTTGATAAATTGAGGATTCATTAGTCCATAATGTCTTTCCAAAAACTCCCAAGAATTTTAAAATGCTTTTCAAAGCGTCTACTTGTCTCATTCCAACTTTTTACGGTTTGAACTGTTTTATCTAATGTAATGTCTCGGGAAATCTTTCATTGGATTAAATTAGTGGAATTAATTAAATTTTTATATTCCTGGAGTATGATGTGTATAGCTCGTATTTGCACTTTATAGTTGTACTAGCAAAACAGTGGAGTTTTGCCAACCCCCGAGTAATCGGGGGGTGGATGTATGTATTGCGTCCAGGTACTTGCAGGATTTTGGGGATCGAATCACAAGATCAGTACGAAGGATGATGGAAGGCGACGATACTAATCACATGATGACCATTCGTTGGTATTTTTGGTAGAGTCTCAGTGTTTGGCTCTCCGTTGTATAGCCTTCCCGTTAAATGAGTATATTGATGTATTCCAACCCCTGCGTGGGTATGAGTTATGTATGTTTAATATGTTAATTTGTGGTAGAAGACCAAATTGGTCTAATGGTTCGTCTTTACCCATGTTGGCATGTATCGTTTATCGTGTTTTCCTGTATTTAGCCTGGTAGCTCCTCACGGAGAGGGTCTGCGGCGCTGTAATATTCCCAAATGCTTTGGGGGTGTTACAATATTGGTATGTCATTTTTTTTGTAAATTAAAACACACATGTACTCAGGTTCTGAGAGCTTAATTAGCTTATGGTCATGAATAATTAGCTTTGTAATTAGTTAATAGTTAGTTAGTAAAACTGAATATTGTCTTGGCTTTCCTAAACGCATAGTTAGATTTAGTAGAATTTGTGGTTAATTGTAGTTATTTTTTACTGTAGTCATGAGTGAGAATGGGTATACTTGGTTAAATCTTCCCAAGTATACCAAAGATTATACCGAGGGAGTCGAATTGTTTGTGAAAAATTCGATGACCAAATTTGCTGACGGAAACGAAATACAGTGTCCTTGTGATAAGTGTGAAAATCGTTTATGGCGGAGTCCCGACACGGTTCATGACCACCTCATTTGCAACGGACCTTGTGCAACGTTTGTAGAATGGATTTATGATGTTACGTTATTACAAAACAGTAATATCATGGATTCTGAAGTAGATATCGGAGATACTGGATTTGGAGATAATTTTGACGATATGTTGAATATTATGTTTAGCAACAAAGGACCAAATGAAGATTCAAAGAAATTTTATCAGCTTGTCGAGGATGTAAAATAACCCTTTAAGTTTTTTAGTTAGGCTTTATCATTGGAAGTGCATTCGTGGAGTAACGGAGTCTGCATTTAGTGAGATATTACAATTAATAAAATAGGTTGTTCCCGATATTAATGTGAATGATTCCTTCAATTCCGCTAAAAAGATCATCAAAGATTTGGGTCTTGACTACAAGAAGATACATGCATGTCCAAATGACTGTATGTTGTATTGGGGTGAGAATAAAAAGGAAGTTTCTTGCAAAACTTGTAGTACTTCAAGGTGGAAATGCATGGCACAACAATCGGACAATGACAATAAAATTCCTGCCAAAGTAATGAGATATTTTCCGCTGACACCAAGGTTCCAACGAATGTTCATGTGTAAAGATTTTGCCAAAAAATGGTGTGGGATGGAGTATAACGCAAAAAAGATGGGAAGTTACGACATCTGGATGATGGTGAAGCTTGGAAGGCAATGGACGCCAAATATCATCAATTTTCATCAGATAATCGCAATGTGAGATTGGGTTTAGCTTCCTATGGGTTCAATCCATTTCGCACAATGAGCTCTACACACAGAACATGGCCAATTATAGTTGTAAAGTACAATCTTCCTCCATGGTTGAACATGAAACTAGAAAACTTAATTCTCTCAACCCTTATACCTGGTCCAAATGATCCCGGAAACAATATTGATGTCTACATGCAACTGCTGATCGAGGAGTTGAAAGGGTTATGGAATGCGGGAGTAGAAACATATGATGCTTTGACTAATCAAACCTTTACGTTACGTGCAAGTATCCTTTGGACTATTAGTGACTTTCCTGGATATGTAATGTTGTCAGTGTGGAGCACAAAAGGAAAACTTACATGTCCAATATGTCATTACGAGACATTATCATTGTATTTTAAGCATAGCAAGAAAGTGTGCTATATGAACCATCAGAAATTCTTAGACCCCAATCACAAATGGCGATCTGATAAAAGAAGATTTAATGGTGATGCTGAGGATGTCAATGTTAACTGGCAGGCAAATTAACATAATGTTGAATGGTTACGAGAATGATTTTGATAGCGTGGGGAAAAACGAAAAATAAGTTGCGATGTCAACCCTTGGAATAAGAAGTCAATTTTTTTTTGACCTGCCATATTGGAGATACAACTTAACTCGACATAACCTTTATGTTATGCATATAGAAAAGAACATATTTGACAGTGTTTTGGGCACTTTGTTAAATATTGGTGGTAAGACAAAAGACCATGTAACTGCTCGATATGATTTGCAAGATTTGGGCATTCGAAAGGCCCTTCATCCCACCACCTCTGCTGATGGAAACCACATCGAAATTAGGGCAGCAAACTTTGACATGACGAACAAAGAAAAGGAATTATTTTGTTCGGTGCTTCAAAATGCTAAATTCCCTTACGGTTTTGCTTCGAACATTAGCAAATGCGTACAAGATAGGAAAGTTGTGGGATACAAGAGTCATGATGCACATGTAATAATGCAATATTTGTTACAATTTGCTGTCAAATCAACGTTAAAGCCCGAGGTTGCAGTTCCTTTAATCAGACTTGGTAAATTTTTAAGAGGTATATTTGCCCGAGTTATTGATTTGCACGAAATAAAGAAGCTACAACAGGAGATTATCGAAATACTCTGTAAACTTGGGATGATATTTCCAAATGCATTCTTCGACATAATGGTTCACCTTCCGGTACATTTGTGCAAGGAAATTGAATATGGTGGACCAGTCCACCAAAGATGGATGTATTCAATCGAGTCATACCTTGGTGTATTAAAAAAATATGTCCCCAATAAGAGCAGACCTAAAGGTTCCATTGCAGAAGGGTATCTCACTGATGAATGTTTGACATTTTGTGCAAGATTTCTAAATGACGGTGAAGATAAGTTATTGAATGCGTCTGCAACTCCAAATGTAGAGACCAGTGGGTATTATGTTTGTTCGGGAAAAAACAAAAATGGGAAAGATATTCACTTTTCCGAAGAAATGTGGATTGTAGCTCATCGATATATTAGATTTAACTACAATGACGAGGCAATGGAAGGGCTAATTGAGTAAGTCCTTAAACTTAATAAAATCTGGAACATATAATAAGTAAATTAAATAATTTATCTAAGTCACTACATTGACATACTATACTTGTGCATAATTTCAGGAAACATCGTGCATTATTGGAAAATAACATGAAGTCCAAACGGTATAAAAAAACATACCGATGAAATATGTGACTAGTTGAGGAGTGAAATTAGGAAACAGTCGGGGGTTTCAAAGGAAGTAATTTCTTTAGCAAAGGGTCCAAGACGAGCGGCTAAAGGGTTTAGTGGGGATGTAGTAAATGGATATAGGTTTCATACGAAAAAAAGAGATTATAAGTGCACCACGCAGAATAGTGGTGTGTTTTTGATAGCCTTAAAAACTAGTTTCGCAAGCTCAAGAGATTGTAATCCATCAATTGAGAATATTAGTTACTATGGATCAATTGAAAAAATAATAGAAGTTGACTATTGGGGAGCTTTTAGTGTTGTTTTGCTTAGGTGTAGGTGGTACAAAGATGAAAAAGATTCTTTTGGTTTTACTCGAGTTAACTTCAACCGAGTTTGTCTAAAACATGATCCTTTTGTCATGGCAATGCAAGTGCAGCAAATGTTTTACATTGAAGATCCTATTGAAAAACATTTCAAATATCCTATTAAGAGGCTATCAACGGAGTCCCATAAAACACGAGATTGGGAAAATGCAGTTGCAAATGACATAAACGGTCAATTTTCAAATGACACGATTTTTCGTTCAGTAACAGAAGAACAAGATCATGAAGTTAGTTGTTTCAGAGAAGATATCCCTGTAACAACGATTCCTATTTCGTCTCCTGAGAGAGCTGATCATGAATCAAACTTGGTAACAATTGATATTTGACAAGTCACTTCATTGTCATGTAATTTGACTGACCATTTTTTCTATTTTGTTTACAGGATGGACGATGAATATGTGATTATTCTATTGCACCACAAGGGACTTTTCACAAAGAATAAGTATCTTGGTGGCTTACATGAGACTTTTGAGGAAGACCCTGACAGGTTTTCCTACTCAGTACTGATGGAGTTTGTTAAAGAAATGAAGTACATGGAGATTGGAGGCATATGTCATTAACAACGGCTGGAAACTGGTGTCAGATGATCAAACTCTTGGTAAATATACTAACGGGAAATTTGAGCTTGATTTTTACATCGAGTGCACTGTCGACAAAGCTATACCAGCAATGAAACAAATGCAACCACATGTGGGTGTAAGGCCAAGACCAAGCCCTCTTAAAACTAAGAAAAAGAAAGCTGAGAAGCAGATTTTTGTGACACCACGGAATATCAATGCAGAGATAATTCCAAAGATGAAGGATATAAATGATGACAATGAAAGGAGAATTAATACAAGGAAGAAACTAAAGTTCAGCGATCCTGGTGAAAGTACTCCCGGGGAGAAATTGTTAGGCTTTTCGGATTACTTAAAAAGGTTCGAGTCACCTGGTCTAGAGACAAAGACATCTGGTGAGGAAATGTGAAAATATGTTGAAGGTCAAGGAAGTAATGATTATGAAATAAGAAGGAATGAGAATCTTGCGAAAAATAAAGCAAAGTTTAAAGAACTTGGATTGTTCCCAAGTAAGCATGCTGAGAGTTGTCAAAATGACAAAGGCAAATGCAAGGAAACAAATGACAATGCAAGTGAAAGTGAGTACCTTCCAAATAATAATGATGCTGAACCTGAACAACAAAGTGATCATGAGGATGATAATGTCACTTCAAAGGTATGTTTTTGCTTAATTTAAGCATCCATTCATGTTTATAGTACTGTTGGTGATTGGCGAATATTAAAACTTGTATAGAACAAAAAAGGTCAAGCGACAAAAAGTTGAGATCGGTGCCGGCCTAAAACCTCGTTCTCGGGCTACTAAAATTCCAGATTCATCTGGAAAAAATAAAGCAGTTGCGGGCGCAACTTCATTTCCTGTAGAGGTATATTTATTTTAGCACTATTGTTTATCACGCCTATGATGGTTTTGTGTTTGTGTGTGAGGAAATACGATACTTGTTTAAAATTAAAATATAACTGAGCTGAGAAATTTTTGTTGATATTGTTTATAATCTTTCTTTGAAGGTCAATAATGCACCAGTGGAATCTGCACCAGTGGTTTCTCTAAAAGAGATGCTAAAAAATCTGAGAGAAGGTCCTGGTTCAATGACCGCATACTTCAAGTTACGGGAACGTGAAAATTACAACTTCAAATGGAAATTCCACGGGCAGAGTCTCAAACACAAAATTTGCAGTCACAGTCCGGTAATTTAACTTGTATAATATCGCGTGTCCTTTAAATGGTAAGTTAGCGAGCTGCTCTATTTTTTGGGAGCTACTTCTTTAAAGTTCTTGATTAGGCACTTTAGAAATTTGTTTTTAGACATTTGATTCTTGGTAATTTATCTCATTTATCAAAAAATGGATAATTGTTCCGGGAATTATTATTCCCGTGATGTGTCTTACCTAATACTGATTGTAGATACATAGATGGAAGGTTCTAGATCCTTCTAGAGGTAGTAGGATCCTATTAGATGTCTTACCTTATCTAGGAATCCTATGTATGGAAGGACTCTCATTGTAATGCCTATATAAAGGCCCCTCTATCAATGTTATGAATGAATTGATTTGCTGTCTTTTACTTTCTCCTCAAACACGTTATCAGCACGTAGCTCGAACGAAAAAAAAAAAAAAAATCGGCCAAGCCGACCGCTGCCAGACGCCCGCCGGACCACCGCCGCCCGCCGTCTGCTGCCAGCCACAGCCGCTGCCGCCAGAGCCGCCGGACCGCCGCCGGACCGCCGTCGCCGCCGACCAGCTCCAGTCCAGTCCGGTTGTGACCCGACCAGGTTGCCGACCCGATCTGCTCTGATGCGTTTTCATCCAAGTTGCTATTTAAAAGCTGCGACCGATCGATGAAGCATCGCCGGATCGTCGAAACGGTTTTATGCACGTGATATTTAATGCTTGAAAACCTAGTGCAATCGAGACAAAACCTATCAAAATCGAAAAAAAAAAAGCCGAGAGACGAGAATTTCCGCGCGTGAATTTTCTGCACAGCGCAGTCGTACAAAAATCACGTTTCCCGTTTCGTTAACCGTCGGATCGGTGTGAAATTTTGGCAGCAACTTCCCAACACAAATATCTGTATATTCAACGGTGGAGATCGGATTTTGTGTAATATTGGTTACTGAATCTACTGCCGAACAGAAGCAGATTTTTACGAAGAAATTTGGAGATCCGACCTCATCCAATACCGAGCTGCTGCATTGCCGCGCTCGAGTCCTTTTTCGGCCGAATTATTGAGCCCAGTAGCCCTATCCGGGCGTTTCTCAACTCTCCATTTTTTTTCCTACTCAATGATTCATTTGTTCATTAATTTGTACACTTATGAATCTTACATGTTTATGTTTTACGTGTATATAGGAAAATACGTCGCTCATGATGATGTGCACGCTATGGAGAAAAAGCCATATTTATCCCGTTCAAGGATCAAAGTAAATATAGAACGGAGTACCCACGGAAATATGTTGCTCATATGGAGAGAATCTCCCGTTCAAGGATCAAAGCATATATGAAACCAAGTACCCGTAAGACTTTATTAAAGTTCTCGTTTTTCAATTCCTCTCTTTTGGGAAAATTTTTTGAGGAATCGGGTATTTGGGTTCTTTATCTCCCACGCTACTTTGCAGTGGATGAGACAATGAGAGGTGGTATCACTCTCGGATGTCGAAGTAAACTGTGTGACGGTCCTGGGGGAGTCACGGATAATTGTTGAAAGTCGATAGTTGTGGTTGTTGCATACACCACGTTTTGGGTGCGATTTGATGTCGCCGTTTTGTCGATTTTAAACCAACAATTAAATAAAACGAACATTGTCGGTAACGGTAAAGTTATGACTCGTTCATGATTAGTCACGGATTTGTGACATACAAATGGGACAAACATCGATTGCGACGGATATGTCGTGGTTAAAATCGATTTGTGACGAAATTGTCACGTTGAATTGAGCGACCACCACGTTGGTCTTGACCCAATCCCATACTTGGAAAACTCCATCTTTCAGCTTATTAAAAATAAAATATTGCATGTGGGTGTAGACATGTATCGTCTCCTTGCAATATGATATATGGAAGAATGTACGAGTAATTCTCATGAATTTTAACATGTAAGGCAATGGCATATTGCGGTAAATACATGAATTCGTTGACCTCGATTATAGTTCGTATGACTATAGGTCCGAATACTTTTCCGAGTATTTGTAAAGGCATGTGCCTTATAAATTTGACTATGTTTAGTCGATCTTATTGGATGGTCAAGACGAGTTGGTTATGGTATATTCATTATGTCTCATGGTTCAAAATGCTTAATTATGATGCACCGCGTTGCATCCATATAACATGGCTATTATGACGTATGCTTGCAAATTGATAATTAAAATACTTGGTTGATTTGATGCACTTTGGTGGATTTTGTCTACACTTTGATCATGACTAGGCGCATCCTCCTTGGTATTTGTTTATGCTTTGAAAGTTCAAACGGAATCAGTGGTTTTTAAACAGCCTTAGCTGTACCGACATTCCTACTTTCTCTGCAAGTCTACCAAGTTGGAGTTACCGAAAGGATCATTAGTTGAGATAAGAAATCGAACACCCTGCTGCATTTAAACGCACATATGGCTGTCATTGCCATGTTTTTGCATCAACACTTATGCCATTGGATATGGTCTCAACCTTGTTTTCTCACTAAACTTGGGAAAAACTAAACAGCCAATTAAAACATGCACTGTGATCTGAGTTTAATGATCCGTGTGGTGCACAATATATGGATAGAAAGATACGGAAGTCTAGTTTCCAGAACATCTGACCGTTCGTCCATATCCTTCCTAACAAGGGAGTTATCGCTGTTTTAGTGAACAAAGGTCAAGCTGTGCGGAATTTTTTTTCCAGCGATTGTGCTAACTTTTGTCCCAACCAACTTGGTTCCCATCTTAAATTTGCAAGTGGTCTTATGAAACATATTTTTCAACCTCTTTTTGGCCGAATTTGCCATAGATGATGCAGTTTTTGGTATGCGTTATACGCTAAACTATCATCTTTCAAATGTTGAAAAACAGTTTCCTTGGGGAAGCCCAAAATACGCACCCTTATAAAAAGGTCGAGCGTGTGCATGGTAGTGTTACACCATGCTTGTGTCATAATTTTGCCCCTTAGGCATATAACCTTGCCATGTTATGCACTCAATATGATGGATCATTTTGATCATATCAAACATAAAATCTCTATGTTGTTAGAGTATTCGCTATGCTCATGATTATAAAATTTTGCAAGCGAAATTGAGTGCGTATTAAGCTATTTTCAAGGAACATGATATTTTTGGATTTCGGCTTATAAATCCATTGTGACTATGATGAGTAGGTCATCACAATCAATGAGCGGTATGATGCTCAAGTTGTTGAATGCCGAATGGCGTTTTCTAGTCACATATGTTCCGTAACAATTGAACCATGTTATGACTCGATGATACATATGCCAAAGTGTATCACTCATAGCATCTCATTATGATTTGTGAGAATAAAATCTTATGCATCACTTGTATTGGATATGTGAAAGGAAAAATATTCATGAGTCAATATGGTCCGGCTTGCATCGGTTTGTGTAACCAGAAGATGTATTGGGACATTGACACATTTAGGCTTTAATAGTCCGGAATTTGGACAATTTGATGATCCATATACCACGGTATTGTCATGGACATCATTTTCTTTGAACAAAGAAACTAGTTGGATCAAAGACACCAAAGTACGTTGGTGGAGTCGTGAGCAGGGCTCATGACCAATGATGATATTTATGTCATCCGCGTCTTGCTTTCATAAGCATGTGTGACGCCAAAGACCCCCCCAATGATCCTTCTTAGCCATGTTCATTGATTTAAGCCTATTCTTTGGCACGATTAGGAGATGACACCCTCCTATGCTAAAGAGAATAATGTAGCGACTCGCATAAGCATGGTGCTGAGTCCTCCCCTTTCACCGAGTCCTTATACATACATGATCATAAGTATTAGCCTGGGTGGCTTATGATGCTATGATGGTGTTCACAAATTGTCGTACTCAAGTAATAACATTTATATGTTATGTTGTTCCTTTGACAATGATTGATAAGTTGATGAAACCTGAGTTATGGTTGTCCAACTTGCGGACCAGTCATTGTAAAGGTCGGTTCACCCACTTTTTAGACCAAGTCTTAAAGTGAAATTTTAACGAGTACTTCCTAACATCCAAGGCTACCTTCTCACAAATTTTGGTGCCATTTGGAGACTTGAAAGGAGGTGAACCACTTAAATGAAATTTTCACATACCACCAGCCGTCCTAATGACTAGTTCGATGTCATTTCGATCGGTTTTTGACCACAAGGTTGATGGTTTTGGAATCCTAAACACCCGTTTATACATGCTCACGAAATTTTGAGGTGTTTGGGGCTGGTGAAGGGAGTGAACTCTTCAAGAAAGCACTAGAGGTTCGATAAAACCAACGGCCTATCATCGGTTCAATCGTTTCTTTATGTTCGATCCCGGTGGTGCATGGTGGCGGTTTTGTTGGATTCTCAAGACCAGTAGCTACGGCTATGTAGCATAGGTCAACATGTCATATTCACCTATACCTATCATCATTCAAATGCTTAGTTACGAGTGTAACAATATGCATTTTGTTAACTGGATTGTGTTAACAACTGAAAACCTTTATCGTCCACATGTTCATGTGCCAAAAGTGCGTCACCACAACGCATTATGACGGGTTATAAATGATGAATATGACATGCGCTTTCACTCATAGTCCGCTTAAAATGTACCTTGGCAGACGATCTCGTAAGTCACTTTGATGAGCCAGTCTTCCCGTCGTTAGGGGGAGATGCGAACGATCATGTTCGAGTAGAACGACTTGGAATTGTCGTAGTTTGTCCCTACTGTGCCTCACCAAGTTCCCTAAAGTGACGAGATTAAATACAAGCTGCAAACATGTCTGCAAGGATTGTGTCCGGTCATGGACGTTCGTCACCTATAAATGGTGATATGGTAACACCACAAATTGTGGTAGATGGTGTTACTAGGCCGTGGATCTCATAAGAGCATTGGGATGCCACTTGGTTCGATAAATACTCTCACTAAGAATGTATGCGAGCTTGGTACATGAAACTTGATCATATGATCAAATGAACTCATCCGTCTCATGTGATTCTGGATTATAGTCATCATTGGGGGACGCCTCAATGAATGCCAATCCATAAAGAGTACTCTATGAATAAAGCCGGTACATGAGGACGTGGAATGTGAGTTTAATCGAACCATACTTCGTTGAAAATCTACAACGTTGTAGCCTTGGCCTAAAATGGAAACATATGCGACTCCAGTATGGACAAAGTGATAGCCCTTTGTTGAAGTGGTGCCGACACTCCAAAGATAAGACCTATCCGTATACTTTGTTAAAGCGAGTGAGAGAGAGAGTTAAACTCACCTCATGGCGCGAGGTTTCTCATGAACGCACTGGAATCGACTACGATGACACGAAACTCAGTTGTGCTATCGTAATGGATGTTATAGCATCCACTATCTTTTCAGTTAGATAGTTTCCCAAAAACTGACGTGCAGCTTGTGGTTAAATCTTATCTTAGTGGGGAACTAAGTTAAGCGATAAAAATGATCTCGTGGTGGATCAGACTCAAATCAAGTGGCTCCTGACCACGGAGCGCGTCGACAAGTGAATGTCGGGAACGCATACTAAGTATATACTTGATTTGGAAGAGATATGAAGCTTTTGCGTGTAAAACTAAGGGTTTATAGTGATGTACTCTTGTGAGACTAAGAGATTCCGCTAAATCCAAAGTTAAGAATGAGAGGATCTTGGGGACACTTGATGATGCGTATTCATCAATCGGTTTAAGGCAATCTAAGGGACGGTTTCCCTAAGAGACGATAAAGTAATGCCTATATGATTCCCAATGATTAGTCGAAGTCATCATAAGACTTGGCTCACTTAAGTGATGATGCAGTCTTAAGAGAAAAGTACGGTATTATGTACTCATGTTTGACTCGATGTACTCATTCGTAATAATCCGGTAAAGCCACTGTGATGATGGCCTAGGATGCGCTCACGCAATGTCTGTGATTGACAAGAAGCTTGAAGCTCGCTCTATCTCGATAAAAAGGACACTTGAAAATTGATACCGAATCGCCTGAATGTGTTGGTCTATCTCCCATATGACCTACAGGGCAGCTCACTTGATGGAAAATGGTGAAATTGGTGCCATTGGAAAGGTGTGTGTCTACTTTCCAAGGAAACCAACCATTTGATCACATCCATCATGTTGAGTGACATATGACTATTGTTGCAAAGTAGGGCGGGATATGTCCAGGTAATTTCTTGAGTCAACTTCGATAGAGCTTTGTGATTCGCTCAGTCGATCTAGGTTACGTCTTGTATGTGAATGAAAAGCTATGGGTGTCTAGTTTTCATAAGTTCTGATTTCGTTGATACCTATTGAATCGAAGAAGTTATGACTGATTTGGTGCATAGAGGTCAAGACTTTGGAAAACTTGATAAGTCTTTAGTGACTCTGCACTTTGGATGTGTCGCGCTCTTTTTGTCCTTAAACCAAGGTTTGTTTTTTTCCCATTGGGTTTTCACTTGGTAAGGTTTTTAACGAGGCGACCTATGAGAACATCCAGACAATGATGCGTTGTACTTCTGTTCAACTTAGACCAAGAGGTATTTTTCCCACTGGGTTTTTCCTTGGTATAGTTGTGAGGGCAACTTGGCATCTGAATCCTATAATTTGAGGTACTCATCAGGGGGAGTCGTTATGTATACATCAGGGGGAGTATACACGACATGTTATGTTGGTGCGTTGCAATCTTTTCCTCATCAAGCCTTTATTTTTCCCATGGGGTTTTGTTTTGGCTTGGAATAGGTTTTCTGAAGGCAACATCTTCTGCACCATTGTTGTATTAGTGCTCGACACAGGGGGAGTGTTCCGGGAATTATTATTCCCGTGATGTGTCTTACCTAATACTGATTGTAGATACATAGATGGAAGGTTCTAGATCCTTCTAGAGGTAGTAGGATCCTATTAGATGTCTTACCTTATCTAGAAATCCTATGTATGGAAGGACTCTCATTGTAATGCCTATATAAAGGCCCCTCTATCAATGTTATGAATGAATTGATTTGCTGTCTTTTACTTTCTCCTCAAACAATAATAAAATTGTCAAAACAAACACAACTTTTAATGTGACTTTTGGCTAAAAATATCAAATAACTTCTTGTTAAAAGTAATTAAGTCAGTCATGCTACTAGTTTAATATAAGATTTAATTCTTTTTCTTACGTATGAGAAAATATTTTAGCCTGAGTAATATTATCTTGATTAATATTTGTATTAATGCCTATAACCAGATGAATTTGTATTTCTACTCTCCCTTTTAGCGCAAGGCCATGCATCATTATGTTGTCAAATTGTTGGATCACATATTAAATTTATTATTTGCATTCATTCTTTAATTTGAGTATTGGATATTAAGATAAATTGGTGATGTATTTGTGGCTTCTACATTCTTCGGGACACGGTCCTGCATCATTGGATTGTTATTTTATTGCTATTTGAAACAACCAAATATTCTACTCTATATATACGGTGCGTTCATGAACTTGTTTTTTTCTTTTAAGTTATATTCCTATTAAACACTCTAAATCCATATCATTTGTTTAGTTTTCTGTTGTCTCGTGGATGCATTTGATAGAAAACAACTGCAGACTACTTGTTTGTTTTGTACGTGTTTTTTTTTATCAACATGGTTGTCATGGCAGACTACTCGTTGTGATTTATAGATCGACCGGAAGGCCTGACTTCAAATACCCTGACTGGTTCAGAGTTCGAGTGTAAACTCACCCAAGATTGAGTCTAAATAAAATATGAGACATAAACATAAGAAGAGAAACCTAATCTAGTCGTTTTAAGATAGAGAGAATTACGTTCTCCATCGGATATGCTATTTATCCTCTGTCTTTCTGTTGTTGCATAAAGACATACCCAGCTATATAAATATATTTGCAATTATCTTATATAGGAGTACAATATAATATAAGCACATAATTACATTCACTCCTTTAATATATACAATTACGTGCACTGCTTTAATTACAGGATATATATGTAGCATTATATAAAATACATAAATAATTTATTATTTATAAGTTTTAAGATTCTATGTGATAAGTTTTAAGATTCTATGTGATAGTGGTCGACCAATGTATTGTACAGCTGACAGCTGTTAGGCGTATTTTTATGCGCTTATTTATCATTATTTTATATCCATCTTGAGCCTAAATCAGCATAAATGAGCTTTTAATGCACTATCTTTATATGTTTTGTAGAAAATTGGATTCCGGAAGCTCGAACGACGAAAAACGGGCGAAAATGGTGATTTCTGGTCCTGAGCCGCGGCACAAGGAAAGCGGGCCGCGACACACGAAGGTGGCTAAACAAGTGCCGAGCGAACTGTACCCTGAGCCGCGGCACAAGGATGCTGAGCCGCGGCCCAGGAGAAAAATGCAGCGCCCAGGTATGCGCTGAAGGATTAGGGGCCGCGGCACAGATTAAGTGAGCCGCGGCCCACGAGGCGGTTTTGATGTATTGGCCGCGGTTCTGGGCCGTTTTTGGAGCCGATTCCCAACCTAATTCCCGGACGCATTTTGGAGGCTGAGGACGGCTATAAATAAGCATTGAAGGGCTGAAGAGAGGGGGATTATCATCATCGATCGGAGGAAGACATCGCGGGATCGAAGAACACAAGGAGGAGATTTGTGGGCGACGACAAGACCACGGATCCCTACGGTTTTTCTTAATTTTTACGCATCTTAGTTTCTAGATCTATTCGAGTAGGGTTGTGATTGTAGCCGATTACATGACGGTTTGATTTATTTATTATTATTTCAATTCATTCGTTATTCATATTGAGTTGGATTTTTCTCATTGTTCTTAATGCTTTTTAATTGTTTGGCCAACAGTTGAATTGTTTTGAATGTCTTTATGGATTCGGGAGATGAAATTTAGGCATAGTTCTTGTGATAGAAATCATGATTGTCGTGAGATAGGGATATACTCATGGGAATTGTGAAGCCTATTTATTGTGGGGATTCTTGAACTGTTTTACCTATTAATTATCTAATTCGAATAGGAATATATCGAGTTAATAATTCTTAGTATTTTCTATCGACCTTGGGAAAGGCTTTAGAATAATTTAGGAATTCCTGGCTTACAATCAATTGAATAAAAGTGAATTGAATTGAATAAAAATCATTCCTGATTGTTTGAGGTGAAAATCATAATCCTACACTCTTATTATTATTATTATTATTATTATTTTCTATTTATTTTTCTGCAATTAGTTTAGAAACAAATTCTAAATAATTGTTCTTCAAATAAAATTACGAGTCGACTATATTTTGGTACTTAGTGAAATCAGTCCTCGAGGGAACGATATCTTACTTATCACTTTATTACTTGTTGACACCGTGCACTTGCGGCATAGTGTGAGGGATTTCCTCACAACAAGGTTTTGGCGCCGTTGCCGGGGACTGATTTTTTTTCGCTAATATCATTACCAAGCGACTCTAATTTTAATTTGAAGTTTTTTTTAGTTTCCTTTCATTATGTTTTCTTTTGATTATCGTGACCCTTGGCATTTCATAAATTTCAATGATCTTAATAATTTGCCTAATAGGGTCACTTAGCCCTCTCTCCCGAAACAAAAGACCATGCTTGAACATTGTGTAGACACTCTCAAAAATCCTGATAGTACCCCTCTTGAGCGAGAATGTGCAAGTCGTGGTCTTGAGATTCACTATGGTTATTTTCCAGCTCATCGATTTAGTAGTGAAGTTGAGGGGGAGGTTGAGAAGAAAGACATGCTGAGTTTTAGGGTCGATCCCCCAGCACCTGATAATTACCTAAAGTGTGATGAGCTTGTAGAAGAAGTTACCATTGATGATGTTTCCAAAGAAATTTCATTAAATTGTCATCAAACTTCGACTAATAAGGTGAACACTTTTGTGCCAAAAATTTTATTAATGGTGCCCCGCATAATTTTTCCTAAATCCATAATGGGAGAGATTGATCCCATTACTTGTGATTTTGTTGAGGCTGATTCCTTGAGTTCTAATGAGGTTGTTCATGATAAGTCTTTATTATTTACCTATTCGAACTCTGCTTATTTTTTCGTGCCTTACAATTATTATATTCTTCCATTATTTTTTGGTTGTCCGCATAATTATTCTTACTCATTATTTTTGGCAATCGGGCATGAACTAAAGCCTCCCTTGTGGAATAAGAGGCTTATAGATTGCAAGAAGGGAGTATTTGGCAATCTCCCTAGAAAGAAGCCACGTTAAATTTTTTGCCACGTCGTGCTCAAGACGTAAAATAGAGCGCTTGATGGGAGGCAACCCATCATTTTTACTTGCTTTCTAGTTAGTTGTTTTATTTGATTTTTAGTTAATAATTTTTTCCCTTTGTTTTGTTATTTCGTTTGGATTCGTGTATTCTTGTTGGCCCTTATTTCTAACCCCAATGAGTTATTATCCTTCATATTCTAGTCTTTCTTGACTTAATGTCTACAGTTATTTCATGACTAGAGTCTAAGTTTGGGGGTCCCTAGTGATGTTGAGCATTACTTGAAGTATGGATTAACAGACGATTCCACTCAGACATGTGCTGGCGTTCAAGAAGACATTCGGAATAAGATTCACTTTTCCTTATCTCTTTTATTTTCACATGAGTTTTATTGTTGATGATTCTATGTGTAGTGGAATAAATTGAAGCATGCGATTTTTTTCTTAATTTTTCTTGGTTATAAATTGCGATTTCATCATTGCTTTATTTTTCTTGCATGCTGTTGATGGTTAAAAATGTGATTTTTTTTCGTGCTTCCGTGTGTAAAACTGATGTTACGATACTGATTTCTCTTTGAAGAAACGGTTGAGTTTTAGTTGAGTTGTAGTCAGCGATATCTGTTTCCGTTGAGTATTCACTTAGGTCCGAAATTTTTTCGTTTTTGTAGAAATCTTAGCAGATAAGAAAGGAGACCTACGTGTTTTTAAATCGTCGCCTGTACGTTTGGTTATACTTTTCGGTTAGCTAGTCGTCCAGTAACATAAGTCGTGTGGGCACTTAAAGTGAGTTTAGAGTCGGACAGTTTTTCCCAAAAAGTCGAGATATTATGCATATTCTATGATGGGAAGTTTAGTAACCGGTGGTATTCACGTGACCCGTTGTTTACTCTCGCGTAAAACGACGACCCTGAATAGATTAATAATTTAGAAATATCGCATTACCGATGATGAAAAGTCTAGTAACCGGGGGTATTCACGTGACCCGTTGTTTAATCTCGCATAAAACAGCAACCCTGACATGCGGGAATTTCTATTCGAGTTTTTTCTCCGCTGTAGAGGGGGACTTAGTAACTAGAAGCATCCATGTGCCCCATGAGTGTCTTTTACGTCAAACGGTTCCCCGATACAGGAGAATGGAAATCCACCCTAGGATCATCCCGCTGAATTATCCCGAGAGCCGAAACCTAGTGGTTAACTCGAATCATATTATTGATCATACATAAGGGAATACTATCCGAGGATTAATTTTGACAATGAAACTCTTAAATTTTTGCCACTTGTTGCGATATTTCCTACACGCAAGTGCACGTCATCGTTTATAAGTAATAAAGTGATAAGTAGAGTATTGTTCCCACGAGGATTGAATCTCTAACTACCGATTTTTTCGTATTCCAATTTTATCTGAACAATCGAATTTGGGTTTTGCGATTAATAACTAAAAGAATTACTAAAAGACTAAGCAGTAGAAAACAATATCTTGGATAAAAGAAATCAAATGATAAATAAGTCTAGGGTTCTGAATCCACCTTAGTTTATCCGAATTTACTCTCGATTATCCGTAATAAATAATTTTCCCAATTTATTGAAGGCGGAGATTGCTAATATATTCTACCGCCTCTCCCGAGGTCAATAGATTTATCTAAGGGCGAATAACGCACTCTATCCCTAGGTGAATTAATTCGTCGATAGGCAAAAAGCATGAAATCTCCTAAACGCCACGTAGTTCCTATGAGTATATTCCTATCTCACAGAATAAAACGGTCCTCACCAATAGTTCCTCACCAAATCTCCTCTCCCGATTCGAAGTGAATGATTAAATCAATACAACTATTGGCCAGATAATTGCAAGCATTAAACATAATTGGGAAAACTCAATAAAAAGGTAATAAATTGGATAATCTCAATCAATTCGTCAAAACAAAGGTTTCATCAAAACCCTAGATTAGGGCTTTAGCCCGACATACTAAAAGCGAAAATACAGAATAAATAAACGAAAGCATAAAATTCAAACGCAGATGAAGCTCGATTCCTCCGTTCTTGCCTTCCGCCTTCTGCCCTTGAAGTCTTCTGCTTGCCTCTTCTTCTGCCGTCTCCAAGCTTAAGCTCTCAAAGGTTAAAGATCCAAAGATTCCAAGATTATTTAATTAGGGTCTTAAACCCTCTTTATAGCTCCACATATCCTCCAAATCGCGTCCGTATTAGTCGGTCGAAAATCAAGCCAAACACTCAAAATCCGCGCGGCATACAAAAACCGCCAAGTGTGCCGCGGCTCACTAAACTCGTGCCGCGGCACATCGCCTTCACCAATGCCTGGACGATAATTAATTCTTTCCGTGCCGCGGCTCACTGGGTCAGGCCGCGCACGCAGTACAGTTACTCGCCCTTCGGTGGTGTCTTCTGTGCCACGCACGCCTTCCTTGTGTCGCGGCTCGAGTCCAGCTTTGCTGCCGCCCGCTTTTCCTCGCTTTAGCTTCCGACTTCAATTTCCTGTCAATCATACAAAATTAAGGCATTAAAAGCTCATTTAGACAATTTCACTCACCAAAACACTACAAAATAATGATAAATAAGCGTATAAAAATACGCCTAACAAATACCCCCAAACTTAAGCATTTGCTTGTCCTCAAGCAAAAAGAATTAAATTCAATAAAAGAATGTCGTGAATCATCGTGCAACTCATAGTGTTCAACCTAATCAATACTATCCTGTAATTCTCTCTAAATAATACGAGTGTCATAAAAGCGAGCTGCACTCAGAATAATGATTCCGCAAAGTAATCAAATTCAGTCCTAATCACTCGTTCATGAAGAAATTCCAGCTCAAAGATTAACAAAACGTGAGTCTAATCGACCGTCAATATGAAAGGCTAACACAACCAAGCTAGTTTGTCCCGTTCCACAGTCGAAAGGCACAATTTTCACGAGTTTCATAGCAAATAAACCTCGGACAGTATCCCCTTATATATATGCTCAAGAATTTGATTTGAGTTGACCACTAGGTTAGGATCTCGGGATGTTTCATCGGGATAATTCTAGGGTGGAAACTCCATTCTCATGTATTAGGAAACCGTTTGACGTAAAAGACACTCATGGGGCACATGGATGCTTCTAGTTACTAAGTTCCCGTCTACAGCGGAGAACCAACTCGAATATATAATTTTCGCATGTCCGAATCAAGGTTGCCGTTTTACGCGAGAGTAAACAGCGGGTTACGCGAATACCCCTGCATTAGGCTCCTATCATTGGCACATGTGAAATATCTAAATCACTAGTCTAATCAGGGTCGTCGTTTGACGCGAGAGTAAACAGCGGGTCACGCGAATACCTCCGGTTACTAGACTTCCCTTCATAGAACACATTATCTCGACTTTTAGGGAAAAACTGACCGACTCTAAACTCAATCTAAGTGCCAAAACGACTAAAGAAACAAGATTTACTCTCTATCCTAAAATGTAGCCAAACGTATTGATGGGGATTTAAAAACAAGTATGTATCGTCTCTTATCTTCCAAGACCTCTACAATCACGAAAAATTTCGGACCTAATTGAATACTAAGCAGAACAGAAATAACTGACTACAACTCGACTAGAACTCGCCTGCTTCTTCAGAGAGAAAACAAAGGTCGTAACATCAAGATCACACAAATAGAAGCACGAAAAATTCACGAATAAAGAAAAACTAAGACAAGCAAGGCTATCTAAAAAAAAAATTTACGCAAAGTAATGAAAAGTGCAACGAAATAACGTACAGCAATAAAATAGAGTACAGCACTGAATGTAGAAACTGAAAGTAAATCCCCCCCCCCCCAAACTTAGGACGTACATTGACCTCAATGGACAAAAATGATATGCAATAAAAGTAAAGGTCAAGTACTCCTCCAGTCTTCTCAGAGCCGGTGCCGCATCGTCAGGTGAGCTTGCATGCTTCTTGACTACATCATGCGGAATGTGAATAAACGAGCTTGCATCATCAAAAAGGAAGTTAAGTACGAGCTCTCAAGTTGAACATGATGTAGGGGTTGGGGATAATGTAATTCGACAACATGATTCATTGCATATAATTTTGAAAATGCCTAGCTTACCAATTTTTCATTGCTGCAATTTATCAAACACCTTGGGTGCACAAGTTAAAATGAAGAACAAGAATTTTGATGGTTAATTCCAAATCCCAAAAGTAATAACACAGATTATAACCCTGAATCATGACAACTATCATCAACAGTTCGTTCATAAACATCAATTCCATCACAATATCAAATTCCCCATATTCCAACTCCATTTTAGAAACAAAAGTGAAGAACATCTAGCAATATAAAACTTCAAATCTTTTCACATCAAGAATCACTTATGATTTAGAAATCAACAATCACCTGGAGAATTTGAGAAGGAGACAATAGAATGGTATCAACTGACCTCATTGTGTGAAGGAAGGAAGGAAGGGAGGGAAGAAGTATCTTATGCAGGCCGATCGATTGAATGAGCCCTACCTAGCTGCTCTTATTTTGCGACGGGGGCCACGGCACAATATAAGTGAGCCGCGGCCTAAAGTACAGTCGGACTGGGACGTTATGGAATGTCGTCGGGTGCCGTGGCTCAGTTTCCGTGTGCCGCGGCTCAGTGTGTTAGTGTGCCGCGGCTCAGGTTTAGTGTGCCGCGGCACAAAGTACAGGCTCCCTGGGCGTTTCTTGACCATTTAGTGTGCCGCGGCTCAGATTTAGTGTGCCGCGGCTCGACTACAGCCGCGGCTCGCAAGATCATGCCGCGCACAGGTACGCTTTGATTGGCCATTTTTCAAGAATGTGTGTGTCTGCGGCTCACTGGATCAGGCCGCGGCCCATCATTGAATTCCTCCCCTTTGCTGATTCCTGCACAGAATTTTTACACGAAAACATCAAGACGAGAGGGAAGGATGGATCAAAGAAGAAAGAAGACAAAGAGAGACTCTAAAAATGCAAGAAAACAACAAAGAATCTACAACTAATACTCGGGTTGCCTCCCGAGGAGCGCTAAGTTTATAGTCTTCAGCCGGACTTTTCTCGCATTCATCCGGTGGATAAGGTGACGCTGCTTTCTCGCGTGTCGATTGGATTTCCCAAGTATGCCTTCAACCGTTGTCCATTAACTTTGAATTTTCGGCCATCTCTTTGAACTTCTACTGCACCATGTGGAAACACTTGAACTACGGTGAACGGTCCCGACCATCGTGAACGCAATTTCCCGGGAAATAACTTTAAACGTGAGTTAAATAGCAACACCTCTTGACCCGGGACAAATTCTCTCTGCGTGATGTGCTTATCATGCCAAATTTTTGTCCGCTCCTTATAAAGTTTTGCATTTTCGTATGAGTTGTGGCGAATTTCTTCCAACTCGTTCAGCTGCAAACAACGCTTTTCCCAATGGATTTTAGATCAAAGTTTAGTTTCTTTATCACCCGTAAGCACGGTGTTCCATCTCTACGGGTAGATGGCAACCTTTCCCATAGACCAACTGTAGGCGACATTAGATAGGTGTTTTATACGCGATCCAGACGCCCAAAGTGCATCATCGAGTTTAAATGCCCAATCTTTTCGAGACGAGTGACCGTCTTTTCTAGAATCCACTTCAGCTCTCGATTTGATATCTCGACTTGACCACTCGTTTGCGGATGGTATCCGTGGCAACACGATGAGTGACTCCGTATTTTTTCAAAACCGCATCAAGAAATTTGTTGTCGAAGTGTGACCCACCATCACTTATAATAGCACGTGGAGTCCCAAAGCGTGTGAAGATATGTTGTTTAATAAACTTGATTACGACATTGGACCCATTCGTAGGTAGTGCCACCGCTTCAACCCATTTTGAGACATAATCTACGGCCACCAAAATATAGAGATTCTTGTTTCATGGGGGAAATGGACCCATGAAGTCGATCCCCCATACATCAAATAATTCGACTTCAAGTATGGTGTTCAGCGGCATTTCGTGTCGTCTTGAGATGTTTCCTGTCCGTTGACACCGATCACATGTAGACACAAAGGAGTGAGCATCTTTGAATAAGGACGGCCAATAAAATCCCGATTGTAAGACCTTCGCCTTTGTTCTATTTCCACTAAAATATCCACCGTAGGGTGATGCATGGCAATGGTTCAAAGACACTGGATTTCCTCATCCGAATGCATCTACGGATAATTTGATCGGGCATCGCTTGAAGAGAAAAGGATCGTCCCACAAATAGTACTTAGCATCCGAGATTAGCTTCTTCTTTTGATGACGTGAGAGGTCGTTCGAATTGTTTTACTTGCTAAGTAGTTCACTAGATCAGCATACCAAGGCGCATGTGTTGAATCCAACTTGTAGAGTGCTCGTCGGGGAAGGTTTCTATAATTTGTGGCTGACTTTCTTCCTTCTCGAGGAACTCTAACCGTGAAAGGTGATCGGCTATAACATTTTCTGTCCCTTTCTTGTCCCGAATCTCCAAGTTGAATTCTTGAAGGAGTAGCACCCACCGAATCAACCTTGGTTTGGCATCCTTCTTCTCCAAAAGGTATTTTATTGCCGAATGATCGGTCCACACTATCACTTTCGTTCCCAGTAGATAAGCCCGAAATTTATCAAATGCAAAGATCACCGCCAACAATTCCTTCTCCGTTGTGGCATAATTTCTTTGGGTGTCATCGAGTGTTCGGCTCGCATAGTATATGACATGGAACACCTTCCCTCGTCTCTGCCCCAAAACAGCCCCAATGGCAAAGTCGCTAGCATCGCACATTAGTTCGAACGGAAGGTCCCAATCCGGAGCGACTATCACCGGTGCCGTGCTTAGAGCTTTCTTCAAAGAACTCGAAACTTTCTTTACAAGACTCCGAAAGTAAATGGGACATCTTTCATGAGTAAATTGCACAATGGCTTCGTGATCTTTGAAAAATCCTTAATAAATCGGCGATAGAAACCGGCATGTCCCAAAAAACTCCTAATCCCCTTGACCGAAGTGGGTGGAGGCATCTTCTCAATTGTCTCGATTTTCGCTCGGTCGACTTCAATTCCATGTGAGGATATTCGATGGCCAAGCACAATGCCCTCCTGCACCATAAAATGACACTTCTCCCAATTCAAGACTAAATTGGTTTCTTCGCATCTTCGCAAGACTTTCTGCAAATTTTCCAAACAAATGTCAAATGAATCTCCAAAAACAGAAAAATCATCCATAAAAATCTCAATACACTGCTCTACCATGTCAGAAAAAATAGCCATCATACACCGTTGAAAAGTAGCCGGCGCATTACACAATCCAAAAGGCATGCGCCTATAAGCGAAAATGACGTAAGGACATGTAAATGTTGTTTTCTCTTGGTCTTCGGGGGCTATGTAAATCTGATTATACCCCGAATAACCATCGAGAAAGCAATAGAAATCGTGTCCGGCTAATCTATCTAACATCTGATCAATAAAAGGCAAGGGGAAATGATCTTTTCTAGTGGCCTTATTTAATTTCCTATAATCTATGCACATACGCCACCCCGTAACAATCCTGGTGGGAATTAATTCATTATTATCGTTTTGAACAACTGTTATCCCACCCTTTTTCGACACAACTTGAACCGGACTTACCCACTTACTATCAGAAATTGGAAAGATCATACTGCCGAGGAGTTTTAAAACCTCGACTTTTACCACCTCCTTCATGTTAGGATTCAGCCGGCGTTGATGCTCCACGGATGGTTTGTAGTCTTCTTCCATCAAAATCTTGTGCATGCAAATCGATGGGCTAATCCCCTTAATATCCGCAATAGACCATCCAAGAGCAGATTTGTACTCCCTCAAAACTCTTAATAATTTTGCCTCTTGATCTCCTGCTAAAGTGGCCGAAAGGATAACTGGGAGGGAGTTGTCGGGCCCCAGGAATGCATATTTCAAATGAGGTGGCAACTTTTTGAGTTCCAACTTTGGAGGTTTTTCAATCGATGGGGTCGGTCGAGTTAGTGAACTTCCTAGCTCCTCGAATGGTTTACGAATAAAAATTGGCGGGGAAGCATCCATGTGTCGTACGTAGGATGCATGCTCTCCATTTGGTTCTAAAAGCATTTCAATCAAAACGGATTCCAATGGATCGGGTGGATAATTTTCTCGAAAAGTTCTACTCACACACGAGTCAATGACGTCAACTTGGAAACAATTTTCAGCGTCACTTGGATATTTTACGGATCGAAAAATATTGAATGTTACTTGCTCCTCTTGAACACGCAAAGTCAGCTTTCCCTTTTCCACATCAATCAACGTTCGGCCTGTTGCCAAAAATGGTCTTCCCAAAATAATTGGGATATCTTGGTCTTCTTCCATGTCAAGTACGATAAAATCGGCCGGAAAGATGAACTTATCAACTTTGACTATCACGTCCTCTATCACACCCCTCGGATATTTGATGGATCTATCGGCCAATTGTAGAGAGACTGTCGTCGGCTTGGCTTCCCCAATCTCCAGCTTTTTAAAAATAGAAAGGGGCATTAGTTTTTTACTGGCCCCGAGATCGCATAGGGCTCTTTCAAAAGATGAATTTCCGATGATGCAAGGGATGGTGAAGCTTCCCGGATCTCTCAATTTAGGTGGGAGCTTCTTTTGTAAAATAGCGCTGCACTCTTCCGTTAAAGCGACCGTCTCATATTCCTCGAGCTTTCGTTTATTGGACAAGATCTCTTTCATGAACTTGACGTAACTCGGCATCTGTTCCAATGCGTCGGCGAACGGAATGTTTATGTGCAATTTCTTGAAGACGTCGAGGAATTTTGAAAACTGCTTGTCCAGTTTTTGCTTTTGGAAACGCTGTGGGAATGGAATTTGAGGAGTGGGCTGAGTGGTCGATACTTCCTTTGGCTTGGGCGCCTCTTCCTTTTCCTTCTCGTTTTGCTCGATCTCGCTTCTTTGTCAATACTAGCCGCCCTTTTAACTCTTTTCCGCTTCGTAATTCGATCGCTTGCACATTTTCCTCGATTTCACTTCGGTTGCCATACTGGCGAGGCACTTTGAGACCGAGAGGACAATAAATTAGCAATCTGCCCCATTTGTGTTTCTAGATTTCGGATGGAGGTCGAATGATTTTGGAGGGTCGTCTCGGTGCGGGTCATGAATTGGCTTGTGTTAGCCGCCAATTGAGCAAGAGCATCTTCCAAAGATACCTTTGTTGATTGAGGGGCATTGTGGGGGTTGCACGAAGTGAGGTTGTGGAGGCTTCATAGCTTGCCCATTTCTCCATGGAAAATTTTGTTGATTCCTCCACCCTTGATTATAAGTGCTGGGGTAAAAATTGCTTTGTCGATTTCCATTGGCCACGAATTGAGCTTGCTCCATCTGATGTTGCTCGAACGGATTTCCAACTTGACATTCTCGCCGGTGTGATCCGTTACACCAATTGCATGTCTCTATGGTAACGGGGCTGGTGCGTGCGAAAATGCTCGGAGTCGTTGTGTCAAAGCAGCGACTTGAGCTGACAAAGTGGAAATCGGGTCATTGCTTGAAACTTCCATGACTCTCTTCGGTGTCAATCTTTCTGATGGCCATTGGTATGCGTTTTCGGCCATATCTTCCAAAAGCACGTGTGCCTCGGTCATAGATTTTCCCATGAAAGTCCCACCAGAGGCCGCATCCACGAGAGTGCGTGTAGAAGCACTCAAACCATTATAGAACGTATGAAGCTGAAGCCAATCAGAAATGCCGTGATGAGGGCATCTTCGTAGCAATTCTTTATATCGCTCCCACGCCTCGTGGAGCGATTCCATATCGTACTGACAAAAGGTGGTTATTTCGTTTCTCAACCTTGCCGTCTTAGCTGGTGGGAAAAATTTGGCAAGGAAGGCTTGCGCTAACCTCTCCCATGTTGTAATCGACCCCGGCGGTAAGGAATTTAACCAAAACTTTGCTTTATCCCTCAAAGAGAAAGGGAAAAGCCTCAATCGGATGGCATCGTCGGTGACACCATTAGTCTTGAATGTGTCGCATATCTCAAGGAAAGAAGCAATATGGGCATTCAGGTCGTCATTCGGCAGTCATTGAATTGGCTCGCCCGCACCATCTGAATAATAGCAGGCTTGATCTCAAAATTATTAGCTTGGATAGTGGGACGCCGATTTCCCGAAAAATTAGCGTTGACCTGCGGCATGCCATAATCTCGAAGAGCTAGTTCCGGTTGAACTTGCCGCACTTGGTTATCTCCTCCTTGACTTGATATTCTCACCATGTTGACTGTCTGCAACTCTCTTTTCTCCTTTTTGGTCCTTCTTAGAGTGCGCTCGAGCTCGGTATCCAAAGGTAGTAGGCCTTCGCACGAAGTTTTCTCATGCACTACACGAAAGGTCTGAAAGGAAAAACAAATAAACGAAATTAAATACACAAAAATAAAAATAAAACGTTCAAATTAAGACTGGAAATACTTAAATCGATATTAGAAAATTTCAATCCCCGGCAACGGCGCCAAAAACTTGTTGCGATATTTCCTACACGCAAGTGCACGTCATCGTTTACAAGTAATAAAGTGATAAGTAGAGTATCGTTCCCACGAGGATTGAATTTCTAACTACCGATTTTTTCGTATTCCAATTTTATCTGAACAATCGAATTTGGGTTTTGCGATTAATAACTAAAAGAATTACTAAAAGACTAAGCAGTAGAAAACAATATCTTGGATAAAAGAAATCAAATGATAAATAAGTCTAGGGTTCTGAATCCACCTTAGTTTATCCGAATTTACTCTCGATTATCCGTAATAAATAATTTTCCCAATTTATTGAAGGCGGAGATTGCTAATATATTCTATCGCCTCTCCCGAGGTCAATAGATTTATCTAAGGGCGAATAACGCACTCTATCCCTAGGTGAATTAATTCGTCGATAGGCAAAAAGCATGAAATCTCCTAAAGGCCACGTAGTTCCTATGAGTATATTCCTATCTCACAGAATAAAACGGTCCTCACCAATAGTTCCTCACCAAATCTCCTCTCCCGATTCGAAGTGAATGATTAAATCAATACAACTATTGGCCAGATAATTGCAAGCATTAAACATAATTGGGAAAACTCAATAAAAAGGTAATAAATTGGATAATCTCAATCAATTCGTCAAAACAAAGGTTTCATCAAAACCCTAGATTAGGGCTTTAGCGACATACTAAAAGCTCAAAATACGTAATAAATAAACGAAAGCATAAAATTCAAACGCAGATGAAGCTCGGATTCCTCCGTTCTTCAGCTTCCGCCTTCTGCCCTTGAAGTCTTCTGCTTCCCTCTTCTTCTGCCGTCTCCAAGCTTAAGCTCTCAAAGGTTAAAGATCCAAAGATTCCAAGATTATTTAATTAGGGTCTTAAACCCTCTTTATAGCTCCACATATCCTCCAAATCGCGTCCGTATTAGTCGGTCGAAAATCAAGCCAAATGACTCAAAATCCGTGCGGGCATACAAAAACCGCCAAGTGTGCCGCGGCTCACTAAACCTGTGCCGCGGCACATCGCCTTCAGCTGAATGCCTGGACGTTAATTAATTCTTCTGTGCCGCGGCTCACCTGGGCTGTGCCGCGGCACAGAGTACAGGTTACTCTGCCCTTCGGCTGGTGTCTTCCTGTGCCGCGGCTCAGCTTCCTTGTGCCGCGGCTCAGAGTCTAGTTTTGCCGTTTTCGCCCGTTTTGCCTCGTTTTAGCTTCCGGACTTCAATTTCCTGTCAATCATACAAAATTAAGGCATTAAAAGCTCATTTAGACAATTTCACTCACCAAAACACTACAAAATAATGATAAATAAGCGTATAAAAATACGCCTAACACCACTAGACTGTGGGACTGGGTGAGTTGGCTCGTTTACTCTAACCCTTCGTATTGGCGGTCGGTTAAATTCACAACTTGTTGATCTTTGAGCTTGATTTTCTTCATGAACGGTTGGTTAGGACTAAAAATGATTACTTCTTGGAATCAGTGTCCGTGGATGTGACTCACTATTACGACACTCGTATTATTCTTTGAGATTTTCAGGGTAGTATTGATTAAGTTGAGCACTATGGATTTGCACGATCATTCATGATACTTTTTATTTGAAAATTGATTTTTGCTTGAGGACAAGCAAAGGCTCAAGTTTGGGGTTTGTTAGGCGTATTTTTATGCGCTTATTTATCATTATTTTATATCCATCTTGAGCCTAAATCAGCATAAATGAGCTTTTAATGCACTATCTTTATATGTTTTGTAGAAAATTAGAGTCCGGAAGCTCGAACGACGAAAAACGGGCGAAAATGGTGATTTCTGGTCCTGAGCCGCGGCACAAGGAAAGCGGGCCGCGGCACACGAAGGTGGCTAAACAAGTGCCAAGCTTAATCAGACTCGAGCCGCGGCACAAGGATGCCGAGCCGCGCCCAGAGGAAAATGCGCGCCTGTATGCGCCCGAAGGATTAGGGGCCGCGGCACAGATTAAGTGAGCCGCGGCCCACGAGGCGGTTTTGATGTATTGGCCGCGGTTCTGGGCCGTTTTTAGAGCCGATTCCCAACCTAATTCCCGGACGCGTTTTGGAGGCTGAGGACGTATATAAATAAGCATTGAAGGGCTGAAGAGAGGGGGATTATCATCATCGATCGGAGGAAGACATCGCGGGATCGAAGAACACAAGGAGGAGATTTGTGGGCGACAACAAGACCACGGATCCTACGGTTTTTCTTAATTTTTCCGCATCTTAGTTTCTAGATCTATTCGAGTAGGGTTGTGATTGTAGCCGATTACATGACGGTTTGATTTATTTATTATTATTTCAATTCATTCGTTATTCATATTGAGTTGGATTTTTCTCATTGTTCTTAATGCTTTTTAATTGTCCGGCCAACAATTGAATTGTTTTGAATGTCTTTATGGATTCGGGAGATGAAGTTTAGGCATAGTTCTTGTGATAGAAATCATGATTGTCGTGAGGTAGGGATATACTCATGGGAATTGTGAAGCCTATTTATTATGGGGATTCTTGAACTGTTTTAGCTATTAATTATCTAATTCGAATAGGAATATATCGAGTTAATAATTCGTAGTATTTTCTATCGACCTTGGGAAAGGCTTTAAAATAATTTAGGAATTCCTGGCTTACAATCAATTGAATAAAAGTGAATTGAATTGAATAAAAATCATTCCTGATTGTTTGAGGTGAAAATCATAATCCTACACTCTTATTATTATTATTATTACTATTATTATTTTCTATTTATTTTTCTGCAATTAGTTTAGAAACAAATTCTAAATAATTGTTCTTCACATAAAATTACGAGTCGACTATATTTTGGTACTTAATGAAATCAGTCCTCGAGGGAACGATATCTTACTTATCACTTTATTACTTGTTGACACCGTGCACTTGCGGCATAGTGTGAGGGATTTCCTCACAACAACAGCCACTTTGAGGCCCTTTAAACTTAACACGCAAAGTACAAACATTTGAAATTTTATCTAAATTACTATATCAAGAAGATAGTGCGTTCTAATTGTTATTAGTTTTCAGTTGATCCACCTGTTGATGAAGCTCCAAAAAGAAAACGAGGGAAGACCAAAATGAATCATGTTCATAATAGAGCATAGAAAAAAAGGACCACCCTCAATTATCTCAACCATCCTATAGCGGATGAAGGCAAGTTACTATCTGAATTTAGCAGCTTTTTTGGGACAACTGTTAGGCAATTTGTGTCTCTTACTTGTGCCAATTGGCATCAAGTTCCTGAAAAGAAACTGTTATGGGAGTATGTCAAGATAAAATATGTTCATATGTCAAAATCTCGCAACATTTGGTTTATATATTCCTGTTTATGCACTTTGTGTAATTTTATGTAGGACAAGTACATAGTTCCCGAAGATGCTAAATCATGGGTTAAAAAAACGATGAGTGATCAGTTTAGGAGCCACAAAAGTCGAATTAAGAGAGACCATTACAAACCTTATCATACAGATGAGGAGAGGTTGGCACACAGGCCTGAGGAGGTTCATTTTTCAGACTAGAAGATTCTTTTGAAGTATTGGGGTGACGAAAAAGTTCAGGTAATGAATTTAAATTCAGTGAAGTATCGGCATAGAGAAAGTGCAATGCTACTTGCATATAAAACATAGAATAGTCACCATGTAATCAGTTTATAGTGAAACTTCTAGAGAATATACTTTACCTTCTCTAATCCTTAGATTGTGCATGTGGTGGTCTAAATGTTGTTGCCACCTTCAACTTTTTCCAGTATTCTTCTGATGGTGTACCACACAGCTTCAATATTCTATGCAGTTGCTCAACCTTAACATAAATATCTAATTTAAAAAAATTATGGACTAAAAAATGATGAACATTAGTTCATGTGATTATTATGACAATTTAGTATGAAAAATGTTGATGATAAATGTTCCCTTTTTATATAGAAAATTGCAGAAAGGAATTCAGATGCACGGAAAAAAATTACCGAGATGCATACTACTGGGTCCACGAGTTTCGCCCAAATTTCCCACAACCTGGTAATGCATTTTGACCTAATTTTATGAAGATATTAATGTAGTTCTAGTATAAGCAGGGTGAGTGATGTTTTTACATGTTAAATTTATTGAATTTAGAAACTTGAAAAACTTAAAAAACTTGAAAAAAATTCATGTCGATAGTGATGCTGATTTTGAGGAAGAGCTGGATAAAATATCTGATGCTGATGTATATATAGTGACTCGTAAAAGAAAAGATGATCGTGAGTACAAGTTACCCGAGGAGGTGCTTAAAACGGTTAAGGATAAAATTGTAAGTATTAAATGGACATTTTCCTTTGCTGATGATATTGTTTATTGTATTTATTTTTGAATCAAATGTTCTGTTCTTTTTACAGGCTGATGTTGAGAAAGTTTTACAAAATGAAGGTGCTGAAGCTGCTAATAAATTAGTTCATGGTGGCAAGGAACATGGCCTATCTTACCTGATTGGGAGGCTTATTTCGAAAAAAGGAACCAAAGTCGAAGACTTCAACACTATCATGTACACTGTCTGTTATAGTTCCAGATCAGTTGGTGTCAGACCTAACTACTAAGATCAGTGCTCAACTTCAGCAAGATATGGATGAGAAACTTAACCAAAAAATTCGAGAAGTGATGAAAATGTTGGCTGACAAGAATCCAGATTTAAAGTTGCACATTGAGGACTCTGAGAAATCGGTAGAAGTGTCCCATGGAGATGACAATGTCAGTCCTTGAATGATCAATTCATTTTACACTATGTTAAGTAACCTAAGTAGCTTTTGTTATATTTTCGATTGAGATGGCATTACTTCTTGGTACTTAGCTTTAAACGGTACTCAAGGCTAGATGGTATATAAGTTTGATTTTGGATGGTTGGTTTATGTAGTAGATGTATTACAATGGCTTGTGGATTTATGTAGTTATTTCAGATGGTTTATGTATTTGGATGGTTGTTTGATAACCTTTTATGTATTGGGATGTTTGAATTTATTTTTAATGGGTAACTCTAATTTTAGATACCATATGTTGATTTTTATCATTTAGAGTGTTGGTGAAAGACCTACGAAAATATAGCCATTGACCCCAAAAACATACTCTTTACGTGATGGCAAAAGAATAACATAGTGTAGTCAAAGATATTAAATTGTTTAAGAAGTGTAGCCATAATAATAAAGGGTGTTGCCAAAAATATCGAAGTGTCACAATTTTATGTTACAGTAGTACTAAATAGGTGTAGCCATAGGTCTACAGCTATACTTTTAATGGTGTCACCACATAGATAACGGTGTTGGCATAGGTCTACAACAACTCCTCTTAAGATGTAGGAACAGAACCAAAAAGTGTTGGCATAGGGGTCTACAGCTACACCTTTCCGCAGTGTTACGAGAAACTATAAAAGTGTTAGCATAGACCCCTATGGTAGCGGCTATTTTTGTAACACCCTCAAATTTGGTCAAAGTGTAGCCGTAGCCTATTTTTTTTCTTTTACCAACACTTTTTGGGCTGTGAACACACTTTTTTATGTGTGACTGAAGCCCATAGATGGTGTAGTGAAAGTCATAAAGAATGTCTGAAGCATTAAATGTGAATTGCCTTTAACCCAAACATTCTGCATCCGCCAATCAGAGACGTCTAAATCTCACCAACTGGCCAATGGCTACATTTATAACAGATATATTTCCCAGGTTTTAAATAGTTTCAAGTAAGAGGGCATTGCTCACTTGACTTACTGAATCTCGTGCAATACATCTGACAAATAGATCTGACAACCAAGCTAAGAAAGAGCAGTATATTTCCTGAGCATACAACATTATCTAAGCGAAGAAATATGCAAGTCCTGAATGCAAACAGCACAGCATACATCAATCGCTCATCAAAGCATACAGCTGCTGTTTGAACTTGTTCTACCGTCTTTACCATTTAGATCAACCTTAGCCATGTGTGGACTAAGTCCTTGCTAGTTCCGACTTACGTGGGAAGAATAGCATTGAAAACGAGGCTTCGATCTTTGTTGAAGTAAGTTGAAAGAGCTGAAGCCAATCTGTGTGACGGCCAAAGTTGTTGTCCCTGTATCAATATGTGTAAACAATACAGTGACATGTTTAGTTAAAGTCACGTAGTTGTGTACGTAGTGATTTTAATAAACGTTTTACTCCTGTGTGGAGGACCAGTGGACGTAGAGGGGTTTACCTCGAACCACTTATCTATGTGTTATTTACATTCCGTCCTTACTGTTTTCATTTATAACTGTGATTTAAACTATACATTATGAAATCTTGTACAAGAAAACAGGAGAGTATCTAGTTGATGTACTTACAACAACTCGTATTAGACTTCCGCTACGCAATTAACTTCCAAAAACATACAGCTTATTGTATTATCACTTTCTAAGCTATTTAGTGTATACTCTGTGGCCAATAAAGGTACTGCCATTTTTTAGATCAACGGTGTACTTGATTGGACAACACATTTTTGTGCCATCTCGGGGAGTGATAATAGTCATCTCTATATGGATGATTGATTTTTTTTTTCATCCACGCTTCCCGTATCCATTCGTTGAAGGGTCATCATTAGCTCCAATCGATTTCCCGGCGATGGTTCAGTTTGGCTATCAGACATCAAGTGGTGATTGACAACTAAATTCAAATATTCCCCAATCTCAGGCCTCCCTATGGTATCATCATCATCACAATCATCCATTTGAATGTATGAATCTTGTGACATAATGGGAGTCATCGAGGAATCTTCAAATGTCATAACTTAATAAGTTCAATATTTATTACACAAATTTTAAAGAGGTTATATATGAAGTACATCAAAGTAACTAAAGTAATTGATCAATTGATATATTAACTGTAAAATAGAGTACCGTTTTTAGGCCAAAATTTCAATTATTTGAAAAGGCAGTTTCATAATTACAGTTTCATTCTACTTTAGTTTCATAATTGATTACTTCGAATTCAAGTTCAGTTTCATAATTAAAGTTTCACAAACAAAGTAAGCCAATTTTTTTCCTGTCATAATGAAAATACAATACAAGTTATAGGCCAAATTCCAATCATTTGAAATCCATAGCCATAAAATCTGAACCCTAACCAAATCTGGAACCCCTAAATTGGAAGCCTAATTGAAAACCCCCAAATTAGAACTCTAATTTATCAATAAATAAAATTATTATAAATAATATTAGGATTTCAAATCGGAATGAATTTGCAACTCAATCAATTTTAAAACTCAAGATTATAAACTCAAGATGAAGACGATACCAAGAAGGCAAGAAATAAAATCGCAACTCAATCGCTCCAAACGAAGATCGGTGCAATTTGGAACCGAATCTCTGCGAATTTCGAACTCAATCTAATCAGTGATGGATGAAAGTGATGAATTGATGATGGAATCTAAAAAAAGAGGTGAGGCCATGAGGGTGAGCAACGAGTAGGACTCATGCTGAATGCGGGGTGAGCAGCGACGGAAGACCGGGTGAATTTAACCATAATTTTTGTTTATATACCAAAGGCTAAGGCCATGTTGGGTGTGTATGTTAATTTTTAGATAATAAAGGCATTAGACCATGTTTGGTTAGTATATATTTTTTTCTTTGTTTATTATTGGGTATTTTTCCTGTTTCATTGGTTTGGATCCTATCGGTTAATTTTAGTACTCGTATTCAAACTCGTTAATTTTCGGATGAATTTCGATGCCAGGTATTTTGCTCCAGTTCTTAGGCGGGTCTCGAATTCACTCGGACTACTAACACTAGTCTCACTAAATATCTGACATGAAACTGATTCTTGCTTGGGGCATGATGATTTAAATTTGATTTTTTTAACGATCTAACTAAACACTTGAACTGAGATAATTTGTGATTTGGGTTTTGTTAATACAATATGTTTAATTCACGTTTATATGTATATAATACTAAAATGGATTATGAGTACTATCAGAAGTTTATTGTTAAGTCAATTACGCATATTTGTGATTAATAAAGATTATTACAGTAAATTTATACTTATAAAAAGTATAGGGCCTAATACTCAAACGCGAGAGACCTCGTAATTAAGTGCTCGTCATTTATTCTCATTAAGTTTATTTTTTTGTTTGAAACGAGAGAGGAGTGTACTCCAAAAATTGATACATGTTTCAATTTTATCCGTATCCTACGCTATCCGTTGAATAAACTCGTAATTCGATGAATATCGGGTGAATCGATAATTTATGTCGAGTATAGATAAGGTATGAATATAAGATATTACCCAATTTCAAAGCCCAATTACCCGACCTGTATACCGGTTTGAATTATATAATTATATTATTATTTTATAGTACACATATATACTAGATCATAATATATTATATTTTATTACACAATATAATATTTAAAATATTTATTATACTAAATTAATTTATTAATTAAATATTATGTAACATATTATATACTAAAATATATATTTATAATCTTCAATATAGAGTATACAGATACATGAATACCCAACAACAGTACTCGAACCCAATCAAAATTAAATAGCATAAAATATAAAAAAAACATATTCATACCTTACCCGACTCATTAACATTCCTTCCCCGCTAAATGGTAAGATTCACGGTTTCAGAAATACCATATATATTAATGCCTTTTAATTACAGATTAAAAAGTGTAGAGCAATTTATCATGTCTCCAATAATCATAGCACCAAGTTGTGTCGACAGCCTCCTTTGATTTTGCACATTTGTTCTTGTTTTGGGTTCCGTCCGCATTATATTTCGTAATTTCTCATATATAAGTCGACGTGGTATTTTTCTATAATAAGGTTCCAAATTTACACATACCTAGTCCTTAAGATAACATCTTCGCCTCTCATAACGGTTACCAGTTAAATTGTAAGGTGTGTGTCCGACTCTCAGGTTCTTAAATATCTCCAACTACCGCGCACAAAGAGTTGTTCTCAAGTGATTGCTCTATGCTGAATCCCCTCAAATTCAACTGAAATGTTCCAACAAGATCGAGCCCACACACTATCGCTTGAAGTGGAGGACCCGTGGCCAGTAGACCAAGGCCACTGATTCTCATATGGTATTAAGTAGGGCTGGAAATTTTCAACCCGAAACCCGTGGAATCGATCGGAACCAAACTGAAATTCTCGGTTCGGTTCAGTTCCTGGGTGTTGAAATTGTGTGTTTTTTTGGAACCGAACCCGGATTTAGAAATTCGGTTCGGGTTCGGTTCCTACGAAAAAAAAATTCGTAACAACCCGAAATTACCTATTTACCTTTTTTTTAATTAATATTAGTTAATTTATAAACAAAAATAAAAAAAAATCTTAAAAGTATACCGTCTTACTTAATTTATTGAAGTTCAAATTACTTTTTTATTGCTTCATTTTGTTTGATATTTTGATTGTATCAACTAAACATTCAATATTGTATCTTCACTATCTTGTTTTTAATTGAACTATTGTTGTTTAGAAATTTAAATTGGAGTCAAACTTTGCTTTTAAATAGGCTATTGTTGTTTAAAATAAAAAATTTTTAGATTAAAACAGATGAATAGATTTATATAAACATGAAAAAATGAAATCGAAATATTGTTGGAACCGACCGAAAATTTCGGTTCGGGTTGTGTTCGGTTCCGAATGGAAAAAAATATGGAACTGAACCCGAAATACACAATTCAGTTCGGGTTCGGTTCCTGCAAAAAAAAAATGGAACCCGATTTCTAACAGCCCTAGTATTAAGTGTATTATTTCCACATAATATTTTGTACAAAAGGATATAATCAAATATTAATATTGAAAAATTCTAAAGTACTTACATAAATATCATGCATGTATATTCATAATTAGATTCACGATAAAAATTATTTACTACAGAATCAATTATTTCATGAGCACTGTAGAATTTTCCATTAATGTTTATACTAAAAATTATACTCACCATATGATTATTTCAAACCGTTCTTCACAGGCCATTTAAAAATGGGTCGAGCGGGCAGGTCTAACACGGGCTCTAAATTATTCTGCCCTTTTGGTCTACAAACTATGAGAAGGTGAGAACTTCTTTATTGGACAAAGAATCAAGCAAGGTCTACCGCGCCTTGAGCCCTTAAGATTGGAGCACTCATGGATTGTCAATTGCTTCTGATGGTTGGTCAAATTTAAAGAACCAACAATTGATTAACAACATGGCGAGGTCAGGTGGAAAAGCTGTTTTTTTCTGAATCGATGTCGCTTCTGGGATAGAGAAAACTGCGCTTAATATTGCCGAGTCCATCTTCAAGGCTATTGACTTTGTTGGTCCATCCACTCCTGCCCCTGCCCCCGCCCCTGCTTCGGGCTACTAAGCCTCAAAGCATACTCAATATTCTCCTATTACTTTTATTTTCTTGCCCCTTCATTTTTTCACAAGAAAAGCATACATATCAAAACATGCAGCAGCATGTCTTAATTTTTCAAAATTTGATCGACTGTTGCAAAAACAGCAAGCAACACCTATTCGAACATATATATGCACAATAAAAACTGTAATATTAATCAAAATTGTAATGATATCCAAGTAATTATTACCATCACTTCCCAATCCAGCCACACAGCGTGTGTGTGCGCGTATTTTTGGTAGTTCATAGTCTATGTTGGACAAAATCCAATCTTAAATTTTAGTGTATTATTATTATATGAGCTAGATGGCGATGTGGCTCACAGAATAAAGGCAGGGTGGTTGAAGTGGAAGAGTGTCACAGGGGTTTTATGTGATCCTGGCATGCCTCATAGATTAAAGGGTAAATTTTACCGCACGGCAATTAGGCCTGCGCTGTTATATGGCACCAAATGTTGGGCCGTAAAACAGTGTCACGTTCAAAATATGAATGTGGCGGAGATGCGTATGCTACGATAGATGTGTGGTCATACAAAAAAGGATCGGCTCAGAAATGAGGTGATCAGAGAGAAGGTAAGAGTTGCGTATATAGAAGACAAGATGATGGAGAATCGATTACGATGGTTTGGTCATGTGAGAAGAAGACCTATTGATGCCCCAGTGAGGAGGCTAGAAAGTTGGGGAACAAGTAATGTTGTGAAAGGTAGATGAAGACCAAAGAAAACTTGGATAAAGATGATTGAAAATGATATGCGGTTTCTTGGAATTGGAGAAAGTATGGCAATGGAGAGGCAAATGTGGCGGGAAAGAATACGGATGGTGGATGGAGTCTGATTCCTCTTTTTTATTTTTATTTTTTTTATTTTTTTACGTTCATTCTCTTTTTTTATTTGCTTTTTTCTCTACTTTTTCCCTCTTTTTTCCTTTTATGTTATTTATGTAACGATTATTGACGGTTTCAAAGTTTGATTCATGTTAGCCGACCCCAAATCATTTTGGGACTAAGACTTAGATGTTGTTGTTGTTGTTGCATTATATGAGCTTAATCATAAATTATCCATCAACACCAACGACGTACAAAAGCAACAACAACATCTAAGACATAGTCCCAAAATGATTTGGGGTCGGCTAACATGAATCAAACTTTGAAACCGTCCATGATCGTTACATAAATAACATAAATGGAGAAAAAGAGGAAAAAAAGTAGAGAAATAAGCAAATAAAAAAGAGAATGAATGTATAAAAAAAGAAAAATCCTGAAAAATAAATTAAAAGATAACATGGAATAAAAGAAAATAGGAATAAAAATACAGATAAAAAAAAAGAGGAATCAGATTGCATTAAAGGTTTTTATAATTGCATTAGAATGTAAGAAATGGGAGCGTTCAGGTACGAAACAGTACCACAAGTATATCCAACAAGGTAACATTTATCACAAAGCATAGTCATACCACATCGTACATTACCGCCCCATCACACTATTAATTTAGGGTCATACCTCCTTTGAGCCATGAAAACTCAAACAACACTTATTTCTTAGACACCTTCTTCTTGGGCCCAGCAATAGCAGGTTGTGGCTTCGGGTGCTTTTCGACCTCACTTGGATCCACCCAATGGAGTGGATGGCGATTGAAGAATGGCCAGTCCGGAATAGTAGTAAGCGAAGTTAACACAACTCCAGCAGCATAAATAAGTAACATGGTCTGAAATGACCCCAAAACATACCCCGTAATAAAGGCAGCTATGGCGAAAAATACCAGCATCAGCTGCATCATGTGCTCGGCTAGCTTCTGTCCTTGCCAATCCATCTAATGAACAATCACTTATAAGTTGGCTACGTATCAGAACACACACACAAACACAAACACACACACACACACACACACACACACACATATATATATATATATATATATATATATATATATATATATATATATATATATATATATATATATATATATATATATGGAGAGAGAGAGAGTGAGGAAGTTGAGACTCATCAAATCCCATGTGGTTTACATTGATTGGAAAAATTCACATAACAACAACAGCTAAACCTTAGTCCCAATATGATTTGGGGTCGGCTAACATGAATCAAACTTTGAAACCGTCAATTATCGTTACATAAATAACATAAAAGGAAAAAGAGAGAGAAAAAAGTAGAGAAAAAAACAAATAAAAAAAGAGAATGAATGTCAAAAAAAATAAAAAATTCATTGGAAAAATTCACATAAAAATGCAAAATTTATTTCAGATTCTACCAATACCAGCACATAAAAGACCAAATTATAATTCTACCAATCAATTCTTGACCCAATTATTTCTTTTTTATTACTGCAACTTGCAAATTAATTTTCTAGCAATGTATCTCTCTCTGTGTGTGTGTGAATATCATAAATGATGTGGTTTATGAACCAAGATAAAACGAAACTGATTCAGGGAGAAAAATCAGAATAAAATTATTTCTAACACAAATCTAAAATCACAATTGAGATGCAATTCAAACAAAAAAAAACTTCTCAGATAACAAACAAACATGGTGAAATAGGACCTTGGTGGTTGGATAACAGGGACCGGTAGTTGACCGCCGCCGGAGATTGGAGACTTGGAGTGCGAGTCGGTGAGCTGCTCTGGTTTTTTGTTTAGGCGAGATATGAATTACGGAGTCAGGGTTTTGAAATATCAAATACGGTGTGCCATGAGATCTCTAATTTTTACGGATTTGAAATTGGATTTCACATACTCTAACTGAATTTTATTGATTATAATTGATTTTTACAAATTAAAATTAAATTTTAATAATTAAATTTATTTTTTAGGAAATATGTGTGTAATAATCTGAATATGAATAAGGAGAGTGATAATTTCCTTCTTTTTAGCTTCCCTCAAGTGGATAAATACGGTCAAAAATTTTATTTTGTCCCTTTTATAATATTTTTTATTTTTTATCCTTCAATTTATAAAATTATACCTAATTTTTTATTATATTTCCTTCTCAACTTGATATAAAAATATTTTCTTATAATTTTAGAAAAATATATTTATGTTTTAGAATATTTTTTTAAATATATTTTTACAATTCCTCTTTAGTTCATTCACTTTTATTTTTAATTTTCACTCCCTCAACTTATAAAAAAATATCGTTTATAAAAATGCAACTTTGGCCCAACCCGCACTGTCCGGCCCTAACCCGTGGCGCACGGGTCGTCCCGTCCCACGAGCGCAGTGGACGGGATGGGTCTGGGTATCACTCTTGCCCGTAGGTACCCGTCCCGCACAATTTTTTTATTTTTAATATATTTAATATTGTTCGATATCCTTCTGTTGTTGGTTTCTAGCCTAATATTGGTTGTAGGAAGATAAAGAGATGAAAGGTTCTAGATCCTTCTAGAGGTAGTAGGATCCCATTAGATATCTTATCTTATCTAGGAATCCTATGTATGGAAGGACTATCATTATAATGCCTATATCAAGGCCCCCTCTATCAGTATTATGAATACAATTGATTGACTCATATTTACAACTTTCTTACTTTCTCCTCAAAAACACGTTTTCAGCACGTAGCTCTAGAAATTTTTACAAATTCCGGAAAAGAAAAAGAAAAAAAATTGTCCCTTAACCCTAGCCGGACCCTCGCCGGACCTCTGTCGAATCCCTGCCGGACCACTGTCGGATCTCCGCCGAACCCCAACCACCCCTGTCGGGCCCCTGTTCTGCCGCACACCAACCACCCCTGCCGGACCCCTGTCGGACCTCCGATCAACCTTGATCGACCACTGCTGCATCTTGTCGCACGCCGCTGCGTCCAGCCCGTCCGGACCCCTGCCGCACTCTGTCGCGATCGACCGTGATCGATCCTGATCGGTACTATGCCCCGATCGCCCCGCTCGGCGAAGTCCCCCCATGCCGACCAGATCCCGTTCTGTAAAACCCGGAATTTTCATGAATTTTTGGCTTTGGTGTTCTTTCACTTTTGTCGCTCTTTATTCACGCTTATTGAGATGTTATTGATTCTGGAGTTTCGTATCTTTCGGAGCATGTTCCTGTTGATCGTACTTCGCAGTTGTTTTATTCAGAGGAGCAGTTAGCGCACACTAGACGATGAGCTAACGCACGCTATTTATGTCGAGTAGCGCGCGCTAGCATCGGCAGTAGCATACGCTAATGATTCAGGGACTGCAGAGACAGTAGATGTTTCTTTTCTCTGGGTGAGCAGTTAGCGCATGCAAGGCAAAGAGTTAACGCACGCTATTTATGTTGAGTAGCGCGCCCTAGCATGCCAGTAGCGGACGCTAACGAGTTGGGTACATCAGAGACAATAGTTGTTCTGTTCTTTGGACGAGCACTTAGCGCACGCTATTTTGTTGAGTAGCGCGTGCTAGCATCACCAGTAGCGCTAACGAGTGGACAGTGAGTTTCGGAGTCTCTGCATTGGAGCAGTTAGCGCACGCTAATGTTACGTAGCGCACGCTAACGACACAGGTCAGAAGCTACTGGTCTATGCGGTGGCCCGTTAGCGCGCGCTATTCTTAATGATTAGCGCACGCTAAGCAGGATTTTGTATATATAGGACGAAACAGATCCCCTTTCCGTCATTTATCAATTCCTTTTCTCATTTGGGCGATTTCAGGCGATTCGTGAAGATCCCGGCTGGATATCATCATTTATCATCCCCTTCAAGCTATTAGTTCGGATTATACCACATTTGATCTTCCTCACCATTCCAAATCAAGGTAATCTTATTAGAACCCTAGTTTTATGAGATTTAGGGGTTTCTTCGTGATTTCTCCGATCTAGCTTATGGTTAAGGTGGGATTATGTTAAGTTTGGATTATCTACTACCAATACATGTTTTCCAACAAAATTGTTGGTGTATTTCGGATATTGTGGTAAATCAGGAGGGTTTGGTTGGGGCCCACCCTCTAGACGTTATGTTGTTGGATTACATGTATCGTAGGCGGGGTTTCGGGAGTTCCTTCTTGTAATTGGAGTATTGTTTGTTGCTTATCATATTCCTTGCGAATCGTTTAGGTCCGGGAGTACGTTCTTGGACCCATCGAGCTTGAATACCTTTTCTTCCGCTTCTCAATGTCTTAAAGGCAAGTATATGTTTGTGATTGTAATTCTTGACGTTGAAAGTAAATGTTTGTAATGTATTTGATATGATGTTCACTCCGGGATGGGACCTAGAGTCCTCTGAGGGGTCATTACTTATAGTACGATCTATTGAACAATCGTATGTGTATAACCACATGTTCACTCCGGGATGGGACTTCGAGTCCTCTGAGGGGTCATTGCTTGTAGTGTGATCCATTGAACATATTGGGTTAACCACTCCGGGATGGGACTTCGAGTCCTCTGAGAGATCGTAGCTTATAATGCGAATCTACGGTTAATCATGAGGTATGGTATGAGATTTAGTTATTCTGGAATACTAGTCTAAAGGTTGGTAATATGAGAATGATATGAGATTCAATATCTCGAGAACTGATGATATGAGTATATGCTTACTTTATCGTGCAAGAAGTATTGTGTTTCATACTTGTGTACTTGTACTAGCTATTCGATGGCTAACCCCTTTTTGGGGGAAGTACCTTTCATGTATTTCAAGATCCAGATGAGTGGATAGACATGTACTGGGTCGGCACGAAGATGATGGGCAAGTGTGATGCTGTGTCTTGTCTCTATCTGTATTTTGTATTTCATCTATTCAGTAATGTTATATTTGTAATGGTTATTAAACACTCGAGTAGTGTTTGAGGTGTTCTTAATGTTTTGGCCTATGTTGCCCTGGGTTTAATTCCCGATGTATTGTATTCTGTCGAATTCATTATTACCTTGGTTGTCGACTTTTTTTATCTTTCACTGGATTATGTTTAGACCTTATCGGTCGAAATTCATGGTTCCGCATATGTATAGCCTGGTGGGTCCCACGGCGAGGCTCACGGCACTGTAATATACCCTGAATAACTTGGGGGTGTTACAAAATATGGTATCAGAGCTTAGGTTTATGGATACTTAGATTGTCGTTCTTTTGGGTTGATTGAGTCATCGTTGTCTACAGTATCACTACTTTGCCATCATCACAGTGCGACTGGTACTTGTAAGTCCTTTTACTCTTCTTATATTTTCTTAATCGCTTCGCTTTAATTTGGTACTCTTGGAAATCGGTCACATCGATGACGTGCGATGTGAATTATACTTATGTACTTTGTGTGTCCTTCAGAATGTATGCTGACAGGGGACGAGGATGAGTCTGTGGTCGTGGACGCGGGCGAGGACGTGGCGCAGCCGCTTCCCTTAGTTCTGTTGTGGGGTCGGCTACCCATAGTTTATCTAATTCAGTGCATTCGGATACGACAGTCAGCATGACCAGTCTTCCGAACGAGGAGATAATGTGGATGCTGGTGTTCTGAATATTCTTCAACAGGTGGCAAATCAAATGGCCTTCCTAACACAAGCTGTTCAGATGAATAATCCTAATCCGTCAGTGAATGCTTTACTTCAGAATGTGGTTCGTATGAATCCTCCACAGTTTAGCGGTGCTACCGACCCAACTGGTTGGGAGAGTGGGCTTTTCGAATTGGAAAAAGTGTTTGAGGCGGTTGATTTCCCCGAAACGAGAATAGTACTCATTGCTCAGTACTTTCTTACTAAAGAAGCCGCGACCTGGTGGAAAGCTGTTAAACCACAATGTCAAGTTGCAACATGGGACGAATTTAAAGATATGCTGGAGGCTGAATTTCGCCCTTGGCCAGTGCAAGAAAGCAGGATCCGAGCCTTTTTCGAAGCTAAGCCGCAGAACATTCTAGTCTCACAAGCGATAGTGGAATACAACCAACAACTGATTCATGTGAAGAATCAGGTGCGTGATGAGCGTGACAAGATCCGCCATTTTGACATGTGAATGAATATAGATTTATGATATTATATGGACGGGTTTACCTATACTACCTTGAAGGAGTACCAAGACAGGGCTTTAGCATATGATATGTTGTGTGCTAACACTGATATTGCTAATGAGCCGAAGAAGCAGAAGACCATCGGTAACTATTCTGGTATTAAGGGTGGTAACTTTCAGAAATCTCATACGGCTAACCGTTCTGTCGGGCAGTCGCATTCTTTTAAGGGTGGGAAGAGTTTTCGTTCAACTCGTGCGGTGAGGTGTTACAATTGTAACCGTACTGGTCACCTTAACCGTTAGTGTTCTTTTTTTTCCACCTCTGAAATGTAACATTTGTGGCGAGATGGGTCACAGGACGATTTATTGTACGGTTGGGGATAAGACCATTGATACCTGAGCTTCTACCTCAGTACTTAAGGAGCCGAATGTGAATCAGGCAATCATCTAACCCGTAGCAGCAGAGTTATGGCAGAGGCCGTGGACGGGGTCAGACCATAAGTGGGAGATTCCAGTGTTGGTTCGGCACATCCATGAGTTTACGAGATGCGCCGAGAGGATGATTCTAATACGGCGGTGGCCTCATGTACCGTTCATTGCCTATCTCATCCAGTTCGAGTATTGTTTGATTCGGGTGATACACATTCTTTCATCTCTTTATATTGTGTGCGCCGTTTGAGTACTAATTATTGGACCACCTGTGCATCTTTTATGGTGAAAATTGCCTAGTGGGGATAGAATTATGGGTAATCAGGAGATTATCCTGTACGCATAGCAGGTACTGACTGATTGTCGAATCTGATTGCGGTCGAAATTGATAGAGAGGATTTAATCCTTGGTAATGATTGGCTTGAGAGTCATGAAGCGATTATGAATTATTGCACTAAGGTTATACTATGATAAATGAGGATGGTGTTGAATACACTTTTGTGGGCCGTAAATTAAATCAGCCGAAGCTGCTTATTAATGCCATGAAAGCTGTGAAGCTCTTGAATAAAGGTTGCACAGGCTATTGGTGTTACACATTGAAGGAACAAGAGAATGGAGTCAACTTTTCTTCGAATCCGATTGTTAATGAATATTCGGATGTCTTTCCAGACGATCTTCTGGAATTACCGCCAAATAGAGAGATAGAATTTTCTGTTGATTTAGAGCGTGACGCGACTCCTATTTCTAAGGCGCCTTACCGTATGGCACCTTCAGAAATGCAAGAATTGAAGAATCAGTTGGGAGAACTGTTGGAGAAGGGATACATTAGACCGAACGCTTTGCCTTGGGGTGCACCGGTTTCTTTTGTGAGAAAGAAGGATGGTTCTCTACGTTTATGCCTTGATTACTGTGAGCTAAACAAAATGACCATCAAGAACAAATATATATTACCTCGTATAGATGATTTATTTGATTAATTGCAAGGAGCGGCAGTATTCTCTAAGATTGATTTGAGATCGGGATACTACCAGCTTCGAGTGACAGAGTCTACTGTCCCGAAGACTGCTTTTCGGACGAGATTCAAGCATTATAAATTTGTGGTCATGCCTTTTGGGCTGACTAATGCACCAGCAGTATTCATGTAGTTAATGAACAAGACATTTATTGAGTGCCTGGATAAATGTGTAATCGTCTTTATTGACGATATTTTGATTTATTCTCGAGACGAGGTGGAGCATGCCCAACACTTGCGTTTAATACAAGACATTTTGATAGCTGATCACCTTTATGCAAAATTCTCAAAATGTGGGTTTTGGCTGAAGGAAATTATGTTTCTCGGCGATGTGATTTCGGCTGAAGGGGTTCGTGTGGACCTTAAGAAGATTGAGGTAGTGCTAGATTGGGCACCACCTAAAAGTGTTTAAGTAAGTTCGTAGCTTTTTGGGTCTTGCTGGGTATTACCGTTGGTTTGTCGAGGGGTTATCGAAAACTCTCTCGGCTGCTTACGCAATTACTTCAGAAGACGGAAAAGTTTGTTTGGACCGCCGAGACACAGCAGAGCTTCGATGAGCTGAAGAGATGTTTGACTTTGGCGCCGATCTTAGCTTTACCACAGGGTGATGAAGGATTTGCAGTTTATAGTGATGCTTCAGGACAAGAGCTTGGGTGTGTGCTTATGTAGCACGATAAAACGATAGCTTTACATCACGACAGTTGAAGCCGTATGAGATGAATTATCCTACTCATGATTTGGAATTGGCTTCAATTGTTTTCACACTTGAGATTTGGCGACATTATTTGTATGGCTCTTTGTGTCGGATCTATACCGATCATAATAGTTTGAAATACATTTTCAGTCAGAAAGAGTTGAATATGAGGCAACGACGTTGGTTGGAATTAATTAAGGATTACGATTTGGAAATTCTTTACCATCTGGGAAAGGCCGATGTTGTCACGGACGCTTTGAGCCATCGGCATCGTTTCAGATGCTCGAGGTTCTTACACCCCAGACGAATATTCTTCAGGACTTGATCAAGCAAGGTATAGAAGTTTGGAGTGCAGGGACAGTTGTGTACCCTCAAAATTACTTCGTCCTTGGTTGATGACCTCAAATGGAAATAGTGGAGTGACCCGATGATCTCTCAAATGAAGGAATATGTAACTAAAGGTAAAGCCCCTGTTTTTATGCTCAATGAGGACAGTATTTTGAGATTTCAGGGCAGGCTTTGTGTTCTGAATAATCTAGAGTTGAGACAGAGAATTCTTCGAGAACCCCATGCTACGCCTTACTCAACCCACCCCGGAACGAGTATGATGTACAAGGACTTGAAGCAAATTTTTTGGTGGAATAATACGAAGAAAGACGTCACAAAGTTCGTACTATGATGTTTGATGTGTCAACAAGTCAAGATTGAGCATCAACGACCAATGGGGTTGTTTAAGCTGCTTTCTATTCCCGAGTGGAAGTGGGAAGACATCTCTATGGATTTTATCACTGGGATGTTGAGAACTAGAGCCGGAATGAATATGATTTGGGTAATTGCTGACCGGTTAACTAAGTCGGCACGCTTACTGGGTATTAAGGATACTTGGGGACCAGATAGATTGACTCGAACTTTTATAGCTGAGATTGTGAGATTTCATGGTGCCCCTAAAACTATTATTTTTGATCAGGATGGCCATTTCGTTTCACATTCCTGGCAAGCGGTCCACCAGGCCTTGGACATCGAGTTGAGATTGAGTACGTCTTTTCATCCTCAGTCCGACGGTCAGACTGAGCAGACGATCCATACGTTAGAGGATACATTGCGGGCTTGTGCCCTAGATTGGAGCAGTGATTGGGAACTTCATTTGCCATTGGTTGAATTTACCTACAATAATAGTTGGCATGCTTCGATCAAAATGGCACCTTTCGAAGCACTCTATGGCAGGCGGTGTAGATCACCATTATGTTGGGATTCAGAATAAATAGGGATAGAACCGGATATGTTGATGGAAACTAAGGAGAAGATTTCTATCATTCGAGATCAGTTATTGACTGCCCAGAGTAGGTAGAAGTCTTATGCTGATATTCATCTTCGACCCTTGGAGTTCGAAGTGGGAGACCACGTTCTACTCAATGTGTTTCCGACAAAGGGAGTCTTTTGTTTTGGGAAGAAATGGAAACTTAGTCCGAGGTATATCGAACCTTTTCAGATTTTGAACAGGGTTGGAGAATTAGTTTATCGCTTGGTGTTGCCTCCCGCTTTGAGTCACGCCCACAGTGTTTTTCATGTCTCTCAGTTGAGAAAGTACGTGCCGGATCCAAGTCATATTATCAACTATGGTGAGATCAATGTAGCCGAGGATATCACTTCCAAAGAGAGACCAGTGAATATTCTTGAACGTCGTGAGAAACATCTTCCGCACAAAACTATTCCACTGGTTAAAGTGCAATGGTCGAGACATGGGGTCTAGGAAGCGACTTGGGAGACGGAATAGAAACTGTGATCGAGATACCCCGAACTTTTTATTTCTTAATTTTCGGGACGAAATTTCTTTTTAAAGGGGGGGAATGTAAAACCCGTACTTTTCATGAATTTCTGGATTTGGTGTTCTTTCACTTTTATCGCTCTTTATTAACGCTAATTGAGATGTTATTGATTCTGGAGTTTTGTATCTTTCGGAGCATGTTTGTTTGATCAGACTTCGCAGTTGTTATTCAGAGGAGCAGTTAGTGCACGCTAGACGATGAGCTAACGCGCGCTATTTATGTCAAGTAGCACGCGCTAGCATCGGCAGTAGCATACGCTAATGATTCAGGGACTGTAGAGATAGTCGATGTTTTTGTTATTTGGGCGAGAAGTTAGCGCATGCTAGGCGAAGAGCTAACGCACGCTATTTATGTTGAGTAGCGCACTAGCATAACAGTAGTGTATGGAAACGAGTTGAGTACTGCAGAGACAGTAGTTGTTCTGTTCTCTGGATGAGCAGTTAGCGCACGTTAGGCGACGAGCTAACGCACGTTATTTCTTTGAGTAGCGCGCGCTAGCATCACCAGTAGCATATGCTAACGAGTGGACAGTGAGTTTCAGAGTCTCTGCACTGTAGCAGTTAATGCGCGCTAATGGTACATAGCGCATGCTAACGACGCAGGTCAGAAGCTACTGGTCTACGTGGTGGCCCATTAGCGCACACTATTCTTAATGATTAGCGCATGCTAAGTAGGATTTTGTATATATAGGACGGAGCAGATCCCCTTTCCGTCATTTATCATTTCCTTTTCTCCTTTGGGCGATTTTGGGTGATTAGGGCGATTCATGAAGATCCCGACTAGATATCATAATTTCTCATCCCCTTCAATATATTAGTTTGGATTATATCACGTTTGATCTTCCCACCATTTCAAATCAAGGTAATCTTCTTAAAACCCTAGTTTTATGGGATTTGGGGGTTTCTTCGTGATTTTTCTGATCTAGCTTATAGTTAAGGTCGGATTATGTTAATGGATTATCTACTCCCGGCAGATGTTTTCCAACAAGATTATTGGTGTATTTCTGATATTGTGGTAAATCAAGAGGGTTTGGTTGTGGCCCACCAACAAAATTGTCCCTTAACCCTAGCCGGACCCTCGCCGGACCTCTGTCGAATCCCTGCCGGACCACTGTCGGATCTCCGCCGAACCCCAACCACCCCTGTCGGGCCCCTGTTCTGCCGCACACCAACCACCCCTGTCGGACCCCTGTCGGACCTCCGATCAACCTTGATCGACCACTGCTGCATCCTGTCGCATGCCGCTGTGTCCAGCCCGCCCGGACCCTGCCGCACTCTGTCGCGATCGACTGTGATCGATCCTGATCGGTACTATGCCCCGATCGCCCCACTCGGCGAAGTCCGCCCATGCCGACCAGATCCCGTTCTGTAAAACCCGGAATTTTCATGAATTTTTGGCTTTGGTGTTCTTTCACTTTTGTCGCTCTTTATTCACGCTTATTGAGATGTTATTGATTCTGGAGTTTCGTATCTTTCGGAGCATGTTCCTGTTGATCGTACTTCGCAGTTGTTTTATTCAGAGGAGCAGTTAGCGCACACTAGACGATGAGCTAACGCACGCTATTTATGTCGAGTAGCGCGCGCTAGCATCGGCAGTAGCATACGCTAATGATTCAGGGACTGTAGAGACAGTAGATGTTTCTATTCTATGGGTGAGCAGTTAGCGCATGCAAGGAAAAGAGTTAACGCATGCTATTTATGTTGAGTAGCGCTCCCTAGCATGCCAGTAGCGGACGCTAACGAGTTGGGTACATCAGAGACAATAGTTGTTCTGTTCTTTGGACGAGCACTTAGCGCACGCTATTTTGTTGAGTAGCGCGTGATAGCATCACCAGTAGCGCTAACGAGTGGACAGTGAGTTTCGGAGTCTCTGCATTGGAGCAGTTAGCGCACGCTAATGTTACGTAGCGCACGCTAACGACACAGGTCAGAAGCTACTGGTCTATGCGGTGGCCCGTTAGCGCACGCTATTCTTAATGATTAGCGCACGCTAAGCAGGATTTTGTATATATAGGACGAAGCAGATCCCCTTTCCGTCATTTATCAATTCCTTTTCTCATTTGGGCGATTTCAGGCGATTCGTGAAGATCCCGGCTGGATATCATCATTTATCATCCCCTTCAAGCTATTAGTTCGGATTATACCACATTTGATCTTCCTCACCATTCCAAATCAAGGTAATCTTATTAGAACTTTATGAGATTTAGGGGTTTCTTCGTGATTTCTCCGATCTAGCTTATGGTTAAGGTGGGATTATGTTAAGTTTCGATTATCTACTACCAATACATGTTTTCCAACAAAATTGTTGGTGTATTTCGGATATTGTGGTAAATCAGGAGGGTTTGGTTGGGGCCCACCCTCTAGACGTTATGTTGTTGGATTACATGTATTATAGGCAGGGTTTCGGGAGTTCCTTCTTGTGATTGGAGAATTGTTTGTTGATTATCATATTCCTTGCGAATTGTTTAGGTCCGGGAGTATGTTCTTGGACCCATCGAGCTTGAATGCCTTTTCTCTCACTTCTCAATATCTCAAAGGCAAGTATATGTTTGTGATTATAATTCTTGACATTGAAAGTAAATGTTTGTAATGTATTTGATATGATGTTCACTCCAGGATGGGACCTAGAGTCCTCTGAGGGGTTGTTACTTATAGTACGATCCATTGAACAATCATATGTGTATAAGCACGTGTTCACTCCGGGATGGGACTTAGAGTCCTCTGAGGGGTCGTTGCTTTTAGTACGATCCATTGAACAACGTGTTGGTATGATTATATGTTCACTCCGGGATGGGACCTCGAGTCCTCTGAGGGGTCATTGCTTATAGTGAAATCTATTGAACGTATTGGGTTAACCACTCCGGGATGGGACTTCGAATCCTCTGAGGGATCGTAGATTATAATGCGAATCCACAGTTAATCATGAGCTATTGTATGAGATTTAGTTATTACGGAACACTAGTCTTAAGGTTGGTAATATGAGAATGATATGAGATTCAATATCTCTAGAATTGATGATATGAGTATATGCTTACTTTATCATGCAAGAAGTATTGTATTTCATACTTGTGTACTTGTACTAGCTATTCGATGGCTAACCCTTTTTTGGGGGAAGTACCTTTCATATATTTTAGGATCCAGAAGAGCGAATAGGCATGTACCGGGTCGGTACGAAGATGATGGGCAAGTGTGATGTTGTGTCTTGTCTCTGTCTGTATTTTGTATTTCATCCATTCAGTAATGTTATACTTGGAATGGTAATTAAACACTCGAGTAGTGTTTCAGGTGTTTTTAATGTTTTGGCCTGTGTTACCCTGGGTTTAATTCCCGATGTATTGTATTCTGTCGAATTCATTATTACCTTGGTTGTTGACTTTTATTATATTTCACTGGATTATGTTTAGACCTTATTGGTCGAAATTCATGGTACCGCGTATGTATAGCCTGGTGGGTCCCACGGCGGGGCTCACAGCGCTGTAATATACCCTCAATAACTTGGGAGGTATTACAGAATATGGTATGAGAGCTTAGGTTTATGGATACCTAGGTTGTCGGTCTTTTGGGTCGATTGAGTCATCGTTGTCTACAGTATCACTATTTTTCCATCATCACAGTGCGACCGGTACTTGTAAGTCCTTTTACTCTTCTTGTATTTTCTTAATCGCTTCACTTTAATTCGGTATTCTTGGAAATCGGTCACCTCAATGACGTGCGAAGTGAGTTGTACTTATGTACTTTGTGTGTCCTTTAGAATGTATGCTGACAGGGGACGAGGACGAGGTCGTGGTCGCGGACGCGGGCGAGGACGTGGCGCAGCCGCTTCCCTTAGTTCCATTGCAGGGTCGGCTACCCCCAGTTTATCTAATTCAGTGCATCCGGATACGAGAGTCTAGCATGACCAGTCTGCCAGACGAGGAGATAATGCAGATGCTGGTGTTCTGAATATTCTTTAACAGGTGGAAAATCAAATGGCCTTTCTGTTCTATGGACGAGCAGTTAGCGCATGTTAGGCGACGAGCTAATGCACGCTATTTCGTTGAGTAGCACGCGCTAGCATCACCAGTAGCATACACTAACGAGTGGACAGTGAGTTTCGGAGTCTCTGCATTGGAGCAGTTAGCGCGCGCTAATGGTACGTAGCGCACGCTAACGACACCGGTCAGAAGCTACTGGTCTACACGGTGGCCCGTTAGCGCATGCTATTCTTAATGATTAGTGCACGCTAAGCAGGATTTTGTATATATAGGACGAAGCAGATCCCCTTTCCATCATTTATCATTTCCTTTTCTCCTTTGGGCGATTTTGGGCGATTCAAGCGATTGTGAAGATCTCGACTGGATATCATCATTTATCATCCACTTCAATCTATTAGTTCATATTATATCACGTTTGATCTTCCTCACTATTCCAAATCAAGGTAATCTTCTTAGAACCCTAGTTTTATGGGATTTGGGGGTTTCTTCGTGATTTCTCCGATGTGTTGGGATTATGTTAAGTATGGAAGTATCTACTCCTGATACATGTTTTCCAACAATATTATTGGTGTATTTCGGATATTGTGGTAAATCGAGAGGGTTTGGTTGTGGCCCACCCTCAAGACATTATGTTGTTGGATTACATCTATCGTAGGCGGGGACTCAGGAGTTCCTTGTTGTGATTGGAGTATTGTTTGTTGATTATTGTATTCCTTGCGAATCGTTTATGTCCGGGAGTACGTTCTTGGACCCATCAAGCTCGAATACATTTCCTTCCGATTCTCAATGTCTCGAAGGCAAGTATATGTTTGCGATTATAATTCTTGATGTTGAAGGTAAATGTTTGTAATGTATCTGATATGATGTTCACTCCGGGATGGGACCTAGAGTCCTCTGAGGGGTCGGTACTTATAGTATGATTCATTGAACAATCATATGTGTATAACCATATGTTCACTCTGGGATGGGACTTCGACTCCTCTGAGGGGTTGTTGCTTTTAGTACGATCCATTGAACAACATGTTGGTATGATTATATATTTACTCCGGGATGGGACATCAAGTCCTCTGAGGGGTCGTTGCTTATTGTGCGATCCATTAAACATATTAGGTTAACCACTCCGGTATGGGACTTCAAGTCCTCTGAGGGATCGCAGCTTATAATGCGAATCCACGGTTAATCATGAGGTATGGTATGAGATTTAGTTATTCCGGAATACTAGTCTTAAGGTTGGTAATATGAGAATGATATGAGATTCAATATCTCGAGAACTGATGATATTGTAACACCCCCGATATATTCAGGAATATTACAGCGCCGTAAATCCTTTACATAACAATTTACAAGGCTGAAGAAATAAAAAGACAAAAACAGATACCAACATATGAAAGTAACTGCAATAAAATACAACAGTTTTGGACCAATACCGAGAATACAAATATCCAAATGGAGAATATTAATACATCACCAAATCCAATCATCACAAACGACGACGTACTCGAGTACTTATTAGAAACAATACAAACAACAAACAATTAAACCCGGCCAAAACATCACTCTGCACCCTCGTCGTCATGCAGCTCCACTGGTTGTTTCCCTGCTCTCCTGGATCCTGAACATAAATAAATGTTCATCCCCGAATGAGTTAGCACAATGATGCTAGTACAAATACCACAACATATTATTCAACATTTCACGGAGAATAATAAATAACATAAATCACAAAATACCAACGAGTCTCCTCCTACGAGAAACTCATAAATAACATACACAAATGATAATCACAACATGATATCACAACATACACATGGTAATTCCGATGATCCAGCGTTCACTGCCTAGACCCCCTGATGATTCCGTCAAACCAACCCGAGGTGGAAAAACCCATCCGATGATCCAGCACACGCTAGCATAGATCCCCCGATGATCTCGTCGGACCAACACGAGGTAGACATACAACAACGACATATATGCACAACAATATGTATACATCAATACATAAAACAATTAAAGTACTTGCCTCGATTCGATGACAAGAATAATACTTCCACGAATATCAAAATACTTGAAGGTCGCCCCTTCGATTAATCACGTTGCAAAACTCGAACCTTAAGATGAAGAAAACACCGAGACAATAGGTAGAATCCAACTCCGGTTGCTTGTGTGCCAATCCAAGATGTTTCTCCACTTAATGATCAAGCATAAGTGATATCCAATCTTCAATGATCAAGTAGAGATGGTCTATATGTGTTTAAGGAGGCTGAGATCTCTCTGGGCACGAAGTATGTTGATGGCTAAGTGAAATAAATGAGCTGAACTGAAATGGGGTGATGTCTTATTTATAATTTTCTGTCCTTAACGTACGTTAGCCTTCATGCATAACATACGTTAGCCTCTTAGCGTACGCCACCCTATATTCTTAGCGTACGCTATCGTCCTCGATAGTTAACTGTCTTATTTCTGAACTTCATTATGTACACTATACTTACTAGGTTACGTACGTAACCATTACTATTAGCGTACGCTACATGCGTACCTTAGCGTACGTTAATATCCATTGACTAAAAAAGTGTCCAGGTTCATGCCGTGCGAATCTGGTAAGCATCTGGCCGAGCCCACCACCAGCTGGCTCATGTGCTAGCCGTCCTGCTCAATTATTGGCCTCTTTACGTACGCTACGCTTCACTCGTAGCGTACGCTATACTTGTCAACATAACGTACGTTAAGCTTTCCTCTTAACGTACGTTAACACGTATTTGCATGAAAAATTTACACGTTGCCATACTCATGTACAAGGATACAAATACGAGAAATATCATACTTCAATTATCGATATCACGATTCCGAATAATACAGGGTTCAAATACAGATGAAATACTCAATAATTAATCCGGATATTACAGATATGAGTATATGCTTACTTTATCGTGCAAGAAGTATTATATTTCATACTTGTGTACTTGTACTAGCTATTCGATGGCTAACCCATTTTTAGGGGAATTACCTTTCATGTATTTCAGGATCCAGGAGAGCGGAAAGGCATGTACCGGGTCGGGACGCAGATGATGGGCAAGTGTGATGCTGTGTCTTGTCTCTGTCTTTATTTTATATTTCATCCATTCTATAATGTTATACTTGGAATGATTATTAAACACTCGAGTAGTGTTTCAGGTGTTCTTAATGTTTTGGCTTGTGTTGCCCTGGGTTTAATTCCAGATGTATTGTATTCTGTCGAATTCATTATTACCTTGGTTGTCAACTTTTATTATCTTTCAATGGATTATGTTTAGACCTTATCGGTCATCGCATCGAGTACAATCGGTAGATCAGAGTACACCAGCAATTGCTCCATATCACGGGTTTAATTTTATAATCGAGGTAATTATCTAAACTTGTTCTGATGAACAAATTAAAACTCGCAAGTGTACGAATCGCTTTTGTAGGTAGCGACAAGTAACTCCGAGGTCGATCTCACAAGGAGTTCAAAACGGTTGAAATTCAATAATGTTCGGCAAATAGTCGAATTAACAAAAGTAAAGCAAAGTAAAATACACCAATGATTTGATAGGATTACAATCACAAATGCATAAAATTAAAATAAACGAAACGTTAACAACACCGAATTAATGGTTGGATAATTAAGAGATTACAATTATGAGAATGATATGGGAGTTTAGAATAACCGACACACACGTAATGAATTATTAGTTCCGATATTCAAAGAAATAAGGTTTGGAATTATCGTTTGCTCACGATTAAAAGAAATCCATTTGATGGCGGTAATTCTAAAAATCACGATTGTTCTTTTCGAAAATAAGAGACACTCCTTTGATGGGGATGGATCCCTAACTAATAATCGATTAACCGACTACTTTTGATGAGGTAAATCGCTAAAAGATCGCGTAAAAAAGTTTAGAACATTAACAATCTCTTCTATCGGGTCTTGTTAGATGTATTTTTATACGCTTATTTATCATCATTTTGTATTATTTTCATGATTAAATATGTGTAAATGAGCTTTTAATGCCCTATTCTTTTATGTTTTGCAGGAAATTGGAGTCCGGAAGCTAAAACGATGAAAACGGGCGAAAACGGCAAATTTTGGCCTGGGGCCGCGGCACAAGGAAAGCGGGTCGCGACACATGAAGGTGACCTGAAAGGGGCGAACCAACTGTACCAGGGGCATCCATGTGCCCCATGAGTGTCTTTTACGTCAAACGGTTCCCCGATACATGAGAATGGAAATCCACCCTAGGATCATCCCGATGAAATATCCCGAGATCCGAACCTAGTGGTTAACTCGAATCATTTTATTGATCATATATAAGGGAATACTGTCCGAGGGTTATTTTTGATGATGAAACTCTTGTAATTTTTGCCACTAGACTGTGGGACTGGGCGAATTGGCTTGTTTAATCTAACCCTTCATATTGACGGTCGGTTAAATTCACGTTTGTTAATCTTTGAGCTTGATTTTCTTCATGAACTGTTAGGTAGGAGTGAAAATGATTACTTCTTGGACTCAGTGTCCGTGGAGGTGACTCACTATTACGACACTCGTATTATTCTTTAAGATTTTCAGGGTAGTGTTGATTAAGTTGAGCACTATGGATTTGCACGATCATTCATGATTTTTTATTTGAAAATTGATTTTTGCTTGACGGCAAGCAAAGGCTCAAGTTTGGGGGTATTTGTTAGGCGTATTTTTATGCGCTTATTTATCATTAGTTTGTATCCATTTTGAGCCTAAAAATGCATAAATGAGCTTTTAATGCACTATTCTTATATCTTTTGCAGGAAATTGGAGTCCGGAAGCTCGAACGATGAAAAACGGGCGAAAACGGCAAATTTTGGCCTGGGGCCGCGGCACGAACCAAGTGAGCCGCGGCACACGAAGAGGACTACCAAGTGCCGAGCGGACTGTACCCTGAGCCGCGGCACAAGGATGCTGAGGCGCGGCCCAGGAGGAAAAATAAGCGCCCAGGTATAGGCGCTGAACAACGTGAGCCGCGGCCTAACAAGTTCTTCTCTCTATCTATCGATGTTATCCCCGGCAACGGCGCTAAAAACTTGTTGTGAGGAAATCCCTCACACTATGCCGCAAGTGCACGGTGTCAACAAGTAATAAAGTTATAAGTAAGATATCGTTCCCTCGAGGACTGATTTCACTAAGTACCAAAGTATAGTCAACTCGTAATTTTATTTGAAGAACAATTATATAGAATTTAATTCTAAACTAATTGCAGAAAAATACACTGAAAATAATAATAGTAATAATAAAAATAATAATAATAAGGGTGTAGGATTATGATTTTCACCTCAAACAATCAGGAATGATTTTTATTCAATTCAATTCACTTTTATTCAATTGATTGCAAGCCAGGAATTCCTAATTTATTCTAAAGCCTTTCCCAAGGTCGATAGAAAATACTACGAATTATTAACTCGATATATTCCTATTCGAATTAGATAATTAATAGCTAAAACAGTTCAAGAATCCCCAAAATAAATAGGCTTCACAATTCCCATGAGTATATCCCTATCTCACGACAATCATGATTTCTATCACAAGAACTATGCCTAAATTTCATCTCCCGAATCCATAAAGACATTCAAAACAATTCAACTATTGGCGAGACAATTAAAAAGCATTAAGAACAATGAGAAAAATCCAACTCAATATGAATAACGAATGAATTGAAATAATAATAAATAAATCAAACCGTCATGTAATCGTCTACAATCACAACCCTACTCGAATAGATCTATCAACTAAGATGCGGAAAAATTAAGAAAAACCATAAGGGATCCGTGGTCTTGTCGTCGCCCACAAATCTCCTCCTTGTGTTCTTCGATCCCGTCCCGCGATGTCTTCCTGATCGATGATGATCTTTTTCTGACCTTCCATGCTTATTTATAGCTGTCCTTAGCCTCCAAAACGCGTCCGGGAATTAGGTTGGGAACAGGCTCCAAAAACGGCCCAGGAACGCGGAATATTCAGCAAAACCGCCCGGTGGGCCGCGGCTCACTTAATCTGTGCCGCGGCCCCTACTGCTCAGCGGGTTGCCTGGGCGCTGTATTTTCCTCCTGGGCCGCGGCTCAGCATCCTTGTACCGCGACCCCCGGTACAGTCCGCACGGCGCTCTGCTAGCTACCTTCATGTGCCGCAGCCCGCTTTCCTTGTGCCGCGGCTCAGGACCAGAAATCACCTTTTTCGCCCGTTTTTCATTATTCGAGCTTCCGGACTCCAATTTTCTACAAAACATATAAAGATAGTGCATTAAAAGCTCATTTATGCAAATTTAGGCTCAAAATAGATATAAAATAATGATAAATAAGCGCATAAAAATACGCCTAACATGTCGTTTGATGACGGACTCCGATAAAAACCCTCGTTTTGACAATAATAACAACTATGATATAGGTTTGATGATTTAAATCAAAAGTTCTTATGCGAAGAACAAACAAAGAGAAACAATCCCAAACTCTACCCGGAAAATCAATTAAAACTAACAATCGACAACATGTGTGTGGCTCAATCTAAAAACCCTTATGAAAAAATTAGCTACACATGATTATTTCAACAATAATAGTGAAAATCGTAAAACAAAACATAGTAGAAACTTCCCTTGTAAAAGCAGAAATCAAATTCCCAATGAAGGTTTGATGTTCTTCCTTCAAGAACTCATAACAAATGATACAAGGAATTATAATCACTCACAAATGTATTTTTCAAAATGATGAACATACAAGGAAGATGATGAAATTAAATCTCTCTTTTCCTCCCTTTTTGGTATTTTCTCCCCAAATCTTGTGTTGTTCCACACACTATATCTCAGAAGATCAGAATATGCCCTCTTTAGGTCCCCAAGACCTTTATATAAAGCCAAAAAGCCAAGAAAATCCCTCTAAATCGTGTAAAAATGTCAATAAAAAGGTCATGCACCGAAAAGTGACACGGCCCGTGTCAGATGACACGACCCATGTCGAACTGTCCTGGAAACGAAAATCTCACTGTCCAATGGACTCGGCCGTGTCCTGTGACACGACCCGTGTTTAACTGCTCCAAAAAGTGAATTCTCACTGCCTTGATGACTCGACCGTGTCCTGTGACACGGTCGAGTTTCCTGACGCGACCCGGGTCATTTTTTCTTGTTTTGACTCCAATTTTTGGTCTTCTTCGGCTTGATCTTTCGTTTTTGCATCAATACACCTCGAAATTTAGCGTATGATATACTGTTTCGAAGCTAATTTCACATGGAATCTATATCAATAGAGAACACATCCAAATTCATAGTGATGATTCTGAAATATAAAAAATACGACCGATGTTGCTTCGTTTTTCATCGCCCGAGCTATGTTTTTGCTCCAGACTTGATATTGATCGTTCCAATATTGACCATAAAAGTGCATATTTCACCAAATCTTCGTCCGGCTACCTACAAAACAAAAACACAACATACCACACATAAAAAGAGCAAAAACAATTAAAAACAAACGAAAGCAAGACTCAATAGAACAGAATGAGACGATCAAAAATAGACTCATCAGATCCCCCCAAACCTAAACTTTGCTTGTCCCCAATCAAAAATAAATAAAACACACGACAAAGAAAATGAGAAGGATTGAATAATCAAGTTAATCATCGGGTATCATACAATCAACCGGGAATGTAAAAGTATCGTAAAATCTCATAACTCGTCATGGAAGCGTAAACTCACAAATGAATGGATAGCAATGGCACTTAATCTAACATGCAAGAAAACAAGTCTTAGGCTCTATTATTTTGGGTGAATGAATACGAATCAATCGAATGGATTCGAATCAATCCGAATCAATCAATCGAATGGACTCGAATCGAATCAATCAATCGAATCAAATATATATTAAGGGTAAATAATAATAATAATTGTAAATAATAATAATAATAGTAATTAACAACAACAACGATAATAGTAATATTATCAGTAATAATAACAATAATAATAATTAAGATTAATAATAATAATAATAAGAAGAAGAAGAAGCCGAATCGAATCGAATCGAATCAATCGAATGGACTCGAATCGAATCGAATCGAATCGAATCAAAATCAAAAATAAGTCCAAAAGAACAGGGCCTTAGTAGTCCCTCACGGAATTTTATCGATTCACTCATCTCTCAAGTGTTTAGATAGGCCAATACGCTCAGCTCGATTCGAATGGAAAGTTATACTATATGCTTTCATTTATTCTCTTCATCAATTGCTATCCACAAAACACGAGTCATAGGGTCTTACTTTTGGTTGTAATGGGGCTGTGGCTCAGGTTGGGAAAATTTGGCTAGTAGTTACAAGTTCAGTCCAAGAAGAGCATATACGATCCTCACATATATGAAATAAACACTCAAAACGATCATTCTACTTCAATTCTCCTGTATATATATCTCTTTTTTTCTAGGCCCTGTTAAGCGCAATTCTTATGATATTGGCCTATTCTCACAACCCAACGACTTCCCTTTTGTTTTTCTCAGGCTCACTCCTCTCCTCCCCTATCTTTTCTATCCCACTATTATTATTAGGATCGTCCCATTTTTTTTTTTGTGTGGGGCTTATTATTTTTAGGAGAATGAGAGAGAATATTTTTGCCTATTTACACCACAAACTTTGCACACCTTCGTTTTTCAAATATACTCTCTCATGCTCTTACGTGGACTAATACTTGGGTAAGTTATAGCTTTTGGATATGGAGCTATAAGATGCGGGTTTTTCGAACAAAATTACGGCTAAAGGCTCAACGGGGCTAGGAAAGGATATTGATATGAAATGGTGGGTATTTTAAGATAAGTAGGTTCAAGAAAAAAAATGGGCAGCCCTAATCATTTCTCGTGTATGTAAATATCAACACATCATCCGACAGAATCATGCAAGTTCTAAAGAATACAATCCATAAGAAGAGAAATCACACATGAAAGAATTTTACCGCTAAAAGTGAACGGTTCAATTAGGCACCAGAACTCACGACTTTTGGACTACCATACTCATTCCTTACACGTCAAATCAAGTAACCAAAACTATACATTCACACGCAAGGTCAAACAATCAATTAGATTTATAAAACTCTACGAGCCAAGTACAAACACGATTAATCATCCATATACCCAACAGTTAACAAGGTTATTATAATCCAACTACGACATCATGCAAGAAAAAAAATAAAGAAAGGAAACAAACATCACGCAAACTAAAAACAAATAAAAATCGAAGAAGTTGCACCCCCCAAAACCTAAACCTTTGCTTGTCCCCAAGCAAAAAGATTAAGTCAGGAACAATACGAAAACGCAAATTAAAAAGAAAGAAAATAAACTACCGGATTAAGAAGTATGGTTTTTGATCGTGGGGCACCATGCTTTTGTGCTTGAGTCTCAACTTTCAATTGGCTACGCTTCTTGCTCCCATAAATAACTCCTTTTTAGAAGTGACCAGTTCTGCCTTGCCAACCCGGCCGTGTCATATGACACGGACCGTGTCCAACTCCTCCATAAAGTGAATTCTCACTGCCCTGATGACCCGGCCGTGTCTTGTGACACGGCCCGTGCCCAAATTGCCAGAATTGCAAAAACTCACTCTATTACTAACCCGACCGTGTCATGTGACACGGCCCGTGTCCAACCTACCCAAAATGTGAATTTTTGATAACGCTCTCGTTTCTCTACATTTTTAACACCTAAAGTCGAACCGATCGGTCTCGAACCAAGCAAAAACAAATAAGGAAAATAAATTCAAAAAACAAAAAGATGAAAATCTAACTAAACCGTTGGTTTGCCTCCAAAGTAGCGCTTTTTTATAGTCATTAGCTCGACTTCTTCCTGTCTTACTCAATTGTCGACATCATGCACCTCTATGCATTCAAACACATTGATTTCTTCACTTCGGCTGAAGAATGGCTTCACTCTATGTCCGTTCCTTGTAGAGCTTAGCATTTTCGGATGCCTCGTATCGCATCTCTTCCAACTCATTGAAATGTAGAAGTCGTTCTTCCCCCGCCTTTTCTTAATCTAAATTTAGCGCTTTGATAGCCCAATACACCTTATGTTCTAACTCAACAGGTAGGTGGCATGTCTTCCCAAAAACGAGGCGATACGGGCTCATTCCAATAGGAGTTTTGTAAGCCATGGGATGTGCCCATAAGACGTCGTTCAACTTCAATACCCAATCTTTCCTTGTCGGCTTCACTGTCTTCTCAAGTATTGCCTTTATCTGTCGATTACTCAATTAAACTTTCCCGGAGGTTTGTGGATGGTAAGCTGTCGCGACCTTATGGGTCATGCTATACTTCTTGAGCAACCCTGCAAGTTGTCTGTTGCAAAAGTGTGTGCCTCTATCGCTAATCACAGCTCTAGGCGTACCAAACCTGCAAAAAATTACATCCTTAAAGAAATTGCAAACTACGTTAGCATCGTTAGTCCGGGTTGGAATTGCTTCCACCCACTTAGAAACGTAATCCACAGCAGCTAAAATATATTCAAAGCCAAAGGAAGGTATAAAGGGTGTAATACCGGTAATTTCGATTTCCGATAATTTCTTTTTTTTCCGGCGAAAGTCCATTTTGACGACTCGCTCATGACATTTTCGTCATTTCGAGAATGATTAATTCTGCACTTTTTGTCATCCGAGTTCGTTTCGGTGTCGTTTTGTTGAGTTCCGTGCTTTTTGGCGACTTTTCCGCACTTGCGTTCGATTCTTGCGAATCTCGTTCGAAACTGCTGTTTCGAGTTTCCCGTAAGTCCGTTTAACTTTGCTAGACGTGTTTTGAACTTCGGTTTGGTTATTCGATCACGTATCGTGATTTTCAGGCATTTTGGGCTATTTTGTAATTTACCCAAAGTTGTGGGTATCCTCATTCGTATTTGTTGTTTTGACCCTTTTCGTAGTCGCGTGTAATTAATCTTTGCATGGTATTTCTTTTCGGATCGATGTTGTTGTCCGAGAGCATTTCGTCATGTTCGTTTCGTGCGTTTTCGGGAATTCGAGTCGTCGAGTCTTGGCGGCTAGGCACTGGTCGGCCACGTGCGGAAGGTACCTGCCAGGCGCGCACGAGCGTGGCGCACGAGCTGCGCGCACGAGCTGCGCGCACGATCCGGTGATCGTGCGGCCCTGATTGCACACGCACGAGCGAGTGCTCGTGCCCAGTGCTCGTGCGTCCCGGCAGTTTGCTGGCAGTGGACGCGCACGACCCGGCGCACGACCGGCCGCTCGTGCGTGCCTGCTCGTGCGTCGCTGGGCAGTATATATGGCCGGGCAGACGTTTTCTTCACCATTTTCTCACTTCGTTTCTTTTCCTTCTGCGGCTGGAATCTTGGAGAGGTCGAAGACATGATGTTGTTCTTCCAATCCACGAAGTTCTTGAGTTTCTAACATCAATCAATCGTCCCATAACCTCCTCCGATCTACCGAATCAAGGTTAGATTTCTTGAAAATCTAGTTTTGGGGAAATTGGGGTTTTTGTTGGATTTCGTTCGTTTGATCCGTAATAACTTAGATTATTGATGGATTATTGATTATTAAGGTGTATTCGACCTATTTCCTTGTTATTCCATGGTCGGATCGTATAGATTCTTCATTTTGGTTGAGTTCTTGATCGACGCCTTGAAGGTGTCCGGTAGAATGTCATAGAGGGATTTTCGGACGTTCTACGATTATTCCTCCTCGTATGATCATTGATTTATTAATTATATGTTGTTAGGGTCTAGTTTCTTGCGACGAAACCAAGTTGAACCCTTCCGTTCGTTGTCGTCTTCCTTTTCAAAAGCATCGGCCGTTTCGAAGCTTTCCAGTTGAGCCGTGTTCGTCGGGATACTTGCGTGCCGATTTTGAGGCAAGTACCTTGTCCATACAATTCTTGTTTTATGGATACGAAAATTAGTGATCGTCTAAATGTGGTTGTGTGTTCGTTTGAATTGAATTTTCAAAAGATTCGGTTTAGCCTTGTTAAAGTCTTGCTTTCAAAACGCGTGTGTTTTGTGAATGGTGTGGTTTGTGAATGACTATGTGAATTCTATGGATATGTTTGGTGTTGATGTTGCACTTGGTATTGCGTGTGGACGTATATTATTTCATTTCGGTGCGTTGTGGTTTGACGTGGTGTTTTGCTAAGTGTTTGATGCCTCTGGGTGAATTATTTGAATATATGTGTTGTATTGTGCTGTGTGTGAATGTATGGATATGGGCGGGGCCTACGGTGGCACATGGCATGCAATCATGTGGCCAGGATGCAACAAGCGATTGGTCCAACCGTGAGAGCCTAATAAAAACTACGGTTGCACATGGCATGCGATCATGTAGCCAGGATGCAACAAGCGATTGATCCAACCGTGAGCGCCAAAGATAATCTATGGTGGCACATGGCATGCGATCATGTGGCCAGGATGCAACAAGTGATTGATCCAACCGTGAGATGTGTGTGATTTGTTTCGCTAGCAAGCTCGACAGGGTCCTTCGAGGCCTCAGGTGGGATTTGTGGCTTCATCCCGGTCCTAGGCGATGCGCATGCGCAATTATGTTTTGTTGATTTTATGTCCGTCGAGGACACGTGATGTTGGGTTCTGGCCCTGTGAATTGTTGTCGGTTTTCTATTTGCGAAAACAAAACCTTTGGGTTGTGACCACTGTTGATTTTGGAAAGATAAGGATTCGGTAATCTTAAATTATTTTCTATTAAAACTCTCGATGACATTTTAAACTGTTTTACAAATTGTTTCCCTTTATTTGTGATCATTCGATTTTGGAATGTTTTACCCAAACTCTTGCCTCGAGAAGTGTTCATCTTGTTGTATTTGAATCTTTGAGGATTCCTGGTTATTGTTATTCGTGGAATGTAAATTATATGGCTCGTATTTGCACTTTGTTCTTGCACTAGCAAAACAGTGGAGTTCTGCTAACCCCCGAGTATTCGGGGGGTGGATGTCTGTTTTTGCATTCAGGTTTGGGAGCGTAACACAGGGTCGGCACGAAGGATGATGAAAGATGAACGATACTAATCACACGAGAATCCGTATGAGGTCATTGGTTTAGTTATAGTTTATTTTCCGCTGCAGTATTCTTTCCCGTTGTACGGAAGTGTGTTGTATTCGACCCCTGCGTGGGCATGTAATGAGTTTGAGTTGTATGTATTTATTGAAAGACCAAATCGGTCTACTGAGTCATTTTAGCCTTAAAGGCATTGTCGAGATGTTTAATGTTGTAACCAGCCTGGTAGATCCTTGAGGAAAGGTTCTACGGCGTGTAATATCCCTGAGCAGATTGGGGGTGTTACATAAATGGTATCAGAGCTTAGGTTGTGGAAACCTAGGCTGTCGGGTCAGTAGTGTCTGAGTTTTGTCTCGTCGGATTTTGTCTGACTGAGTCGTGTCGCGACGCGTCATCTGAGGTTATTGGTCGTGATTAGTATCATGGGCGATCATCATCTTCGTGCGACCTGTGGATGTAAGTCTCCCTTCTTTGTGTTTGTGCCTCGTCTGATGAGAGTTACAGATATGATTATGAGTTAATTGACGGAATCCTATTATGGATTTTGATTTCGTGATATGTAGTTATTTGACTCTCATATTTCGTTCATGTAAGGAGTAGTGTTGTTGGATTGTGCATGTTGGATTGTATTTCTTTTATCCGCTGCGTGAGTTCTTTTGTAATGGCTTTCGGTATTTTATCGACTGAGTTTTATTTCGAAAACCAATTCCCTTAACCGAGTTTTTGTCATTACGGCCTTGATCGTTTTGGCGAAATTCTTATGACGGTATTTAGTATTTTGTAAATGGCTTTTGTGAGTTTTTGAAATATTACCGTCATCGGCCTTTTTGGCGTTTTTGTAAATGGTTTTGAGCCTGGTGGGTTCCGGCGCGGGATCAACGGCGCTATAATATTCCGTGTAATTACCTAAAATTTTTGGGCATTATAGCCCATTGAATTATTTTCGAAAACCTTGAGTATCTTAGAAAATAAATTTCGATACATACGTTTAAAATGAATTGTTTTCTCGTGGTACTTCCAAGGTGCCATAATATGTTTCAAAATTCTTCTGCCTCGAGGACCAAAATGTTTGAGATATTTTCATTGTTTTAGAAACACTTTTACTTAGACCCGAGGGTCGAATATTCTGAAAATTTTTCATTAAGAGAAAGTGTCCTCATTTTTGTTCAAACGCAAGATGATTTTCAAAGTCTCGACAATGATGTTTGTTCAACTTTTTGTAAAATGATACTCAAGATCAACTGGTGTTTCCAAACTGTTTTCAAAAGGTGGTTTTCATTTTTAAACCCCATCATTTTCTGCTTGTGGTCGGAGAAGGTGTGTATGATGTTGGTATTGTTGTTAGGGTGCTAGCCCTCCGAATTGTGATTGAATTGGTGGTGTGAACGTTGAGTCGTTCACCACGCATATGTTTTGTTATCCCTTTGTGGTAGGTGTGATGACGATCTTTAATGTTGTCATTTCGTGGTAGCTTGCGTGTTATCGCACCTGTGTGAGCTGTTAAAGCTTGGGTTTGTACGTTTATGTACATGTGTGATTGTTTCATGAGGTTTTTAATTATGTGCTGGTTATTGTTCGGGCCGTTGAGGTCGCCGAAACATACCGTCGTTGCTGTAGTATTTGTGTGTGTATTACTTTACGATGGTAATAATTGTATATGATATGTGTTATGATTCTTTGTTGTGCTGAGTTGGCATCTCCGCTATGTTGTTTTCCGACGTTATGCCCCATTGTATCTAGCATTTGTATTTTCGGTATGCCGAACCGAGGCGTTTCAACCGTGATGTGCCGGGGCATGCACGAGCAAATTGTCCTTCTCGTCAGTAACGCGTTTAAAGTGCGGACTCGAGGGACACCAAATTCAGTTTTGTGAATTAGCTACCGAGACTTTCGGAGTTCGCGCTTCAGCACAGATATCAGGATCGGCTCTGAGAGGCCCAGGGGAGATTTTTCTGTCGGTTGCTTTTTGTGTTGTTACCTTTTTTCCGTTGTTGTGAGTTGCGGGGACGACATTTCTTTTATAAGAGGTCGAATGTAATACCCGTATTGTTTTTGGACTTATACATTTCCTCTTTATCAAGTCTATCGACTCGCTCGTGTTCGTTGATACTTTCTGAACTTGTTCTGTATTTCGGTTTCATCGTTCGAACGAGCTGTGATCTTGTTTTGGGTCGATCTGGTTATCGCTGTGACTTTTCCGAGTTCAGTTCGATTCTTGTGAACCTTGTTCGAAAGTAACATCTTTTGGTTCTACTAATTCTTTTATTCGAAGTGGATGGGATTTGGAACTTCTGTATTTTCGACTCTGTCGACTCGTTTATGTTCGTTGACATTTTCTGACCTTGTCCTGCCCCTTGCTTTTGTTGATCGAACGAGCGTGGTATTGTTTTGGAATAACTCGTTTGTCGTTGTGACTTTTCAATTTCTATTCCCTTTCCTGTGGATCTTATGTGAATGCACATGTTGTTGTTTTCACCGGATCATATATTGTCTCGAGTCGAGATGTGAACCTTGGAGTTGTTGTTTGAATTTTATTGTTCTTCGTGATTCGAACATGATTGTTCGATTTTTGTTGTCTCGATCGTTGTGGTTCGATCGTTTGATTGTTCGGTTTTTGTTGATCTCGTTTCGTGATTGTTGAACGTTCAGACTCCTTCGTAATTCCCTTAAGTTCGGGAAATTAGTCTCGTTTCGATCTTCCAACCCTTGGGCGGTGGAATTCCGTATTTGTTCAGCGTTTGGCTCGCGTTTGGATTGATGAACCGTTGGGTTGGTCAATCGTATTGATTTTGGTTTGTTGTGTTTTGCGATTTTTCGGATAATTGACTTGATTGTACTATCTGTTTGATGACGCTTGTCACTTGTTGATTTTATTATGTCTCTACCGGTGGCGTTGTGTTAGTCGTCGTGGAGCGTGTTTTCACGCCGTATATTCCTTTGCTTTGCTTGTAACGTTTCGCCGATGGGCGTAAGTTACGCGTTTCTTGTGTACCTCGTTGAGTTTTCCTGGCGGGACATTGCTTCTCCCTACTTGTTTTAAGTTTCGCGACGAAACTTCTTTTAAGGAGGGTAGTATGTAATACCCGTAATTTTGATTTCCGGTAATTTCTTTTTTTCGGCGAAAGTCTGTTTTGATGACTCGCTCAGGACCGTTTCGTCATTCCGAGAATGATTAATTCTGAACTTTTTGTCATCCGAGTTCGTTTCGGTGTCGTTTTGTTGAGTTCCGTGCTTTTTGGCGACTTTTCTGCACTTGAGTTCGATTCTTGCGAATCTCGTTCGAAACTGCTGTTTCGAGTTTCCCGTAAGTCCGTTTAACTTTGCTAGACGTGTTGTGAACTTCGGTTTGGTTATTCGATCACGTATCGTGATTTTCGGGCATTTTGGGCCATTTTGTAATTTACCCAAAGTTGTGGGTATCCTCATTCGTATTTGTTGTTATGACCCTTTTCGTAGTCGCGTGCGATTAAATGTTGCATGGTATTTCTTTTCAGATCGATGTTGTTGTCCGAGAGCATTTCGTCGTGTTCGTTTCGTGCGTTTTCGGGAATTCGAGTCGTCGAGTCTTGGCGGCTAAGCACTGGCCAGCCACGTGCGGCAGGGACCTGCCAGGCACGCACGAGCGTGGCGCACGAGCTGCGCGCACGAGCGTGGCGCACGAGATGCGCGCACGATCCGGTGCTCGTGCGTCCCTGACTGCACACGCACGAGCGAGTGCTCGTGCCCAATGCTCGTGCGTCCCAGCAATTTGCTGGCAGTGGACGCGCACGACCCGGTGCACGACCGGCCGCTCGTGCGTGCCTGCTCGTGCGTCGTTGGGCAGTATATATGGCCGAGCAGACGTTTTCTTCACCATTTTCTCACTTCGTTTCTTTTCCTTCTGCGGCTGGAAGCTTGGAGAGGTCGAAGACATGATGTTGTTCTTCCAATCCACGAAGTTCTTGAGTTTCTAACATCAATCAATCGTCCCATAACCTCCTCCGATCTACCGAATCAAGGTTAGATTTCTTGAAAATCTAGTTTTGGGGAAATTGGGGTTTTTGTTGGATTTCGTTCGTTTGATCCGTAATAACTTAGATTATTGATGGATTATTGATTATTAAGGTGTATTCTACCTATTTCCTTGTTATTCCATGGTCAGATCGTATAGATTCGTCGTTTTGGTTGAGTTCTTAATCGACGCCTTGAAGGTGTCCGGTAGATTGTCATAGAGGGGTTTTCGGACGTTCTACGATTATTCCTCCTCGTATGATCATTGATTTATTAATTATATGTTGTTAGGGTCGAGTTTCTTGCGAAGAAACCAAGTTGAACCCTTCCGTTCGTTGTCGTCTTCCTTTTCGAAAGCATCGGGTGTTTCGAAGCTTTCCGGTTGAGCCGTGTTCGTCGGGATACTTGCGTGCCGATTTTGAGGCAAGTGCCTTGTCCATACAATTCTTGTTTTATGGATACGAAAATTAGTGATCGTCTAAATGTGGTTGTGTGGTCGTTTGAATTAAATTTTCAAAAGATTCGGTTTAGCCTTGTTAAAGGCTTGCTTTCAAAACGCGTGCGTTTTGTGAATGGTGTGGTTTGTGAATGACTATGTGAATTCTATGGATATGTTTGGTGTTGATGTTGCACTTGGTATTGCGTGTGGACGTATATTATTTCATTTCGGTGCGTTGTGGTTTGACGTGGTGTTTTGCTAAGTGTTTGATGCCTCTGGGTGAATTGTTTGAATATATGTGTTGTATTGTGCTGTGTGTGAATGTATGGATGTGGGCGGGGCCTACGGTGGCACATGGCATGCGATCATGTGTCCAGGATGCAACAAGCGATTGGTCCAACCGTGAGAGCCTAAGGAAAACTACGGTGGCACATGGCATGCCATCATGTAGCCAGGATGCAACAAGCGATTGATCCAACCGTGAGCGCCAAAGATAATCTACGGTGGCACATGGCTGGCCAGGATGCAACAAGTGATTGATCCAACTGTGAGATGTGTGTGATTTGCTTCGCTAGCCAGCTCGGGAGGGTCCTTCGAGGCCTCGGGTGGGATTTGTGGCTTCATCCCGGTCCTAGGCGATGCGCGTGCGCGATTATGTTTTGTTGATTTTATGTCCGTCGAGGACACGTGATGTTGGGTTCTGGCCCTGTGAATTGTTGTCGGTTTTCTATTTGCGAAAACAAAACCTTTGGGTTGTGACCCCTGTTGATTTTGGAAAGATAAGGATTCGGTAATCCTAAATTGTTTTCTATTAAAACTCTCGATGGCATTTTAAACTGTTTTACAAATTATTTCCCTTTATTTGTGATCATTCGATTTTGGAATGTTTTACCCAAACTCTTGCCTCGGGAAGTGTTCATCTTGTTGTATTTGAATCTTTGAGGATTCCTGGTTATTGTTATTCATGGAATGTGAATTGTATGGCTCGTATTTGCACTTTGTTCTTGCACTAGCAAAACAGTGGAGTTTTGCTAACCTCCGAGTATTCGGGGGTGGATGTCTGTTTTTGCATTCAGGTTTGGGAGCGTAACACAGGGTCGGCACGAAGGATGATGAAATATGAACGATATTAATCACACGAGGATCCGTATGAGGTCATTAGTTTAGTTATAGTTTATTTTCCGTTGCAGTATTCTTTCCCGTTGTACGGGAGTGTGTTGTATTCGACCCCTGCGTGGGCATGTAATGAGTTTGAGTTGTATGTATTTATTGAAAGACCAAATCGGTCTACTGAGTCATTTTAGCCTTAAAGGCATTGTCGAGATGTTTAATGTTGTTACCATCTTGGTAGATCATTGAAGAAAAGTTCTATGGCGTGTAATATCCCTGAGCGGATTGGGGGTGTTACAAAGGGACCCATGAAACCAACTCCCCAAACATCGAAAAGTTCTACTATAAGATTGTTCGTCAACGGCATCTCATTTCTTTTCCTTATGTTCCCCGTTCGTTGACAACGATCGCAACTCTTGCAATAGGAATAAGCATCCTTAAATAATGTCGGCCAATAGAATCCAGATTGAAGAACTTTATGTGCCGTTTTCTTCATGCTAAAATGTCCCCCACAGTGCAAGTCATGACAAAATGACAAGATGCTCTCGTACTCTTCTTTGGGGATACAATGTCGGAATACTTGATCAGGCCCCAACTTGAATTAGTAGGGGTCGTCCCAGTAGTAATGCCTGCACATGGAAATAAATCTCTTCTTCCATTGAAAGGTCATGTCAGGCTGTAAAACACCACTAACAATACAATTAACAATATCGGCATACCAAGGTGTCTTAGTCACATCAAACAATTATTCATCAGGAAAAGTCTCAACAATTGGCAAGGAGCTATCGAGCTTAAAATTATCACCTTTGGTTAATCTAGATAGATGGTCGGCAACCACATTTTCAGAACCCTTTTTATCCTTAAACTCTAAGTCAAATTCTTGCAACAAAAGAACCCACCGAATCAATTTTGCTTTGCATCGGATTTTTTTAACAAATATTTCAATGCAGCATGATCCGTATGCACAATTACTTTCGAACCAACCAAATATGATCGAAACTTGTCTAAGGAAAACACAACAGCTAAAAACTCTTTTCGGTGGTGGTATAATTGGCCTGAGCTTCATTGAGTGTTTTGCTAGCATAATAAATTACATGGAAAAATTTATTCACTCTCAGCCCCAAAACGGTACCAATAGCAAAGTCAGATGCGTCGCACATAATTTCAAATGGTAAAGACCAAGCGTGTGCAACAACAATAGGTGCAGAAGTCAACTTCTCTTTTTCAAAGCATTAAAACCAACCAAACATTCATCAGTGAAATCGAACTTAGTATCCTTACACAAAAGGTAGGGGCGGGCAATTTTCGAAAAATCTTTAATAAAATGCCTATAAAACCCGGCATACCCTAAGAAGCTTCGAACTTGTTTTACACATGAAGGCGGAGGTAATTTAACAATTAAATCAACTTTAGCCTTATCAAACTCCATTCCCTTATTATAAACCACATGACCCAAAACAAGCCCTTGTTTAACCATGAAATGACTCTTTTCCCAACTAACACTACACCATATATGGCTTTCAACAACATTTTTTTTTGATGTTACAAGCAAAAGTGTAGCCTTAGATGCCTTAAAATTGGTCAAATTTGATTTAAGGCTACACTTTTTTCTAACGTTATTGTTGATAAAAATTAGTGTTACCATAGACAAAACTGAATATCTATGCTAGCACAAAATTTGTGTTGCCGTTGCTATTTAAAAAAAGTGTAACTAAACACTAAAAGAAATAGGCGGGCTTGCTAAAATATTTTAGGCAGTCCAAATAAATTATTTTCAAATTTAGCGGTTCAATACACTCACAGTAGTCAATACTCACTCAACACATTTTCTCTAAAAATACAAACTCACTCATCACACTTTCTCTCTAAAACACAATTTCCACTAGGGGTGTTAAAAAATATCTAATACCCGATATTCGATCCGATTATTCAAAAATACGATCCGAAATTAACCGAAAAATTAGATATCCGAAATTTTAGATATCCGAAATTCGGATATCCATTTCTTCGGATATTTCGGATATCTGAATCCGAAATATGTTAGGCATCTGTTACTTTTAGTATTTTACGTTTATTGCTTTACCACTTTAATCAATTGTTTTTTTTTTGTTTTCACCGCTACAAACGAGTAAACTTCAACTTTCTTCTAAGACCTTCCCTCCTGCAATAACTAGGTTTCTTCCAAATCCGAATCTTCAATCGATTGGACCTTCCCTCCTGCTATTCGAGTTTCATCCTGTACAAGCTCCGTACGTCCCAAATCCCACTGCGAGTTTCACGAAGGCACGAACTAGGGTTTCAATCGATTCAAGCTTCACTGCTGTTGTTCGGACTTCATCTCTACTGTGCGAGGTTGCGGGTTTCACTCCTGCTGTTCGATTCGGTATGTTGATACTTCTGAGAGTTTTTTTTTGTGTTATTTTCTTTGTCAAAATCAATCTTGCTTGGGTACGCTTGATGCTTCCATTTGAAAATTTGTTTTTAGATTCGCCAACATCTGTGGTATTTGTTTTGTGTTCACTTCCTTTTAGAAAAGTACTAGTGCTTTATGTTCTTTTAGCTTCATTAAATAAACTTTGGATTTGGTTTAAACGACCGTAGCTATTGTGTTGTACCAGTTAGAAGGTTGGTTTTGTGTGTAGCTTCTTGAAATATTGAGAATATCTTGTATGTAACCTTTTTCTTGTATATGTTTTGTGGAGTTGGCTTCTGCTGGTGTCTCCATATCACTTTTTAACTTAATCTTGAAGCTTTTCAACATTCCCCTCCTCAGTGTTGCAACTTCTTTTGTGGCTGAAGACATTTCAAAAAATGCAGCCAGATTTTCCGCATTAGGTAAATGTGATATATGGAAGGCTACATATTTATTATGATTTTTTTTTTTTGCAATTTTTAGTTATGAAGTCGTGTGAGCCCATTTTGTTTTTGAGGATATAATTGTGTTGGTGAGAGGAACTTAGCCATGCTGAATTTTTTATTGATGGCTTGATGCTGTAGAAAAGATGCAGCTATCTTCAGTTTCCACGGTTTTAGCTTTAGCTGTTGGCATTGGCCTATTTGAAGCAATGACCATGTCCCGTGTTTGGGTTCAGGAACTCTTCTCACTTTGATGGGCATATCACCAATATGAATTTCAGATGCAGCAATATTTAGATTCCTCTTCATTTCCTCGCATCTCATTTATTTTGCTTCTGGTGCCGTTTGTTGTTGCATGAATCATCGGAAGCATCTTTGATACTTGTATGTATCTTCAAATGTTATTGGACAACATACATCTGGCAGTTCTATTACTCAGCATACAAGGGTAACTGATGGCGCTGCATGTATGCCTATTAGTTAAAAACTAACTGACTGGTCTTTGGTACTCTAATTTGATGCAAGTATTATGTTAAGCAATAGGCTTGAACTCTTTATTTGTGCAAAATTTATCCGGACAACGACGTGGAGGTATTTGCATGTGGCAGTCAACAAGGTTACAATAGAGTAACTTATCATGACATCATGTGCAAAGTCCAGTAATGAATTCAGCGTACCTCTAAGAAAGTGTCTGCCCATATTTTGAGTGGTTCTATTTTTATGAAGATGTGTATTATAATGGCACCTTGACAGTGGAATCCTGACACTAGTCAAGCCTAATTGAAACTTGAAGAAATGCATGCCGATGTCGATGGTGATGGTGATGGTGATCGCGAGGAAAAGCCGGTTGTAATCTCTGATGCTGATATATATTTAGCGACTCGCAGACGAAAAGAGAATGGGAAGTACAAGTTACCTAAGAAGGTGCTTAAAACCGTTGATGAAAAAATTGTAAGTATTTATCGTATCTACTAAATGATAGGTCGCATGGTAATGCTTTCTGGTGGTAGGTCGTCTGGTAATGCTCTTTATATTCATGTGTTTATAATCTATGCAGGATCGATTTTTCTATTTTGATTAGGATCTGGCGGACTAAGTTTGATGTTTTTCTTGATGACCTAATGAAAATGATGTCATCTTGATGTAATGCTGACAATCTAACAGTTTGTATGTATCTTGATGTTTTTTGGTCTCCTTTTTCTAATATAATATGGAAAGCATCTTATGGTTTAATTGAAGAGAGAGCTAGGAACAGATAAGAAGCAGTAAAATATAAATGCAGTAGATCAGGAACTGTGTTAGATATTGGTGTCGTATTTATTATATATTTAGATGGCCTTGATTGATATCTTAGATGTCCATGGTTGGTGAGTACAATTCTACTTATATATTTCTTTTATGTTTGGTGTTGGTATATATTCTTTTACAATTTTACTGAAATTCCAGATGTGCTGCATATTGTTATTTTGTTAATACGGTAGTTGACTTTGTAACACCCCAAACTAGGCGGATATTACAGTGCCGTGGACCCCCGACTGGGACCCACTAGGCGAATAAAAATGAATGAATTACACAGGGTAAATGTAGTACCGAACCACATTACAACAATAATTACTCCGATGGGGAGTTTCATACAACACATCCAGGATAATACAGAATACATGTATATTTTATATGGAGATAAAATATACAACACTGAGTGAAATGAGTATTCAAACGGAATGTCTGCATCGGAATAAATGAAGGAAACATAAATGACTGAAAAGACTGGGGCCCCCTTCTAGTATCATTGGGAATCCTCGCCGTCAACGTGCTCTCCCCGTGCCTTTGCCTTGCCATGACCTGAAAAACAATATCACCAAACGGGGTCAGTTACACAGAACAACAATCCTCAAGAGTTGAATAAACACAATCATATATATATGTAGTATAAACCACAAGTTCGATCAAAATGAATCGGTTAGATTATAACCCAATCCTGTTGAAAACATACGTAATCAAACATGTTGTATGAATCAACTAACAGTACGGCTCAAAGGGTGGCGCCACACTACGCCCGGGATGGAAATGTGTCCGTGCACAAGCTACCAACGAGTATCGATCGAATACACGTGTGGTCTTGTACCTAATTAGTCTCACGAAGCAATCGACTCGTGTGCACAGTCCAATGTGAGGCCAACAACCAACACACGACTTAAATGTGCCCGACATGAAAATCCTACACATACCAACCGGCACGCCAGTATGACCCGGAATGTCACGATATAACAAAAGTGACATCGAAAATGAATAATGACTCACCGAGATGAAATGATAGTGAAATGAATGACAACTCAATGAAATGATTGGAACCGTCGTTCCGTGTGACTGAGGTGATTAATTGACAATGACAAGTTTTGATACGGTTAATACAATGATGAATGAATTATGATTATGAATGAACAACAACAAAAGGAATGAATATCCTTTTAACCGAGTAAGAATTAACTTACACAACACCGGTGACAATTATCCTTCCACGAACAACGTCCTAATTGAGATATCGGTCGCTCGAACAACCTTGAATAATACAATTACTAACAATCCGTTCAATATACGAATCAAACACGAACATAACAAACTCAAAACGTCGATACGATTAAACCAAGTTCATTGGGGCATTATATCGAACACTTTGTGGCCAAACTTCGATTGATTATAACCAAACCTCAATAATACCAACATCAAATCCCCAAGAATTGTTTCAAACCAACAAAACATCCTCAATACGATCAATAATCTTTTATGAATATCCAAAATCGTGATTTCAACAACAATTAATCGAAAAAACCCCCAAATCCAACACAATATTCAAAGTGTTCTTGAATAATCCTTCAATAATCCGATGAATAATCAAACAAGTCCATAATCATGCGTATATCACTTCATACAACACGATCTTAACATCCAAAACATCATATCTCAATACAAAATCGAAATCCAAGAGGTTTGACGAATATTACCTTTGAAGATCTAAGCACTTTGATCCGTAGAACACGCGTTAGATCGACTATCCGGGCTTCACGATCGAAAGGAAATGAAGAAAATCAAACCCTCAAGTGATGAATGAAGAAAAGTTTCTCCCCTCAAGCTCTCTCTCTCGTATGAAGGTGAAGAAGTGAACAAATGATCTGATTTTGCTGAAAAAAACGAAATTATAGGGTTGACTGCCCTGTGTGCCGCGGCCCAGCCGAAGTGTGCCGCGGCACAGGGCCAAAACTGCGCCCAGTGGTCGGCAGTGTTCCGCGGCCCTGCCGGCATGTGCCGTGGCAGTGACTCGTCAGTGTGCCGCGGCCCTTCCGGCATCTGCCGCGGCACACGGTACAGAGGGGTCTGGCCGAAAATGCAATACGAGTGTGCCGCGGCCCGGACGGGTGTGCCGCGACAGTTACTCGGCAGTGTGCCGCGGCCCTTCCGACATGTTCTGTGGCAGTGACTCGGCAGTGTGCCGCGGCCCTGCCAGCATGTGCCGCGGCTCACGGTACAGGCTGCTCGCCCAAAAACTGATAAATGAGTGTCTGAGCTATTTCGACCATAACTCTCTCGTCCGGACCCCGATTGACTTACCGTTTGAACCATTGGAAAGATAACTCGATGCTCTATAATATTGCAGAGATTCAGAATTTTTGGAGTTTCCAAAAATTAATGGTGATCTAACAAAGTCGAACTCATACGTGGAAAGTTGAAACAATGAACAATATTGATACACAACTCGAAGTTATTCCGAACGGTGAACATGGATGAATGAACATGATTGATGAATAATTATTAATGAGTGAAAATACACTGAGTGACAATCACTGAATGAAATTACTGAATGATAGTGACTGAATTACAACCGGGTATTACATACACCCCCCCTTAAAAGAGTTTCATCCCCGAAAATAAGGGTCAAACAACTCGGGGTAACTCTCCCGCATACTATCCTCGGTTTCCCAAGTAGTCTCTTCGACTCCGTGTCTAGACCACTGAATTTTAACCAAAGGGATCGCCTTATTCCTCAACTATTTGATTGGCCGCTCTAAGACTCGTATGGGACGCTCCTCATACGAATGATCATCTGCGATCTCGATTTCGTCGAACGAAGTATGTGACTTGGGTCGGCAACATACTTCCGCAACTAAGAGACGTGAAACACATTATGAATTCGGCTCAACGCCGGAGGTAAGGCCAAACGATAAGCTAGATCGCCTACTCGTTCCAAAATCTCAAATGGCCCAATAAATCTCGGACTCAACTTCCCCCTTTTTCCGAAACGGAGAATACCTCGACTCGGGGACACCTTGACCAACACGTGGTCACCTGTCTCGAACTCTAGTGGTCGACGACGATTATCTGCATAAGATTTCTGTCGACCCTGAGCAGTCAACAAACGACTCCTGATCAAAGCTACCTTCTCACGGGCGGCTATAAGCATATCGGGCTCAGTGCCGATTGATTCGGATAGGTCATCCCAACACAAAGGAGATCGACAACGACGACCGTACAAGGCCTCATAGGGTGCCATCTTAATCGAAGCATGCCAACTATTATTATACGTGAACTCGATTAATGGTAGTTGGGCTTCCCAATCGTCTTTCCAATCGAGGACGCATGCCCTCAACATGTCCTCTAATGTCTGGATAGTTCTCTCTGATTTTCCGTCGGACTGAGGATGAAAAGATGTGCTGAAATTAAGCTGAGTTCCCATGGCACGATGAACTGATTTCCAAAAATGAGACACGAATCGCCCGTCACGATCAGAAACGATACTCTTAGGAGTACCGTGCAGTCTCACTATCTCTTTGATGAATAGCTGGGCAAGTCTCTCGGGACCCCATGTATCCTTAATCTCAAGGAAATGAGCTGATTTAGTTAAGCGGTCCACAATCACCCAGATCGTATTCATGCCACGACGACTCGTCGGCAAACTCGTGATGAAATCCAGAGAAATGTCTTCCCACTTCCACTCTGGAATAGGGAGAGGTTTCAGCATACCCACCGGTCGCTGATGTTCAATCTTGACTTGTTGACAGGGTAAGCATCTCGAAACAAATTCTGCGACCTCTCGCTTCATATTACTCCACCAGTAATTTTGTTTCAAGTCCTTGTACATCTTGCTAGACCCCGGATGAACAGAATAAGGGGTAGTATGAGCTTCTCTCAAAATCGAGTTTTTCAACTCGTCATTCGCCGGTATGTATAACCGATTCTTAAAACGCAAAAGTCCATCCTCGTGGATTACAAAGCCAGAGGCTTTCCCCTGAGCCACATCCTCACGGATGCGCAACAGTGATGGGTCTGAAACCTGATTCTCTCTGATTGCCTCCTCAAGTGACGATGAAATCTCTAACATACAAAGCTGCCCTTGTACTCGCTGAAGCCAGATCTCGATCTCGGGTCTAAGAAATTCCTGCTGAAGCTCCTTCTGAACTGTTAAACGAGCAAGCATCTGCTCCTGAATGGACTTACAACTCAAGGCGTCGGTGACAACGTTCGCCTTGCCCGGGTGGTAAAGGATCTCGATATCGTAATCTTTGATTAGTTCCAACCACCGTCTCTGTCGCATATTTAACTCCTTCTGAGTAAATATATACTTCAAACTCTTATGATCAGTGAATATCTGGCAAGTAACGCCATAAAGGTAATGACGCCAGATTTTCAAAGCGAACACCACAGCTGCTAGCTCCAGGTCGTGGGTCGGATAATTAACCTCGTAAGGTTTCAATTGTCGTGAAGCATAGGCAATAACCTTCCCGTTCTGCATGAGTACAAATCCGAGACCCTATCTGGACGCATCATTATACCACAAATCCTTCTGTCCCTTGCGGCAAGGAAAGTACAGGTGCTGACATTAACCGGCTCTTGAGTTCCTCAAAACTCTGTTGACACGCGTCGGGCCACGTGTATTTCTTATCCTTTCGCAAAAGGTTCGTCAATGGTTGAGCAATTTTGGAAAATCCTTCCACAAATCGCCGATAATAACCGGCTAATCCGAGAAAGCTTCGGATTTCCTTAACATTCTTCGGAGGTAACCAATCCTGGATAGTGTCCGTCTTCTGAGGATCAACACGCACTTCATCTGATGAAATTACATGCCCGAGAAAAGTCACTTCGGACATCCAGAACTCACATTTGGAAAACTTTCCATAAAGTTGCTCTCGTCTTAACACGTCAAGAACCTGATGAAGATGAACCTCGTGTTCCTCTCGATTACGAGAATAAATCAAAATGTCATCGATGAAGACAACAACAAACTGATCCAAAAAGTCGATGAAAACCCGATTCATTAACTCCATGAATGCCGCAGGTGCATTAGTTAGCTCGAACGGCATAACTACGAACTCATAATGACCATAGCGTGTTCGAAACGCCGTCCTCGCGATATCCGACTTTCGAATCCGCAACTGATGATATCCAGATCTTAAATCGATCTTGGAAAATACTGAAACTCCCTGAAGTTGAACCAAAATATCATCGATACGGGGTAAAGGATACTTATTCTTGATCGTCACCTGATTCAATTCTCGGTAATCAATACACAAACGGAACGAACCATCCTTCTTCTTGACAAACAGCACTGGTGCTCCCCACGGGGACGCACTCGGTCGGATATAACCCTTCTCGAACAATTCCTCAAGTTTATTCTTCAACTCCTGCATTTCGGTCGGGGCCATCCGGTACGGTGCCTTCGATATCGGGGACGTACCGGCTCCAACTCAATCGTGAATTCCACCTCTCTCTGTGGAGGCAAACCAGGTAACTCGTCTGGAAATACATCGGCATATTCTCTCACGACCGGAATATCCGTCAACATTATTGGTGATTTCTCGGTTTTGGTCATATAGCACCAATAACCCACACACCCCTGACTGAGTAATCTCACTACTTTCATCAAGTTGATGACCTTACCAGAACATCCGGGATTACCTCCCTGAAAAACACATTCGACCCCATCGTCTGAAATAATAGTGACCATACGCTTACGGACACTAATGATGGCATCATGACGATCCATCCAATCACTACCCAAGATGACGTCGTCTCTCGGCAAATCTATTACGATTAGGTCCGCTGGCCATACACGACCCTGAAGCTGAATCGGACAATTCTGAATCTCACGATTTCCGATAATTCATCTACCATCAGGTAGACCAATAACATAAGGCTCACAACTAGTAGCACTACCCAGACGTAGTCTACTCAAACATGACTCGGAAATGAATGAATGCGATGCACCAGTATCAAAAAGGGTGCACACAGGTTGAGATAGGATATCGAGTGTACCTGAGATCATCCGGGCCTCTGGATCGTCGGTCCTCTTCATCTCATAAATTCGGGGCTTGCCGGCCCCCGAACCAGACGCTCCCGTCTGATAGCTCTTGGCTCCGCCTTTGTTAGCTCCTGTCGTCTTGAACGACGCTGATTGAGTGGCCTGATTATGCACCGCTGAATGTCCTGGGGCCTGAGATGACGCCGGAGTAGGTTTAGAATCCCTTCGGCAAAAACGGGCCCTATGCCCAGCAATTCCACAGTTATGGCATATGACAGCTTGTTTCGGACATTTGGTGCTGAAATGACCCTGTTCTTCACAGTTGAAACAGGTGACAGCCGAACTGGCTGCTCGTGACTGAGATTCCGCGGGTTTAGGCACCATAGGAGGTCGCTCAGAAAAGGTAGAGCCCGCACGTGGTTTCTTGAATGTGGTCTGACTGCCGTCAGACTGATTACGGTTCTTAGACTTCTTGCCAGCAGATGGAGGTTGTTGCTTAGCAATCTCCTTAGCATTAAGCTCGTAAGTAAGAGCTTTCTCGATGAATTCGGCCAGAGTAGTGCAATTATGATTAAGCAACTGTAGCCGCATACGAGGTTTCAGCCTCTTGCTGAAATACTTGATCTTGTCTGCCTCAGAGTGAATGATAGATGAGGCGAACAGAAGAAGTTCCTGAAATTTTTCGGCGATGACAAGAACATCGTCGTCCGCTGAGTGGTCGGGAGTGAGTAATTCCGACAATTTAGCCTCCCTGAGTGGAATTTGGATAATACCTCTCCATCATGAGAGTTTTGAACTGATCCCAAGTACATGATCCTTCGGTGGGCTTCAACGACAACCACCATGAATGAGCGCTCTTACCAAGATAGTAAGCCGCAACTGAGACTTTGTGTCCTTCGGGACACTCTACCATAGCGAATAACTTCTCGAAATGTTCGAGCCAATGAACAATATCTGCCGGCTCAGATGAGCCTTCAAAAGTAGGTGGCCTTTGGCGAGAGATGTCGCCGATGATACTGCTCACATTCCTCTCTTGCCTCTGAGGTGGCGGCGGAGGAGCCTGTTGATTTTGAGTAGTGGAGTTATGCATTGTCTCCATTAGTTGTGCCATCTGCGTCATCTGGGCCATCATGCCCTGTATAAAAGCGAGTGGGTCAACCCGAACACCTTCTGACTGAGCCGTGTCCCGGGTACGACTCCCCGATAGTGAATGATCACGTCCAGGTGAATGAGTGGCAGCGTCGCTCCTCGATGAATTAACATTATTCCTTGCGTTCGCATGTGTATTCACACGAGCTCTCGGGATTCGGCCCGCACCACGGCCTCGTCCTCTGCGTCATCTTCTTGCTCTCTCCATACTGATGTAGGAAAGTCACATGATGATTGTATTCCCCGCATGAATATCACGTTATGATTATGACATGAGATGATGAAAATGAGCATACACGCTCTAACACAGTAATTACATGAATGATTAACTGAGGTGACATGATTATCTGATGAAATTATTGAAATGATTATCTTGAACAAGTTAACAAGATTAATGATTTGATCTTCCAGATCAACAACCGAGTAATGGAATGAATTGAGTGATTAATGAGTTAACATGACCGTCCTGGTCAAAATAAAAATGATGATTGAGGATTGTTAACTGATGAATTATGAATGAATGATTATTGCCAGAAATTATACCATGGCGTTAGAAATCTTACAGTTCTTGGTCTGATTGGCTCGGCATTTGCACAGGTCACACGTCACGCGAAAGTCCAATGATACTAGTCCGATGACGATGATTTCAAATGAGACATGACTCGGAAGGCAGTATTCAAAACCACGCTCCGATACCAACTCTGTAACACCCCAAACTAGGCGGATATTATAGTGCCGTGGACCCCTGACTGGGACCCACTAGGCGAATAAAAATGAATGAATTACACAGGGTAAATGTAGTACCGAACCACATTACAACAATAATTACTCCGATGGGGAGTTTCATACAACACATCCAGGATAATACAGAATACATGTATATTTTATATGGAGATAAAATATACAACACTGAGTGAAATGAGTATTCAAACGGAATGTCTGCATCGGAATAAATGAAGGAAACATAAATGACTGAAAAGACTGGGGCCCCCTTCTAGTATCATTGGGAATCCTCGCCGTCAACGTGCTCTCCCCGTGCCTTTGCCTTGCCATGACCTGAAAAACAATATCACCAAACGGGGTCAGTTACACAGAACAACAATCCTCAAGAGTTGAATAAACACAATCATATATATGTAGTATAAACCACAAGTTCGATCAAAATGAATCGGTTAGATTATAACCCAATCCTGTTGAAAACTTACGCAATCAAACATGCTGTATGAATCAACTAACAGTACGGCTCAAAGGGTGGCGCCACACTACGCCCGGGATGGTAATGTGTCCGTGCACCAGCCACCAACGAGTATCGATCGAATACACGTGTGGTCTTGTACCTAATAAGTCTCACGAAGCAATCGACTCGTGTGCACAGTCCAATGTGAGGCCAACAACCAACACACGACTTAAATGTGCCCGACATGAAAATCCTACACATACCAACCGGCACGCCAGTATGACCCGGAATGTCACGATATAACAAAAGTGACATCGAAAATGAATAATGACTCACCGAGATGAAATGATAGTGAAATGAATGACATCTCAATGAAATGATTGGAACCGTCGTTCCGTGTGACTGAGGTGATTAATTGACAATTACAAGTTTTGATACGGTTAATACAATGATGAATGAATTATGATTATGAATGAACAACAACAAAAGGAATGAATATCTTTTTAACCGAGTAAGAATTAACTTACACAACACCGGTGACAATTATCCTTCCACGAACAACATCCTAATTGAGATATCGGTCGCTCGAACAACCTTGAATAATACAATTACCAACAATCCGTTCAATATACGAATCAAACACAACATAACAAACTCAAAACGTCGATACGATTAAACCAAGTTCATTGGGGCATTATATCGAACACTTTGTGGCCAAACTTCGATTGATTATAACCAAACCTCAATAATACCAACATCAAATCCCCAAAAAGTGTTTCAAACCAACAAAACATCTTCAATACGATCAATAATATTTTATGAATATCCAAAATCGTGATTTCAACAACAATTAATCGAAAAAACCCCCAAATCCAACACAATATTCAAAGTGTTCTTGAATAATCCTTCAATAATCCGATGAATAATCAAACATGTCCATAATCATGCGTATATCACTTCATACAACACGATCTTAACATCCAAAACATCATATCTCAATACAAAATCGAAATCCAAGAGGTTTGACGAATATTACCTTTGAAGATCTAAGCACTTTGATCCGTAGAACACGCGTTAGATCGACTATCCAGGCTTCACGATCGAAAGGAAATGAAGAAAATCAAACCCTCAAGTGATGGATGAAGAAAAGTTTCTCCCCTCAAGCTCTCTCTCTCTCGTATGAAGGTGAAGAAGTGAACAAATGATCTGATTTTGCTGAAAAAAACGAAATTATAGGGTTGACTGCCCTGTGTGCCGCGGCCCAGCCGAAGTGTGCCGCGGCACAGGGCCAAAACTGCGCCCAATGGTCGGCAGTGTGCCGCGGCCCTTCCGGCATCTGCCGCGGCACAGGGTACAGAGGGGTCTGGCCGAAAATGCAATACGAGTGTGCCGCGGCCCGGACGGGTGTTCCGCGGCAGTGACTCGGCAGTGTGCCGCGGCCCTTCCGGCATGTGCCGCGGTAGTGACTCGGCAGTGTGCCGCGGCCCTGCCGGCATGTGCCGCGGCTCACGGTACAGGCTGCTCGGCCAAAAACTGAAAAAATGAGTGTCTGAGCTATTTCGACCATAACTCTCTCGTCCGGACTCCGATTGACTCACCGTTTGAACCATTGGAAAGATAAATCGATGCTCTATAATATTGCAAAGATTCAGAATTTTTGGAGTTTCCAAAAATTAATGGTGATCTAACAAAGTCGAACTCATACGTGGAAAGTTGAAACAACGAACAATATTGATACACAACTCGAAGTTATTCCGAACGGTGAACATGGATGAATGAACATGATTGATGAATAATTATTAATGAGTGAAAATCCACTGAGTGACAATCACCGAATGTAATTACTGAATGATAGTGACTGAATTACAACCGGGTATTACAGACTTATGAAGCAGGAATTAAGATAATTTTCCATTATTGTTACTGTTTGTATTTTATGTTTTTGTTAATTATTTGAGGGAAATACTTGATACTTTTATTTACAGGCCGATGTTAAGAAAGCTCTTGAAACTGAAGGTATTGAGGCTGCTAATAAATTGATTCATGATGGCAAAGAACACCGACCATCTTATCTAATTGGGAGACTTATTCAGAAAAAAGAACCAAAGTCGAAGTCTTCAGCATCACCATCCGTTCAAGTTGCCAATCAGTAACTTGTTCTTAGCTATTAAATATTATTTGAGCTAATTGTTGAATGTCATCTTAAGTTAGATTTTGGATGTTGGGTTATGCAAGTGCATTTGGCTGTTTGATTATGGATTGAATATTTGACAGTCATGTATTTTGGATGTTGTTATGGTTGACAGTGTTTTACTGGTATTGACTGTTTTATGGTAATTATGATTTTCCAATATAATATTTTGCTTTTTACCATGAAAAATGTTGGTAAAAACCTGCAAAAATGTAGCCATAGACTCTAATTTATAATTCTGTCTGTTGGCAAAATATAAAAATTGTGTTGGCAAAGATTAAAAGTGTGTTGGCAAAAGTTAGAACTGTTCATATATAAGTGTAGCCATAGTGTTAATGTTACATTAGACCTCATGAGTGTTAGCATATGTCTACGGCTATGCAAACATTGTGTCACTAAATCTATAAAAGTGTGGCCTTAAGTCTACAGCAACACAAAATCCAGTGTAGGCACATACAATAAAAGTGTTGGCATAGGGGTCTATTGCTACACTTTTTTCACATGTTACCAAAAACAAGAAAAGTGTTACCTTAGACCCCTATGGTTGCGGCTGTTTTTGTAACACATTCGAATTTGGTCAAAGTGTAGCCGTAGCTTGTTTTTATGCCTTCAGCAACACTTTTTGGACTTTTGAACACAGTTTTTCAGGTGTTGCTGAAACCCATATATGGTGTAGTGAGTGTAAGACTACACTCAATACATCGTTCGAGCACAACAGTCAAATTATGTAAACAATCATCGAAAGTAGTTCCAAACACATAAAAATCGTCCATGAATACTTCAATGGACTTTTCCAACAAGTCAGAGAATATTTAAAGCATGCACCTTTGGAAAGTAGCGGGAGTATTGCCAAGACCAAACGACATCCTCCTAAAGGAAAAAGTTCCAAAAGGGCAAGTAAAAGTGGTCTTCTCTTTATCCTCAGGAGCAATGGGAATCTGATAGAAACCTGAAAGACCATCTAAACGTTCCATCATTTGATCAATGAAAGGGAGGGGAAAATGATCTTTTTTCGTTACGGCATTTAATTTCCGATAATCAATGCACATTCTCCAACCTGTCACTGTTCTGGTGCGCACTAATTCATTTTTATCATTACGAACCACCGTTATATTACCAAATACTCCGATGAGGAGCTTAAGTACAATACACCAGTACAATACAGAATACTAGTATATTTTATATGAAGATAAAATACACCACCCTGAATAAATAAACATCTCAAACGGAATTTGCAGCGGAATTACAAATGAAGAGAAATAAAGATGACTGAAATGACTGGGGCCCCCTACTAGTATCACTGGGACTCCTCGCCGTCAACATGCTCTTCCCGTGCCTTTGCCTTGCCGTGACCTAAAAACAAAATCCCCCAACGGGGTCAGCTACACAGAACAACAATCCTCAAGGGTTGAAAATACACAATCATGATATATCTTTAGTTATGAAATATCCTTAGTTATGAATTACGCTGAAGAGGAGCATCATAGTACGCCCGTAACGTTCTGTGCAAGTGTACAAGACGAATGACTGGACACACCCATCCTTGTACCTAATTAGTCTCACGGAGGTAATCGTTATCGTGTGCACAGTCCAATGTATCGATCCCAATACATGACCATCGCGTGCTCGACTAAAAATTCCACATATCCGCACCCGGCCACGCAATATGAACCCAGAAGGTCATATGAACGAGAATGACCATAATGAATATCAATGAATAATAATCCGACAAAGTCAAGAATGACTCACCGAGATGAAAATACTAGTGAAGTGATTGATAGCTCAATGAAATGATTGGAACCGTCGTTCCTTGTGAATGAAGTGATTACTCGACAATTACAAGTCTCAATACGATTAATACAATGATAAATGAGTTATGATTATGAATGAACAACAACAAAAAGGAATGAGTATCCTTTTAACCGAGTAAGAATTAACTTACTCAACCGGTGAAGAATGTCCTTCCTCGAACAAACGTCCTACAATGAGATGTCGGTCACTCGAACAACCTTGAATAACAATAATTACCAACAACCGTTCAATACACGTATCAAGCAACGAAACACGACTAACTCAAAAGTCAATACAACAATAATCAAACTCATTGGGGCATTCTAACGAATACGTAGCAAACCACACAACTTTCGAAAATATCCAATCCCGAATATATCGAAACCAACACCAAAATGAGTATTTCAAACCATCAAAACACTTCAATGATATCAATAATCCCATAGGAATCCACAATTCGAGTTAACGACAACATCTAATCGAAAACCCCCCAAATATCAAAGTCAACTCCAAATATCAAAGTCAACCCCAAATATCAAAGTCAACCCCAAGGTGTTCTTGAATCAAACCTCAAAAATTCATGAAATCCGAAATATACACTGAAAAATCCGTGGGAAAACATTTATCCAAGGTAGATAATCCATATCTAACATATTCCAACAACAATCTAAGTTCATACGAAGAAATCGGAAGGAAAAACCCAAAAATCCGCAATTCTAGATCCAAGAAGATTATTACCTTGATTTGATGTGATGAGGATGATGAAATGATGATTAATCCAAATGATAAGCTTGAAGATGATGATTGATGATTACACCTCGAAGAACACTCTCCGAATCGCCCGGAATCGCCCGAAACCGTCAAAAAAACGAAGAGAGATGATAAATGACGAAGTAAGGGCTGAACTGTCCTATATATAGTAATCCCAGTTTAGCGCACTCTAGCCCCAGTTCTTAGCGTGCGCTAACGGGTGTTTTGGGTAGTCCAGTACCCACTGTCCGAAAACGGTAGCGTGCGCTACAACCATGCCATTAGCGTGCGTTAACACCAATGGTTAGCGTGCACTAACGAATTATCTGATGCCCAGTACTGGAGTCCAGAACCTCCTGTTCTCTGATCTGATCTCGGTAGCGCGCGCTACACACAATACTTAGCGTGCGCTACTACACCATTTGCGTACGCTAAAAACCACTCATAGCGTACGTTAGGCATTTATCCAATGCAGTCCAGTAGCCACTGGACTCTGCCTGATCCGTCCTTAGCGCACGCTACACCGACTGTATAGCGTGCGCTATTTCGGCCTACTAGCGCGCGCTACTTACCATTCGTATCGTGCGCTACTTACAACCCAACTACAGTCCATTGCCTTCTGGACTGCCTGCTTGAAACATACTAGCGTGCGCTAGTGTTGAGAGGTAGCATGCGCTACCCGTACTCAATTAGCGTACGCTAAAGAGAGTACGTAGCGTGCGCTACTCCTCACACACAGCACACTATGAAAATGGTAACGATGATAACCACCACACGATTCTCCAACTAGATTGATGATGAAAGACGATTGATACATGATACAAATACATCCGAACGGTGAATACAATGAACGAATATGAATGATGAATGATCATTAATGAGTGAAATTTACTGAGTGACAATTACAGAATGATATTACTGAATGATAATGACTGAATTACAACCGGGTATTAGAGTTATGTTGGCAAAAATTGAAGCTTTATCAAAGAAAGTCGAGGACATGTCTATTTCAACTCCTCAATCTGTGAAGACAGTGCAAACTCCACAAGTTTTAGCTCCTTCATGTGAAATTTGTGGAGCAACTCACAACAGCACTATGTGTCCCTTAGCGCAACAGGAGCAGTCATTCCCACCACCATAACAAGTGGCCTATGCTCAGAATTTCCAAAGGCAAGCATACAATCCTTAGTGGCCAACATACAATCCAGGGTACAAAAATTATCCAAATTTTTCTTATGCAAACAACAACAATGTGTTGAATCCAACACATCAAGAAAAGAAGCCCGGGTGGGAAGAAGCAATCACAAAGCTAGCCGAACAACAACTGAAGTATCAACAACGCAATGATGCTTCAATTAAAAATTTGGAGACACAAGTCTGCCAAATGGCCAAAATACTTTCAGAAAGATCCCATGGCATGTTACCTAGCAATATCGAGGTAAATCAAAGGGAGAATGTCCAGGCTATCACAACAAGAAGTAGAGTGCATTTGCCCGAAATTTCTGTGGAAAATCATCAGGAAAAACAAAAAAATAAACAAAATCAAGAGACATAAAAAGAATCTGAATCAGGACCTTCATCTCAAAAAGGTCCATGTGCTGCAAAATCTTATGTTCGACCTATCCCGTTTCCTCAACGGTTGAAAAATCACAAGCTCGATGCTCAATTCGGTAAATTTTTGGAAATTTTCAAAAAGCTACACATTAACATACCTTTTGACGATGCTCTAGCACAAATGCCAAGCTATGCCAAATTTATGAAAGATATTCTTTCCAACAAACGGAGGCTTGAAGAATATGAAACTGTCATACTAATAGAGGAATGTAGCGCAATACTACAAAAGAAGTTGCCACCCAAGCTAAAGATCCGGGAACTTTTACAATTCCGTGTACAATTGGTGAAGTAAATTTTGGCAAAGCTCTTTGTGATTTAGGGGCAAGTATCAATTTGATGCCCCTGTCAGTTTTCAACAAACTAAACTTGGGAGAAGCAAAAGCAACAACAGTTTCGCTGCAATTAGATGATCGATCAATCAAATATCCACGTGGGATAATAGAAGATGTACTAATCAAGGTTGATAAATTCATATTTACAATGGATTTTATCATCCTTGACATGGAGGAAGAGCAAGAAATTCCCATTATCTTGGGACGACCATTTATTGCAACCGGACGTGCTCTTATATTGACGTCTATGAAGGAAAGCTAATTCTCAGAGTGGAAGACGAACATGTCATCTTCGATGTTCTAAAAACTTTGAATCATCCCTCCACAGAGGATTATTGTCTAAGAATTGACGCAATTGAAGCCATGGTAAACAAGTCTTTAGAGAATATTCTATCAAAAGACCCTATTGAGACATGTATTGCAAATTCTCTAACCAGCATGGAAGAAGAATATCACTTGTCCGAAACAGTTAATTATCTGGAAGCACTATCATCCTTAATAAGACATTCACATTTTGAAGAATTGGGGACAAGCTCCACTAAACCTCTCCCTTCTTTACAAGAGGCTCCAATACTTGATCTCAAACCTCTACCCACACATTTGAGATATGCTTATTTGGACATTTCCTCTACACTTCTGGTCATTATATCTAACATATTGACCGAACTTGAAGAAGGGAAATTAGTAAGGGTACTGAGGAATCACAAGAGAGCAATTGGATGGACTATTGCGGACATTAGAGGAATAAGCCCCTCTATATGCACGCACAAAATTCTGATGGAAGATGACTGCAAACCTTCAATTGAGCATCAATGCCGTTTGAATCCAAACATGAAGGAAGTTGTGAAAGCAGAAATTCTTAAATTACTTGATGCAGGAATAATCTATACAATTTCAGATAGTCCATGGGTAAGCCCCGTACATATGGTGTCCAAAAAGAGTGGAATCACAATCATAGAGAACGAGCACAATGAACTTATACCGACACGACCCATAACCGGATGGATAATGTGTATTGATTACAGGACGCTTAACAAGACGACCATAAAAGATCATTTTCCACTCCCATTTATTGATCAAATGCTCGAAAGATTGGCGGGACATTCTTACTACTGTTTTCTTGACGGCTATTCAGGGTACAACCAAATCGTCATAGCCCCAGAAGACCAAGAGAAAACAACATTCACATGCCCTTACGGAACGTTTGCTTATAGAAGAATCCCATTCGGATTGTACAATGCTCCTGCCACATTTCAGAGATGCATGATGTCAATCTTCTCAGACATGGTTGAAAAATTCATTGAAGTTTTCATGGACGATTTCTCAGTTTTCGGAGATACCTTTGATAAATGCCTAAATCACTTAGGCATGGTCTTGGAAAGATGCGAAGACAAATCTAGTTCTCAATTGGGAGAAATGTCACTTCATGGTACAGGAAGGAATCATACTTGGCCATAGAATCTCACAAAATGGAATTGAAGTCGATAAGGCAAAAATCCAAGTGATTGCAAAACTGCCTCCACCAATCTCGGTGAAGGGAGTAAGGAGTTTTATCGGCCATGCAGGATTTTATCGGAGGTTCATAAAAGATTTCTCAAAAACAGCAAAACCTCTTTGTTCTTTGCTTGAGAAATATAAACCATTTCTTTTCACAAATGAATGCCATGTGGCATTTACAACTTTGAAGGATAAGCTTACATTAACTCCAATCATCATTTCTCCAGATTGGAATATCCCATTCATTCTGATGTCCGATGCAAGTGACTATGCTGTGGGGGCCGTGCTGGGCCAGAAGAAGGACAAAATGATGCAAGTGATCTATTATGGTAGCCGAACTATGAATGATGCACAACTGAACTACACAACAACTGAAAAAGAGATGCTTGCGGTGGTTTATGCCTTTGATAAATTTCGATCCTACTTATTGGGATCAAAAGTCATCGTCTACACTGATCATTCAGCTTTGAAATATTTAATGACAAAGCAAGATGCTAAGTCAAGGCTAATCCGATGGGTCCTACTTATGCAAGAGTTCAACATAGAAATCCGAGACAGAAAGGGAATAGAGAACCAAGTGGCGGATCATCTCTCACGACTGGACCAAAACAATGCTCAAGAGAAGGAAATAAATGAAGTATTTCCGAATGAAAAACCGTTCCAAATCTCTAATGTGCAGGAAAAACAAAATGGACCATGGTATGCAGACATCGTCAATTTCCTTGCAAGTGGAATAATTCACCCAAATTTTTCCCATCATCAAAAGAAAAAATTCTTCTCCGAGTTGAAATACTATTACTAGGAAGATCCTCTATTGTTCAGACGAGGACCTGATCAAATCATCTGGAGATGCATACCGGAAGAAGAAATGGAGAAGGTATTGGAAATATGTCATTCCTCTCACTATGGAGGACATTTTTGGGCTTCAAAAACAGCAGCAAAAATTCTTGAAGCAGGATTCTATTGGCCCACTCTGTTCAGAGATGCACATACACTTCTCTTTAAGTGTGACCGGTGCCAAAGACATGGAAATATGTCAAAAAGAAATGAAATGACAATGAATTTCATCTTAGAAGTTGATTTCATGGGACCCTTTCCATCATCGTTCTCTAATGAATACATCATTGTAGCTGTGGACTACGTATCTAAATGGGTGGAGGCTATCGCATTACCAACAAACGAAGCTAGAGTCGTGGTAAATTTTCTAAAGAAAAATATATTCACTCGCTTCGGAACTCCGAGAGTTATCATCAGTGATGGCGGATCTCATTTCTGCAATCACCAAGTTAAGGCTCTAGTGACCAAATTCAGAGTAAAACACCGTGTTGATTCCTCTTATCACCCACAAACCAGTGGACAAGTCGAGGTCTCGAATCGTGAACTAAAACGCATACTAGAGATGACAGTCGACTCATCTCGAAAAGATTGGTCGAAAAGGCTAGATGATGCACTCTGGGCTTACAGAACAACTTATAAGACACCAATAGGCATGTATCCATTTCTTTTTATTTTTGGAAAAGCCTATCACCTTCCAGTAGAACTCGAAAATCGAGCCTTTTGGGCTAAAAAAAATTAAACTTTGACAAACAGTTGGCTGGGAAGAAAAGGTTGCTGCAATTAAATGAGTTGGATGAAATCCGACTCGACTCATATGAAAATGCCAAAATCTACTAAGAAAAAACAAAAAGATGGCATGAAAACCGAATTCTGAGAAGAGATTTTAAAGCAGGAGACCAAGTTCTCCTTTTTAATGCACGACTGCGTCTATTTCTGGGTAAGCTGCGATCACGGTGGACGGGCCCATACACAATCAAAGAGGTGTTTTCTCATGGAGCTGTGGAGATTTACAATACAGTGAATGGGAGTTTTAAAGTAAATGGCCAATGGTTAAAGCCATATTTGGGAGGAGAATTCTCGACAGCAAATTCAATCATAGCACTGGAAATGCCAAATTAATTAGACGAGAAGACAAGCTAAGGACGTTAAACAAAGCGCTTATTGGGAGGCAACCCAATTTCTTTTCGCAAAATAAGTTTGGGGGTAACACAGAAAGACTCAATAGTTGAAGCAAAGGATCATAACATTCAAAAATCTAGGGAGTTTTTTTTTGTATTATTTTCACATATAATAAATATAATTTTTTAAAAAGATCAAAAAAATTAAAAAAAAATCATACGGCCGTACATCTCTATGTTACGGCCCTATCCCATCAGCTGTCAAAAAGCATTTTCACGAATCTATGTTATGGCCGTAACCTCTTTTTCATACGGCCGTAGCAACAATTTTCTTCAAAAAGCCGAAAGCATCATACGACCGTAACTTCGGTACGTTACGGCCGTAACTTAAATTTTCTTCAAAAAGCTGAAAGCATCATATGGCCGTAACTTGGGTATATTACGGCCGTAACTATCCTGCTGTATAACAAAAAAACATGCTAGATTTGAGAATCACAATCTCAAACCCGATGGGAAACGCAGGCAGCGGCAAAAATTTTCCCCTTCTCGATCCCTACTTTCAAAAAAACAAATTTCTCATTACATTTCATTCTTCTTTCAACATTAACACCTAAACCATCAGGTTTTTCTTCCAATCCTTGTTTTAATTTCGATTTTTTATGGTTTTAGTTTCTTAGTTTATATTTGTTTTTCGATTTCAATTTTCGTACGATTATTTGTTTGGAACATGTTTATTTGTTAGTATTGTTGATATTTGTGTGGTTATTTTTTTCATTGATTTGTGATGACTCTGTGGATTTGAGTTTGATTGTAAAACTTGTTAAAAAAATATGAACTCAAGATGTCCGACGAAAAGCCACAACGAAAATCTTTGAATATTTTGATGTTTTTGATGGTTTTACTAGATGATTATATTCGTGTGATAAAAAGGGAATTGTTTTTTTTGGTTCGATTTCAGGGATGGCACCTAAGAAATCCTCTAAAGGAAAAGAGAAGGTCGCTTCTTCATCTCAAGAACCGGCACCACCGCTAAGAATTCAAAACACACGGTGCATTAAGGAGCGGTTAGTCAAACTTGATGATTTCATTGGCGATTCGGATAGAGACAATACCACTTCACCTTTTAACCAAAAGTTCATAGACAACGGATGGAAGAAATTCGTATCCGAACTCCCAAATGGTAACCCCACCTTAACCCTAAACTTTTACAGTGCTTTCAACAAATCCATTGGGCAGGTGGGGTCGCCTACATATCATCAAACGATGGTAAATGGAAAAGTGATTAATTTTTCACCGGATGTGATTAACAAGTATTGAGGAAGTGCCGGATGATAAGGTGTTATGATGGGCATTAGTGAGCGCGCTTCATATGAGTATCGGGATCATCAAACCCCGATACAACCAGTCAAACCTCATTGATGATGCTTGGTACTTATGGATGTGGGCTGCCGAGAGTATTTACCCGACTTCGACTCTGACTACTGTTTCCATCAGTCATCTGAGAGGTTTATTTGCTATCCGCCGAGGGGTGAAAAATGGATTTGGGTACTCACGTCTATAATACTATTTGTCACTATGCCGGCAAGGTTCCTACTAGGCAAAAGATGTCGTACCCCTGCCTTATCACCGGTATTTGCAGAAACCAAAGGGTGAAAATTTCGGCGGGGGGCGATATATTGACGCACGGGGATTGACTCAACGACCGAAGTAGTATTTTTTGCAGTACTCAGTTGAGGAGCAAACGGGCACGTGTGGAACGGGAAGCGGAGAGTAGCCACGAGGAGGAGTTTGAGCCCGAAGACGATGCCAGAGAAGACTTGACGCCTTTTGAGACATATTTGCTTGAAAGAGTTCGGGGATTAGAGACATCCCAGGCAGAAATAGTGAGAAACCAGAATGAAATAATCGAGCGACAAATAAAAATGGAGAAGTGATTTGAAAACCTTTTTTGTTTTCTAAACATCCCTGATGACACACCTGGAGGATCACAAAGCTAAAATTTCAGGGAGTTTTCTGTTTTTCTCACATGCTTTTCATTTCTAAAAACTCGGGACAGTTTTATTTTTAAGTTTGGGGGTGTTTTGAACAGTTATATTTATTTTGTTTTGTGGTGTGTTTTGATTATTTTGGTGTGTTTAGCTTTGATTATTTGGCTTTGATTTTTTTTAGGTGAGTTTATATATATATATATATATATATATATATATATATATATTGGTTATTTTGATTTGTGAGATTTCTAGATCTGGCCATAACACTAATAAATTAGCTATATACAAGCTTCTAAATTCGTTTTAACCGGTTAAAAAATATTTGTATATTCTAAAATTTTTGAGCCTTAATCTCTTTCCCAGCCTTGTAATTATCATTTAAAATCGAGTCATTTGTTACCTTGAGAAAAGAAGAATCAGTCGGTTGATGAAAAATAAAACTGAAATTTACTTAATTTGATGAGTTTTTGATTTTTCATGCTTAACTAATAAATGATTTTTCTGCAAAAATTCTACTCCCTAAAATAAAAAAGTCATTGGTGAAAGGAGGCTAGTTGAGAAAAAAAGCGATGTTGAGCAGCAACAGCTGCCTAATTCCGGGGGTCCTAAAATATTGCGAAAAATAAAGGACTAACCATTGTTGGTGCGTAGCTGCCGTCTCACACGAAAAAAAATTATTGGTGAAAAGAGCTACACGTTAGCAAATAACGGTGTGAAAGCTATCACCTAAAGAAAATATGGAAAATGTGTTGGTAAAAATAGCTACACGTTATCAAATAAGGGTGTGCAAGCTATCACTAAAAGGGATGTAGATTATGAGCAGATTTGAATTAATTGGTGGCTGAATTTCAATACACTCAATTTCGTGAACAATCACAATATTTAATGACGCCGATGAAATTCTTTTTCATATTGAGTCGAAAAATAAACGAGTGATTGAGCGCAACCATTAAAGGGAGTCATGTGTGTCACGAGTGGGAAAGGAATAATCAACCTTTTGGGGAGAAACCTTGCATTTTGGAATTACAAAAATAAAACCGTGTTTTAACTTCAAAATCATTAGTAGATTTATTTTGAATCTTGATTCATTTCTACCGACTGTATAAAGCTGGTTATTGTGTATTAATGGCATTTTGATCTATTTTTGTCTTTATATATATAATTATTTTTCTTAATTTGTGTGTGTATTATTTTTCTTATTTTGTGTCTTATTTTTTATTTTTATTTTGAGCGTGAATAATAAAGAGTCTTGCTCGGGACTAGCAAGAATTCAAGTTTGGGGGTGTGATAAGTGTCAGTTTTATAAACTTATCCGTCATTTGTATTGATATATTTCACCCATAATTATGCTAGTCTACTCATTTTTGCTTTAAATTAATTAGTTTTTTAATAATTTTATTTTTATAGCATGAAAATGTAAATTTAGCCTTAATCAGATTGAATTACCTATTTACTCAAGAAATAACATGTTTATAAAATATTCTCTATATTGAGTTTTTATGTATTCATGTTTTAGAGCTTTTCGAGACGAGTTCGACAGTCTTTCCGGATTCAAAATCAGAGTTATATATCAATAGTTATCAGCTGAAGAAGATTTGTGGCGAAAAAGGCAAGAGTCTAAGAAATTCTGGGCTGAAAATGAAGTCCGAAAATCCATACGGGCGTAACATCATAAAGTTATGGGCGTAACTCACACAGCAACCAATGTGCAAAAGCCGTATCCATGTTACGGCCGTAACTCCTCAACGTTACGGCCGTAAGTCCTCATAATTACGGCCGTAACTCCTCAATGTTACGGCTGTAACTCTTGACAGATTTTTGATCATTTCTTAATCTTTTATACTTTTGGTCTATTATTGAGGGGATGACTGACCTTGATCCGATCTAATGTAATAATGCTGGAGTTTTGGAGCTATTAGATGACTTTAGGTGTATAAATAGACCCCTTAGATCCATCATTAATCATCCTTCATTTTATTATTTTCCCATTTTGTAATATTTTTCTTTGTGTGAAGAACACACTTGTGTTCTTGAGAGTGTATGTGGTTTAGCTTATGTTGTTGAGGGAATTTATTGCTTCTTTCTTCTTTATCTACTAAGGGAGTTAGGATCAATTCTTTCCTCTTTTCAACTAATAATGACCACTCAAGCTTGTAATATGTTGAATAAACACTTCATGGGCTAAGTTATCCTTAGTTGGGATTATAAACAAAGTTTGTCATGTTATTTAAGTTTGTATAAAGATCTATTATGTACTACTTATTACTGTGTGTGATTTTCATTGTTTTATCAATCTTTATTTATTTGGCCAATAAATAATGATATTTATGATCTTCACATGTTTCGAAATAAAATATGTTTGATTAGATCAAATGATCTTCACTCTAAGTTGTTCTGGTGGATAGAAATATACCTCTAGACCTTAGATGATTCTTTGAGTTATTTTCATAAAACCTAATGCTATGTATTGAAGACAATCAACATAGAAATATAGTGGATTGATTCAATATATAAGGGGCGTTTTGACATTCGAAAGAGGAACCGTCTTTTTAAGGAAAATCGAATCTACACAACATAATAAGTAAATACATCTTATGATATCCTATACATCTTCTATAACTAATGATGAACTAAGTTTGTAATCCCAACTATTTCATTTTACCTTTTATTAATCAATTATTGGTGCAATCTTTTATTTCCTTAAATTTTAGAACTATTATTGCATTTTCCTTGCAATTGTCAAACTAAAATCTTAAATTGTGTGTTTCACTCATATAAATATCTATAAAAAATAGTTAAATATTGTATAATTCAATATATAACCTAACTTCCTCGTGGTATCGATAAACCAGACTCAAAAAGTCCACTTACTACTTGATACGATATCGTGCACTTGCGATAGTTACACAAAAGACGTGTCAACCCGGCCGTGTCATGTGACACGGCCCATGTTGAACTACTCCAGAAAGTGAAATCTCACTGCCTTGATGACCCGGCCGTGTCCTGTGACATGGTCGAGTTGCCTGACGCGGCCCAGGTCATTTCTTCTTGTTTTGACTCCAATTTTTGGTCTTCTTCGACTTGATTTTTCGTTTTTGCATCAATACCCTCAGAATTTAGCGTACGATATACCGTTTCGAAGCTAATGTCACGAGTAATATATATCAATAGAGAACACATCCAAATTCCGAGTGATGATTCTGGAATTTAGAAAATACGACCGATGTTGCTTCGTTTTTCATCGCCCGAGCTTTGTTTTTGCTCCCGACTTGCTATTGATCGTCATAAACTCCAATATTGGCCATAAAAGTGCATATTTCACCATAATCTTTGTCCGGATACCTACAAAACAAAAACACAACATACCACGCGTAAAAAGAGCAAAAACACTTAAAAACAAACGAAAGCACGACTCAATAGAACAGAATGAGACGATCAAAAATCGACTCATCATGTCCCTATTTCAATTCTCTCTTTTGGGGAATTTTTTTGGGGATATGGGTTATTGAGTTCTTTATCTCCCATGCTACTTTGCGGTGGATGAGACCGCGAGAGAAGTCGGTATCTCCGGGTGTTGAAGAAAATTGTGTGACGGTCCTGGTGTAATATCTGGGGGTAATTTTTTTTATTGTTGTATTGTACGTATTCATTTGGAATTGTACAAATATTGTTGCGTTATATCATTCATGTCTGTTAAGGTGCTTGGATCGTGTTCGTTCATTCGAGTTGAACTTGTTGGAACTTCCTTGTGTTGTCTGTGCTACTTATGTATGATACGAGTATACCTTAACGTACGTTAAGCTTCTAAGTTTACGTATATTATGGTTGTCATGTTACGTACGTAAAAGAGCACAGACAGGGGGAACTTTCTTCGTGGTCAACTTTCGGTCAGTCGGGTATCTTTTGATTGGATCTCACTATTGCAGTCAGCGGGGGCTTACGTACGCTATGTGAGGGGATTTACATACGTTAAGACAGTGGCTAGATAACGTACGTTAGAGGTTCACGATTACGTACGTAATGCAGGTCCCATTTCGAGGCAGTGAGTTCTGACAAGGCGTAGTGTACGCTATGCAGGGCTGGTAGCGTACGTATGGTGGCTTAACGTAAGTTATGCATTGAGGTTAGCGGCCATAATGTGCTTGTCAGATTATATATTTTGATTTCGTATTTCCTTTCTTCACGAACCAAAACTGATTTCTCTCCCTAGAAATCATCTATCTGTATCTATTAGTGAATTCCAGCCTCTTCCAACTTGATTTGGAGCTTCATAACTGTAACACCCCCAATCCGCTCAGGGATATTACACGCCGTAGAACCTTCCCTCAAGGTTCTACTAGGCTGGTAACAAAACCGAACAACTCAACAACGCCTTTAAGGCTAAAATGACTCAGTAGACCGATTTGGTCTTTCAATAAATACATACAACTCAATTACAATACATGCCCACGCAGGGGTCGGATACAACACACTCCCGTACAACGGGGAAAGAATACTGCAGCGGAAATAAAATACAACTAAACCAATATGACATCATACGGATCCTCGTGTGATTAGTATCGTTCATCTTTCATCATCCTTCGTGCCGACCCTGTGTTATGCTCCCAAACCTGAATGCAAAAACAGATATCCACCCCCCGAATACTCGGGGGTTAGCAAAACTCCACTGTTTTGCTAGTGCAAGTACAAGTGCAAAAATACGACCCATAGAATTCATATTCCACGAATAACAATAACCAGGAATCCTCAAAGCTTCAAATACAACGAAACGAATACTTCCCGAGGCAAGAGTTTGAGTAAAACTTTCCAAATCTGAAAGATCATAATTAAAGGGAAACAATTTGTAAAACAGTTTAAAATGCCATCGAGAGTTTTAATAGAAAACAATTTAGGATTACCGAATCCTTCTCTTTCCAAAATCAACAGGGGTCACAGCCCAAAGGTTTTGTTTTCGCAAATAGAAAACCGACAACAATTCACAGGGACAGAGCCCAACATCGCGTGTCCTCGACGGACATAAAAATCAACAAAACATAATCGCGCACGCGCATCGGCTAGGACCGGGACGAAGCCACAAATCCCACTCGAGGCCTCGAAGGACCCTCCCGAGCTGGCTAGCGAAACAAATCACACACATGCATCGCCTAGGACCGGGACGAAGCCACAAATCCCACCCGAGGCCTCGAAGGACCCTCCCGAGGTGAGCAAACACATTCACAAAACACACACAACACACTCGTGAAGTTTCACTTGTGAATCCAGGTCGAAGCCATTGGAATTCCCTCCGTGGCCCCGCCGAACCCTCCCGAGGTGAGCAAACACATTCACAAAACACACACAACAACTCGTGAAGTTTTTACTCGTGAATCCAGGTCGAAGCCATTGGAATTCCCTCCGTGGCCCCGTCAAACCCTCCCGAGGTGAGTAAAATACATTCACCACTCGTGAATCCAGGTCGAAGCCATTGGAATTCCCTCCGTGATCCCGTCGGACCCCCCAAGGTGAGCGAAGCAATCATGCGCAAATAACATATCACACCAACGATATCCAAACAATTCATCCAGAGGTATCAAACACTTAGCAAAACACCACGTCAAACCACAATGCACCGAAATGAAACAATATACGTCTACACAAAAATTCCAAGTGCATCATCAACACCAAACATATCCATAGGATTCACATAATCGTTTATGAGACACACCAATCACAAAATAGACACGGTTTTGAAAGAGAGCCTTTAACGAGGCTAATCGAATCTTTTGAAAACTCATTTCAAACAAACAAAAAAACATATCAAGACGATCACCAATCATCATATCCACAAAACAAGAAAAGTATGGACAAGGTACTTGCCTCGAATAAGAACAACATGGAGAATCGACCGAAGTAGGTTGGCACGAACCGACTACGAACCCACTGACTCCACCGAACGCCAACTTGCGATAATAAACTACGAAGGACAATAACAAAAATGAAATGAATTCCATAACACGACTTAAAGCCGTCGAATTCAAAGAACAAATGACGAAAGTTCAAGTGTTCCCCCCAAAACGGCCAAGAACACGATTCGTCCCGTCAAAACACGAAAACGGAATTCCAAGTCGAAATATAGATATACAATCCATAGAATATGTTTAACAACATCATTTAACTACAATCGATCCATCAAAAAGGGATGGAAGACGAGATCGAGAACAAATCCCCCAAAAAGTCGATTTGAAGGGAATCAAGAAATATACTTCGATTCGACGAAGAACAATGGATTAAATGATGTTAAACACAAGAATGCTACCAAGATTAATCATACCCATCATGAATTAGTCAACAATATGGAATGAATCGGACAAAAACACAAAAACCCCAAAATTCAAGAAACTAGGGTTCTAGGAAGAGATTACCATGATTCACTGGATCAAAGGATGATATATGATGATCAATCAATGATATGAACTCAAGAACTTCGTGGATTTGTTGTTTGACAACATCTATACATGTACTGCAATCCCCAACCGCGGAAGAAAATGAGAGGGATGAGAAAAATGGGGGTAAACCCGTCTGCTCGATCATATATACTGCCCAACACGCATGAGCAGGCACGCACGAGCGGCCGGTCGTGCGCCTGGTCGTGCGCGCCCACTGCCAGCCAACTGTCGGGACGCACGAGCACCGGGAACGAGCACCCGCTCGTGCGTGTGCACTCAGGGCCGCACGAGCACCGGGTCGTGCGCGCAGCTTGTGCGCCACGCTCGTGCGCACCTGGCCGGTCCTCGCCAGACGTGGCGGCCAAAGGTTTAGCCGCCAAGACTCGACGACTCGAATTCCCGAAAACGCACGAAACGAGCACGACGAAATGCTCTCGGACAACAACATCGATCCAAAAAGAAATACCATACAACAATATATCGCACTCGACCATGAAAAAGGTCAAAACAACAAATACGAATGCGGATACCCACAACTTTGGGTAAATTACAAAATGGCCCAAAACGCCCGAAAATTACGATACGTGATCGAATAACCAAACCGAAGTTCACAACACGTATAACAAAGTTAAACGGACTTACGGGAACTCGAAACAGCAGTTTCGAACGAGATTCGCAAGAATCTAGCTCAAGTGCGGAAAAGTCGCCAAAAAGCACGGAACTCAACAAAACAACACCGAAACGAACTAGGATGACAAAAAGTGCAGAATTAATCATTCTCGGAATGACGAAACGGTAACGAGAGAGTCGTCAAAATGGACTTTTGCTGAAAAAAGAAATTACCGGAAATCGAAATTACGGGTATTACATTCTACCCTCCTTAAAAGAAGTTTCGTCCCGAAAATTAAAACAAGTAGAGAGAAGCAATATCCCGCCAGGAAAACTCAACGAGATACGCAAGAAACGCGTAACTAACGCTCATCAGTGAAATGTTACAAGCAATGCAAAGGAATATACGGCGTGAAAACACGCTCCACGACGATTAACACAACACCACCGGTAGAGACATAATAAAATCAACAAGTGACAAGCGTCATCAAACACATAGTACAACCAAGTCGATTATCCGAACAATCACAAAACACAATGAACGAAAATCAATACGATTGACCAACCCAACGGTTCATAAATCAAAACGCGAGCCAAACGCTGAACAAATACGGAATTCCACCGCCCAAGGGTTGGAAGATCGAAAACGAGACTAATTTCCCAAACTTAAAGGAATTAGGAAGGAGTCTGAACGTTCAACAATCACAAAACGATATCAACAAAAAGCGAACAAACAAACGATCGAACCACAACGATCGAGACAACAAAAATCGAACAATCATGTTCAAATCACGAAGAACAATAAAATTCAAACAACAACTCCAAGGTTCACATCTCGACTCGAGACAATATATGATCCGATGAAAACAACAACATGTGCATTCACATAAGATCCACAGGAAAGGGAATAGAAATTGAAAAGTCACAATGACAAACGAGTTATTCCGAAACAATACCACGCTCGTTCGATCAACAAAAGCAAGGGGCAAGACAAGCTCAGAAAATGTCAACGAACATAAACGAGTCGACAGAGTCGAAAATACAGAAGTTCCAAATCCGATCCACTTCGAATAAAAGAATTAGTAGAATCAAAAGATGTTACTTCCGAACAAGGTTCACAAGAATCGAACCGAACTCGGAAAAGTCACAGCGATAACCAGATCGACCCAAAACAAGATCACAGCTCGTTCGAACGATGAAACCAAAATACAGAACAGGTTCAGAAAATATCAACGAACACGAGCGAGTCGATAGACCTGAGAAAGAGGAAATGCAGAAGTCCAAAAACATTACGGGTATTACATTCGACCTCTTATAAAAGAAGTGTCGTTCCCGAAACACACAACACGAAATCAAGGTGACAACACAACAAGCAACCGACAGAAACATCCTTCAAAGGCCTCTCAAAGCCGATTCTGATGACTGTGCTAAGCGCGAACTCCGGAAGTCTCGCTAAACCAATTTGCAAAACTGAATTCTGTGTCCCTCGAGTCCACACTTGAAATGTGTTACTCACGAGAAGGACAATTTGTACGTGCATGCCCCCGGCACACCACGGTTGAAACGCCTCGGCTCGGCATACCGAAAATACAAATGCTAGATACAATGGGACATAACGTCGCAAAACAACATAGCGGAGATGCCGACTCAGCACAACAAAGAATCATAACACATATCATATACAACGACGGTATCGTTCGGCGATCTCAACGGCCCGAACAATAACCAGCACATAATTACAAACATCATGAAACAATCACACATGTACACAAACGTACCAACTCAAGCTTTAACAGCTCACACAGGTGCGATAACACACAAATCACCACGAAATGATAACATTAAAGATCGTCATCACACCTCCCACAAAGGGCTAACAAAACATATGCGTGGCGAACGACTCAACGTTCACACCACCAATTCAATCACAATTCGGAGGGCTAACACCCTAACAACAATACCAACATCATACACACCTTCTCCGACCACAAGCAGGAAATGATGGGTTTTTAAAACGAAAACCACCTTTTGAAAACAGTTTGGAAACATCAGTTGATCTTGAGTATTACCTTTAAAAAAAAATACAAACGTGAAACATCGTTATCGAGACTTTGGAGAACCATTTCGCATTTGATAAAAATGAGGGCACTTTCTCTTAGTGAAAAACTTTCAGAATATTCGACCCTCAGGTCTAAGTAAAAGTATTTCTAAAACATTGAAAATATCTCAAAACATTTTGGTCCTCGAGGTAGAAGAATTTTGAAACAGATAGTTGCGCTAGTAGGCACCTTGAAAATACAATCCATTTAAAAGTACATCTCGAATTTTATTTTCTAAGATACTCAAGGTTTTCAAAGATAATTCAATGGGCTAGAATTCCCAAAAATTTCAAGTAATTACACGGAACATTATAACGCCGTGGGCCCCACGCCAGAACCCACCAGGCTAAAAAAAACATTTACAAAAACGTCAAAAAGGCCGATGACGGTAATATTTCAAAAACTTACAAAAGCCATTTACAAAATACTAAATACCGTCATAAGAATTTCGCCAAAACGATCAAGGCCATAATGCCAAAAACTCGGTTAAGGGAATCGGTTTTCGAAATAAAACTCAGTCGGTAAAATACCGAAAGTCAATACAAAAGAACTCACGCAGCGGATAAAAGAAATACAGTTCAACATGCACAATCCAGCAACACTACTCCTCATATGAACGAAATATGAGGGTCAAATAACCACATATCAAGAAATCAAAATCCATAAGAGGATTCCGTCACTTAACAAATAATCATAAAAATAGCTCGTGTCACACGAGGCACAACACAAAGAAGGGAGACTTACATCCATAGGTCGCACGAAGATGATGATCGCCCACGATACTAATCACGACCAACAAACTCAAACGACGCGTCGCGACACGACTCAGTCAGACAAAATCTGACGAGATAAAACTCAACAGACCCTACTTGACCCGACAACCTAGGTTTCCACAACCTAATCTCCGATACCATTTATGTAACACCCCCAATCCGCTCAGGGATATTACACGCCGTAGAACCTTTCCTCAAGGTTCTACCAGGCTGGTAACAAAACCGAACAACTCAACAACGCCTTTAAGGCTAAAATGACTCAGTAGACCGATTTGGTCTTTCAATAAATACATACAACTCAATTACAATACATGCCCACGCAGGGGTCGGATACAACACACTCCCGTACAATGGGGAAATAATACTGCAGCGGAAATAAATACAACTAAACCAATATGACATCATACGGATCCTCGTGTGATTAGTATCGTTCATCTTTCATCATCCTTCGTGCCGACCCTGTGTTATGCTCCCAAACCTGAATGTAAAAACAGACATCCACCCCCCGAATACTCGGGGGTTAGCAAAACTCCACTGTTTTGCTAGTGCAAGTACAAGTGCAAAAATACGAGCCATACAATTCATATTCCACGAATAACAATAACCAGGAATCCTCAAAGCTTCAAATACAACGAAATGAATACTTCCCGAGGCAAGAGTTTGAGTAAAACTTTCCAAATCCGAAAGATCACAATTAAAGGGAAACAATTTGTAAAACAATTTAAAATGCCATCGAGAGTTTTAATAGAAAACAATTTAGGATTACCGAATCCTTCTCTTTCCAAAATCAAAAGGGGTCACAGCCCAAAGGTTTTGTTTTCGCAAAAAGAAATCCGACAACAATTCACAGGGACAGAGCCCAACATCGCGTGTCCTCGACGGACATAAAAATCAACAAAACATAATCGCGCACGCGCATCGCCTAGGATCGGGACGAAGCCACAAATCCCACTCGAGGCCTCGAAGGACCCTCCCGAGCTGGCTAGCGAAACAAATCACACACATGCATCGCCTAGGACCGGGACGAAGCCACAAATCCCACCTGAGGCCTCGAAGGACGCTCCCGAGGTGAGCAAACACATTAACAAAACACATACAACGCACTCGTGAAGTTTCATTCGTGAATCCAGGTCGAAGCCATTGGAATTCCCTCCGTGGCCCCATCGAACCCTCCCGAGGTGAGCAAACACATTCACAAAACACCCACAACAACTCGTGAAGTTTTTACTCGTGAATCCAGGTCGAAGCCATTGGAATTCCCTCCGTGGCCCCGTCGGACCCTCCCGAGGTGAGTAAAATACATTCACCACTCGTGAATCGAGGTCGAAGCCATTGGAATTCCCTCCGTGATCCCGTCGGACCCCCCCGAGGTGAGCGAAGCAATCATGCGCAAATAACATATCACACCAACGATATCCAAACAATTCATCCAGAGGTATCAAACACTTAGCAAAACACCACGTCAAACCACAATGCACCTAAATGAAACAATATACGTCCACACGCAAATACCAAGTGCATCATCAACACCAAACATATCCATAGGATTCACATAATCATTTATGAGACACACCAATCACAAAATACACACGGTTTTGAAAGAGAGTCTTTAACGAGGCTAACCGAATCTTTTGAAAACTCATTTCAAACAAACATATCAAGACGATCACCAATCATTATATCCACAAAACAAGAAAAGTATGGACAAGGTACTTGCCTCGAATAAGAACAACGTGGAGAATCGACCGAAGTAGGTTGGCACGAACCGACTACGAACCCGCGGACTCCACCGAACACCAACTTGCGATAATAAACTACGAAGGACAATAACAACAATGAAATGAATTCCATAACACGACTTAAAGCCGTTGAATTCAAAGAACAAATGACGAAAGTTCAAGTGTTCCCCCCAAAACGGCCAAGAACACGATTCGTCCCGTCAAAACGTGAAAACGGAATTCCAAGTCGAAATATGGATATACAATCCATAGAATATGTTTAACAACATCATTTAACCACAATCGATCCATAAAAAACGGATGGAACACGAGATCGAGAACAAATCCCCCAAAAAGTCGATTCGAAGGGAATCAAGAAGTATACTTCGATTCGACGAAGAACAATGGATTAAATGATGTTAAACACAAGAATGCTACCAAGATTAATCATACCCATCATGAATTAATCAAAAATACGGAATGAATCGGACAAAAACGCAAAAACCCCAAAATTCAAGAAACTAGGGTTCTAGGAAGAGATTACCTTGATTCGCTGGATCAAAGGATGATGTAGGATGATCAATCAATGATATGAACTCAAGAACTTTGTGGATTTGTTGTTTGACAACATCTATAGATGTACTCCAATCCCCAACCGCGGAAGAAAATGACAGGGATGAGAAAAATGGGTGTAAACCCGTCTGCTCGATCATATATACTGCCAAAGACGCACGGCAGCACGCACGATCGGGCCGGCCGTGGCGCTCGGTCGTGCGCGCCACCGCAGCCAATCGCCGGACGCACGAGCACCCGCCGTGCGTGTTCGGGCCGTGGCCGCACGAGCACCGGTCGCGGCGCGCAGCCTCGCACCACGCCAGGCGCACTGCCGGTCCCTGCCTCAAGTGGCAAGCCAGTGCCTAGCCGCCAAGACTCGACGACTCGAATTCCCGAAAACGCACGAAACGAACACGACGAAATGCTCTCGGACAACAACATCGATCCGAAAAGAAATACCATGCAACAATATATCGCACTCGACCATGTAAAAGGTCAAAACAACAAATACGAATGCGGATACCCACAACTTTGGGTAAATTACAAAATGACCCAAAACACCCGAAAATTACTATACGTGATCGAATAACCAAACCAAAGTACACAACACGTATAACAAAGTTAAACGGACTTACGGGAAACTCGAAACAGCAGTTTCGAATGAGATTCGCAAGAATCGAGCTCAAGTGCGGAAAAGTCGCCAAAAAGCACGGAACTCAACAAAACAACACTGAAACGAACTCGGATGACAAAAAAGTGCAGAATTAATCATTCTCGGAATGACGAAACGGTCATGAGAGAGTCGTCAAAACGGACTTTTGCTGAAAAAAGAAATTACCGGAAATCGAAATTACGGGTATTACATTCTACCCTCCTTAAAAGAAGTTTCGTCCCGAAACTTAAAACAAGTAGGGAGAAGCAATATCCCGCCAGGAAAACTCAACGAGATACGCAAGAAACGCGTAACTAACGCTCATCGGCGAAACGTTACAAGCAATGCAAAGGAATATACGGCATGAAAACACGCTCCATGACGACTAACACAACGCCACCGGTAGAGACATAATAAAATCAACAAGTGACAAGCGTCATCAAACAGATAGTACAACCAAGTTGATTATCCGAACAATCACAAAACACAACGAACGAAAATCAATACGATTGACCAACCCAACGGTTCATCAATCAAAACGCGAGCCAAACGCTGAACAAATACGGAATTCCACCGCCCAAGGGTTGGAAGATCGAAAACGAGACTAATTTCCCGAACTTAAGGGAATTAGGAAGGATTCTGAACGTTCAACAATCACGAAACGAGATCAACAAAAACCGAACAATCAAACGATCGAACCACAACGATCGAGACAACAAAAATCGAACAATCATGTTCGAATCACGAAGAACAATAAAATTCAAACAACAACTCCAAGGTTCACATCTCGACTCGAGACAATATATGATCCGGTGAAAACAACAACATGTGCATTCACATAAGATCCACAGGAAAGGGAATAGAAATTGAAAAGTCACAACGACAAACGGGTTATTCCGAAACAATACCACGCTCGTTCGATCAACAAAATCAAGGGGCAGGAAAAACTTAGAAAATGTCAACGAACATAAACGAGTCGACAGAGTCGAAAATACAGAAGGTCCAAATCCGATCCACTTCGAATAAAAGAATTAGTAGAATCAAAAGATGTTACTTCCGAACAAGTTTCACAAGAATCGAACAGAACTCGGAAAAGTCACAGCGATAACCAGATCGACCCAAAACAAGATCACAGCTCGTTCGAACGATGAAACCAAAATACAGAACAAGTTCAAAAAATATCAACGAACACGAGCGAGTCGATAGACCTGAGAAAGAGGAAATGCAGAAGTCCAAAAACAATGCGGGTATTGAATTCGACCTCTTCTAAAAGAAGTATCGTTCCCGAAACTCAAAACACGAAATCAAGGTGACAACACAACAAGCAACCGACAGAAACATCCTTCAAAGGCCTCTCAAAGCCGATTTTGATGACTGTGCTAAGCGCGAACTCCGTAAGTCTCGGTAAACCAATTTGCAAAACTGAATTTTGTGTCCCTCGAGTCCACACTTGAAATGTGTTACTGACGAGAAGGACAATTTGTACGTGCATGCCCCCGGCACACCGCGGTTGAAACGCCTCGGCTCGGCATACCGAAAATACAAATGCTAGATACAATGGGGCATAACGTCGCAAAACAACATAGCGGAGATGCCAACTCAGCACAACAAAGAATCATAACACATATCATATACAACGATTACCATCGTAAGGTAATACACACACAAACACTACAGCGACGACGATATCGTTCGGCGATCTCAACGGCCCGAACAATAAACAGCACATAATTACAAACATCATGAAACAATCACACATGTACACAAACGTACTAACTCAAGCTTTAACAGCTCACACAGGTGCGATAACACGCAAATCACCAAGAAATGACAACATTAAAGATCCTCATCACACCTCCCACAAAGGGCTAACAAAACATATGCGTGGCGAATGGCTCAACGTTCACACCACAAATTCAATCACAATTCGGAGGGCTAACACCATAACAACAATACCAACATCATACACACCTTCTCCGACCACAAGCAGGAAATGATGGGTTTTTAAAACGAAAACCACCTTTTGAAAACAGTTTGGAAACATCAGTTGATCTTGAGTATTACCTTTCAAAAAAAATACAAACGTGAAACATCGTTATCGAGACTTTGGAGAACCATTTCGCATTTGATAAAAATGAGACACTTTCTCTTAGTGAAAAACTTTCAGAATATTCGACCCTCGGGTCTAAGTAAAAGTGTTTCTAAAAAATTGAAAATATCTCAAAACATTTTGGTCCTCGAGGTAGAAGAATTTTGAAACAGATAGTTGCGCTAGTAGGCGCCTTGAAAATACAATCCATTTAAAAGTACGTCTCGAATTTTATTTTCTAATATACTCAAGGTTTTCAAAGATAATTCAATGGGCTAGAATACCGAAAAATTTCAGGAAACTACACGGAACATTATAACTCCGTGGGGCCCACGCCAGAACCCACCAGGCTAAAAAAAACATTTACAAAAACGTCAAAAAGGCCGATGACGGTAATATTTAAAAAACTTACAAAAGCCATTTACAAAATACTAAATACCGTCATAAGAATTTCGCCAAAACGATCAAGGCCATAATGCCAAAAACTCGGTTAAGGGAATCGGTTTTCGAAATAAAACTCAGTCGGTAAAATACCGAAAGTCATTACAAAAGAACTCACGCATCGGATAAAAGAAATACAGTTCAACATGCACAATCCAGCAACACTACTCCTCATATGAACGAAATATGAGGGTCAACTAACCGCATATCAAGAAATCAAAATCCATAAGAGGATTCCGTCACTTAACAAATAATCATAAAATAGCTCGTGTCACCCGAGACACAACACAAAGAAGGGAGACTTACATCCACAGGTCGCACAAAGATGATGATCGCCCACGATACTAATCACGACCAACAAACTCAGACGACGCGTCGCGACACGACTCAGTCATACAAAATCTGACGAGCCAAAACTCAGCAGACCCTACTTGACCCGACAGCCTAGGTTTCCACAACTTAATCTCCAATACCATTTATGTAACACCCCCAATCCGCTCAGGGATATTACACGTCGTAGAACCTTTCCTCAAGGTTCTACCAGGCTGGTAACAAAACCGAACAACTCAACAACGCCTTTAAGGCTAAAATGACTCAGTAGACCGATTTGGTCTTTTAATAAATACATACAACTCAATTAAAATACATGCCCACGCAGGGGTCGGATACAACACACTCCGCATAACGGGAAAGAATATCGCAATGAAATAAAATACAACTAAACCAATATGACATCATACGGATCCTCGTGTGATTAGTATCGTTCATCTTTCATCATCCTTCGTGCCGAACCTGTGTTATGCTCCCAAACCGGAATGCAAAAACAGACATCCACCCCCCGAATACTCGGGGGTTAGCAAAACTCTACTGTTTTGCTAGTGCAAGTACAAGTGCAAAAATACGAGCCATACAATTCATATTCCACGAATAACAATAACCAGGAATCCTCAAAGATTCAAATACAACGAAACGAATACTTCCCGAGGCAAGAGTTTAAGTAAAACTTTCCAAATCCGAAAGATCACAATTAAAGGGAAACAATTTGTAAACAGTTTAAAATGCCATCGAGAGTTTTAATAGAAAACAATTTAGGATTACCGAATCCTTCTCTTTCCAAAATCAACAGGGGTCACAACCCAAAGGTTTTGTTTTCGCAAATAGAAAACCGACAACAATTCACAGGGCCAGAACCCAACATCACGTGTCCTCGACGGACATAAAAATCAACAAAACATAATCGCGCACGCGCATCGCCTAGGACCAGGACGAAGCCACAAATCCCACTCGAGGCCTCGAAGGACCCTCCCGAGCTGGATAGCGAAACAAATCACATACATGCATCGCCTAGGACCGGGACGAAGCCACAAATCCCACCCGAGGCCTCGAAGGACCCTCCCGAGATGAGCAAACACATTCACAAAACACACACAACGCACTCGTGAAGTTTCACTCGTGAATCGACCGAAGTAGGTTGGCACGAACCGACTACGAACCCGCCGACTCCACCGAACGCCAACTTGCGATAATAAACTACGAAGTACAATAACAACAATGAAATGAATTCCATAACACGACTTAAAGCCGTTGAATTCAAAGAACAAATTATGAAAGTTCAAGTGTTCCCCCCAAAACGGCCAAGAACACGATTCGTCCCGTCAAAACACGAAAACGGAATTCCAAGTCGAAATATGGATATAAAATCCATAGAATATGTTTAACAACATCATTTAACCACAATAGATCTATCAAAAATGTATGGAAGACGAGATCGAGAACATATCCCCCAAAAAGTCGATTCGAAGGGAATCAAGAAGTATACTTCGATTCGACGAAGAACAATGGATTAAATGATGTTAAAAACAAGAATGCTACCAAGATTAATCATACCCATCATGAATTAGTCAACAATACGGAACGAATCGGACAAAAACTCAAAAACCCCAAAATTCAAGAAACTAGGGTTCTAGGAAGAGATTACCTTGATTCGCTGGATCAAAGGATGATGTAGGATGATCAATCAATGATATGAACTCAAGAACTTCGTGGATTTGTTGTTTGACAACATCTATACATGTACTCCAATCCCCAGCCGCGGAAGAAAATGAGAGGGATGAGAAAAACGGGTGTAAACCCGTCTGCTCGATCATATATCGCCAAAGACGCACGAGCGCGGCCGTGCGCTGGTCGTGGCGCGCTCACGCTACCAACTGCCGGGACGCACGAGCACCGGGCACGAGCACCCGCTCGTGCGTGTGCAGTCAGGGCCGCACGAGCACCGGGTCGTGCGCGCAGCTCGTGCGCCACGCTCGTGCGCACCTGGCCGGTCCCTGCCGCACGTGGCCGGCCAGTGCCTAGCCGCCAAGACTCGACGACTCGAATTCCCGAAAACGCACGAAACGAACACGACGAAATGCTCTCGGACAACAACATCGATCCGAAAAGAAATACCATGCAACAATATATCGCACTCGACCATGATAAAGGTCAAAACAACAAATACGAATGCGGATACCCACAACTTTGGGTAAATTACAAAATAGCCCAAAATGCCCGAAAATTATGATACGTGATCGAATGACCAAACCAAAGTTCACAACACGTATAACAAAGTTAAACGGACTTACGGGAAACTCGAAACAGCTGTTTCGAACGAGATTCGCAAGAATCGAGCTCAAGTGCGGAAAAATCACCAAAAAGCACGGAACTCAACAAAACAACACCGAAACAAACTCGGATGACAAAAAGTGCAGAATTAATCATTCTCGGAATGACGAAACGGTCATGAGAGAGTTGTCAAAATGGACTTTCGCTGAAAAAAGAAATTACTGGAAATCGAAATTACGGGTATTACAATTACTTGGATTGAAGCTTAGGAACTTGGATTTTGGAGTGTTTCTTGATGGTTTGAAGTTGTTCTTCACTTCTTCTAGAGGTATGTGTTTAATCTTGTGTTTATCTCGAGATTATGTTGTTGCTATTGTTGATTACTTCGTGTTTTGATGGATGAATGGAGGATAACATGATTCTTGATGAGTTTTTATAACTTATGATTAAGAGCATGATGGTTATCTCTTGAGGAGGAGTTGTTCTTGATGTTTTAGGATACTTGGAGGTTATAATCATGTCTAGGAAGAGTTATGTTAAGATTTTTAGATGATTAACATAGCTTTGAGATGATTATTGTTGTTGGTTGTGTTCTTGAGAGATTATAACCATTTTGATATAGGATTATGATGAATTATATGATGATTGTCATAATCTTGAAATGGTTAAGTTGATCTTGTTTTTTAATCCGAATTCTTGATGAATTGGTGGAGGATTATCGGTTGGACATCAGGTTTGTTGTGTTGATGATGTTCTTGAGGTGTAAGTGTTAATATTGGTGAGGTTATCATTTTGGGATGATTAGTATAATGTTTTTATTAAGTAATTCTGGTTGAATTGTTTTCACAAGTGTTAAGAACATTTTATCATATCGATCATTGAGGTGTTGGAGGATGTTAGAATTCATATTTGGGAACTATGATATTCGTTTGTGGAGTTTAATCGATTCGTGATCGAATCGGGATTGTCCTTGGTATTGTTTTCTATTGATTTTGTGTTATTGAATGAATTTTATTTCATTCAAGGTTGTTCGAGTGCTTGTGATCGTCAGAAGACGCTGCTCGTTGTTTCGTGGGAGGACGTTGACCGTGGAAGGACTTTCTCGCCTTCGGTTTGAGGCAAGTTTTATACTTGTACTAGTCAATGAGATTAATATTATCATATATGTGTATGAATATGTTGTATTATTTCGAGACTTTGTCTCTCTATGATATTGTTGATATTAGGGGATTGTTTGTTACGATACCCTTCGGCAAATTATGCCAAATGTTATTGTTGTCCGGCAAAAGCCGTTCAGGGCTTTGAGATACTCGTTGTTGATGTTATTGTCGATAGCCAGTTCACGGTATCGATGCATTGGTTGCTGTTGTTGATATTGATGTCGGTTTAAGATATTGTTGTGATCATTGTTATTGATATTGGTATTTTGCTATTGATGCTGTAATTGGCCGAGTGAAGGCATTGACGTGTTCGATTATCATCTCCGTCGTCGATAACCGATTAAAGGTATCGAGATATCTATTCTAATTGTTTCGTTGTTATCAATTGGCCATTCTAAGGCAACTGAGGTATTGAATTGGGATTATCGAGGGTAGTTCCCATCTGTTGTGTTGTTGTTATCGATTGTCCATTCTAGGGCAATCGAGGTATTGAATTGGTATTATCGAAGATAATTCCCATCCATTATATCGTTGTTTATCGATTGGCAGTTCTAAGGTAATCGACGTATTGAATGGGGACTGTCGAGGACATTTCCCATCCGTTGAGTCATTGTTATCTATTGACCGTTCTAAGGTAATCGACGTATTGAATTAGGATTATCGAAGATAATTCCCATCCGTTGTATCATTGTTTATCGATGGACCATTCTAAGGTAATCGACGTATTGAATTAGGACTGTCGAGGACATTTCTCATTCATTGAGTCGTTGTTATCGATTGACCGTTCTAAAGTAATCGATGTATTGAAATGGGACTGTCGAGGATAGTTCCCATCCGTTGAGTTATTATGATCAATTGGCCATTCCAAGGCAGTTGAGGTATTTGAATGGGGACCGCTGAGGATGGTGCCCATCCGCGAGTTATTGCTTTCGTGTTGGCCGAATCAAGGCAGTATACTATTATTCTTGTGAAATCGGTAATCTTGGGATCGTTGCCATTTGTGATTAATTGTGTTTTGGAGGCTAGTCTTGGCTAGTGCTCGATGGGTAAGTTTGGGGCTTGAACCTTCGCGGTTGGTTTCCCAACACCTACAGTTCAGTAGGTCACGGTCATGTTGATGATCTTATTATGGGTAAGTTTGGGGCTTGAACCTTCGCAGTGGGTTTCCCAACACCTACAGTTCAGGAGGTCACGGTCATGTTGATGATCTCATTATGGGTAAGTTGGGGCTTGAACCTTCGCAGTTGGTTTCCCAACACCTGCAGCTTAGTAGGTCACGGTCACTGGGTGATCTCATTATGGGTAAGTCTGGGTCTTGAACCTTCGCGGTTGGTTTCCCAGCACCTGAAATTCAGCAGGTCATGGTCATTGGATGATCTCATGTGATACAACTTCGGGATGTCTTGGCTTCGGGACATTGTGGTGATTTATAGCTTCGGGCTGTTTGGCTTCGGGCTATTGTGATGATTGGCAGCTTCGGTTGAGTGGCTTTCAGGCTATCGTGATATTTTGGCAGCTTCGGCTTGGGGCTTTCAGGCTATTGTGATGTTTTGGTATTTCCGGTGGAGCGTTCGGGCATTGTGACTCATATCTATTCCAGCTCTGGTTTTGTTTACCATCGGTTAATTCGTTGTTGTGTTCTATATTGATGATTCGCCATTGGGTACTTGTGTTCAAACCTGTTGAGCAGGTATTGATCGTATGCCGTGAGCATAGTGTTTCACGAATGCTCGGTTCTTAACTTGATTTGTTAGCATCTCGTATTACCATTGTTGCACCGTTTGTTCTGTTTTTGGATGCATATCATGTTGTACATATATTTGATGTTCATTATCTGGACTGACCCCATGGGGGCGAAACACGTTTTCATGTTTTAGGTGCTTGCGAGAAGAGATTTGAGACACAGGGGCATGACGATGGCTACGAGGCATTCGAGCGATACCAGTCTGAGTTGTTTTGGTGTTCATGTCGATCAGACAGTTTGGAGTACTCCAGTTTTGTCAGTTGTTGTCATTTTGTATTACCCGAGCAAGGCTCGTAGATGTTGTATTTTTATTTCGGCCATGTAGGCCCACTTTTGTCGTTGAAATTCCATATCGGAAGATTATGTTGGATATCATGGTAGGGGCCCCTTTTGGCCAGTTTGTTGTATTTTAGTCGTGTTCGCTTTGTGGATCTCCTGGTGTGGGGTCCACAACACTGTAATGACCCAATGGGTTTTGGGGGTGTTACACCTGGAGGAGTCACAGAATTGTTGAAAGTCGATACTTATGGTTGTTGCATACACCACGTATCTGAGTGAAATTTGATATCGACGTTTTTGTCAACTTTACTAACAACAATTAAGGGAAGTACATCGAGTAATGGTTATGTTACACGCTTTTAAAAGCATCGATGGTGACCGTTTACATTGTCACTGAAAATCCAACAAGACTAACTTCCTCTTGTTATATCTTGTAGATGGCACAAAACTCTAATATTCACCCGGAGTTCGAAATCCTTGACCATGCTGGTAAAGAGTACCATAGGTGGGTCTCAGACGTTCGCTTGGCATTCGTCGGTAAGAAATTTACTACCATCATCTTTCCCTCTAATGAGCCTAGCACTCAAAAACCGAGCGAGGAAACCAAGGCTAATACACTGATGTACTTGTGTAGACATATATATATATATATATATATATATTGTTGAAAAAGTGTTACATGAATTTGAAACCCTCCAAAGAACTATGGGATACACTCGAACAATGTTTTAATAATATGCATGATTAGCAATTCCCCGAACAGTGGGAACAAATCTAGTTCTTGGATTATGCGAATGTGGCCTATAATCAAGCCGTCCTCGATCTTCGTGCTGATCTTGGTTTTTGTGGTGTCAAGAAGTATGATCAAGACTTGATCGAAAAGACTCTTAACACTTTTCTCGTGGGAGAAATTGTGATTGCTCATCAGTTGCGTGTTGCCTATGAGGAAGCGAGAATTAAAAATTTTAGTGACCTTATCTCCCACCTCGCGAAAAAAGAAAGGCACTATGAGATCATTCTCAACCGCAATGTGCGCCCAGATGGTACGGAGTCGATTCCAGAAGTGAATCAGGCTACTCACTGGAAGGCACCACGACAAAATAGGGAAGGCAATGCTTCTCGGTTTTTGCAAGCACCACGGATGCATGACTCGAGCAAGTGAGGGAAAAGATGAGGTCGTCGTTCCAATGTATGGAAGAGGCAAAAAGGTGGCTCATCCACCAGTCCTAGTGGAGCCCAACCATGTGGACCACCTCCTGCCGCTGGGAATGGACCCACTCCTAAGAAAGGCTGGAATTACTATACTTGTGGTTCAAAGAAGCATACTTACTGCAATTGCAAGGCACCAAAGAACATCCAAGCCTACTACAAGCACTATAAACATTACTTGACTCAAGAGTCGAATTACATGGAGGAAGATAATGAGAATATGTAGGTGAATGTTGCGAATTTCGTTTAACACAAGTGCACGTTATCGTAGACAAGTAATAAAGTGATGAGTAAGATATCGTTCCCACGAGGACTGAATTACTAATTACCGATTTATATGTATTCTAATTTTATTTGAACTGTCGAAATTTGGGATGCAAGTAATAACTAAAGAAAACCAATAATAAATAGTAAAAACGATCGCTTGAAGAAAGAAACTCAAATAAGAAATTAATCTAGGATTGCGAATCCACCTCGGTTTATCTGAATTTACTCTCAATTATCTGAATTTAATGATTTCCCAATTTATTAAAGGCGAAGGTTGCTAAAGTACTCTACCGCCTCTCCCGAGGTCAGTAGATTTTTCTAAATCGAATAATACACTCTATCCCTAGGTGAATTAATTCGACAATAGGCAAAAGGTACAGAATATTCAAAAAGGCCACGTAGTTCCTATGAGTATATTCCTATCTCACAAGATAAAACGGTTCTCACCAATATTTCCTCACCAACTCTCCTCTCCCCATTCGAGTTGCGTAATTAAAACAATTCAATTATAGGCCACACAATTGAAAGCATTAAGAACGATTGGGAAAACTCAACAGAAAAGGGAATTATATAGATAATCAAAAGCAAATTCGTCAAAACATTGGTTTCATCAAAATCCTAGAACAGGGTTTTATCCTGACATGCTAAAGAATAAAAATACAGAAATAATTAATGAAAGCATAAAGATCAAACGCAGATGAAGAACTCGGATTCCTCCATTCTTCTGCTTCCGCTCTCTGCTCCTTGGTGTCTTCTGTTTCTTCTCCCTTCAATCTTCTATTCCGCGATAGTCCGATGATGACCTTAAACCCTTATTTATAACTCTTATCAACCTCCAAAACGCGTCCGTGTGATTAGGTCGAGAACAGGCTCCAAAACGGCCCAGCAACGCGGCAATTTCTATCAAAACTGCCCCGTGGGCCGCGGCTCACTTAATCTGTGCCGCGGCTCACGGTGCTCAGCGCCTATGCCTGGGCACGCGTTTTTCTTCCTAGGCCGCGGATCAGCATCCTTGTGCCGCGGCTCAGGGTACAGATGGTTCGGCACTTTCAGGTCGCCTTCGTGTGCCGCGGCTCACTTGGTTCGTGCCGCGGCCCCAGGCCAAAAATCGCCGTTTTCTCCCATTTTTCATCGTTCGAGCTTCCGGACTCCAATTTCCAGCAAAACATAAAAGAATAGGGCATTAAAAGCTCATTTATGCAGATTTACACTTCAAATGAATATAAATTAATGATAAATAAGCGTATAAAAATACACCTAACAAATACCTCCAAACTTGAGCCTTTGCTTGTCCTCAAGCAAAAAGAATTGATTACAAATAAAAGAATATCGTGAATGATCGTTCAAATCCATAGTGCTCAACTTAATCAATACTACCTTGAAAATCTCAAAGAATAGTACAAGTATCGTAATAGTGAGTCACATCCAGGACACTGATTCCACAAAGTAACCAATTTCAGTCCTAATCAATCGTTCATGAAGAAAATCAAGCTCAAAAATTAACAAGCGTGAATTTAACCGACCGCTAATATGAAGGGTTAAAATAAACGAGCCAACTCGCCCAGTCCCACAGTCTAGTGGCAAAAATTTCAAGAGTTTCGTCATCAAAAATAACCCTCGGACAGTATTCCCTTATATATGCTCAATAAGATGATTCGAGTTGACCACTAGGTTCGGATCTCGGGATGTTTCATCGGGATAATCCTCGGGTGGAATTCCATTCTCATATATTGGGGAACCGTTTGACGTAAAAGACACTCATGGGGCACATGGATGCTTCTAGTTACTAAGTTCCCCTCCACAGCGGAGAAACAACTCGAATAGCTATTCCCGCATGTCTGATTCAAGGTCGTTGTTTTACGCGAGAGTAAACAACGGGTCACGCGAATACCCCCGGTTACTAAGATTCCCATCATCGGCACATGTGAAATCTCTAAACCAATAGTCTAATCAGGGTTGTCGTTTTACGCGAGAGTAAACAACGGGTCACGTGAATACCCCCGGTTACTAGACTTCCCATCATAGAACAAATAGTATCTCGACTTTTTGGGAAAAACTGTCCGACTCTAAACTCAATTTAAGTGCTAACACGACTCATGTTACTGGACAACTAGCTACGCGAAAAGTGTAACCAAACATATAGACGGCGATTTGAAAACACGTATGTCTCCTTTCTTATCTGCTAAGATTTCTACAAAAACGAAAAAAAATTTCGGACCTAAATGAATACTCAACAGAAACAGATATCGCTGACTACCATCGACTAAAACTCAACCGTTTCTTCAGAGAGAAATCAGTATCGTAACATCAATTTTACACAAAAAGAAGCACAAAAAATTCACGAATGCAAATAATATCACGACAAGCAAGGATAGCAACAAAAAAGATAACGAAAAATAACGAAAGTGCAAACGAATAAGTACAGCAATAAGTATAGCAACAGAAAGTAAACCCCCCCAAACTTAGTACGTACATTGACCTCAATGTACACAAAATGTAAAATGCAATAAAAGAAAAGGTCAAGTACTCCCCTACAGTCTGCTCACGAACTGGCGCCGGCATCGTCCGGCGAGGAGGGTGGCGTGGCTGGCCGAACTGGTGGGATGAAAGGCACGTGTGGGTGCATAATGTGGGCCGTCCATGCAGCAAGGTGCTCCTGGTGGTAATCCTCTCTCGCTTCCAGGCGCCTCGTCTCACGTAGGTTAGCACGGCGGGCCTGCTCTCTCATCTCATCTCGGACGGCTGCGAGGATGCTCTCTCTCTCCATCCGCAACTCCTCTCTCAGGGCAACCAGATGGCTCTCTCTCTCTCTCCTCGTCTCCTCTCTCCAAGCAGCCAAGTGACTCTCTCTCTCTCTCCTCATCTCCTCTCTCAGGCCATCAAACATCGTATGCAAGTGCTCTCTGTCGGGCGGCGGGCTGGACTCTGCCTGCCCATGCGTCAAGAGAAGAGGCTCGGGGGACTGCTCGTGTGCCTCATCAAGAATAAATCCTCGCCCCCGAGCGTGTGCCGGCGCTCCACCCCACTGGTCGAAGTGCGAAATGATGCGATGATCAATCGAACCCTGGGGGGCTAGCATCGGCTCATCATCCGACCATGTCATGCCCGACTGGCGGCATAGAGCGCAGATGAGAGAGGGGTGCTTCTGCCCCGTCTTGGCCCCTACTTGAATACACAGCAGAATAGATCGGACCAGAAGAGGGGCCACATCAAATCTTTGCCCGGAAGTGATGGCATATAGTGTACGGGCACGAGAGAGTAAAACAGAGCGAATCTGCGAGGTAGGATCTACACGAGCACAGATGAAATACAACCAGGCTCGCCCAAGCCGACTGAGGCGCGAGCTCTTAAAGTAGAAGGCCGAGGAACCCGGGGCGCACATCTCCCAGACGGAGCCGGGCTGTGTGAGTGTCTCGAGCAGGGCCTCCCTCGTGAGGCCACTCATAGCTCGCGTATACGCTGTATCGTCAACCACAGGCAGCTCGAGTAATCTCCAAATAGCATCCACTGAAAAATCCACCGTAATGCCTCGGACAACGACCTGAGTCCGAGTATCCGACTGCGGTATCATCTGCCCCGCCTGAATGTGCTTCAACAGAGCGCTCGCATAAAACTCTTGTACGATGGAGATCACCGCCGGCTCGGGAGGTGCAGTGAAACGGGCCCACCCCATCTCGTCTATCATCGTCAGAAGCTCCCCGTCCTGGGGGTCTGGAGTGAATCCCCGCTCCGGAATCAAAGGTCGAGGACGAATCTTTTCATTAAATATTTTATGGATTTCTGAGTCGGAGAATTGGTGCGACTCCAACTCGGCTCGGCTCTGTGAAATTTCCCCTCGTGTGGGGGATGATTGCGTCCTAGCCCTTGTGCTGACCTTTCTCTTTCTGGCCATGGCGAATTCCTAAAATTATAAACACCGGAGTTTACTTGGGCGATAAGGAAACAACACCACTTGACTGCGTTTGACTAAAGATATGCAAAACGTGAATAAATAGTTTAACGAGCTAGCACCGCCGTGAGAAAAAAAATTTAGATTGAGCTTTCGTTTTAAACTTGATATAAGGGTTGGAGTACGCTGTAAATCCATAAACAATTTCGTTTGCACATAGTTTCAAAATATTGACTTAACAAAAAAAAAATCAATCATGCATTTCATCAAACACCTTGAATGCATGAGTTCAAATGAAGAACAATCATTGTAATAGCTTGATTCAATCCCTAAAAATAACATCCTCTCGATATGCTCATGACACAATGATAAGAACATTAACAATCCACCGAATATAAACACATACCATCGACATCAATCAAAAATTTCATATTCCCAACTCAATTCTTGATAGGACTTTAAAAAAAAAAAGAAAAACTAACAACATAATCAATCATCAAATGAACAACCATACCTTACTTCTCAAATCATGTAATAAGGATTAAGGGATTGAGGATTACCTGAGTTGGATTGTAGTATGCAAGAGAAAGACAAGTTGAGAAGGGGTCGGCCGATCGCTGTGAAAAGAAGAGGAAGAAGTTTACCTGGTGTGTCGGCCAATTCATGTTATAAAGGTACCTGGGCCGTTTAACTTCCGAACGGGGTCCGCGGCACAGCTTAAGTGAGCCGTGGCCCAGAGTACAACTTGTTCAGGCTTCTTTGTTCCATCGCCTTGTGCCGCGGCTCAGAATGTTAGTGTGCCGCGGCTCATTTGGTCCGTGCCGCGGCACATAGTACAGGTTCCTGGGCGCATCTTTGCCATTTGGTGTGCCACGGCTCAGCAGCAACGTGCCGCGGCTCAGAGATCAAGTGTGCCGCGGCTCAGTAAGGTCGTGCCACGGCACAGAGTACAGGAAGATTAGCCTTCTTTTTTCGATTTGTGTGTGCCGCGGCTCACAATCCTTATGCCGCGGCCCAATGCTGAATTTTCCCTTGGGATAATTTCTGCACAGAGTTTTCAACAGAAAACATCAAGAGCGTGAGAGATAAGCATGTCCAAGCTAAAAAGACAAAAAATAAAGATCCAAAAATGTAAGAAAATACTGAAACACAAAAAACTACAACTAATACTCGGGTTGCCTCCCGAGAAGCGCTAAGTTTATAGTCTTCAGCCGGACTTTTTGAAAATCAGTTCGCTTTTCGCAAGCACCATTTGAACTCCGCCCCGTCCATTGAACCGTTAATGTGTGTTTTGAATTTTTGACCATTGGTCTTTAACAATTCGATTTTCGGTTTGGACACCCAATGTTCTTTGCGAAAAGATTTTAATAAAAATAACTTTCCGAAACACCCTTTTTGCACTTGACTTGGCACCCGTTTGACATCCGGCTTAATTTTCAACTCCACGGGCGAACTTAGGACAGAATGAGAATTTTCCGATTGTGGATGAACGGATGTTGAAGACGACATATTCAAATGCCTAAGATATGCGACTCGCTCTTTATTCTTATTAGGCGTCGGGGCAGCTGAAACGGATTCTGACTTTTTCGACCGATAATTCTTCCGGTGTGTGTCCTTCGAAAAGGTATCTACACTTTCAATTTGTGAACTCTTCTCAACACTACTTGAACACGGAAAGGATTTAAACACTTGTAAAGTGACTTGCTCATCTTGAACCCGCAGAGTGAGTTTCCCTTTTTCCACATCTATGAGAGTTCGTCCGGTAGCTAAAAATGGTCTTCCCAAAATAATTGGGATGTCTTGGTCCTCCTCCATGTCGAGCACAATGAAATCGGCCGGAAAGATGAATTTATCAACCTTTACTAAGGCATCCTCTATTACTCCCCTCGGATATTTGATCGATCTATCGACTAATTGCAAAGAGACCATCGTCGGCTTGGCTTCTGCAATATCCAACTTTTTAAAAATAGAAAGGGGCATAAGGTTTATGCTGGCTCCGAGATCGCATAAGTCTCTTTCAAAAGACGAATTCCCAATGATGCAAGGAATCGTAAAGCTTCCCGGATCTCTCAATTTAGGTGGGAGCTTCTTCTGTAGAATAGCGCTGCACTCCTCCGTCAATGCGACTGTCTCATACTCCTCGAGCTTTCTTTTATTTGACAATATTTCTTCCATGAATTTCACGTAACTCGGAATTTGTTCCAAGGCGTCGGCAAATGGAATATTTATATGTAGTTTCTTGAAAACGTCAAGAAACTTGGAAAATTGTTTGTCCAATTTATGCTTTTGTAGACGCTGTGGGAATGGAATTTGAGGAGTGGGGTGAGTAGTCGATACTTCTTTTGGCTTGGGCTCCTCGTACTTTTCTTTCTCACTTTGCTCGATTTTGTCCTTGTTATTGATAGGCTGCACTTTCAACTCCTTTCCACTTCATAGTTCGATTGCCTGCACGTTTTCTTTGGGGTTCATTTCCGTTGCGCTGGGTAATGCACCTTGAGGTCGAGAGGACAATAGACTTGCGATCTGCCCCATTTGTGCTTCCAAGTTTCGGATGGAGGTGGAATGATTTTGAAGGGTAGTCTCAGTGCGGGTCATGAATTGGCTCGTGTTAGCCGCCAATTGAGCAAGAGCATCTTCCAAGGATACCTTTGGTGATTGAGGGGGCTGTAATGGGGGCTGTGCGAATTGAGCTTGTGGAGGTTTTAAAGTTTGCCCGTTCTTCCACGAAAATTTTTGGTGATTTCGCCATCCTTGATTAAAAGAGTTGGAGTACGGATTGTTCTGCCGATTCCCATTCCCCACGAACTGAGCTTGCTCCATCAGATGTTGCTCGAAAGGGTTTCCGACTTGGCATTCCACGATAGGATGAGATCCGTTACACCAATTGCACGGTTCAGTGGTAATGGGGGAAGGAGCATGTGAAAAGGCTTGAAGTTGCTGAGTTAATGCGGCGACTTGAGCTGATAATGTAGAGATCGGATCGTTATTGGAGATTTCCATTACTCGTTTCGGAATCACTCGTTCGGAAGGCCACTGATACGCATTTGCAGCCATCGCCTCCAATAAAGAGTGTGCTTCGGCCATTGTTTTTCCCATTAAGGCCCCTCCAGCGGCTGCATCAACAAGAGTGCGTGTAGATGCACTCAATCCGTTATAAAATGTCTGAGTTTGTAGCCAGTCCGGTAAGCTGTGGTGTGGGCATCTCCGTAGTAAATCCTTGTATCGCTCCCAAGCTTCGTGAAGTGACTCCATATCAAATTGCCCAAAAGTAGTAATTTCGTTCCTCAGCCTCGCCGTCTTTGATGGTGGGAAGAACTTGGCCAGGAAGGCTTGCGCTAATTCCGCCCAAGTCGTGATAGAGCCCGGCGGTAAAGAATTCAACCAAAATTTGGCTTTGTCCCTCAAAGAGAAAGTGAAAAGCCGTAGACGAATAGCATCATCGATGACACCATTGTTCTTGAAGGTGCCAAACCACAAAACTGGCTTGCTTGCACCATCTGAATAATAGCCTGCTTGATTTCGAAATTGTTCGCCTGTATGGTTGGATGCCGAATTCCCGAAAAGTTCGCATTTATTTGCGGCATAGCATAATCGCGAAGTGCTAATGTCGGTTGAGCTTGCTGAATGGGGTTTTTCGCTTCGTGATTACCCGTGTTATCGGCCATGGTGACTTTTGCTGGTAGCTCTCATTTCTCCTTCTTGCTTCTCTGAAGAGTGCGCTCGAGTTCGGTATCCAAAGGTAGTAGGCCTTCGTTACCGAATTTTCTCATGCACTAACCGGAAACTCCTGAAAGGAAAAACAAATAAATAAAATTACACAAAAACAATAAAAAAAATGTTCAAACTAAGACTAGAAATACTGAAATCGATATTAGTAAAATAATCAGTCCCAGGCAATGGCGCCAAAAACTTGTTGCGAATTTCGTTTAACGCAAGTGCACGTTATCGTAGACAAGTAATAAAGTGATGAGTAAGATATCGTTCCCACGAAGACTGAATTACTAATTACCGATTTATATGTATTCTAATTTTATTTGAACTGTCGAAATTTTGGATGCAAGTAATATCTAAAGAAAACCAATAATAAATAGTAAAAACGATCGCTTGAAGAAAGAAACTCAAATAAGAAATTAATCTAGGATTGTGAATCCACCCCGTTTATCTGAATTTACTCTCGATTATCTGAAGTTAATGATTTCCCAATTCATTGAAGGCGGAGGTTGCTAAAGTACTCTACCGCCTCTCCCGAGGTCAGTAGATTTTTCTAAAGCGAATAATACACTTTATCCCTAGGTGAATTAATTCGACAATAGGCAAAAGGTACAGAATCTTCAAAAAGGCCACGTAGTTCCTATGAGTATATTCCTATCTCACAAGATAAAACGGTTCTCACCAATATTTCCTCACCAACTCTCCTCTCCTGATTCGAGTTGCGTAATTAAAACAATTCAAGTATAGGCCACACAATTGAAAGCATTAAGAACGATTGGGAAAACTCAACAGAAAAGGGAATTATATAGATAATCAAAAGCAAATTCGTCAAAACATGGGTCTCATCAAAATCCTAGAACAGGTTTTTAGCCTGACATGCTAAAGAATAAAAATACAGAAATAATTAATGAAAGCATAAAGATCAAACGCAGATGAAGAACTCGGATTCCTCCGTTCTTCTGCTTCCGCTCTCTGCTCCTTGGTGTCTTCTGTTTCTTCTCCCTTCAATCCTGTATTTCGTGATAGTCCGATGATGACCTTAAACCCTTACTTATAACTCTTATCAGCCTCCAAAACGCGTCCGTGCGATTAGGTCGAGAACAGGCTCCAAAACGGCCCAGAAACGCGGCAATTTCTATCAAAACTGCCCCGCGGGCCGCGGCTCACTTAATCTGTGCCGCGGCTCACGGTGCTCAGCGCCTATGCCTGGGCGCGTGTTTCTCTTCCTGGGCCGCGGATCAGCATCCTTGTGCCGCGGCTCAGGGTACAGTTGGTTCGGCACTTTCAGGTCGCCTTCGTGTGCCGCGGCTCACTTGGTTCGTGTCGCGGCCCTAGGCTAAAAATCGCCATTTTCGCCCGTTTTTCATCGTTCGAGCTTCCGGACTCCAATTTCCTACAAAACATAAAAGAATAGGGCATTAAAAGCTCATTTATGCAGATTCACACTTCAAATGAATATAAATTAATGATAAATAAGCGTATAAAAATACACTTAACAGTGAACCATGTTGAGATCCCTCCTCTCACCATTGCGGACAAAGACCTACATTTGGATGTTGTTGACTTTGACTATATCATTGTAGTTTGACTAGTTTTTACGCTTTGGTTATGTTTTGCATTGTTTCTAGTTTTCGTTTGAGAACTTCTTTGGGATTTTCTATGAATGTAATAAAGTTGGCCATAATAAATAAATTTTTTAAATTGCTGCAATTGTGCATAAATGAATTTTATTTTTTCCCCTCAAATAGCATGTTTTGTTTATTACAATAAAATTGCTCAGTAAGAATTGCTTGGTTAATTTGATACATTGGTGGATTTTATCAAAAAAAATTTTGATCATGACTAGGCGCATCCTCCTTAGTATTTGTTTATGCTTTGAAAGTACAAACAGAATCAGTGGTTTTAAAAAGCCTTAGCTGTACTGACATTCCTACTTTCTCTACAAGTCTACCAAATTGGAGTTACCAAAAGGATAAATAAGTCGAGATATAAATCGAACACCCCGATGCATTTTAAAATGTTTAAACGCTCCTATGTCCATCATTGCCATAGTATTGTATCAACGATAAAGGATTTGAAAAAGGCTTCAACATTGCTCTATCACTCAAAAAATAGGAAGATACCAAAATAGCAACTTGAAACCAGCACTACTATATGAGTTTTATGATCCATAAAGTGAATGGCTAATGGATGGAAAGATATGGAAGTCTAGTTTCTTAAACAACTAACCATTTATCTATAGACTTCTTAACGAAGGAGTTATTGCTGTTTTAGTGAACAAAGGTCAAGCTGCACGGAAATTATTTCCAGCGATTGTGCTAACTTTAATTCTAACCAACTTGGTCGAACTTTACCAAACTAAAAGTTAGTGAGTTTTCGCCTTGTATTTTATCACAAGACTAATTGACTTTCATGTCTTAGTGTAGATGTCTTGTGGTGAAATTGAGTGCCTTGTCGATAGTGGAACAACCCATACTATTCTTCGGAATAGGCACCTATTTCGGGATATTGTGCCATACATATCCTTAGTGAAAACAATGATTGGTTCCTGCCAAGTAATTCAAGGGACCTGCTCATTTCTTGCTACCTAATGGTACGCACATTAATATCACAAATGCTCTCTATGCCCCAAAAGCAAACCAACCTTGCTAAGTTTTAGGGACATCCGTGCCAACGGTTATCACCTTGATACACATTATGAGAATGGGATAAAATTTTTGTGCGTTACTCTGGCAGAATGCGGAATTCGCCGCGTTCTCGAGAAACTTATGAGTCTAAGTAGTGGTTTATAATAAACTACAATAAGGGTTATTGAATCATACGTTGTGAGTCACGAACTTTGTGATTCCGAAGCATACCAACTATGACATGACCGACTTGGTCACCCTGGACGCGACATTATGATTCACATTTTGAAAAACTCACACAGTCATCCATTTTTCAAGTCCAGAAAACGATTGGAAGCACCGAACGATATCAACATTGATGTGAGTGATTCTGATACCGTATCACCGGCATTGAAGATGGCACGCCCTGATGAGGTTGACAGTGCATATTCTGCAAGTCCCGAGACTTCCGTGGACATTTCTAATGCCCATAAATAATTTTGTAAAGCCCGTTCACTCGCAAATTTGATACATTCTACATCATTTTCTAAAGACTTAACACAAAATATTCGCTTCTTACAAAGAATTCAAGGGGACATTTGTGGACCTATTCAGCCAGACTGTGTACCATTCAGATACTTTATAGTTTTGGTCGATGCATCGACGCGATGGTTACACGTCTCCGTGCTATCCACAAGAAATGATGCATTTGCAAAACTCCTAGTACAAATTATCAAGTTACGGGCTAACCACCCCGACTTTCCAATATCGTCATTAAGATTGGACAACACTGGTGAGTTTATGTCAAAGTCCTTTAACGACTATATCATGTCGATTGGGATTGAAGTTGAACATCCCATCCACCATGTTCACTCACAGAATGGACTTGCTGAGGCTATGATTAAGTGGTTACCGCTTATCGCCCGAGCATTGGTATTGCGCACCAACTTGTCGATTCTGCCGGAGGTTATGCAATTTTGTATGCAGTCATACTTATTCGCTTTCAACCCACTGCCAAACAACCATTTTGTGCATTTCAATTGGTAACTGGATATGAGCCTGATATATCACACTTATGCATTTTTGGTTGTGCCGTCTATGAGCCAATTACGCCTCCAAAGCTATGAATTGCCTAAAATTATCCGCTATTTGGAACCTTTGACATGAAATCTGTTTACTGCAAGATTCACAGACTGTCACTTTGATGAGACAAACTTCCCATTGTTAGGGTAAGATAGGAATCGAATGATTCCAGTTGAACGACAAGAAATTGTCTAGTGCGCTCCCTCCTTGCCTCATCAAGATCCCAGCATGGCTTAATCCAAGCAGGAAGTGCAACGTCTTCTCAGTCTTCAGAAAGTTGCAGATTCGATACCCGATATCTTTACTGATACTGCGAGAGTGACAGGATCTACCATTCCCACTGCGAATGTTCCTACAAGGTTAGAAGTCCCAATTATAGGGCAAGGTTCAGCCTCCCAAAGGAATGATGCCCCCAACGTCGTCCTTAGTAGTGGGACATCTACTTTGGCTGGTCTTATCACTGCTCAAAAGAGCGGGATGCCAGTGGGTAGAAAGGATACCGAACCTCGAAAGATAAGAGAAACGGAGGCACAAAATCCTCTCATTATCGACACAGTGACTCCGCACATGAGATTCTCTCTGACTACGGATATATCCTCAAATCAACAATGAAACGATTGACGGACACATCGGAAATTTTGTTGATGTCGGAGAATAAAGAAATCTCGACATAATATACGAGTGAATACATACTATTGTACAGGTCGTCCATGCTATATAACACCGCCAATCCACTCGGGAATATTACAGTGCCGCAGACCGTCTCCGTGAGGATCTACTATGCTAGATATCAAAACGATACATCAAAACATATGCCAACATGGCTAAATACAAATCAGTAGACCGAATTGGCCTTCCATCAATACATACAACTTAAACTTCATATACATCACTCTATAAATGTAACACTCCCAATCCACTCAGGGATATTACACGCCGTAGACCCTCTCCTCGAGGATCTACCAGGCTGATAACTAAATCAAACATCTAAACATCGCCTTTAAGGCTAAAATGACTCAGTAGACCGACTTGGTCTTTCAATAAATACTTACAACTCAATTCCAAACACATACCCACGCAGGGGTCAAAATACAATAAACTCTCGTACAACGGGGAAAAGATACTGCAGCGGAAAAGAAGATACAACTAGACCAATCCGACATCAACGGATCCTCGTGTGATTAGTATCGTTCATCTTTCATCATCCTTCATGCCGACCCTGTGCTATGCTCCAAAACCTGAATGCAAAAATAGACATCCACCCCCCGAATACTCGGGGGTTAGCAAAACTCCACTGTTTTGCTAGTGCAAGTACAAGTGCAAAAATACGAGCCATACAATTCACATTCCACGAATAACAATAACCAGGAATCCTTAAAGATTTAAAATACCACGAAACGAATACTTCCCGAGGCAAGAATTTGAGTAAAACTTTCCAAATCCGAAAGATCACAAATAACGAGAATGGTTTGCAAAATGGTTTAAAATACCCTCGGGAGTTTTAATAGAAAACAAATTAGGATTATCAAATCCTTCTCTTTCCAAAATCAACAGGGTCACAGCCCAAAGGTTTTATTTTCGCAAATAGAAAACCGACAACAATTCACAGGGCCAGAGCCCAACATCACGTGTCCTCAACGGACATAAAATCAACGAAACGTAATCACGCACGCGCATCGCCTAGGACCGGGACGCTACCACAGACATCCCACCCGAGGCCTCGAAGGACCCTCCCGAGCTGGCTAGCGAAACAAATCACAACATCTCACGGTTGGATCAATCACTTGTTGCATCCTGGCCACATGATCGCATGCCATGTGCCACCGTAGATTAACTTTGGCGCTCACGGTTGGATCAATCACTTGTTGCATCCTGGCCACATGATCACATGCCATGTGCCACCGTAGTTTTTCTTAGGCTCTCACGGTTGGATCAATCGCTTGTTGCATCCTGGCCACATGATCACATGCCATGTGCCACCGTAGGCCCCGCCCACATTCACACAATCACACACATAGCACAATGCAACAAAGATATCCAAATAATTCATCCAGAGGCATCAACACTTAGCAAAACACCACGTCAAACCACAACGCACCGAAATGAAATAATATACGTCCACACGCAATACCAAGTGCAACATCAACACCAAACATATCCATAGAGTTCACATAGTCATTCTCAAACCACACCATTCACAAAACACACGCGTTTTGAAAGCAATCCTTTAACAAGGCTAAACCGAATCTTTTGAAAGTTCAATTCAAACGACCACACAAACACATTTAGACGATCACCAATTATCATATCCACAAAACAAGAATTATATGGACAAGGTACTTGCCTCAAAATCGGCACGCAAGTATCCCGACGAAGACGGCTCAACCGGAAAGCTTCGAAACGCCCGATGCAATCGAAAAGAAGGACGACAACGAACGGAAGGGTTCAACTCGGTTTCTTCGCAAGAAACTCGACCCTAACAATATATAATCAATAAATCATCGATCATACGAGGAAGAATAATCGTAGAACGCCCGAAAACCTCTCTAAGACATTTTACCGGACACCTTCAAGGCGTCAGTCAAGAACTCGACCCAAATAACGAATCGATACGATCCAACCATGGAATAATAAAGGAAATGATATAAAACATCTAAATAATCATCAATCCATCACAATCCTAAGTTAAATCGGATTAAAACGGATGAAAACAACCAAAACACCCAAATTCCCCAAAACTAGATTTCTAGGAAATTCTGACCTGATTCGGTAGATCGGAGGATGTTATAGGACGGATGATTGATGATATGAACCTCAACACTTCATGGATTCATTGTCCAACAACATCTCTAGATGATTCACACACCCACAGCCGCGTACGGGAAGAAAAAGAATGAGAAATGGTCAAGAAAACGCCGCTGTGCCTTAAATAGCCGATCACGGCCGTGTTACGACGAATCGCCATGGCTTACGTACGTAACCGACCATGGCCGAACTCACTGCCTGGAAATGCCGGAAGCGTTACGTACGTTACCGGCCATGGCCTTACGTACGTAACCGGCCTTACGTACGTAACTGCCGATCACTACCGCACGTTACTCGGCCAGGGCTAGCCTGGCCCGAGCATGCCCGGCCATGACTCGGCCGGGACCAACTCCGACGGCCCGAACGACCCCGAAACCCGAACCTGAGTACGAATAGAAGATACGGTTACGAAGTACTCGCAAAGACGAATCCGAGCACTAAGAGAACACATGATTCCGACCACCCGAAGGCTCGAAATTCGACAACGGAATGTAATTACCCCAAACTTTGGGAAATTACGAAAATGGCCCAAAACGCCCGAAAATCACGATACGTGATCGAAACACCAAGCCAAAGCTCGAAACATGAATATTAACATTAAATGAACTTACGAGAAAGTCGAAACAACAGTTTCGGACGAGATTCGCAAGAATCGAACTCAAGTGCGGAAAAACCGCTAAAAAGCACCGAACTCAACAAAACGACACCGAAACGAACTCGGATGACAAAAAGTGCAGAATTAATCATTCTCAGAATGACGAAACGGTCATGAGCGAGTCGTCAAAACGGACTTCCGCCGAAAAAAAGAAATTACCGGAAATCGAAATCACGGTATTACATTCTACCCTCCTTAAAAGAAGTTTCGTTCCAAACTTAAAATAAGTAGGGAGAAGCAATATCCACTGTCAGGAAAACTCGACGAGATACCCAAAAACCGAAAACTCGCGCCCGACGGCGAAACGCTGCAAGAAATGCAAAGGAACATACGGCGTGAAAACACGCTCCACGACGACCAACACAATGCCACCGATAGAGAAATAATAAAACCAACAAGTGACAAGCGTCATCAAGCAGTAATACATCCAAGTTGATTATCCGAACAATAACAAAACACAACGAACGAAAATCACTATGATTGACCACCCCAACGGTACATCAATCAAAACGCGAGCCAATCAAGAAATACTAATTCCACCGCTCAAGGGTTGGAAGATCGAAAATGAGACAAATTTCCCGAATATAAGGAAATTAGGAAGGAGTTTGAATGCTCAACAATCACGAAACGAGATCAACAAAAACCGAACAATCAAACGATCGAACCACAACGGTCGAGACAACAAAAATCGAACAATCATGTTCGAATCACGAAGAACAATAAAATTCAAACAACAACTCCCAGGTTCACGTCTCGGCTCGAGACAATATATGATCCAGTAAAAGCAACAAGATGTGATTCACATAAGATCCATAGGAAAGGGAATATCAATTGAAAAGTCACAATGACAAACGAGTAATTTCGAAACACCACACTCGTTCGATCAATGAAAGCAAGGGATAGGGCAAGCTCAGAAAATGTTAACGAACATAAACGAGTCGACAGAGTCGAAAATATAGAAGTTCAAAATCTAATCCACTTCGAATAAGAGAACTAGTAAAACCAGATGATGTCACTTCCGAACAAGGTTCACAAGAATCGAACCGAACTCGAAAAAGTCACAGCGATAACCAGATTGACCCAAAACAAGATCACAGCTCGTTCGAACGACGAAACCGAAATACAGAACAAGTTTAGAAAGTATCAACGAACACGAGCGAGTCGATAGACTCGAGAAAGAGAAAATGCAGGAGTCTAAAAACAACACGGGTACTACATTCGACCTCTTATAAAAGAAGGTCGCCCCCGCAACTCACAACAGCGAAATCAAGGTGACGACACAACAAGCAACTCACAGAAACATCCTTCAAAGGCCTCTCAAAGCCGATTCCGATGATCGTGTCAAGCGCGAACTTCGAAAGTCTCGGTAGCCAATTCGCAAATCGAATTCGGTGTCCCTCGAGTCCACACTTGAAATGTGTTACCAACGAGAAGGACAGTTTACACGTGCATGCCCCGGCACATCACGGTTGAAACGCCTCAGCTCGGCATACCGAAAATACAGATGCTAGATACAATGGAACTAACACCGCAAAACAACATACCGGAGATGCCAACTCAGCATAACATATCAACGCATACAAAAATCACAACAACAACGGCATCGTTCGACGATTACAACGGCCCAAACGATAGCCAGCACACAACCATAAACATCATGAAACGATCACCAATGTGCATAAACGCATAAAAATCCAAGCTTTAACAGCTCACACAGGTGCGATAACACGCAAGCCACCACGAAATGGCAACAATAAAGATCGTCATCACACCTCCCACAATGGGCTAACAAAACATATGCGTGGCGAACGACTCAACGTTCACACCACCAATTCAATCACAATTCGGAGGGCTAACACCCTAACAACAATACCAACATCATACACACCTTCTCCGACCACAAGCACGAAATGATGGGTTTTAAAAACGAAAACCACCCTTTTGAAAATAGTTTGGAAACACCAGTTGATCTTGAGTATCACTTTACAAAAAGTAGTGCAAACATTGTTATCGAGACTTTGAAAATCGTCTTGCGTTTGAACAAAAATGAGGACACCTTCTCTTAGTGAAAGACTTTCAGAATATTCGACCCTCGGGTCTAAGTAAAAGTGTTTATAAAACATTGAAAATATCTCAAAACATTTTGGTCCTCGAGTTAGAAGAATTTTGAAATATATTGTGGCACCTTGGACGTACCACGAGAAAATAATTCATTTTAAAAGTACGTCTCAAAATTTATTTTCTAAGATACTCAAGTTTTTCAAGGATAATTCAATGGGCTAGAATGCCCAAAAATTTCAGGTAATTACGCGGAACATTATAACGCCGTGGGCCCCACGCCAGAAGCCACCAGGCTAAAAACCATTTAAAAAAACGTCAAAAGTTGATGACGGTAATATTTCAAAACTCACGAAGCCATTTAGAAAATAATAAATCATAAGAATTTCGCCAAAACGATCAAGGCCGTAATGCCAAAAACTCGGTTAAGGAATCGGTTTTGAAATAAAACTCGATCGGTAAAATACCGAAATCCATTACAAAAGAACTCACACAATGGATAAAAGAAATAAAGTCAAACATGCACAAGACACCAACACTACTCCTCATATGAACGAAAAATGGGAGTCAAACAATCACATATCACGAAATCAAAATCCATAAGAGGATTCCGTCACTTAACAAATAATCATAAAAATAGCTCGTGTCACACGAGGCTCAACACAAATAAGGGAGACTTACATCCACAGTCGCACGAAGATGATGATCGCCACGATACTAATCACGACCAACAAACTCGCACGACGCGTCGCGACACGACTTAGTCGACAAAATCCGACGAGACAAAAACTCAATAGACACCATCGACTGACGGCTAGGTTTCCACAACCTAAGCTCCGATACCATTCTGTAACACCCCAATCCACTCAGAATATTACACGCCGTAGACCCTCTCCTCGAGGATCTACCAGCCGATAACTAAATCAAACATCTAAACATCGCCTTTAAGGCTAAAATGACTCAAGAGACCGACTTGGTCTTTCAATAAATACTTACAACTCAATTCCAAACACATACCCACGCAGGGGGTCAAAATACAATAAACTCTCGTACAACGGGAAAAGATCTGAATGGAAAAGAAGATACAACTAGACCAATCCGACATCAACGGATCCTCGTGTGATTAGTATCGTTCATCTTTCATCATCCTTCATGCCGACCACGTGCTATGCTCCAAAACACGAATGCAAAATAGACATCCACCCCGAATACTCTGGGGTTAGCAAACTCCACTGTTTTGCTAGTGCAAGTACAAGTGCAAAAATACGAGCCATACAATTCACATTCCACGAATAACAATAACCAGGAATCCTTAAAGATTTAAAATACCACGAAACGAATACTTCCCGAGGCAAGAATTTGAGTAAAACTTTCCAAATCCGAAAGATCACAAATAACGAGAATGGTTTGCAAAATGGTTTAAAATACCCTCGGGAGTTTTAATAGAAAACAAATTAGGATTATCAAATCCTTCTCTTTCCAAAATCAACAGGGTCACAGCCCAAAGGTTTTATTTTCGCAAATAGAAAACCGACAACAATTCACAGGGCCAGAGCCCAACATCACGTGTCCTCAACGGACATAAAATCAACGAAACGTAATCACACACGCGCATCGCCTAGACCGGACGCTACCACAGACATCCCACCCGAGGCCTCGAAGGACCCTCCCGAGCTGGCTAGCGAAACAAATCACAACATCTCATGGTTGGATCAATCACTTGTTGCATCCTGGCCACATGATCGCATGCCATGTGCCACCGTAGATTAACTTTGGCGCTCACGGTTGGATCAATCACTTGTTGCATCCTGGCCACATGATCACATGCCATGTGCCACCGTAGTTTTTCTTAGGCTCTCACGGTTGGATCAATCGCTTGTTGCATCCTGTCCACATGATCACATGCCATGTGCCACCGTAGGCCCCGCCCACATTCACACAATCACACACATAGCACAATGCAACAAAGATATCCAAATAATTCATCCAGAGGCATCAACACTTAGCAAAACACCACGTCAAACCACAACGCACCGAAATGAAATAATATACGTCCACACGCAATACCAAGTGCAACATCAACACCAAACATATCCATAGAGTTCACATAGTTATTCTCAAACCACACCATTCACAAAACACACGCGTTTTGAAAGCAATCCTTTAACAAGGCTAAACCGAATCTTTTGAAAGTTCAATTCAAACGACCACACAAACACATTTAGACGATCACCAATTATCATTTCCACAAAACAAGAATTATATGGACAAGGTACTTGCCTCAAAATCGGCACGCAAGTATCCCGACGAATACGGCTCAACCGGAAAGCTTCGAAACGCCCGATGCAATCGAAAAGAAGGACGACAACGAACGGAAGGGTTCAACTCGGTTTCTTCGCAAGAAACTCGACCCTAACAATATATAATCAATAAATCATCGATCATACGAGGAAGAATAATCGTAGAACGCCCGAAAACCCCTCTAAGACATTTTACCGGACACCTTCAAGGCGTCGGTCAAGAACTCGACCCAAATAACGAATCGATACGATCCAACCATGGAATAATAAAGGAAATGATTTAAAACATCTAAATAATCATCAATCCATCACAATCCTAAGTTAAATCGGATTAAAACGGATGAAAACAACCAAAACACCCAAATTCCCCAAAACTAGATTTCTAGGAAATCTGACCTGATTCGGTAGATCGGAGGATGTTATAGGACGGATGATTGATGATATGAACCTCAACACTTCATGGATTCATTGTCCAACAACATCTCTAGATGATTCACACACCCACACCGCACGGAAGAAAAAGAATGAGAAATGGTCAAGAAAACGCCGCTGTGCCTTAAATAAGCCGATCACGGCCGTTACGACGTAATCGCCACGGCTTACGACGTAATCGCCATGGCGAACTCACCGCCTGGAAATTCGAGCGTTACGTACGCATCGCCATGGCCTTACGTGACGAATCGCCTTACGTACGTAATACCCGATCACTACCGCACGTTACTCGGCGGTGGCCCGCCCGAGCATGCCCGGCCATGACTCGGCCGGGACCAACTCCGACGGCCCGAACGACCCCGAAACCTGAACCTGAGTACGAATCTAAGATACGGTTACGAAGTACTCGCAAAGACGAATCCGAGCACTAAGAGAACACATGATTCCGACCACCCGAAGGCTCGAAATTCGACAACGGAATGTAATTACCCCAAACTTTGGGAAATTACGAAAATGGCCCAAAACGCCCGAAAATCACGATACGTGATCGAAACACCAAGCCAAAGCTCGCAACATGAATATTAACATTAAATGAACTTACGAGAAAGTCGAAACAACAGTTTCGGACGAGATTCGCAAGAATCGAACTCAAGTGCGGAAAAACCGCTAAAAAGCACAGAACTCAACAAAACGACACCGAAACGAACTCGGATGACAAAAAGTGCAGAATTAATCATTCTCAGAATGACGAAACGGTCATGAGCGAGTCGTCAAAACGGACTTTCGCCGAAAAAAAAAGAAATTACCGGAAATCGAAATCACGGGTATTACAATAAAAACTCATACCCGCACAGAGGTCAAAATACAACAATTACTCCCACACGACGGGAGAACACTACAGCGGAAAATAAAATATAATACGACCACCAGTACCAAGTACTAGTCTGCTTGTGATTAGTATCATTTATCTCCCATCATCCTTTGTATCGGTCCCGTGGTTTGCTCCACTAGAACCTGCACGTACCTGAATGCAATACAGACATCCACCTCCCGAATTACTCGGGGGTTGGCAAAATTTCACTATTTTTCTAGTGCAAGTATAAAGTGCAAATACGAGCGATACACAACATATTCCAAGAATATAATAATCTGAATAATCAACCGATCAAACACAACTAAAGACTTCCTGAGATATTTCATTTGTGCAAAATAATTTGAAGCCATGAAATGCAGTAATAAAGCAAGTAAACAAATTTTAAAGCATTTTACAGATCTCAGGAGTTTTTAGAGGAAAACATTTTAGGACTAAAGATTCCTTATCTTTTCAAAAATCACCTAGGGTGACAGCCCAAAAATTTACTCGGTTCTCGAAAACTATAATATAATATGATAAGTATCAGTTTTATACACTTATCCATGGTTTGTATCGATATATTTCACCCATAATTGAGCTTGTCTACTCGTTTTTGCTTAGAATTAATTAGCTTTTAATAATTTTATTATTTATCAGATGAAGATGTAAATTTAGTCTTAATCGGGTTGAATTATTGATTTACTCAAGAAATAACATGTGTATAAAATATTCTCTTTGTTGAATTTTATGTATTCATGTTGTAGGCCTTTCCGAGACTAGTTCGGCAGTCTTTCCGATTCAAAATCAGAGTTAAATATCAAAAGTTATCATCCGAAGAAGATTTGGGGCAAAAACGCAAAGTGATAAGTGTCAGTTTTATACACTTATCCATGATTTGTATCGATATATTTCACCCATAATTGAGCTAGTCTACTCGTTTTTTCTTTTAATTAATTAGTTTTTAATAATTTTATTTTTATCGGATGAAGATGTAAATCTAGTCTTAATCGGATTGAATTACTGGTTTACTCAAGAAATAACATGTTTATAAAATATTCTCTTTGTTGAATTTTTATGTATTCATGTTTTAGGTCTTTCCGAGACGAGTTTGGCAGTCTTTCCGGATTCAAAATCAGAGTTATATATCAAAAGTTATCATTCGAAGAAGATTTGGGGCAAAAACGCAAAGTCTAAGAAATTCTGGGCTGAAAATGAAGTCTGAAACTCCATACGGGCGTGTACGGGCGTAACTCACAAATGCAAAAAACGTAGCCATGTTACGGCCGTAACTCCTCAATGTTACGGCCGTAACTCTTGGCAGATTTTTGATCATTGCCTATTTTTTTATACTTTTGGTCTATTATTGAGGGGATGGCTGGCATTGATCCGATCTATTGTAATAATGATGGAGTTTTGGAGCTATTAGATGACTTTAGGTGTATAAATAGACCCCTTAGATCCATCATTATTCATCATTCATCTTATATTTTTCCACTTTTTGTAATATTTTCTTTTTGTGTGAAGAACACACTTGTGTTCTTGAGTGATTTGTGTAATAGTGGTATAGCAAATGTTGTTCAGGGAGTTTTTTGCTTCTTTCTCGTTTATCTACTAAGGGAGTTAGGATCAATTCCTTCTTTTTTTCAACTAATAATGACCACTCAAGCTTGTATTATGTTTATTAAACCCTTCATGGGCTAAGTTACCTTAGTTGGGATTATAAACAAGGTTAGTTATGTTATTTAAGTTTGTATAAAGATCTACTATGAATTACTTATTGTTGTGTGTGATTTTCATTGTTTTAACAATCTTTATTTATTTGGACAATAAATGACGACATTTATGGTCTTCATATGTTTCGAAAGAAAATATGTTTGATTAGATCAAATGATCTTCACTCTAAGTTGTTCTAGGGGATAGAAATATACCTCTAGACCTTAGATGATTCTTTGAGTTATTTTCATAAAACCTGATGCTATGTATTGAAGCCAATCAACATAGAAATATAGTGGATTGGTTCAATATATAAGGGGCGTTTTATAGTTTGAAAGAGAAACCGTCTTTTTAAGGAAAATCGAATCTACACAACATAATAAGTAAATTCATCTTATGATCTACTATACATCTTCTATAACTAATGATGAACTAAGTTTGTAATCCCAACTATTTCATTTTGTCTTCTATTAATCTATTATTAGTGCAATCTTTTATTTCATTGAATTTTAGAACTATTATTGCAATTTTCTTTGCAATTGTCAAACCAAACTCTTAAATTGTGTGTTTCAATCTTATAAATCTCTATAACAAATAGTTAAATAGTGTGTAATTCAATATATAACCTAGCTTCCTCGTGGGATCGATAAACCGGACTCAAAAAGTCCACTTACTACTTGATACGATATCGTGCACTTGCGATAGTTACACTAAAGACGTGTCAAGTTTTTGGCGCCATTGCCGGGGAAGTATAAGTGTTATTTTTGAAATATTACATTGTAAACTATTTTTATAGATACAATTTCTCGACGTTGTAACTTAGTATTTGTAACACCCCCAATCCACTCAGGGATATTACACGCCGTAGACCCTCTCCTAGAGGATCTACCAGGCTGGTAACAACATTTAACATCTTGACAATGCCTTCAAGGCTAAAATGACTCAGTAGACCGATTTGGTCTTTCCACAAATACATACAACTCAAATACAACTCATGCCCACGCAGGGGACAAAATACAACCACACCCGTGCTACGTGAACAATATAGCAGCGGAAAATAAAGTACAACTGAACCAATACACGATGTACGGTTCCTCATGTGATTAGTATCGATCATCTTTCATCATCCTTCGTGCCGACCCTGTGTTATGCTCCAAAACCTGAATGCAAAAACAGACATCCACCCCCCGAATACTCGGGGGTTAGCAAAACTCCACTGTTTTGCTAGTGCAAGAACAAAGTGCAAATACGAGCCATACAATTCACATTCCACGAATAACAATAACCAAGGATCCTCAAAGATCCAAACAAAACGAAAAGTACTTCCCGAGGCAAGGGTTTGAGAAAACATTTCAAAATCGACATATCATAAATCAATGGAAGTAATTTATAAAACGGTTTAGAATGCCATCGAGAGTTTTGATAGAAAACAATTTAGGATTATAAAATCCTACTTTTCAAAATCCAAAAGACAAAAGGGGTCACCGCCCAAAGGTTTACTTTCTGAAAAATGACATTAACCAAACCATTGGGATTTTAGCCCCAAATCCGTAAAATGACTTTTACAAAACCATTGGGATTTTAGCCCCAAATCTCATCAACTCACAGTACACAAGAACGACCACAAGGTACGTCTCCCAACATCAAAATCCACAAATAAAGGATTTAAAACAAACAACAAAATACTCTTGTGCCATCCTAGCCAAGTAAGCCAAACGAACAACTTACCTCTTACACACTTAGTCGATGCATGCAATCATGAAAACCGTTCAAAAGCACTCATTTCCGGAAATGCCAATATCAAATCACATTTGTAAAATTCACCACAATTAACCGTCGATCCACACCTCCGTGGACCCCTACCGAGACCCCGTCGGATCTAACCCGTAGTGGTTAAAAGCAAAGCTCGTCGATCCACACCTCCGTGGACCCCTACCGAGACCCCGTCGGGTCTAACCCGTAGTGAGCATACACACACACACGTTACTCATGCAATACTAATATGCTAAGAATGTAAGTTCATTAAGAATACTCACTAGAGATGGCCATTAACTCGACACCATTATCAAACTCTTCAAAACACCATAACAAGATTAAATACGGAATACACAATTCCATAACTTTAAACAATAGGAGTATCATCATAAAATCCTTCAACGTTCAAAATAACCAAATCATAATCAATTCTCAAAACACCGTTCACAAATCATACTCGTTTTGAAAGAAAGCCTTTAACGAGGCCAAACCGAAATCCTTTGAAACTTCATTTCAAATAACCAAACAAACACATCAAGACGACCACCGATCATCATATCCATAAAACGAGAAAGTATGGGCAAGGTACTTGCCTCGATACCACGAGCACGGAACCACGAACGGATACGGCTCAACCGGGAAGCTTCGGAACGCCCGATGCTAACGAAAAGGAAGACGACAACGAACGGAACGGAAGAATCAAGCATGACCGCGAGGAACCGACGAAAATGAACCTAACGATTCGAATAGCACAATCACAACCACTTCTAAACGATTATGGAAATGGAATACACCCGGAAAACCCGCCTATGATTCATGTATATTCGTACCAAAAATAACAACGAGGGCGGACCACAACCAAACCCTCTCGATTCCGTAAAAATCCACAAAATATCCATGAATCCGTAGAAAAACTAAAGATACTAACAATATTAATCGTATTCATCATGAATCCACCAACAAAACGGAACGAATCGGAAGAAAAACCCAAAACCCCCAAATTAATCGAAAATAGGGTTCTAGAAATATTACCTTTGGAGAATCAAGAACTAAGATCCGTAGAACACGCGTTAAATCGATTATCCGAGCCTCAAAACCGAAGGAAGATGATGAAAATCGACTCCCGAATGAAGAATGCTTGAGAAGTTCTTCCCCCCTTAGCTCTCTCTCTCGCAGTGAAATGAAGGAGAAGACGACCGATCTCGTCTAATAAGGACGAGATTGCACAATTACCGCTTTGTGTGCCGCGGCATGTGCCAAAATTTTACTCCTGTGTTTCCGCGGTGTCTGCAAGATACGGCTGCGTGCCGCGGCACCCAGTCTGATCGGGTTTTGGTCGCAGATGTCACACGGTGTGCCGCGGCACCGGACGGTGTGCCGTGGCATCGACTCGGCACTTGTGCGCGGCACAGATGGGTGTGCCGCGCACACGCAGCGCCGCCCGACCAACAACTGAAGAAATTTGTGTGCCGCGGCACACACATCTTGTGCCGCGGCCCACGCCCCTTTCTGGGTCCCAAAATGATGAAAATGATCCGGAAAGAGAATAAAACGATAGGAATTAATATTTGGGAACCAATAACACGAAATGGATCCACGGCAACCCCGAAACGGCGGTTCCGCACAACTATAACGAGAATACAGTTCAACAGTTGACGGGAAGGACACACTGAAAGGTACACGAGGGTCACTACGATCGAGAAATACACCAAAAAAAGAAAATTACCGAAATTCGAAATTGCGGATATTACATTCTACCCTTCTTAAAAGAAGTTTCGTCCCGAAACTTAAAACAAGTAGGGAGAAGCAATATCCCCTCCAGGAAAACTCAACGAGATACACAAGAAATGCGTAACTTACGCCCATCGGCGAAACGTTACAAGCAACACAAAGGAATAAACGGCGTGAAAACACGCTCCAGGACGACCAACGCAATGCCACCGGTAGAGACATAATAAAATCAACAAGTGACAAGTGTCATCAAATAGATAACACAATCAAGTCGATTATCCGAACAATCACAAAACACAACCAACGAAAATCAATACGATTGACCAACCTAACGGTATATTGATCAAAATGCGAGCCAAACGCTGAACAAATACGGAATTCCACCGCCTAAGGGCTGGAAGATCGAAAACGAAACTAATTTCCCGAACTGAAGGGAATTACCAAGGAGCCTGAATGTTCACCAATCACGGAACGAGATCAATAAAAACCGAACAATCAAACGATCGAACCACAACGATCGAGACAACAAAAATCGAAGAATCATGTCCGAAACACGAAGGATAATAAAATTCAAACAAAAACTCCAAGGTTCACATCTCGACTCGAGACAATATATGATCCGATGAAAACAAAAGGATGTGCATTCTCATAAGATCCACAAGAAAGGGGATAGCAATTAAAAAGTCACAACGACAAACGAGTTATTCCGAAACAATACCACACTCGTTCGGTAAACAAAAACAAGGGGTAGGACAAGCTCAGAAATGTCAACGAACATAAATGAGTCGACAGAGTCGAAAACATAAGAGTTACAAATCCGATCCACTTCGAATAAAGAACTAATAGAACCAGATGACGTCACTCCCGAACAAGGTTCACAAGAATCGAACCGAACCCGAAAAAGTCACAGCGATAACCAGATCGACCCACAACAAGGTCGTAGCTCGTTCAGACGATGAAACCGAAATACAGAACAAGTTCGCAAGGTATCAACGAACATGAGCGAATCGATAGACTGGAGAAAGAGAAAATACAGAAGTCAAAATAGTACGGGCATTACCTCCGACCTCGTCCACGAAATTCACAAAACGGGAGCAAGGTAACAAGACATTAAACAACCGACACATATCGGAACCATCACCGATGCACACGGTCATACCAACCCAAGCTCTAACAGCTCGCACTTGCGCGACAACGCAGAAATCACCACGAGGCGACAATATTCAACACCGACATCCCACCTCTCACAAGGGGCTAACACAACAAATGTGTGGAAAACGACTCAACACTCACACCGCCAATTCGGTCATACTCGGGAGAAAACATCAAAATGACAACGCGAACATCATACATATATACCCAGCCCTCAAACAGGAATGGATAGGTTTTAAAAACGAAAACCTCATTTTAATAATAATTTAGAAGAACACCGATTGATCTTGAGTATCACCTTTCAAAAAGTACAAACGTGAAACATCGTTATCGAGACTTTGGAGAACCATTTCGCATTTGATAAAAATGAGGACACTTTCTCTTAGTGAAAACTTTCAGAATATTCGACCCTCGGGTCTAAATAAAAGTGTTTCTAAAACATTGGAAATATCTCAAAACATTTTGGTCCTCGAGGCAGAAAAATTTTGAAATATATTGTGGCACCTGGATGTACCACAAGAAAATAACTCATTTGAAAAAAAAATATGTCTCGAAATTTATTTCTAAGATACTCAAGTTTTCGAAAATAATTCAATGCCAAAAGGACGATGCCAAAAGGCTAGAATGCCCAAAAATTTGAGTAATCACACGGAACATCATGGCTGTGGGTCCCGTCGGAACCCTGGCTAAAACCATTTACAAAAATGCCAAAAAGGCTGATGACGGTAATATTTCAAAAACTCACAGAAGCCATTTACAAAATGCTAAATACCGTCATAAGAATTTCGCCAAAATGATCAAGGCCATAATGCCAAAAACTCGGTTAAGGGAATCGGTTTTCGAAATAAAACTCGGTCAGTAAAATACCGAAAGTCATTACAAAAGAACTCACGCAGCGGATAAAAGAAATACAGCTGAACATGCACAATCCAGCAACACTACTCCTCATAAGAACAAAATATTAGAGTCAAATAACCACATTCAGAACAAATCCACTGGCCCCATTCGAGGCCTCTAAGGACCCTCACGCACTGGCTAGTGAACAAGTCGAACGCGTATAAGCACAAAGCTTCCACAAGAGAACTTGTAAAATGTGCAAATCGATTCGAAAATCATCAGCAACAGACAAAAACAATAATAAAAAGACATCACAAGCGACGACACTCCTCGTATAAATCAAATACGAGAGTCGATTAAATACATATCGTGAAATCAAAATCCACATAAGGATTCCATCACTTAACAAATAATCATAAAATAGCTCGTGTCACACGAGACACAACACAAAGAAGGGAGACCTACTTCCACAGGTCGCACGAAGATGATGATCGCCCCATGATACTAATCACGACCAACAAACTCAAACGACGCGTCGCGACACGACTCAGTCAGATAAAATCCGACGAAACAAGACTCAAACAACACGACTTGACCCAACAGCCTAGGTTTCCTCAACCTAAGCTCTGATACCATTTATGTAACACCCCCAATCCACTCAGGGATATTACACGCCGTAGACCCTCTCCTCGAGGATCTACCAGGCTGGTAACAACATTTAACATCTTGACAATACCTTCAAGGCTAAAATGACTCAGTAGACCGATTTGGTCTTTCCACAAATACATACAACTCAAATACAACTCATGCCCACACAGGGGACAAAATACAACCACACCCGTGCTACGTGAACAATATAGCAGCGGAAAATAAAGTACAACTGAACGAATACACGATGTACGGTTCCTCATGTGATTAGTATCGATCATCTTTCATCATCTTTCGTGCTGACCCTGTGTTATGCTCCAAAACCTGAATGCAAAAACAGACATCCACCCCCCGAATACTCGGGGGTTAGCAAAACTCCACTGTTTTGCTAGTGCAAGAACAAAGTGCAAATACGAGCCATACAATTCACATTCCACGAATAACAATAACCAAGGATCCTCAAAGATCCAAACGAAATGAAAAGTACTTCCCGAGGCAAGGGTTTGAGAAAACATTTCAAAATCGACATATCATAAATCAATGGAAGTAATTTATAAAACGGTTTAGAATGCCATCGAGAGTTTTGATAGAAAACAATTTAGAATTATCAAATCCTACTTTTCAAAATCCAAAAGACAAAAGGGGTCACCGCCCAAAGGTTTACTTTCTGAAAAATGACATTAACCAAACCGTTGGGATTTTAGCCCCAAATCCGTAAAATGACTTTTACAAAACCATTGGGATTTTAGCCCCAAATCTCATCAACTCACAGTACACAAGAACGACCACAAGGTACGTCTCCCAACATCAAAATCCACAAATAAAGGATTTAAAACAAACAACAAAATACTCTTGTGCCATCCTAGCCAAGTAAGCCAAACGAACAACTTACCTCTTACACACTTAGTCGATGCATGCAATCATGAAAACCGTTCAAAAGCACTCATTTCCGGAAATGCCAATATCAAATCACATTTGTAAAATTCACCACAATTAACCGTCGATCCACACCTCCGTGGACCCCTACCGAGACCCCGTCGGATCTAACCCGTAGTGGTTAAAAGCAAAGCTCGTCGATCCACACCTCCGTGGACCCCTACCGAGACCCGTCGGGTCTAACCCGTAGTGAGCATACACACACACACGTTACTCATGCAATACTAATATGCTAAGAATGTAAGTTCATTAAGAATACTCACTAGAGATGGCCATTAACTCGACACCATTATCAAACTCTTCAAAACACCATAACAAGATTAAATACGGAATACACAATTCCATAACTTTAAACAATAGGAGTATCATCATAAAATCCTTCAACGTTCAAAATAACCAAATCATAATCAATTCTCAAAACACCGTTCACAAATCATACTCGTTTTGAAAGAAAGCCTTTAACGAGGCCAAACCGAAATCCTTTGAAACTTCATTTCAAATAACCAAACAAACACATCAAGACGACCACCGATCATCATATCCATAAAACGAGAAAGTATGGGCAAGGTACTTGCCTCGATACCACGAGCACGGAACCACGAACGGATACGGCTCAACCGGGAAGCTTCGGAACGCCCTATGCTAACGAAAAGGAAGACGACAACGAACGGAACGGAAGAATCAAGCACGACCGCGAGGAACCGACAAAAATGAACCTAACGATTCGAATAGCACAATCACAACCACTTCTAAACGATTATGGAAATGGAATACACCCGGAAAACCCGCCTATGATTCATGTATATTCGTACCAAAAATAACAATGAGGGCGGACCACAACCAAACCCTCTCGATTCCGTAAAAATCCACAAAATATCCATGAATCCGTAGGAAAACTAAAGATACTAACAATATTAATCGTATTCATCATGAATCCACCAACAAAACAGAACGAATCGGAAGAAAAACCCAAAACCCCCAAATTAATCGAAAATAGGGTTCTAGAAATATTACCTTTGGAGATTCAAGAACTAAGATCCGTAGAACACGCGTTAAATCGATTATCCGAGCCTCAAAACCGAAGGAAGATGATGAAAATCGACTCCCGAATGAAGAATGCTTGAGAAGTTCTTCCCCCCTTAGCTCTCTCTCTCTCGCGCAGGTGAAATGAAGGAGAAGACGACCGATCTCGTCTAATAAGGACGAGATTGCACAATTACCGCTTTGTGTGCCGCGGCACAGGCCAAAATTTTACTCCCAGGTTTCCGCAGTGTGCCGCGGCACAGCCTGCGTGTGCCGCGGCACCCGGTACAGTCGGGTTTTGGTCGCAGATGTCACACGGGTGTGCCGCGGCACCGGACGGGTGTGCCGCGGCACTGACTCGGCACTGTGCCGCGGCACCGGATGGGTGTGCCGCGGCACACAGTACAGTTCGCCCGACCAACAACTGAAGAAATTTGTGTGCCGCGGCACACACATCTTGTGCCGCGGCCCACGCCCCTTTCTGGGTCCCAAAATGATGAAAATGATCCGGAAAGAGAATAAAACGATAGGAATTAATATTTGGGAACCAATAACACGAAATGGATCCACGGCAACCCCGAAACGGCGGTTCCGCACAACTATAACGAGAATACAGTTCAACAGTTGACGGGAAGGACACACTGAAAGGTACACGAGGGTCACTACGATCGAGAAATACACCAAAAAAGAAAATTACCGAAATTCGAAATTGCGGATATTACAGTATTCAATTGTGTTTGTCCGGTCAAGTGGCGGATAACGGTACTCCGTGACTATTAAAGTCGGATTCTTCAGTTTCCCATAACAACTGATATTTGTTGATATTACTCTTTTATTTTTATATTTTTTTAATCATGGAAGAAACTTTGAATAAAATTGAAAAAAGATTTCCCTTTCTAAGCAAAAATGTCATTTTAAAAATCTATAAGACGAGACTTGAAAGGATGAGGTTGCTTATGAATAAAAGCATACATTTTGACATAAGATTCATTATTGAAGCCAAAGTAAGAATAGCAGGTGAATTCACAGAAATACCTACTAGATTTTTATCAGGGCTTGGAAAAAGTTCATATGCCAAGAAACGACGAGCAAAGATAATATCCGTTTGCTATAAATGTGCTAGATGGACTGTAATTTAAAATGTCGATCTTTAGGAATTCCATCTACAAACAGAGAAGATAAAATTCAGTTCATTAAGGATGGTCTGAATAAAGAAAATTTAGATAATATCGAAATTTCTCTTGACACGCATCCTAGTGGACTCGTACATTACGGAATTCGATGTTTGTGGAATAAATTCAAACTAGAATATGAACAACGTCTTGGGAATCTGACGTTAAAAGACCCTGTTTGCCAATTTGTAAGAAAATTGGATGTGAAGCTTTTCCCCGACTCATAGAAGGCGTTTAGGCCGTTTTTGAACGTAAAATCAGAGGAAGATGTGAGCCACAATCACAACTACTGTACATATGCGTTAGTATCTTTTATTTTTGTCGTATGGTGAGATTTTCCTAATAAAAAATGTGATACGCGATAAATGCATTCATTATTCTATTGAGTAGTTGAAGCGCAATCAACGCAATCACAAACGTGTTAAGCAATTTTTCCTCATTTTTCTTCTATAAATAAACATTGTGCTTGTTTCTTTTATTCATCCCTCAAACTTTTACTTTTCTCTTTTTCTCTCAAATAAATTTCTTTTCAAAAAATGGAGTCATCATCTTCCACAAAAAAATTTAGCACAGTCTGCATTTTTGGTGGAGCTAGTTATGGAAAAGAGGCATGCTTTACTGAAGCAGCCCACAACTTGGGTCGTACCTTAGGAGAAAAATGCATTCATGTAGTTTACGGAGGAGGAAGTCTAGGATTAATGGGACGAGCTGCTGCTTCTGCCTATATGGAAGGAGTAAGAGTGTTGGGAATAATTCCAAAACCTCTGGCTGAAAGTAAAATCACCGGGGCAACTATTGGAGATGAGTTTAGATCTGTAAATATGCAAGATCGCATAACTCACATGATAAATAATTCTGGCGCCTTTATCACCCTTCCCGGTGGCTTTGGCACCCTTGAGGAATTTTTTCATGTGGTTACCAGAGCCTAGCTAAATGTTCATCAAAAACCAATAGGTCTGCTTAATGTCAATGGTTTCATTGATGGTTTACTATCTTTCATCGACTACTCTGCTGAAAAGGGTTTTATTTCCGAGCGTGCTAAACGAATCGTAGTCGTTGCAACAACACCAGAAGAACTAATCAAAAAACTCAATGAATTTGTTCCTCAACCAGATCCAGCTCTAGCTAAAATTGTCTGGATGGAAGATTTTACCGTGAAAAAACGAAAAGTGGATTCATTCCTCTCCCTTTGATAACCCATGTCGGTCCTCTTGTATTTTTACTTTATGTTGTGTGTAAAAATCGTGCTAAATGATGGCAGCTTAAGGAGTTTCTTCTTGATCTCTTGACGCGCATCTATTCGCGATTTATGTATTGTTATTTTATTGCTGTAATTTTTATTGTTAATTTTTTTATAAAAGCATTGATGGCAGCGTAAGGCGACTCTTCGGACTTTCTTGAAGCGCATCTTAAAAATTGTGTTATACTTCCGAGTATATTTTATTTTCTTTTGTTGTTTGCCTCGTATATTTATTCTCTTGCAGATTCTATAAGGCGTTAGCTCAAGCATCAACTTTCATTTCAGGGAGTATTCTGTTTTTCTCCTTGCTTTTTATTTTATTTTTTTTATTTTTAAAACTGAGGACAGTTTTATTTTCAAGTTTGGGGGTGGTATGTTTTAATTATTTTGATGTGTTGGTATTTTGGTGTGTTTTGATTATTTTGGTTATTTGCCTTAAATTTTTTTTTTAGTATATATATATATATATATTGATTTGTGAGATTTCTAGATCTGGCCATAACACCAATAAGTTAGCTATATACAAGTTTCTAAAATCGTTTTAACCGGTAAAAAATTGTATATTCCAAAATTTTTTGAGCCTTAATCTCTCTTTCCTATCCTTGTAGTTATCATTTAAAATCGAGTCATTCGTTACCTTGAGAAAAGAAGAATCAGTCGGTTGATGAAAAATAACACTGAAATTTACTTAATTTGTGGAGTTTTTGATTTTTCATGCTTAGCTAATAAACGATTTTCTGGAAAAATTCTATTCCATAAAAAAGGAGTCATTGGTGAAAAGAGCTACACGTTAGCAAATAACGGTGTGAAAGCTATCACCTAAAAAAAATGACGAAAAGGAGAAGTGTTGAGCAGCAACAGCTGCCTAATTTTGGGGATCCTAAAATTTTGCGAAAAATAAAGGACTAACCATTGTTGGTGCGTAGCTGCCGTCTCACAAAAATTGTGTTGGTGAAAAGAGCTACACGTTAGCAAATAACGGTGTGAAATCTATCACCTAAAAAAAATAGAAATTGTGTTGGTGAAAAGAGCTACACGTGCTATCACTAAAAGGGATGTAGTTTATGAGCAAATTTGAATTAATTAGCGGCTGAATTTCAATACACTCAATTTCGTGAAAAATCACAATATTTGATGACGCCAATGAAATTCTTCTTCATATTGAGTCGAAAAATAAACGAGTGATCGCGAGCAACCATTAAAGGGAGTCGTGTGTATCACGAGTGGGAAAGAAATAATCCACCTTTTGGGGGGAAACCTTGCATTTTGGAATTACAAAATAAAACCGTGTTTTAACTTCAAAATCATTAGTAGATTTATTTTGAATCTTGATTCATTTCTATCTACTGTATAAAGCTGGTTATTGTGTATTAATGGCATTTTGATATCCTTTTCTCTTTTTATATGATTTTTTTTTCTTAATTTATGTGTGTATTATTATTGTGTCTTATTTTTATTTTTATTTTTGGAGTGTGATTAATAAAGAGTCTTGCTCGGGACTAGCAAGAATTCAAGTTTGGGGGTTTGATAAGTTTCAGTTTTATACACTTATCCATGGTTTGTATCGATATATTTCACCCATAATTGAGCTAGTCTACTCGTTTTTGCTTTTAATTAATTAGTTTTTAATAATTTTATTTTTATCGGATGAAGATGTAAATCTAGTCTTAATCGGATTGAATTACTGGTTTACTCAAGAAATAACATATTTATAAAATATTCTCTTTGTTTAATTTTTATGTATTCATGTTGTAGGGCTTTCCGAGACGAGTTCGGCAGTCTTTCCAGATTCAAAATCAGAGTTATATATCAAAAGTTATCATCCGAAGAAGATTTGGGACAAAAACGCAAAGTCTAAGAAATTCTGGGCTGAAAATGAAGTCTGAAACTCCATACGGGCGTGTACGGGCGTAAATCACAAATGCAAAAAAACGTAGCCATGTTACGGCCGTAACTTCTCAATGTTACGGCCGTAAGTCATCAAAGTTACGGCCGTAGCTCCTCAATGTTACGGCCGTAACTCTTGGCAGATTTTTGATCATTGCCTAATTTTTTATACTTTTGGTCTATTATTGAGGGGATGGCTGGCATTGATCCGATCTATTGTAATAATGCTGGAGTTTTGGAGATATTAGATGACTTTAGGTGTATAAATAGACCCCTTAGATCCATCATTATTCATCATTCATCTTATATTTTTCCACTTTTTGTAATATTTTCTTTTTGTATGAAGAACACACTTGTGTTCTTGAGTGATTTGTGTAATAGTGGTATATCATATGTTGTTCAGGGAGTTTATTTGTAAAACCCCCTAAATTCGATAACTTATCATATGTACAATGTACTAAATCATGATGTACTCTAATAATAATTGTTTATAATATACATCTAGTCTCATTTATTTTACTTATTTATTTCGTAAATTATTTTATGAATCAAATAATAAATTAATTAAAATTTGAAGTGGGAACATAAATTCCTAATGGGCCATGTGTGTCAATACTTACACATGAACACACTATAAGACTCAAGCCCAACTTAATAAAATTCCTAAGGCTTTAAATTACACTTCAAAGCCCAACTAATCAAGTCAACTACAACAATAACTAAAACAATATATATATATATATATATATAAACACACACACTAAATGGGGCGACCAAGATGGGAGTAAAAGAGGGGAATCAACAATTTTCTAGGACCCCATGTCCCCCATGCAAGAGACCTCACTTACACCTTCAATTCCCAAGCCCTCATGTATCTCACCTATAAATACCACCACCTAACCCTTAGCCTCATTTTACAACTCCTACCCAACCAAAAAAATCTGCATTTGAGAGTCTAAGAGATAGATAAGGCCGAACCAGGAGGAAGAAGAAGGAGGAGAAAGAAAAATTTCAACAAGAAATAGGTAATCTCATCCCTTATAACTATTTCCATAACTTCTTATGAAATCCTCCATAATCTAACCTTAATCTTAATACATGCAAACATAATACTCATCTTGGGGTGCATGTGGACCGGCCAAACTATGTAGTAGTAGAGGAGAGGTCGTTTTCCAACTTTCAAGACTTAGAACCGACGAAATCCGGCTAAATCAAGGTGGGTGAAAACTCTTTCAAACTTTAAAGTAGAAATCTATTCTTTTTCTTGTGATGCATGTGTTAAATATGAAGTATTTCAAGATTCTTTTGATATGATCTTTGTTAAAATCTTCATGTTATAATTTCATGTTATGATTTTATGTATAACTATGTGAAATTCGTTTTTCTTAAACATAATCATCAAATATTATGAAAAATATGAAAGTATATACTAATCTGAAATTCTTGTATAAATGCATGTTTTTAAAGATGAATGTTATGGTTATAACAAAATGCAACATGATTTATCAAATTTAAACGACAACCGATTTGGTAGTCGGGTGCCGATTTTGTGATAACTTGAAAGTTATATATTTTCTTCTAAATGTTGTTGAAACCCTACCAAAATCTGAAATCTTGTGTTATATGATTATGTTATGATATATGGATAATTTATTTGCGGCCAAAACGGGACTTGAAATGAGTAAACAGAGCTTTGGGCATAAATTGTAATTTCCTAAAGTTTGAGGACTAAACTGAAAATTTCGAAAAATACAACATTCTGGACCTTGGACAGTACGTATTATACCACGTATAGGCTGTCCATTAAGTTTCAAGCGATTCGGAGTTCGATATCTAAACTTAATAGTCCAAATCGCAAATTTTAAATAATTTCCGGGCCAAAACGCAAAAATTTCAAACTTTTGTACCAGGTCCGAAATTTTATGGAATTTTCATAAATCTGTAATTCCAGGTTCATCACGAGTCATCTCGTAAAATTTCATTAATTCCGAGCTAAATTCATAGCTCTATATGCCTCGGAACGATTTCCTTAAGTTTTGGGGCAATATCGTAATTTTTGGAAATTTCAGTCCCGAAACTGGAAATTTTCGAATTTTTCTTAAACCTGGAGTCGAGAAATTATTTTTGGCTTCCTTATAAAATTTTATAACCATCCGACTTCGTTTCATACTCCAACGCTTAGGTTTGAACCTAAGAGCAAAAACGTCCTTTCAAACTATTTATGAAACTCTCGTTTCGTTTCTTCGAACCTACCCGTTTAATATATCTGATCTGAACCCACCAGACCGTTAATAAATTATTGAGAATAATTTCAAGTTTATATACAAGTCCTATTCCGCATTACCGGGCCACAAATATAATTATCCATATTCCATACTTAATCAAAAGACGCTATTAACCTTACTGACCGAACGTTTACGTGATACTTGTGAAATGCGTCAAATTGATAACTGTGACTGTCTGGGAACTAAGTGCTATACAAACAAAGTGCCACGGACGGCTTCGCCTCTAACTCTATCGGAACAAAGTGCCACGTCGACGGACGGGGGCCACCTCTTGAGTCCATATGAAACAGAGTGTCGACCTACAATCTGGGGGCCACCTCTTGAGCTGTAGGAGCCACCTCTAGAGTCCCAAATCGTGTCAGGGACGGTTAGATCGAGTCTTGGATCGAGCAGCGCGGCTGCGGTTCATGAACAAAGCTACCGTTGTTTCCTATTCCCATAACCGAGGAATGGAGTGTTCCGAGGGACCTGGGTCGTAGACTTGGGGTATAATCGCGATTATGGTGTGATCCGGGTATTGACCCACAACTAAGGACATACCGAGCCCAGATAAGAGATAAGGAAGCACACGCTAAGTGTGAGAGCGAAGGCTCAGCATCTTGGGGCGACGGTCCAAATCTTGGGGCGACGGCCTATCTTGCTAGGGGTAATAAGGAAAGTCTAGAATCCAAAGTCGACATCGGCAGGATTCGAAACTGAATTGACTGATCGACTGATTGACTGACTGCCTAACTTGACATCCGTCCACGGGGACTGGATTATAATATTATAACTACACAATGACTATTGTTTATAAAATTCCGACATAATTGGAATTGTTTTCATTTCTTTTATAATTGATAAAATCATGCATCACCTAAAAATTTTTCAAAGGAAAGAGCCACACTCGCACACGATCACCCACTCACTGAGTCCTTTTGTCTCACCCCACCGTTTTCCCTTTTAAACCAGAGAACGAGCCACCAGCCGAAGACGAAGAGATTCTCGAGGAAGAGACTGATTAGAAGACTGCCATCAAGACTTAGAATTTCTGTTGTTATCCCAACTTGTAATAGTTAGTTATGCTTCGTACTTAATTCGTTTGGTATTTTTTCGCTGCAAACTTATGAACAGTGTAATTTCGATTATCAGCTTTGTCACAGCGAATCTTAGTACATCGGGCTAAGATGGTTGTTTGAAATGTTATCCAATCGTTATTTTGCTTCCTCTATTTATTACTGCATCTTGATTGATTGATCGACCGATGCGTCGCGCCCTCATCTTTCCCGATGTTGGGGGCGTGACATGAGTGGTATCGGAGCCCGCTTTGTGAGAAGGACACTTACAACGGGCTAACCAGGATAAGATTCTTCAGACTTAGATGGTAATTCCACCTAGGACGAAGTGAACCATAGGATTGAGACCTAATGTAGACTTCTCGAGTCAATTTTCATTAAAGATCTCTTTCGACTTATCGCTATTCACTTGGAATATGCATAATCAAATTCAAAATTCCTAAGTCATTGGCCAAAGTACTTTATTAAGTACCCACGGAATTTCCCCGACTGAACCAATCCTTCTGTTGAACTCTTGAAACGGATATAGTTTATTTCACTTATCCATTTCTCAAAGTCATCTCACTATTCATTCAAAATTGATGAAGTTCCTTTAAACTCTACTAAACTCCATTACTTCTTAAAATGGGGTATTATTGTTCGTTTGTCGTTAAAATCATATAAGCTTTTGTTGAATCATTAATTCACTGCCTTAATGATTATTCATGCTTAATAGAGCCTTATATTGGATATTAGATTTTACAAGATATTGACTTAGTTTCATTTTATTAGTTTTATGGACCCCTCTGGCGAGAAAGATTTAACCAAGGAAAATCAGAATACTCCTAACTCGACATGAATGCTCAGGCGGATAAGCCAAATTTAACCAGAATCAACTACTAGTGTTCAATCGTACACTTAATTCTGCATAACAACGTAGAATACTAATAATTCCGCATAAGAGCAAAAATCCTCCCACATTCCCCTAACTTATAATAGATGGCTGACCGAAGATGCGGACGTCCACGTGTGAACCGTGATGAACTCTAAAAACCATTAGCATTTCATAGGTTGCTAATTCCTCAAAAACATCTTCATAAAATCACGTCCTCGCATGAATCGTGAAGAGCAGCATCAGCGCGATTGTCGCTCATGCTCTCCTCTACGAGGAGGAATTGGGAACGATGCCATGGCCCAAGCCCTCACTCAACTAATGAACTTCCTACAACAACAGACTGCTAACAACGGAAACCACAATGAAACTCATGATCGTACCCTGGAAAGATTCTTACGTTTCAACCCGCCGACCTTTGACGGGGAACTCGACGATATCAAAGCTGAACTCTGGCTAGAGAAAATTGTGGGAATTTTCAATGCCCTTCAGTACACTGATGAACAGCGGATATCACTGGCTGCATTCCGACTCGAGGCCGCAACTCATGACTGGTGGAGGAATGTCAACGAGTGCTGGACGAGGGAAAACCGTGTCAGAACATGGGCTAACTTCCTGACCGACTTCCAAACTCAGTACGTGTCAGCAGCAGCCAGAGAGGCTAGACGAGATGATTTCTACCACCTGAAGCAAGGAACCATGACAGTCGCTCAATATGAAGCCCAATTTAACAGATTGTCTAAATACGCACCGGGATTGGTTACAATGAAGAGGACAAGCTCTATAAGTTCACTATAGGACTGAGGCAGTCGCTTCAACAGAGTCTTCTAACTGTTCAGCTGACGACACTTACTCAAGCAGTAGAAGCCGCCACCCGGATAGAGAGTGGAACTGCGAGGTTAGCGCAACAGCAAAGCCGTTTCTCCAACGCCAAGAGGCCTGCTACCCGACCAACATCAATGCCACCACAGAAGCTTAAGAGGATGAGAACTCGAGAAAGTTCGAGTGGAACGAAGGCACCAGTTCTCAACAAACCAACAATGCCTTGCACCCACTGTGGAAGGAAAGGGCATAAATCAGAGTTGTGTTGGAGGAAGCTCGGAAAGTGCCTACGTTGTGGCAGCCAAGATCATCAAATTCAAGAGTGCCCAGATATGAACACCCCGGAAATCAAACCAGCTATTGCAGCCAAACTAGGAAACAACAAAGGGAAAGCCCCAGCTCGAGTGTTCGCATTGACTGGTCAGGAGGCACCAGAGAACAACGATGTGGTGGAAGGTACACTCCTGATATCTAATCAACTTGCACGAATACTTATAGATCCAGGATCATCCCATTCGTTTGTTGCACCGCATTTTTCTAAGAAACTTAATAGACCGTTAGAATCTTTATCATTATGCCTAGAAGTATCTACCCCGATGGGAGTTAGTCAGCTAGCAGATAAAGTCCATTCTGCGTGTGATGTGATCATCAGTGGTAACTGTTACTCTGCCGATTTAGTAGTGCTTCCAATATTAGAATATGATGTCATCCTAGGAATGGATTGGCTATCTAAGCACTACGCACAATTGGATTGTCATTCTAAGATAGTTACGTTTTGCGAACCTAACAAGCCAATTGTGGAATTAATTGGAGACGCTAGAGTCAACCTAGCACCTATTATATCAGCTATCAAAGCTAGTAAGGCAGTTGCCAAAGGGGCGACCGGATTTTTAGCCTTCATCATCAACAAACCCATGAGTAAGTCAGGAATAGAAACTATACGTGTGGTATCCGAATACCCTGACGTATTTCCCGAAGAATTGACCTCCCTACCACCTGACAGAGAAGTTGAATTCAATATCGAAATCATGCCTGGGAAGGCACCCATTGCAAAGGCACCATACCGAATGGCACCACTGGAGCTGCAAGAGTTGAAGGTCCAACTGCAGAAGTTACTCGACGTGGGTTTTGTGCAACCCAGTGTATCACCTTGGGGAGCTCCGGCATTGTTTGTCAAAAAAAAGGACGGAACATTGAGGCTTTGCATAGATTACCGTGAACTCAACAGCGTTACAGTTAAAAATAAGTATCCTCTCCCGAGGATAGATGAGTTGTTTGAACAACTCCAAGGAGCTACAGTGTATTCCAAGTTCGATAATGATACTACCAGTTAAAGATTAAGAATGAAGATGTTCCTAAAACTACATTCCAAACTAGATACGGCCACTACGAGTTCGTAGTGATGCCTTTTGGACTCACGAATGCTCCTGCGGCATTTATAGATTTAATGCATAGAGTATTTCAACCATATCTCGACCGATTCGTAGTATTTTCATCGATGACATACTCGTGTACTCTAAGTCGGAAAAAGATCACGAGAGACATCTTAGACTAGTGTTGGATACATTAATGCAGCACAAGTTGTACGCCAAGTACAGCAAGTGTGAATTTTGGTTGAGGGAAGAGGCATTTCTAGGCCATATTATTTCTGGAGAAGGGATTGCAGTTGATCCATCTAAGATAGAAACTATTATGGATTGGAAGAGGCCAGAAAATGTAACTGAGATCAGAAGTTTTCTTGGACTTGCGGGATACTACCATAAATTCATCAAAGACTTCTCGAAGATAGCGGGACCCCTCACCCGGCTAACCCAGAAACAAGTGAAATTTGATTGGACGGATAAATGCGAGTCAAGTTTCCAAGAACTCAAGAAGAGACTTACCACCGCACCTATACTGACACTTCCAGAAGGAACTTAAGGATTTGTCGTATATAGTGATGCCTCAAAGGATGTCCTCAGTGCCGTTCTGATGCAGAATGGTAAAGTTATCGCGTACGCTTCCAGGCAACTCAAGACGCACGGGAAGAATTATCCAACGCACGACCTCGAACTTGCTGCAATAGTATTCGCCTTAAAGAAATGGCGACATCATTTATATGGCGTTGAATTCACCGTGTTTACTGATCATAAAATTCTCAAGTACCTATTTTATCAGAAGGAACTTAATCTCCGATAGAGAAAATGGGTAGAGCTTTTAGAAGATTACCATTGTGAAATTCAACACCACCCAGGGAAAGCGAATGTCGTGGCCGATGCCTTAAGTAGAAAGGCTAGAGCGGCCCGACTCATGGTTCGAGAATGGCAAGCTCTCAAGGAACTGAGCTACCTGAAACCCATTCATGAAGGTACTCGTTTAAGTTGCGCCAACCTCATGGTTGAACCAAATCTATTGGACAATATTCGATTAGCCCAAGAGAGAGATCCAAAACTTCAAGAGTTTAAGGACAAGATCGCTAAGGGCGAGAAACCCGAGTTTACAATTACCGAGGATGGAATTGTAAGGTTTAAGGGACGATTATGCATTCCTCACGACCAGGAACTCAAAAGACGAATTCTCAAGGAAGCTCATTGCTCGAGATATACGATACACCCAGGAGGTAACAAGATGTACCGAGACTTGAAGAAACACTTTTGGTGGGTAAACATGAAGAAATAAGTGGCAGAATTCGTGGCGCGATGCCTCACATGTCAGAGAGTCAAAGCTGAGCATCAGCGACCCTCAGGACTACTACAGCCACTAGAAGTCCCTGAATGGAAATGGGAAATGGTAACCATGGATTTTATCACGTATTTACCGACCACAAGAGGAGGCTATAACACCATTTGGGTGATCATCAACAGACTGACGAAATCATCACATTTCGTGCTGGTTAAAAAGGACGACAGTTTGCAAAAGCTGGCTAGGACCTATATTAAAGAAATCGTTCGACTTCATGGAGTGCCAACAGACATAGTATCGGACAGAGATCCTAGATTCGTATCTCGCTTTTAGAAAGTCTTTCATAAGAAATTAGGAACTTCCTTAAGCTTCAGCACAAGTGCGCATCCCCATACCGACGGGCAATCTAAACTAACCATTCAAACCCTTGAAGATATGTTGCGAGCTTGCGTACTGGACTTTCAAGGAAATTGGGATCACCACCTGCCATTAGCCGAGTTTGCATACAACAACAGTTTCCAAGCGACAATCGGAACGGCACCTTATGAAGCTCTGTATGGGAGGAAGTGTCGATCCCCGCTCCATTGGGAAATCGATGACCAGTGGATGCCGAAGACTCAACGAACAGAACCTTCAGCAATGAGCACAGATTTGGTGAAGGAATCCGTAGATAAAGTATGACTAATCAAGGATAGGATCCGCACAGCGCAAAGTAGACAGAAGAGTTACGCCGATCAACGTCGGAAGGATCTAGAATTTGAAGTAGGAGATCAAGTCTTCCTGAGGTTAACACCACGGAAAGGTTTGATAGTATCAAGAAAAAGAGGAAAGTTAAGTCCCCGATATGTAGGACCATTCAAAATCACGGAAAGGATTGGACAACTAGCGTACCGATTGGAACTACCACCCAATCTGTTTGGAATGCACGACGTTTTCCATGTTTCGAGATTAAAGAAGTATCACCCAGACCCAACGCACATTCTTACTTCTGATATTCCGCCAATCAAGGATAACTTGTCTTATGAAGAGAAGCCAATCAAGATCCTCGGCCGGCAAGTACGCGAATTGAGGAAGAAGCAAATTCCTTTGGTTAAAGTCGTCTGGTCGAATCACAACAGAGAGGAAGATGCGGCGTGGGAGTCTGAAGAAGAAATGAAGAAATCTTACCCCGAGTTGTTTAAGTAGGAATTTGGGGTCCAAATTCTTCTAAGGAGGGGAGGATGTAAAACCCCCTAAATTCGATAACTTATCACATGTACAATGTACTAAATCATGATGTACTCTAATAATAATTGTTTATAATCTACATCTAGTCTCATTTTATTTTACTTATTTATTTCGTAAATTATTTTATGAATCAAATAATAAATTAATTAAAATTTGAAGTGGGAACATAAATTCCTAATGAGCCATGTGTGTCAATACTTATACATGAACACACTATAAGAGTCAAACCCAACTTAATGAAATTTCTAAGGCTTGAAATTACACTTCAAAGCCCAACTAATCAAGTCAACTACAACAAGAACTAAAACAAATATATATATATATATATATATATATATATATATATATATATATATATATATATATATATATATAAAAACACACATACTAAATGGGGCGACTAATATGGGAGTAAAAGAGGGGAATCAACAATTTTCTAGGACCCCATGTCCCCCATGCAAGAGACCTCACTTACACCTTCAATTCCCAAGCCCTCATGTATCTCCCTATAAATACCACCACCTAACCCTTAGCCTCATTTTACAACTCCCACACAACCAAAAAAATCTGCATTTGAGAGTCTAAGAGAGAGAGAAGGCCGAACCAAGAGGAAGAAGAAGGAGGAGGAAGAAAAATTTCAACAAGAAATAGGTAATCTCATCCCTTATAACTATTTCCATAACTTCTTATGAAATCCTCCATAATCTAACCTTAATCTTAATACATGCAAACATAATACTCGTCTTGGGGTGCATGTGGATCGTCCAAACCATGTAGTAGTAGAGGAGAGGTCATTTTCCAACTTTCAAGACTAAGAACCGACGAAATCCGGCTAAATTAAGGTGGGTGAAAACTCTTTCAAACTTTAAAGTAGAAATCTATTCTTTTTCTTGTGATGCATGTGTTAAATCTAAAGTATTTCAAGATTCTTTTGATATTATCTTTGTTAAAATCTTCATGTTATAATTTCATGTTATGATTTTATGTATAACTATGTGAAATTCGTTTTTCTTAAACATAATCATCAAATATTATGAAAAATATGAAAGTATATACTAATCTGAAATTCTTGTATAAATGCATGTTTTTAAAGATGAATGTTATAGTTATAACAACATGCAATATGATTTATCGAATTTAAACGACAACCGATTTGGTAGTCGGGTGCCGATTTTGTGATAACTTGAAAGTTATATGTTTTCTTCTAAATGTTGTTGAAACCCTACCAAAATCTGAAATCTTGTATTATATGATTATTTTATGATATATGGATAATTTATTTGCGGCCCAAACGGGACTTGAAATAAGTAAACAGAGCTTTGGGCATAAATTGTAATTTCCTAAAGTTTGAGGACTAAACTGAAAATTTCGAAAAATACAACATTCTGGACCTTGGACAGTACGTATTATACCACGTATAGGCTGTCCATAAAGTTTCAAGCGATTTGGAGTTCGATATCTAAACTTAATAGTCCAAATCGCAAATTTTAAATAATTTCGGGGCCAAAACGCAAAAATTTCAAACTTCTGTACCAGGTCCGAAATTTTCTAGAAATTTCACAAATCTGTAATTCCAGGTTCATCAAGAGTCATCTCGTAAAATTTCATTAAATTCTGAGCTAAATTCATAGCTCTATATGCCTCGGAACGATTTCCTTAAGTTTTGGGGCAATATCATAATTACTCGAAATTTCAGTCCCGAAACTGGAAATTTTTGAATTTTCCTTAAACCTGGAGTCAAGGAATTATTTTTGGCTTCCTCATAACATTTCATAACCATCCGACTTCATTTCATACTCCAACGCTTAGGTTTGAACCTAAGGGCAAAAACGTCCTTTCAAACTATTTACGAAACTCTCGTTTCGTTTCTTCGAACCTATCCATTTAATATATCTGATCTGAACCCATCATACCGTTAATAAATTATTGAGAATAATTTCGAGTTTATATACAAGTCCTATTCCGCATTACCGGGCCACAAATATAATTAACCATATTCCATACTTAATCAAAAGACGCTATTAACCTCACTGACCGAACGTTTACGTGATACTTGTGAAATGCGTCAAATTGATAACTGTGACTGTCCGGGAACTAAGTGCTATACAAACAAAGTGCCACGGACGGGTCCGCCTCTAACTCTATCGGAACAAAGTGCCATGTCGACGGACGGGGGCCACCTCTTGAGTCCATATGAAACAGAGTGCCGACCTACAATCTGGGGGCCACCTCTTGAGCTGTAGGATCCACCTCTAGAGTCCCAAATCGTGTCAGGGACGGTTAGACCGAGTCTTGGATCGAGCAGCACGGCTGCGGTTCATGAACAAGGCTACCGTTGTTTCCTATTCCCATAACCGAGGAACGGAGTGTTCCGAGGGACCTAGTGTAATATCCGCAATTTTCGATTTTCGGTAAATTTCTTTTTTCGGCCGAAGTCCGTTTTGACGACTCTCTCATGACCGTTTCGTCATTTCGAGAATGATTAATTCTGCACTTTTTGTCATCCGAGTTCGTTTCGGTATCGTTTTGTTGAGTTCCGAGCTTTTTAGCGACTTTTCCGCACTTGAGTGTGATTCTTGCGAATCTCGTCCGAAACTGTCGTTTCGAGTTTCTCGTAAGTTCATTTAATGTTATTATTCATGTTGCGAGCTTTGGTTTGGAGTTTCGATTGCGTATCGTGATTTTCGGACGTTTTGGGCCATTTTCGTAATTTCCCAAAGTTTTGGGTAATTACTTCCGTTGTCGAATTCTGAGCCTTCGGGTAGTCGGAATCGTGTGTTCTTTTAGCTCTTAGATTCGTCTTTGCGAGTACTTCGTAACCGTAACTTCGATTCGTATTCAAGTTCGGGTTTCGGGGTCGTTCGGACGTAATTTCTGGCCTCGTCGAGGGGCCTCGCCTGCACTGCAACACGGCCCTAAAACGGCCCCGCTGAGCGCCGTGTCCCGCGCCGGGTCACCCAGACTGGCAGCTGCCGAGACACGGCCGAGACACACGGCGCTGTCTGCTTGTCGCCGTGTCCGGCAGCCTATAAATATGGCCGAGCAATGCTTTTTTCACTCATTTCATTCCCTATCCTTCCTGTCCGCGGCTGGAGTCTTTGGGAAGTCGAAGACATGTTGTTATACTATGAATCCACGAAGTTTTGGAGTTCATAACATCAATTGATCATCACGTAACATCCTTCAATCCAGCGAATCAAGGCAAGTTTTCTTAAAATCTAGTTTTGGGGATTTTGTTCGATTTGTCCGTTTAATTCGTTTTTGTAACACCCCCAAATCCCCTCACGGATATTACACGCCGTAGAACCTTTCCTCAAGGATCTACCAGGATAGTAACAACGTAGAACATCTCAACGATGCCTTCAAGGCTAAAAAGACTCAGTAGACCGATTTGGTCTTTCAACAAATACATACAACTCAAATACAACTCATGCCCACGCAGGGGTCAAAATACAACCACACCCGTACAACGGGAAAATATAGCAGCGGAAAAATAAAGTACAACTAAACCAATACGCGATGTACGGTTCCTCATGTGATTAGTATCGATCATCTTTCATCATCCTTCGTGCCGACCCTGTGTTATGCTCCAAAACCTGAATGCAAAAACAGACATCCACCCCCGAATACTCGGGGGTTAGCAAAACTCCACTGTTTTGCTAGTGCAAGTACAAGTGCAAAAATACGAGCCATACAATTCACATTCTACGAATAACAATAACCAGAAATCCTCAAAGTTCCAAGAACGATAATAATCAAGAATCCTCAAAAATCCAAACGTGACGAAAAGTACTTCCCGAGGCAAGAGTTTGGTAAAACGTTCTAAAACCGAAAGGTCACAAAGCAAGGGAAAACTATTTATAAAACAGTTTGAATTGCCATCGAGAGTTTTAATAGGAAATAATTTAGGATCACCGAATCCTTCGCTTTCCAAAAATCAACAGGGTCACAGCCCAAAGGTTTTGTTTTCGCAAATAAAACCAACCATAATATACAAGGTTAAAAGCCCACGTCATGCATCATCGACGGACATAAAATACACACGCACCCGTGAAGTTTCACTCGTGAATCCAGGTCGAAGCCAATGGAATTCCCTCCGTGGCCCCGTCGAACCCTCCCGAGGTGAGCAAACACATTCACAAAACATAAGCAACCGCACTCGTGAATCCAGGGCTATACCATTGGACTCCCTCCGTGATCCCATCGGACCCTCCCGAGGTGAGCGAAAAACAATCACAAAATATATACACGTAGCGGTGAAGTTTCACTCGTGAACCCAGGTCAAAGCCATTGGAATTCCCTCCGTGGTCCCGTCGAACCCTCCCGAGGTGAGCAAACACATTCACAAAACACAGTACTCACATCGCCTAGGACCGGGTCGAAGCCACAAATCCCACTCCGTGATCCCGTCGGACCCTCCCGAGTTGGCTAGCGAAATACTCAAGCACCACACGTCACCTAGGACCGGGACGAAGCCACGAATCCCACTCGAGGCCTCGAAGGACCCTCCCGAGCTGGCTAGCGAATCACACTCAAGCACGAGTAACATATCACACCGAGGATATCCAAACAATTCACCCAAAGGCATCAAACACTTAGTAAAACAACACGTCAACCACAATGCACCGAAATGAAACAATATACGTCCACACGCAAATACCAAGTGCATCATCAACACCAAACATGTCCATAAGATTCACATACTCGTTCGAGAAACACACCAATCACAAAACACACACGATTTTGAAAGAGGGCCTTTAACAAGGCTAACCAAATCTTTTGAAAACTCGTTTCAAACAATCAAACGAATATATAAAGATGATCACCAATTATCATATTCACAAAACAAGAATAGTATGGGCAAGGTACTTGCCTCGAAATCACAATCGCAACGAGACGACGGATAGGACGCGGTCGAATAGCCCCGAACCCCCGAACAATATCAAGAATGCGATAGCACCACGAGTATTACGAGAATAACACCACACGAATCATCAATCACCAAACGGAATTCAACATCGGAATCCTCGAACACCTATAAACCTCCGGAAGTAACAATAACACATGGTTACGACGAGAATCAAGGCCAAAACAACGGAAATCCCAACAAACTATCGAAGGGAAACTCATTGGGACATTTAATCGAACACTAAATGTTCAATAATTCCCAAGAACACTCGAATCGTCGATCGAGTTAAACAAACTTGACATATGGATATACAACCCATAGAACATGATTAATAACATCATACTACACCAATCGATGTATCAAAATCGGATTAGAAATGAAATCATGAACAATTTCTCCAAAAAGTCAACTTGAAGGATAATCAAGAAATATACCTTGATTCGACGGAATACACGGATTAGATGTTGATATAATCAACAAGGATCTTCCAAAATGCCTTGGAAATGATTAGAATCAGCCAAGAACTCGATTTCCCGAGCCTCCCGTCGCCAGACGCCGAAAAAGGAAGAAAAATCGCGTAGGAAATGAAATCGCCGAGCTGTGCTATATATAGCCGGCAGGTTACGGCCAGAATCGGCAGCCTTACGGCCGTAACTCGGTCCCTTACGGCCGTACTCGGCAGCCTTACGGCCGTAACCAAAGATTCGTCAAAAATCGCCAAAGACTAAATGGACACTTACGACCGTAATCGCACACATTACGGCCAGAATCGCCTTCGTCAGAAGCCGCCAGCGCCATACGGCCGTACCCGATCACGCCTTACGGCCGTAATCGCACACGTTACGGACGTAACCGCACCTTACGGCCAGAACTCGCCAAAGCCAGCCCTCGCTCCGGCCGTGACTCGGCCGTCGCCACTTCGATGGCCCGGACGACCCCGAAACCCGAACCTGAGTAAAAATCGAAGATACGGTTACGAAGTACTCTCAAAGACGAATCCAAACGCTAAGAGAACACACGATTCCGACCACCCGAAGTGTCGGAATTCGACAACGGAAGTAATTACCCTAAACTTTGGGAAATTACAAAAATGGCCCAAAATGCCCGAAAATCACGATACGTGATCGAAACACCGAACCAAAGCTCGCAACATGAATAATAACATTAAATGAACTTACGAGAAACTCGAAACAACAGTTTCGGACGAGATTCGCAAGAATCGAGCTCAAGTGCGGAAAAGTCGCTAAAAAGCACGGAACTCAACAAAACGACACCGAAACGAACTCGGATGATAAAAAGTGCAGAATTAATCATTCTCGAAATGACGAAACGGTCATGAGCGAGTCGTCAAAACGGACTTCCGCCGAAAAAAGAAAATTACCGAAATTCGAAATTGCGGATATTACATTCTACCCTCCTTAAAAGAAGTTTCGTCCCGAAACTTAAAACAAGTAGGGAGAAGCAATATCCCTTCCAGGAAAACTCAACGAGATACACAAGAATGCGTAACTAACGCCCAACGGCGAAATGTTACAAACAACGCAAAGGAATATACGGCGTGAAAACACGCTCCACGGCGACCAACACAACGTCGCCGTTAGGGATATAATAAAACCAACAAATGACAAGCGTCATCAAACGGATAATATAGCCAAGTCAATTATCCGACAATCACAAAACACAACGAATGAAAATCAATAAGATTAACCGACCCAACGATACATCAATCAAAACGCGAGCCGATCGCTGAACAATTACGGAATTCCACCGCCCAAGGGTTGGAAGATCGAAAACAAGACTAATTTCCTGAACTGAAGGGAATTACGAAGGAGCCTGAACGTTCACCAATCACGGAACGAAATCAACAAAACCCGAACAATCAAACGATCGAACCACAACGATCGAGACAACAAAAATCGAACACTTGTGTTCGAATCACGAAGAACAATAAAATTCAAACAGCAACTCCCAGGTTCACGTCTCGGCTCGAGACAACATATGATCCGGTGAAAACAACAAGATGTGCATTCACAGAAGATCCACAGGAAAGGGAATAGCAATCGAAAAATCACAACGACAAACGAGTAATTCCGAAACAATACCACCCTCGTTCGAAGGGGCAGGACAAGCTCAGAAATGGCAACGAACATAAATGAGTCGACAAAGTAGAATACACAAGAGTTCCAAATCCGATCCACTTCGAATAAGAGAACTAATGGAACCAGATGATGTCACTCCCGAACAAGGTTCACAAGAATCGAACCGAACTCGAAAAAGTCACAGCGATAACCAGATCGACCCACATCAAGATCACAGTTCGTTCGGACGATGAAACCGAAATACAGAACAAGTTCATAAAGTGTCAACGAACATGAGCGAATCGATAGACTGGAGAAAGAGAAAATACAGAAGTCAAAATAGTACGGGTATTACCTCCGACCTCGTCCACGAAATTCACAAAAACAGGAACAAGGTAACAAGACATTAAACAACCGACATATAACAGAACGATCACCGATGCACACGGTTATACCAAACCAAGCTCTAACAGCTCGCACATGTGCGACAACGCAGAAATTACCACGAGACGACAACATTCAACACCAACATCCCACCTCTCACAGAGGCTAACACAACAAGTGTGTGGAAAACGACTCAACGCTCACACCGCTAATTCGATCATACTCGGGAGCAAACATCAAAATGACAATGCGAACATCATACCTACATTCCCAACCCTCAAATGGGAATGGATAGGTTTTAAAAACGAAAACCTCATTTTGAAAATAATTTAGAAGAACAACGGTTGATCTTGAGTATCACCTTTCAAAAAAAAAATACAAACGTGATACCTCATTATCGAGACTTTGGAAAACCATTTCGCATTTGATAAAAATGAGGACACTTTCTTTTAGTGAAAAGCTTTCAGAATATTCGACCCTCGGGTCTAAGTAAAAGTGTTTATAAAACATTGAAAATATCTCAAAACATTTTGGTCCTCGAGGTAGAAGAATTTTGAAACAGATTGTGGCACCTTAGAAGTACCGCGAGAAAACAATTCATTTGAAACCTACGTCTCGAAATTTATTTCTAAGATACTCAAGTTTTTGAAAATAATTCAATGCCAAAAAGGACGATGCCAAAAAGGCTAGAAGGCCCAAAAATTTCAGGTAATCACACGGAACATCATAGCGCTGTGGTCCCGGCCGGAACCCTGTGCTAAAAACCATTTACAAAAATGCCAAAAGGCCGATGACGGTAATATTTCAAAACTCACGAAGCCATTTACAAAATGCTAAATACCGTCATAAGAATTTCGCCAAAATGATCAAGGCCATAATGCCAAAAACTCGGTTAAGGGAATCGGTTTTCGAAATAAAACTCTCGGTAAAATACCGAAAGTCATTACAAAAGAACTCACGCAATGGATAAAAGAAATACGCTCAACATGCACAATCCAAAGAACACTACTCCTCATAAGAACAAAATATTAGAGTCAAATAACCACATTCGAACAAAACCAATGGCCCCATTCGAGGCTTCTAAAGACCCTACCGTGATGGCTAGTGAACAAGTCGAACGTGTATAAGCACAAAGCTTCCACAAGAGAACTTGTAAACGTGCAAATCGATTCGAAAATCATCAAATGCAGACAAAACAACAATAAAAAGACATCACAAGCGATTTACACTCCTCGTATAAATCAAATACGAGAGTCGATTAAATACATATCGTGAAATCAAAATCCACATAAGGATTCCATCACTTAACAAATAATCATAAAAATAGCTCGTGTCACACGAGGCACAACACAAAGAAGGGAGACTTACTTCCACAGGTCGAACGAAGATGATGATCGCCCCACGATACTAATCACGACCAACAAACTCAAATGACGCGTCGCGACACGACTCAGTCAGATAAAATCCGACAAGACAAAACTCAACAGACACCACTGACCCGACAGCCTAGGTTTCCACAACCTAAGCTCCGATACCATTTATGTAACACCCCCAAATCCCCTCAGGGATATTACACGCCGTAGAACCTTTCCTCAAGGATCTACCAGGCTAGTAACAACATAGAACATCTCAACGATGCCTTCAAGGCTAAAAAGACTCAGTAGACCGATTTGGTCTTTCAACAAATACATACAACTCAAATACAACTCATGCCCACGCAGGGGTCAAAATACAACCACACCCGTACAACGGGAAAATATAGCAGCGGAAAAATAAAGTACAACTAAACCAATACGCGATATACGGTTCCTCATGTGATTAGTATCGATCATCTTTCATCATCCTTCGTGCCGACCCTGTGTTATGCTCCAAAACCTGAATGCAAAAAAAGACATCCACCCCCCGAATACTCGGGGGTTAGCAAAACTCCACTGTTTTGCTAGTGCAAGTACAAGTGCAAAAATACGAGCCATACAATTCACATTCCACGAATAACAATAACCAGAAATCCTCAAAGTTCCAAGAACGATAATAATCAAGAATCCTCAAAAATCCAAACGTGACGAAAAGTACTTCCCGAGGCAAGAGTTTGGTAAAACATTCTAAAACCGAAAGGTCGCAAAGCAAGGGAAAACTATTTATAAAACAGTTTGAATTGCCATCGAGAGTTTTAATAGGAAATAATTTAGGATCACCGAATCCTTCGCTTCCAAAATCAACAGGTCACAACCAAAGGTTTTGTTTTCGCAAATAAAACCAACCATAATATACAAGGTTAAAAGCCCACGTCATGCGTCCTCGACGGACATAAAATACACACGCACCCGTGAAGTTTCACTCGTGAATCCAGTGTCGAAGCCAATGGAATTCTCCGTGGCCCCGTCGAACCCTCCCGAGGTGAGAAAACACATTCACAAAACATAAGCAACCGCACTCGTGAATCCGTGGCTATACCATTGACTCCTCCGTGATCCCATCGGACCCTCCCGAGGTGAGCGAAAAACAATCAAAAAATATATACACGTAGCGGTGAAGTTTCACTCGTGAACCCGTGTCGAAGCCATTGGAATTCCCTCCGTGGTCCCGTCGAACCTCCCGAGGTGAGCAAACACATTCACAAAACACAAGATCGACATCGCCTAGGACCGGGTCGAAGCCACAAATCCCACTCCGTGATCCCGTCGGACCCTCCCGAGCTGGCTAGCGAAATACTCAAGCACCACACGTCAACTAGGACCGGGACTAAGCCACGAATCCCACTCGAGGCCTCGAAGGACCCTCCCGAGCTGGCTAGCGAATCAAACTCAAGAAAGAGAAACATATCACACCGAGGATATCCAAACAATTCACCCAGAAGCATCAAACACTTAGTAAAACAACACGTCAACCACAATACACCGAAATGAAACAATATACGTCCACACGCAAATACCAAGTGCATCATCAACACCAAACATGTCCATAAGATTCACATACTCGTTCGAAAAACACACCAATCACAAATCACACACGATTTTGAAAGAGGGCCTTTAACAAGGCTAACCAAATCTTTTGAAAACTCGTTTCAAACAATCAAACGAATATATAAAGACGATCACCAATTATCATATTCACAAAACAAGAATAGTATGGGCAAGGTACTTGCCTCGAAATCACAATCGCAACGAGACGACGGATAGGACGCGGTCGAATAGCCCCAAACCCCCGAACAATATCAAGAACGCGATAGCACCACGAGTATTACGAGAATAACACCACACGAATCATCAATCACCAAACTGAATTCAACATCGGAATCCTCGAACACCTATAAACCTCCGGAAGTAACAATAACACATGGTTACGACGAGAATCAAGGCCAAAACAACGGAAATCCCAACAAACTATCGAAGGGAAACTCATTGGGACATTTAATTGAACACTAAATATTCAATAATTCCCAAGAACACTCGAATCGTCGATCGAGTTAAACAAACTTGATATATGGATATGCAACCCATAGAACATGATTAATAACATCATACTACACCAATCGATGTATCAAAATCGGATTAGAAACGAAATCAAGAACAATTTCTCCAAAAAGTCAACTTGAAGGATAATCAAGAAATATACCTTGATTCGACGGAATACACGGATTAGATGTTGATATAATGAACAAGGCTCTTCCAAAATGCCTTGGAAATGATTAGAATCGGCCAAGAACTCGATTTCCCGAGCCTCCCGTCGCCAGACGCCGAAAAAAGAAGAAAAATCGCGTAGGAAATGAAATCTGGCCGAGCGAGGCTATATATAGCCGGCAGGGTTACGGCCGTAACCGGCAGGCCTTACGGCCATAACTCGGTCCCTTACGGCCGTACTCGGCAGGCCTTACGGCCGTAACCGGCATTCGTCAAAAATCTGCCCAGCACCAGCCGGACACTTACGGTCGTAACTCGCACACATTACGGCCGTAACTCGCACACATTACGGCCGTAACCGGCCTTCGTCAGGAAGCTGCCAGGCGCCATACGGCCATACCCGATCACGCCTTACGGCCGTAACTGGCACACGTTACGGCCGTAACCGGCACCTTATGGCCGTAACTCGCCAAAGCAGTTCGCCCGGCCGTGACTCGGCCGTGGCCACTCGATGGTCTTGACGACCCGAAACCCGAACCTGAGTAAAAATCGAAGATACGGTTACGAAGTACTCGCAAAGACGAATCCAAGCGCTAAGAGAACACACGATTCCGACCACCCGAAGTGTCGGAATTCGACAACGGAAGTAATTACCCTAAACTTTGGGAAATTACAAAAATGGCCCAAAATGCCCGGAAATCACGATACGTGATCGAAACACCGAACCAAAGCTCGCAACATGAATAATAACATTAAATGAACTTACGAGAAACTCGAAACAACAGTTTCGGACGAGATTCGCAAGAATCGAGCTCAAGTGCGGAAAAGTCGCTAAAAAGCACGGAACTCAACAAAACGACACCGAAACGAACTCGGATGACAAAAAGTGCAGAATTAATCATTCTCGAAATGATGAAACGGTCATGAGCGAGTCGTCAAAACGGACTTCCGCCGAAAAAAAGAAAATTACCGAAATTCGAAATTGCGGATATTACAGTTTTAACTCAGAATAGTGATGTATTTATGATTATTAAACAATATTATGTCGAATTCCTTGCTGTTTCTCGGTTGAATCGCCGAGTATTCGTCGTTTTATTGAGTGTCTTATCGACGCCTTGAAGGTGTTCGATAAAATGTCGCAAAGAGGATTCCAGCGTTCTACGATTATTCTTCCTCGTTCGTTCGTTAATTTATTGATGGTATGATGTTAGGGTCAGATTTCTCGCAAAGAATTCGAGTCGGAACCCTTCCGTTCGTTGTCTTCTTCGGGGTCCGAGCTTCCCGGTCGAACCGTGATCTTCGGAGCGTTTGGTAGCGGTTATTAAGGCAAGTATCTTATTATACGACTTGTATCTTGCGACTAGTAATTACGTATGATATGTATGGTGATTTTGCTTGCCTTCGTAATTATGTTCCGTTTGAGTTGGTTGTGTTTTCCATAATTTGAAGGCTTTGTGATAATAATGTTATATTAGTATACGTGTTAGGCGTTGTGCCATTTGTGCAGGATTACATATGGGATGGTTGTACACTCGGTTGTGCAATGTATTGTGTACCGAACGTGTGTTATGCTGGTTATGTGTCGTTGATTGACGATAGTTGTTGCGAGTGTTGAGATTGTGTTATGTGTGTGGGATGTACGATTTTGTGGTGATCAATGTGATTGATTAATTGTGCTCATTGTTGTATGTAATGTGGAATAGCTTGATATTTGATGATTATGAGTTGTGTCGTGTCGATGTGTGTGTGTTCCAGGTATGGTCTGACGAGGCCTCTGGAGTTCGGTACATGATGTGTACGAACAAGGTGTGTGATCCAGGTAGGGTCTGACGAGGCCTCTGGAGTTCGGTACATGATGTGTACGAACAAGGTGTGTGATCCAGGTAGGGTCTGACGAGACCTCTGGAGTTCGGTACATGATGTGTACGAATGATGTTTGTGGCCAGGTAGGGTCTGTGGAGGCCTCCGGAGTTCGGTACATGATGTGTACGAACAGTGTGTGTGGTCCGGGTAAGGTCCGTCGAGGCCTCTGGAGTTCGGTACATGATGTGTACGAACAATGATCGTGTAGCAGTGATTGTTCGGGTAACATTTTAAATATGGATCTCGGACTCATAATGATATATTATTTAGTATGCTTTGAAACGAGAATCGGGCTAAGGCCCTAATGTTTACGAAAAGGTTTTGTAAATTGGGACTCGAGGTCCAAAAGAATTTCTGCTTTAAAAATCCCCGAGATGATGTGTTCCTTTTCAAATATCTCTTACTTGAGTTCGAAATTCTAAAACTTCTCGGGAACATTTTGATAATTGATTTACGTATTAAATTCGTAGTTGCTATTTGCTTGTTACATTTCGTATGGTTTGATACTTGCACTAGTAAAACAGTGGAGTTTTACTAACCCCGAGTATTCGGGGGGTGGATGTCTGCTTAAGGCCCGTGTACATGCATTCAGGGGAGCAGTCACAGGATTGGCACAAGAGGATGACGAGTTGTGATACTAATCAAGAGTCGAGAGTTGGTAGAGTTTGGTTGTATTGTTAGAGTTCATTCAGTCTTCCGCTGTATTGTGTTTCGACCCCTGTGTGGGTAATGTTGTTAGTCAGTTCTGTTGATAGAGTTGTGTGACCTCATCGGTCTGTGTGTTTATGTGTAATTGACCTTAACGGTCTATATTATTATATTGTTTGACCCTGGTCGGGCAAGCATTTAGTCGTTTATGGTTGTTTAGCCCGGTAGATCCTTGTGGAAGGGGTCTACGGCGTGTAATATTCCCATACGGTTTTGGGGGTGTTACAATTATGGTATCAGAGCTTAGGTTGCGGAAACCTAGGCTGTCGGGTCGAGTCGAGTCGTGGTTTGTCGAGTAATCTGTTGTCTTGTCGTTCGAGTCGTCAGGTGACAAGTTGAGTTGTGCGTAGTCACAACGTGTAGGATATGTTGTCGGATGAGATTAGTATCGTGGGCGACCGTCATCTCCGTGCGGCCTGTGGACGTAAGTCTCCTCTTTTATGCGAAGTACCTGTGTATCATGATTGTATCTAAATGAGTTAATTGTGGTGCATAATTTTATTTGCACGGTGTTGTGAATATAGTTGTATTTAATACGTGTGACATATAGTATATGTATAAAACTGGGCCTATTGTTGTTTTACCTTTGAACCACTGTGAGGGGTGGTATGGTGTGAAAATTGAGAACCTTGTTGGTTTTCGAATAAGGTATCGACGATTGAGTTCGCGAGAAACTCCGAGGAATGGTTTTGTTATATGTTAAACTAGATGCTGTGAGACGTATTCAATTGGATTGTGCATGTTGGACTGTATTTTTTTTATCCACTGCGTGAGTTATTTTGTAATGGCTTTCGGTATTTTACCGACTGAGTTTTATTTTGAAAATCGATTCCCTTAACCGAGTTTTTGGCATTATGGCCTTGATCGTTTTGGCGAAATTCTTATGACGGTATTCAGTATTTTGTAAATGACTTTTGTGAGTTTTTGAAATATTACCGTCATCGGCCCTTTTGGCGTTTTTGTAAATGGTTTTTATCCTGGTGGGTTCCGGCGCGGGACCCACAACGCTATAATGTTCCGTGTAATTGCCTGAGATTTTTGGGCATTCTAGCCCATTGAATTATCTTTGAAAACCTTGAGTATCCTAGAAATAAATTTCGAGACGTACGTTTAAAATGAATTATTTTCTCGTGGTACATCCAAGGTGCCACAATATGTTTCAAAATTCTTCTACCTCGAGGACCAAAATGTTTTGAGATATTTCCAATGTTTTAGAAACACTTTTACTTAGACCCGAGGGTCGAATATTTCCGAAAGTTTTTCACGAAAAGAAAGTGTCCTCATTTTTATCGAATGCGAAATAGTTTTCCAAAGTCTCGATAACGATGTTTCACGATTGTACTTTTTTTGAAGGGTGATACTCAAGATCAATCGGTGTTTCCAAAATTATTTTCAAAAGGAGGTTTTTGTTTTTAAAACCTATCCATTCCCGTTTGAGGGCTGGGTATGTATATATGATGTTCGCGTTATCGTTATGATGTTGCTCCCGAGTATGATCGAATTGGTGGCATGAACGTCGAGGCGTTGCCACGCAATTATTGTACTAGCCCTCTGTGAGAGGCGTGAACTGGTGTTTACTGTTTATCGCCTCGTGGCGATTTGCGTGTTGTCGCACGAGTGTGAGATGTTGAAGCTTGGGTTTGTACGTTTGTGTACATATGTGATTGTTTCATAATGTTTGTAATTATGTGCTGGTTATCGTTCGGGCCGTTGAGGTCGCCGAACGATACCGTCGTTGTTGTAGTGTTTGTGTGTGTATTACTTTACGATGGTAATCGTTGTATATGATATGTGTTATGATTCTTTGTTGTGCCAAGTTGGCATCTCCGGTTTGTTGTTTTGCGACGTTATATTCCATTGTACCTAGCAGTTGTATTTTTGGTATGCCGAGCCGAGGTGTTTCAACCGTGGTGTGCCGGGGGCATGCACGTACCAATTATTTTTCTCGTCACAGGATCTAGTTTTGCGAGTTAGGTTTCGAGTCTTTCGGGGTGCGAACTTCAGTACAGATATCAGAATCGGCTCTAAGAGGCCCATGGGAGATTTTTATGTCGGCTGATTTTTGTGTTGTTACCTTGTTTCCGTTGTTGTGAGTTGCGGGGACGACATTTCCTTTATAAGAGGTCGAATGTAATACCCGTATTGTTTTTGGACTTCTGCATTTCCTCTTTCTCAGGTCTATCGACTCGCTCATGTTCGTTGGTACTTTATGAACTTGTTCTGTATTTCGGTTTCATCGTCCGAACGAGCTGTGATCTTGTTGTGGGTCGGTCTGGTTATCGATGTGACTTTTTCGGGTTCAGTTCGATTCTTGTGAACCTTGTTCGGGAGTGACATCATTTGGTTCTACTAGTTCTTTTATTCGAAGTGGATCAGATTTTGAACTTCTGTATATTCTACTTTGTCGACTCATTTATGTTCGTTGACATTTCTAAGCTTGTCCTGCCCCTTGTTTTTGTTTATCGAACGAATGTGGTATTGTTTCGGAATAACTCGTTTGTCGTTGTGACTTTTCAATCGCTACTCCCTTTCCTGTGGATCTTATGGGAATTCATGTCTTGTTGTTCTCACCAGATCATCCTGGGAGTTGTTGTTTGAATTTATTATCCTTCGTGTTTCGGACATGATTGTTCGATTTTTGTTGTCTCGATCGTTTGTTTGTTCGTTTTTTGTTCTCATTTCGTAATTGTTGAGCGTTCGTGCTCCTTCGTAATTCCCTTAAGTTCGGGAAATTAGTCTCGCTTTTCGATCTTCCAACCCTTGGGCGGTGGGATTCCATATTTGTTCAGCGATTGGCTCGCGTTTTGATCAATGTACCGTTAGGTTGGTCAATCGTATTGATTTTCGTTCGTCGTGTTTTGCGATTGTTCGGATAATTGACTTGATTGTATTATCCATTTGATGACGCTTGTCATTTGTTGGTTTTATTATATCCCTAACGGCGACGTTGTGTTGGTCGCCGTGGAGCGTGTTTTCACACCGTATATTCCGTTGCGTTATTTGTAACGTTTCGCCGTTGGGCGTTAGTTACACGTTTCTTGCGTATCTCGTTGAGTTTTCCTGGCGGAATATTGCTTCTCCCTACTTGTTTTAAGTTTCGGGACGAAACTTCTTTTAAGGAGGGTAGAATGTAATATCCGCAATTTTCGATTTTCGGTAAATTTCTTTTTTCGGCCGAAGTCCGTTTTGACGACTCTCTCATGACCGTTTCGTCATTTCGAGAATGATTAATTCTGCACTTTTTGTCATCCGAGTTCGTTTAGGTATCGTTTTGTTGAGTTCCGAGCTTTTTAGCGACTTTTCCGCACTTGAGTGCGATTCTTGCGAATCTCGCCCGAAACTGTCGTTTCGAGTTTCTCGTAAGTTCATTTAATGTTATTATTCATGTTGCGAGCTTTGGTTTGGTGTTTCGATTGCGTATCGTGATTTTCGGACGTTTTGGGCCATTTTCGTAATTTCCCAAAGTTTTGGGTAATTACTTCCGTTGTCGAATTCCGAGCCTTCGGGTGGTCGGAATCGTGTGTTCTATTAGCTCTTAGATTCGTCTTTGCGAGTACTTCAGAACCGTAACCCGATTCGTATTCGTTCGGGTTTCGGGTCGTTCGGATGTAATTTTCGATGCGCCGGGAGGGGCTCGCCTGCACTGTGCAACACGGCCCTAAAACGGCGCTCTGAGCCGCGTGTCTCGCGCCGGTCGGCCAGATCGGCACTGCCGAGACACGGCCGAGACACACGGTGCCGTCTGGCCGCTTTGTCGCGCCGCGTGTCCGGCAGCCTATAAATATGGCCGAAAATGCTTTTTTTTCACTCATTTCATTCCCTATCCTTCTGTCCATGGCCGGAGTCTTTGGGCAATCGAAGACATGTTGTTATACTATGAATCCACGAAGTTTTGGAGTTCATAACATCAATTGATCATCACGTAACATCCTTCAATCCAGCGAATCAAGGCAAGTTTTCTTAAAATCTAGATTTGGGGATTTTGTTCGATTTGTCCGTTTAATTCGTTTTAACTCAGAATAGTGATGTATTTATGATTATTAAACAATATTATGTCGAATTCCTTGCTGTTCCTCGGTTGAATCGCCGAGGATTCGTCGTTTTATTGAGTGTCTTATCGACGCCTTGAAGGTGTTCGATAAAATATCGCAAAGAGGATTCGAGCGTTCTACGATTATTCTTCCTCGTTCGTTCGTTAATTTATTGATGGTATGATGTTAGGGTCAGATTTCTCGCAAAGAATTCGAGTCGGAACCCTTCCGTTCGTTGTCTTCTTCGGGGTCCGAGCTTCCCGGTCGAACCGTGTTCTTCGGAGCGTTTGGTAGCGGTTGTTAAGGCAAGTATCTTATTATACGACTTGTATCTTGCGACTAGTAATTAAGTATGATATGTATGGTGATTTTGCTTGCCCTCGTAATTATGTTCCGTTTGAGTTGGTTGTGTTTTCCCTAATTTGAAGGCTTTGTGATAATAATGTTATATTAGTATACGTGTTAGGCGTTGTGCCATTTGTGCAGGATTGCGACGTACATATGGGACGGTTGTACACTCAGTTGTGCAATGTATTGTGTACCGAACGTGTGTTATGCTGGTTATGTGTCGTTGATTGACGATAGTTGTTGCGAGTGTTGAGATTGTGTTATGTGTGTGGGATGTACGATTTTGTGGTGATCAATGTGATTGATTAATTGTGCTCATTGTTGTATGTAATGTGGAATGGCTTGATATTTGATGATTATGAGTTGTGTCGTGTCGATGTGTGTGTGTTCCAGGTAGGGTCTGACGAGGCCTCTGGAGTTCGGTACATGATGTGTACGAACAAGGTGTGTGATCCAGGTAGGTCCGACGAGGCCTGCGGAGTTCGGTACATGATGTGTACGAACAAGGTGTGTGATCCGTAGTGGTCCGACGAGACCTCTCGGAGTTCGGTACATGATGTGTACGAACGATGTTTGTGGCCGGGTAGGGTCCGTTGAGGCCTCGGAGTTCGGTACATGATGTGTACGAACAAAGGTGTGTGGTCCGGTAAGGTCCGTCGAGGCCTCGGAGTTCGGTACATGATGTGTACGAACAATGATCGTAGCGTTGATTGTTCGGTAACATTTTAAATATGGATCTCGGACTCATAATGATATATTATTTAGTATGCTTTGAACGAATCGGGCTAAGGCCCTAATGTTTACGAAAAGGTTTTGTAAATCGGGACTCGAGGTCCAAAAGAATTTCTCGCTTTAAAATCCCCGAGATGATGTGTTCCTTTTCAAATATCTCTTACTTGAGTTCGAAATTCTAAAACTTCTCGGGAACATTTTGATAATTGATTTACGTATTAAATTCGTAGTTGCTATTTGCTTGTTACATTTCGTATGGTTTGATACTTGCACTAGTAAAACAGTGGAGTTTTACTAACCCCCGAGTATTCGTGGGGTGGATGTCTGTTTTGCGTCCAGGTACATGCAGATTCAGGGGAGCAGTCACAGGATTGGCACAAGAGGATGACGAGTTGTGATACTAATCAAGAGTCGAGAGTTGGTAGAGTTTGGTTGTATTGTTAGAGTTCATTCAGTCTTCCGCTGTATTGTGTTTCGACCCCTGTGTGGGTAATGTTGTTAGTCAGTTCTGTTGATAGAGTTGTGTGACCTCATCGGTCTGTGTGTTTATGTGTAATTGACCTTAACGGTCTATATTATTATATTGTTTGACCCTGGTCGGGCAAGCATTTAGTCGTTTATGGTTGTTTAGCCCGGTAGATCCTTGTGGAAGGGGTCTACGGCGTGTAATATTCCCATACGGTTTTGGGGGTGTTACAATTATGGTATCAGAGCTTAGGTTGCGGAAACCTAGGCTGTCGGGTCGAGTCGAGTCGTGGTTTGTCGAGTAATGTGTTGTCTTGTCGTTCGAGTCGTCAGGTGACAAGTTGAGTTGTGCGTAGTCACAACGTGTAGGATATGTTGTCGGATGAGATTAGTATCGTGGGCGACCGTCATCTCCGTGCGGCCTGTGGACGTAAGTCTCCTCTTTTATGCGAAGTACCTGTGTATCATGATTGTATCTAAATGAGTTAATTGTGGTGCATAATTTTATTTGCACGGTTGTGAATATAGTTGTATTTAATACGTGTGACATATAGTATATGTATAAAACTCGGGCCTATTGTTGTTTTACCTTTGAACCACCGTGAGGGGTGGTATGGTGTGAAAATTGAGAACCTTGTTGGGTTTCGAATAAGGTATCGACGATTGAGTTCGCGAAACTCCGAGGAATGGTTTTGTTATATGTTAAACTAGATCTTGTGAGACGTATTCAATTGATTGTGCATGTTGACTGTATTTTTTTATCCACCGCGTGAGTTATTTTGTAATGGCTTTCGGTATTTTACCGATCGAGTTTTATTTTGAAAATCGATTCCCTTAACCGAGTTTTTGGCATTATGGCCTTGATCGTTTTGGCGAAATTCTTATGACGGTATTCGGATTTTGTAAATGACTTTTGTGAGTTTTTGAAATATTACCGTCATCGGCCCTTTGGCGTTTTTGTAAATGGTTTTATCTGGTGGGTTCCGGCGGGACCCACAACGCTATAATGTTCCGTGTAATTGCTCGAGATTTTTGGGCATTCTAGCCCATTGAATTATCTTTGAAAACCTTGAGTATCCTAGAAATAAATTTCGAGACGACGTTTAAAATGAATTATTTTCTCGTGGTACATCCAAGGTGCCACAATATGTTTCAAAATTCTTCTACCTCGAGGACCAAAATGTTTTGAGATATTTCCAATGTTTTAGAAACACTTTTACTTAGACCCGAGGGTCGAATATTTCCGAAAGTTTTTCACGAAAAGAAAGTGTCCTCATTTTTATCGAATGCGAAATAGTTTTCCAAAGTCTCGATAACGATGTTTCACGATTGTACTTTTTTTGAAGGGTGATACTCAAGATCAATCGGTGTTTCCAAAATTATTTTCAAAAGGAGGTTTTTGTTTTTAAAACCTATCCATTCCCGTTTGAGGGCTTGGTATGTATATATGATGTTCGCGTTATCGTTATGATGTTGCTCCCGAGTATGATCGAATTGGTGGCATGAACGTCGAGGCGTTGCCACGCAATTATTGTACTAGCCCTCTGTGAGAGGCGTGAACCGGTGTTCTTGTTTATCGCCTCGTGGCGATTTGCGTGTTGTCGCACGAGTGTGAGATGTTGAAGCTTGGGTTTGTACGTTTGTGTACATATGTGATTGTTTCATAATGTTTGTAATTATGTCTGGTTATCGTTCGGGCCGTTGAGGTCGCGAACGATACCGTCGTTGTTGTAGTGTTTGTGTGTGTATTACTTTACGATGGTAATCGTTGTATATGATATGTGTTATGATTCTTTGTTGTGCCAAGTTGGCATCTCCGGTTTGTTGTTTTGCGACGTTATATTCCATTGTACCTAGCAGTTGTATTTTTGGTATGCCGAGCCGAGGTGTTTCAACCGTGGTGTGCCGGGGGCATGCACGTACCAATTATTTTTCTCGTCACAGGATCTAGTTTTGCGAGTTAGGTTTCGAGTCTTTCGGGTGCGAACTTCAAGACAGATATCGAATCGGCTCTAAGAGGCCCATGGGAGATTTTTATGTCGGTGATTTTTGTGTTGTTACCTTGTTTCCGTTGTTGTGAGTTGCGGGACGACATTTCCTTTATAAGAGGTCGAATGTAATACCCGTATTGTTTTGGACTTCGCATTTCCTCTTTCTCAGGTCTATCGACTCGCTCATGTTCGTTGGTACTTTATGAACTTGTTCGTATTTCGGTTTCATCGTCCGAACGAGCTGTGATCTTGTTGTGGGTCGGTCTGGTTATCGATGTGACTTTTTCGGGTTCAGTTCGATTCTTGTGAACCTTGTTCGGGAGTGACATCATTTGGTTCTACTAGTTCTTTTATTCGAAGTGGATCAGATTTTGAACTTCTGTATATTCTACTTTGTCGACTCATTTATGTTCGTTGACATTTCTAAGCTTGTCCTGCCCCTTGTTTTTGTTTATCGAACGAATGTGGTATTGTTTCGGAATAACTCGTTTGTCGTTGTGACTTTTCAATCGCTACTCCCTTTCCTGTGGATCTTATGGGAATTCATGTCTTGTTGTTCTCACCAGATCATCCTGGGAGTTGTTGTTTGAATTTATTATCCTTCGTGTTTCGGACATGATTGTTCGATTTTTGTTGTCTCGATCGTTTGTTTGTTCGTTTTTTGTTCTCGTTTCGTAATTGTTGAGCGTTCAGGCTCCTTCGTAATTCCCTTAAGTTCGGGAAATTAGTCTCGTTTTCGATCTTCCAACCCTTGGGCGGTGGGATTCCATATTTGTTCAGCGATTGGCTCGCGTTTTGATCAATGTACCGTTAGGTTGGTCAATCGTATTGATTTTCGTTCGTCGTGTTTTGCGATTGTTCGGATAATTGACTTGATTGTATTATCCATTTGATGACGCTTGTCATTTGTTGGTTTTATTATATCCCTAACGGCGACGTTGTGTTGGTCGCCGTGGAGCGTGTTTTCACACCGTATATTCCGTTGCGTTATTTGTAACGTTTCGCCGTTGGGCGTTAGTTACACGTTTCTTGCGTATCTCGTTGAGTTTTCCTGGCGGAATATTGCTTCTCCCTACTTGTTTTAAGTTTCGGGACGAAACTTCTTTTAAGGAGGGTAGAATGTAATATCCGCAATTTTCGATTTTCGGTAAATTTCTTTTTTCGGCCGAAGTCCGTTTTGACGACTCTCTCATGACCGTTTCGTCATTTCGAGAATGATTAATTCTGCACTTTTTGTCATCCGAGTTCGTTTAGGTATCGTTTTGTTGAGTTCCGAGCTTTTTAGCGACTTTTCCGCACTTGAGTGCGATTCTTGCGAATCTCGTCCGAAACTGTCGTTTCGAGTTTCTCGTAAGTTCATTTAATGTTATTATTCATGTTGCGAGCTTTGGTTTGGTGTTTCGATTGCGTATCGTGATTTTCGGACGTTTTGGGCCATTTTCGTAATTTCCCAAAGTTTTGGGTAATTACTTCCGTTGTCGAATTCCGAGCCTTCGGGTGGTCGGAATCGTGTGTTCTATTAGCTCTTAGATTCGTCTTTGCGAGTACTTCGTAACCGTAACTTCGATTCGTATTCAGGTTCGGGTTTCGGGGTCGTTCGGATGTAATTTTCGGTCTGTCGGGAGGGGCCTGCCCAGACCTGTGCAACACGGCCCTAAAAACGGCGCTGCTGAGCCGCGTGTCCTGCGCCGGGTCGGCCAGGACTGGCAGCCTGCCGAGACACGGCCGAGACACACGGTGCTGTCTGGGCCGTTTGCTGCGCCGTGTCCGGCAGGCCTATAAATATGGCCGAGCAGTCGTTTTTTTTCACTCATTTCATTCCCTATCCTTCCTGTCCGCGGCTGGAGTCTTTGGGCAATCGAAGACATGTTGTTATACTATGAATCCACGAAGTTTTGGAGTTCATAACATCAATTGATCATCACGTAACATCCTTCAATCCAGCGAATCAAGGCAAGTTTTCTTAAAATCTAGATTTGGGGATTTTGTTCGATTTGTCCGTTTAATTCGTTTTAACTCAGAATAGTGATGTATTTATGATTATTAAACAATATTATGTCGAATTCCTTGCTGTTCCTCGGTTGAATCGCCGAGGATTCGTCGTTTTATTGAGTGTCTTATCGACGCCTTGAAGGTGTTCGATAAAATGTCGCAAAGAGGATTCGAGCGTTCTACGATTATTCTTCCTCGTTCGTTCGTTAATTTATTGATGGTATGATGTTAGGGTCAGATTTCTCGCAAAGAATTCGAGTCGGAACCCTTCCGTTCGTTGTCTTCTTCGGGGTCCGAGCTTAACGGTCGAAACGTGTTCTTCGGAGCGTTTGGTAGCGGTTGTTAAGGCAAGTATCTTATTATACGACTTGTATCTTGCGACTAGTAATTAAGTATGATATGTATGGTGATTTTGCTTGCCCTCGTAATTATGTTCCGTTTGAGTTGGTTGTGTTTTCCCTAATTTGAAGGCTTTGTGATAATAATGTTATATTAGTATACGTGTTAGGCGTTGTGCCATTTGTGCAGGATTGCGACGTACATATGGGACGGTTGTACACTCAGTTGTGCAATGTATTGTGTACCGAACGTGTGTTATGCTGGTTATGTGTCGTTGATTGACGATAGTTGTTGCGAGTGTTGAGATTGTGTTATGTGTGTGGGATGTACGATTTTGTGGTGATCAATGTGATTGATTAATTGTGCTCATTGTTGTATGTAATGTGGAATGGCTTGATATTTGATGATTATGAGTTGTGTCGTGTCGATGTGTGTGTGTTCCAGGTAGGGTCTGACGAGGCCTCTGGAGTTCGGTACATGATGTGTACGAACAAGGTGTGTGATCCAGGTAGGGTCTGACGAGGCCTCTGGAGTTCGGTACATGATGTGTACGAACAAGGTGTGTGATCCAGGTAGGGTCTGACGAGACCTCTGGAGTTCGGTACATGATGTGTACGAACGATGTTTGTGGCCGGGTAGGGTCCGTTGAGGCCTCCGGAGTTCGGTACATGATGTGTACGAACAGTGTGTGTGGTCCGGGTAAGGTCCGTCGAGGCCTCTGGAGTTCGGTACATGATGTGTACGAACAATGATCGTGTAGCAGTGATTGTTCGGGTAACATTTTAAATATGGATCTCGGACTCATAATGATATATTATTTAGTATGCTTTGAAACGAGAATCGGGCTAAGGCCCTAATGTTTACGAAAAGGTTTTGTAAATTGGGACTCGAGGTCCAAAAGAATTTCTGCTTTAAAAATCCCCGAGATGATGTGTTCCTTTTCAAATATCTCTTACTTGAGTTCGAAATTCTAAAACTTCTCGGGAACATTTTGATAATTGATTTACGTATTAAATTCGTAGTTGCTATTTGCTTGTTACATTTCGTATGGTTTGATACTTGCACTAGTAAAACAGTGGAGTTTTACTAACCCCCGAGTATTCGTGGGGTGGATGTCTGTTTTGCGTCCAGGTACATGCAGATTCAGGGGAGCAGTCACAGGATTGGCACAAGAGGATGACGAGTTGTGATACTAATCAAGAGTCGAGAGTTGGTAGAGTTTGGTTGTATTGTTAGAGTTCATTCAGTCTTCCGCTGTATTGTGTTTCGACCCCTGTGTGGGTAATGTTGTTAGTCAGTTCTGTTGATAGAGTTGTGTGACCTCATCGGTCTGTGTGTTTATGTGTAATTGACCTTAACGGTCTATATTATTATATTGTTTGACCCTGGTCGGGCAAGCATTTAGTCGTTTATGGTTGTTTAGCCCGGTAGATCCTTGTGGAAGGGGTCTACGGCGTGTAATATTCCCATACAGTTTTGGGGGTGTTACAATTATGGTATCAGAGCTTAGGTTGCGGAAACCTAGGCTTTCGGGTCGAGTCGAGTCGTGGTTTGTCGAGTAATGTGTTGTCTTGTCGTTCGAGTCGTCAGGTGACAAGTTGAGTTGTGCGTAGTCACAACGTGTAGGATATGTTGTCGGATGAGATTAGTATCGTGGGCGACCGTCATCTCCGTGCGGCCTGTGGACGTAAGTCTCCTCTTTTATGCGAAGTACCTGTGTATCATGATTGTATCTAAATGAGTTAATTGTGGTGCATAATTTTATTTGCACGGTGTTGTGAATATAGTTGTATTTAATACGTGTGACATATAGTATATGTATAAAACTGGGCCTATTGTTGTTTTACCTTTGAACCACTGTGAGGGGTGGTATGGTGTGAAAATTGAGAACCTTGTTGGGTTTCGAATAAGGTATCGACGATTGAGTTCGCGAGAAACTCCGAGGAATGGTTTTGTTATATGTTAAACTAGATGCTGTGAGACGTATTCAATTGGATTGTGCATGTTGGACTGTATTTTTTTTATCCACTGCGTGAGTTATTTTGTAATGGCTTTCGGTATTTTACCGACTGAGTTTTATTTTGAAAATCGATTCCCTTAACCGAGTTTTTGGCATTATGGCCTTGATCGTTTTGGCGAAATTCTTATGACGGTATTCAGTATTTTGTAAATGACTTTTGTGAGTTTTTGAAATATTACCGTCATCGGCCCTTTTGGCGTTTTTGTAAATGGTTTTTATCCTGGTGGGTTCCGGCGCGGGACCCACAACGCTATAATGTTCCGTGTAATTGCCTGAGATTTTTGGGCATTCTAGCCCATTGAATTATCTTTGAAAACCTTGAGTATCCTAGAAATAAATTTCGAGACGTACGTTTAAAATGAATTATTTTCTCGTGGTGGGTTCCGGCGCGGGACCCACAACGCTAAAATGAAGTATTCGAGGGGTGGATGTCTGTTTTGCGTCCAGGTACATGCAGATTCAGGGGAGCAGTCACAGGATTGGCACAAGAGGATGACGAGTTGCGATACTAATCAAGAGTCGAGAGTTGGTAGAGTTTGGTTGTATTGTTAGAGTTCATTCAGTCTTCCGCTGTATTGTGTTTCGACCCCTGTGTGGGTAATGTTGTTAGTCAGTTCTGTTGATAGAGTTGTGTGACCTCATCGGTCTGTGTGTTTATGTGTAATTGACCTTAACGGTCTATATTATTATATTGTTTGACCCTGGTCGGGCAAGCATTTAGTCGTTTATGGTTGTTTAGCCTGGTAGATCCTTGTGGAAGGGGTCTACAGCGTGTAATATTCCCATACGGTTTTGGGGGTGTTACACATGGGTCGTAGACTTGGGGTATAATCGCGGTTATGGTGTGATCCGGGTATGGACCCACAACTAAGGACATACCGAGCCCAGATAAGAGATAAGGAAGCACACGCTAAGTGTGAGAGCGAAGGCTCAGCATCTTGGGGCGACGGCCTATCTTGCTAGGGGTAATAAGGAAAGTCTAGAATCCAAAGTCCACATCGGCAGGATTCGAAACTGAATTGACTGATCGACTGATTGACTGACTGCCTAACTTGACATCCGTCCACGGGGACTGGATTATAATTTTATAACTACACAATGACTATTGGTTATAAAATTTCGACATAATTGTAATTGTTTTCATTTCTTTTATAATTGATAAAATCATGCATCACCTAAAAATTTTTCAAAGGAAAGAGCCACACTCGCACACGATCACCCACTCACTGAGACCTTTTGTCTCACCCCACCATTTTCCCTTTTAAACCAGAGAACGAGCCACCAGCCGAAGACGAAGAGATTCTCGAGGAAGAGACTGATTAGAAGACTGCCATCAAGACTTAGAATTTCTGTTGTTATCCCAACTTGTAATAGTTAGTTATGCTTCGTACTTAATTCGTTTGGTATTTTTTCGCTGCAAACTTATGAACAGTGTAATTTCGATTATCAGCTTTGTCACAGCGAATCTTAGTACATCGGGCTAAGATGGTTGTTTGAAATGTTATCCAATCGTTATTTTGCTTCCGCTATTTATTATTCCATCTTGATTGATTGAGCGACCGATGCGTCGCGCCCTCGTCCTTCCCGATGTTGGGGGCGTGACATTATTGCTTCTTTCTCCTTTATCTACTAAGGGAGTTAGGATCAATTCTTTCTCTTTTTCAACTAATAATGACCACTCAAGCTTGTATTATGTTTATTAAACCCTTCATGGGCTAAGTTACCTTAGTTGGGATTATAAACAAGGTTAGTCATATTATTTAAGTTTGTATAAAGATATATTATGAATTACTTATTATTGTGTGTGATTTTCATTGTTTTAACAATCTTTATTTATTTGGCCAATAAATGACGATTAATGGGACGAGTTGCTGCCTCTGCATATATGGAAGGAGTAAGAGTGTTGGGAATAATTCCAAAATCTCTGGATGAAAGTAAAATCTCCGGGGCAACTATTGGAGATGAGTTTAGATATGTAAATATGCAAGATCGCATAACTCACATGATAAATAATTCTGGCGCCTTTATCACCCTTCCGGTGGCTTTGGCACCCTTGAGGAACTTTTTCATGTGGTTACCAGAGCCCAGCTAAATGTTCATCAAAAACCAATAGGTCTGCTTAATGTCAATGGTTTCTTTGATGGTTTACTATCTTTCATCGACTACTCTGCTGAAAAGGGTTTTATTTCCGAGTGTGCTAGACGAATCGTAGTCGTTGCAACAACACCAGAAGAACTAATCAAAAAACTCAATGAATTTGTTCCTTAACCAGATCCAGCTCTAGCTAAAATTGTCTGGATGGAAGATTTTACCATGAGAAAACGAAAAGTGGATTCATTCCTCCCCCTTTGATAACCCATGTCGGTCCTCTTGTATTTTTACTTTATGTTGTGTGTAAAAATCGTGCTAAATGATGGCAGCTTAAGGAGTTTCTTCTTGATCTCTTGACGCGCATCTATTCGCGATTTATGTATTGTTATTTTATTGTTGTAATTTTTATTATTTGTTTTTTTATAAAAGCATTGATGGCAGCGTAAGGCGACTCTTCGAACTTTCTTGAAGCGCATCTTAAAAATTGTGTTATACTTCCGAGTATATTTTATTTTCTTTTGTTGTTTGCCTCGTTTATTTATTCTCTTGCAGATTCTATAAGGCGTTAGCTCAAGCATCAACTTTTATTTCAGGGAGTATTCTGTTTTTCTCCTTGATTTTTATTTTATTTTTTTATTTTTAAAACTGAGGACAGTTTTATTTTCAAGTTTGGGGGTGGTATGTTTTAATTATTTTGATGTGTTGGTATTTTGGTGTGTTTTGATTATTTTGGTTATTTGCCTTAAATTTTTTTTTAGTATATTGATTTGTGAGATTTCTAGATCTGGCCATAACACCAATAAGTTAGCTATATACAAGTTTCTAAAATCGTTTTAACCGGTAAAAAAATTGTATATTCCAAATTTTTTTGAGCCTTAATCTCTCTTTCCTAGCCTTGTAGTTATCATTTAAAATCGAGTCATTCGTTACCTTGAGAAAAGAAGAATCAGTCGGTTGATGAAAAATAGCACTGAAATTTACTTAATTTGTGGAGTTTTTGATTTTTCATGCTTAGCTAATAAACGATTTTCTGCAAAAATTCTATTCCATAAAAAAAGGAGTCATTGGTGAAAAGAGCTACACGTTAGCAAATAACGGTGTGAAAGCTATCACTTAAAAAAAATGATGAAAATGAGAAGTGTTGAGCAGCAACAGCTGCCTAATTTTTGGGAACCTAAAATTTTGCGAAAAATAAAGGACTAACCATTGTTGGTGCGTAGCTGCCGTCTCACAAAAATTGTGTTGGTGAAAAGAGCTACACGTTAGCAAATAACGGTGTGAAAGCTATCACCTAAAAAAATGGAAATTGTATTGGTGAAAAGAGCTACACGTTAGCAAATAACGGTGTGAAAGCTATCACTAAAAGGGATGTAGTTTATGAGCAGATTTGAATTAATTAGCGGATGGATTTCAATACACTAAATTTCGTGAAAAATCACAATATTTGATGACGCCAATGAAATTCTTCTTCATATTGAGTCGAAAAATAAACGAGTGATCGAGAGCAACCATTAAAGGGAGTCGTGTGTATCACGAGTGGGAAAGAAATAATCAACCTTTTGGGGGGAAACCTTGCATTTTGGAATTACAAAATAAAACCGTGTTTTAACTTCAAAATCATTAGTAGATTTATTTTGAATCTTGATTCATTTATATCTACTGTATAAAGCTGGTTATTGTGTATTAATGGCATTTTGATCTCCTTTTCTCTTTTTATATGATTTTTTTTCTTAATTTATGGGTGTATTATTATTGTGTCTTATTTTTATTTTTATTTTTGGAGTGTGATTAATAAAGAGTCTCGCTCGGGACTAGCAAGAATTCAAGTTTGGGGGTGTGATAAGTGTCAGTTTTATACACTTATCCATGGTTTGTATCGATATATTTCACCCATAATTGAGCTAGTCTACTCGTTTTTGCTTTTAATTAATTTGTTTTTAATAATTTTATTTTTATCGGATGAAGATGTAAATCTAGTCTTAATCGGATTGAATTACTGGTTTACTCGAGAAATAACATGTTTATAAAATATTATCTTTGTTGAATTTTTATTTATTCATGTTTTAGGGCTTTCCGAGACAAGTTCGGCAGTCTTTCCGGATTCAAAATCAGAGTTATATATCAAAAGTTATCATCCGAAGAAGATTTGGGGCAAAAACGCAAAGTCTAACAAATTCTGGGCTGAAAATGAAGTCTGTGTAATACCCGAGATTTCTGATATGTATTTGAAACTTGTGATATTGTAATTGTTGTACTTTGATCTGAGTATTATTCTCCGTATTTCATAATCCGATGTTGTTGAGCGTATGATTTCACGTTTGTGATTTAAAAATTGTAATTCTGCGCATGTAGCGCACGCTATCGGCTATGTGTAGCGTACGCTAACATGGATCCATAGCGCACGCTACAGAGGAACATTAGCGCACGCTATGCGTGGTCAATTTGATTGAGACGTGTGGTAGGTGAGATCAGGCCGGGGATCTTGGTCGGATTGTGTCGGGATGAACCTGGACGGCTTTCGGGAAAAGCCAAGTCAACGCCTTAGCGCACGCTACAGGCATGTGCATAGCGCGCGCTAAGTGCTGAGTACAGTGAAGTCAGTAGCCGTTAGCGCACGCTACGAGCAGGGACTAGCGCGCGCTAATAACCATTTCCTATAAATAGGACAGCATCTTTTTCGTATTTTCAGTCCTTTCTTTTCCCACATCCGAATTCTTATACTTAGAGTATAACTTCCTACATCCTCATATCAACATCCTAGCTCGTGATTCAAGATTGTAGATCATTGAGGATTGGTGTTCGAGCCTTCGACGTTGGATTGCTTCGATTTTCTCCTTGTTCTTCACTACTTTGAGGTAGGTGATTCTTCACCAATATTAGTAGTGTTCTAAAGGACGATTTGATCATGTTTTTATAGTCAGTTATTTCGTTCTAAATCGATCATCATGTGTTAGAAGGATATTTTCGACGTTTCGGCACTTATTCATCGTATGAACCCTTGAACCTTTTTAGTTTATTGGACTCTTAAGTAGCTTCAAACCAATTTGTGATCAGTAGACGGATATTACCTAATTGTTACGTTTTACACATTGGAATCATGCGTTTTGGAACGTAGGACGAACGGAACTTAGAATATTTCCTTGAAGATCAAGATGAATGATAGTGTAGTAATGATTATACGTATCTTTGAATCTCATAGTCATTTAGTACGTATAGAACTTTCACAAACCTTATTAGCATGATATGCTCGGGGATGACTTGTATTATCACCATAGAATTCATGAGTTCGTCACCATTAGATCCAGTTTTCTACCAGTAGTAATCTGCCATGCAAGGTTAGCGCACGCTAACATACGTAAGTTAACGTGCGCTATCGGGGATAAGTTAACGCACGCTACGTTTAGTACGTAACGTACGTTATGATGTCAGCCGAGTCAGTCGACTGATCAGAGAGAACTGTCAGTCTATGGCTAGCGTATGCTAGGCTTAGACGATAGCGTACGCTAACAGGCAGGCTTAGCGCACGCTACATAGAGTGCGTAGCGCACGCTAAGTGGTTCAGGCAGATTGCATATTTTGAGCTTTTGGGCCATAGATCGAATTGTTAGGCAATCGTTCTGCTTGAGATGATTTGTATATCATTTCTTTTGTTAAGGTTCAAGCTTGCTACGTTGATCGAAGGAGGCGGCCTTCGAGTGTGTTGAGATCATTGAAGTGTTTTGTTCTTGCCATCTTCGAGGCAAGTATCGTAATGTGTTAAAATTGGTATTTTGAGCATGTTTGTGGTTTATTCATGTTGTTGAACATGGAAATTATTGTTGTTAAATTGTCATGATATTCGTTATTAAGTGTTTGTATGTTCATGTTGATGAACATAATGATTTGGCATATGTGTATGCATGAGTGGTGTTTGTGTACGTTGTACGATCTATGCTGAGGGCGCTGGATCGGATGTCCACCTCGTGTTGGTCCGACGGGATCATCTTGGGATCTAGGCTGAGGGCGCTGGATCATTGGACGGGTTATTTCCACCTCGTGTTGGTCCGACGGGATCATCTTGGGATCTATGCTGAGGGCACTGGATCATTGGAATACCCTTGCTGTGTTAATGGAATCTTGTGGATTCGCATTGTCGGATTCCGGTAGCGGAAGTCCGTGAGGTCTGTCTTGTTATGTATTGTTGATGCATATTCGAATTATTTAATATGATACTTGTACTAGCATCCTAACCCCTTCGGGGGTGGATATTTGTTTTGATGTTCAGGTAGCCGAGTAGCAGGGAAACAGCCACAGTACCGACGTGACGACGAAGGGGTTCAGTGATGTTTGTTGTTGTTGATGATTTGTTTTCTTGTTTTGATTTCAGTACTCGAGTACGCGTGTCGTATTAATATCATTTCGATATGGTTTTATTAATTACTCGTTGAACCAGTTGAATGGTTTTGTAAACTTGAATTTCCGCAGTATTGATGTCCTATATTTACATTCATTTAAATTAGCCTTGTAAATCCTTACTTAAAGGGTTTACAGCGCTGTAATTATTCCGAATACCTCGGGGTGTTACAGAATATGGTATCGGAGCTAAGATTCATGGATATCTTGGCAGTCGGGTTTTAGTTGGGTCTGTTTACATTATTTGATTTATGGGTCGTTCGTAACATCACTGTTCAGCCAAAGTCGTCATGTGGACCGTGGTTGTAAGTCTCCTAATCTCTTATACTACCGTTTTACTTAATTACTGTTTTGTGAGTATTGGCGGGCTTTATTTCGAAAACTTTGTCCTGGATATTGAGGAATTGTGTTTACAGTATGTTGAGAGGAGGACGTGGACGCGAACGCGGTCGTGGACGCGAACGGGGTAACATGAGACAGGAGGATTCCGCAACTACCCCGGAATTATCAGCTAGTCGAACCGATTCCCATTCTGGAGGGCAGCAAGGGTCAGTGAATGACGACGCAAATCCTAACATGCCGGGAGTGCTTCAACAGGTGGTGGCGCAGATAAACCAGTTCGCCCAGGTAGTCGACCGCATGCAGACGGCGATGGGACAGCAGCACCACGAGGATAACCGGGGAGACAGATGGCTTGCTGAGGCGGTCAAATTGCACCCGCCAAAATTTGACGGATCTGCTGAGGCACTTACTTGGGATCACTGGCTTAAAGAGTTAGAGAAGATATTCGCGGGTCTTAACTGTCCCGAGGACCGGAAGGTTCCCATTGCCCAGTATTTTCTGACTGGGGAGGCCTTTGATTGGTGGGAAGCTATCCGACCCGAGAATCATAATGCGGATTGGACAAAATTCAAACTAATGATGGAAGCACAGTATTGTCCTCGTCCAGTTAGAGAGGCAAAGATCCGAGAGTTTTTCTCACCACAGAGTTCTAAGCATCGTGATGGATGTAATCAAAACTTTTAATCATCGGTGACTTATGCGACACTTGGTCAGAACGGAGGCAGAAAAGATTTTTCATTTCGATATGCGGATGAAGCCGGAGATTCAGCAGTACATGTCCGGGTTCGAGTGTACTACGTTGCGACAGTATCAAGACAAAGCGCTGGCCTACGACATGAAAGAGGCGGCGGTGGAGAAATCAGTAGAGGCAAAGAAGCAGAAGGTGACCGGCAACTTTGCAGAAAACAAGAGTGGTGGGCCCCGCAAGGGCCAGTCTTCCTTTTATTCGGCTAAGAAACCTCCACATCCTTCTAGAGGTGGAAAGAAGTTCCGGGCAACATCAGTAGTTTCGGACGCATCAAAGAAATGCTACAATTGTGGTCGAGCAGGGCATATTCGACGTGATTGCCCCGCATCTTCTGTGACTTGTTACGATTGTGGACAAGAAGGGCACCGTGCGGCCTTCTGTGGAGTTGCTACTAGATCAGTTGGTACTCGCACTCCAGCGCCAGTTCCGAAGGAGACAAGTGTGAACCAGACGCAGCAGAGTGGATTTCAGCAGCAGAACGTTGGGAAGAGAGAGACATCCAGTGCTGGGTCCGTTCCTCTGCGCCTGTACGAGATGAGGAAATCTGATGATCAGAACACTGCTGTTGCATCAGGTACGATTCAGATCCTTTTGCAACCAGTTAGTGTTTTATTCGATTCTGGAGCTACACATTCTTTCGTATCATTGAACTGTGTAAATCGTTTAAAAATCTCGTGCTTATTTGATTGTGAACCATATGTTGTGGGTTTGCCGAGTGGAGAGAGAATTGTGGGAACCCTAGAGGCTAGAGATTTCCAAGTGTCTATAGGAGGGCGAGATTGGCCATCGAATCTTATTGTAGTTGACATCTACGGTGACGATTTAATTCTCGGAGACGATTGGCTCAACCGTTCTGGAGCTATTCTGAATTACCGAGAGAGAGTCATTTCTATCATTGCTGATGACGGATCTGAACACATATTTCGAGGGTGGAGACCGGGAAGCTCGGGAAAATTGATCAAAGCAATGAAAGCCGTGAAATTACTGAAGCAAGGATGTCATGGACTTTGGTGTTATGCCATGAGGAAAGAGGAAGGAGTAGAGCTCTCGTCTATTTCAGTTGCGAATGAGTTCTCAGATGTATTTCCTGACGAACTACCTGGGTTACCTCCGCAGAGAGAAGTGGAATTCACTATCGAATTAGAGCCTGGAGCAGCTCCTATTTCCAGAGCACCATACCGCATGGCCCCAACCGAGATGTATGAACTCAAGAAGCAACTGGAGGAATTGTTACAGAAGGGCTATATTTAACCTAGCGTTTCTCCTTGGGGAGCGCCCGTTCTCTTTGTCCGGAAGAAAGACGGATCCCTCCGACTGTGTATTGATTACAGGGAGCTTAATAAGATGATGATCAAGAATAAGTATCCTATACCTCGGATCGACGACTTGTTTGATCAACTGCAAGGGGCAAGGGTATTCTCGTAGATTGACTTGCGATCAGGATACCATCAGTTGAGGATTAAGGAATCGGATATACCAAAGTCTGCTTTCAGGTCCCGGTACGGGCATTATGAATTTGTAGTGATGCCGTTTGGACTTACCAATGCTCCTGCGGTGTTCATGCAATTGATGAATCGGGTATTCTTGGAATACTTGGATAAATTTGTGGTCGTCTTCATTGATGACATCTTGATATATTCGAGGGACACAGAGGAGCATGCCGAACATTTACGGGTGGTTTTGAGCACCTTGAGGAAGGAACAGCTGTATGCAAAGCTTTTAAAATGCGAGTTCTAGCTCAGGGAGGTAACTTTCCTTGGGCATGTGATATCAGCTGATGGAGTTCAAGTGGACCCGAAGAAAGTCGAAGCAATCTTGGAATGGGAAGCTCCTAATAATGTGAAAGAAGTCTTGAGTTTCCTAGGACTTGCTGGATATTATCGCCGCTTTGTAGAAGGATTTTCCAAGATTTCTCGTCCGCTCACTCAGCTGTTACAGAAAACTCAAAAGTTTAAATGGGATGAGAAATGCCAGGCTGGTTTTGATGAACTTAAGAAGAGACTGACGACAGCACCTATTTTAGCATTGCCAGATGGAACTAATGGATTCATGGTTTACAGCGACGCTTCAAATCAGGGTCTGGGATGTGTGTTGATGCAAAAGGATAAGGTAATTGCCTATGCTTCTCGGCAGTTGAAACCATACGAAGCAAATTACCCGACTCATGATCTGGAGTTAGCAACTGTAGTCTTTGCCTTGAAAATTTGGAGACATTATTTGTACGGCACTCATTGTCAGATCTTTACAGATCATAAGGGCCTCAAGTACATTTTCAGTCAGAAAGAATTAAACATGAGGCAGAGAAGGTGGCTGGAATTGATCAAGGATTACGACTTAGAGATTCTCTATCATCCGGGGAAAGTAAATGTAGTAGCCGATGCATTGAGCCGTAAACCTGTTTCTCTTCGAGTATTGGAAGCTCTTACGTCCCAAACCAGCATTCAACGAGAACTGATCCGCGAAAGGATTGAAGTATGGGCACCAGGAATTCAAGGGCAACTATATGTGATGGAACTGACTTCATCACTAGTCGGGGAGATCAAGTCTAAGCAGTTGAATGATTCTCTGATCCTTCGGTTATGTGACGAAGTAAAGAAAGGAAAAGCCCCAGGATTCGGGATACAAGACGATGGAGTTCTGAGATTTCAGAGTCGACTTTGCGTTCCCGATGATGATGATTTGAGACGGACTATTCTGAAGGAAGCTCACAGCGCACCCTATTCCATTCACCCGGGCAGCAGTAAGATGTATAAGGATTTAAAACAAAACTTCTGGTAGGGGAATATGAAGAAGGACGTAGCAGAGTACGTTTCGAGGTGCTTGACTTGTCAGCAAGTTAAGATTGAACATTAGCGACCTGCCGGAATGTTAAAGCCGCTTCCGATCCCTGAATGGAAGTGGGAGGACATCTCGATGGATTTCATCACCAGTATGCCAAGGACTAGAACGGGAATGAACATGATTTGGGTTAAAGTTGATCGACTAACCAAGTCGGCTCATTTCCTAGAAATTAAAGATACATGGGGACCCGAGAGATTGGCGCGAGTATTTATTGCGGAGATAGTCAGATTGCATGGGACGCCGAAGACCATTATTTCAGATCGAGATGGTCGATTCGTGTCGCACTTCTGGAAAGCAGTTCACAGGGCTTTGGGGACTGAGCTCAACTTTAGCACGACTTATCATCCCCAAACGGACGATCAGTCCGAAAGGACTATTCAAACCATAGAAGACATGCTTAGAGCTTGTGCGTTGGTTTGGTCAACTGATTGGGAAGTTCACTTGCCCTTGATCGAATTCACTTACAATAATAGTTGGCATGCTTCTATTAAGATGGCACCATTTGAAGCTTTGTACGGGAGAAGATGCCGATCACCCCTGTGTTGGGATGATTCTTTGGATTTGATCGGGACGGAACCGGAATTGATAATTCAGACTCAAGAGAAGATAGCTTTGATTCGAGAAAGACTGTTGACTGCCCAGAGTCGACAAAAGTCTTACGCAGACGTACGTCGTCGTCCTCTAGAGTTCGACGTTGGGGAACATGTACTATTGAAGGTGTCTCCTACATGAGGGATTTTCCGTTTTGGGAGGAGAGGTAAGCTAAGTCCGAGATATATCGGACCATTCGAGATCCTCGAGAGAGTTGGAGATTTAGCATACAGGTTGGCCTTACCGCCATCGCTGAGTCACGTTCACAATGTGTTTCACGTATCCTAACTGCAGAAGTATATACCGGACCCCAGTCACGTCATTGATTTCGACGAGATCGAGATAGCTAATGATGGCACCTTCGAAGAGAGACCAATCAAGATACTTGACAGTCGGATCAAACAATTGAGGAATAAACCAATACACTTGGTTAAAGTACAATGGTCACGACACGGAGTCGAAGAGGCTACTTGGGAAACGGAGGATAGTATGAAGACTAGATATCCGGAGTTGTTTTCATCTTAAGTTTCGGGACGAAACTTCTTTTTAGGGAGGAAGGATGTAATACCCGAGATTTCTGATATGTATTTGAAACTTGTGATATTGTAATTGTTGTACTTTGATCTGAGTATTATTCTCCGTATTTCATAATCCGATGTTGTTGAGCGTATGATTTCACGTTTGTGATTTAAAAATTGTAATTCTGCGCATGTAGCGCACGCTATCGGCTATGTGTAGCGTACGCTAACATTGATCCATAGCGCACGCTACAGAGGAACATTAGCGCACGCTATGCATGGTCAATTTGATTGAGACGTGTGGTAGGTGAGATCAGGCCGGGGATCTTGGTCGGATTGTGTCGGGATGAACCTGGACGGCTTTCGGGAAAAGCCAAGTCAACGACTTAGCGCACGCTACAGGCATGTGCATAGCGCGCACTAAGTGCCGAGTACAGTGAAGTCATTAGCCGTTAGCGCACGCTACGAGTAGGGACTAGCGCGCGCTAATAACCATTTCCTATAAATAGGACAACATCCTTTTCGTATTTTCAGTCCTTTCTTTTCCCACATCCGAATTCTTATACTTAGAGTATAACTTCCTACATCCTAAACACCTCATATCAACATCCTAGCTCGTGATTGAAGATTGTAGATCATTGAGGATTGGTGTTCGAGCCTTCGACGTTGGATTGCTTCGATTTTCTCCTTGTTCTTCACTACTTTGAGGTAGGTGATTCTTCACCAATATTAGTAGTGTTCTAAAGGACGATTTGGTCATGTTTTTATAGTCAGTTATTTCGTTCTAAATCGATCATCATGTGTTAGAAGGATATTTTCGATGTTTCGGCACTTATTCATCGTATGAACCCTTGAACCTTTTTAGTTTATTGGACTCTTAAGCAGCTTCAAACCAATTTGTGATCAGTAGACGGATATTACCTAATTGTTACGTTTTACACATTGGAATCATGCGTTTTGGAACGTAGGACGAACGGAACTTAGAATATTTCCTTGAAGATCAAGATGAATGATAGTGTAGTAATGATTATACGTATCTTTGAATCTCATAGTCATTTAGTACGTATAGAACTTTCACAAACCTTATTAGCATGATATGCTCGGGGATGACTTGTATTATCACCATAGAATTCATGAGTTCATCACCATTAGATCCAGTTTTCTACCAGTAGTAATCTGCCATGCAAGGTTAGCGCACGCTAACATACGTAAGTTAACGTGCGCTATCGGGGATAAGTTAATGCACGCTACGTTTAGTATGTAACGTACGTTATGATGTCAGCCGAGTCAGTCGACTGATCAGAGAGAACTGTCAGTCTATGGCTAGCGTACGCTAGGCTTAGACGATAGCGTACGCTAACAGGAAGGCTTAGCGCACGCTACATAGAGTACGTAGCGCACGCTAAGTGGTTCAGGCAGATTGCATATTTTGAGCTTTTGGGCCATAGGTCGAATTGTTAGGCAATCGTTCGACTTGAGATGATTTGTATATCATTTCTTTTGTTAAGGTTCGAGCTTGCTACGTTGATCGAAGGAGAAGGCCTTCGAGTGTGTTGAGATCATTGAAGTGTTTCGTTCTTGCCATCTTCGAGGCAAGTATCGTAATGTGTTAAAATTGGTATTTTGAGCATGTTTGTGGTTTATTCATGTTGTTGAACATGGAAATTATTGTTGTTAAATTGTCATGATATTCGTTATCAAGTGTTTGTATGTTCATGTTGATGAACATAATGATTTGGCATATGTGTATGCATGAGTGGTGTTTGTGTACGTTGTACGATCTATGCTGAGGGCGCTGGATCGGATGTCCACCTCGTGTTGGTCCGACGGGATCATCTTGGGATCTAGGCTGAGGGCGCTGGATCATTGGACGGGTTATTTCCACCTCGTGTTGGTCCGACGGGATCATCTTGGGATCTATGCTGAGGGCGCTGGATCATTGGAATACCCTTGCTGTGTTAATGGAATCTTGTGGATTCGCATTGTCGGATTCCGGTAGCGGAAGTCCGTGAGGTCTGTCTTGTTATGTATTGTTGATGCATATTCGAATTATTTAATATGATACTTGTACTAGCATCGTTTTGCTAACCCCTTCGGGGGTGGACATTTGTTTTGATGTTAAGGTAGTCGAGGAGCAGGGAAACAGCCACAGTACCGACGTGACGACGAAGGGGTTCAGTGATGTTTGTTGTTGTTTATGATTTGTTTTCTTGTTTTGATTTCAGTACTCGAGTACACGTGTCGTATTAATATCATTTCGATATGGTTGTATTAATTACTCGTTGAACCAGTTGAATGGTTTTGTAAACTTGAATTTCTGCAGTATTGATGTCCTATATTTACATTCATTTAAATTAGCCTTGTAAATCCTTACTTAAAGGGTTTACGGCGCTGTAATTATTCCGAATACCTCGGGGTGTTACAGTCTGAAACTCCATACCGGCGTGTACGGGCGTAACTCACAAATGCAAAAAAACGTAGCCATGTTACGGCCGTAACTCCTCAATGTTACGGCCGTAAGTCATCAAAGTTACGGCCGTAACTCCTCAATGTTACGGCCGTAACTCTTGGCAGATTTTTGATCATTGCCTAATTTTTTGTACTTTTGGTCTATTATTGAGGCGATGACTGGCATTGATCCGATCTATTGTAATAATGCTGAAGTTTTGGAGCTATTAGATGACTTTAGGTGTATAAATAGACCCCTTAGATCCATCATTATTCATCATTCATCTTATATTTTTCCACTTTTTGTAATATTTTCTTTTTGTGTGAAGAACACACTTTTGTTCTTGAGTGATTTGTGTAATAGTGGTATAGCATATGTTGTTCAGGGAGTTTATTGCTTCTTTCTCCTTTATATACTAAGGGGGTTAGGATCAATTCTTTCTCTTTTTGAACTAATAATGACCACTCAAGCTTGTATTATGTTTATTAAACCCTTCATGGGCTAAGTTACCTTAGTTTGGATTATAAACAAGGTTAGTCATGTTATTTAAGTTTGTATAAAGATCTATTATGAATTACTTATTATTGTGTGTGATTTTAATTGTTTTAACAATCTTTATTTATTTGGCTAATAAATGACGATATTTATGGCCTTCATATGTTTCGAAAGAAAATATGTTTGATTAGATCAAATGATATTCACTCTAAGTTGTTCTAGGGGATAGAAATATACCTCTAGACCTTAGATGATTCTTTGAGTTATTTTCATAAAACCTGATGCTATGTATTGAATCCAATCAACATAGAAATATAGTGGATTGATTCAATATATAGGGGGCGTTTTATAGTTTGAAAGAGAAACCGTCTTTTTAAGGAAAATCGAATCTACACAACATAATAAGTAAATTCATCTTATGATATACTATACATCTTCTATAACTAATGATGAACTAAGTTTGTAATCCCAACTATTTCATTTTATCTTCTATTAATCTATTATTAGTGCAATCTTTTATTTCCTTGAATTTTAGAACTATTATTGCAATTTTCTTTGCATTTGTCAAACCAAACTCTTAAATTATGTGTTTCAATCTTATAAATATATATAACAAATAGTTAAATAGTGTGTAATTCAATATATAACCTAACTTCCTCGTGGGATCGATAAACCGGACTCAAAAAATCCACTTACTACTTGATACGATATCGTGCACTTGCGATAGTTACACTAAAGATGTGTCACAAAGTCTATGAAATCCTGGGCTGAAAATGTAACTAAAAATGCATCCAGTGTATAGAAATCCGAAGCAATGTTACGGCCGTAACATCTGAAAGTTACGGCTGTATGACCTCAATGTCACGGCCGTAACATCTGCAAGTTACGGCCGTAACTCTTGACAGATTAATGATCATTGTCTAATTTTTTATACTTTTGGTCTATTATTGAGGGGATAGCTGGCATTGATCCGATCTATTGTAATAATGCTGGAGTTTGGAGATATTAGATGACTTTAGGTGTATAAATAGACCCCTTAGATCCATCATTATTCATCATTCATCTTATTATTTTCTCACTTTGTAATACTTTTTCTTTTTGTGTGAAGAACACACTTGTGTTCTTGAGTGATTTGTGTAAGTGTGGTTTAGCTTATGTTGTTGAGGGAGTTTATTGTTTTTTCTCCTTTATCTACTAAGGGAGTTAGGATCAATTCTTTCCCTTTTTCAACTATTAATAACCACTCACTACTACAAAAACAGCATTTAACAATGTTCGAGTTTTTAACAAATGGGTTCTGAACCGCTGTTAAATGTCTCATTAAATTTAACTTGGTTGTTGAACAATCTTATTAAATTTATTTATTTTTTAAATAATTTTTTAATAAATTGAAATTATTTTTTAATATATTATTTTTTTAAAAAAATATATTATATTCCCTTGATCCGCGCACCCAAACCCAAACTTTCGCCACCCGCCCCCAAGCGACCCGCACATAATATGTATAAATGTGCATTTCCACTACTCACGGGATTTGAACCTGTGACGTCAATGAGATGGAGGTGGGTATCAAACCAGTGAGCAAAAGTCATTTGTTGTTCTAATATTGATTTATATTATATAAGTGTACAATAAACCATATATATATGTATATAAATATATATATATATATATATATATATATTATATGTATATGTTTGTTAATATTTTCAGAATTATTTCCAAAATATATTAATATTTAACAAAATCTTTTAATATATAATGTAATATAATTTTTAATATTAATATATAACAAAATATATTAATATTCAATATATTCCATTTTTGATATAATATAATTCATAAAATAATATGTATATATTATAATTTTTAATATATAATGTAATATAATTTTTAATATTAATATATAACAAAATATATTAATATTTAATATTTTCCACATTTGATATAATATAATTCATAAAATAATATGTATGTATTATAATTTTTAATATATAATGTAATATAATTTTTAATATTAATATATAACAAAATATATTAATATTCAATATATTGCACATTTAATATAATATAATTCATAAAATAATATGTATGTATTATAATTTTTAATATATAATGTAATATAATTTTTAATATTAATATATAACAAAATATATTAATATTCAATATATTCCACATTTGATATAATATAATTCATAAAATAATATGTATATATTATAATTTTTAATATATAATCTAATATAATTTTTAATATTAATAAATAACAAAATATATTAATATTCAATATATTCCACATTTGATATAATATAATTCATAAAATAATATGTATGTATTATAATTTTTAATATATAATGTAATATAATTTTTAATATTAATATATAACAAAATATATTAATATTCAATATATTGCACATTTAATATAATATAATTCATAAAATAATATGTATGTATTATAATTTTTAATATATAATGTAATATAATTTTTAATATTAATATATAACAAAATATCTTAATATTCAATATATTGCACATTTAACAGCGGTTCTAGAAAGAACTGCTGTTAAAATACAAGTTTAACAGCGGTTCTAAGAGAACCGCTGTTAAATGTACAGATTTAACAGCGGTTTTCCTATAACCGCTGTTAAAGTACAATTTAACAGCGGTTCTTCTGGAACCGCTGTTAAATGTGCAGATTTAACAGCGGTTCCGCGGAAAACCGCTGTTAAATTGCCATCGTTTCATTTTAACAGCGGTTTTTTTAGAACCGCTGTTAAAATGCCGCAGTTAAATGCTGTTTTTGTAGTAGTGACTCAAGCTTGTAATATGTTGAATAAGCCCTTAATGGGCTAAGTTACTTAAGTTGGGATTATAAACAAGGTTAGTCATGTTATTTAAGTTTGTATAAAGATCTATTATGAATTAATTATTATTGTGTGTGATTTTCATTGTTTTACCAATCTTTATTTATTTGGCCAATAAATGACGATATTTATGGTCTTCATATGTTTCGAAAGAAAATATGTTTGATTAGATCAAATGATCTTCACTCTAAGTTGTTCTAGGGGATAGAAATATACCTCTAGACCTTGGATGATTCTTTGAGTTATTTTCATAAAACCTAATGCTATGTATTGAAGCAAATCAACATAGAAATATAGTAGGTTGATTCAATATATAAGGGGCGTTTTGACATTCGAAAGAGGAATCGTCTTTTTAAGGAAAATCGAATCTACACAACATAATAAGTAAATTCATATTATGATCTCCTATACATCTTCTATAACTAATGATGAACTAAGTTTGTAATCCAAACTATTTCATTTTATCTTTTATTAATCTATTATTAGTGCAATCTTTCATTTCCTTGAATTTTAGAACTATTATTGCATTTTCATTGCAATTGTCAAACCAAACTCTTAAATTGTGTGTTTCAATCATATAAATCTCTATAACAAATAGTGAAATCGTGTATAATTCAATATATAACCTAACTTCCTCGTGGGATCGATAAACCGGACTCAAAAAGTCTACTTACTACTTGATACGATATCGTGCACTTGCGATAGTTACACTAAAGACGTGTCAAGTTTTTGGCGCCGTTGCCGGGGAAGTATAAGTGTTATATTTGAAATCTTACATTGTGAACTATTGTTATAGGATACATTTTCTGGACGTTGTAACTTAGTACTCAATTGTGTTTGTCTGGTCAAGTGGCGGATAACGGTACTCCGTGACTATTAAAGTCGGATTCTTCAGTTTCCCACAACAACTGATATTTGTAGATATTTTCTCTTTTATTTTTATTTTTTTTATCACGGAAGAAACTTTGAATAAAATTGAAAAAAGATTTCCCTTTATGAGCAAAAATGTCATTTTAAAAATCTATAAGACGAGACTTGAAAGGATGAGGTTGCTTATGAATAAAAGCATACCTTTTGACGTAAGATTCATTATTGAAGCCAAAGTGAGAATAGCAGGTGAATTCACAGAAATACCTACTAGATTTTTACCAGGGCTTGGGAAAAGTTCATATGCCAAGAAACGACGAGCAAAGATAATACCCGTTTGCTATAAATGTGCTAGATGGAACTGTAATTTAAAATGTCGATCTTTAAGAATTCCATCTACAAATAGAGAAGATAAAATTCAGTTCATTAAGGATGGTCTGAATAAAGAGAATTTAGATAATATCGAAATTTCTCTTGACACGCATCCTAGTGGACTCGTACATTACGGAATTCGATGTTTGTGTAATAAATTCAAACCTGAATATGAACAACGTCTTGGGAATCTGACGTTAAAAGACCCTGTTTGTCAATTTGTAAGAAAATTGGATGGGAAGCTTCTCCCCGACTCATAGAAGGCGTTTAGGCAGTTTCTGAACGTAAAATCAGAGGAAGATGTGAGCCACAATCACAACTACTGTACATACACGTGAGTATCTTTTATGTTTGTCGTAAGGTGAGATTTTCTGAATAAAAAAGGGGTGATATGCAATAAATGCATTCATTATTCTGTTGAGTAGTTGAAACGCAATCAACGCAATCACAAACTTGTTAAACAATTTTACCTCATTTTTCTTCAATAAATAAACACTGTGCTTATTTCTTTTATTCATCCCTCAAACTTGTACTTTTCTCTTTTCCTCTCAAATAAATTTCTTTTCAAAAATGGAGTCATCATCTTCCACAAAAAAATTTAGCACAGTCTGCATTTTTGGTGGAGCTAGTTATGGAAAAGAGGCATGCTTTACTGAAGCAGCCCACAACTTGGGTCGTACCTTAGGAGAAAAATGCATTCATGTAGTTTACGGAGGAGGAAGTCTAGGATTAATGGGACGAGCTGCTGCTTCTGCCAATATGGAAGGAGTAAGAGTGTTGGGAATAATTCCAAAACCTCTAGCTGAAAGTAAAATCACCGGGGCAACTATTGGAGATGAGTTTAGAGATGTAAATATGCAAGATCGCATAACTCACATGATAAATAATTCTGGCGCCTTTATCACTCTTCCCGGTGGTTTTGGCACTCTTGATGAACTTTTTCATGTGGTTACTAGAGCCCAGCTAAATGTTCATCAAAAACCAATAGGTCTGCTTAATGTTAATGGTTTCTTTGATGATTTACTATCTTTCATCAACTACTCTGCTGAAAAGGGTTTTATTTCTGAGCGTGCTAAACGAATCATAGTCGTTGCAACAACACCAGAAGAACTAATCAAAAAACTCATTGAATTTGTTCCTCAACCAGATCCAGCTCTAGCTAAAATTGTCTGGATGGAAGATTTTACCGTGAGAAAACGAAAAGTGGATTCATTCCTCTCCCTTTGATAATCCATGTCGGCCCTCTTGTATTTTTACTTTATGTCGTGTGTAATAATCGTGCTAAATGATGACAGCTTAAGGATTTTATTCTAGATCTCTTGACGCGCATCTATGCGCGATTTATGTATTGTTATTGATGTAATTTTTTTTTGTTTTTTTTATAATAACATTGATGGCAGCGTAAGGCGACTCTTCGGACTTTCCTGAAGCGCATCTTAAAAATTGTGTTATACTTCCGAGTATATTTTATTTTCTTTTGTTATTTGCCTCGTATATTTATTCTCTTGCAGATTCTAAATAGCGTTAGCGCAAGCATCAACTTTCATAACAGGGAGTATTATGTTTTTCTCTTTGCTTTTTATTTTATTTAAACTGGGGGCAGTTTTATTTTCAAGTTTGGGGGTGTTTTGGAACTTGTGTGTTTATTTTGTTTGTTTTTGAACTGTGGTGTTTATTTTGTTTTGAATCATATGTTGTGGTTAGGTTGTGTTATGTGTGGTGTGTTTTTATTATTTGGCATTGATTTTTTAGGTTTAGTGTATATTTATATTTATATATATATATAAAATTTTTTATTTTGTTTATTTTGATTTGTGAGATTTCTAGATCTGGCCATAACACCAATAAGTTAGCTATATACAAACTTCTAAAATCGTTTTAATCAGTAAAAAAATTGTATATTCCAAAATAATTTTTGAGCCTTAATCTCTCTTTCCAAGCCTTGTAGTTATCATAGAAAATCGATTCATTCGTTACCTTGAGAAAAGAAGAATCAGTCGGTTGCTGAAAAATAGAACTGAAATTGGAGTTTTTGATTTTTTCATGCTTAACTAATAAATGATTTTTTGCAAAAATTCTATTCCCATAAAAAAAGTCATTGGTGAAAGGAGTCTAGTTGAAAATAAGGGAGAGGTGTTGAGCAGCAACAACTGCCTAATTTTTGGGGTCCTAAAATTTTGCGAAAAATAAAGGACTAACCATTGTTGGTGCGTAGCTGCCGTCTCACACGAGATGGAAATTGTGTTGGTGAAAAGAGCTACACATTAGCAAATAACGGTGTGAAAGCTATCACTTAAAAAAAATGAGTAGACTATAGAAATTGTGTTGGTGAAAAGAGCTACACGTTAGCAAATAACGGTGTGAAAGCTATCACTAAAAGGGATGTAGTTTATGAGCAGATTTGAATTAATTAGTGGCTGAATTTCAATACACTCAATTTCGTGAACAATCACAATATTTGATGACGCCAATGAAATTCTTCTTCATATTGAGTCGAAAAATAAACGAGTGATCGAGAGCAACCATTAAAGGGAGTCGTGTGCATCACGAGTGGGAAAGAAATAATCATCCTTTTGGGGGGAAACCTTGCATTTTGGAATTACAAAATAAAACCGTGTTTTAACTTCAAAATCATTAGTAGATTTATTTTGAATCTTGATTCATTCTATGTACTGTATAAAGCTGGTTGTTGTGTATTAATGGTATTTTGATCTCCTTTTCTCTTTTTATATGATTTTTTTTTCTTAATTTATGTGTGTATTATTATTTTTGTCTTATTTTTATTTTTATTTTTGGAGTGTGATTAATAAAGAGTCTTGCTCGGGACTAGCAAGAATTCAAGTTTGGGGGTGTGATAAGTGTCAGTTTTATACATTTATCCATGGTTTGTATCGATATATTTCACCCATGAGCTTGTCTACTCGTTTTTGCTTAGAATTAATTAGCTTTTAATAATTTTATTATTTATGAGATGAAGATGTAAATTTAGTCTCAATCGGATTGAATTACTGATTTACTCAAGAAATAACATGTGTATAAAATATTCTCTTTGTTGAATTTTATGTATTCATGTTGTAGGGCTTTCCCAGACGAGTTCGGCAGTCTTTCCGGATTCAAAATCAGAGATAAATATCAAAAGTTATCATCCGAAGAAGATTTGGGGCAAAAACGCAAAGTCTATGAAATCCTGAGCTGAAAACGTAACTAAAAAAGCAACCAGTGTACAAAAAGCCGAAGCAATGTTACGGCCGTAACATCTGAAAGTTACGGCCGTATGACCTCAATGTTACGGCCGTAACATCTGCAAGTTACGGCCGTAACTCGTGACAGATTAATGATCATTGTCTAATTTTATATACTTTTGATCTATTATTGAGGGGATGGCTGGCATTATTCCGATCTATTATAATAATGCTGGAGTTTTGGAGCTATTAGATGACTTTAGGTGTATAAATAGACCTCTTAGATCCATCATTATTATCATTCATCTTATTATTTTCTCACTTTGTAATACTTTTTCTTTTTGTGTGAAGAACACAGTTGTGTTCTTGAGTGATTTGTGTAAGTGTGGTTTAGCTTATGTTGTTGAGTGAGTTTATTGTTTCTTTCTCCTTTATCTATTAAGGGAGTTAGGATCAATTCTTTCCCTTTTCAACTATTAATAACCACTGAGGCTTGTAATATGTTGAATAAACCCTTAATGGGCTAAGTTACTTAAGTTGGGATTATAAACAAGGTTAGTCATGTTATTTAAGTTTGTATAAAGATCTATTATGAATTACTTATTATTGTGTGTGATTTTCATTGTTTTACCAATCTTTATTTATTTGGCCAATAAATGACGATATTTATGGTCTTCATATATTTCGAAAGAAAATATGTTTGATTAGATCAAATGATCTTCACTCTAAGTTATTCTAGGGGATAGAAATATACCTCTAGACCTTGGATGATTCTTTGAGTTATTTTCATAAAACCTAATGCTATGTATTGAAGCCAATCAACATAGAAATATAGTAGGTTGATTCAATATCTAAGGGGCGTTTTGACATTCGAAAGAGGAATCGTCTTTTTAAGGAAAATCGAATCTACACAACATAATAAGTAAATTCATATTATGATCTCCTATACATCTTCTATAACTAATGATGAACTAAGTTTGTAATCCCAACTATTTCATTTTATCTTTTATTAATCTATTATTAGTGCAATCTTTCATTTCCTTGAATTTTAGAACTATTATTGCATTTTCATTGCAATTGTCAAACCAAACTCTTAAATTGTGTGTTTCAATCATATAAATCTCTATAGAAAATAGTGAAATAGTGTATAATTCAATATATAACCTAACTTCCTCGTGGGATCGATAAACCGGACTCAAAAAGTCCACTTACTACTTGATACGATATCGTGCACTTGCTATAGTTACACTAAAGACGTGTCATAATCACGGGTCATGAAAATATAGCAATGAAAATATTATTCGTATTCATCAAGTAACGAATTCCAGAGGCCTCAATCGACCCTACCTGGCATCACACAAATACAGTTTGTACTCCTCAAGTAACAAACTCCAAAGGCCTCGTCGGACCCTACCTGGTACCCACATATACTGTTCGTACTCATCAAGTAACGAACTCCAGAGGTCCTGTCGGACCCTACCTGATTCCACACAAATACCGTTCATACTCATCAAGTGACGAACTCCAGAGTCCCCGTCGGACTCTAACTGGTTCCATAGATCAACACAACAATCCACAACGCATATCAATAACACTACGTTCACATACCACAAGAGATATACTTCTCGAGCAATACCAAATAGCACTACCTTCTTACAAATGTAATATCCGTAAATTTTTCTTTTTCTGGTATCCTCATTTTGGTGTATTCTTTCGTTTTTTTAGCAACTCGCTCGTAACCGTATTGACATTTCGAGGATATTTGATATTGGAATTCTTGTTGTCCGAGCTTGTTTCGGACTCGTTTTTCTCGGTTTGGTGTTTTATGTCATTTTCGTCGCTATTTCATGTATTCTCGTAAATCGTCTTTCGGAACCACCGTTTCGGGGTTGGCGCAAGTCCGTCTTATGTCCTTATGGACGTTGTGAGTTTTTGCTTGGTGATTCGATGGCGTATTTTATTATGTTGTCGTATTGTCCCTTAGAGAGCGTCGTGAACTCTTGATGTCTTTCCCTTTTGAGTTGGTTACGTTCTGGATGTTTTCGGGGTCGTATCGGGCAAGATGTTAGCCTTTAGTTCTTGCACTCGAGCAGGCTACACGAGTTGTCGATTGTGTTTGGCGCTCGTGCGTAGTCGTATGCTAGGCAGAGGACTCCAGGGACGCACGAGCAGGAAGCACGAGCTAGTGCTCGTGCGCTGTGATCGTGCGTGAGGACAGGAGCTGGGTAGTGGCCTCGCACACGACCAATCACCTGAACAATTGGTCGTGCCCGCTGCTCGTGCGCAATCAATGCTCGGAAGTAACTCCCAGGGACGCACGAGCAGGAAGCACGAGCTAGTGCTTGTGCACTGTGCTCGTGCGTGAGGACAGAAGTTAGGCAGTGACCTGGTGCTCGAACAGACGCACGAGCACTTGGTCGTGCGTGGTGGTCGTGCGTCTCTGAGGTATTTAAGGGGACAGTCGCGTTTTTTTTCAGCGTCATTTTTCATTCCTTCTTCTTCTTCTCCGAGGGTTAGGCGACTTGGATGATTTGGAGGCTGAAGTTGGATCGTGTATCATCATCCATCCAATATTTTGAGTCTCTAACACCAAGTTATCATCATTTAATCATCTTCTACCTCTTGAATCAAGGTAAATATTATAAAACCCTATTTTAGGGGAGATTTGGGGGTTTTCACGATTTCGTCCGATTCGTTCCGTTTTGTTGGTTAATTCATGATGAATATGATTAATCTTGTTGATAGCATTAGTTTTCCTATGGATTCACGGTATATTTTCGTGGTTTTTGTGAAATTGAGAGGGTTTGGTTGTGGTCCGCCCTCATTGTCATCTTTATTCGATTATACAAGAATCGTAGGTGGGTTTTCGGGAGTATTCCTTTTTCCGTAATCGTTTAGAAGTGTTTGTGATTGTGTTCTTCGAATCGTTAGGTTCGTTTCCGCCGGTTCCTCGCGGTCGTGTTCGATTCTTTCTTTCCGTTCGTGTCACCGTCTATTAACCGAGGCAAGTACCCTTATGAACTTACAATCTTAACGTAGTAGTATTGCATGAGAATTGTGTGTGTGTGTGTATGCTCACTATGGGTTAGACCCGACGGGGTCTCGGTAGGGGTCCACGGAGGGGTGGATACGCGAGCTTGCTTTTAACCACTATGGGTTAGATCCGACGGGGTCTCGGTAGAGGTCCATGGAGGGGTGGATCCACGGTTAATTGTGGTGTATTTCACAAATGTGTTTTGATATTGGCGTTTCCGGAAATGTGTGTTTCAACCGAAGTTTTTCACTATTGCATGCTTTGACTATATGTGTAAGATATAAGTTGTTCATTTGGTTACTTGTACTAGCGTAATTGCTAACCCCTATGGGGACCCGTTTTGGGGAAATTCATTTTATGAATTTCAGGTCCGGTTCATCGAGACGAGCGGGTGCTGGACCAGCATGTGGATGATGGCCGTGCGTGATGATTGTGCACGAGTGGTGTCTTATTGTCTTCTATCTTTTATTTTTTGTGGGCTTGTAAACTAATAGAAGTACTTGAGTTCTTAAGACTTCTTGTTTGTCCAGATTGTTTTGTTGTCTATTGTGTTTGTGTCAGATGATGGTGTTATGTTTGACCGGTTGAACCGGGTGGATTATTTTGTTTTGAGTCTTTATGACGAGGTGTTATTTTGTTGTTTCCATGAGTCGATGAGTATGGTGGTTGTTCAGCCTGGTGGGTCCCATATAGGGATTCACGACGCTGTAATATACCTCGAATATCTTGGGGGTGTTACAGAAAATGGTATCGGAGCAACTAGGTTTATGGATACCTAGGCTTGTCGGTTATTGGGTCTTGTTGTATGTCGTTTTGCACATCATCATCACGCTGCCATGATTCCGATGCTACCGGTGCCGGTAAGTTTATCTTACTTCGTTCTTTGTTTCCTTGCATTACACCTTCTATTCTTGATTGTGGTTGTTTTTCCTCTCGTACTTACCATCGTATGGCTTTTGCTACTTATTTAACTCCAGTATGGATGCTGGAAGAGGTTGTGGTCGTGGTCGTGGTCGTGGACGCGGCCGAGGACGTGGGGCAGCCGGTGGGGCGGCCACATCGCATTCTTCGGGAGCCGGTAGTACCGGCGACCGTCATAGTCATGCTTCTTCTTAGGAGCACGCCGACCTTGGTATTGCGGCCGCTATGCAGCAAATGGTGAACCAAATGGCGGCGATAGCTCAGGCAGTTCAGAACCCGGATCTGGCCCACGCTAATCGGGGCGGAGCAGACCGCTGGCTTCAGGATGTCATCAAGATGCATCCTCCTCAGTTTTCGAGAGCTTCGGACCTGATCGGCTGGGAGGGGTGGATCAAGGAGATATCTAAAGTCTTCACTGCTACCAACTGTCCCGAGGACCGTAAGGTCCCTATTGCCCAGTATTTTCTCACTGGGGACGCTACTGATTGGTGGGAGGCCGTTGGACCTAAGGATCACGTTGCTTCATGGGCGGAATTCAAGGACCTAATGGAGACCGAATATTGCCCGTGGCTGGTCAGACAGGCTCGAGTCCATGCTTTCTATGATGCTCAACCTCGGGATATTCCCGTTTCTCAAGCAATTTCCGATTTCAACAAGGAGTTGAGCTACGTGAAGACTCAAGTTGTTGAGGAGAACGACAAAATCTTTCACTTCTCTAGACGGATGAAATTGTCGGTTCGCGACTACATGTCTGGGCTTGTCTGCACTACCTTGAAGGATTATCAGAGTAGGGCCCTCGCTTATGATATGTCAGTGACGGCTAGTGAGGCGGCCCGCGAGAGCAAGAAGCAGAAATCCGCCGGGAATTTTTCGGGCCACAAAGGTGGGAGTCAGGAGAGATTCCAGTCTGCTAACTTCTCCATTGGTGGTGGCCCAGCTCGTCCGACTGGGGTTCCCCGCAGGGCTGCCAGTGCCCCTTCTCGGGAGGTGAAGTGTTTTAACTGTGGCCACCCAGGCCACATCAGTCGTAATTGTCCGAGCCCTTTGCTGACGTGTAATCGGTGTGGCCAGCCAGGCCACAAGGCTGCTTTCTGTGCCGACAGAGAAAAAATTCTTGGTGCCCAGGCTTCCATTCCAGCTCCCAGAGAACCAAGTGTGAATCAGGGATCGTTTGCTTCTCAATCTCCGTCGAGTGCTAGTTGAGGGAGTGGTCGGGGTCAGCCCGCTAAGGGGGGAGCTTCCAGTGTCAGCTCCGCCCACCCGCGCGTTTATGAGATGAGGAGGGTCGATGACCCAGCCGCTACTATTGCCACAGGTACCGTTTACATCCATTTACATCCTGTCAGTGTACTTTTCGATTCTGGTGCTACGCATTCGTTCGTGTCTTTGGAATGTGTGCGCCGTTTGGGTCTTGATTGTTTATCGCCATGCGAGCCTTTCATCGTTAAACTTCCTAGCGGTGATAGGATCGTTGGTGACTGTGAGATTCGAGATTGTGCTGTGATTATTTGCGAGAGGGCGTGGCTCTCTAATCTTATTGTTATGGGAATTGAGGGCAAAGATTTAATTCTTGGGGATTGGCTCGAGTGGCATGGTGCGATCATGAACTACCGCACGAGAATCATCACTATGCTATCCGAGGACGGCACCGAACACTCTTTCGCGGGGCGAAAGAGAAAACAGAAGTTTGTTATTAATGCCTTGAAGGCGATGAGACTCTTGCGAAAGTGGTGTACCGGCTATTGGTGCTATGCCTTGAAGGCGGAGGATGGTGGAGTCGAACTCTCGTCAATTCCAATCGTTAGTGAGTTTCCTGATGTTTTTCATGATGAATTAGCGGGGTTGCCACCGGACCATGAGGTCGAGTTTGCTATAGAGTTAGAGCCGGGTGCGGCTCCTATTTCGAAGGCGCCGTATCGCATGGCACCTTCAGAGTTGGCCGAGTTGAAGAAGCAGTTGAGTGAGCTTCTTAAATCGGGGTATGTTCGACCGAGCGCTTCGCCTTGGGGCGCACCGGTCCTGTTTGTGCGGAAGAAGGATGGTTCACTGCGTTTGTGTATCGACTATCGCGAACTAAACAAGGTGACCATCAAGAACAAATATCCTTTGTCGAGGATTGATGACTTGTTCGATCAGTTGTAGGGAGTTGCGGTATTTTTGAAGATTGATTTGAGATCGGGGTACTATCAGCTCCGGGTGAGGGAGTCCGATGTTCCGAAAACAGCTTTTCGGACGAGATACGGACACTATGAGTTTGTAGTTATGCCTTTCGGGCTAACTAATGCGCCGGTGGTGTTCATGCAGTTAATGAACAAAGTATTTATCGAGTATTTGGATAAGTGTGTCGTCGTCTTTATTGACGATATTCTTATTTATTCGAGGAATGAGGAAGAGCATGCCCATCATTTGCGAGTACTGTTAGACATTTTGAGAACCGAGCAACTATATGCGAAGTTCTCGAAATGTGAGTTCTGGATGAAGGAAGTGATGTTTTTAGGTCACGTTATTTCAGCCGAGGGGGTTCGTGTGGATCCACAGAAAGTTGAGGCAGTGTTGGATTGGACACCGCCTAAGAATGTGAAGGAGGTCCGTAGTTTCTTGGGTTTGGCCGGCTACTATTGTAGGTTCGTCGAGGGTTTCTCGAAACTAGCTTGACCACTTACATAGTTGCTCCAGAAGTCCGAGAAGTTCGTCTAGAATGACGAGAGGCAGTCGAGTTTTGAGGAACTGAAAAGGCGTTTGACTTCAGCCCTGATTTTAGCGTTGTCGTGTGGCAACGAGGGTTTTGATGTTTATAGTGATGCTTCGGGTCAGGGTCTTGGGTGCGTATTGATGCAGCACGGCAATACCATTGCATATGCGTCGAGACAGTTGTGGCCCTATGAGCTCAACTACCCTACGCACGATTTGGAGTTGGCGGCAGTCATTTTTGCGCTCAAGATTTGGCGTCACTATCTTTTCGGCTCTGCATGTCAGATTTTTACCGATCATAAAAGTCTGAAATACATATTTACTCAGTGGGAGTTGAATATGAGGCAGAGGAGGTGGTTAGAGTTGATTAAGGATTATGACCTCGAAATACTTTATCATCCGGGCAAGGCGAACGTCGTGGCCGACGCCTTGAGTCGGAAACCTGTTGCGTTGCGAACGCTGGAGACCCTTACGTCTCTGTCCGAGCTTCGGCGGGTTTTGATTGAGTTGGATGTTGAGGTTTTGTTGCCTGGAGCTGTCGGGCAACTTTTTGCTTTAGAGATTTCGTCGTCTTTGATCGATGAAATTAAGCTGAAGCAGTTGGAAGATCCGATGATTACTCAAATCCGAGAGAACGTTCTTAAAGGAAAGTCTCCTGGGTTTGTGATTCACGAGGATAGTGTTTTGAGATTCCAAAGTCAGCTTTGTGTACCGAACGACCCAGAGTTGAGACAAAGTATTTTGCGTGAGGCCCATGCTACACCTTACTCCGTTAATCCTGGTTCGAGTAAGATGTACAAGGACCTGAGAAGGAATTTCTGGTGGAATGATATGAAGGAGGAGGTCGCACAGTTTGTAGCGAGGTGTTTGACTTGTCAGCAGATCAAAATCGAGCATCAGCGACCGACCGGGTTATTGCAGTCACTTCCCGTTCCGGAATGGAAATGGGAAGATATATCGATGGATTTCATTACGAGTTTGCCGAGATCGAGGTCGGGTATGAATATGATATGGGTGATTGTTGATCGTTTGACCAAGTCGGAACACTTTCTGGGCATCAAGGACACTTGGGGCTCGGAGAAGTTGGCTCGTGTGTTTATCGCGCAGATTGTGAGGCTTCACGGTACTCCGAAGTCTATTGTTTCGGATCGTGATGGCCGTTTTGTATTGCACTTTTGGCAGGCGGTGCATAAGGCGTTGGGTACTCGTTTGCGTTTGAGTACCTCTTTTCACCCTCAGTCCGATGGGCAGTCGGAACGCACTATCCAGACGTTCGAGGATATGTTGCGTGCGTGTGCTCTCGATTGGAGTAGTGACTGGTAGGAGCATTTGCCATTGATCGAATTCACGTACAACAATAGTTGGCATGCGTCGATTCGGATGGCACCGTATGAGGCACTTTATGGGCGACGTTGTCGATCACTAATTTGTAGGAATGAGGCATCCGATATGGTCGGGACCGAGCCGGATATCGTTCTGGAGATGAGGCGTAAGATAGAATTAATTCGGGAACGGATGTTGACTGCCCAGAGTAGACAAAAGTCATATGCCGATTTCCGTCGTCGACCTTTGTAATTTGAGGTGGGAGACCACATTTTGCTAAAGGTGTCGCCGACGAGAGGAGTTTTCCGTTTCAGGAAAAAAGGGAAGTTGAGTCCGAGATTTATCAGACCCTTCGAGATTCTCGAGCGAGTCGGTGGGTTGGCATACTGTTTGGCGTTACCCCCGGTCTTGAGTCACGTTCATAGCGTTTTTCATGTTTCCCAGCTGAGGAAATATGTTCCGATCCTAGTCACGTCATCGATTATGGTGAGATTGATGTCGCCGAGGATATTACTATTGAGGAGGGTCCTTTGAAGAGTTTGGAGCATCGTGAGAAGCGACTGAGGCATAAAACCATCCCTTTGGTCAAGGTGCAGTGGTCGAGACATGGTGTCGAGGAGGCAACTTGGGAAACAGAGGATAGCATGCTTGCTAGGTACCCCGAGTTGTTTGTTTCTTAAGTTTCGGGACAAAACTTATTTTTAGAGGGGTAGAATGTAATATCCGTAAATTTTTCTTTTTCTGGTATCCTCATTTTGGTGTATTCTTTCATTTTTTTAGCAACTCACTCGTAACCGTATTGACATTTCGAGGATATTTGATATTGGACTTCTTGTTGTCCGAGCTTATTTCGGACTCGTTTTACTCGGTTTGGTGTTTTATGTCATTTTCGTCGCTATTTCATGTATTCTCGTAAATCGTCTTTCGGAACTGCCGTTTCGGGGTTGCTGCAACTCCGCCTTATGTCCTTATGGATGTTGTGAGTTTTTGGTTGGTGATTCGATGGCGTATTGTATTATGTTGTCGTATTGTCCCTTAGAGAGCGTTGTGAACTCTTGATGTCTTTCCCTTTTGAGTTGGTTACGTTCTGGATGTTTTCGGAGTCGTGTCGGGCTAGATGTTAGCCTTTAGTTCTTGCACTCGAGCATGCCACACGAGTTGTCGATTGTGTTTGGCGCTCGTGCGTAGTCGTATGCTAGGCAGAGGACTCCAGGGACGCACAAGCAGGAAGCACGAGCTAGTGCTCGTGCGTGAGGACAGGAGCTGGGCAGTGGCCTAGCACACGACCAAGCACCCGAACAATTGGTAGTGTCCACTGCTCGTGCGCAATCAATGCTTGGAAGTAACTCCCAGGGACGCAAGAGCAGGAAGCACGAGCTAGTGCTCGTGCGCTGTGCTCGTGCGTGAGGACAGAAGTTAGGCAGTGGCCTGGCGCACGAGCACTTGGCCGTGCGTGGTGGTCGTGCGTCTCGAGGTATTTAAGGGGACAGTCGCGTTTTTTTTCAGCGTCATTTTTCATTCCTTCTTCTTCTTCTCCGAGGGTTAGGCGACTTGGACGATTTGGAGGCTGAAGTTGGATCTTGTATCATCATCCATCCAAGATTTTGAGTCTCTAACACCAAGTTATCATCATTTAATCATCTTCTACCTCTTGAATCAAGGTAAATCTTCTAAAACCCTATTTTAGGGGAGATTTGGGGGTTTTCGCGATTTCGTCCGATTCGTTCCGTTTTGTTCGCTAATTCATGATGAATATGATTAATCTTGTTGATATCATTAGTTTTCTTATGGATTCACGGTATATTTTCATGGTTTTTGCGAAATTGATAGGGTTTGGTTGTGGTCTGCCCTCGTTGTCATCTTTATTCGATTCTACATGAATCGTAGGTGGGTTTTCGGGAGTATTCCTTTTTCCGTAATCGTTTAGAAGTGTTTGTGATTGTGTTCTTCGAATCATTAGGTTCGTTTCCGCCGGTTCCTCGCGGTCGTGTTCGATTCTTCCTTTCCGTTCGTGTCACCGTCTATTAACCGAGGCAAGTACCCTTATGAACTTACAATCTTAACGTAGTAGTATTGCATGATAATTGTGTGTATGTATGCTCACTATGGGTTAGACCCGACGAGGTCTCGGTAGGGGTCCACGGAGGGGTGGATCCGCGAGCTTGCTTTTAACCACTATGGGTTAGATCCGACGGGGTCTCGGTAGGGGTCCACGGAGGGATGGATCCACGGTTAATTGTGGTGTATTTCACAAATGTGTTTTGATATTGGCGTTTCTGGAAATGTGTGTTTCAACCGAAGTTTTTCATTATTGCATGCTTTGACTATATGTGTAAGCTGTAAGTTGTTCATTTGGTTACTTGTACTAGGGTAATTGCTAACCCCTCTGGGGACCCATTTTGGGGAAATTCGTTTTATGAATTTCAGGTCCGGTTCATCGAGACGAGCGGGTGCTGGACCAGCATGTGGATGATGGCCGTGCGTGATGATTGTTCACGAGTGGTGTCTTATTGTCTTCTATCTTTTATTTTTTGTGGGCTTGTAAACTAATAGAAGTACTCTAGTACTTAAGACTTCTTGTTTGTCCAGATTGTTTTGTTGTCTATTGTGTTTGTGTCGGATGATGGTGTTATGTTTGAACGGTTGAACCGGGTGGAATATTTTGTTTTGCGTCTTTATGACGAGGTGTTACTTTGTTGTTTCCATGAGTTGATGAGTATGGTGGTTGTTCAGCCAGGTGGGTCCCATATAGGGATTCACGGCGCTGTAATATACCTCGAATATCTTGGGGGTGTTACAACAAAGGTGTCAGCAAACAATACAACTAATATCACACATCATCACAATACTCATCAATAAGTACACATATCGGCACACACACACCTTGCCGAAAGGATATAACTTTAAGTCCAATAGCGATATAGTCGTACACAATGGTACCACACGCAAACAAGGCATTCCAATATACAACACTAATATACATTCTCAGAATGATACATTCCTTTACAAACACACGAGTTGATTTTGAAGAGAACCATTATCGAGAATATATCGGTTCTCTTGAAGGTTTATTAAAATATTCAAATTTTACACATAATCAATCACCAACTACTATATCTACAAAATACGAAGTATATGGGTAAGATACTTGCCTCGAAAATCGACACGCAAATACTCCGGTGAACATGGCTTGATCGGTGAGCCACGACAACGTAAACCTCCGAAGAAACAACGGAAACACGATCACTACGTATATAGAAGCCAATTACAATGGTAAACGCACCCAACACATGAAGGGAACAACCATTGGGACATTTAATCGAACAATAAATGTTCACAGTTCCTCAAGAACACCAAAATCATCAACCGGGTTGAACGAATCAGAATTATGAATATATAATCCATAGAACGTGATCAATAACAATGTTTAATAACGACTGATTCATAAAAACTAGATTAGAAACGAGATCAAGAACAAAATTCCCAAAAAGGTCAACTTTAGGGAAATCAAGAAAACACCTCGATCCGACGAAGAACAACGGATTAGATGATGTTACAATCACCTAAGACCCTCCAAAACACTTTGGAACTAAGTAGAAATCGACCAATAATCCAAAGCCTTGCCTCACCCGTCCGTCTACCGCTAGAAGAAGAGAAGAAATGGAGAAATGGGGTGAAAACCCGTCGCCTAGATATTTCATAGCTGGACGTGTTACGGCCGTAACACATAGTGAATTACGGCCGCAGCCCAGATCTCGGGTTTTCTACCCAAAATGGAAGGTTGTATTACGACTGTTATCTATAAGCCACTACGGCCGTAACACCGATCATGTTACGGCCATAATATATTGCAGGTTACGTTCGTAACCTTCATTCTGGTAGCATATGTAAAATCGGCATTTTTCCTTTTCCGGTAATTTTCATTTTGGTGTATTTTTCATTTTTAGCGAATCACTTGTAACTGTATCGATATTTCGAGAATATTTAATACTGGGGTTTTTGCCATCCGAGCTTGTTTCAGACTTGTTCTATTCAATTCCGTATTTAATGTTGTTTTCGTCGCTATTTGGTTCGATTCTCGTAATCGTTGTTCGGAACCGCCATTTTTGGGGCGCTGCAAATCCGTCTTATGTTATTAGCACATGCTATTGTTGAGGCTTAGCGCACACTAGGTGTGTGACAGCGTGCGCTAATTCGGTACTCCAGTAAGGGCATAATGTTTTTGAGGTTTTGGACTCTGGAGAGGACTGAACAGGTAGCGCACGCTGATACTGTCTGTAGCGCACGCTAACACTGGTCGTAGCGTGCGCTAATTCTACAGTAGCGTGCGTTAGTATCTTAGAACATGAGCTACTGGACTACTGGATGATCCCGTTAGCGTGTTCTAACCATGAGAGTAGCGTGCGCTAATTAGATCCAGATATAAGGGCCATAGTAGGTCAACTCATGTCATTTTTCTCATTTCATCTCCTTCCACGCGGCTTGAGCGATCCAGAGGCAATTTTGAGGCGATTTCTTCTTCCAATAATCTAAACTATCATCTTCCGTGAGTTTCTGGTGTAGATTAACAATAACTACTTGTTCTTCGTCTTTGATCCAAGGTAATCTCTTAGAACCCTATTTTTGAGGAATTTGGGGGTTTTCGAGTTTTTGTCCGATTTGTTCCGTATTGTTGATTAATTCATGAAGTATGAGATTAATCTTAGTGGTATTCATGTTTTCCCTATGAGTTCATTGTAAATTTCGTGGTATTTGTGATATCTAGATGGTTCGGTCGCGACCCGCCCTCGTTATTTTTGTATGAATTTACATGAATCGTAGGTGGGTTTTCGGGTGTCTTCCATTTTCATACTCGTGTCGAAATGGTTGTGATTGTATTCTTCTAATCGTTAGGTTCGGATTGTCAGTTCCTAGGGATTGTGGTTGATTTTATGTTCCGTTCATTTCTTCGTTAATTACTCAAGGCAAGTATTCTCGTTAAACCCTTATGTTTAACATGAAATGGTAATGTATAATATGTGTTTGCTTTGCTCACTCCGGTAGGGTCCGATGGGGCCTCGGAGAAATCTGTGATTATGCTCCTGATTCACGAGCTTGTTGCCTAGCCAGTCCGGGAGGGTCCATAGAGGCCTCGGATGGGACCAGTGGTTTAGCCCCGGTCCTAGGCGATTCATGCGCGTGATTTTGATTTTTAACTATGGCCAGTCCGGGAGGGTCCATAGAGGCCTCGGATGGGACCAGTGGTTTGGACTCGGTCCCAGGCAAGTTTGAACCGTGATTATTGAGTGTTTGTTTTCTGGGAAAAGACATGTCTTGTTTTGATTTTGAACAATTTGATGCATGTACTATGAAATGTGTAAGCGAATGGTTTGCCTTGATTACTCGTATTAGCGTAATTGCTAACCCCTCTGGGGACCCGTTTTGGGGAAATTCGTGTTATAAATTTCAGGTTGCGTTTAGCCGGATAGTGTTGTTGACATGTGCAATTTAGTCCTTTTATTTCAGTTGTCCGTTTTAAATGTTTGTTTTCAACTTGTAAACTGATAGAATGTACTCGCGAGTACTTGGGTTTTTTTATCTGTAAATGGTTTGTATACCAAATGTTATTTGTAATTTTTGGTGATGTTTGGTTTACCGATTGTACCGGGTGTTTTTTAATTTAAATTTTGTCTTGGTGATGTGTGTTTTTCTCGTTAACCGAGATGGTTAGTTGAGCGGTATTATTTGTTAGCCTGGTGGATCCCACATAGGGGTCCACGGCGCTGTAATATACCTTGAATATATTGGGGGTGTTACATAAAATTGTATCGGAGAGCAAGATTTATGGATACCTAGTCTTGTTGGTTAATTGGGTCTAGTTGTGTTTTATTTTGCACATCTTTATCATGCTGCCATCATCTCGGTACATTCAGTGTTCGTAAGTTTACCTTACTCGACTCTTCTGTTTTCTCGTATTGTGCTTCCGTTTCCTGAAACGTGATTATTTCCCTCTCATACTTATCACTGAGCTGCTATTGCTACCTTTTATCTCAAGTATAGATGTTGGAAGAGGTCGAGGTAGAGGTCGTGGTCGTGGTCGTGGATGCAGCTGGGGACGTGGGGCAGCCAGAAGTGGGGCAGCCACGTCACATTCTTCTGGAGCCAGAAGTACTGATGGCTGTCAGAGCCATACTGCTACTCAAGATGGCACAACCGGTATTGGCGCTGACTTTGGTGTTGCAGCTGTGATGCAATAAATGGTGAACCAAATGGCTGCGATAGCCCAGGTAGTTCAAAACCCGACTCCGACTCATGTTGTTCAGGCTGGAGCGGATCGTTGGATTTAGGATGTCACCAAGATACATCCTTCTCAGTTTCAGGGGCTTTAGACCCGATTGGCTGGGAGGGGTGGATCAAAGAGATGTTCAAGGCATTTGTTGCCACAAATTGTCATCAGGATCGCAATGTCCGAGTCGCCCATATTTTCTCACTGGAGATGCTGCTAATTAGTGGGAGGCTGTCGGGCCTCAGGATCATCATGCTTCGTGGGCCGAGTTAAGAGACCTTATGGAAGCCGAGTACTGTTCGTGGCCAGTTCTTCAAGCGCGGGTCCATGCTTTTTATGATGCTCAGCCTCGAGATGTTCCAGTTTCTCAGGCCATTGCAGATTTCAACTGGGAATTGGGCTACGTGAAGGCCCAGGTTAAGGAGGAGAGTGACAACATTTGCCACTTCTCGAGGTGAATGAAACCGAGGATTCATGATTACATGTCTGGATTTGCCTGCACCACCCTAAAGGACTATCAGAGTAGAGCTCTTGCTTATGATATGTCCTTGATGGCTAGTGAGGCAGCTCGAGAAAGTAAGAAACAGAAATTCGTCGGTAATTTTTCGGGTCACAAGGGTGGAATTCAGCAGAAGTCTCAACCTGCAAACGTTCCTACGGGCGGTTCGTCACATTTTTCTGGGGGTTTCCGAGGTACTACTAGTGCCCCCACTCGAGACATCAGATGTTTTAAATGTGTCTAGCTGGGTCATAGGAACCGTTAGTGTCCTCGTCCGCCGTTGACTTGTCATACTTGTGTCCAGGTGGGACACAAGGCTTCTTTCTTTGATCGTTTAGGGCATACTCTTGGTGCCCAGGCTTCTTTCCCAGCGCCTAAGGAGCTGAGTGTGAATCAGGGGTCGTTTGCCCCGCTGCCTCTGCAGTGTCGACTCCGCTCATCCGCGTATATACGAGATTCGGAGGGCCGATGATCCAGCGACTACCGTGGCTACAGGTAGTGTTCAAATTCATTCTTATCATGTCAGTATGCTTTTCGATTCTTGTGCTACGCATTCGTTCATCTATTTGTAGTGTGTGCATCGTTTGAGTCTTGAATGTTTGTCGTCTTGTGAGCCTTTCACCGTGAAACGTCCTAGAGGTGATCAGATCGTTTGTGATCGAGAGATCCTGTAATATCCGCATTTTTCTTTTCCCGGTATTTTCATTTTTCAGTGTATTTCTCAGTTGTAGCGACCCTCATGTATCTTTCAGTGTATTTCTTCCGTCATCTATTGATCTGATTCTCGTAATTGTTATGCGGAACCTCCGTTTCGGGGTTGCCGTGGATCCATTCTATGTTATTATGCATTTCGAGATGTTTCGTTTGATGTTTCGTTCATATTCCGGTGTTTTGGATCGTTTATATTCCGTACCTAGAGCGCGCTAATATTTCTACATAGCGAACGCTAGAGGTCCCTTAGTAGCGTACGCTACGTCTGCTTTGTAGCGCGCGCTAGCGAGCTAGCCATGGGATTGGCAGTTCTGTTTCCAGCCCTCTGGACTAGCGGATTAGCGTACGCTACGTTGTCTAGCGCACGCTAATGTCGGGGGACTAGCGCACGCTAAGGTGTCCGGTAGCGTGCGCTAGCGTGACTGTCCAGTACTGGACAGTTTGCTACTGGACTCGGTCAGGTGCCCAGGTAGCGCACGCTACGTTTGGCCGATAGCGCGCGCTAACTGGATCAGGTGTGTACTGGCAGTTTGCTTCTGGACTCGGCTGTTGTCCAGGTAGCGCACGCTATGGCCGATAGCGCGTGCTACCGAGAGGCTATTAGCGCACGCTACATTTCACGTAGCGCACGCTAACGGCCCAGAATCTGGTTACTGGGCTGGGACGTTAACTTCTGGACTATAATTTTGCCCCGTTAGCGGACGCTAACTTGTGTGTGTTAGCGCGCGCTAACACTCCCTGGCTATATAAACCAGGGAGTCGACCCAGATGAACGTCTTTTTCTCATTTCTTCTCCCTCTCTTCGGTTTTGGCGATTTAGGCGATTTTCTTGGCGATTTCTTCCTCCAATCATCTCAACCATCATCTTCCTTGAGTTCTTGGTGTATTATAACAACATCAACATGAATCTTTCATCCTAAATCCAAGGTAAATCTCTTAGAACCCTACTTTTAGTTAATTTGGGGGTTTTGGGATTTTCGTCCGATTTGTCTCATTTTGTTGGTTAATCTGTAATACCCAGTTGTAATTCATTCATTATTATTCAGTAATTATCATTCAGTAACTGTCACTCAGAAAATGTTACTCATTAATAATCACTCATCATTCATGATTCATTCATTTGTGTTCATTGTTGGCATATTGTAACCGTGTATCAGTTACCAATCGTCATTCATCTCCGTTTGAGGATCGAGATGAGAGTATTTTCATTATCATCGTGATTGGTGGTCTTGTGTTGGAAGTATCATCTATGGCATCTGTTGGACTTGTTTACTTTCACATACGTATGGTATGTCGGATCATTCATCAATCGTAGCGAGAAATCGGGGTTGTCGGATTTTTGTCACTTCCAGCAGCGAGTTACGGCCGTAACTAATCAGGCATTACGGCCATAACATGTATTCGTTGGTTTAGGGAGGTTTTGTACGAAGGTGAGTTACGGCCGTAAGGATAGGCGGATACGGCCGTAACATGCGTTCGTTGTTTTCAGGTCAGTTTGGACGAACGGGACTTACGGCCGTAAGGGTTGCGGCATACGGCCATAAGTTGAGGAAGGTACGGCCGTAAGGCTTGGCCGGTTACGGCCGTACGTGTCGAGCAGGGTGCCCAGGCATTTTCGACGAAGGCTTCATACCCCCGTAAGTTGTCCCGAGTATGGCCGTAACTGTCGAGTTACGCTCGTAAGGCAGGTGCGGGTACGACCGTAAGGCTATCGGCAGGTGTTTGGATGAAGCCGAGTTACGGCCGTACGAGTTGGCTGGTTACGGCCGTAAGGCCGTTGACTTGGGATGTTACGGCCGTATGTAGGCCGAGTTACGGCTGTAACGTTCAGCAGTACTTAAGGACCTGGACGGGTTTTTGAGGGCATTTTTCTCATTTCCTTCACCTTGTTCCGAGAGAGAGAGAGTTTTAGGGAGAGATTTTCCATCATCAATCACTTGGGTGTTAGATTTTCATCATCTTCATTCATTTGGGAAGCTTGAATACTCGATTTAACTCGTGTTCATCGGATCGAAGTATTTAGATCTTCAAGAGGTAATTTCTTCAACATCTTGGATTTCGATTTTGTGTTGAGATATGATGTTTTGGACGTTATAATCATGTTGTATGAAGAGATATACATATGATTATGAGTTTGTATAAATATTCATTGGATTATTGAAGGATTATTCAAGAACACTTTGAATATTGAGTTGGATTTTGGGGTTTTCGTTTAATTGTTGTTGAAATCACGAATTTGGATATTCATATTGGATTATTGATTGTATTGAAGATGTTTTCTTGGTTTGAAACACTTCTTGGGGATTTGATATTGGTATAACTGAGGATTGATTGTAAACAATCGAAGATTGGTTACGTGTTTGATATAATGCCCCAATGAACTTGGTTTCGTCGTATCGACGTTTTGAATTAGTAATAATCGTGTTTGATGCGTATATTGAGCAGATTGTTGGTAATTGTGTATTCAAAGTTGTTCGAGCAACCGACATATCATTGTAGGACATTTGTTCGAGGAAGGACATTCTCCACCGGTATTGTGTAAGTTAATTCTTACTCGGTTAAAAGGATATTCATTCCTTTTGTTGTTGTTCATTCATAATCATAACTCATTCATAATGTATTAACCGTATTGAGACTTGAAATTGTCGAATAATCACTTCATTCACGAGGAACGACGGTTCCAATCATTTCATTGAGCTATCATTCACTTCACTATTATTTTCATCTCGGTGAGTCATTCTTGACTTTGTCGGATTATTATTCATATATATTCATTATGGTCATTCTCGTTCATATGACCTTCTGGGTTCATATTGCGTGGCCAGGTGCGGATGTGTGGAATTTTTAGTCGGGCACACGATAGTCATGTGTTGGGTTCACCGATACATTGGACTGTGCACACGGTAACATTTACCTCCGTGAGACTAATTAGGTACAAGGACTGGTGTGTCCGGGAACTCGTCTTGTACACTTGCACAGAACATTACGGGCGTACCATGATGCTCCTCTTCAGCTTAAATTCATAACTAAAGGATATTTCATAATTGAGATATATCATGATTGTGTATATTCAACCCTTGAGGATTGTTGTTACGTATGGCGGCCGTTGGGGGATATTGTTTTCAGGTCATGGCAAGGCAAAAGCACTGGAAGAGAACGTTGATGGCGAGGAGTCCCAGTGATACTAGTAGGGGCCCCCAATCCTTTCAGTCATTCATGTTGTTGTCATTTTATTTTCCACTGCAGTTTTCCATTTGGATATTCCGTTTCATTCAGTGTTGTATATTTTATCTTCATATAAAATATACTTGTATTCTGTATTTATCTTGGGCGTGTTGTACTTGAAACTCCTTATCGGAGTAATGGATGATATAATGTGGTTCGGTACTGCGATTATATTATCTAAGTCATTAATTTTTATTCGCCTGGTGGGTCCCAGTCGGGGTCCCACGGCACTGTAATAGTCGCCTAGTTTGGGGTGTTACAGAATTGGTATCATAAAATGGTTTTGAATACTACCTTCCGAGTCATGTTTCATTGAAATCATCGTCATCAGACTAGTATCATTGGACTTTCACGTCACGTGTGACCTGTGCAACTGCCGAGCCCCTCAGACCAAAAGAACTGTAAGATTTCTAACGCCATGGTATAATTTCTGGCAATAAGAATCATTCATTCATCATTCAACAGTCAACAATCCTCATCATCATTCATTTTGATCAGGACGATCATGTTAACTCATTAATCATTCAGTTCATTTCACTGTTCAGTTGTTGATCTTGAGGATCATATCATTAATCTTGTTAACTTGTTCAAGATAATCATTTCAAGAATTTCATCAGATAATCATGTCACCTCAGTTAATCATTCATGTAATCACTGTGTTAGAGCGCGTATGCCCATTTTCATCATTTCATGACGTAATCATAATGTGATATTCATGCGAGAGATATAATCATCATGTGACTTTCCTACTTCAGTATGGACAGAGCAGGCAGAGGACGCGGGGGACGAGGCCGCGGTGCGGGCCGAATCCCGAGAGCTCGTGTGAATACACATGCGAATGCGAGGAATAATGCTAACTCATCGAGCAGCGACGCTGCCACTCATTCACCCGGAAATGATCATTCACCGTCAGGAAGTCGTACCCGGGACACAGCTCAGTCAGAAGGTGTTCGGGTTGACCCACTCGCTTTTATGCAGGGCATGATGGCCCAGTTGACTCAGATGGCAAGCCTCATGAAGACGATGCAGAACTTAACATCTCAGAATCAGCAGGCTCCTCCGCCGCCACCTCAGGGACAGGAGAGGGGTGTAAGCAATATCATTGGCGACATCTCTCGCCAAAGGCCACCTACTTTCGAGGGTTCATCTGAACCGGCAGATATTATTCATTGGCTCAAACATTTTGAGAAGTTGTTTGCTATGGTAGAGTGTCCCGAAGGTCACAAAGTTTCAGTTGCGGCTTACTATCTGGGTAAGAGCGCTCATTCATGGTGGTTATCATTGAAACCCACCGACGGATCATGTACTTGGGATTAATTCAAGACTCTCATGATGGAGAGGTATTATCCGGACCCACTCAGAGAGGCCAAGCTATTAGAATTACTCACTCCCGATCCCTCAGTAGACGAGGATATTCTCTCCATCGCCGAGAAATTTCAGGAACTTCTTCCTTTCGCCTCATCTATCATTCACTCTGAGGCGGACAAGATCAAATATTTCAGCAAGAAGCTGAAACCCCGTATGCGGATGCATTTGCTTAATCACAATTGCACCACTCTGGCCGAATTCATTGAGAAAGCTCTTACTTATGAGCTTACTGTTAAGGAGATTGCTAAGCAACAACCTTCATCTGCTAGCAAGAAGTCAAATAATCATAATCAGTCTGAAGGCAGTCAGGCAGCCTTCAAGAAGCCTCGTGCGAGCTCTTCTTTCTTTGAGCGACCTCCTGTGGCGCCCAGACCCGCGGAATTGCAGTCCCTAGCGGCCAGTTCGGCCACCACCTGTTTCAACTGTGGAGAACTTGGTCATATCAGCACCAAGTGTCCGAGACAAACTGTCACATGCCATAACTATGGGATTGCTGGGCATAAGGCCCATTTTTTCCAAAGGGACTCCAAACCTACTCCGGCATCATCTCAGGCCCCGAAGCAGTCAGCTATTCATCATCAGGCCACTCAGTCTGTGTCGTTCAAGATGACGGGATCAAACAAAGGCGGAGCAAAGAGATATCAGACGGGAGCGTCCGGTTCGGGGCCCGGCAAGCCCCGAATTTATGAGATGAAGAGGACCGACAATCTGGAGGCCCAGATGATCTCAGGTACACTCAATATTTTATCTCAACTTGTGTGTACCCTTCTTGATACTGGTGCATCGCATTCATTCATTTCCGAGTCATATTTGAGTAGGCTACGTCTGGGTAGTGCTACTAGTTGTGAGCCGTATGTCATTGGTCTACCTGATGGTAGACGAATTATTGGAAATCAATGTAATACCCGCAATTTCGGATTTCGGTGATTTTCTTTTTTTCGGCGGGAACCCATTTTGATGACTCTCTCGTGATCATTTTGTCATTCCGAGAGTATTTAATTCTGCACTTTTTGTCATCCGAGTTCGTTTCGGTATCGTTTTGTTGAGTTCTGTGTTCTTAAGCGGTTTTTCTGCACTTGAGTTCGATTCTTGCGGATCTCGTCTGAAACTGTTGTTTCGAGTTTCTCGTAAGTTCATTTAATGTTATTATTCATGTTGCGAGCTCTGGCTTGGTGTTTCGATCGTGTATCGTGTATTTCACACGTTTTGGGCCATTTTCGTAATTTCCCAAAGATTGGGGTAATTACTTTCCGTTGTCGAATTTCGAGCCTTCGGGTGGTCGGAATCGTGTGTTCTCTTAGTGATCGGATTCGTCTTTGCGAGTACTTCGTAACCATATCTTCGATTCGTATTCAGGTTCGGGTTTCGGGGTCGTTCGGGCAGTCGGAGTTGGCCCCAGCCGAGTCATGGCCGGGCGATGCAGGCCCGGCCTTGGCGAAATTCTGGCCCGTAGTGATCGCGATTACATACGTAAAGTGTTACGTCGTAAGCCTTGTCCGATTACGTCGTAACGATGCCGTCATTTTTGGGCGATGTCTCGGCCATGGCGATTACGCACGTAAGGCCGGTGAATTACGTCGTAAGCGTCCGTGATGTCCGGTTATATAAGGCCCAGCAGACGGGTTTTTCACCATTTTTCTCATTCGTTTCCTTCTCTTCCGTGGCTGGAGTTGTTTTTATCATGGAGAGATGTTGTTGGACGATCAATCCATGAAGTCTTGGAGTTCATATCATGAATCATCCATCTTATAACATCCTTTGATCGAGCGAATCAGGTCAGATTTCCTAGAAATCTAGTTTTGGGGAATTTGGGTGTTTTGGTTGTTTTCATCCGTTTAATCCGATTTAACTTAGGATTGTGATGGATTGATGATTATTTAGATGTATTATATCATTTCCCTTGTTATTCCATGGTTGGATCGTATCGGTTCGTTGTTTTGGTTGAGTTCTTGATCGACGCCTTGAAGGTGTCCGATAGAATGTCATAGAGGGGTTTTCGGACGTTCTACGATTATTCTTCCTCGTATGATCGTTGATTTAATATTTATATGATGTTAGGGTCGAAATTCTTGTGAAGAACTCGAGTCGGAACCCTTCCGTTCATTGCCTTCTTTGGGGTCCGAGCTTCCCGGTCGAACCGTGTTCTTCGGAGTGTTTGGTAGCGGTTATTAAGGAAAGTATCTTATTATACGACTTGTATCTTGCGACTAGTAATCACGTATGAGATTTATGATGATTTTGCTTGCCTTCGTAAATATGTTCCGTTTGAATTGGTTGTGTATTTCGCAATTTGAAGGCTTTGTGATAGTAGTGTTATATTGGTATACGTGTTAGGTGTTGTGCCATTTGTGCAGGATTGCGACGTACATATGGATGGTTGTACACATGGTTGTGCAATGTATGGTGTACCGATCGTGTGTTATGCTGGTTGTGTGTCGTTGATTGATGATAGTTGTTGCGAGTGTTGAGATTGTGTTATGTGCGTGTGATGTACGATTTTGTGGTGATCAACGTGATTGATTAACTGTGCTCATTGTCGTATGTAATGTGAATGTGAACGTGAATATGTGTGTGACCGCTAAGTTCACTCGTGTGGATTCGACGGGACCTACTAGGATTCGTGGCAGTGGACTACGGGGTCAGAACTTAGTGAGGTACTGAGGTCTAATCGTGCTAGTTTGACGAGGCCTACGATAACGCATGGCAGTGTACCATGAGTTTCGGACACAGTACGTCCAACCGGGTGAGCTCGACGGGGCTTACGGTGACACGTGGCAGTGGACTACGGTGTCAGGACTGTGTGTGTGATTATTTTGATTGATATAGTCCGTGTGGGTTGTTGAGCCTACGGAGACACGTGACAATGGATCACGGTGTCAGAATTGGTTATGTCTGGTTAATAGTCCGTGTGGGTTTTTGAACCTACGGAGACACGTGACAGTGGATCACGGTGTCGGAATTGATTATGTTTGGCTATTTGTGCGTGGTGTAGTCCGTGCGGGTTGTTGAACCTACGGAGACACGTGACAGTGGATCACGGTGTCATAAATATATTTATTTTCAAATCAAAGTTTTGAAAGGAAAAGTTTTATGAAAATGAATGTTGGACCGAGTCCTAAGCTTGAGTAAATGTTTTCCATATTGTGAAATGTTGATTTATGAAACAATATTTGGGTTAAATCCCTCAACCCTTCTTTTGAAAGGTTTGGTGAACCAGGACTCAGAGTTTTAAAGGTTTTGAAATTCCAAAATTCCCGAGGTGATGAACTTATTTTCGAAATGCTTCATAGCTTAAATTCCCTTATTAAAACCCCCGGGAATAATTTGATACTTAAATATTGTGTTTGATTCTTGATTAATGTTTGCTCGTTACTTTTCGTATGATTTGATACTTGCACTAGTAAAACAGTGGAGTTTTACTAACCCCCGAGTAATCGGGGGGTGGATGTCTGTTTTGCGTCCAGGTACATACAGGTTCAGGGGAGCAGTCACAGGATTGGCACAAGAGGATGACGAGCTGCGATACTAATCAAGAGTCGATAGTTGTTTATGTTAGGAATACTTGTTAGATTTTGATGATGTCATTAATATAAAATCAAATGTTTATTACTTGGCAAAAATGTAAGGAAGAACCAAATGAGTATCTTCCATAGGCCAAATATGTTAAGTATAAAACTTGGCAAAATGTAAAGAAGAACCAAATGAGTATCTTCTGTAGGCCAGAAATTAGTTAGGCTGAAAATCGGTTAAGTACCAAGTACATCTAAGTCCATCAGAGAGGATCAGCCGAGTCCAGTCAGAGTAGCTCTGGTCAACAAAATTTATCAGAGAAGTTTGACCAGACTGCAGCCAAGGTACCTCAGGGAAGTCACACGATCGGATAAGTCACAAGCGGTGAGCAGAGAGGTCAGTGCGCAGAGATGTTAGCTGCTCATCAGCCTAGTCGAGGTCAGCCAAGTACTCCAAGTCCACGTCAGCATGCGTTGAAAAGTCAAGTATTACGGAAAGTCACATGCAACGTGAAAAGACAAATTGGAGTGATTCCCGCAAGAGATATGATTTAAATAAATCATCCAGACCCACCTTGAAGACTTTAATCATTTTATATTCAAAAGATTCGGCGCCTCACATGGAGAGTCTTCACAACGGTCGGAAGATAGATTAAAATAATAGGGAATCCAGTCTTGCAACGTTCAGAAAGAAAACAATGAAGTCTCCCTCTCCAACGGACGGATTTGTTCAAAAGATTTGCAACGGCTACAAGGAAAAAGCTCAGAGATCGTGACCTATAAATACCCGAAGATTTGAAGCTGAGCATACCTTACCTTACAACTACCGGTGCGAACATACTTTCAAGCGATCAAAGCAATCAAGCAATCTAAAGCAATCAATAGCATCGTGAAAAGAGCGGTTCTAAGAGTTCATACTTAAAGAAGCTCTTAGTTAGAGAAGACAAAAACTCTTGTCTATAATCCTGAGTACGGGGTACTTCACTGATTGAAGTAAGAGACTGTAAAGGCATCCAAGGATCGAGGATCAAGAGGTGCAAGGCAGTCAAGTGTGTACAACGGCACGGATTTCCACTGGTTGGAAGCTGTTGTAGTGTGGTTTGAATCACTGTAATATTTATCACTGGTTGAGAATTATAGTGAATTCATCTCCAACTAGATTGGAGAAAATTGGATTAGTAGAGGATTACCCCACCTCTGAGACCACAATAATCGCCTGCGTTCTTTACTGTTTTACTGCATCGTACTTTAACTGCTGCATTCATTGTCAAGTGTTTCATTAGTTATTTTGTATTCGTCATCAGCTGATTTCCGCACGTATTAAAGAACAAACGACTCCAAGTCATTGGTTTATCCATCAGCTGAAGAAACTCACTCTTCGTGAAAAAGAGTTTAAGAGTTTCTACAAGTCTATTCACCCCCCCCTCTAGACTTGTACCTGGACGACTTGTGACCTACAAGTGGTATCGGAGAGGTTGGTTCATTTATTTCACGAACCAGATCTATATCAGATATATATATCTTTACTCTCACTTTATAATGGAACACATGCACTCTAGACTCCCTGTGTTTTCAGTTGACGAGTATGATCTGTGGAAGATAAGGATGCAGGCACACTTATCTTCGATTCATGATGACATGTGGTGCATCATCGAGGACAGTCCATTCATCTTTGAGAAGGACAACACAACAGAGGAGATCGCAGCAGGGAAGACAGAGAAGATTCCTAAGAAGAGGACGGAGCTGACTCCCGAAGAAAGAAAACTGGCCAATCTTGATAACCGGGCCAGAGATGTATTATATCAGACTCTTGACAAATCCACCCTGGTCAAGATCAAGAACTGCAAAAATGCCAAGGAAATCTGGGACACATTAGCTTTAATGTGTGAGGGAACGGAGCTAATCAAAGAAAACAAATTGTCAATCGCTATTCAAAAGTTTGACAATTTCAAAATGAAGAACGGCGAATCCATAGATCAAGTGGACACAAGGTTCACTGAGATCATTAATGAGATCAACTCCCTCGGCAAAACCTATGGCAACAGGGAAATGGCACTAAAGCTTCTCAGATCTCTCAACCCTGAATGGAGCATGAAGGCCGTAGCCATGAGAGAGTCCAAGGACTTGAATAAGATAAAGATTCAAGAGCTATTCTCTGATCTGAAGGCTTATGAGTTCGAGCTTCCAAGTTCATCCTCAACTGAGCCTGCAGAGAAGGGAATCTCATTTTTAGCCGAGTCCCCCGCCAAGAGCCTATCTGATGTGAAGCCTCCAAATCCATTAGATTTTGAGGAAGAAATGGTGTTTATAATGCAAAGGTTCAGCAACTTTAGAAAGAACTACTCCAAATACAAGAAAAATTATAAGGAGAATCCAAGAAGAAACCAGAAAGCTGGAAGTTGGAAAGTAGAATGCTACAACTGTCACAAGACACGACACATCCAAATGGACTGTCCTGAGCTCAAGAAGGACGAAAGCAAGAAGGAGGTGGGCAGAAAAGAAGATAGAAGAAAGGCCCTCATCGGAGAAGACCAGGAGCATGTCGAATCAAGCAGCGGATTCTTTTCTGATAACGATGAAGAGTATGATTGCCTGATGGCAAACCTAGCTGATGAAGAGGTAACCCCTAAACCCACCGGTTAAAATAATAGCTCAGCCATGTCACAAGATATGGATTTACACGAATCGGTAAATCAGTTATTTAAAGATTTTGAAACACTCAAATCTGCACACCCAAGCATGTCGTGAGAGAAGACTCAGCTGCAAGATGAGAATAGGCAGCTGAAAAATGATTTCGAAAAACTCAGCCTAGATTTGAATAAGGTTGAGATAACCGCAACTGACTTTAAAAACCAGGCTGACGTTAATACAGCTGAGATAAACAGACTAACCATTTTACTTAAAGAAAAATCAGCTGCACTTGCTCATGCCAAAGCCGAGTTTACTAAGCTGGCTCAGATAAATAAGACTCAGGCGCAGGAAATAACCTCCCTGAAGGCATCTTCAACTCTGGAAGAATTGTGTACTTATAAAAGGTCACTTTATTCCAAATCAGGCCTTGGATATGATTCTCACACTCCCTCTAGTTCTAAAACCAAGTTTATCAAGGGAGAAACAATTGTCTCGACTGCTGAGCCTACATATAAACCGATATTTAAAAACAGGCAACAGCCAAGTCAAATGTCTAGGCTGCAGTCAGGTTACACCAGGCAGCCACCTAGACAGGCGACTAGGCAATGGCCCAGGCAAAAGCATCAGCCCAGACAACATGCCCACTATTACCAACAACTCCCTAAAAACAGATTTCATAATGGGAAGGGCAGATGGAAACCTCAAGGTTATCCCAATTTCCAAAACGAACAAGTGTGGAGACCACAAAGAGTTAACAAATGGTCTCAGCCTAGATTTAGAAATGGCCCACACTATCAAAATTTTGAGGAATATCCGGTATACAATCCAACCAGGAGATTCAGACCTCGACCACACACACCGTATAAGGGTTATAATAATAATAACAATGTATACAATCCAAGGAGAAATCAATTCTCCAGGAAACCAGCTAACCCCAAAGGACCCACACAGATTTGGGTACCTAAATCTCTGCTTGTCTGATTGCAGAAAAGGTGGAAGGACTACAAACACATCTCCACAAGCTCAAATTTTGGAGGTGAAGAATGGTTTGTAGATTCTGGATGCTCGAGGCACATGACCGGGAACAAGAAGATGTTGTCCAAATACACCAAAGAAAGAGGTCCCGATGTAACCTTTGGAGATAGCTTTAGAGGACAGACAAAAGGCTTTGGAGAGCTGCACCGAGGAAATATTGTGATATCCAAAGTTCATTATGTCAAAGGACTCAAATACAACCTTCTGAGCATAAGCCAGTTCTGTGACGAGAAGAATCTAGTAGTCTTCACCATTTTGAAATGCATGGTGATAGATATCCTGTCTGGAGAAGTGAAGCTCCAAGGTTTCAGAAGAAGAGATGTCTACATGATTGATTGGAACACAGGAACACCTAACTCCTGTTTTCTATCCAAGAAAATAGCTGAGAATGGATGGCTATGGCACAAAAGACTATGTCGCCTGAACTTCAAAGCCATTAACAAAATCAGTTCTCAGAAGTTGGTCAGAGGACTTCCAAATGAAGCATTCAAGAAGGAAGCACTTTGTGATGTATGTCAGAAAGGAAAGCAGACCAGGGCATCGTTCAAGCCAGTTCAGCCTACAACGCTCACAACAAGGATCTTAGATCTACTCCACATGGATCTATTTGGTCCTATCAAGCCAAGGACTCTAAGCAGCCGAAAGCATGCACTTGTTATAGTAGATGATTATTCAAGGTACACTTGGATTATCTTCCTATTTAAGAAAAGTGAAACCTTGACCAAGTTACCTGAGCTGCTGAGAAGGATCCAGAATGAGAAATCCCTATCCATAATCAAGATCAGATCAGATAGAGGAGGAGAGTTTCTCAACAAGGCGATAACTGATTACAGCGATCAGAATGGGATCCAGCATGAGCTCTCTGCAGCCAGGACGCCCCAACAGAATGGTGTTGCTGAAAGAAGGAACAGAACCCTGAAGGAAGCAGCAAGGTCCATGATTGCAGAAGCGGACCTGCCCAAGAGGTTACGGGTGAAGTCATCAACACACTGTCACACCCGAGCAGAGTATGATAGTAGGGAGACATGGCAAAACTCCCTATGAGGTTTGGAATAATAGAACTCCTACTGTTGCTTACTTTCATATTTTTGGGTGTAAGTGTTTCATCCACAACAATGGTAAAACACAACTAAATGCCTTTGATGCTAAAACTGATGACGGTCTCTTTATGGGATATTCACAAAGAAGCAAGGCATATAGAGTCTTTAATAAAAGAACCTTAGTTGTGGAAGAAACACCCCATGTTGTTTTTGATGAATCTACCGTTGAGTACAGGAAACAAGTTGAGTTAATTGAGAACAAGCTCAAGTCAGCAACCCTTGAAGAAGTCATTATACATGACACTGGAATGGTGGACTCACCTGCAGACCAGACTGATGACCCAACTGCGATTCTTTGAAGACCCAATGCAGATCGAGCGAGATCACCGAACCTATCGATCGATTCTGCCGAAGAAGATCCAGTGTAGGCGACAAAGTCATTGCGAATCGTAACCAACTGCAGATGACAAGGCGGTAGGCCGATCGATTGCGGGCAGAACCAGTGATGCGAGAAATCCACCAAGGCAATCCAACAGGGGAACAAACCCGAGAAGGGCGATATCCCCAAGCGGCTCAAGGATCACCCAATCCGGCAAATTATCGGAAAGTTGGTGATGGAGTTAAGGCGAGGCGATCAACCCTACCCTACGATTTAATGGCGATGTTCTCATGTTTTATGTCGCAAATTGAACCTAAAACTACAGAACAAGCCTTGGAAGATTATTCATGGATTAATGCCATGCAAGAGGAATTGGAGCAGATGGAAAGAAACAAAGTTTGGGAACTAACAGACAGACCTGATCACAAGAAGGTTATTGGCACCAAATGGGTGTACAAAAATAAGAGTGATGAAGACGGAGCTGTTGTTAGGAATATGGCCAGACTTGTAGCAAAAGGGTATGCATAGTGTGAAGGAATAGAATTTGATGAAACCTATGCACCTGTTGCAAGATTAGAGGCCATCAGACTATTCCTCGCATATGCTGCATTCAAAGATTTTGAAGTCTATCAGATGGATGTAAAAAGTGATTTTCTAAATGGAATTCTAGAAGAAGAAGTCTATGTAGAGCAACCCCCAGGTTTTGTCAAAGGAGACAAAGTCTATAAGCTATTGAAAGCTCTCTATGGACTTAAGCAAGCACCTAGAGCGTGGTACGAAACCCTATCTGTGTTTCTTGAGAAGAATGGATTTTGCAAAGGGAAGGTGGACAAGACCCTATTCAGAGTAGAGCACGAAGGCCACATATTAATAGTCCAGATTTATGTGGATGACATCATATTCGGTTCAACCAATCCAGAGTTATGCGAGAAATTCTCCAATCTCATGCAAGGAGAATTTGAGATGAGTATGATGGGAAAGCTTAACTTCTTTCTCGGACTACAAGTTAAGCAGATGGAAAAAGGAATTTTCATCAACCAAGCAAAGTATACCAGAGATCTTATCAAGAGATATGGAATGGAATCAGCCAAGCCCGCAAGAATTCCAATGAGCACAAGTACTCACCTGGATGCAGACGAGGCAGTTATATCAGTGGACTCAACCCACTATAGAGGACTCATTGGATCTCTTCTATACCTCACTGCAAGCAGGCCAGACATATCCTATGCTGTTGGAGTTTGTGCACGATTCCAGTCCAAGCCGAAGCAATCACACCTAGATGCAGCCAAGCGGATAATAAAATACCTCAAGTCTACAATCAATGTTGGACTATGGTATCCAAAGGATGATAATTTCGAGCTATCAGGATACTCAGATGCAGATTTCGTAGGATGCAAAATCAACAGGAAAAGCACTAGTGGAACGTGTCAATTCCTAGGAACCAGACTGATATCCTGGTTTAGCAAGAAGTAGGTTTCTAACTCTATCTCCACCACAAAGTCAGATTACCTAGCTGCAGGTAGCTGTTGTGCACAGATTTTATGGATCAGGCAACATCTAAGGGATTATAATATTATGGCAAATGAAGTTACGATCTGGTGTGACAATAATAGTGCTATTGCAATAACCAACAATCCGGTTTTGCATTCAAGGACGAAGCACATTGATGTTAAGCACCATTTCATTAGAGACCATGTGCTTAACAAAAGGGTTAGAGTTGAAAGAGTCAGCACAGACTATCAAATAGCTGACATCTTTACCAAACCCTTGCCAGAAGAAAGGTTTTTGGAGCTGAGCAGAGATCTCGGATTACTAGATTGGGAATCTAGTACTGAAGCAAGCTGAAGCATTTCAGAGGAAGGATGGACCCAGCTGAAGAATCAGATCCTAGCTGATGCAGGCAAGAAGACGAAGGACGGACAAAGCAACCTAGTTGATCAGAATACCAGGCGAGAAGTTAACTCACCTGATGCAGAGCGGTCAACAGTCAACAAATCAGACCAGCTAAGTTTTCTAAACTAACCTATAAATATTTAATTATTATCTGCCATATTTATAATATTATTATATTAATTTTGGTTAACAAATGGCATTTAAATATATATTTCTAAGCCAAGTGGCACTTAAAACACACGCGTCAATCGCTTATTAAATCGATCTCCACGGTGGCCAATCAGAATCAACCGTCAAATTTTAAAATGGACCACCGATTCAAATTTGAAATTCAAAAGAATATCAAAATACGTACCACCGTTTCAATTATATATTAAAATAATCCATACCTCTTTTCATCTTCTTTATAAGGAAAGAAGACCCCTCACTTTACCCTTTACGCTTTCAAACCCTAGATTTTTTTTCAGAGCAAAATTTCTTGAACACCGAAATACACTAAAATCTTTTGTTTGCAGAAATGGCAACCTACTTCGAAGGCGTCAACCTGAAGGCGGTCAAGGACCAGATCATTTTCTCGCTGGTCGTCGATTTTGAAGGTTTGTTAGAAGCTAATCTGGAGGATTATGATGTGTACAACCTAATCCACGCGATGAAGCTCAATGGGATCTACCCATTCCTTGATGTCAACCCGCAACATCTGTTCAAGGAGGATGTCATCGCGTTCTATCGCGAAGCTTGTTTGATTCAAGACGGAATTCGGAGCACAGTCGGAGAAATTCAGGTCGACATAACGCGAGAGTCGATTCGCAGAGTTTTCGGTATGAAGCACCGCGGCATAGCCGTCAAAGCGCTCAAACAGTCTTCTGCCGAAATCTGGAAGACGATTAAGGACAAGAATGTGCCCGAAAAGCTGAAATTAACTGCCAAGAGGAATGAGCTTAAGAAGGTTTATCGTTTTGCGTTGGACATAACCAACAAAATAATCATGGGGATGGCCGGCAGTTATGATCAACTGTCGTCAGCAAAATTTATGGTGCTGGGAGCACTAATTCAGGAAGAAGAAATCGACTGGGCTGATTACATCTTCAGGCAACTCGTGCGAGAGGTCAACAAAGTCGAGTGGCTTGATGATGAGAAGAGATTTAAGACAAAGCTGGCGTTTGGAACGCAGCTAAGTTGGTTTTTGGAAAAGACTGGTGTGGCAAAGGGAATCACTGACCCCTTCCAACCCAACAAAAATCTTGGTCATATGGACCACGAGAAGCTGAGGAAATTCGGAGGCGCAAAGAGAGCAGCTCAGATACTGAAGGACCTACCTGACATGAGGCCATATCCGAGATATTATTCATCAGGAGAGTCGGACCGACCTGCAGCCAACATACCAACTGCAGTCGAGTCAGACACCGAGTCCGACGACACTCCCTTAGCAGTCAGATTTAAGAGAAGGGGACCAGCCCCTGAAGGACCTTCTATTCTGCAGTCGTCACCAGAACCCTCTCCCAAGAGGCCAAGGAAACTGCAATTTAGTGAGGAAGAGCAGTCTGAACACCTTTCCAGCCCCTCAGCCAGGTCACCAATTCACCTGGAAGACCAGCCTGCCCCAGGCACCCACGAGACTCGGATTGTGGCTGTACTCACCCCCTCAGCCTACATCTCCGAGGAAGAAGAAGCAGGTCTCATAATTTCTATCCCTGAAGCTAATTATACCTTTAACCTGCTAGAAAACAATACTTTCAACCTATCCATTGCACAACTACAGCTTGTTAAGCCACAAGCATTAAAACACTCTTTTGTCAATATTTTTGAAGAGTGGAAGTTTTTCAAAACTCTGACATTTACAAATCTTCAAACTTACATTGGAACTAGTGGTTGGGAATATCCCCAAGCCACAGAGGAGGTACTGATTCACTTTTGCAAAGAATCAGACTTAGTATTAATCCTCCAGGATAATTGGTTCATGTCCCATTTTAAAACAAACATGGACCAATTTATCCATTCCATAATGCTTAGCATTTTTTATGGTTATTTTGGAGAAGAGGAGGAGGAGGAAGTTGAAAAAGAAATTAGAATTGAGGAGGTAGATGAAGAAGAAAATAAAGAAGTTGTTGATTTGGTTGATGAAAAAGAAGAAGAGCAGGAAGAGAGAAGAACAGAAGAAAACATTCTAGTTGAAAAACAGTCAGAAGAAATTGAGAAAACAGAAGAGTTAGCTGTTGAAGAAGAAGAAGAAGAAGAAGGAGAAGAGGTAGAACAAGAAAAAGATGAAGGAGAAAAGGTGGATGATGATGAAAAGGATGATGATGATGAAGGAGAAAAAGAGGACAAGGATGATGACAATGATGATAATGATGATGATGATGGAGGAAATGAAGGAGCTAAAAAAGAAAATGAAAAAGAAAAGGATGAGGAAGAAAAGGAAAATATTGAAGAAAAGGCAGATGAAGGAGAAAAGGAGGATCAGGAGAAAGAGGAAGAGAAAGAAGAAGAAAAGGAACCAGAGCCGGAGCCAGAGCCAATTCAAGAGGCTGCAGATAGGACTGTGGTACCTGCCCGGTACACCAGCCTAGACGCGGAGTTAGCTGAAGACTCCAGGTCAGGGACCCCAGAGAAGACCCCCTCTGGAGTACCTGCTGCAGACAAAGACTTGCAGTCCAGTGGTTCTTTTGCAGAAGGCTCAGGAGAGCACTCTCCATCGATTGATATCACTGCCATGGCCGGTGATCAGGCAGATAGTCAAAGATACAATTGGAGAGCTGCTGGCATCTCAGGTCACTCCTGACCTTCAATTAATCAATGCAAAGATCGACACTCTACTGCAGAGAGAGATTCCTCAGCCCCCTCCCCCTACCAACAACAGAATGCCATTTGGCATGTCTGATTGGATGAGCAGAATGGAGCAGCAATTAACTACCCTAGTTGATGCTGGCAAAAAGGGGGAAGAGAGAGTTCAGGGGGAAGGAAGTAATCAAGGATAGATAAGGGCAGAGATAAGAACAAAGAAGAGGCAAGATGTTCTTCAAATTGAAGGACCATCAAGCCTGAAAAGGAAGGGAGGATCAGATCCAGATCAAGCTGACCAGCCTGAAGGCAAGAAAAGGAGGACTAGAGGAGATATTGAGCCTTCTCTAGAGTGGGAAGGAAATGAGCTGTGGTTTGTGGAGGACTTTGTTCCAATTGAAGCTCTTGAGATGTGGGGATCTGCAAGAAAGAGGTTTATCAGAGACTACTACATCTGGGAAATACTCCAGGATGATAAACTCTCCCCACAACAAATTTTCATAAATTTCATGGAGGAAGTCCATCCGAAGCTCTGGGCTATTCTGAAGAAGCATGCTGCGAGACAAAATGCCTATCCCAGGATCCCTCCATTCAATGACAAAGACCCTCCTACCTTGGAAAGAGGAGGTGGGTTGGATGAACTTGCACTTCAGAGGAAAATCAAGAAGTTATGTCTTGAGAATAGATTTTCATCCCAACAAGAACAAGACTTCGCAGCACTGGTTGTGAAGAGGAAGTATGGTCTTGCTCCAGTCAAGATAAGACCAATTGGAGCCAAACCCTTCAGACCTGCCAAACAGCCTATTCGCAGAGGCAGAGGAAGAGGTAGATGACTTTATTTCTTTATACTTGTAAATTTTTTATTTTTCTGTACCTGTAAAAACTTTCTTGTAAATTTCAATCATAATCAAGTCAGAAAAGTTTTATAACAGTTTGTTGAATGACAATTTCCAGTTGTCTCAATATTAGACTGATCTTAGTTTTTGTCTTGCACTTAAGTGCAGACTTGGTCATTTGATTACTTGCTTAAAGTTTTGCCATAATTAAAACAGGGGGAATTTGTTAGGAATACTTGTTAGATTTTGATGATGTCATTAATATAAAATCAAATGTTTATTACTTGGCAAAAATGTAAGGAAGAACCAAATGAGTATCTTCCATAGGCCAAATATGTTAAGTATAAAACTTGGCAAAATGTAAAGAAGAACCAAATGAGTATCTTCTGTAGGCCAGAAATTAGTTAGGCTGAAAATCGGTTAAGTACCAAGTACAGCTAAGTCCATTAGAGAGGATCGGTAGAGTCGGTCGAGTAGCTCTGTCAACAAAATTTATCGGAGAAGTTTGACCGGACCGCATGACCAAAGTACCTCGGGAAGTCACACGATCGGATAAGTCACAAGCAGTGAACAACGAGAGAGGTCAGTGCGGAGATGTTAGGCGCTCATCGGCTAGTCGAGGTCGACCAAGTACTCCAAGTCCATGTCAGCATGCGTTGAAAAGTCAAGTATTACGGAAAGTCACATGCAACGTGAAGAGACAAATTGGAGTGATTCCCGCAAGAGATATGATTTAAATAAATCATCCAGACCCACCTTGAAGACTTTAATCGTTTTATATTCAAAAGATTCGGCGCCTCACATGGAGAGTCTTCACAACGGTCGGAAGATAGATTAAAATAATAGGGAATCCAGCCTTGCAACGTTCAGAAAGAAAACAATGAAGTCTCCCTCTCCAACGGACGGATTTGTTCAAAAGATTTGCAACGGCTACAAGGAAAAAGCTAAGAGATCGTGACCTATAAATACCCGAAGATTTGAAGCTGAGCAGACCTTACGTTACAACTACCGGTGCGAACATACTTTCAAGCGATCAAAGCAATCAAGCAATCTAAAGCAATCAATAGCATCGTGAAAAGAGCGGTTCTAAGAGTTCATACTTAAAGAAGCTCTTAGTTGGAGAAGACAAAAACTCTTGTCTATAATCCTGAGTACGGGGTACTTCAATGGTTGAAGTAAGAGACTGTAAAGGCATCCAAGGATCGAGGATCAAGAGGTGCAAGGCAGTCAAGTGTGTACAACGGCACGGATTTCCACTGGTTTGAAGCTGTTGTAGTGTGGTTTGAATCACTGTAATATTTATCACTGGTTGAGAATTATAGTGAATTCATCTCCAACTGGATTGAAGAAAAGTGGATTAGTAGAGGATTATCCCACCTCTGAGACCACTATAATCGCCTGCGTTCTTTACTGTTTTACTGCATCATACTTTAACTGCTGCATTCATTGTCAAGTGTTTCATTAGTTATTTTGTATTCGTCATCAGCTGATTTCCGCACGTATTAAAGAACAAACGACTCCAAGTCATTTGTTTATCCATCAGCTGAAGAAACTCACTCTTCGTGAAAAAGAGTTTAAGAGTTTCTACAAGTCTATTCACCCCCCCTCTAGACTTGTACCTGGACGACTTGTGACCTACAGTTTAGATTTTTGTTATGTTGTTAGGGTTGATTTCAGTCTTCCGCTATATTGTGTTTCGACGCGTGTGTGTGTAATGTTGTTTTAGTCAGTTCTGTTGATGGAGTTGTGTGACCTCATCGGTCTGTGTATTCATGTGTAAGTGACCTTAACGGTCTGTATTATTATATTGTTTGACCCTGGCCGGGCAAGCATTTGGTTGTTTATGGATGTTTAGCCTGGTAGATCCTTGTGGAAAGGGTCTACGGCGTGTAATATTCCCATACGGTTTTGGAGGTGTTACATTTATGGTATCGGAGCTTAGGTTGCGGAAACCTAGGCTGTCGGGTCGAGTCAAGTCGTGATTTGTCGAGTAATGTGTTGTCTTGTCGTTCGAGTCGTCAGGTGACAAGTTGAGTTGTGCGTAGTCACAACATGTCGGTTATGTTGTCGGACGAGATTAGTATCATGGGCGACCGTCACCTTCGTGCGACCTGTGGATGTAAGTCTCCCTTCTTTGTGTTTGTGCCTCGTCTGATGCGAGCTATTGGTATGATTATGAGTTAATTGACGGAATCCTCTTATGGATTTTGATTTTGTGATATGTGGTTATTTGACTCTCATATTTCGTTCATATGAGGAGTAGTGTTGCTAGATTGTGCATGTTGGATTGTATTTCTTTTATCCGCTGCGTGAGTTCTTTTGTAATGGCTTTCGGTATTTTACCGACTGAGTTTATTTCGAAAACCGATTCCCTTAACTGAGTTTTTGGCATTATGGCCTTGATCGTTTTGGCGAAATTCTTATGACGGTATTTAGTATATCTTAAATGGATTTTGTGAGTTTTTGAAATATTACCATCATTGGCCTTTTTGGCATTTTTGTAAATGGTTTTTAGCCTGGTGGGTTCCGGCGTGGGACCCATGGCGCTATAATGTTCCGTGTAATTACCTGAAATTTTTGGGCATTCTAGCCCATTGAATTATCTTTGAAAACCTTGAGTATCTTAGAAAATAAATTTCGAGACGTACTTTTAAAATGAATTATTTTGTCGTGGTACATCCTAGGTGCCACAATATGTTTCAAAAATTCTTCTACCTCGAGGATCAAAATGTTTTGAGATATTTTCAATATTTTAGAAACATTTTTACTTAGACCCGAGGGTCTAATATTTCTGAAAGTTTTTCACCAAAAGAAAAGTGTCTTCATTTTTGTTCCAACGAAAGGTGGTTTTCAAAGTCTCGACAATGATGTTTGCTCAACTTTTTGTAAAGTGATACTCAAGATCAATTGGTGTTTCCAAACTATTTTCAAAAGGTGGTTTTCGTTTTTAAAACCCATCATTTCCTGCTTGTGGTCGGAGAAGGTGTGTATGATGTTGGTATTGTCGTTAGGGTGTTAGCCCTACGAATTGTGATTGAATTGGTGGCGTGAGCGTTGAGTCGTTGCCACGCATTTGTTACGTTAGCCCTCTGTGAGAGGTGTGATGTTGATATTTAATGTTGTCTCCTCGTAGTGAATTGCGTGTTGTCGCACATGTGTGAGATGATTAAGCTTGGGTTTGTACGTTGGTGTACATGTGTGATTGTTTCGTGATGTTTGTAATTACGTGCTGGTTATCGTTCGGGCCGTTGAGGTCGCCGAATGATACCGTCGTTGCTGTGGTGTTTGTATATGTATTACTTTACGATGGTAATCATTGTATATGATATGTGTTATAATTCTCTGTTGTGCTGAATTGGCATCTCCGCTATGTTGTTTTGTGACGTTATGCCCCATTGTAATCATGTCACCTCAGTTAATCATTCATGTAATCACTGTGTTAGAGCGCGTATGCCCATTTTCATCATTTCATGACGTAATCATAATGTGATATTCATGCGAGAGATATAATCATCATGTGACTTTCCTACTTCAGTATGGACAGAAGCGAGGCGGAGGGCGAGGCGAGGCCGCGGTGCGGGCCGAATCCCGAGAGCTCGTGTGAATACACATGCGAATGCGAGGAATAATGCTAACTCATCGAGCAGCGACGCTGCCACTCATTCACCCGGAAATGATCATTCACCGTCAGGAAGTCGTACCCGGGACACAGCTCATTCAGAAGGTGTTCGGGTTGACCCACTCGCTTTTATGCAGGGCATGATGGCCCAGTTGACTCAGATGGCAAGCCTCATGAAGACGATGCAGAACTTAACATCTCAGAATCAGCAGGCTCCTCCGCCGCCACCTCAGGGACAGGAGAGGGGTGTAAGCAGTATCATTGGCGACATCTCTCGCCAAAGGCCACCTACTTTCGAGGGTTCATCTGAACCGGTAGATATTATTCATTGGCTCGAACATTTCGAGAAGTTGTTTGCTATGGTAGAGTGTCCCGAAGGTCACAAAGTTTCAGTTGTGGCTAACTATCTGGGTAAGAGCGCTCATTCATGGTGGTTATCATTGAAACCCACCGACGGATCATGTACTTGGGATTAATTCAAGACTCTCATGATGGAGAGGTATTATCCGGACCCACTCAGAGAGGCCAAGCTATCAGAATTACTCACTCCCGATCCCTCAGTAGACGAGGATATTCTCGCCATCGCCGATAAATTTCAGGAACTTCTTCCTTTCACCTCATCTATCATTCACTCTGAGGCGGACAAGATCAAATATTTCAGCAAGAAGCTGAAACCCCGTATGCGGATGCAGTTGGTTAATCACAATTGCACCACTCTGGATGAATTCATTGAGAAAGCTCTTACTTATGAGCTTACTGTTAAGGAGATTGCTAAGCAACAACCTTCATCTGCTAGCAAGAAGTCAAAGAATCATAATCAGTCTGAAGGTGGTCAGGCAGCCTTCAAGAAGCCTCGTGCGAGCTCTTCTTTCTTTGAGCGACCTCCTGTGGCGCTCAGACCCGCGGAATTGCAGTCCCTAGCGGCCAGTTCGGCCACCACCTGTTTCAACTGTGGAGAACTTGGTCATATCAGCACCAAGTGTCCGAGACAAACTGTCACATGCCATAACTATGGGATTGCTGGGCATAAGGTCCATTTTTTCCGAAGGGACTCCAAACCTACTCCGGCATCATCTCAGGCCCCGAAGCAGTCAGCTATTCATCATCAGGCCACTCAGTCTGCGTCGTTCAAGATGACGGGATCAAACAAAGGCGGAGCAAAGAGCTATCAGACGGGAGCGTCCGGTTCGGGGGCCGGCAAGCCCCGAATTTATGAGATGAAGAGGACCGACAATCTGGAGGCCCAGATTATCTCAGGTACACTCAATATTTTATCTCAACTTGTGTGTACCCTTATTGATACTGGTGCATCACATTCATTCATTTCCGAGTCATGTTTGAGTAGGCTACGTCTGGGTAGTGCTACTAGTTGTGAGCCGTATGTCATTGGTCTACCTGATGGTAGACGAATTATTGGAAATCAATGTAATACCCGCAATTTCGGATTTCGGTGATTTTCTTTTTTTCGGCGGGAACCCATTTTGACGACTCTCTCGTGATCATTTTGTCATTCCGAGAGTATTTAATTCTGCACTTTTTGTCATCCGAGTTCGTTTCGGTATCGTTTTGTTGAGTTCCGTGTTCTTAAGCGGTTTTTCTGCACTTGAGTTCGATTCTTGCGAATCTCATCTGAAACTGTTGTTTCGAGTTTCTCGTAAGTTCATTTAATGTTATTATTCATGTTGCAAGCTCTGGCTTGGTGTTTCGATCGTGTATCGTGTATTTCACACGTTTTGGGCCATTTTCGTAATTTCCCAAAGATTGGGGTAATTACTTTCCGTTGTCGAATTTCGAGCCTTCGGGTGGTCGGAATCGTGTGTTCTCTTAGTGATCGGATTCGTCTTTGCATGTACTTCGTAACCATATCTTCGATTCGTATAAGGCCCGGCTGGTTACGTACGTAAGCGTCCGGCAGTGTCCGGCTATATAAGGCCCAGCAGACGGGTTTTTCACCATTTTTCTCATTCGTTTCCTTCTCTTCCGAGGCTGGAGTTGTTTTTATCATGGAGATATGTTGTTGGACGATCAATCCATGAATTCTTGGAGTTCATATCATCAATAATCCATCTTATAACATCCTTTGATCGAGCGAATCAGGTCAGATTTCCTAGAAATCTAGTTTTGGGGAATTTGGGTGTTTTGGTTGTTTTCATCCGTTTAATCCGATTTAACTTAGGATTCCTATAATGTTCCGTGTAATTACCTGAAATTTTTGGGCATTCTAGCCCATTGAATTATCTTTGAAAACCTTGAGTATCTTAGAAAATAAATTTCGAGACGTACTTTTAAAATGAATTATTTTGTCGTGGTACATCCTAGGTGCCACAATATGTTTCAAAAATTCTTCTACCTCGAGGATCAAAATGTTTTGAGATATTTTCAATGTTTTAGAAACATTTTTACTTAGACCCGAGGGTCTAATATTTCTGAAAGTTTTTCACCAAAAGAAAAGTGTCTTCATTTTTGTTCCAACGAAAGGTGGTTTTCAAAGTCTCGACAATGATGTTTGCTCAACTTTTTGTAAAGTGATACTCAAGATCAACTGGTGTTTCCAAACTGTTTTCAAAAGGTGGTTTTTGTTTTTAAAAACCCATCATTTCCTGCTTGTGGTCGGAGAAGGTGTGTATGATGTTGGTATTGTCGTTAGGGTGTTAGCCCTCCGAATTGTGATTGAATTGGTGGCGTGAGCGTTGAGTCGTTGCCACGCATTTGTTACGTCAGCCCTCTGTGAGAGGTGTGATGTTGATATTTAATGTTGTCGCCTCGTAGTGAATTGCGTGTTGTCGCACATGTGTGAGATGCTTAAGCTTGGGTTTGTACGTTGGTGTACATGTGTGATTGTTTCGTGATGTTTGTAATTACGTGCTGGTTATCGTTCGGGCCGTTGAGGTCGCCGAATGATACCGTCGTTGCTGTGGTGTTTGTGTATGTATTACTTTATGATGTTAATCATTGTATATGATATGTGTTATAATTCTCTGTTGTGCTGAATTGGCATCTCCGCTATGTTGTTTTGTGACGTTATGCCCCATTGTATCTAGCATATGTATTTTCGGTATGCCGAGCCGAGGTGTTTCAACCGCGATGTGCCGGGGCGTGCACGTGTAAATTTTCCTTCTCGTCAGTAACGCGTTTCAAGTGCGGACTTGAGGAACACATAATTCAGTTTTGCGAATCGGCTACCGAGACTTTCGGAGTTCGCGCTTCAGCATAGATATCAGGATCGGCTCTGAGAGGCCCATGGGAGATTTTTCTGTCGGTTGCTTTTTGTGTTGTTACCTTGTTTCCGTTGTTGTGAGCTGCGGGGACGACATTTCTTTTATAAGAGGTCGGATGTAATACCCGTACTATTTTTGACATCTGCAGTTTCTCCTTATAAATTCTATCGACTTGCATGTGTTCGTCGATACTTTTTGAACTTGTTTGATGTCTCGGTTGTCATCATTCGAACTGGTTGTGACCTTGTTTCAGATCGACCTGTTTATCATTGTGACTTTTCCGAGTTCGGTTCGATTCTTGTGAACCTTGTTCGGAAGTAACATCTTTCACTTTCTACCAGTTCTTTTAATGTCTGGAGTTGAAGTGGGGACTTCGGAGTCATTGTTCGACTGTTGTCATTCGATCATTGTTATTTGATCATTGTTGTTTGATCATTGTTATTCGATCCTTGTTGTTCGATCATTGTTATTCGATCGTTGTTGTTCGATCATTGTTATTTTATCGTTGTTGTTCGATCATTGTTATTTGATCATTGTTGTTCGGTCGTTGTTGTTCGATCGTTGTTGTTCGATCGGGGTTGTCTCACTGTTGTTGCCTGATCTCGTACCGCGCAGAATTGTCGTTCACCATTAGTCAGCTGTTTCGAGTGTGGCCGGGTGGGTCACCGAGCTATGCATTGCGAGATGAGAGCTGAGAGATTTGGGGATTGAGGTTGCATCTCTGCTCCGAAAGGACACAGAAATGACTAGTGTAGTTTTTGAGGATTTCGGCGTAGTCTGAATTGTTTGTGGTTGTCCTTGTGGATCGTTTGTGTGTTTATTTCTGTTTTATTGATTGTGCGTGTTTCCTTGTAATGGGTGCTTTGTGTTTTGTGAATTGTTCGGATAATCGACTTGGTTGTATTATCTGTTTGATGACACTTGTCACTTGTTGGTTTTATTATGTCTCTATCAGTGGCGTTGTGTTGGTCGTCTTGGAGCGTGTGTGTGCACACCGTATATTCCTTTGCGTTGTTTGTAACGTTTCGCCGTTGGGCGTTAGTTACGCATTCTTGTGTATCTCATTGAAATATTCCTGGTGGTATATTTCTGCTCCCTACTTGTTTTAAGTTTCGGGACGAAACTTCTTTTAAGGAGGGTAGAATGTAATACCCGCAATTTCGGATTTCGGTGATTTTCTTTTTTTTTTGGAGGGAGCCCGTTTTGACGACTCTCTCGTGATCGTTTCGTCATTCCGAGAGTATTTAATTCTGCACTTTTTGTCATCCGAGTTCGTTTCGGTATCGTTTTGTTGACTTCCGTGTTCTTAAGCGGTTTTTCCGCACTTGAGTTCGATTCTTGCGAATCTCGTCCGAAACTATTGTTTCGAGTTTCTCGTAAGTTCATTTAATGTTATTATTCATGTTTCGAGCTCTGGCTTGGTGTTTCGATCGTGTATCGTGTATTTCACACGTTTTGGGCCATTTTCGTAATTTCTCAAAGTTTGGGGTAATTACTTTCCGTTGTCGAATTTCGAGCCTTCGGGTGGTCGGAATCGTGTGTTCTCTTAGTGCTCGAATTCGTCTTTGCGAGTACTTAGTAACAGTATCTTCGATTTGTATTTAGGTTCGGGTTTTGGGGTCGTTCGGGCCATCAGAGTTGGCCCCGGCCGAGTCATGGCCGAGCAGTCTGGGCCCAGGACGGCACTGCCCGAGTTACGGCCGGTAGTGATCGGCAGTTACGTACGTAAGCCTTGGACGGTTACGTACGTAACGATGCCGGCATTTTTGGGCAGTGTCTCGGCCATGGCCGGTTACGTACGTAAGGCCGGGCCGGTTACGTACGTAAGCGTCCGGCAGTGTCCGGCTATATAAGGCCCAACAGACGGGTTTTTCACCATTTTTCTCATTTGTTTCCTTCTCTTCCGCGGCTGGAGTTGTGTTTATCATGGAGAGATGTTGTTGGACGATCAATCCATGAAGTCTTGGAGTTCATATCATCAATCATCCATCCTATAACATCCTATGATCGAGCAAATCAGGTCAGATTTCCTAGAAATCTAGTTTTGGGGAATTTGGGTGTTTTGGTTGTTTTCATCAGTTTAATCCGATTTAACTTAGTATTGTGATGGATTGATGATTATTTAGATGTATTATATCATTTCCCTTGTTATTCCATGGTTGGATCGTATCGGTTCGTTGTTTTGGTTGAGTTCTTGATCGACGCCTTGAAGGTGTCCGATAGAATGTCATAGAGGGGTTTTCGGACGTTCTACGATTATTCTTCCTCGTATGATCATTGATTTAATATTTATATGATGTTAGGGTCGAAATTCTTGTGAAGAACTCGAGTCGGAACCCTTCCGTTCGTTGCCTTCTTTGGGGTCCGAGCTTCCCGGTCGAACCGTGTTCTTCGGAGCGTTTGGTAGCGGTTATTAAGGCAAGTATCTTATTATACGATTTGTATCTTGCGACTAGTAATCACGTATGAGATTTATGATGATTTTGCTTGCCTTCGGAAATATGTTCCGTTTGAATTGGTTGTGTATTCCGCAATTTGAAGGCTTTGTGATAATAGTGTTATATTGGTATACGTGTTAGGTGTTGTGCCATTTGTGCAGGATTGCGACGTACATATGGATGGTTGTACACTTGGTTGTGCAATGTATGGTGTACCGATCGTGTGTTATGTTGGTTGTGTGTCGTTTATTGATGATAGTTGTTGCGAGTGTTGAGATTGTGTTATGTGCGTGTGATGTACGATTTTGTGGTGATCAACGTGATTGATTAACTGTGCTCATTGTCGTATGTAATGTGAATGTGAACGTGAATATGTGTGTGACCGCTAAGTTCACTCATGTGGGTTCGACGGGACCTACGAGGATTCGTGGCAGTGGACTACGGGGTCAGAACTTAGTGAGGTACTGAGGTCCAATCGTGCTGGTGTGACGAGGCCTACGATAACGCATGGCAGTGGACCATGAGTTTCGGACACAGTACGTCTAACCGGGTGAGCTCGACGGGGCTTACGGTGACACGTGGCAGTGGACTACGGTGTCAGGACTGTGTGTGTGATTGTTATGATTGATATAGTCCGTGTGGGTTGTTGAGCCTACGGAGACACGTGACAGTGGATCACGGTGTCGGAATTTGTTATGTCTGGTTAATAGTCCGTGTGAGTTGTTGAACCTACGGAGACACGTGACAGTGTATCACGGTGTCGGAATTGATTATGTTTGGCTATTTGTGCGTGGTGTAGTCCGTGCGGGTTGTTGAACCTACGGAGACACGTGACAGTGGATCACGGTGTCATGAATATGTTTATTTTCAAATAAAAGTTTTGAAAGGAACAGTTTTACGAAAATGAATGTTGGACCGAGTCCTAAGCTTGAGTAAATGTTTTCCGTATTGTGAACTGTTGATTTATGAAACAAGATTTGGGTTAAAGCCCTCAACCATTCTTTTGAAAGGTTTGGTGAACCAGGACTCAGAGTTTTAAAGGTTTTTGAAATTCCAAAATTCCCGAGGTGATGAACTTATTTTCGAAATGTTTCATAGCTTAAATTCCCATATTAAAACCCCCGGGAATAATTTGATACTTAAATATTGTGTTTGATTCTTGATTAATGTTTGCTCGTTACTTTTCGTATGATTTGATACTTGCACTAGTAAAACAGTAGAGTTTACTAACCCCCGAGTAATCGGGGGGTGGATGTCTGTTTTGCGTCAGTGTACATGCGAGTTCGGGGAGCGACACAGATTGGCACAAGAGGATCACGAGCTGCGATACTAATCAATAGTCGATAGTTGTTTAGATTTTTGTTGTGTTGTCAGGGTTGATTTGAGTCTTCCGCTGTATTGTGTTTCGACCCCTGTGTGGGTAATGTTGTTTTAGTCAGTTCTGTTGATGGAGTTGTGTGACCTCATCGGTCTGTGTATTCATGTGTAAGTGACCTTAACGGTCTGTATTATTATATTGTTTGACCCTGGCCGGGCAAGCATTTGGTTGTTTATGGATGTTTAGCCTGGTAGATCCTTGTGGAAAGGGTCTATGGCGTGTAATATTCCCATACGGTTTTGCGGGTGTTACAATCATGAGATTCATAATTGTCCGATTCAGCTTCATGGCCGTGTATGGCTAGCGGACCTAATCGTAGTAGATTTTCCGAGAGACAACGTCATCTTGGGTATTGATTGGATGGATCGTCACGATGCTATCATTAGTTTCCGTAAGCGTATGGTCACTATCATTTCAGACGATGAGGTCGAATGTGTTTTTCAGGGAAGTAATCCCAGTTGTTCCGGGAGAGTCATCAACTTGATGAAAACAGTGAAATTACTTAGTCAGGGGTGTGTTGGTTATTGGTGATATATGACCAAGACTGAGAAATCATCAATAATGCTAGCAGATATTCCGGTAGTGAGAGAATATGCCGACGTATTTCCACACGAGTTACCTGGTTTGCCTCCACAGAGAGATGTGGAATTCACGATTGAATTGGAGCCCGGTACGTCTCCAATATCGAAGGCACCATATCGGATGGACCCAACTGAAATGCAGGAGTTGAAGAATCAACTTGAGGAATTGTTCGAGAAAGGTTATATCCGACCGAGTGCGTCCCCATGGGGAGCGCCAATGTAGTTTGTCAAGAAGAAGGATGGTTCATTTCGCTTGTGTATTGATTATCGGGAGTTGAACAGGGTGACGATCAAGAATAAGTATCTTCTACCCCGTATTGATGATCTCTTAGATCAACTTCATGGAGCTTCAGTATTTTCCAAGATCGACTTAAGATCTGGATATCATCAGTTGCGAATTCAAGAGTCGGATATCGCAAGGACGGCGTTTCAAACACGCTATGGTCATTATGAGTTTGTAGTAATGCCGTTTGGGTTGACTAATGCACCTGCGGTGTTCATGGAGTTAATGAATCGAGTCTTCATCGATTATCTGGATCAGTTCATGGTTGTCTTCATTGATGACATTTTGATTTACTCTCGTGACCGGGAGGAGCACGAGTTTCACCTTCATCAGGTTCTCGACGTGTTGAGACGAGAGCAACTCTATGGAAAGTTTTCCAAATGTGAGTTCTAGATGTCCGAAGTGACGTTTCTCGGACATGTAATTTCATCAGACGGTGTACGTGTTGATCCTCAGAAGACGGAGGCTATCCGGGATTGGCTGCCTCCGAAGAATGTTAAGGAAATCTGAAGCTTTCTCGGATTAACCGGTTATTATCGGCGGTTTGTGTAAGGGTTTTCTAAAATCGCTCAACCAATGACGAACCTTCTGTGGAAGGAAAAGAAATACACATGGTCCGACGCGTGTCAGTGGAGTTTTGAGGAACTCAAGAGCCGGTTAATTTCAGCACCTGTCCTTTCCTTGCCACAAAGGACGGAAGGATTCGTGGTTTATAGTGACGCATCCGGACACGGTCTCAGATGTGTATTAATGCAGAATGGGAAGGTTATTGCCTATGCTTCACGGCAATTGAGACCTTACGAGGTTAATTATCTGACCCACGATCTGGAGCTAGCAGCTGTGGTTTTCGCATTGAAGATCTGGCGTCATTACCTTTATGGTGTCACCTGTCAGATATTCACCGATCATAAGAGTTTGAAGTATATTTACTCAGAAGGAGTTAAATATGCGACAGGAGGTGGTTGGAACTAATTAAGGATTATGATATTGAGATCCTGTACCACCTGGGTAAGGCGAACGTGCTTGCCGATGCCTTGAGTTGTAAGTCCGTTCAGGAGCAAATGCTTGCTCGTTTAACAGTTCAGAAGGACCTTCAGCAGGAATTTCTTAGACCCGAGATCGAGGTCTGGCTTCAGCGAGTGCAAGGGCAACTTTGCATGTTAGAGATTTCATCGCCACTTGAGGAGGCAATCAGAGTGAATCAGGGTTCAAACCCATCATTGTTGCGCATCCGTGAGGATGTGGCTCAGGGGAAAGCCCCTGGATTTGTGGTCCATGAGGATGGACTTTTGCGATTTAAGAATCGGTTATGCGTACCGGCGAATGACGAGTTGAAAAACTCGATTCTGAGAGAAGCTCATGCTACCACTTATTCCATTCATCCGGGGTATAGCAAGATGTACAAGGACTTGAAACAAAATTACTGGTGGAGTAATATGAAGCGTGAAGTCGCAGAATTTGTTTCGAGATGCTTAACCTGTCAGCAAGTCAAGATTGAACATCAGCGACCAGCGGGTATGCTGAAATCGCTCTCGATTCCAGAGTGGAAGTGGGAAGACATTTCTATGGACTTCATCACGAGTTTGCCAATGATTCGTCGTGGCATAATTACAATTTGGGTAGTTGTGGACCGTTTAACTAAGTCAACTCATTTCCTTGAGATTAAGGATACGTGGGGTCCCGAGAGACTTGCCCAGTTGTTCATCAAAGAGATAGTGAGATTGCATGGTACTCCTAAGAGTATCATTTCCGATCGCGACGGAAGATTCCTGTCACATTTTTGGAAATCAGTTCATCGTGCTATGGGAACTCAGCTTAATCTCATCACTGTAATATCCAGATTTATTATTATGTATTTCATCTGTATTCGAACCCTGTATTATTTGGATTTGTGATCTCGATAATTGGAGTATGATATTTCTCACATTGGTATATTTGTACATAAGTATATCATCATGCAAAATTTCTCATGCAAACTCGTGATAGCGCACGCTAAGAATGTAGCTTAACACGCGCTATCGGCTACTACTAGCGCACGCTACAAATGTAGGATTTTCGTGCGCTAGGCAATCAATTATTGAGCTAGGCGGCTAGCACATGCGCCAGCCGGGACAGGGGTCCGGATAAGATTCCTGCGGACGAACATGGACAAATTTGGAGTCAACGCTTATTAGCGTGCGCTAAGAATGGTATGTAGCGTGCGCTAATCATCTATTGTGCAGAAACTTTATTTAAAGGACAACACTCCATTTCTACCTATTCCCTTCATTTGTTCTTCGTCCCTTGGAAGTCCAGAGAGTTTTTCTTACTCCTTAAGCTCATACAAATCCGCTGTACTTGATCATTAAATATTAAAGAGTGCTTATACTTGATCATTGAAGAAGAATTCACTTTGAAGTAACACTCAAGTAACCGGAGCTGGATTATACCTTTTTGGATCAGTGATTTCTTCATTAAAGGTATGTTAATTCTATCTCCCACTTTAGATTCGTGTTATGGAGAATAAGATGATCATGCTAGCAAGATATTGAGTTCCATTGGTGAATTATTCAACAAACATCATGTTTAGAAGATTAGAATAATTATACTTATGATATTGTCGTTGGAACCTCGTGGTTGGAATCCTAGTACATCAAATGATGAGAGGAACATTCTGAAGTTGATTATCCATATGATTTATGTTGTCATATTGATCATAAAATTGGAAGTGATATCACTTTTGGTTATAAGAACTTAAGGAAAGAAGTCATCTTGGGATGTATCCTTTCGTATAAGTTGGAATTGTTAGTTCACCTTCAAGATGAAGCCTGAATGTGAATATGATAATTAAATCTAGTGCACCAACCGGAGATCACCGAACTTCGCATGAGAATGATAATCGAGGTTGAATATAAGAGTTGTGATGATATTCTTTTCCTTGAACCTCGTAGATGATTAAAATCCATAAGATCATTCATAAGTTTATGAATATGACATGTAGACGGATATCACACGTTAATCACTCAAGAGTTCGTAAATTTCATCACCGTTAGAACTAGTCTGCTGCCCAACAGTGAACTGCCATGCACGCTTAGCGTGCGCTAAGCTTTGTGAATTAACGTACGCTAACGGGCTTATTTAGCGTACGCTACGATTGAAACTTAGCGTGCGTTAAGTCATCAGACGAGTCAGTCGGCTGATCAGTGAGGTACTGACCGTGCTTGGTTAGCATATGCTAGGTTGTGTGTATTTGCGTGCGCTAACGGGTAGCCTTAACGTACGCTACATAGGATGCGTAACGTGCGTTAAGCAAACCAGACAGATTTCTTTTAAGAACTTCCGACCGTATTTTGGATTGTTAGATGTTCGTTCGACGTGAGATGAATTCTATATTATTTCTTTGGTTAAGGTTCGAGCTTGCTACGTGATTGATCGAAGGGGCGACCTTCGAGTATTTCGTTTTTCATGGAAGTATTGTTGTTGTCTTCGAATCGATGCAAGTACTTTAATTAAAATTGTTTATATTATGACAGTTATGTTGTGATTGTATTATGTATATGTGTTGTGATTATATGTCCACCATGCGTTGATCCGATGGGAATCATCATGGGAATCTATAGTTGTGTGCGCTGGATCATTGGACAGGTAGTTCCACCATGTGTTGGTCCGACGGGATTATCATGGGAATCTATAGCTGTGTGCGCTGGATCGTTGGAATGCCATCAGTATGTTGAGACTGTTATATGTGTTGTTGTTATTTCTCGTTGGAGAAACTTGTTATGATATAATTGTTGATTATATCACTGTTGTATGATTATTGTACTTGTACTAGCATCGTTGTGCTAACCCCTTCGGGGGTGAACATTTGTTTTTGTTTAGGATCCAGGAGAGCGGGGAAACAACCACTGGAGTAGCATGACGACGAGGGTGCAGTGTGATGTTCCGGCCGGGTTTAATTGTCTGTTGTTTGTATCGTTTTAATAAGTACTCGAGTATGCAATAATTTATGATGATTTGGATTTGGTGATGTATTATTACATTCCGTTGAACATTCGTATTTTTAGTATTTGGTCAGAACTGTTGTATCTTAATTCCGTTATTTTCATCCGTTGGTATCTGTTAATGTCTTTTCAATTCTTCAGCCTTGTAAATCCTTATGTAAAGGATTTACGGCGCTGTAATATTCCTAAATATATCGGGGGTGTTACAGAATATGGTATCGGAGATAAGATTATGGATATCTTGGCCATTGGGTCAAAATAGGGGTCATATACGTCTTTTGAGGTAACAGGCCGTGAATAAAATTACTGTACTGCCTACGTCTTCATGCGAACGGTGGTTGTAAGTTCCTAAACTCTATCTCGTTCTTTACATGTTGTATTTCTTTATACTTGAACATTGGAACGATATTGTTTCTTGTATATTGAGTATTTATGCTTACAGTATGTTCAGAGGCGGACGTGGATGTGGTCGCGGTCGCGGATACGGACGAAGGAATGCCGAAAGAGAAGGTTCGCCTTCTAATCTGGCCAGCCACAGTTCAGGCGAGCCACAGAGATCTATCAATAATGAACCGGAACCTGCTATACCCGAAATTCTTCATCAAGTGGTGAACCAGATGACTCAGTTCGCCCAAGTCGTGGACCAAATGCAGGTGGCGGTGGGATTACAGCAGGGAGAGAGACATCAAGGGATACTGGACATGGGAAATCGGGGTGACCGATGGCTGCAAGAGGTGGCAAAGATGCAACCACCCAAATTCGACGGCTTTTCTGAGATTCCCACATGGGATCATTGGTTGAAAGAATTGGAGAAAATTTTTGCTGGAATTAATTGCCCAGACGACCGGAGAGCCTCTATAGCTCAATACTTTCTGATAGGAGAAGCATCCGAGTGGTGGGAAGCCATCCGCCCTGCAGATCATGATGCTGATTAGACAGAATTTAAATTGATGATGGAAACTCAGTACTGCCCTCGTCCTGTGAGGGAAGCCAAAGTTCGGGAGTTTTTCTCCGCTCAGCCGTCAGACGAACCTATATCCCAGACAATTAAGACATTTAACCAGCAGCTGGCATTTGTTCGACATCTGGTCAGAACGGATGCAGAAATGATGATCCATTTTGATATGAGGATGAAACCGGAAATCCAGAGGTACATGTCCGGTTTTGAATGTACCACTCTCCGTCAATACCAGGATAAGGTGTTGGCGTATGAAATCAAGGAAGCAGCAATGGAGAAGTTTGCGGAATCCAAGAAGCAGAAAGTCTCTGGTACTTTTACAGAGCATAAGAGCAGCGGGCCCCGCAAGGCCCAGTCATCTTTTCATTCTTTTAAGAAACCTCCGCACCCATCTAAGAGCGGAAAGAATTTCGGAACAATGTCATCCACGACAGATACAGCTAGGAGGTGCTTTAACTGTGGTCGCCCAGGCCACCTTTGGCGTGATTGTTTGCGCACTCCAGTTACATGTTTTGATTGCGGACAGGAAGGGCACCATGCGATGTTTTGCAAGGATGCTATCAAGTTCAATGGAACCCGTACATCGCAGCCAGTTCAGAAGGAAGCTAGTATCCAACAGACGCAGCAAAGTGTTCAGATGCCTCAAAATTTTGGCCGCGGACGAGGCAGAGGACAATGGGACCGAAAGGGGACATCGAGTGCCGGATCTGTTCCCCAACGTCTGTACGAGATGAGGAGAACAGACGATCAGGACGCTGTTGTCGCATCAGGTACCGTTCATATCCTTTCCCAGCCAGTTAGCGTTTTATTCAATACAGGAGCCACGCATTCATTTATATCCTTATCTTGTGTAAATCGTTTGAATATTTCTGGTTTTCATTACTTTTAACCTTATGTTGTTGGGTTACCGAGTGGAAAGAGGATTGTTGGAAACTTAGAAACTAGACATTTCCCTGTATCATTTGGAGGCAGAGAATGGCTCTCGAATCTGATTGTAATAGAAATGCAAGGAGACGACCTGATACTCGGAGACGATTGGCTTAATCGATATGGAGCTATTGTAAACTACCGAAGGAGGAATATCTCTCTGATCGCTGACGATGGCTCCGAAATACTGTTTGAAGGATGGAAACCAGGAAACTCCGGAAAATTGATCAAGGCGATGAAAGATATCAAATTGTTGAAACAGGGATGTACTGGATACTGGTGCTATGCAATGAAGAAAGAAGATGAAATTGTGGAACTTTCATCCATTCCTGTTGTGAACGAATTTCCGGATATATTTTCTGACGAGTTACCTGGACTACCTCCACGACGGGATGTAGAATTCACCATTGAGCTGGAACCCGAAGCTACACCAATTTCTAAGGTGCCGTATCGTATGGCACCTACTGAGATGTAGGAACTGAAAAAGCAGCTGGAGGAGTTACTGGACAAAGGCTATATCCAGCCAAGCGTTTTGCCCTGGGCAGCGCCAGTTCTTTTTGTCCGGAAGAAGGATGGATCGCTTCGATTGTGTATCGACTATCGAGAGCTGAACAAGATGACGATTAAGAACAAGTATCCGTTGCCACGAATTGATGATTTGTTTGACCAGTTGCAAGGACCAACAATATTTTCTAAAATCGATCTGATATCAGGATACCATCAGCTGAGGATTGAGGAATCTGATGTCCCGAATTCAGCATTCAGAACTCGTTACGGACACTATGAGTTTGTAGTGACGCCTTTTGGTCTCACTAATGCACCTGCTGTATTCATGCAATTGATGAACTGAGTGTTCATCGAATATTTAGATAAATTTGTGGTTATGTTCATTGATGACATTCTGGTGTATTCTAAGAGCCCGGAAGAGCATGCACAGCATTTACGGATTGTGTTAGACCTATTGAGAAATGAACAATTGTACGCCAAACTTTCTAAGTGTGAATTCTGGCTAAAGGAAGTAATGTTCCTCGGTCATGTGGTATCAGCTGAAGGAGTCCGAGTAGATCCTCAGAAGATCGAAGCGGTTATGGATTGGAAGCCTCCAAAGAACGTGAAAGAAGTCCAAAGTTTCTTAGGACTTTCTGGATATTATCGTCTATTCGTGGAAGGGTTTTCTAAAATTTCCCGCCCACTTACTCGACTCCTGTAGAAAACTAAAAAGTTTGAGTGGAACGAATTGTGCAAGAATAGCTTTGATGAATTAAAGAAGAGATTGACGACAGCACCGATTTTAACACTTCCACAGGGGACTGGAGGATTCATAGTTTATAGTGATGCTTCGAACCAAGGACTCGGATGCGTATTGATGCAGAATAATAAGGTGATCACTAATGCGTCATGACAGCTGAAACCTTATGAAGTGAATTACCCAACGCATGATTTGGAGCTAGCAGCAGTAGTTTTTGCTTTGAAAATCTGGAGGCATTACCTGTACGGGACTCAATGTCAGATCTTTACGGATCACAAAAGTCTCAAATACATCTTCAGTCAGAAAGAGTTGAACATGCGGCAAAGAAGATGGTTAGAGCTGATTAAGGACTACAACCTGGAGATTCTGTATCATCCAGGCAAAGCGAATGTAGTGGCCAATGCACTCAGCCACAAGCCTGTTTCTATCCAGATGCTGGAGACTCTGATCTCCTAGCTAAGCATTCAACGAGAGATGATTCGAGAAGGAATTGAAGTACGGTTATAAAGAGTCCAAGGAAAACTGTGCGTAATGGAAATAACTTCATCATTAATCGAAGAAATCAAATCTTTGCAGACATATGATCCTCTGATGATTCGGTTACGTGATGAAGTGATCAAGGGGAAGGCCCCCGGTTTCGTAATTCATGATGATAGAGTTTGAGATTTTAGAACCGACTCTGCATTTCTGATGTCGATGTTCTGAAACAGACAATTATGAAGGAAGCTCACAGCTCGCCCTATTCTATACACCCAGGCACCAGTAAGATGTACAAGGACTTGAAGCAGAATTTCTGGTGGGGCGACATTAAGAAAGATGTAGCGGACTATGTTTCAAAATGCTTGACTTGTCAGCAGGTTAAGATCGAGCATCAACGACCTGCCGGAATGTTGAAGCCGCTCCCGATTCCTGAATGGAAGTGGGAGGACATATCGATGGACTTTATCACTAGTATGCCGAGAACCAAGACAGGAATGAACATGATTTGGGTGATAGTTGATCGTTTAACAAAGTCAGCTCCTTTTCTAGGCATTAAGGACACGTGGGGACCAGAGAGGTTGGCACGAGTATTTATTTCAGAGATAGTTCGACTGCATGGTACGCCGAAGACCATTATTTCTGATCGAGACGGCCGTTTTGTGTCTCATTTTTGGAAAGCAGTTCATAAGGCCTTGGGGACTGAATTGAACTTCAGCACAGCTTATCACCCGCAGACTGATGGACAATCCGAGAGGACCATTCAAACGGTGGAAGACATGCTAAGGGCCTGTGCCTTAGATTGGTCAAATGATTGGGAAATTCATCTACCGTTGATTGAATTTACATACAACAATAGTTGGCATGCTTCCAATAAGATGGCATCGTTTGAGGCATTATATGGGAGGAGATGCAGATCGCCCCTATGTTGGGACGATTCATCAGACTTGATCGGGACAGAACCAGAGTTGATCGTACATACTCGAGAGAATATAGCCTTGATTCGTGAAAGGCTGTTGACCGCCCAGAGTCGACAGAAATCTTACGCAGACATACGCCGTCGCCCATTGGAGTTCAGTACTGGAGACCACGTACTTTTAAAGATTTCTCCTACTCGAGGAAACTTTCGTTTTGGAAGGAAGGGAAAGCTGAGTCCGAGATATATCAGACCATTCGAGATCCTTGAGAGAGTTGGAGAGTTGGCATACAGATTGGCATTGCCGCCGTCGTTGAGCCATGTTCATAACGTGTTCCATGTATCCCAGTTACGGAGATATATACCGGATCCTAGTCATGTCATTGATTTCGGTAAAATCGAAGTCGCTCAGGATGGAATGTTTGAAGAAAGACCAGTCAAGATACACGAGAGTCGAGTTAAGCAGTTGAGGAACAAACCAATCGTTTTGGTCAAAGTTCAGTGGTCACGCCACGGAGTGGAAGAAGCCACATGGGAAACGGAAGATGGCATGAAGTCCAGATATCCAGAGTTATTTTCATCTTGAGTTTCGGGACAAAACTCCTTTTTAGTAGGAGAGTATGTAATATCCGGATTTATTATTATGTATTTTATCTGTATTCGAACCCTGTATTATTCGAATTTGTGATCTCGATAATTGGAGTATGATATTTCTCACATTGGTATCTTTGTACATAAGTATATCATCATGCAAAATTTCTCATGCAAACTCGTGATAGCGCACACTAAGAATGTAGCTTAACGCGCACTATCGGCTACTACTAGTGTACGCTACGAATGTAGGATTTGCGTGCGCTAGGTAATCAATTATTGAGCTAGGCGGATAGCACATGCGCCAGCTGGGACATGGGTCCGGATAAGATTCCCGCGGACGAACCTAGACATATTTGGAGTCAACGCTTATTAGCGTGCGCTAAGAATGGTATGTAGCGTGCGCTAATCAGCTATTGTGCAGAAACTTTATTTAAAGGACAATACTCCATTTCTACCTATTCCCTTCATTTTTCTTCGTCCCTTGGAAGTCCAGAGAGTTTTTCTTACTCCTTAAGCTCATACAAATCTGCTGTACTTGATCATTAAATATTAAAGAGTGCTTATACTTGATCATTGAAGAAGAATTCACTTTGAAGTGACACTCAAGTAACCGGAGCTGGATTATACCATTTTGGATCAGTGATTTCTTCATTAAAGGTATGTTAATTCTATCTCCAACTTTAGATTCGTGTTATGGAGAATAAGATGATCATGCTAGCAAGATATTGAGTTCCATTGGTGAATTATTCAACAAACATCATGTTTAGAAGATTGGAATAATTATACTTATGATATTGTCGTTGTAACGTCGTGGTTGGAATCCTAGTACGTCAAATGATGAGAGGAACATTCTGAAGTTGATTATCCATATGATTTATGTTGTCATATTGATCATAAAATTGGAAGTGATATCACTTTTGGTTATAAGAACTTAAGGAAAGAAGTCATCTTGGGAAGTATCCTTTCGTATAAGTTGGAATTGTTAGTTCACCTTCAAGATGAAGGCTGAATGTGAATAATGATAATTAAATCTAGTGCACCAACTGGAGATCACCGAACTTCGCATGAGAATGATAATCGAGGTTGAATATAAGAGTTGTGATGATATTCTTTTCCTTGAACCTCGTAGATGATTAAAATCCATAAGATCATTCATAAGTTTATGAATATGACATGTAGACGGATATCACACGTTAATCACTGAGGAGTTCGTAAATTTCATCACCGTTAGAACTAGTCTGCTGCCCAACAGTGAACTGCCATGCACGCTTAGCGTGCGCTAAGCTTTGTGAATTAACGTACGCTAATGGGATTATTTAGCGTACGCTACGATTGAAACTTAGCGTGCGTTAAGTCATCAGACGAGTCAGTCGGCTGATCAGTGAGGTACTGACCGTGCTTGGTTAGCGTATGCTAGGCTGTGTGTATTTGCGTGCGCTAACGGGTAGCCTTAACGTACGCTACATAGAATGCGTATCGTGCGTTAAGCAAACCAGACAGATTTCTTTTAAGAACTTCCGACCGTATTTTGGATTGTTAGATGTTTGTTCGACGTGAGATGAATTCTATATTATTTCTTTGGTTAAAGTTCGAGCTTGCTAGGTGATTGATCAAAGGGGAGACCTTCGTGTATTTCGTTTTTCGTGGAAGTATTGTTCTTGTCTTCGAATCGAGGCAAGTACTCTAATTAGAATTGTTTATAATATGACAGTTATTTTGTGATTGTATTGTGTATATGTGTTGTGATTATATGTCCACCATGCGTTGATCCGACGGGAATCATCATGGGAATCTATAGTTGTGTGCGCTGGATAATTGGACAGGTAGTTCCACCATGTGTTGGTCCGACGGGATCATCATGGGAATCTATAGCTGTGTGCGCTGGATCGTTGGAATTCCATCAGTATGTTGAGACTGTTATATGTGTTGTTGTTATTTCTCGTTGGAGAAACTTGTTATGATATAATTGTTGATTATATCATTGTTGTATGATTATTGTACTTATACTAGCATCGTTGTGCTAACCCCTTCGGGGGTGAACATTTGTTTTTGTTCAGGATCCAGGAGAGCGGGGAAACAACCACTGGAGTTGCATGACGACGAGGGTGCAGTGTGATGTTCCGGCCGAGTTTAATTGTCTGTTGTTTGTATCGTTTTAATAAGTACTCGAGTACGCAATAATTTATGATGATTTGGATTTGGTGATGTATTATTACTTTCCGTTGAACATTCGTATTTTCAGTATTTGGTCAGAACTGTTGTATCTTAATTCCGTTACTTTCATCCGTTGGTATCTGTTAATGTCTTTCCAATTCTTCAGCCTTGTAAATCCTTATGTAAAGGATTTACGGCGCTGTAATATTCCTGAATATATCGGTGGTGTTACAATCACTGCTTTTCATCCTCAGTCCGACGGACAATCAGAGAGTACTATTCAGACATTGGAGGACATGTTGAGGGCATGCGTCCTCGATTGGAAAGACGATTGGGAAGCCCAACTACCGTTGATTGAGCTCACGTACAATAATAGTTGGCATGCTTCGATTATGATGACACCTTACGAGGCCTTGTACGGTCGTCGTTGTCGATCTCCTTTGTGTTGGGATGACTTATCAGAATCAATCGGCACCGAGCCCGATATGCTTATAGCCGCCCGTGAGAAGGTAGCTTTGATCAGGAGTCGTTTGTTGACCGCTCAGAGTCGATAGAAATCATATGCAGATAATCATCGTCGACCACTAGAGTTCGAGACGGATGACCACGTTTTGGTCAAGGTATCACCGAGTCGAGGTATCTTCCTTTTCGGGAAGTGGGGAAAGTTGAGTCCGAGATTCATCGGACCGTTTGAGATTTTGGATCGAGTAGGCAGTCTGACTTATCGATTGGCTTTACCTCTGGCGTTGAGCTGAATTCATAATGTGTTTCACGTCTCTCAGTTGCGGAAATATGTTTCCGACCCGAGCCACATACTTCAGTTCGATGAAATCGAGATCGCGGATGATCATTCGTATGAGGAGCCTCCTATACGAGTTTTAGAGCGGCGAATCAAGCAGTTGAGGAACAAGACGATTCCTTTGGTTAAAATTCAGTGGTCTAGACACGAAGTTGAAGAGGCTACTTGGGAAACCGAGGAGAGTATGCGGGAGAGTTATCCCCAGTTGTTTGACCCTTAGTTTCGGGGACGAAACTCTTTTAAGGGGGGGGGGGTATGTAATACCCGGTTATAATTCATTCATTATCATTCAGTAATTATCATTCAGTAACTGTCACTCAGTAAATGTTACTCATTAATAATCACTCATCATTCATGATTCATTCATTTATGTTCATTGTTGGCATATTGTAACCGTGTATCAGTTACCGATCGTCATTCATCTTCGTTTGAGGATCGAGACGAGAGTATTTTCATTATCATCGTGATTGGTGGTCTTGTGTTGTAAGTATCATCTATGGCATGTGTTAGACTTGTTTACTTTCACATACGTATGGTATGTCGGATCATTCGTCAATCGTAGCGAGAAATCGGGGTTGTCGGATTTTTGTCACTTCCAGCAGCGAGTTACGGCCGTAACTAATCAGTCATTATGGCCGTAACATGTATTCGTTGGTTTAGGGAGGTTTTGGACGAAGGTGAGTTACGGCCGTAAGGATAGGCGGATACGGCCGTAACATGTGTTCGTTATTTTCAGGTCAGTTTAGACGAACAGGACTTACGGCCGTAAGGGTTGCGGCATACGGCTGTAAGTTGAGGAAGGTACGGCCGTAAGGATTGTCCGGTTACGGCCGTACGTGTCGAGCAGGGTGCCCAGGCGTTTTCGATGAAGGCTTCATACGCCCGTAAGTTGTGCCGAGTACGACCGTAACTGTCGAGTTACGCCCGTAAGGCAGGTGTGGGTACGGCCGTAAGGCTATCGACAGGTGTTTGGACGAAGCCGAGTTACGACCGTACTAGTTGGCTGGTTACGGCCGTAAGACCGTTGACTTGGGATGTTACGGCCGTAACGTTCGGCAGTACTTAAGGACCTGGACGGGTTTTTGAGGTCATTTTTCGCATTTCCTTCACCTTGTTCCGAGAGAGAGAGTTTGAGGGAGAGATTTTCCATCATCAATCACTTGGTTGTTAGATTTTCATCATTTTCATTCATTTGGGAAGCTTGAATACTCGATTTAACTCGTGTTCATCGGATCGAAGTATTTGGATCTTCAAGAGGTAATTTCTTCAACATCTTGGATTTCGATTTTGTGTTGAGATATGATGTTTTGGACGTTATAATCATGTTATATGAAGAGATATACATATGATTATGAGTTTGTATAAATATTCATTGGATTATTGAAGGATTATTCAAGAACACTTTGAATATTGAGTTGGATATGGGGTTTTCGATTAATTGTTGTTGAAATCACGAATTTGGATATTCATATTGGATTATTGATTGTATTGAAGATGTTTTGTTGGTTTGAAACAATTCTTGGGGATTTGATATTGGTATAATTGAGGATTGATTGTAAACAATCGAAGATTGGTTACAACGTGTTTGATATAATGCCCCAATGAACTTGGTTTCATCGTATCGACGTTTTGAATTAGTAATAATCGTGTTTGATGCATATATTGAGCGGATTGTTGGTAATTGTGTATTCAAGGTTGTTCGAGCAACCGACATATCATTGTAGGACGTTTGTTCGAGGAAGGACATTCTCCACCGGTATTGTGTAAGTTAATTCTTACTCGGTTAAAAGGATATTCATTCCTTTTGTTGTTGTTCATTCATAATCATAACTCATTCATAATGTATTAACCGTATTGAGACTTGAAATTGTCGAATAATCACTTCATTCACGAGGAACGACGGTTCCAATCATTTCATTGAGCTATCATTCACTTCACTATTATTTTCATCTCGATGAGTCATTCTTGACTTTGTCGGATTATTATTCATATTTATTCATTATGGTCATTCTCGTTCATATGACCTTCTGGGTTCATATTGCGTGGCCGGGTGCGGATGTGTGGAATTTTTAGTCGGGCACACGATATTCATGTGTTGGGTTCACCGATACATTGGACTGTGCCCACGGTAACGTTTACCTACGTGAGACTAACTAGGTACAAGGACGGGTGTGTTCGGGCACTCGTCTTGTACACTTGCACAGAACATCACGGGCGTACTATGATGCTCCTCTTCAGCTTAAATTCATAACTAAAGGATATTTCATAATTGAGATATATCATGATTCTGTATATTCAACCCTTGAGGATTGTTGTTACGTATGGCGGCCCGTTGGGGGATATTGTTTTCAGGTCATGGCAAGGCAAAAGCACAGGAAGAGAACGTTGACGGCGAGGAGTCCCAGTGATACTAGTAGGGCCCCCCAATCCTTTCAGTCATTCATGTTGTTGTCATTTTATTTTCCGCTGCAGTTTTCCATTTGGATATTCCGTTTCATTCAGTGTTGTATATTTTATCTTCATATAAAATATACTTGTATTCTGTATTTATCTTGGGCGTGTTGTACTTGAAACTCCTTATCGGAGTAATGGATGATATAATGTGGTTCGGTACTACGATTATATTATCTAAGTCATTAATTTTCATTCGCCTGGTGGGTCCCAATCGGGGTCCTGATCGCTGAAATTTTCGCGTAGTATGGTTTTCAAATCCGATCAATTTTAAAATTTGTAAAACCTCGAAGTATTTCCAAGGTGTCGAACCCAAGGGAATTGATATGTCGAAAATAAAGGAAATAACTCTACTCAAAATTTGACTGCTATTTAGGAATCCAAAAATTTAGTTTGTTTCTAATTATCTAACTTTAAAACTCGAAAAATAAAAATTAAATAAAAGATGAATTATCTAAATCAAGCAAATAAAGAAAATTAGCAAGATAAAATCACAAGTTGAAAGCTAATTGATCCTAGGGTAGTATCATCTAATTGAGTTCACACAATCCATTCACTTGATTTCTTTTCCCCAAATTTTAATTCAATCCTAGAAATAATCACTCAGCCGATCTAGAATTCCGATCAAGGCAACCTAGAAAGATAGTTAATTTAAACCCTTTTTCCCTCCAGGGCTCAAAGAATTTAAATCACTTAAAAAGCGTCAACTTATTTATCTATGATTTATCTTACTCCACTTAGGTCTTAAGATTAAATCATATTGTGCATCAAGTATTTCCACTAATTAATTAATCCTTCCGGGCAAAATCAATTAGCTAACATGCATCGATTAAGGGCCCTTTAATCTAGCATGAGATTTAACACATCTTGATCACAAGCCTAGGATGAAAGGTAAAAAGGTAATCAAAGGAACATCATGTGAACATCAATTAAAATTACTAACCCTAGAATCAATCAAAGGATTTAGCCAGACATAATTGAAATCAAACAAGAAATAGATGGAGAATGCATATTATTATTATGAAAAGAGAGATTACAACCCGTCCGGATGAACTCTGAGTCTTCAATCTCCGAAAAAGTAGAAAAACAATAATAATTGCTACTCTCCAAAAAGTTCTAGTCTCCAAGGAATTAATCTTGCTAAAAAAATGTAAAAATCTGCTAGAGATGATAAAAGATGAAAAAGGATGGTAAAAGATCATAAACTAGGTCTAGAAGGAGGTTTATATAGCCTATGGGGGTTAAACTCCCGATTAGCCCTAATCTAGGAAACAAAATCTATCCAAAAGAGTCACAATCCGTCAAAATTCAAGAACTCATGAGCGGCTTTATCGGACGCACCTATCGGCCGATAGTCGCCCGATAGTTGGTTCGTTGGTCGACTTCACTCGATAGGGCCTGGACACCTTTCGGATGCACCTATCGGCCGATAGGCCGCCCGATAGGTGGTCCGACTTTTGCAAAAATCCGCTTCTTCCGTCCGTTTGACTCGACTCGGTCCTTTGTCTCGCTTTTGGGTCCTTTTGGCTCTAAAACCCAAAACACACTAAAACCAACCCAAACGCGTAATACGGCTCGACTAATCATAAATAAGCCAAATACGAGCACATTAATCACGAAACGAGATAAAAACCTAGTATAAAATCCTAGAAAAATGTGGTAAAATTACCACTTATCAAACCCCCCCAAACTTGAGCATTGTTCGTCCCGAACAACAAAAAGAAAAGAAAAAGAATGTCGTGAATCATCGTGCAACTCATAGTGTTCAACCTAATCAATACTATCCTGTAATTCTCTCTAAATAATCCGAGTGTCGTAAAAGCGAGCTGCACTCAGAATAATGATTCCGCAAAGTAGTCAAGTTCAGTCCTAATCATTCGTTCATGAAGAAAATCCAGCTCAAAGATTAACAAAACGTGAGTCAAATCGACCGTCAATATGAAAGTCTAAAATAAACAAGCTAGTTCGTCCCGTTACACAGTCTAGTGGCACAATTTTCACGAGTTTCATAACAAATAAACCTCGGACAGTATTCCCTTATATATATATTCAAGAATTTGATTCGAGTTGACCACTAGGTTAGGATCTCGGGATGTTTCATCGGGCTAATCCTAGGGTGGAACTTCCATTCTCATGTATTAGGAAACCGTTTGACGTAAAAGACACTCATGGGGCACATGGATGCTTCTAGTTACTAAGTTCCCGTCTACAGTTGAGAAACAACTAGAATATATAATTTCCGCATGTCCGAATCAAGGTCGCCGTTTTGCGCGAGAGTAAACAGCGGGTCACGCGAATACCCCCGGTTACTAGGTTCCCTATCATTGGCACATGTGAAATATCTAAATCACTAGTCTAATCAGAGTCGTCGTTTTACGCGAGGGTAAACAACGGTTCACGCGAATGCCCCCGGTTACTAGACTTCCCTTCATAGAACAACATTATCTCGACTTTTGGGAAAAACTGACCGACTCTAAACTCAATCTAAGTGCCAACACGACTAAAGAAACAGTACGACTCACTATCCGGAAGATGTAACCAAACGTATTGACGGTGATTTTAAAACAAGTATGTATCGTCTCTTATCTGCCAAGACCTCTACAATCACGAAAAATTTTGGTCCTAAATGAATATTATGCAAAACAGAAATAACTGACTACAACTCGACTAAAACTCGACCGTTTCTTTAGAGAGAAAAACAGTGTCGTAACATCGGTATCACACAAATAGAAGCACGAAAAATTCACGAATAAAGAAAAACTAAGACAAGCAAGGCTATCTAAAAAATTTTACGCAAAGTAGACCAAAATCTAAAAAAAAAAACTAATTACCCAAGCAAGGCATCAAAGCAAACAATGAAAAGCAAATAAAAGCAAACACGAAATCTAAAAAAAACTACTACGACCTAAAAAAATAGAAACTAGCAAACACACCAAACGAAAATGAACATAAAAATCTAAAAAACTAAGCAACAAAAGCTAAATCCACGCAACACCAATATGAGAAGCACAAATAAAAACAACGGGCACCAACACAAGCAAATAATGATACAAGGCATACAAGGTACTCACACGTGCCGAAATTAACAAAGCCGCACTTCTCCCCCCCCCCCCTCCCCCCCAAACTTATTTCGCATCCCAAAGGAGGAATAAGTTTGAAAAGAGAAAGGAGTGGCTTTGTTAACGGAGTACCTGATCACTGCGGCGGAAATGGCGGGTTTGTCGGTGAGCTCGGATCATAGCAGGCATGTGAATCGGGGAAAGGAGCAAAGTGGTACATCTCGTGTACCATTCGGTTGTAGTGGTCCTCCTGGCCCCACCTATCTTCCTGCCTCTTCCTCTCTTGCTCCCTCCAAGCAATCTCCTCTTGTCGCCACACTCTGTCCTCTTCGGCTCGTTTCTCCACGAGCTCGTACAACTGATTGACCCGAGTGGCAACATCACCCACCCGAGTCTCAACCTCGCCCAGCCGAGTTCCCAAAGAACCAAACTCGGTTGCCAAAGAACGCATACTCGCCAAATGATAATTGTCTTGCGCCTGCATACTCTCTTCGTGCATCTCTCTCTCTCTCTCTCAAAAAATCTCGACTCAAAAGCCTCAAAATCTGGATCTCTCATCTGAAAACTACTACCTCCACCGGTGGGAATCTCGTCACGGCTACCCCCCTCGGGTATATCATCCAGCTCCTCCTCGGCTCCCTCCAAGAACGGCTCATCAATGGTCACCTCCCGGCGTTGCCTCTTACGAGACGCATCCAACGGTCGGATAAGTGCCAAATGAGCCTCGGAGCTCATACTCCACCTCGCATATACATCGGACGCTTCGCCCATCACAGAGGTCAAGGTCGGAGAGGGGAGTCGGAAGAGGGACACGGTTTTGTTCCGACCGTGCAATTTCCAGTCGAACCCCTCGGTGAAGGCAAGCATCTCTTGCCTCTGCAGTGTCGGTTTATCCAAATAGATGTCTCGGGACACCGGCTCTCCTCTAATGCGCACCCCGAGATGCTCCGCGATAGGGGTCACGAACGCCCCAATCCCAATCCTCTGCTTCCCTTGGCCACCGGGCTTGTTTCTCCATGTGCTCAATCAGAAAACATCCGGCGTGCTTCCGCCTACCGTTCAAGGCCGACCGTAAAAGGTGAAGATCAGTGGACAAGCACATCCCCGAGTCGGTACGGCTCAAAATCGTCGAGGTGAACAGACGGTGGACATAACGGAGAACTGGGTTCCTGATCGAGGAGGCCTTGGCATACGTCGGATTATAAATGAGAAGGGTCTCCTCCCTGGGGTAAATCATCTTGGACCACAGCTCTATGTTTTCTTTGGCATGATCGCCCTGATGGAATGACCCATCCTCGGCCCCGTTGATAATGGCGTTAACTTCGTCGGCCGAGAGCTCCCTTTCTGTGTTGTCGAGGTTGAATCGAATAGATGCCGGAGTACGGTGCTCCCTAAAAACCTCAAGCGTGGACAGAAACTCCACGGTGAGCACGTGGTAAGCGAGATAGTTTGCCCGAAAAATGTGCTCAAACCCGCATTGTCTTGCTAGTAACATAATATCATCGTATATCCCCATACCCCGAGCCGTCTCCTCATGCAAAAATCGGAAATGCTTGTGTGGCATCCCGATAAGGTGCGACCACCTTCTTTTAGATTCGGATCCAGTCAATCTTAGCTTGAACTTCTTCGGGTCGAGCGCAGCCGGGATCGGAATAGCCGGCACTACCTTCGTCGGAGCCCTTTCCTTCTCTGTGGTTGCCTTAGACTTTCCGGCCTTACGCGGCTTCGACTTCTTGCTTTGATTTCCAGCCATTTCAAAGTTCCTACAAAACAACCATCCAATCAATATCCAATAAGCAACTCATAATGCAAACATTCAACGAGTGTCGACATAGTCCAATAATCCCACAATATCAACTAAGAGCCCTATAATGTCCAATAAACATCAAAATCATAGACCCGACAGCCATATACTACGATCAACAAATCACACAACCTCCCCCAAACTTCGACTCCCCCATTTCATATTCAAAGGATCAAAATCACAACCCACAATAACAAAACTACACACTACGATCATATTAGGACAAATTCTCTCCAATCAAATCTAGTTCATTCAAAATTCGAATCATCATCAACAATTCAACTCATATCAATCCCAATTAACAATTCAATTCAACAAATTCGAAATTAGGGTTATTCCAATTTGGGGGTTTTTTTCAAAATTCGTTCAATTTCATCAATTAATCCCCCAATTCGAAGTACCCATGAACAATCAAGCATAGATAACATGTTTCCATCAAGATTCTATCAACAATCGGGCATAAAATTCACAGAACATCAAAGTCTAACAAAATCCCCCAAAAAGTGGATCCCCAATTCGAATTTCATCAAAAATCCAAAAAGAATCTGTCAAAGTGCTTCAAAACATGTATAGAATTGAAAAACAAGAGGATTAAGTGTCGAAATTAAGTACCTTGATCGAATTTTTAAAGGAAGAACAGTAGAGAAAATCGCCTCTTGTTTCTTATCGTCCGATAGGTGTGTGTGTGTGAGAAAAACGGGTGGTTAAGGTGTTTAAAAGGGGTTATTAATCAACCGGGTCGAAGCGGATACTGGACCGGGTATGTCCTATCGGCCGCTTTATCGCCGATAGTGGGCCGACAGATGCATGTAAAGTTACGACTGACTATCCGGGACCTATCGGCCGATAAGTGGTCTCGCCTATCGACCACCGCTTGTAACATTTAATTTTTTAATTTTCCTCACCTATCGGCCGGGCCTATCGGCCGATAGGCTCGACCGATAGGTTCGTCGCCTCAAAAAAATTTTCAACTTTTTCTATTTCGCATACTTGGTCCGTTTTCGCTTGGATATGGCGATTAAAGACTGCAAGTATCCAAAACTCAAGGTGCATGGATTAGAACTAAACAAAACTAACAAAGCTACTACGAAACTAGAAACTACAAAAATCACGCAAACGAACAATCGAAAACAAACGAATAAAACGAACTAATATACATACGTTGGGTTACCTCCCAACAAGTGCTACGTTTAACGTCTTTAGCTAGACGATACCTCATTCAATCCGGGTCTTCGAGGTAAGTAACATACTTCTCTTCGTGGTGCAACGGCTTAAGTTCTAACCCGGCACCTCGATCGATCGGTCCTCAGCGACAACTCCCCCTTGAACGGGTTTGTTGACATCAAGATAGCATACGTCCCTCTCATTAGATCGAAACTCGTTCGCCTCCAACATTCGAACATACATTGGCAAATCCTCGTAAATTTCTTCAACATCGGAATGTGAGTAAATGGATTGTGAAATGCAATGCTCCAACAAGTCGGTCGGGGGCGGCATAATAGACTCAATTGCATAACATTCCTCGGGCGCATCCTCGGGCTTCTTCATCGCGTCATAGATGGAAATTTTCAGATTTTGATCATTAACCCGGAAGGTAAGATCACCCTCTTGGACGTCGTTAAGTGCTCTCCCCGTCGCTAGAAACGGTCTCCCAAAGATCAATGGTTGATTCTCGTCCTCGGGCATATCAAGAACTACGAAATCGGCCGGGAAGACTAAGTGTTGGACTCTAACGAACACATCCTCCACAACTCCCCTCGGATAAGAGATCGACCGATCCGCCATGAGTAGAGAAATGGTAGTCGGCTTCATCTCCCCAATCTTCAACCTCTTAAAGATGGATAGAGGCATAAGATTGATGCTTGCCCCGAGATCACACAACACACATCGAACGTTTGGTCGCCAATCATGCATGTCAAAGTAAAACGCCCCGATCCTTCGCTTGAGCGGGAGCTTGTTTTGAATGATAGCGCTACACTCCTCTGTCAAATTTATTGTTTCAAACTTCGCCAACTTCCTCTTGCTTGCCACAGCGTCTTTCAAGAATTTAACGTACCCCGGCATGTCTCTCAAAGCGTCTAGAAGTGGAATGTTGATATTCACCTTTTGAAACATGTCGATAAACCGTTGAAGCTTTTCATCATATTTCGACTTGGCCAATCACTGTGGAAATGGAGCTTTTACCTCAAAATCCTTCACATTCGAACCTAAAGGAGCCTTTCGACCGATAGGGGGGTCGATAGGCTCAATTTCTGGACTTCTGTCTGGGTATCGGGTGGGCCTATCGGCCGATAGTCTTGGCCGAAAGGCCTGCTGCGTTTCATCTGCCTTCTCGTTCTCGGCTCCCATTTCTAGTACATCCTCGTTTCCAGATTTCTCAACTTCAGCCCCATGATTACTGTACCTTGTCCCACTCCGAAGCTCAATTGCGTTGCATTGTTGCGTCTTCGGGTTGGTCTCGCATCGCTGGAAAATGGCCCGCTTATGAATTCGGCCAGGCGTTCGCCATTTGACCCATTTGGGTCTCCACCATCGACATCTGCTTTGTCAAGGCTATCACTGAGTTTCCAATAGATGTCACACTATGCTCGAGAGCCCCGAACCTCTTGTCTGCTTTATAAATAAAATCTTTTTGACTCGCCTCTAACCGTTCCAACATCTCTTCCATCGGTGTCTTAGCAATCGGCTCTTGAATAACCCCGTTTTTCACGTTAAATCCTGGTGGTGGCTGAAGAGCATTGTTCGGGTTGGCATAGGAGAAATTAGGGTGGTTTCGATTGTTCGGATAATAGTTCCCCCTATTTCCCCCTTGCCAGAAGTTTCCTCCTTGCACGTAATTTACATCCTTCTCAATTGCAATAGGCTCGTTTAGCTCTTCAAAAACTACATTGACTCCCAAAGTCTTCTTTCTTAGCATCTCAAGCTCTTTTTGTTGTCTTTCAAATTTCGCCTTCAAATCACCGTAGGCGTCCTCGTCACCGGATGTGACCTTTCTTCTCGTAATCTTCCTATCGGTCACCTCCTCGTAATCATTGTTGACCGCTAGCTTGATGAGATTCTTGGCCTCTTCATAATCGTTAGCAAGAAATCCCCCTTTCGAGGAATAGTCCAACTCTCTTCTAGCCTTCCTCGTCAAACCCCGATAAAACCGAATGTAGATTTCCTCCTTGTCAATTCCATGCTGTGGGCATTTGCGAAGTAGCTTCTTAAATCGGATCCATGCCTCGTATAAGTATTCATCCTCATATTGCTCGAATTGCAAGATATCGTTGATTTGTTTTTGCACCTTCGAGGGAGGATAGAACTGTGCTAAGAACAACCGAGTCATCTCTCTCCAAGTACCAATTTCCTTCAGATCTAGGCTCTTGTACCAATCTAGCGCATCGTCTTCTAAGGAGAACCGGAATAGGCGGAGCTTAATGACATCCGAGGCACTCCGCTTTTGCTTGATGGTGGCACATATGTCCAAAACGACTCAAGATGAGTGTTTGATCTTCATTAACTCCTCCTACGTATGTTTGAGACTTCACCGTAGCGATGAGGATGGCTTAAGCTCAAGTTGTTGGCATCAATCTTCCCCAACCTCCTTCTTGATAATCGTCCAGCTTAGGTCGAAAGCGGGCATTCAAAGGGATCTTCTCGGGACGAGCGAGTTCTCGTGGTGGGTCAACAATGCCGGCCATGGTATCAACGATAGGTATAGAAATAGTCTCGGTTCTCGTTTCTTGCTTCTTCCTCCTCAAAGACTTCTCGGTTTCCGGATCCAAAGAAAATAAGTCCTTTCCTTGGGATCTTGTGATCATGCACCGCCTACAAGGAAGAGAAAACAAGATGTGAGGAAACGAGATCGAATATTAATAATAATAATATACAACCTAAAGTAACAATCTCTTCTTTTTCGAATTATCCCTTTAAGTTTTCTATCAATTCCCCGGCAACGGCGCCAAAAACTGATCGCTGAAATTTTCGCGTAGTATGGTTTTCAAATCCGATCAATTTTAAAATTTGTAAAACCTCAAAGTATTTCCAAGGTGTCGAACCCAGGGAATTGATATGTCGAAAATAAAGGAAATAACTCTACTCAAAATTTGACTGCTATTTAGGAATCCGAAAATTTGGTTTGTTTCTAATTATCTAACTTTAAAAATCGAAAAATAAAAATTAAATAAAATATGAATTATCTAAATCAAGCAAATAAAGCAAATTAGCAAGATAAAATCACAAGTTGAAAGCTAATTGATCCTAGGGTAGTATCATCTAATTGAGTTCACACAATCCATTCACTTGATTCCTTTTCCCCAAATTTTAATTCAATCCTAGAAATAATCACTCAGCCGATCTAAAATTCCGATCAAGGCAACCTAGAAAGATAGTTAATTTAAACCCTTTTTCCCACCAGGGCTCAAAGAATTTAAATCACTTAAAAAGCGTCAACTTATTTATCTATGATTTATCTTACTCCACTTAGGTCTTAAGATTAAATCATATTGTGCATCAAGTATTTCCACTAATTAATTAATCCTTCCGGGCAAAATCAATTAGCTAACATGCATCGATTAAGGGCCCTTTAATATAGCATGAGATTTAACACATCTTGATCACAAGCCTTGGATGAAAGGTAAAAAGGTAATCAAAGGAACATCATGTGAACATCAATTAAAATTACTAACCCTAGAATCAATCAAAGGAATTAGCCAGACATAATTGAAATCAAACAAGAAATAGATGGAGAATGCATATTATTATTATGAAAAGAGAGATTACAACCCGTCCGGATGAACTCTGAGTCTTCAATCTCCGAAAAAGTAGAAAAACAATAATAATTGCTGCTCTCCAAAAAGTTCTAGTCTCCAAGGAATTAATCTTGCTAAAAAAATGTAAAAATATGCTAAAGATGATAAAAGATGAAAAAGGATGGTAAAAGATCATAAACTAGGTCTAGAAGGAGGTTTATATAGCCTATGGGGGTTAAACTCCCGATTAGCCCTAATCTAGGAAACAAAATCTATCCAAAAGAGTCACAATCCGTCAAAATTCGAGAACTCATGAGCACTTATCGGACGCACCTATCGGCCGATAGGCTGGCCCGATAGTTGGTTCGTCGGTCGACTTCACTCGATAGGGCGTGGACACCTTTCGGATGCACCTATCGGCCGATAGGCTGGCCCGATAGGTGGTCTGACTTTTGCAAAAATCCGTTTCTTCCGTCCGTTTGACTCGACTCTCGGTCCTTTGTCTCGTTTTGGGTCCTTTTGGCTCTAAAAACCAGCAAACACACTAAAACCAACCCAAACGCGTAATACGGCTCGACTAATCATAAATAAGCCAAATACGAGCACATTAATCACGAAACGAGATAAAAACCTAGTATAAAATCCTAGAAAAATGTGGTAAAATTACCACTTATCAGGTCCCACGGCACTGTAATGGTCGCCTAGTTTGGGGTGTTACATAATCCATGATGATTATGATTAATCTTGTTGATATCATTAGTTTTCCTACGGATTCATGGTATATTTTCATGGTTTTGCGAAATCGAGAGGGTTTGGTTGTGGTCCGCCCTCGTTGCTATTTTTATACGAATATACATGAATCGTAGGAGGGTTTTCGGGTGTATTCCATTTCCGTATTCGTTTAGATTTGGTTGTGATTATGTTCTTCGAATCGTTAGGTTCGGTTCCGTTGGTTCCTAGCGTTCGTCGGTGATTTTTTCTTTCCGTTCGTTGCGTCATCAATTATTCAAGGCAAGTATTTTTGGAAACCTTTATGCTAAACGTGAAATGGTAATGTATATTGTGTGTTGTTTACTCACCTCGGGAGGGTCCGACGGGGCCTCGAGGGAATCTATGGCTTCGTCTTGGATTCACGAGTTTGTTTCACGGCCAGCTCGGGAGGGTCCTTAGAGGCCTCGAGTTGGATTCGTGGCTTCGTCCCGGTCCTAGGTGACGTGTGTGCTTGATTTGTTTTATGAATGTGGCTAGCTCGGGAGGGTCCTTAGAGGCCTCGAGTGGGATTTGTGGCTTCGTCCCGGTCCTAGGCAAATTGATTGACTGTTTGTTTCCGGAAAAGACATGTCTGGTTTTGGTTTTGAAATGATTTGGTGCATTGTACTATGAAACGTGTAAGCGAATGGTTTGACTTGATTACTTGTACTAGCGTAATTACTAACCCCTTTGGGGACCCGTTTTGGGGAAATTCTTGTTATGGATTTCAGGTTATGTTTTGCCGGACGAGCGGGCACTGGGACAGTACGAGGATGTTGGCCAGGGTCGTTGACATGTGCATTTGGGTCTTCTTATTTCTTTTGTTTACTTCTATATGGTTGTTTTCCTACATTTATAAACTTATAGATTGTACTCGCGAGTACTTAGGCTTTTCACTCCGAACTTCGTTTTGTATTAACTCAAATTGCTATATTGTCGTTTGATGTTTATTACGCCGGTTGCTCCAGGCGTATCTTTATATATTGTACTATTTAAATGTGTGTGTCCTCGCTAACTGAGATGGTTAGTCGAGTGGTGTTTCCTTGTTTTAGCCTGGTGGGTCCCATGTAGGGGTCCACGGCGCTGTAATATACTTCGAATATCTCGGGGGTGTTACAGAAAATGGTATCAGAGCACTAGGTTTATGGATACCTAGGCTTGTCAGTTATTTGGGTCTAGTTGTGTTTTGTTTTGCACATTGTCACACTGCTGCCGGCATCTCAGTACTTCCAGTGTTCGTAAGTTTTCTTACTCGATTCTTTGTTTTCTCGTACCGTATTTCCATTTCTTGAACTGTGATTATTTTTCCTATTTTACTTATCATCAAGTTGCTTTTTGCCACCTCTTAACACCAGCATGGATGCTGGAAGGGGTCGTGGTCGTGGTCGTGGCCGTGGACGCGGCCGGGGACGTGGGGCAGCCGGTGGGGCGGCCACGTCGCATTCTTCGGGAGCCGGTAGTACAGGTGACCGTCACAGTCATGCTTCTTCTCGGGAGCGGGCCGACCTTGGTATTGCGGCCGTTATGCAGCAAATGGTAAACCAAATGGCGGCGATAGCTCAGGTGGTTCAGAACCCCGATCAGGCCCCTGCTAATTGGGGCGGAGAAGACAGTTGCCTCCAAGATGTCATCAAGATGCATCCTCCTCAGTTTTCGGGAGCATCAGACCCGATCGGCTGGGGGGGTGGGCCAAGGAGATATCTAAAGTCTTCGTTTCCACCAACTGTCCCGAGGACCGTAAGGTCCCTATTGACCAGTACTTTCTCACTGGGGACGCTATAGATTGGTGGGAGGCCGTTGGGCCCAAAGACCATGTTGCTTCGTGGGCCGAATTTCAGGAATTGATGGAGACTGAATATTGCCCGTGGCCGGTTAGACATGCTCGAGTCCATGCTTTCTATGATGCTCAACCACGGGATATTCCGTATCCCAAGCTATTGCCGATTTTAACAAGGAGTTGGGCTATGTGAAGACCCAAGTTGTCGAAGAGAGCGACAAAATTTTCCATTTTTCCAGGAGGATGAAATTGTCGATTCGAGACTACATGTCTGGGCTCGTCTGTACTATCTTGAAAGATTATCAGAGTCGAGCTCTTGCCTATGATATGTCGGTGACAACCAGTACGATGGTCCGAGAGAGTAAGAAGCAGAAATCCGCTGGGAATTTCTCGGGTTACAAGGGTGGAAGTCAGCAGAAATTTCAATATGCAAATACTTCTACGGGCGGTTCGGCTCATTTCTCTGGGAGTTTTCGAGGTGCCGCCGGAACCCCCATTCGTGATCCCGCATGCTTTAACTGTGGCCATCCGGGCCATAGGAACCGGGAGTGTCCTCGTCCGTCTTTGGCTTGTCATACTTGTGGTCAGTTGGGCCACAAGGCTTCTTTTTGTGAGAAGATCAGACTGATTCGCGGCGCCCATTCTTCTCACCCAGCACCTATGGATCCGAGTGTGAACCAGGGCTCGTTTGCTCCACAGCCTCAGCCGAGTGCAGGTCGATGTAGAGGTCGGGGTCAGCCCGCTAGAGGAGGAGCTTCTAGTGTCGGCTCTGCCCAGCCGCGTATCTATGAGATGAGGAGGGCCGATGATCCAGCAGCCACTGTGGCGACAGGTACCGTTCATATCCATTCATATCCTGTCAGTGTGCTTTTTGATTCGGGTGCTACGCATTCATTTATTTCTCTGGAGTGTGTGTGTCGTTTGAGTCTTGACTACTTATCACCTTGCGAGCCTTTCATCGTTAAACTTCCTAGCGGTGATAGAATCGTCGGTGATCGAGAACTCCGGGACTGTTCTGTGTTTATTTGTGAGAGGGCTTGGCCCTCTAATCTTATTGTTGTGGGTATCGAGGGTGAGGATTTGATTCTCGGGGATGATTGGCTCGAGCGGCATGGTGCAATCATGAACTACCGCACGAGAATCATCACTATGTTAGCCGAGGACGGCACCGAGCACTCTTTCACGGGGCGAAAAAGGGGAAACCATAAATTCGTTATTAACGCCTTGAAGGCGATGAGGTTCCTGCGAAAGGGGTGTACTGGTTATTGGTGCTATGCCTTGAAGGCGGAGGATGGTGGAGTCGAGTTTTCGTTGATTCCAGTCGTTAGTGAGTTCCCTGATGTATTTCCTGACGAGTTACCGGGGTTGCCACCGGATCGTGAGGTCGAGTTTGCTATAGAGTTAGAGCCGGGCGCGGCTCCGATTTCGAAGGCGCCGTATCACATGGCACCTTCAGAGATGGCCGAGTTGAATAAGCAGTTGAGTGAACTTCTTGAGTCGGGGTATGTTCGACCGAGCGCCTCGCCTTGGGGCGCACCGGTCCTGTTTGTGCGAAAGAAGGATGGTTCACTACGTTTGTGTATCGACTATCGCGAACTAAACAAGGTGACCATCAAGAACAAGTATCCTTTGCCGAGGATTGACGACTTGTTCGATCAGTTGCAGGGAGATGCGGTGTTCTCGAAGATTGATTTGAGATCGGGGTACTATCAACTCTGGGTGAGGGAGTCCGATGTGCCGAAAACAGCTTTTCGGACGAGATACGGACATTATGAGTTTGTAGTTATGCCTTTCGGGTTAACTAATGTGCCGGAGGTGTACATGCAGTTGATAAACAAAGTTTTATCGAGTATTTGGATAAGTGTGTTGTCGTCTTCATTGACGATATTCTTATTTATTCGAGGAACGAGGAAGAGCATGCCCATCATCTGCGAGTAGTGTTAGACATTTTGAGAACCGAGCAACTCTATGCGAAGTTCTCGAAATGTGAGTTCTGGCTGAAAGAAGCAATGTTTTTAGGTCACGTGATTTCAGCCGAGGGGGTTCATGTGGATCCGCAGAAGGTTGAGGCCGTGTTGGATTGGGCACTGCCCAAGAATGTGAAGGAGATCTGTAGTTTCTTGGGTTTGGCCGGATACTACCGTAGGTTCGTCGAGGGTTTCTCGAAACTGGCTCGGCCGCTTACACAGTTACTCCAGAAATCTGAGAAGTTCGTCTGGAATGACGAGAGACAGTCGAGTTTTGAGGAGCTGAAGAGGCGTTTGACTTCAGCCCCGATTTTAGCGTTGCCGTGTGGCAACGGGGGTTTTACTGTTTATAGTGATGCTTCGGGTTAGGGTCTTGGGTGCGTATTGATGCAGCACGGCAAGACCATTGCCTATGCGTCGAAACAGTTGAGGCCGTATGAGCTTAACTACCCTACTCATGATTTGGAGTTAGCGGCAGTTGTTTTTGCGCTCAAGATTTGGCGTCACTATCTTTTCGGCTCTGCATGCCAGATTTTTACCGATCATAAAAGTCTGAAGTACATATTTACTCAGTGTGAGTTGAATATGATGCAGATGAGGTGGTTAGAGTTGATTAAGGATTATGACCTCGAAATCCTTTATCATCCGGGCAAGGCGAACGTCGTGGCCGACGCCTTAAGTCGAAAACCGGTTGCGTTGCGAACGCTTGAGATCCTTACGTCTCAGTCTGAGCTTCGGTGGGTTTTGATCGAGTTAGATGTTGAGGTTTTGTTGCCTGGAGCTGTCGGGAAACTTTGTGCTTTAGAGATTTCGTCGTCTTTAATCGATTAGATTAAGCTGAAGCAGTTGGAGGATCCGATGATTACTCAAATCCGAGAGAACGTTCTTAAGGGAAAGTCTCCAGGGTTTGTGATTCACGAGGATGGTGTTTTGAGACAGAGTATTTTGCGTGAGGCCTGTGCTACACCTTACTTCGTTCATCCTAGTTCGAGTAAGATGTACAAGGACCTGAGAAGGAATTTCTGGTGGAATGATATGAAGGAGGAGGTCGCGCAGTTTGTAGCGAGATGTTTGACTTGTCAGCAGGTCAAAATCGAGCATCAGCGACCTGCCGGGTTATTGCAGTCACTTCCTATTCCGGAATGGAAATGGGAAGATATATCGATGGATTTCATTACGAGTTTTCCGAGATCGAGGTCGGGCATGAATATGGTATAGGTGATTGTTGATCGTCTGACCAAGTCGGCACATTTTCTGGGCATCAAGGACACTTGGGACCCGGAGAAGTTGGGTCTTGTGTTTATCGCGCAGATTATGAGGCTTCACGGTACTCCAAAGTCTATTATTTCGGATCGTGATGGCCGTTTTGTATCGCATTTTTGGCAGGCGGTGCATAAGGCATTGGGTACTCGTTTGCATTTGAGTACCTCTTTTCATCCCCAGTCAGATGGACAGTCAGAATGCACTATCCAGACATTTGAGGATATGTTGCGTGCTTGTGCTCTCGATTGGAGCAATGACTGGGAGGAGCATTTGCCATTGATCGAATTCACGTACAACAATAGTTGGCACGCGTCGATTCGGATGGCACCGTATGAGGCACTTTATGGGCGGCGTTGTCGATCACCGATTTGTTGGAATGAGGCGTCCGATATGGTCGGGACCGAGCCGGATATCATTCTAGAGACGAGGCGGAAGATAGAATTAATTCGAGAACGGATGTTGACTGCCCAGAGTCGACAGAAGTCATATGCCGATGTCCGTCGTCGACCTTTGGAATTTGAGGTGGGAGACCATGTTTTACTGAAGGTGTCGCCGATGAAAGGAGTTTTCCGTTTCGGGAAAAAGGGGAAGTTGAGTCCGAGATTTATTGGACCCTTCGAGATTCTCGAGCGAGTCGGTGGGTTGGCATACCGTTTGGCATTACCCCCGGCCCTGAGTCATGTTCATAGCGTTTTTCATGTTTCCCAGCTGAGGAAATATGTCCCAGATCCTAGTCACGTCATCGATTATGGTCAGATTGATGTCGCCGAGGATATTACTTTTGAGGAGCGTCCTTTGAAGATTTTAGAGCATCATGAGAAGCGACTGAGGCATAAGACCATCTCTTTGGTCAAGGTGCAGTGGTCGAGACATGGTGTCGAGGAGGCAACTTGGGAAACCGAGGATAGCATGCGTGCTAGGTACCCTGACTTGTTTGTTTCTTATGTTTCAGGACGAAACTTATTTTTAGAGGGGTAGAATGTAATATTCGCATTTTTCTTTTCCCGGTATTTTCATTTTTCGATGTATTTATCAGTTGTAGCGACCCTCGTGTATCTTTCAGTGTATTTCTTCCATCATCTATTGATCTGATTCTCGTAATTGTTATGTGGAACCTCCGTTTCGGGGTTGCCGTGGATCCATTCTATGTTATTATGCGTTTTGAGATGTTTCATTTGATGTTTTGTTCATATTCCGGTGTTTTGGACCGTTTATATTCCGTACCTAACGCGCGCTAATTTTTCTGCATAGCGCACGCTAGAGGTCCCATAGTAGCGCACGCTACGTCTGCTTCATAGCGCGCGCTAGCGAGCTAGCCCTGGGAGTGGCAGTTCTTTTTCCAGTCCTCTCGACTATCGGATTAGCGTACGCTACGTTGTCTAGCGCACGCTAATGTCGGGGGACTAGCGCACGCTAAGGTGTCCGGTATCATGCGCTAGCGTGATCGCCCAAGATCGGCTTTGCTACCGACTTGGTCAGTGCCTGTAGCGCACGCTACGTTTGGCCGATAGCGCGCGCTAACTGGATCAGGTGTGTACTGGCAGTTTGCTTCTGGACTCGGCTGTTGTCCAGGTAGCGCACGCTATGGCCGATAGCGCGCGCTACCGAGAGGCTATTAGCGCACGCTATGTTTTGCGTAGCGCATGCTAATGGCCCAGAATCTGGTTACTGGGCTGGGACGTTAACTTCTGGACTAGAATTTTGCCCCGTTAGCGCACGCTAACTTGTGAGTGTTAGCGCGCGCTAACACTCACTAGCTATATAAACCAGGGAGTTGACCCAGATGAACGTCTTTTTCTAATTTCTTCTCCCTCTCCGCGGTTTTGGCGATTTGGGCGATTTTCTTGGCGATTTCTTCCTCCAATCATCTCAACCATCATATTCCTTGAGTTCTTGATGTATTATAACAACATCAACACGAATCTTTCATCCTAAATCCAAGGTAAATCTCTTAGAACCCTACTTTTAGATAATGTGGGGGTTTTGGGATTTTCGTCCGATTCGTCTCATTTTGTTGGTTAGTCCATGATGAGTATGATTAATCTTGTTGATATCATTAGTTTTCCTAAGGATTCATGGTATATTTTCATGGTTTTGCGAAATCGAGAGGGTTTGGTTGTGGTCTGCCCTCGTTGCTATTTTTATATGAATATACATGAATCGTATGAGGGTTTTCGGGTGTATTTCATTTCCGTATTCGTTTAGAGTTGGTTGTGATTATGTTCTTCGAATCGTTAGGTTCGGTTCCGTTGGTTCCTAGCGTTCGTCGGTGATTTTTCTATCCGTTCGTTGCGTCATCAATTATTCAAGGTAAGTATTTTTGGAAACCTTTATGCTTAACGTGAAACAGTAATGTATATTGTGTGTTGTTTACTCACCTCGTGAGGGTCCGATGGGGCCTCGAGGGAATCTATGGCTTCGTCCTGGATTCATGAGTTTGTTTCGCGGCCAGCTCGAGAGGGTCCTTAGAGGCCTCGAGTGGTATTCTTGGCTTCGTCCCGGTACTAGGTGACGTGTGTGCTTGATTTGTTTTATGAATGTGGCCAGCTCAGGAGGGTCCTTAGAGGCCTCGAATGGGATTTGTGGCTTCGTCCCGGTCCTAGGCAAATTGATTGACTGTTTGTTTCGGGAAAAGACAAGTCTGGTTTTGGTTTTTGAAATGATTTGGTGCATTGTACTATGAAACGTGTAAGCGAATGGTTTGCCTTGATTACTTGTACTAGCGTAATTGCTAACTCCTTTGGGGACCCGTTTTGGGGAAATTCTTGTTATGGATTTCAGGTTATGTTTTGCCGGACGAGCGGGCACTGGGACAGTACGAGGATGTTGGCCAGGGTCGTTGACATGTACATTTGGGTTTTCTTATTTATTTTGTTTACTTCGATATGTTTGTTTTCCTACATTTATAAACTTATAGATTGTACTCGCGAGTACTTGGGCTTTTCACTCCGAACTTCGTTTTGTATTAACTCAAATTGCTATATTGTCGGTTGATGTTTATTACGCCGGTTGCTCCGGGCGTATCTTTATATGTTGTACTATTTAAATGTGTGTGTCCTCTCTAACTGAGACGGTTAGTCGAGTGGTGTTTCCTTATTTTAGCCTTCGTGGGTCCCATGTAGGGGTCCACGACGCTGTAATATACTTCGAATATCTCGGGGGTGTTACAGATCCAAGACTGTTCTGTGGTTATTTTTGAGAGGGCTTGGCTCTCTAATCTTATTGTTGTGGGTATTGAGGGTGGACTTGATTCTCAGGGATGATTGGCTCGAGTGGAATGGTGCGATCATGAACTACCGCATGAGGATCATCACCATGTTAGCCGAGTACGGCATCGAGCACTCCATCGCGGGGCGAAAGAGGGGAAACCATACATTCGTAATTAACACCTTGAAGGTGACGAGACTCATGTGGAAGGGGTGTACTGGTTATTGGTGTTACGCCTTGAAGGCGGAGGATCGTGGGGTCGAGTTTTCATCGATCCCAATCATTAGTAAGTTCCCAGATATCTTTCCTAATGAGTTTCCGGGGTTGCCACCGGCCGTGAGGTTGAGTTCGCTATCGAGTTAGAGCCGGGTACGGCTCCAATTTCGAAGGCACCGTATCGCATGGCACCTTCATAGATGGTTGAGTTGAAGAAGCAGTTGAGTGAGCTTCTGGAGTCGGGATATATTCGACCGAGCACTTCGCGTTGGGGCTCATTGGTCCTGTTTGTGCGGAAGAAGGATGGTTCACTGCGTTTATGTATTGACCTATCGCGAGCTAAACAAAGTGACCATCAAGAACAAGTATCCCTTACCGAGGAATGATGACTTATTTGATCAATTGTAGGGAGTTTCGGTATTATCGAACATCGACTTGAGATTGGGGTACTATCAGCTTCGGGTGAAGGAGTCTGATGTCCCGAAAATAGCTTTTCGGATGAGATATGGACATTATGAGTTTGTGGTTATGCCCTTCGAGCTAACTAATGCGCCGGCAGTGTTCATGCAGTTGATTAATAAGGTTTTCATTGAGTATTTGGATAAGTGTGTTGTTGTCTTCATTGATGACATCCTTATCTACTCAAAGAATGAGGAGGAGCACGCACACCACCTCCGTATGGTGTTGGACGTTTTGAGGACCGAGCGACTCTATGCGAAGTTCTCAAAATGTGAGTTCTGATGGGAGGAAGTGATATTTCTAGGTCACGTGATTTCAGCCGAGGGGGTCCGTGTGGATCCGCAGAAGATTGAGGCAGTGCTGGATTGGACACCGCCTAAGAATGTGAAGGAGGTCTATAGTTTCTTGGATTTGGCTGACTACTATAGTAGGTTCGTCGAGGGGTTTTCAAAACTAGATCGTGCTTCAGAAATCCGAGAAGTTCATCTGGAATGATGAAACGTAGTCAAGTTTTGAGGAGCTGAAGAGACGTTTGACTTCAGCCCCGATTATAGCGTTGTCGTGTGGCAACGAGGGTTTTGCTGTTTATAGTAATGCTTCGAGTCAGGGTCTTGGGTGCGTGTTGATGCAGCACGAGAAGACTATTGCTTACGCGTCAAGACAGTTGAGGCCGTATGAGCTCAACTACCCTACTCACGATCAAGAGTTAGCAGCAGTTGTTTTTGCTCTCAAGATTTGGCGTCATTATCTCTTTGGCTCCGCATGTCAGATTTTTACCGATCATAAAAGTCCGAAGTACATATTTACTCAGCGAAAGTTGAATATGAGGTAGAGGAGGTGGTTGGAGTTTATTAAGGATTATGACCTCGAAATCCTTTATCACCCGGGCAAGGCGAACGTCGTGGCAGACGCCTTAAGTTGGAAACCGGTTACGTTTCGGATGCTTGAGATACTCACATCTCAATCTGTGCTTCAGCGTGATTTGATCGAGTTGAGTGTCGATATTTTGTTGCCAGGAGTTGTCGGGCAACTATGTTCTTTGGAAATTTCATCGTCGCTGATTGATGAAATTAAACTGAAGCAGTTGGAGCATTCGATGATTACTCAAATCAGAGAGAATGTTCTTTAAGGGAAGTCTCATAGGTTTGTGATTCACGAGGATGGTGTGTTGAGATTTCAGATTTGGCTTTGTGTGGCGAACGACTCGGATTTGAGGCAGAGTATTTTGCATGGGGCCCATACTACACCTTACTCGGTTCATCCTAGTTCGAGTAAGATGTACAAAGACCTAAGGAGGAATTTTTGGTGGAATGATATGAATGAGGAGGTCGCACAGTTTGTAGCGAGATGTTTGACTTGTCAGTAGGTCAAAATTGAGCATTAGCGACTAGCCGGGTTGTTGCAGTCTCTTCCTATTCCGGAATGGAAATGGGAAGATATTTCAATGGACTTCGTCACGAACTTGACGATATCGAAGTCTCCTATGAATATGGTTTGCGTGATTGTGGAACATCTGACCAAGTCGGCACACTTCCTGGGCATCAAGGATACTTGGAGTCCGGAAAGGCTGGCTCGTGCATTTATTACACAGATTGTGAGACTTCACGGTACTCCAAAGTCTATTGTTTCGGATTGCGATGGTCGTTTTGTATCGCATTTTTAGCAGGCGATACATAAGGCGTTGGGTACTCTTTTGCATCTGAGTACTTCTTTTCATCCCCAGACGGATGGGCAGTCGGAGCGCACTATCCAGACATTTGAGGATATGTTGCGTGCTTGTGCTCTCGATTGGAGCAGTGATTGGGAGGAGCATTTGCCGTTGATTGAGTTCACATATAATAATAGTTGGCACACATCGATCAAGATGGCACCGTATGAGGCGCTTTATGGGCGGCGATGTCGATCATCGATTTGTTGGAACGAGGTGTCCGATTTGGTTGGGACCAAACCGGATGTCGCTTTGGAGACGAGGAAGAAGGTGGAATTGATTCGGGAGAGGATGTTGACTGCTCAGAGTCGACATAAATCCCATGCTGATGTTCATCGTCGACCTTTGAAATTCGAGGTGGAAGACCATGTTTTGTTAAAGGTGTCGCCGATGAGGGGAGTTTTCCACTTCGGGAAGAAGGGGAAGTTGAGTCCGAGATTTATTGCGCCCTTTGAGATTCTCGAGAGGGTTGGCGAGTTGGTGTATCGCTTGGCGTTGACTCTGACTTTGAGTCACGTCCATAGCATTTTCCATGTTTCCCAACCGATGAAATATGTTTCGGATCCTAGTCATGTCATCGACTATGGTAAGATCGATATCGCTGAGGATATTACCTTCGAGGAGCGTCCCTTGAAGATTTTGGAGCATCGTAAAAAGTGACTGAGGCACAAGACCATTCCGTTGGTCAAGGTGCAATGGTCGAGACATGGTGTCGAGGAGGCAACTTGGGAAACTGAGTATAGCATGCGCGCTAGGTACCCCGAGTTGTTTGTTCCTTAAGTTTCGGGACGAAACTTGTTTTTAGAGGGGGAGAATGTAATATCCGCATTTTTCCTTTTTCCGGTAATTTTCATTTTGGTGTAATTTTCGTTTTTAGCGACTCGCTTGTAACGTATAGATATTTCGAGAATATTTAATACTAGATTTTTTTGCCATCCGAGCTTGTTTCGGACATGTTCTACTAAATTCTGTGTTTAATGTCGTTTTCATCGCTATTTGATTCGATTCTCGTAATAGTTGTTCGGAACCACCGTTTCGGGGTTACCGCAAATCTGTCTTATGTTATTATGCATGTTGTGATTTTTCATTTGGTGTTTCGATCATGTATCGTGTATTTTGGATGTTTTGGGTCGTTTTGTAATTTTCTAAAGTTATGGGGCAATTACTATCGTTGTTGTTTTCCAAACCTTTGGGTAGTCGGAATCTTGTTTTCTTTTAGCGCTTCAGTTCTAAATCGAACTCATCATTCGTGTGTCTTCTTCAGTCCGCAGTTTGGTGTCGGGTGCGCGTTGTTTTTCATCCGAGGAAGAATTCGTCGTTTTCCATCTTTGAGTGATGTATGTACTACGATCTACACTCATTAGCGCGCGCTAATTTCATTGCATAGCGCGCGCTAGTTTCGTTGTGTAGTGCACGCTATAATCATCCTGTAGCGCACGCTAATGACTCGAGTACAGCAGTGGCTTTAGTTTGTTTCTGCTCTCTGGACGAGCAGTTTAGCGCACGCTATGTCTGTAGATTAGTGCACGCTATTGTTGAGGCTTAGCGAACGCTAGGTGTGTGGCAGCGCATGCTAATTCGGTACTCCAATAAAGGCAGAATATTTTCGAGGTTCTGGACTCCGGACAGGACTGAACAGGTAGCGTATGCTGATACAATGTGTAGCGCACGCTAACGTTGGTCGTAGCGCGCGCTAATTCTGTAGTAGCGCGCATTAGCGTCTTAGGATAGAAGCTACTGGACGATACCATTAGCGTGCGCTAACCATGAGAGTAGAGTGCGCTAATTAGATCCCGATATAAGGGCCAGAGCAGGTCAACTCCTGTCATTTTTCTCATTTCATATCCTTCCCCGCGGATTGAGCGATCCAGAGGCGATTTATTCTTCCAATCATATCAACTATCATCTACTTGTGTTCTTCGTCTTTGATCCAAGATAATCTCTTAGAACCCTATTATTGAGGAATTTAGGGGTTTTCGAGTTTTTATTCGATTTGTTCCGTATTGTTGATTAATCCATGATGTATGAGATTAATCTTAGTGGTATTCATGTTTTCCCTATGAGTTCATGATAAATTTCGTGGTATTTGTTATATCGAGAGGGTTCGGTTGCGACCCGCCCTCATTTTTGTTTTTGTATGAATTTTCATGAATCGTAGGTGGGTTTTCGGGTGTCTTCCATTTTCGTGCTCGTGTAGAAATGGTTGTGATTGTATTCTTCAAATTGTTAGGTTCGGGATTATCGTTTCCTAGCGATCGTGGTTTATTTTTCGTTCCGTCTATTTCGTCGTTAATTACTCAAGGTAAGTTTTCTCGTGAAACTCTTATGCTTAACATGAAATGGTAATGTATAATATGTGTGCTTTGCTCACTTCGGGACGGTCCGAATGGGCCTCGGAAGAATCTGTGATTTTGCTCCTGATTCACGAGCTTGTTGGCTAGCTAGTCCGGGAGGGTCCATAGAGGCCTCGGATGGGATCAGTAGTTTAGCCTCGGTCCTAGGCGATGCATGTGCGTGATTTTGATTTTTAACTATGGCTTAGTCCGGGAGGGTCCATAGAGGCCTCGTATGGGACTAGTGGTTTAGCCCCCATCCTAGACAAGTTTGAACCGTGATTATTGACTGTTTGTTTTCCGGGAAAACACATGTCTTGTTTTGATTTTCAACGATTTGATGCATGTACTATGAAATGTGTAAACGAATGGTTTGCCTTACTTACTTGTACTAGCATAATTGCTAACCCATCTAGGGACCCGTTTTGGGGAAATTCGTGTTATGAATTTCAGGTTGCGTTCAGCCGGTCAAGAGGGCACTGGAGTAGTACGAGGATGCTGGACAGGGTTTGACATGTGCAATTCAGTCTGTTTATTTCAGTTTCCATTTTAAATATTTGTTTTCAACTTGTAACTGATAGACCATACTCGCGAGTACATAGGTGTTTTGATTTGTAAATGGTTTGTATACCAAATGTTATTTTTAATTTTCGGTGATGTTTGGTTTACCGCTTGTACTGGGCGTTTTTTTTTTAAATTTCGTCTTGGTGATATGTGTTTTTCTCATTAACCGAGATGGTTAGACGAGCGGTATTATTTGTTAGCCTGGTGAGTCCCACGTAGGGGTCCACGTCGTTGTAATATACCTTGAATATCTTGGGGGTGTTATAGCAGATTCCCTTCTGCTGCCCGACCAGCCCTGAACGACCTCGAAATGTGACGACTCGAAAAATGCTACGTAACGCTTACAAATAATTCTCAACAATGAACAAAAGCATTAAACGAACATGCGATTCCGACAATCCGTAGGTAGGTAAAAACGAGCACGTAAGTGAGTACCCAAAACTTTGAGAAATTACAAAATGGCCCAAATGCCTGAAAAATCACGATACGAGATCGAATAATAATTCCAAAGTTCACAACACGACCACAAAAGTTAAATGAGCTTGTAGGAATGTCAAAACAGTAGTTCCGAGCAAGACTCATAAGAATCGAACCAAATGCGGAAAAGTCGCCCTAATATGCCAATTAATCCGAAACAATATCAAAACTCGCTTGAATGACAAAATGTGTAGAACAAAACATGCTCAAAATATGTCAATGAACACAAGCGAGTCGCTAGAATAAAAAATGGTAGAGTTGAAAGATGTGGGTATTACACGCTAGTCAATGATGCTTTTGCCTACTCCAACGCTCGGTTTCTGAATGTCAACAATGAGCCAATTGGACGAAATAGAAAGATGCAATGCAAGCTGAACTAGACTCAATGTCTAAACGTGAGGTATTTGGCCATATCGAGCCAGTAGCCGTGGGCGTTAAACCAGTTGGATATAAGTGGGTCATTGTTCGTAAAAGCAATGATAAATCTAAGGTCATGCATTACAAAGAGAGACTAGTTTCCCAAGGCTTCACGCAGCGCCCTAGCATTGATTATGAGCAGATGTATTCTCCTATTATGGACATCATCACTTTTCGCTACTTAGTCAGTTTGGTAGTGTCCAAAAAACTGAATATGCAGCTTATGGGTGTGGTTACAGCGTATCTTTATAGGGATCTAAATACAGATATTTATATGAAAGTCCCCGAAGGGATTTCGCTGCCCAAATCAAGTAGCTCTAAACCATGGAGCGCTTACACTGTAAAATTACGTCGTTCACTATCTGGGTTGAAGCAATCCGGAAGGATTTGGTACAATCGCCTACATGAATACTTGATTGGGAAGGGATACAAGAACAGTGATATCTGTCCACGCATTTTCATGAAAAGAACAGATACATGATCGTGATTGTAGCCGTCTATATAGATGACATGCATATTATTGGTACCACAGATGAGGTCGATGAAACGGACCACTACCTTAAGTCCGAATTTGAGATGAAAGACCTGGGGAGGACTCGAATCTGCTTGGTCTTAGAGCTAGAACATCGAGATGATGGTATACTCATTCATCAATCGCCATACGTTCATAAAATGCTCAAACGATTTAGCATGGACAACGCGCATCATCTTGCTACCCCCATGGTTGGTCGAAGTCTGGAAATGGACAAGGATCCATTTCATCCTAAAGAGGAGGATGAAGAGGTCCTTGGAACATAAACATCGTACCTTAGATCAATCAATGCGTTGTTGTATCTGGCTCAATGTACTCGCAGAGACATCACATTCTCTGTAAATCCATTAGCGAGATTCAGTTCCGATCTCAATATAAGCATTGGAATAGAATAAACACATCTTTAGATACTTGAAAGTCTCCAGTGATCTTGGATTGTTCTTTCCCTATCCAAGAGGGATTGATATTCCGAAAGGAATTGTTGAGGTTAAGATGATGCATACCGACCATCTATCTTCCTCTGATATTGCAGCTAAGCATGGCAGTCTGACTACTAGAAGTGCTAATGCAAGTAAACTTACCCCCTATGCAGAGAATCCCAACAATATGTTAGTTGGATTTGCTGATATCGGTTATCTCTCTAACCCGTATAAAGGATGTTCCCAAACTGGTTATATGTTCACCATTGGGAATACGGTGATATCTTGGCGATCTACCAAGCAGACCCTGGTTGCTACTTTCTTGAACCATGTAGAGATCATTGCATTGCACGAATCCGCAAGGGACTGCAGTTGGCTTTGGTCAGTCATAGACCATATACGAGGAACTTGTGGATTATAGTCTAGTACAGCGACCACTACTTGGATATTTTAGGACAATGCGGCATGCATTGGGCATATAAAGTTAGGTTTCATTAAGGGTGATAATACCAAACATATGTCGCCAAAGTTCTTCTACAATCAGCAACAACATAAATTGCTGAATATTAAAGTGAAATAAGTGAGTTCCAATGAGAATACTGCAGACTTGTTCATTAAGTCTCGACCAAAATTTACATTTGAGAAACATGTAAAGAGCATAGGCATGCGTCGATTTTTCGAGCTCAACAAGTGATAGCCCATTGGAATGAGCTGTTATGTATACTTCTGGAGTTGGGTGCTTTAACCATTCCGCCATGGATGCGGGAGTGTACTCCACATGATTCTGGAATTTGTAGTTGGTGCTCTTTTAACTCACCATGTCTTTGTTTTTCCCATGGGGTTTTGTTTGACTTGGAAAGGTTTTTTACCGAGGCAACATCTTATGCACCATGATAGTATCAGTGTGTGGCATTGGGGGAGTGTTCCGAGATATCCTTACCTTTGTTGGTGTCATGCCTAATATTGGTTATAGAAAGATAAATAGATGGAAGGTTCTAGATCCTTCTAGACGTAGTAGGATCTCAGTAGATGTCTTACCTTATCGAGGAATCATATGTATGGAAGAACTCTCATTGTAATGCCTATATAAAGGCCCCCTCTATTAGTGTTATGAATATAATAGATTGACTCATATTTACAGCTTTCTTACTTTCTCGTGAAATAAATATATATTTTTTATAGAGACTATATACACACACACACACACACACACACACACACACACACACACACACATATATATATATATATATATATATATATATATATTTATATATATATACATATGTTATGAACATTGAGAGAAAGAGAAAAGTAAGAAGATGGGAGATACCAATGAAATTGTGTATAATTTTATGAAGTCCATATGCCTCTATTTATAGGTACACATCTAGAGTTTTAGGGGCATATCAACCATTCACTAAATATATGGCTTATTTACAACACTCCTCCTTGAATGACTATTTACATAAATGTCTGTTGGACTAGTTTGAAGGAAAACCCAACGGGAGAAAACTTCCAAATTGTTTGGAGTGAGCTTGTAACATGCATAACTTGCTACATCAAACTACTGTTAGGAAAAGTTATGAGCAATATATAATAATTGCATTTGCTCCCCCTCATATTGGTAATATCCGCATTTTCTTTTTTTCCGACACTTTTGTGATTGTGTTTTTCTTGTTTTGGTGGCTCGTGTGTAACCATATGGGTATTTCGAGAATATTTATTTTCGGACTTGTTTTACTCAATTCCACATTAGTTGGCTTTTCCGTCGCTATTTGTTCGGATTCTCGAAATTGTTGTTTGGAACCGCCGTTTTGTGGTTGCCCTAACTCTATCGTATGTTATTATGCGTGTTATGAGCTTCCGTTTGATGTTTTGATCGCGTTTCGCGCATTCGGGGTGTTTGAGCCGTTTTGCACCCGGCTGTCTAGCGCACGCTATTGATGTTATTTAGCGCACGCTAGTATCCTTTGGTAGCGCACGCTACGCTTGTTTTGTAGCGCAGGCTAGTGACTAGGGCACAGCAGTGTAGTAGTTTATTTCTGCCCTCTGCTCTCTGGAAGAGTAACTTAGCGCATGCTGAGATGTTGTTCTAGCACACGATATCGTTTGGGCTTAGCGCGCGCAGAGTGGCCGGTAGCGCGCGCTAATACGGCAGTCCAGTACTGGGCAGAATGTTTCTGGACTCGGCTAATGTTCAGGTAGCGCATGTTATGGCTCGATAGCACGTGCTATGGAGGGGCCATTAGCGCACGCTATTCCTGGTAGCGCATGCTAACGGGCCAGAACCGTAGGTTCTGGACTGGTTTTTGGCTGGATAGCGCACGCTAACCCTAATTGTTAGCGCACGCTAATAACTCTCTGGCTATAAAAACCAGAGAGTTGACTAGAGCAGCCTCATTTCTCATTTTCTCTCCTTTTTCTGCGGCCTAGCGATTTGGGGTGATTTCTTCTTCCAATCAGTTCAGAGATCATTTTTCTTGAGCTCTTAGTGTAGATTAACAACATCTACTTGTGTTCTTCATCTTAAATCAAAGGTAATCTCCTAGAACCCTATTTTTGGGAATTTTGGGGGCTTTGGGGTTTTTGTCCGATTCGTTCTTTATTGTTAATTTATCCATGATGGGTATGTTTAATCCTAGTAGTATTCATGTGTTTCCTATGAAATTTTGGTGGATTTCGATGTGTTCTCAAAATCGAGAGGGTTTGGGGTTGTTGTCCGCCCTCGTTGTTTCGTTGTATGAAATTACATGAATCGTAGGTGGGTTTACGAGTATTTTCCATTATCGTTGTTTTTTCGAGTTGTTGTAATCGTGTTTGACGAATTGTCTAGGTTCGGTGTTCGGTTTCTCGCAACTGCGGTCGTAATCTTTCCCATTTCTCGTCGTCGTTTAATCGAGGCAAGTATCCTTAATGAACTTCTACTCTTAACATGGTAGTTTTGCATGAGAAATTGGGTGTGTGTGTGTGTGTGTATGCTCACTACGGGTTAGATCCGACGGGGTCTCGGTAGGGGTCCACATAGGTGTGGGTCCGCGAGCTTGCTTTTAACCACTATGGGTTAGATCCGATGCGGTCTCGGTAGGGGTCCACAGCCGTGGTTAATTGTGGTGCATTTTACAAATGTGTTTTGGCTTATGGCGTTTCTGAAAATGAGTACTTTTGAACTGTGATTTCATGTTTGCATGCATTGACTATATGTATAAGATGTAAGTTGTTCATTTGGCCTACTTGTACTAGCGTAATTGCTAACCCCTTTGGGTGACCTGTTTTGGGGAAATTCGTTTTAGGAATTTCAGGTCAGGTTCATTGGGACGAGCAGGTGCTGGACCAGTACGAGGATGATGGTCGTGCGTGATGATTGTGCAAGAGTAGTGTTTTAATTATTTTCTATCTTTTGATCGATTGTCAACTTGTAAACTAATAGAAGTACTCGAGTACTTAAGAGCTTTTGATTGTTCGGATTGAACTGGTTTGTCCATTATATTTCCATTGGGTGGTGTAGGTCACAAGTCGTCCAGGAATAAGTCTAGAGGGGGTGTGAATAGACTTATTGAAACTCTTTTCCACAAAGGATGAGTTTCTCAGCTGATATGTACGCGGAAGACAGCTGATGACGAAAGCAAATATCTAATGGAACAGTTAAGTATGAATGCAGCAGTTAATTATGAATGCAACAGTTAAGCATGATGTTTAAAACAGTAAAGTACGGAGGCAATTTATACTGGTCTTAGAGGTGAGGTAATCCTCTACTAATCCACTTTCTCCAAACCAGCTGGAGATGAATCCACTATAATTCTCAACCAGTGATAAATATAACAGTGATTCTATAACTTAGCTACAACAACTTCCAACCAGTGGAAATCCTGTCGTTGCAACTCCTTTCTGACTGCCTAGCACCACTTGATCTTCAAATCTTTGGATGCCTATCAGTCGCGAAACTTCAACCAGTGAAGTACCCCTTACTCAGGTTTTAAGACAAGAGTGTTTTGTCTTCTCCAACTAAGAGCTTTCTTCGAATATGAATGAGAATACTGCTCTTCACGATGCTATAGATTTTTGATTGCTTAGATTGCTTTGAAAGTTCTGTTCGCACCGTTGTTGTTTTATCTTCTCAACTTCAAATCTTTCACATATATATAGGTGTTGATCATTTGAGCTTTTCTTCATAGTCGTTGCAAATCTGTAACAAATCCGTCCATTGGAGAAATAGCCTTCTTTGTTTTTCCTTCAGAGGTGGGTCTGGATGATTTTATTTAAATCATATCCTTCTGGGAATCTCTCCAATATGTCTCTTGTCGCCCGCATGTGACTTTCCGTAAATATTGACTATTCAACGCATGATGACGTGGACTGGCTTACTTGGCTGATCACTTAACTGATCTCTCTGTCGTCAAACTGTCTGATGTGCAGTCAACCTTCTCTGATGTCGACTTCTCTGATGTTGACTTCTCTGATCTGCCGACTTGTCTGAAGTGATGAACTTGACTTATCTGATGGTCAATCTTCAGATGACTTGGACTCCGCCTGATCACTTGGCTGCAGTCTGGTCAAACTTTTCTGATAAAAAATGTTGACCAGAACTTCTGTGATGTACTTGTCTGTACTCTGTACTTAGCCGATTTTGAGACGAACTTAAATGGCCTATACAAGATACTCATTTGGTTCTTCTTTACATTTTGCCAAGTATTTGACTTAACTCAGTTTGGCCTATGGAAGATACTCATTTGGTTCTTCCTTATATTTTGCCAATTAATAAACATGCATTTCAATAAACAAATATAATGATGACATCATCAAAATCTAACAAGTATTCCTAACAAATTCCCCCTATTTTGATGATGGCAAAACTTAAGCAATTATTCAAATGAACAACAGGTCTGTACATAAGTGCAAGACACGAACTAAAATCAGTCTTGTTTTGAGATAACTAGAGATTGTCGTTAAAATGACCTTATGTATTAAATTTTTGTATTGTTTACAAGTACATAGCTTTCACTGATCAAAACAACTACAGAAAAATCACAAGTACAAACAAGTCCTATCTGCCTCTGCCTCTGCGGACAGTTTGTTTGGGAGGCCTACAAGGCTTTGCACCAATTGGTCTCTGTAACACCCCCAGATCCGACCAGGAATATTACAGCATCGTGGGCCCCGAGATGGAACCCACAAGGCTGAAGGAAATTTTCACAAACATTTACAAACGCCTAAAATGCGAACGACGGTACTATTTTTAAAAACATTCAAAGACTTGATAAAACTCACTTATCAAAACCGTCGTAATATCTCATTTGAAACCACAAGGCCCGAAATGCCAAAACTCAGTAGTTTAAAAATATACGTTAAGCTATCGCTTACACGTATCGACAGAATAGATTTAGAAACAATTTCCAAAGTAACCTAAGTTACCAGATACCAATAGGCCATTTAAAAATACTCACGCAGCGGAAAAAGACAAACAATTAAAAATACTCTTGCAGCGGAATACAATGACTGATCAGGAAACTCAATACACAAATACATGCCCTAGCCAGTATCCTCCGGGAAGCTCATCTCTCCACGACCGCTACAAGCTCGATATCCAATATCCTAAAAAGAAAGCCCACGACGGGGTCAACCATAATATCCAACAATGATAATGATCACATCACATCAATAATTACATATCAATGGAAATACTAAGTAAGAATGCGACCAATGTAATCTTACAGTCGTAACTTTATGAAGATCCACGATTCGTATCCTTAACAACACATTAAGATAATACCGAAATATCTGTACGGTATCTTAATAATACCCAAGGTTCTCAAAACATTATCATAACTCGCGATACGGAAATTATACCAACTCTGGCCAATTCAATCCATCGGATAACATTGACAATTCAAATACGATAATCGATTGTCCATCAAAGACAAGTACCAAAGGAAAATACGAAACATACCTCAGAATACGTAGTGCCACGACGAATCTCGTTAGTCTAATCCAAGATCAGATCAATACAACATACGGACATGGTCCTAACACAAGACCTACAAATGCATACTCATATGACAACGTCAATATGCTCACATCAATAACAACACTGTATACTTATGACAAACCCATAATATACATATGCACAATAACAACACATAGGTAATCCGATGATCCAGCGTTCACTGCCTAGATCACACGATGACCCCGTCAGACCAACCGTGGTGGAAAAACATGTCCGATGATCCAGCGAGTGCTAGCATAGATCCCCCGATGATCACATTGGACCAACCCGAGGTGGACATACAACAACAAGACACAAATGCATATAATAATGATACACAATGCATGACAACAATGATACATGCATGTATCACAACATGATCGACACGAAATGACAAAAATGATTAGAGTACTTGTCCCGAGTCCTTCGAGAGCAATCTCGATGTCCAGACCATCACGAACCATTATTCTGAATATTCGACGATCTAAAATGTCACGGACGGTAGATAATTCATGTCTTCGTCTATACCACAATGTATCCTCGATACCAAGCATACCAACAACAAATGTAAATCATATACATTATGATATAATTCCCAAAACTCGAATACCACTTATAATCTCAAATCTCCTGTGATTATGATTATAAACATTGCTATACGAATTATAAATGAATGAAACTGAAATCATTAATTAAATATTATAAATTGTGCAAGTAATAAACTTGCCTCGATACCGATGAAGCCGTTACCAATTCCTTGCCGTCGCCTACAAGCTTCTCGGCCCCGATCAATGCAATTCACGAACATTCTCGAACACGACCGCAAAGCAAGGTTCTAATCACCGATCAATAATCTCAACCTAATGAAGTAATCAATTAACACATATTCGATAATAATCAATTCCCGATATAACCAATCAATCAAACTCAACGGGTCAACGATACCTCTATCATACATAAAACCAAATAGTATAACTCAAACCATTACGAATTCATATCCACCATATGAACCGATATCTGCTAATTACTAATCCATATAACCAATCGACAACTCAACGATTTCATAATATCTCGATTAAACATAAGTCCAAACCATCCAACTCAACAATTACGAATTCATAACCAAAATACGATTACGGATACGAATGTAAAGGAAATCATATTCGGTGATCAATCACAATCTTTCCAGATTCCAAATTGATATCATGATTCGTATTTCATCAAGAACATACGAATTCTACCACTATAATCAACGAAAATTCGATCTTCATATCTAAAAATACCGATAATTCAACATACGATTGTCTTGCTATGTTAAATTCATCAAGGAGTTTCTCAAGAACACTAAATGATTCGAAACCTTGTTCATAACCATCAAAACAACGTAATTCGATTTCCTCTAACATCTAAACAATCCTCATTCATAATTCAAGGTGTATATTATCATATTTTCCAATAGATGGTCCTCCTAACATCAAGAATCGAAACAATTCTACCAAGGACACCAAGAACACTATGATTCTATAATCATAACCAACATAATCAAGACATAAACCATCATATCCTTCAACATATAGTTCATATAACCTCAAGAACCATATCAATAACATCATAATCATCTTCATATGAATCATTCATCAGCAACAACATCAAAATACGGATTGAAAGAGAGGATTATCCAACATACCTCTTAGAAGATGAAATACACAAGCAAATACTTGAAGAATCATCAATATCCTCGTATACAAGCTTTAATCCCATGTTTCCAAGCTCACAATCAACTTAGGAGAGCTAAAACTCCCTCTCTCAGTGTTTGGAGGCGAAGAACGAAGTGAAATAATGAAGAGAAATGAAATACGGGCATTCACTTATAAAACATTCTAGTTCATTACGTACGTAACATGCACACGTTAATGTATGTAACAACCATTTACGTACGCTATCTGACTTTGGTAGCGTACTTAATGACAGTCCAGAGTTAACTGACTCATTTCATTTAATGCCTTACGTACATAACTCTAGCTCCATAACGTACGTAATACGTACATTGACTTGCTACAGTAACATACTCGTTAATGTACGTAATGATCCGTCCTCAGTGTACGTAATGGTCGGGGTTGACTCGCCTGTCCACATCCACTGCCGGCACCGGGTCCCACCTACCGACCATGACTCGGTCCTGTCTGATTCCTCTTGTTACGTACGTAATGCCTTGGACTTAACGTACGTAACACTAGTAACTTAGCGTACGTTATCTCAAAATCTTACGTACGTTAAGGGCTCTATACTTAGCCAAATCCAACTGTCCTTATCTGTCTCGACATACTAGATACGTATACACGATGCACTATATCCTCAATGTAATTGTCGACTAAGTAAGACAATTATGCCAATACAGATCTTTCAGTTCCTCATTTATTTTATCCATACTGTACAGATTCCACGCTGTACAACATAACTCGGATAAAATAATATTAAACCACAGTAGTAGAAATTCCGGATATTACAGTTTCTTCTTGATAGGTGCTAGGCCATACTTCCTCCTGATAACAAGAGAGGCAAATTCTTGTTCTTTTTTGGATGAGAATTTACGTTCTTCACATAGCTTCCTTATCTCGCTCTGCAAAGCTAGCTCATCCAATTCATTGTTTTGCAAAGTGGGATGTTCTTCAGCTCTGAAGTGAGGAATCATGGGGTAGGCATTCCATGCATTTGCATGTTTTACTAAGATGGCCCAGAGAGTTGGCCATGTTGATTCCATAAAGTCGATAAATGTCTGCTGTGGGGAGCAGTTTTTCTCCTAGAGTAACTCCCAGATATAATATTTTTCATTGAACTGCTTTCTTGCATCTCCCCACATTGGACCAGCTTCGGCAGGTAGGAAGTCCTCAACAAACCAAAGCTCTTTACCTTCCCATTCTAATCTATCCTCTTCCCCAAGTCTGGTCCTCCTCTTCTTGACTGCAGGATGATCATCAGTCTGCTCAGGATCAGCTTTTTTCTTCCTCTTTTGGCTTGATGTCCCAGCTTCAATTAATGATATATCTTGCCTTTTCTTCGATCTGAGCTCCTCAGCATGTACCTCCTGTACCTGACCTGATACTTCTCTCACTTCCCCCTGCTTACTTCCTTCCCCCTTTTTGCCAGCATCAACCAGTATAGTCCATTGTTGTTCGATTATGTGCATCCAGTCAGACATGCCAAAGGGCATTCTGGAGTTTATAGGAGGATGAGGTTGAGGAACATTCCTCTGTAGTAGAATATCAAGTTTGGCATTGATGGTATGCAGGTCAGGTGATATTTTTGTGGTAAGCAACTCTCCGACTGACTCTTTGACAATGTTGTGGATCAGCGCAGTCATCACGGGTGAGATTGGTGATGCCTGAGAAGAGTGCTCACTGGAGCTTTCTGCGCCTGCAGGTAGGTGTGCAGTCGACCTACCTGTCTGCAGACTCCTGTCTGCAGGTGGATGATCAGATGGGTCTGTTCTGGGGACCCCGATCTATCTTCTTCTTCTTCATCTAGGCTGGTGTATAGGGCAAGAGCCCCAGCCTCATCTGCTCTGGTTTCATCTTTGCCTTCTTTTTCTTCTTCAGCCTCCTTTTCCTTCTCTTCTTCCTCTTTATCTCCTTCTTTCTCTTCTTCCTTCCCTTCCTCTTCATTATCCTTCTTTTCATCCTCATCACCTTCCTCATCATTATTAGCATCATCATCATCATCTTTTTCTTTTTCAACTTCTTCACCTTCTTCTTCATCTTCTTCTGCCAACTCTTCTGTCTTTTCCACTTCCTCTTCTTCAGTTTGTTTTTCAACTTCTTCTGTTTTTTCCTTTTCTTCTTCCTTTTCTTCAACTATGATGTTTTCTTCTTTTTCTTATTTTTCAACTCCTACTTCTTCTTCCTCTACTATCTCTTCGATTCTAATTTCTTTTTCTACTACTTCCATTATTATTGATAAAACCATCTAAAACACTTCTGATAATAATGTGGATGAGCTGGTCCATGTTGGTTTTAAAATGGGACATAAACTAGTCTTCCTGGAGTATCAAAATCAGGTCTGACTCATTACAAAAATGTATAAGTAGATCCTCCGTATCTTGGGGATAATCCCAGACACTCATTTCTATAAAAGTTTGCAGTTGATTAAATGGAACAGATTTCAAGGTTTTCTATTCCTCAAAAATATCGATAAAAGAATGTTTGAGAGCATGTTGTTTTACCAGTAGAAGCTGCTCTATAGACAGGTTGAAGGAATTGTTTTCGAGAAGGTTGAACGAATAATTTGCTTCTGGGATGTGAATAATCAAAACTGCTTCTTCTTCAGATATGAAATGAGGGGTTAGAATAGGAACCATTTGAGTTTCTAGGCTGGAGGGAGCAGGTTAATCCTCCATGTGATCTGGTGCAGGAGTAGATAAGTATTCTGGCTGCTCCTCCTCTTAAAAATCTAGTCGCCTGGGCCTCTTGGGGTATGGTTCTGGTGAGGATTTGATTAAGGATGGTTCTCCAGGAGCTGGTCCCCTTCTATTAAAATGAATGGCGATTGGGGTATCGTCTGAGTTTGAGTCAGACTGAGCTTCAGGTTGATCCCTGGCTGCAGCTTGATCTCCAACTGACTCGCCTGATCTCGATGGGTATCTGTAGGGAGTTGGCTCTACAGACATTTCCCTTAGCAATTGAGCTGCTTTCCTCTCTCCGCCTAATCTCCTTAAGGTTTCTTGGTCCAAGTGACCAAGTCTCTTGTTGATGTGGAAGGGGCCAGGGTTTCCCTTCACCACACCTAACTGTTCCAAAATCCAACTTATTTGAGTTCCAAAAGCCAACTTGGATTTGAATCTTTTCTCGTCATCTAGACATTAGAATTTGTTGACTTCGCACACCAGTTGCTGGAATATGTAATCAGCCCAGTCAATTGGTTCATCCTGAATAAGTGCACCCAGAACCATGAACTTGGCTGACGACAACTGGTCGTAGCTACCCACCATCCCCACTACTATTTTGTTGGTAATATCCAACGCATAGTGATACTCTTTCCTCAGCTCACTTCTCTTGGCGGTCATCTTCAACTTTGATGGTTGCTCGTGAGCCTTGATCTTTAGCCACGTGTCAGTTGCATTTTGCTTCAGGGCTTTGATGGCCATTCCATGATATTTCATCCCGAAAACTTTTTTGACCGATTGTGGAGTGATATCCAATTGAACTCCAAAAATTGAGCTCCTAATGCCCGATTCGAGAACTCTGGCTTCTCTGTAGAATGCGATAACAGCCCTGATATCCAGAAATGGGTAGATTCCATTCGATTTCATAGATCTGATAAGGTGACGCACGTCGTTGTCTAGGTCGGTTTCGTGTAGTGCCTCGAAATCGACCACCAGAGAGAAAATGATCTGGTCCTTCACCGCCTTCAGGTTTACGCCGTTGAAGTAGGATTCCATTTCTGCGCAAGAAAAATTTCTGAGTGTTTCAAAGTTCGAAAGCATTTTTTCTCTCGAAAACTAGGGTTTGTAAGCTTGAAGAAGGTAAAGTGAAATGACTTTTCCATCTTTTAAAAGGAAAATTGAAACGACGTTTGGAATTTAATATTATTTTAATTTTGAGTCAGTTCAAATTTTAAAAATGTATGACGACTCGAATTTTTTCTAATTTGAATTAGTGGGGTCGTGTGAACGTGTAAGCGTGCGAGCATGTTATCGTGTAAACATGTGAACGTGATATTGCCTCGTGTAAATAAAATATTCAAGAGTCGGTCAAAGGTAGAAAACTTAGCTGGTTGACCATTTAACTGTTTGACTGCTCTGCATCAGGTAACTCTTCTTGTCTGCTTCAGGTAGGACCTGATGCCTGTGGTCAGCTTAGTCTATCCTTCGTCTGATCTGCTTCAGTCAACTTTCTCGCCTGTAGTAGGTTCCCACTCTAGTAACCCAAGTTCCCTGCTCAGCTCCAAAAACCTTTCTTCTGGTAAAGGTTTGGTGAATATGTCAGCAATCTGATATTCTGTGTTGACTCTCTCTACTCTGACTCTCTTATTAAGCACATGCTCTCTTATGAAATGATGTTTGACATCAATGTGCTTCGTCCTTGAGTGCAATACTGGGTTGTTGGTTATTGCAATTGCACTATTGTTGTCACACCAAATTGGAACTTCATTTGCAATGATGTTGTAGTCCCTTAACTGTTGTCTGATCCATAAAATCTGAGCGCAACAGCTACCTGCATCTAGGTATTCTGACTCTGTTGTTGAAATAGAGTTAGATATTTGCTTCTTGCTAAACCAGGATATCACTCTGGTTCCTAGGAATTGGCACGTTCCACTGGTGCTTTTCCTATTAATTTTGCATCCTGCGAAGTCTGCATCTGAGTATCCTGATAGCTCAAAATTATCATCCTTAGGATACCATAGTCCAACATTGACTGTAGACTTAATATATCTGATTATCCTCTTAGCTGCATCCTGATGAGACTACTTAGGCTTGGACTGAAATCTAGCACATACTCCTACGACATAAGATATGTCTGGTATGCTTGCAGTCAGATAAAGAAGTGATCCAATAAGTCCTTTGTAGTGGGTTGGATCCACTGATATGCCTCCTTCAACTGTATCTAGATGAGTGCTTGTGCTCATAGGGATTCTTGTTGGTTTGGCTGATTCCATTCCAAATCTCTTGATTAAATCTTTGGTATATTTGTCCTGGTTGATGAAAATTCTATTTTCCATCTGTTTAACTTGAAAACCTAGAAAGAAATTCAGTTTGCCCATCATACTCATCTCAAACTCTCCTTGCATGAGATTTGAGAATTTCTCACACAGCTCTGGATTGGTTGAGCCAAATATGATATCATCCACATATATTTGAACTAATATTATGTGGTCTTCATGCTCCACTCTGAATAGGGTCTTGTCCACCTTTCCTTTGCTGAAACCATTCTTCTCAAGAAACACAGATAATATTTCATACCATGCTCTTGGTGCCTGCTTGAGTCCATATAGAGCTTTTAAGAGTTTGTAGACTTTGTCTCCTTTGACAAATCCAGGGGGATGCTCCACATAGACTTCTTCTTCTAGAATTCCATTAAGAAAGGCACTTTTTACATCCATTTGGTAGACTATGAAATCTTTGAATGCTGCATATGCAAGGAATAGTCTGATAGCTTCTAATCTTGCAACAGGTGCATAGGTTTCATCAAATCTATTCCTTCACATTGTGCATAGCCTTTAGCAACATGTCTAGCTTTATTCCTAAAAACAGCTCCATCTTCATCACATTTGTTCTTGTACACCCATTTGGTGCCAATAACCTTCTTGTGATCTGGTCTGTCTGTTAGTTCCCAAACATTATTCCTTTCCATCTGATTAAGATCTTCTTGCATTGCATTGATCCATGAATAATCTTCCAAAGCTTGTTCTGTAGTCTTGGGTTAAATTTGAGACATAAATCATGAGAACATTTCCATTTCTGCGGGTAGAGTGGATTGTCGAGTCTTGACTCCATCAGTTAGCTTCCCAATGATTTGTTGGATAGGATGATCTTTAAGCCACTTAGGAATGTCTTCTTCTTCAGGGTCTGTTCCCCCTGTAGATTTGCTTTGGTGAACTTCTTCTCTTTCGGTATCAGCTTGATTCTGGCTTCCTTGATCTGCAACTGGATCAGCTACGGTCTTGTCACCTGCAGGTGGAAGTCCTGTCTGGTCTGCAGATGGGTCGTTATCAGCTACAGATGGGTCTTCATCAGCAGCAACTAGATCAGGTAGGTTCTGAGGTCCTATCTGATCTGCAGTTGGGTCTTTATCAGCTACAGATGGGTCTTCAGGCTGGTCTGCAGGTGAGTCCACCATTCCTGTATCATGGATGATAACTTCTTCTAGGGTGGCAGATTTGAGGTTGTTCTCAATTAATTCTACCTTTTCCTGTACTCAACAGAAGATTCATCAAATACAACATGAGGTGTTTCCTCCACAACTAAGGTTCTTTTGTTAAAAACTCTATATGCCTTGCTTCTTTGTGAATATCCCATAAAGAGACCATCATCAGTTTTAGCATCAAATACATTTAGTTGGGTTTTGCCGTTGTTGTGGATGAAACACTTACAACCAAAAATATGAAAATAAGCAACTGTAGGTGTTCTACCATTCCAAACCTCATAGGGAGTTTTCCCATGTCTCCCTACTATCATACTCCTGTTTTGAGTGTGGCATGCTGTGTTGACAGCTTCAGCCCAGAACCTCTTGGGCACGTCTGCTTCTGCAATCATGGACCTGGCTGTTTCCTTCAAGGTTCTGTTTCTTCTTTCCGCAACACCATTCTGTTGTAGAGTCCCGGATGCAGAGACTTCATGCTGGATCACATTTTGATAACTATAATAAGTGATTGCTTTGTTGAGAAATTCTCCTCCTCTATCTGATCTGATCTTGATAATTGAGAAGGATTTCTCATTCTGGATCCTTCTCAGCAGCTCAGGTAGCTTTGTTAGTGTTTCACTCTTTTTATAGAGAAAAACAACCTATGTGTACCTTGAGTAGTCATCCACTACAACTAGAGCATGCTTTCTACCACTTATGATCCTTGGCTTGATGGGACCAAATAGATCCATGTGAAGTAGATCTAAGATCCTTGTTGTGAGAGTGGTAGGCTGGACTGGCTTGAATAATACTTTTGTTTGCTTCCCTTTCTGACACGCATCACAGAGAGCTTCCATCTTGAATACTTCTTCTGGATGTCCTCTGACCAGCTTCTGAGAACTAATCTTGTTGTCGGCTTTGAAATTTAGGTGACATAGTCTCTTGTGCCACAGCCATCCATTCCCAGCTATTGTCTTGGATAGAAAACAGGTATTAGGAGTTCCTGTGTTCCAATCTATCATATAGACATCTCTTCTTCTGAATCCTTGTAGCTTCACTTCTCCAGATAGGATATCTATCACCATGCATTTCCAAATGGTGAATACTACTATATTCTTCTCATCACAAAATTGGCTTATCCTTAAAAGGTTGTACTTGAGCCGTTTGACATAATGAACTTTTGATATTGTGATGTTTCCTCTGTGCAGCTCTCGAAAGCCTTTAGTCTGTACTCTAGAGATATCTCCAAAGGTTACGTCTGGACCTCTTTCTTTGATATAATTTGTCAGCACCTTCTTGTTCCCGGTCATGTGCCTTGAGCATCCGGAATCTACAAACCATTCTTCACCTCTAATATTTGAATTTGTGGAGATGTGGTAGTAGTCCTTCCACCTTTTCTGGAATCAGACAAGCAGAGATTTAGGTACCCAAATCTGTGTGGGTCCTCGGGGTTTAGTTGGTTTCCTGGAGAACTGATTTCTCCTGGGATTGTGAAAATTTTTGTTATTATCCCTAAAAGGTGTGTGTTGTCTGGGCCTGTATACTCTATTAGGATTGTATACTGTATATGCCTCAGAAAATTGATGTGGGCCATTTCTAAATCTAGGCTGAGACCAGTTATAAAATCTTTGGGATCTCCACATCTGTTAATTTTGAAAATTTGGATAACCTTGAGGTTTCCATTTGCCCCTCCCATTTTGAAATCTGTTTTTGGGGAGTCTTTGATAATAATGGGCATGTTGTCTGGGCTGCTGCTTCTGCCTTGGCCATTGCCTAGTCTCATGTCTAGGTGGCTGCCTTGTATACCTTGGCTGCATCCTAGACCTGTGACTTAGCTGCTGTCTATTTTGAAATACAGATTTGTATATTGGCTCAGCAGACGAGACAATTGTTTCTCCCTTGATGAAAGTGGTTTTAGAACTAGAGGGAGTGTGATGGTAATATCTAAGGCCTGATCTAGAATATAGTGGTCTTTTTTTCATACACAATTCGTCCAGAGTTAGAGACACCTTCAGGGAGGTTATTTCCTTTGCCTGGGTTTTACTTAGCTGAGTCAGTTTAGTAAACTCAGCTTTGACATGAGCAAGTGCAGCTGATTTTTCACTATTCAAAACAGTTAATCGTTTTATCTTAGCTGTAGTATTATCAGCCTGGTTTTTACAGTTGTCTGCAGCCTGTTTTTCAACATCAAAATTAGTTTTATTTAATTCTAGGCTGAGTTTTTCAAAATCATTTTTCAGCTGCCTATTCTCATCTTGCAGGTGAGTCTTCTCGGCTGATACAGATAGGTGTGTAGATTTTAATTTCTCAAAGTCCTGGAGAAGCTGATTTACAGATTCGTGCAAGTCCATGTCTTGTGACATGTCTGAACTATTATTTGAATTAGAGGGTTTAGATGTTACCTCTTCATCTGCTAGGTTGGCCATCAGACAGTTATATTCCTCATCGTCATCAGAGAAGAATCCGCTGCTTGATTCCACTTTCTCTTGATCTTCTCCAATGAGGGCTTCTCTTCAGTCTTCTTTTCTGCTCACCTCCTTCTTTCTCTCGTCCTTCTTAAGGTCAGGACAGTCTATTTGAATGTATCATGTCTTATGACAGTTATAGCACTCCACCTTCCAGCTTCCGGCTTTTTTATTTCTCCTTGGATTCTCCTTATAATTCTTCTTATACTTGGAGTAGTTCTTTCGGAAGTTGCTGAATCTTTGCATTATAAATGCCATTTCTTCCTCGAAATCGAGTGGATTTGGAGGTTTAACATCAGATAAGCTCTTGGCGGGCGACTCGGCTGCAAATGCTATTCCCTTCTCTGTAGTCTCGTTTGATGATGAACTTGGAAGTTCGAATTCATAAGCATTCAGGTCAGAGAATAGTTTTCGAATTTTTATTTTATTGAGGTCTTTGGATTCCCTTATGGCCACCGCCTTCATACTCCATTCGGGGCTAAGAGATCTTAATACTTTCAAGGCCATCTCCCTATTGCCATAAGTTTTTCCTAGGGGGTTTATTTCGTTGATGATCTCTGTGAATCTTGTGTCCACCTGGTCTATGGATTCTCCTGTCTTCATCTTGAAGTTGTCAAACTTCTGAGTGGCGATTGACAACTTGTTTTCTTTTATCAGCTCTGTACCTTCACACATCACGGCAAGAGTATCCCAAATCTCTTTGGCATTCTAGCAGTTCTTGATCTTGACCATAGTTGATTTGTCAAGAGGTTGATATACCACATCTCTAGCCCGGTTGTCAAGATTGGCCAGCTTTCTTTCTTCAATGGTCAGCTCTATCCTCTTGTTAGGGATCTTCTCAGGCTTCCCGGCTGCAATATCCTCAGGTGTGTTGTCCTTCTAGAAGATGAAAGGATCGTCCTCTATGATTCACTACATGTCGTCATGGATTGAAGATAAGTGTGCCTGCATCCTTATCTTCCAAAGATCATACTCGTCAACTGATAAAACAGGTAATCTAGAATGCATATGTTCCATTTCTAAAATGAGAGACTACACCATAGATTGCATACAGCAACGTGTAAAATACATTGCAATATGCCCTAAATTCATTGCAATAGGGCATATTGCAACGATTATGCAAAAATCAAGCGTGCACTTTGCTCTGGTTGCCATAGGGCCCTTATGGCAACAAATTTGGTACCATATTGCAACGGCATATTATCGTTGCAAATATAATATATGGCAACGATTTAACGGCTATAGCAACATGTTTAACACCATTGCAATATCTTGGACTACCTATGGCAACATTTTTTTGCAATGATTTTTTTGTGTTAATTGTTGCAATACATGGACTCAGGCAACCCTAAGGCAACATATATATGCCCAATTGCAACGAATTTAGAATCAAATGGAATTTAATTTTATTAATGAATATGACATATATGGCAACATTTAAGCTTCTATTGCAATGCTAAATAAAAAAACTGGCATGATCATTAGATTTATTTCAATTGGTATATTGTAACATCAATCCAACCGAGCAATATTACTGCTGTTCCAACATCAATAAATCCAATCAGACTAAGTTTAGGAAAATGACCAAGTTGAAGCAAAATAACTAAGTTCAAGTGACACACAATCTAACTTAGTAATACATAGACCAAATTCTTAGTTAAACATTATATAAACATGAGTCATGGCTCTTCTTCCTCTTCCTATTCCTCTTCCTCTTCATCTTCACGTGGTTTAGTTAACTGCGGAAATATTAATCTTCATTATTAACATTTTCCGGTTTTCCCTGAGAGATTACATTTGTACAGAACACTCAACTGGCCGTATTTAGATTGTCCAAAATGCCACGATACTGTACAACATCGCAGTGTTCCGATAATTCATCAAGAAAATAGACAGGTTTTTGCTTCTCTGCAAATTGCACATTCTCCGGGTCTTCAAATCTCGCCTCCCTAACAATATTTGCAGCTTCATCAAGTTTGGACGGTTAATCTGGCCAAACATCCAAGTCTTTATCTTCATTGGATCCAACATTTTCTGATTCACTACAGATGTTTCTTGTCATGTCACTGGTTTCATGGACATAGGAGTTATGGCAAGACTGTTACGGCACCAGGGAACACCATTAGGTTAAGTTTACAAAGGCTACGCGTCTCATCCTCTTCCAAAGGTTGGAAGCCAAAGCCAACAGTCGAGGTATCCACCAAAGTTGGAATCGCAGATATAACAAGCTTCTCAACCTTCAAAGCTTTTAGCATCTAAATCCACAAACGACTGTAGTCAGCACCTATTAGAAAAATTATACAAACTAGCAAGAATTTGTTTGAATCTGTTAAACATGTAGGGGATAATTACAAAAATTACCCCTGAGCTCTGGGGTATTTACCAAAAAAAACATGCAACTTACAAAATTACAAAAAACACCCTTGTAACTTTATATCGTCTTACATTTGCCCCAACCATAATATACCTGAAACAATGTCATTAAGTATTTTAGAACTTAAAACTACATACACCTCAACATTTCAAAATGTTACAAATAGCCTGAACATGTGGCTGTTTATAATACTGAGGAAAAACTGAGGGATGTAAATAAATGTAAGATGGGAAGCTATGATTATTTGTAATGTATAAAAAGGTTAAGTTATTTAATTGTGAAATATCCGATGATGTTAGCAATTTCCATTAGCTCTATTGAAGGCAGTGCAAAACGTAAGATGGATGTAACCTTAAGGATGGTTTTGGTAATTTTCAAAGTTAGCGGACTTCTTGTGATTTGGACAAATCTCAAAGGGTCATTGTAACTATTCCAACATGTAAACTTGCCAAGATTAGAATACAGATTCAAATACACCAACACACGCACAAGTCAAGAGAATAATAAAATGTAAAGAACAGCGATATTCCAAACCTTTGGCTGCTTTTAAAGCTATTCTCAGCTGGATCTCCCACTTCAATAAAGAAACAACACTCGAACCTGCACAGTGGAGCGTAACATCATCATAATTACTCCAGAGTTCAGAAACATCAAATTATAACTACCTTCTTGTATTGAATATCTAAATGACTTTATTATCTTCGTATGCTAACTGAATAGCTATATTGGACCCTAACGCAACGAATAAATTCACAACAAACCAATTTTTATGTCGAGTTCAAACTGCTATATGATCTAATAAAACCACCATAAATTTGAGAATGACAATATATGATAATGATATATAAGGACAACATAAGTTTGGAACTTGGATGGAGCTAAATATCCTATATTGCAAGATCACTTTATTGGATTGGCCATTCTTAAAACTTAAAATTGATTCATCTAAAGCTGACTCATGGTATATATATATATATATATATATATATAGAGAGAGAGAGAGAGAGAGAGAGATCATTTTATCCGAATAAGCAAAATATCTAGACCAATAAAACTTTTGACAAAAACCAATAACCAACTTACCATCAATTCAATACAAGTGCTCCCGCAGACCACCATTTGCCATGAATTCATACACCAGCAATCTATGGTTACTCTCGGAACAGAAACTAACCAAAGTCAGCACATACGGAGAACGTAACCGACTAAAAAATTCAACCTAAAATTCATAAAATCAGCCACTCCAGGATCAAAATATACTGTAGAATGAACGAACTACCATTGAGTACAAAAAATGTGAAAAAACATATTATAGAAGATGAAGTGAGATAAAATTTCTACTTGAAATTCCTCTTCACTCTGCTTTACAGCTCGATCCATAACTTTTACTTCAATCTTTATTCCATTTTGTAGCACTCCACGATAGAATAACCCAACAATAAAGTTAGATTTAGTAAAGCCACTAGTGGCGGAATGCAGCTGAAGTCCTTTCTCACTAGTAACTTGAGCAATGCCATAAGCCTTGGTATATTATCCTCAGAGTCAGTCCCTTGTGTTATAGAGAAAGATTTACGTAAAAAATAATTAAACGTCTTTACGTAATTAACTGAAATTGATACCATAACAACTAAACTTCATCGAAACATTCACATTAATCATAAAATGAAATGACCTATTTCTCGACCAGATCCCAAACATCTATATATAAATAAAACAAGATAAAAATGACCAAACTGAGCATAACACACAATCATACATCACTAAATTAATAGATCTCGAATTTAATAAATAAGTGATATAATGAATATAATCTTCAATTGGGTATGTATACAATATAGAGACAGACCTTAGGGCAGCATTTGACGCATTTAGAGCAGCGAATAGGATTGACATGACCACGACCGTGCTTGTTCTGACCACCATTCCTAGGGTTTGTTGAACTCGGCGGCTTTTGAACTCGGCGGCTGACCTGCAAACTCACGGCGAAGTCGTCGCCCAACGACCGACACACAAGAGGAAGAGCGGCTGAGATCGCGATGGAGGAAATCCAGAATCGGAGGATGATACTAAAATCTGAGCCGGCCGAGAGGAAGAAATCCCTAGTGTGTGTAAATCGCACCTAGTGTGTGTGTAAATCGCCCAGCAGCAGCAGCGATTATTAAACTTTTTTAATATTGGTTTTATTCTGCCGGCAAAATCTTCAAAAGCCCGCTCGATTTTTTCAGTACCCGCCTAAATTTGGGCCCCAAATTGCTATGTACAGCAACGAATTCTTAAATTGTTGCAATAGAATGTAAATTTTACACTATTTCCAATTTTTTCGCTTCAATTGTAACACTTTATAAATGCATTGCAATATATCCGAGCTGGTCTATCAATAGCAACGTTTTCTGATGAAATTTTTTTCATCTGGTTGCTATAGCCAATCTATGGTGTAGTGGAGATAAAAAAATATATATCCTCGATATATGGATCTGGTTCTTGAAATATTGAACCAACCTCTCTGATACCACTTGTAGGTCACAAGTCGTCCAGGAATAAGTCTAGAGGGGGGTGAATAGACTTATTGAAACTCTTTTCCACAAAGGATAAGTTTCTCAACTGATACCTACGCGGAAGTCAGCTGATGACGAAAGCAAATATCTAATGGAGCAGTTAAGTATGAATACAACAGTTAAGTATGATGTTTAAAATAGTAAAGAACGCAGGCAATTTATAGTGGTCTCAGAGGTGGGGTAATCCTCTACTAATCCACTTTCTCCAAACCAGATGGAGATGAATCCACTATAATTCTCAACCATTGATAAATATTACAGTAATTCTACAACTTAGCTACAACAACTTACAACCAGTGGAAATCCTATCGTTGCAACTCCTTTCTGACTGCCTAGCACCACTTGATCTTCAAATCTTTGGATGCCTATCAGTCGTGAAACTTCAACCAGTGAAGTACCCCCTACTCAGGTTTTAAGACTAGAGTGTTTTGTCTTCTCCAACTAAGAGCTTTCTTCGAATATGAATGAGAATACTGCTCTTCATGATGCTATAGATTTTTGATTGCTTTGATCACTTTGAAAGTTGTGTTCGCACCGTTGTTGTATCTTCTCAACTTCAAATCTTTTGGATATATATAGGTGTTGATCCTTTGAGCTTTTCTTCATAGCCATTGCAAATCTGTAACAAATCCGTTCGTTGGGGAAGTAGACTTCTTTGTTTTTACTTCTGAACGTTGCAAGGCTGGATTCCCTTATTTTAATCCATTTCTGACCGTTGTGAAGACTTCCATGTGATGGCGCCGAATCTTTTGATTTAAATATGCTTAAAGTCTTAAGAGGTGGGTCTGGATGATTTTATTTAAACCATATCCTTCCGGGAATCTCTCCAATCTGTCTCTTATCACCCGCAGGTGACTTTTCATAAATATTAACTATTCAACGCATGCTGACGTGGACTGGCTTACTTGGCTGATCACTTAACTGATCTCTCTGTGGTCAAACTGTCTGATGTGTAGTCAACCTTCTCTGATGTCGACTTCTCTGATGTTGATTTCTTTGATCTTCCGACTTGTATGAAGTGATGAACTTGACTTATCTAATGGTCAATCTTCAGATGACTTGGACTCCGCCTGATCACTTGGATGCAGTCTGGTCAAACTTTTCTGATAAAAAATGTTGACCAGACCTTCTCTGATGTACTTGTCTGTACTCTGTACTTAGTCGATTTTGAGCCTAACTTAAATGGCCTATTGGAGATACTCATTTGGTTCTTCTTTACATTTTGCCAAGTATTTGACTTAACTCAATTTGGCCTATGGAAGATACTCATTTAGTTCCTATATTTTGCCAAGTAATAAACATGCATTTGAATAAACAAATATAATGATGACATCATCAAAATCTAACAAGTATTCCTACAGGTGGTTGGGATGTTGTTTAACCGGTTGAACCGGGTGTATTATTATTATTTTGCGTCTTTATGACGAGGTGTTATTGTGTTGAACCCGCAAGTCGATGAGTGTCTTTGATCACCTAGCCTGGTGGGTCCCGAGTAGGGATCCACGACACTGTGGGTGTTACAAAAAATGGTATCGAAGAACTAGGTTTATGGATACCTAGGCTTGTCGGTTATTTGGGTCCAGTTGTGTTTCATTTTGCACATCGTCATCACGCTGCCATTATTCCGGTACTTCCAGCGCCCGTAAGTTTTCCTTACTTTGTTCCTCGTTTCCTTGTATCGTACTTTCGATTCTTGAACTGTGATTGTTTTTCCTCTCGTACTTATCATCAAATTGCTTTTGCTACCTATTTAACGAAAGTATAGATGCTAGAAGAGGCCGTGGTCGTGGAAGCGGCCGGGAATGTGGGGCAGCCGGTGAGGCGGCCACGTCGTATTCTTCTGGGGCCGGCAGTAATGGTGACCGTCATAGCCATGCTACTACCCACGATGGCGTCGATCTTGGTGTTGCAGTGGTGATGCAACAAATGGTGAACCAAATGGCGGCGATAGCTCAGGTAGTTCAGAACCCGACTCCGGCCCATGCTGCTCGAGGCGAAGCAGATCGTTGGCTTCAGTATGTCATCAAGATGCATCCTCTTCAGTTTTCAGGAGCTTCAGACCCGATTGGCTAGGATGGGTGGATCAAGGAGATATTTAAAGTCTTTATTGCCACAAATTGTCCGAAGGATCACAAGGTCCATATTGCCCAGTATTTCCTCACTGGGGATGCTACTGACTGGTCGGAGGCCGTTGAGCCCAAGGACTGCGTTGCTTCATGGGATGACTTCAAAGACCTAATGGAGACCGAATATTACCCATGGCCGGTCAAGCAGGCTCGATTCCATGCTTTCTTTGATGCTCAGCCTCGGGATATCCCTGTCTCTCAGGCTATTGCGGATTAAAATCGAGAGTTGGGCTTTGTGAAGGCCCAAGTTAGAGAGGAGAGCGACAAAATTTTCCACTTCTCCAGACGGATGAAACTGTCGATTCGTGACTACATGTCGGGTCTCGTCTGCACCACCTTGAAGGATTATCAGAGTAGAGCCCTTGCTTATGATATGTCTGTGACGGCCACTGAAGCGGATCGTGAGAGCACGAAGCAGAAGTCCGCCGTAATTTTTTCGGGCCACAAGGGTGGAGGTCAGTAGAAATCTCAATTTACTAATTTTTCCACTGGTGGTGGTCCATCTTGTTCTACTAGGGGTTTTCGCAGAACTGCCAATACTCCTTCTCGTGATGTGAAGTGTTTTAACTGTGGCCGACCGGGCCACATCAGTCAATCTTGTCCGAGTCCTTTGTTGATGTGCAATCGGTGTGGCGAGCTGGGCCACAAAGCTACTTTATGTGCCGAGAGAGAGAGGAATCTTGGTGCCCAGACTTCCTTCCCATCTATGAGGGACCCTAGTGTGAACCAAGGGTCATTTGCTTCTCAGTACCCACCGAGTGCCAGCCGAGGGAGAGGTCGGGGTCAGCCCGCCAGAGGAGGAGAATCCAGTGTCGGCTCCGCCCATCCGCATGTTTACGAGATGAGGAGGGACGATGATCCAGCGACTACTGTGGCGATAGGTACCGTTCACATTCATTCTCATCCTGTCAGTGTACTTTTCGATTCTGGTGCTACACATTCGTTCATCTCTCTGGAATGTGTGCGCCGTTTGGGTCTTGACTGTTTGTCGCTTTGTGAGCCTTTCATCGTTAAACTTCCTAGCGGTGATAGGATCGTTGCTGATCGGGAGATCCGAGATTGTTCTGTGATTATTTGAGAGAGGGCATGGCCCTCTAATCTTATTGTTGTGGGTATTGAGGGTGAGGATTTGATTCTCGGGGATGATTGGCTCGAGCGGCATGGTGCGATCATGAACTACCACACGAGAATCATCACCATGTTAGCCGAGGATGACACTGAGCACTCTTTCGCAGGGCGAAAGAGGGTAAACTAGAAGTTCATGATTAACGCTTTGAAGGCGATGAGACTCCTGTGGAAGGGGTGTAGTGGTTGTTGGTGCTACGCCTTGAAGGCGGGGGATGGTGGAGTCGAGTTTTCATCGATTCCAGTCGTTAGTGAGTTCCCTGATGTCTTTCTTGATGAGTCATCGGGGTTGCCACCATACCGTGAGGTTGAGTTCTCTATCGAGTTAGAGCCGGGTGCGGCTCCGATTTCGAAGGCGCCGTATCGCATGTCACCTTTAGAGATGGCTGAGTTGAAGAGGCAGTTGAGTGAGCTTCTTGAGTCGGGATATATTCTACCGAGCGCTTCGCCTTGGGGCGCACCTGTTCTATTTGTGCGGAAGAAGGATGGTTCGCTGCGTTTATGCATCGATTATCACGAGCTAAACAAGGTGACCATAAAGAACAAGTATCCCTTGCCGAGGATTGATGACTTGTTCGATCAGTTGCAGGGAGATGCGGTATTGTCGAAGATCGACTTGAAATCGGGGTACTATCGGCTTCGGGTGAAGTAGTCCGATGTTCCGAAAATAGCTTTTCGGACAAGATACAGACATTATGAGTTTGTGGTTATGCCCTTCGGGTTAACTAACACGCCGGTAGTGTTCATGCAGTTGGTGAACAAGGTCTTTATCGAGTATTTGGATAAGTGCGTCATCATCTTCATCGACGATATCCTTATTTATTCGAGGAACGAGGAGGAGCATGAACATCATCTGCATATGGTGTTAGACATTTTGAGGACCGAGTAACTCTATGCGAAGTTATCGAAATGTGAGTTCTGGCTGAAGGAAGTGATGTTTCTGGGTCACGTGATTTCATCCGAGGGGGTCCGTGTGGATCCGCAGAAGATTGAGGCAGTGTTGGATTGGGCACACCTAAAAATGTGGGAGCTCCGTAGTTTCTTGGGTTTGGATGGCTACTATCGTAGGTTCGTCGAGGGGTTCTCGAAACTGGCTCGGCCGCTTACACAGTTGCTTCAGAAATCTGAGAAGTTCGTCTGGAATGACGAGAGACAGTCGAGTTTTGAGGAGCTGAAGAGGCGTTTGACTTCAACGCCGATTCTAGCACTTTCGTGTGGCAACGAGAGTTTTGTTGTTTACAGCGATGCTTCGGGTCAGGGTCTTGGGTGCGTGTTGATGCAGCATGGTTATACTATTGCGTATGCATCCAGGCAGTTGAGGCCGTATGATCTCAACTACCCCACTCATGATTTGGAGTTAGCGGTAGTTGTTTTCGCACTCAAGATTTGGCGTCACTGTCTTTTTGGCTCCGCATGTCGGATTTTTTACCGATCATAAAAGTCTGAAGTACATATTCACTCAGCGGGAGTTGAATATGAGGCAGAGGAGGTGGTTGGTGTTGATTAAGGATTATGACCTCGAAATCCTTTATCATCCAGGCAAGGCGAACGTCGTGGCCGACGTCTTGAGTCGGAAGCTGGTTGCGTTGCAGACACTTGAGATCCTTACATCTCAATCTGAGCTTCAGCGAGTTTTGATCAGTTTGGGTGTCGAGATTTTATTCCCGGGAGCCGTCGGGCAACTTTGCGCTTTAGAGATTTTATCGTCGCTGGTGGGTGAAATTAAACTGAAGCAATTGGAGGATCCGATGATTACTCAAATCCGGGAGAATGTTATTAAAGGAAAGTCACCTAGGTTTGTAATTCATGAAGATGGTGTGTTGAGGTTACATAGTCGACTTTGAGTACCGAACGACTCAGAATTGAGGCAGGGTATTTTGCGGGAGGCCCATGCTACGCCTTACTCCGTTCATCCTAGTTCGAATAAGATGTACAAGGACCTGAGGAAGAATTTTTGGTGGAATGATATGAAAGAGGAGGTCGCACGGTTTGTAGCAAGATGTTTGACTTGTCAGCAGGTCAAAATCGAGCATCAGCGACCGGCTGGATTATTGCAGTCGCTTCCCATTCCAGAATGAAAATGGGAAGATATTTCGATGGATTTCATCACGAGTTTGCCGAGATAGAGATCGGGCATGGATATGGTTTGTGTGATTGTGGACCGTCTGACCAAGTCGGCACATTTTCTGGGCATCAAGGATACTTGGAGTCCGGAAAAGTTAGCTCGGGTGTTTATTGCGCAGATTGTGAGACTTCACGGTACTCCGGAGTCTATTGTTTCGGATTGAGATAGCCGTTTTGTATCGCATTTTTGGCAGGCGGTACATAAGGCGTTAGGTACTCGTTTGCGTCTGAGCACTTCTTTTCATCCTTAGACGGATGGGTAGTCGGAGCGCACTATCCATACATTTGAGGATATATTGTGCGCTTGTGCTCTCGATTAGATCAGTGACTGGGAGGAGCAGTTCCATTGATCGAGTTCACGTACAACAATAGTTGGCACTCGTTGATTCGAATGGCACCGTATGAGGCGCTTTATTGGCGGCAATGTCGATCGCCGATTTGTTGGAACGAGGCATCCGATTTGGTCGGGACCGAATCGTATATCATTATAGAGACGAGGCGGAAGGTGAAATTGATTCAGGAGAGGATGTTGACTGCTCAGAGCCGACAAAAATCATATGCTGACGTCCGTCCTCGACCTTTGGAATTCGATGTGGGAGACCACGTTTTGCTAAAGGTGTCGCCGATGAGGGGAGTTTTCCGCTTCGGGAAGAAGGAAAAGTTGAGATTCTCGAGAAAGTCGGCGAGTTGGCATACCGGTTGACGTTACCTCCGGCCTTGGGTCACGTTCATAGCATTTTCCATGTTTCCCAATTGAGGAAATATGTCCCGGATCCTAGTCACGCCATCGACTATGGTGAGATCGATATCGCTGAGGATATTACTTTCGAGGAGCGTCCCTTGAAGATTTTGAAGCACCGTGAGAAGAGATTGGGGCATAAGACCATTCCCTTGGTCAAGGTGCAGTGGTCGAGGCATGGTGTCGAGGAGGACACTTGGGAAACCGTGGATAACATGCGTGCTAGGTACCCCGAGTAGTTCGTTTCTTAAGTTTCGGGACGAAACTTATTTTTAGAGGGGGTAGAATGTAATATCCGCATTTTTTTTCGACCCTTTCGTGATTTTGTGTTTTTCTTGTTTTGGTGGCTCGTGTGTAACCGTATGGGTATTTCGGGAACACTTATTTTCGGACTTTTTTTACTCAATTCCGCATTGGTTGGCTTTTCCATCGCTATTTATTCCGATTCTCAAAATTGTTGTTTGGAACTGCCGTTTTGGGGTTGCCATAAATATATCGTATGTTATTATGCGTGTTATGAGCTTCCGTTTGATGTTTTGATCGCGTTTCGCGCGTTCCGGGTGTTTGAGCCGTTTTGCACCCGGCTACCTAGCGCACGCTATTGATGTTATTTAGCACATGCTAGTATCATTTGGTAGCGCACGCTATGCTTGTTTTGTAGCGCGCGCTAGTGACTCGGGCACAGCAGTGGCAGTAGTTTGTTTCTGCCCTCTGCTCTCTGGAAGAGTAGCTTAGCGCACGCTGAGATGTTGTTCTAGCGCATGCTATCGTTTGGTCTTAGCGCGCGCAGAGTGGCCGGTAGCGCGCGCTAATCCGGCAGTCCAGTACTAGGCAGAATGTTTCTGGACTCGACTGATGTTCAGGTAGCGCACGCTATGGCTCGATAGCACGCGCTATGGAGGGGCCGTTAGCGCACGCTATTTCATGGTAGTGCACGCTAACGGGCCAGAACCTTAGGTCCTGGACTGGTTTTTGGCTGGATAGCGCACGCTAACCTTGATTGTTAGTGCACGCTAACAACTCTTTGGCTATAAAAACCACATAGTTGACCAGAGCAGCCTCATTTCTCATTTTCTCTCCTTCTTCTACGGCCGAGCGATTCCATAGGCGATTTGGGTCGATTTCTTCTTCCAATCACTCCAGAGATCATTTTGCTTGAGTTCTTGGTGTAGATTAACAACATCTACTTGTGTTCTTCATCTTAAATAAAAGGTAATCTCCTATAACCCTATTTTTGGGAAATTTGGGGGTTTGGGGTTTTTTGTCCGATTCGTTCCGTATTGTTAATTTATCCATGATATGTTGGAATATTTATTCCACATAGTCAAAAATGATGTTTTGATGATTAAGTTGCTAAACAAAACAAAACAACAAAGAGGCGAAGCAAAACAACGAAGCAGACGAAGACGCAAAAAGCTGGACAATATACAAAGCTAGTGCACGCTAGATATATAAGTTAGCGCACGCTAACGGGTCCCGGCTGCAGATCAGACGAGTTCGATGAAACTTGAAGTGAAGTTACCTGATGAGGATAGCGCACGCTACACTATGTTTACAAACGCACGCTATCGAGCCAATATTACCATTGTGAAGAGATTCAAACACTGACGTATGTAGTGAAGTAAGCTTAGCGCACGCAAGAGATGATATTTAGCGCACGCTAAATATCAAAGTTTGAATCAAGTAAATCATTCCGTTGGTGGGAATCTGCTACAAGTCAAAAAGTATAAACGGATATATGATGCAAGCAATGATGCATGATTAGCGCACGCTACAAGAAAGTGTTAGCGCATGCTAACTGTGAAGGACAGAAGCCACTGGACTAAACCTGGAAGACATTAACGTACGTAACATTACATAACGTATGTTAAGGCTAAATACACGCAATAGCGCACGCTAAGGAAGTCAGTCTAGCGCACGGTAAATAACAACTGGCAGTAATGGCTAGTTTGTGGAAGAAGGCTATAAATACCAAATGAGTTGGTATCTTTCCATACAACAACATTGAGCAATTCATATACACTTGAGATATCATTATAAACATTATAGTTGTTCTTGAGCTTAAATTAGAGTGATTGAGTGTGATACACTAAATCATACACGAATGAGAAAAAAGAAAAGATACGATTGGATTCGGTGTTATTAGGATCAAGGATCCGGCATTGTTAGAATCACAATCGCTATCTTAGTGAGGTTTTTCTAGTACCAATAGAAAGCTAGAGTGGTTGATTCCTTATCCAATAGAAAAGGAAAAACGGTTTTACTTAGACCGATAGAAGACGAGCTTGTAATGGCAATCCCTCGACTGATAGAAGAGAGGCGTAGAGGTTTTGATCTTGATCCTATAGAAAAAGATACATCGAGAGAGGACGTAGGCATGTTTGGACGAACCTCTATAAATCCTTGTGTGATTTATTTTCCACACTTTATATTTACGCTTCCACACAAACGGCGCATATACCGATATTACCACATCAATTGGTATCAGAGCAGTACTCCTATAAGCGGCTTTACATCCTAGGAGAAAAGATCCAATGGCTCTCCAATTTCTTCCAATCGAAGGCCTTGCTCTCAACCGACCACCATTCTTTGATGGATCGAACTTCATGACTTGGAAGAAAAATATGTCGATATTCATCCGAGCATATGACATCGAGCTTTGGAAGGTGATTTGTCTTGGTCCGAAAATTCCCAGGAATTCCAACGGTACGCTTAAAACTTTCGAAGAATATGATGATTCCGATTGAAAAAATGACCACTACAATTGTAAGGCAACTCAACTTCTTTATTGTGCCTTAAATCCGGAAGAACACAAGCAGATATCATCGTGTGATGGTGCCAAACAAATTTGGAAAATGCTTGAGGTAACACACGAAGGTACATCTCAAGTCAAAGAGACGAAAATAAACATGCTCCTTCACGAATACGAATTATTTCAAATGAAGGACGATGAATCCATCACCATAATACTTGACCGTTTTTCGGTCATCACAAATGGATTAGCATGTTTCGGGAAACCACTTTCGAGTAGTGGGAAAGTAAGAAAATTCTCCGATCACTACCTCGAGAATGGGACGGTATGGTCACAGCTATAATGGAATCTAAAGATTTAAATATTCTTGATTTTAGTGCTCTCGTTGGTTCTCTTATCAACTACGAGATAGTTCTAAAATCTCGGAATGCCAAACCGAAACCGAAGGAGAGGTCGATAGCCATGAAGGCTAAGATGTCGAGAAAGAAAGAAGAAATCCCGGTGGACGAAAGCGACGAAGAATCGGCATATTATGCCAAGAATATTAATAAGTTCCAACACTTATTAAACCGGAGGAAGGAGGACATCCAAAAGGGTGAATCTAAGAAATTCGACAACACTTGTCGATTATGTGGTAAACCAGGCTACTTTGCTAGATTTGTAGGGTTAAACCCAAGGAGGTTTTAGTTTCTACATGGAGTGATGAAGATCCTGATGAAGATTTCATGAATCAAAATAATCTCGCGCTCATGGCCCGAAGTTCATTCGACGATAGCGACGTCGAAAGCCAAGTAAGTAACTCTTACGACGAACTTTTTGAAGCATTCGTGTTATTACATACAGATTATCAAAATGCTTTAAATGAGATTAAATCCCTTAAATCTAAATATAAATCTTTGGAAAATGAAAATTCCAATATTCTTGAGAAGGGAAAATATGTTGAAATCGATCATTCAGAATGCATTGCAAACGAGAATATTTTAAAGAATGATCTTGTTAAAATTCAAATCGAGCTCCAGAATTTAACGAAGAATTTTTCTCTCGAAAACGAGAAATTTGAAAATATACTTTCGGTTCAAAAATACACATTAAATAAAGAGGGGTTAGGATTCAAACCGCGTTATAAGTACGAATCCGTAAATTTTAAAATACCCCGGTGTAAAAAATGTTTGAAAATTGGGTATAATATTTCAAACTGCAAAAGCCCAAGACGGACAATTAAGGTTAAGAAAATTTGGGTTCCCAAAGGAACAATTATTTCAAATATCGTCTACGTCTCGAAAGAAAAACCAACTTTCGGTTGGATCCCCAACAATTAATTTTTCAGGGGAAGATATTCCCTATATTATTGCATAATTTTTATATTCATGCATAATTTGTTTTCCATATTCAAATTGGTACCCTTTATATTTTTTTACACTTTTTGTTGAATACAAAAGGGGAGAAGAAGTTGAATCAGATAAAAGCGTCACGAAAAATATGACGAGAAAAATAAAAAGTGAAAAGGAGAAGAAAGCATACAAAAAGGGGGAGGAACGAAGGAGTTGAAAAATGAAAAACGAAGAAGTCGAAAAAGACAAGAAAAAGAAAGAGGATGGGTGAAACTAACGAAACGATCAAAGTAAAAAACTTTGAAACGTACATATATATTTTTTTATTTTGCAGGTTTTTTCCAATTCAAGGGTTGTTTTGTAATCATCAAAAAGGGGGAGATTGTTAGAATATTTATTCCACATAGTCATAAATAATGTTTTGATGATTAAGTTGCTAAACAAAACAAAACAACAAAGAGGCGAAGCAAAACAACGAAGCAGACGAAGACGCAAAAAGCTGGACAAAATACAAAGCTAGCGCACGCTAGATATATAAGTTAGCGCACGCTAACGGGTCCCGGCTACAGATCATATGAGTTTGAAGTAACCTGAAGTGAAGTTACCTGATGAGGATAGCGCACACTACACCATGTTTACTAACGTACGCTATCGAGCCAATATTACCGTTGTGAAGAGATTCAAACACAGAATGACGTATGCAGTGAAGTAAGCTTAGCGCACGCAAGAGATGATATTTAGCGCACGCTAAATATCAAAGTTTGAATCAAGTCAATCAATCCGTTGGGGAGAATCTTCTACAAGACAAAAAGTATAAACGGATATATGACCCATGCAATGATGCATGATTAGCGCACGCTACAAGAAAGTGTTAGCGCACGCTAACTGTGAAGGACAGAAGCCACTGGACTAAAACTGGAAGACGTTAACGTACGTAACAGTACATAACGTACGTTAAGGCTAAATACACGCGATAGCGCATGCTAAGGAAGTCATCCTAGTGCACGCTAAATAACAACTGGCAGAAACGGCTAGTTTGTGGAAGAAGGCTTTAAATACCAAATGAGTTGGTATCTTTCCATACAACAACATTGAGCAATTCATATACACTTGAGATATCATTGTAAACATTATAGTTGTTATTCTTGAGCTTAAATTAGAGTGATTGAGTGTGATACACTAAATCATACACGAGTGAGAAAAAGAAAAGATACGATTGGATTCGGTGTTATTAGGATTAAGGATCCGGCATTGTTAGAATCACAATCACTATCTTAGTGAGGTTTATCTAGTACCAATAGAAAGCTAGAGTGGTTAATTCCTTATCTAATAGAAAAGGAAAAACGATTTTACTCGGACTGATAGAAGACGAGCTTGTAAGGGTAATCCCTTGACCGATAGAAGAGAGGCATAGAGGTTTTGATCTTTATCCTATAGAAAAAGATACATCGAGAGAGGATGTAGGCACGTTTGGCCGAACCTCTATAAATCCATGTGTGATTTATTTTCCGCACTTTATATTTACGCTTCCGCACAAACGGCAGATATACCGATATTACCACATCAATTGGTATCGGAGCGGTACTCCTATAAGCGGCTTTACATCCGAGGAGAAAAAATCCAAGGGCTCTCCAATTTTCTCCAATCGAAGGCCTTGCTCTCAACCGACCACCATTCTTTGATGGATCGAACTTCATGACTTGGAAGAAAAAGATGTCGATATTCATCCGAGCATATGACATCGAGCTTTGGAAGGTGATTTGTCTTGGTCCGAAAATTCCGACGAATTCCAACGGTATGCTTAAAACTTTCGAAGAATATGACGATTCTGATTGGAAAAATGACCACTACAATTGTAAGGCAACTCAACTTCTTTATTGTGCCTTAAATCCGGAAGAACACAACCGGATATCATCGTGTGATAGTGCCAAAGTAATTTGGAAAATGCTTGAGGTAACACACGAAGGTACGTCTCAAGTCAAGGAGACGAAAATAAACATGCTCCTTCACGAATACGAATTATTTCAAATGAAGGACGATGAATCCATCACCATAATACTTGACTATTTTTCGGTCATCACAAATGGATTAGCATGTTTCGGGAAACCACTTTCGAGTAGTGGGAAAGTAAAGAAAATTCTTCGATCACTACCTCGAGAATGGGACGGTACGGTCACGGCTATAATGGAATCTAAAGATTTAAATACTCTTGATTTTAGTGCTCTCGTTGGTTCTCTTATCAACTACGAGATAGTTCTAAAATCTCGGAATGCCAAACCGAAACCGAAGGAGAGGTCGATCCGACGGGCTTGCTTTTAACCACTATGGGTTAGATTCGATGGGGTCTAGGGCGTGGGTCCACAGTTAATTTTGGTGCATTTTACAAATGTGTTTTGGCTTATGGCGTTTCCAAAAATGAGTACTTTTGAACTATGATTTCATGTTTGCATGCATTGACTATATGTGTAAGATGTAAGTTGTTCATTTGGCCTACTTCTACTAGCGTAATTGCTAACCCCTTTGGGGGACCCGTTTTGGGGAAATTCATTTTATGAATTTCAGGTCAGGTACAACGGGACGAGTGGGTGCTGGACCAGTACGAGGATGACGGCCATGCGTGATGATTGTGCAAGATTAGTGTTTTAATTGTCTTCTGTCTTTTGATCGATTGTCAACTTGTAAACTAATAGAAGTACTCGAGTACTTAGTAGCTTTTGATTGTTCAGATTGAACTAGTTCGTCCATTATATTTTCATTGGGTGGTTGTGATGTTGTTTGACTGGTTGAACCGGGTGGATTATTATTGTTTTGCATTTTTATGATGAGGTGTTATTGTGTTGAACCCACAAGTCGATGAGTGTGTTTGGTCACCTAGCCTGGTGGGTCCCAAGTAGGGATCCATGGCGCTGTAATATTCCCTGAATATCTTGGGGGTGTTACAATATTGATGATCTTGTATGATATTTATGTGTCGCCTCAGTAAAACCTCATGGGACAAAAACTGAGTGATCATAATAGTATACTCCGTATGCAGAATATTCTTGTTGCCTCATCCAAACCTTGTCAAGATAATCCCGTGGTAAAAACTTGATCGAAGGAAAAAGACTACAACTACTACTTACTTAAATCTTAAGGTCTAATACCGATCTCTATAATGTCCTCATTATGTCATGAATATGCCTCGTAAAAACTCAAAATCTTATTAGGAAAAACCCAGTGGGAAAAATCCTAATGAAGGGAAAAGAGTATAGTACTCATGTTAATACGCCATCCTAGTTCCCTCGTTAAAAACCTTGCTAGGAAAACCCAATGAGATAAAACCTCAACCAAGGAAAAAAGAGTGCAACGCGTATTTTTATATAAATGTGCTTCAGGTATTTCAAAAATATTCCACGAATTAACATAGGTATCATATTAAGTAATATTAAGTACAATCTCGAACTCACATGTTGGTGACACATGTCATCTCTTCTGAAGATTTCATATTAGATGTGGTTAAACTCATCAACCATACACATTCTCAACTTACTTCATGTGTTGCAATAATTTCATAATGATTGGGAGATGTTGCTAGTAAGACATACTTCATAGATTTTCAGTGGTAGTTTTATTGAGCTCTTCAGGAGTTTCAGTTAAATTTAAATCATCAACTTATACTACTATAATTGCAAATCCATTACTTATTTTCTTTATGAAAATTCTGGATCGGACAACATCATTTATATCGTCTCTCCTCTTGATCTACACTGTAATACCCGGTTGTAATTCAGTCATTATCATTCAGTAATTATCATTCAGTAATTGTCACTCAGTAATTTTTCACTCATTAGTGATCATTCATCATTCATATTCATTCATTGTATTCATCGATCAGAGTAATTGCATCGTACATCAGTTATTATCCGTCGTCCTACCTGGTTGGAGGATCGAACTGTGGTCATCATCCTTGTCATATTCATAATGGGCTGTGTGTGAGGAGTAGCGCACGCTACGTACTCTCTTTAGCGCGCACTAATTGAGTATGGGTAGCGCACGCTACCTCTCAGTATTAGTGCACGCTAATGTGGTTCAGGCCTGCAGTCCAGAAGGCACTGGGCTGCAGTCGAGTTGGTGTTGCGCACGCTACGAATGGTAAGTAGCGCACGCTAGTAAGTTTGGATAGCGCCCACTATGCGGTCAGTATAATGCATGCTAAGGCCGATCAGGCAGAGTCCAGTGGGTACTGGACCGATTTTGGAATAATTCCTAGCGCACGCTGATTATTGGATGTAGCATGCGCTATCGCGAGCAGGTCAAAGGACAGGAGGTTCTGGACATCAGTTGTTGAGCATCAGATATTCAGTTAGCGCGCGCTAACACAAGGTTAACGCACGCTAAGTATATGGTTGTATCGCACGCTAAAAAAGGTACATAGCGCACGCTACCGTTTCGGACAAAGGGTACTGGACTACCCAGAATTCTCGTTAACGCACGCTAAATATCAGGACTTAGCGTGCGCTAAACTGGAATTACTATAAATAGGACAGTCCGGCCCAGATTCATCAATTTCACTTCTCACTTCGATTTTGGGCGAATCGGAGAGATCTTTTCGAGCTGCACTCATCCATCATCATCTTCAAGCTTATCATTTGGATTTTTCATCATTTCATCCTCTCCAACACATCAAATCAAGGTAATTATTTCTTGGATCTAGAATTTCGGATCTAGGGTATTTTCCTTCCGATTTCTTTGTGTAAGCTTGGATTGTTGTTGGAATATATTATATATGGATTATCTACCTTGAATAAATGTATTCCTATGGATTTATTTATATGTTTTTCGGATTTTATGAACATTTGGAGAATTAATCAAGAACCCTTGATGTTGACTTTGGTTGTTTTTGGGGGGTTTCTGATTATAGTTGCCGTAACTTTGAGTTGTGGTCTCCTATTGGAATATTGATATCATTGAAGGTGTTTTGTTGGATTGAACTACTCATTTTGGAGTGGGTTTCGTTATATTTGGGTTTTGGTTATAATCAAGGGTTGATGTTCGCTAAGTGGTTGTTTGAATGCCTCAATGAGTTTGGATATTGTTGTATCGACCTTTGAGTTAGTCGTAATTCATGCTTGATACATATATTGACCGGATTATTAGTAATTGTGTTATTCAAGGTTGTTCGAGCGACCGACATCTCTTTTTAGGACGTTGTTCGAGGAAGGACATTTCAACACCAGTATTGTGTAAGTAAATTCTTACTCTGTTAAAAGGATATTCATTCCTTACGTTGTTGTTCATTCATACATGTAGTTCACTCATAATATATCGTTCATGTCAAGACTTGTGTTTATCAACTCATCACGTAACTCATGAGGAACGACGGTTCCAAAATCCTTTCATTGAAGCTATCACTCGTTGTATCATTATTTCATCTCGGTGAGTCGTTCTTGATCCTTATCGGATTCTATTCATTACTCCTCACCTTGGTCATTTTTGTTCTGGTGATCTTCCGGAATTATATTACATGGCCAGTTGGCGCATGTGTGAAATTTTAGTTGGGTACACTATGGTTGTAACACCCCCAAAACCGTATGGGAATATTACACGCCGTAGACCCCTTTTTACGAGGATCTACCAGGCTATACCTTACAAAACGACCAACTGCTTGCCCGGCCAGGGTCAAACGATAAAATAATACAGACCGATGAGGTCTCACAACTCAATCAACAAAATTGACTTATACAACATTACCCATACAGGGGTCGAAACACGATACAGCAGAAGACTGAAATCAACTCGGACAACACAACGAAAATCAAAACAACTATCAACTCTTGATTAGTATCGAAGCTCGTCATCCTCTTGTGCCAATCCTATGACTGCTCCCCGAAATCTGCATGTACCTGGACGCAAAACAGACATCCACCCCCCGATTACTCGGGGGTTAGTAAAACTCCACTGTTTTACTAGTGTAAGTATAAAATCATACGAAATGTAACAAGCAAATAATAATCGTGAATCAAATATAATAATCAAGTATCAAGATATTCCCGGGAGCTTTTCACAAGGGAAGATAGGCTATGAAGCATTCGAAAATAAGATTATCATCTCGGGAATTTTTTATAATTTCAAAACCTTTAAGACCTCGAGTCCTGATTCACAGAACCTTTCGAAAAACTTTAGGGCCTTAACCCAAATCTTGTTTCATAACCCAACAGTTTACAATACGGGAAACATTTACTCAAGCTTAGGACTCGGTCCAACATTCATTTTCATAAAACTTTCCCTTTCCAAACTTTGATTTGAAGATAATCACGCTCATGACACCGTGATCCACTGTCACGTGTCTCCGTAGGTTCAACAACCCGCACGGACTACACCACGCACAATTAAACAAACATAATCAATTCCGACACCGTGATCCACTGTCACGTGTCTCCGTAGGTTCAACAACCCACACGGACTATTAACCAGACATAACTAATTACACACACAGTCCTGACACCGTAGTCCACTGCCACGTATCACCGTAAGCCCCGTCGAGCTCACCCGGTTTGACGTACTGTGTCCGAAACTCATGGTCCACTGCCATACGTTATCGTAGGCCTCGTCAGACCAGCACGATTGGACCCCAGTACCTCACTAAGTTATGATCCCGTAGTCCACTACCATGAATCCTCGTATGTCCCGTCAAACCAACACGAGTGAACTTAGCAGTCACACACATATTCACATTCACATTCACATTACATACAACAATAAGCACAATTAATCAATAACGTTGATCACCACAAAATCGTACATCACACTCACATAACTCAATCTCAACACTCGCAACAACTATCATCAATCAACGACACACAACCAACATAACATACGTTCGGTACACAATACAATGCACAACCAAGTGTACAACCATCCCATATGTACGTCGCAATCCTGCACAAATGGCACAACACCTAACACGTATACCAATATAACACTATTATCACAAAGCCTTCAAATTGCGGAATACACAACCAATTCAAACGGAACATATTTACGAAGCCAAGCAAAATCATCATAAATCTCATACGTGATTACTAATCGCAAGATACAAGTCGTATAATAAGATACTTGCCTTAATAACCGTTACCGAATACCCCGAAGAACACGGTTCGGCCGGGAAGCTTGTACCACGAAGAAGACAACGAACGGAAGGGTTCCGATTCGAGTTCTTCACAAGGAATCTAACCCTAACATCATACCATCAATAAATTAACGAACGAACGAGGAAGAATCATCGTAGAACGCTCGGATTTTCTTTGTGACATTTTATCGAACAGCTTCAAGGCGTCGATAACAAGGAATTCGATATAATATAGCTTAACAATCATCAATCCAACACTATTCTGAGTTAAAACGGATTAAACGGACAAATCGAACAAAATCCCCAAAACTAGATTTTAAGAAAACTTGCCTTGATTCGCTGGATTAAAGGATGTTATGTGATGATCAATCGATGATATGAACTCCAAAACTTCGTGGATTCATAGTATAACAAGATGTCTTTGACTTCCCAAAGACTCCAGCCGCGGACAGGAAGGATAGGAAATGAAAACGAGTGAAAAAAACGACTGCTCCGCAATATTAATACGCCTGCCGAACACGGCGCAAAGAATCGCCTGCACTGGCCGTGTCTCGGCCGTGTCTCGGCAGCTTCGATCTGGCCGACCCGGCGCAGACACGGCGCCGACAAGGCTGCGTTTTCAAGGCCGTTCGCATGTGTCCGGCCAGCCTCTCGTGCACAAAATGAAGAACCACAACGACGATCCGAACGACCCCGAAACCCGAACCTGAATACGAATCGAAGATACGGTTATGAAGTACTCACAAAGACGAATCTAAGAGATAAGAGAACACACGATTCCGACCACCTGAAGGCTCGAAATTCGACAACCGAGGTAATTACCCCAAACTTTGGAAAATTACGAAAACGGCCTAAAACGTCCGAAAATCACGATACGTGATCGAATAACCAAACCGAAGTACACAACACGTCTGACAAAGTTAAACGGACTTACGGGAAACTCGAAATAGTAATTTCGAACGAGATTCACGAGAATCGAACCCGAGTGCGGAAAAGTCGTTAAGAAACACGGAACTCAACAAAACAATACAGAAACGAACTCGGATGACAAAAAGTGCAGAATTAATCATTCTCAGAATGATGAAATGGTCCCAAGCGAGTCGTCGAAACGGACCTCCGCCGAAAAAAGAAAATTACCGAAAATCCGAAATTGGGGATATTACATTCTACCCTCCTTAAAAGAAGTTTCGTCCCGAAACTTAAATCAGGTAGGGAGAAGCAATATCCCGCCAGAAAAACTCAACGAGATACACAAAAACAGAAAAAAATTGCACCCAACGGCGTAACGTTACAAGCAACGCAAAGGAATATACGGCGTGAAAACACGCCCCACGACGACTAACACAACGCCACCGACTATGTTTCAAAACAACAACGAGTAATTAACAACACATAACAGGCACACATTTAATCAAAGAAACGCACGCGACAACAAGGCGCACCCGACCACAACGACTATGCGGTAGAAACAAATATAGTATTACGATAGAAGTTACTCCGATTCTCGTCAACAAGAAAATGTCTGACGTCAAGACCCAAACAATTCAAGATAACAGAAAACGAGAATACCGGATATTACATTCTATCCTATTAAAAATAAGTTTCGTCCCGAAACTTAAAATAAAACATCCTGGTACAATACAAACAAAACCAAAGAGTTCACGCAACAAATATCAATTTCTACACGAATTACAGCACGAAGTACGATACACAACTACATTACTGGACACCACCGGGCACTCCCCGAGTAGGAACAAAAACCCGATTCCCGAACATCTTGGCAACGGTCTCACAATGCACCGCTTGGTGCCCCAGTTGGCCGCACTTAAAACAATTAACTAGTGGCAAACGACAATTCTGTCTCGCATGGCCCACACGACTGCAGTTGAAGCAGGTCTTCACACCGACCGTCTTACTCGCCTCCAGAGTAAGGTTCTTAGACTCTTCAACCGAACGAGGAGTGCTCCCAGAAGGTAAATACGAAGCAACAGGCTCACGGATCTCACTTCTCTGGACTCTTGAAAAAAATTTCTCGAGGTCTTCTGTCTCTTACTCTCTGAACCAGATTCCGTCACAGAAATAGCCATCTCAATGGCTAAAGCTCGGTCCTGATATTCTTTCAGGGTGGTACACATAAGCGGTGCCATACTCTCACGGATATGGGGCTTCATGCGCATATTGAAGTATCGGACCTTGTCCGCTTCACTTCGCACTTGATCACGAACATAAGCCAACTGTCGATTATAATCTACTATCACCTAGGATATTAACACATCCTGGGGTGTAGCCGAGAAAAACTAAATGATTCTGCGTTCACGAACAGGAAACGGGCAATACTCTGCCTCCATGACGGTCTTAAACTCAGCCCATGTAGGTGTAATGACTGCAGCACTACTGACCGCCACCATCTGCAGACTTCTTTGTCGAAAGGTGCTTGAGCAATGGGTACCCTCTTTTCATCCGGACAAGCTACGACATCAAATATTCTGTCCAACTGGAAGAGCCAGCTTTCCCAACCTAACGAGTCAGACGAACCCACAAAACGGGGCGGCTGCATCCTCATCACATCTCGTAACCACTTACTAGCCCCGTTATCCCCATTTGGATTCTCATTCCGATGTACGGCCTGATTCATCTGCACTAACTGATCAACCACCTGACGAAGGATGGTGGCGGCGCCAACGTCAACATTAACGCTAGTCGAATGTCCCTGATCTGTACTGAGCTGATTGGTACTCGACAAGGAGGGAGTCGCCCTCTCACGCTCCTGATCACAACCACGACTACGACCACGTCCTCGGCCACGACCTCTCGGCATACTGAACGGACGACCAAACAGAATAACGCAACCAAACAAACATCACAACGTCAACATAGGACGATAATAGCAGCAAGATAAAGCATCAACTCCAAGTCATCACACAAGTGCACGAACTAACACTGTAATTTAAGAACTTCATTCAAAAATAATTCACACAGTCACATCAACAGAGGTGTTTGGATTTTACCAAATCAAACACAGTCAAAACCACACACGTATCGTAGGGATCAAACACTAGCAGCAAAAATAAAATATTTCTGGGGTATTATTCAAATGATAAAATTTTAAAATTCTCAAGTTTGAAAAATTTGGTGAAATGAAATTTTTGAAAACACTTTTAATACCTCGATCGTTTAATCAAAACCATGTATCTCAACATTTAGAAAACACTGAAACATTCCCCATCGAGCACAACAACACTGCAAACTTATCACAACCACTTAGCCACAACACGTGAACATAAGAAGTTCAAAATTCCGAAAACAAAAAATCGTTCTGCAAAATAAAAATTTCCCAAAATCCTTTAGTTCCTAACCAAAACGACGGTAATATTTTACATTGTCCGAAGTACTTCAAAACACATTTTTAAAATACCGTCTGATTGTGTAATTGGAAATACACGGCCCATTTGTCAAAATTTAACAAATTTTAAAAATCCATATAAACCGTGGTTTGACCGCACCACCAAAATATTTTCCAAAAATTGATTTCTACAAAAATTCTCAAACTGTAAAGTCCTTCAGAAAACATTCTCAAACTTACCCATAGCGGACAAAAATTACAACATTCCAAAAACAGTCGAATTTAAAACCACATACTCAAATGGCAGCCAAGGTCGCCAATTCAATCAAATGCATCTCGTGGTATCAAGTTAAAACACACGGCAAAATCATTCATCGGAGTTTCTCACAAACTCTACCGTCGGTACCTTTTCGAAACCCATCAAGGTTTACAACTTTCACACCATACCACCCCACCCGGTGGTTCAAAGATAAAACAATAACGTGCCCAGTTCTATACACATACTATGTGCCACAAGTATTAAACACAACTATATTACACAATACTGTGTAAATAAAATTATGCACCGCAATTAATCACGCTCATGACACTGTGATCCACTGTCACGTGTCTCCGTAGGTTCAACAACCCGCATGGACTACACCACGCACAATTAAACAAACATAATCAATTCCGACACCGTGATCCACTGTCACGTGTCTCCGTAGGTTCAAAAACCCACACGGACTATTAAACAGACATAACCAATTACACACACAGTCCTGACACCGTAGTCCACTGCCACGTGTCACCGTAAGCCCCGTCGAGCTCACCCGGTTGGACGTACTGTGTCCAAAACTCATGGTCCACTGCCATGCGTTATCGTAGGCCTCGTCAGACCAGCACGATTGGACCTCAGTACCTCACTAAGTTCTGATCCTGTAGTCCACTGCCACGAATCCTCGTAGGTCCCGTCGAACCAACACGAGTGAACTTAGCGGTCAGACACATATTCACATTCACATTCACATTACATACAACAATGAGCACAATTAATCAATCACATTGATCACCACAAAATCGTACATCACACGCACATAACTCAATCTCAACACTCGCAACAACTATCATCAATCAACGACACACAACCAACATAACATACGTTCGGTACACAATACAATGCACAACCAAGTGTACAACCATCCCATATGTACGTCGCAATCCTACACAAATGGCACAACACCTAACACGTATACCAATATAACACTATTATCACAAAGCCTTCAAATTGCGGAATACACAACCAATTCAAACGGAACATATTTATGAAGGCAAGCAAAATCATCATAAATCTCATACGTGATTACTAATCGCAATATACAAGTCGTATAATAAGATACTTGCCTTAATAACCGTTACCGAATACCCCGAAGAACAAGGTTCGACCGGGAAGCTTGTACCACGAAGAAGACAACGAACGGAAGGGTTCCGACTCGAGTTCTTCACAATGAATCTGACCCTAACATCATACCATGAATAAATTAACGAACGAATGAGGAAGAATCATCGTAGAACGCTCGGATTCTCTTTGTGACATTTTATCGAACACCTTCAAGGCGTCGATAAGATACTCAATAAAACGACAAATCCATGGCAATTCAACCATGGAATAACAAGGAATTCGATATAATATAGCTTAACAATCATCAATCCATCACTATTCTGAGTTAAAACGGATTAAATGGACAAATCGAACAAAATCCCCAAAACTAGGTTTTAAGAAAACTTGCCTTGATTCGCTGGATTGAAGGATGTTATGTGATGATCAATCGATGATATGAACTCCAAAACTTCGTGGATTCATAGTATAACAAGATGTCTTCGACTTCCCAAAGACTCCAGCCGCGGACAGGAAGGATAGGAAATGAAAACGAGTGAAAAAAAACGACTGCTCGGCCATATTAATACGCCTGCCGAACACGGCGCAAAGAATCTGGACTGGCGCCGTGTGTCTCGGCCGTGTCTCGGCAGGCTTCCAGTCCTGGCCGACCCGGCGCAGGACACGGCGCTCGGCAGTGCCGTTTTCAAGGCCGTTTCGCACAGGTCCGGCCAGCAGCCTCCAGGCACAAAATGAAGAACCACAACGACGATCCGAACGACCCCGAAACCCGAACCTGAATACGAATCGAAGATACGGTTATGAAGTACTCGCAAAGACGAATCTAAGAGATAAGAGAACACACGATTCCGACAACCCGAAGGCTCGAAATTCGACAACCGAAGTAATTACCCCAAACTTTGGAAAATTACGAAAACGGCCTAAAACGTCCGAAAATCATGATACATGATCGAATAACCAAACCGAAGTTCACAACACATCTGACAAAGTTAAACGGACTTACGGGAAATTCGAAACAGTAATTTCGAATGAGATTCACGAGAATCGAACCCGAGTGCGGAAAAGTCGTTAAGAAACACGGAACTCAACAAAACAATACCGAAACAAACTCGGATGATAAAAAGTGCAGAATTAATCATTCTCAGAATGATGAAATGGTCCCAAGCGAGTCGTCCAAACGGACCTCCGCCGAAAAAAGAAAATTACCGGAAATCCGAAATTGCGGATATTACATTCTACCCTCCTTAAAAGAAGTTTCGTCCCGAAACTTAAATCAGGTAGGGAGAAGCAATATCCCGCCAGGAAAACTCAACGAGATACACAAAAACCGAAAAAAAATCGCGCCCAACGGTGAAACGTTACAAGCAACGCAAAGGAATATACGGCGTGAAAACACGCCCCACGACGACTAACACAACGCCACCGACTATGTTTCAAAACAACAACGAGTAATTAACAACACATCACATGCACACATTTAATCAAAGAAACGCACTCGACAACAAGTCGCACCCGACCACAACGATTATGCGGTAGAAACAAATATAGTATTACGATAGAAGTTACTCCGATTCTCGTCAACAAGAAAATGTCCGACGTCAAGACCCAAACAATTCAAGATAACAGAAAATGAGAATACCGGATATTACATTCTATCCTATTAAAAATAAGTTTCGTCCCGAAACTTAAAATAAAATATCCTGGTAGAATACAAACAAAACCTAAGAGTTCACGCAACAAATATCAATTTCTACACGAAGTACGATACACAACTACATCACTGGACACCACCGGTCACTCCCCGAGTAGGAACAAAAACCCGATTCCCGAACATCTTGGCAACGGTCTCACAATGCACCGCTTGGTGCCACAGTTGGCCGCACTTAAAACAATTAACTGGTGGCGAACGACAATTCTGTCTCGCATGGCCCACACGACTGCAGTTGAAGCAGGTCTTCACACTGACCGTCTTACTCGCCTCCATAGTAAGGTTCTTAGACTGGTCAACCGAACGAGGAGTGCTCCCAGAAGGTAAATACGAAGCAAGAGGCTCATGGATCTCACTTCTCTGGCCTCTTGAAAAAAATTTCTTGAGGTCTTCTGTCTCTTACTCTCTGAACCAGATTCCGTCACAGAAACAGCCATCTCAATGGCTAAAGCTCGGTCCTGATATTCTTTCAGGGTGGTACACATAAGCGGAGCCATACTCTCACGGATATGGGGCTTCATGCGCATATTGAAGTATCGGACCTTGTCCGCTTCACTTCTCACTTGATCACGAACATAAGCCAACTGTCGATTGTAATCTACTATCACCTGGGATATTAACACATCCTGGGGCGTAGCCGAGAAAAAGTAAACGATTCTGCATTCACGAACAGGAAACGGGCAATACTATGCCTCCATGACGGTCTTAAACTCAGCCCATGTAGCTGTACGATCTGCAGGCACTACAGCCTGCCACCAGTCTGCAGCTTCTTTGCCGAGCAGGTACTGAGCAATGGGTACCCTCTTTTCATACGGACAAGCTACAGCATCAAATGTTCTGTCCAACTGGAAGAGCCAGCTTTCCCAACCTAACGAGTCAGACGAACCCACAAAACGGGGCGGCTGCATCCTCATCACATCTCGTAACCACTTACTAGCCCCGTTATCCCCATCTGGATTCTCATTCCAATGTACGGCCTGATTCATCTGCACTAACTGATCAACCACCTGACGAAGGATGAAACGAACTCCGATGACATTCCTCAAGCGAAACGAACTCAGATGACAAAAAGTGCAGAATTAATCATTCTCAGAATGATGAAACGGTCCCAAGCGAGTCGTCGAAATGGACCTCCGCCAAAAAAAGAAAATTACCAGAAATCCGAAATTGCGGATATTACAATGGTCATTTGTATATGCGGGACTCCGGACACATTGGACTGTGCGCATGGTAATGTGTATACGCGGGACTCTGGACACATTAGACCATGAGACTAATTAGGCCAATAGCGGGTGTATATGCGGGGCTCCGGGCACTCGGCTGTTTGTGCTCTCACGCTTTTCATTCGGGCATACATTGATGCTCATCATTCGACTTCATTCATTAATTCATTTATGTGATTGTTGTATATTGTTCAACTCTTGAGGAATGTTGTTCTGTGTAACTGACCCCGTTGGGGGATGTTGTTTTCAGGTCATGGCAATGCTAAGGCACGGGAAGAGAACGTTGACGGCGAGGATTCCCAGTGATACTAGTAGGGGGCCCCAGTCCTTTTCAGTCATTCGTGTTTCTTCATTTTAATTCCGCTGCAGACTTCCGTTTGAATACTCATTTTATTCAGTGTTGTGTATTTTATCTTCATATAAAATATACATGTATTCTGTATTATATTGGGTGTGTTGTAATGAAACTCCTCATCGGAGTAATTTGATAACATAACGTGGTTCGGTACAACAATTATATTATTTAAGTCATTAATTTTTATTCGCCTGGTGGGTCCCAGTAGGGGGTCCACGACACTGTAATATCCACCTAGTTTGGGGTGTTATAGAGTTGGTATCGGAGCGTGGTTTTGAATACTACCTTTCGAGTCATGTCTCATTGAAATCATCGTTCATCAGACTAGTATCATTGGACTTTCGCGTCACGTGTGACCCGTGAAAGAGCCGAGCCCCTCAGACCAAAGAACAGTAAGATTTCTGACGCCATGGTATAATTTATGGCAATAAGAATCACTCATTCATCATTCAACAGTCAACAATCTTCAATTATCGTTTTTATTTGTGATCATGTCGATCATGTTAACTCATTAATAACTCAGTTCATTTCACTATTCAGTTGTTGATCTTGAGATCGTATCATTAATCTTGTTAACTTGTTCAAGATAATCATTTCAAGAATTTCATCAGATAATCTCGTCACTTCAGTTGATCATTCATGTAATCATTGTGTTTGAGAACGTGTGGTCATTTCCATCATTTCATAACGTAATCATAATGTGATATTCATGCGAGATATATAATCATCTTGTGACTTTTCCACTTCAGTATGGAAAGAGCTGGCAGAGGACGCGGGTGAAGAGGCGGAGGTACGAGCCGAACCCCGAGAACTCGTATGAATACACCTGCGAACGCGAGGAATAATGCTAATTCATCGAGCACTGACGCCGCCACTCATTCTCCTGGAAATGATCATTCACTGTCAGGGAGTCGTACCCGGGACACAGCTCATTCAGAGGGTGTTCGGGTTGACCCACTCGCCTTTATGCAGGGCATGATGGCCCAGATGACTCAAATGGCACGCCTCATGGAGACGATGCATAACTCAGATACTCAGAATCAACAGGCTCCTCCGCCGCAACCTCAGGGGCAGGAGAGGGGTGTGAGCAGTATTATTGGCGACATCTCTCTCCAAAGACCACCTACATTTGAGGGCTCGTCTGAGCCAGCGGAAATTGTTCATTGGATTGAGCATTTAGAGAAGTTATTCGCTATGGTGGATTGCCCCGAACGGCATAAAGTTTCAGTTGCGGCTTACTATCTGGCTAAGAGCACTCATTCATGGTGGTTATCATTGAATCCCATCGACGGATCATGTACTTGGGATCAATTCAAGACTCTCATGATGGAGAGGTATTATCCGGCCCCAATCAGAGAGTCCAAGTTATCGGAATTACTCACTCCTGACCTCTCATCGGACGATGATGTTCTTGCCATCGCCGAGAAATTTCAGGAGCTTCTTCCTTTCGCCTCGTCTATTATTCACTCTGAGGCGGACAAGATCAAGTATTTCAGCAAGAGGTTGAAACCACGTATGCGGATGCAGTTGCTCAATCACAATTGCACCACTCTGGGCAAATTCATCGAGAAAGCTCTTACATATGAGCTTACTGCTAAGGAGATTGCTAAGAATCAAACTCCATCATCTGGCAAGAAGTCAAAGAATCGAAATCAGCCTGAAGCCAGTCAGGTAACTTTCAAGAAGCCTCGAGCGGGCTTTACTTTCACTGAGCGACCGCCTATGGTGCCCAGACCCGCGGAATCTCAGTCACGAGCGGCCAGTTCGGCCATTACCTGTTTCAACTGTGGAGAACAGGGTCATTACAGCACGAAGTGTTTGAGGAAAATCGTCACGTGCAATAACTGTGGAATGGCGGGGCATAGGGCCCGTTTTTGCCGAAAGGACTCCAAACCTATTCCAGCGTCATATCAGGCGCCGAAACAGTCAGTGGTTCCAAATCAGGCTACTCAGTCCGCATCGTTTAAGACGACGGGAGCTAACAAAGGCGGAGCCCACAGCTATCAGATGGGAGCATCCGGTTCCGGGGCTGGCAAGCCCCGAATTTATGAGATGAAGAGAGCTGATGATCTGGAAGCCCGAATGATCTCAGGTACACTCGAAATTCTATCTCAACCTGTGTGTACCCTTTTTGATACTGGTGCATCGCATTCATTCATTTCCGAGTCATGTTTGAGTAGAGTACGTCTGGGTAGTGCTACTAGTTGTAAGCCTTATGTCTTTGGTCTACCTGATGGTAGAAGAATTATCGGGAATAGTGAGATTAAGGATTGTCCGATTCAGTTTCATGGCCGTGATTGGTTAGCAAACCTAATCGTGGTAGATTTACCGAGAGACGACGTCATCTTGGGTATTGATTGGATGGATCGTCACGATGCCATCATTAGTGTTCGTAAGCGTATGGTCACTATCATTTCAGACGATGGAGTTGAATGTGTTTTTCAGGGAGGTAATCCCAGCTGTTCCGATAGAGTCATCAACTTGATGAAAGTAGTGAAATTACTCAATCAGGGGTGTGTCCGTTATTGGTGGTATATGACCAAGACCGAGAAACCATTAGTAATGTTGACGGATATTCCTGTAGTGAGAGAATATGCCGATGTATTTCCAGAAGAGTTACCTAGTTTGCCTCCACAGAGAGATGTGGAATTCACGATTGAGTTGGAGCCTGGTACGTCCCTAATATCGAAGGCACTGTACCGGATGGCCCCGACCGAAATGCAGGAGTTGAAGAATCAATTAGAGGATTTGACCGAGAAGGGTTATATCCGGCTGAGTGCGTCCCCGTGGGGAGCACCTGTGTTGTTTGTCAAGAAGAATGATGGTTCGTTTCGCTTGTGTATCGATTACCGGGAATTGAACTGGGTGATGATCAAGAATAAATATCCTCTACCCCGTATTGATGATATTTTGGATCAACTTCAGGGAGCTTCAGTATTTTCCAAGATCTACTTAAGATCTGGATATCATCAGTTGCGAATTCGAGAGTCGGATATCGCAAGGACAGCGTTTCGAACACGCTATGGTCATTATGAGTTCGTGGTAATGCCGTTTGGGTTAACTAATGCACCTGCGGTATTCATGGAGTTAATGAATCGGGTTTTCATCGACTATTTGGATCAGTTCGTGGTTGTCTTTATTGATGACATTCTAATTTATTCTCGTGACCGGGAGGAGCACGAGTTTCACCTTCATCAGGTGCACGACGTGTTGAGACGAGAGCAACTTTATGGAAAGTTTTCCAAATGTGAGTTCTGGATGTCCAAAGTGACGTTTCTCGGACATGTAATTTCATCATACGGAGTTAGTGTTGACCCTCAAAAGACGGAGGCTATCCGAGATTGGCAACCTCTGAAGAATGTTAAGGAAATCCGAAGCTTTTCGGACTAGCTGGATATTACCGGCGATTTGTGGAGGGATTTTGTAAAATTGCTCAACCCATGACGAACCTTTTACGGAAGGATAAGAAGTACACGTGGTCTGACGCGTGTCAGCAGAGTTTTTAGGAACTCAAGAGCCGATTAATTTCAGCACCTGTCCTTTCTTTACCGCAAGGGATGGAAGGATTTGTGGTTTATAGTGATGCGTCCGGACAGGGTCTCGGGTGTGTACTAATGCAGAACGGGAAATTTATTGCTTATGCTTCACGGAAATTGAGACCTTACGAGGTTAATTATCCGACCCATGACCTGGAGCTAGCAGCCGTGGTGTTCGCATTGAAGATTTGGCGTCATTATCTTTATGAAGTTACCTGTCAGATATTCACCGATCATAAGAGTTTGAAGTGAGTTAGATATGCGGCAGAGGCGGTGGTTGGAACTCATCAAAGATTATGATATTGAGATAATATACCACCCGAGCAAGGCGAACGTTGTCGACGACGCCTTGAGTCGTAAGTCCGTTTAGGAGCAGATGCTTGCTCGATTAACATTTCAGAGGGAAATTTAGCAGGAATTTTTGAGACCCGAGATCGAGGTCTGGTTACAGCGAGTACAAGGGCAACTTTGTACGTTAGAGATTTCATCGCCACTTGAGGAGGCGATCAGGGAGAATCAGGGTTCAGACCCATTTTTGATACGCATTCGAGTTGATGTGACTCAGGGGAAAGCCCCTGGATTTGTGGTCTAAGAGGATGGACTTTTGCGATTTAAGAATTGGTTATGCGTACCGGCGAACGGCGAGTTGAAAAACTCGATTTTGAGAGAAGCTCATGCTACCCCTTATTCTATTCATCCGGGGTCTAGCAAGATGTACAAAGACTTGAAATAAAATTACTGGTGGAGTAATATGAAGCGAGAAGTCGCGGAATTTCTTTCGAGATGTTTATCCTGTCAGCAAGTCAAGATAGAACATCAGCGACCGGAGGGTATGCTGAAACCTCTCCCTATTCCATAGTGGAAGTGGGAAGATATTTCAATGGACTTCATCACGAGTTTGCCGACGAGTCGTCGTGGCATGAATACAATTTGGGTAATTGTGGATCGTTTAACTAATCAGCCCATTTCCTTGAGATTAAGGATATGTGGGGTCCCTAGAGACTTGCCCAGTTGTTCATCAAAGAAATAGTAAGATTGCATGGTACTCCTAAGAGTATCGTTTCTGATCGTGACGGGCGATTCGTGTCACATTTTTGGAAATCAGTTCATCGTGCTATGGGAACTCAGCTTAATCTCAGCACAACTTTTCATCCTCAGTCCAACGGACAATCAGAGAGGACTATTCAGACATTGGAGGACATGTTGAGAGCATGTGTCCTCGATTGGAAAGATGAAGATGATTGGGAATCCCAACTACCGTTGATTAAGTTCACGTATAATAATAGTTGGCATGCTTCGATCAAGATGGCACCTTACGAGGCCTTGTACGGTTGTCATTGTCGATCTCCCTTATGTTGGGATGACTTATCAGAATTAATCGGCACCGAGCTCGATATGCTTATAGCCGCCCGTGAGAAGGTAGCTTTGATCAGGAGTCATTTGTTGACCGAATAGAGACAGCAAAAATCATACGCAGATAACCGTCGCCGGCCATTAGATTTCGAGGCGGGTAACCATGTTTTGGTCAAGGTATCCCCGAGTCGAGGTATCTTCCGTTTTGGGAAGAGGGGAAAGTTGAGTCCGAGATTCATTGGACCGTTTGAGATTTTGGATCGAGTAGGCGAGCTAGCTTATCGATTGGCCTTACCTCCGGCGTTGAACTGAATTCATAATGTGTTTCACGTCTCTCAGTTGCGGAAGTATGTTGCCAATCCGAGTCACATACTTCAGTTCGACGAGATCGAGATCGCAGACGATCATTCGTATGAGGAGCGTCCCGTACGAGACTTATAGCGGCGAATCAAACAGTTGAGGAACAAGACGATTCCTTTGGTTAAAATTCAGTGGTCTAGACACGGAGTCGAAGAGGCTACTTGGGAAACCGAGGATAGTATGCGGGAGAGTTATCCTGAGTTGTTTGACCCTTAGTTTCGGGGACGAAACTCTTTTAAAGGGGGTGTATGTAATACCCGGTTGTAATTCAGTCATTATCATTCAGTAATTATCATTCAGTAATTGCCACTCAGTAATTTTTCACTCATTAATGATCATTCATCGTTCATATTCATTCATTGTATTCACCGATCAGAGTAATTGTATCGTACATCAGTTATTATCCGTCGTCCTACCTGGTTGGAGGATCGAACCGTGGTCATCATCATTGTCATCTTCATAATGGTCTATGTGTGAGGAGTAGCGCACGTTATGTACTCTCTTTAGCGCACGCTAATTGAGTACGGGTAGCGCACGCTACCTCTCAGTATTAGCGCACGCTAATGTGGTTCAGGCCTGCAGTCCAGAAGGCACTCGGCTGCAGTCGAGTTGGTGTAGCACACGCTACGAATGGTAAGTAGTGCACGCTAGTAAGTTTGGATAGCGCCCGCTATGCGGTCAGTATAGCGCGCGCTAAGGCCGATCAGGCAGAGTCCAGTGGGTACTGGACTGATTTTGGAATAATTCCGAGCGCACCCTATGAGTGGATTTTAGCGTACGCTAATGGGGCAGTAGCGCACGCTGATTATTGGATGTAGCGCACGCTATCACGAGCAGGTCAGAGGACAGGAGGTTCTGGACTTCAGTTACTGAGCATCAGATATTCAGTTAGCGCGCGCTAACACAAGGTTAACGCACGCTAAGTATATGGTTGTAGCGCACGCTACAAAAGGTACGTAGCGCACGCTACCGTTTCGGACAGGGGGTACTGGACTACCCATAATTCCCGTTAATACACGCTAAATATCAGGACTTAGCGTGCGCTAAACTGGAATTACTATAAATAGGACAGTCCGGCCCAGATTCATCATTTTCACTTCTCACTTTCATTCCGGGCGATTTTGGGCGAATCGGAGAGATCTTTTCGAGCTGCACTCATCCATCATCATCTTCAAGCTTATCATTTGGATTTATCATCATTTCATCCTCTCCAACACATCAAATCAAGGTAATTATTTCTTGGATCTAGAATTTCAGATTTTGGGTATTTTTCTTCCGATTTCTTCGTGTAAGCTTGGATTGTTGTTGGAATATGTTAGATATGGATTATCTACCTTGAATAAATGTATACCTCCAGATTTATTGATATGTTTTTCGGATTTGATGAACATTTGGAGAATTAATCAAGAACCCTTGATGTTGACTTTGGTTGTTTTTGGGGTTTTCCGATTATAGTTGCCGTAACTTCGAGTTGTGGTCTCCTATTGGAATATTGATATCATTGAAAGTGTTTTGTTGGATTGAACTACTCATTTTGGAGTTGGTTTTTTTATATTGGGTTTTGGTTATAATCAAGGGTTGATGTTCACTAAGTGGTTGTTTGAATGCATCAATGAGTTTGGATATTGTTGTATCGACCTTTGAGTTAGTCGTAATTGATGCTTGATACGTATATTGAGCGGATTATTGGTAATTGTGTTATTCAAGGATGTTCGAGCGACCGACATCACTTTTTAGGACGTTATTCGAGGAAGGACATTTAAACACTGGTATTGTGTAAGTAAATTCTTACTCGGTTAAAAGGATATTCATTCCTTAAGTTGTTGTTCATTCATACATGTAGTTCACTCATAATATATCGTTCATGTCGAGACTTGTGTTTATCAACTCATCACGTAACTCACGAGGAACGACGGTTCCAAAATCATTTCATTGAAGCTATCACTCGTTGTATCATTATTTCATCTCGGTGAGTCGTTCTTGATCCTTATCGAATTCTATTCATTACTCCTCACCTTGGTCATTTTTGTTCTGGTGATCTTCCGGAATTATATTGCATGGCGAGTTGGCGCATGTGTGAAATTTTAATTGGGCATACTATGGTCATGTGTATATTCGGGACTCCGGACACATTGGACTGTGCGCATGGTAATGTGTATACGTGGGACTCCGGACACTCGGCTATTTGTGCTCTCACGCTTTTCATTCGGGCGTACATTGATGCTCATCATTCGACTTAATTCATTAATTCATTTATGTGATTGTTGTATATTGTTCAACTCTTGAGGAATGTTGTTCTCTGTAACTGACCCCGTTGGGGGATGTTGTTTTCAGGTCATGGCAAGGCTAAGGCTGTAACACACCAAACTAGGCGGATATTACAGTGCCGTGGACCCCCGATTGGGACGCACCAGGCAAATAAAAATTAATGAATTAAATAATATAATTGTAGTACCGAACCATCCCCCCAGACCCTGCTCTGAGCGGAATATACTGGGTATGTTTGGTTTGGTAGTACCGAACCACATTATAACATCAATCACTCCGATAAGGATTTTCATTACAACACACCCAAGATAATGCCGAATACATGTATATTTTACATGAAGATAAAATACACAATACTGAATGAAACGGAGTTTCCAAATGGAAAACTGCAGCCGAAAAAATACAATGACAACAACATGAATGACTGAAAGGATTGTGGCCCCCTACTAGTATCACTAGGACTCCCCGCCGTCAACATGCTCTTCCCGTGACTTTGCCTTGTCGTGACCTGAAAAAAATATCCCCTAATGGGGCCAGTTACACAGAACAACAATCCTCAAGGGTTGAATATACACAATCATGATATATCTAAATTATGAAATATCCCTTTAGTTATGAATTTAAGCTGAAGAGGAGCATCATAGTATGCCCGTAATGTTCTGTGCGAGTGTACAAGATGAGTGCCCAGACACACCCCGTCCCTGTACCTAATTAGTCTCACGGAGGTAAATGCTACCGTATGCACAGTCCAATGTATCGGTGAACCCAACACATGACTATCGCGTGCCCGACTAAAAATTTCACACATCCGCACCTGACCACGCAATATGAACCCAGAAGGTCACGTGGACAAGAAATGACCATAATGAATATCAATGAATAACAATCCGTCAAGGTAAAGAATGACTCACCGAGATGAAAATAATAGTGAAGTGAATGATAGCTCAATGAAATAATTGGAACCGTCGTTCTCCGTGAATGAAGTGATTATTCGATAATTACAAGTCTCAATACGATTAATACATTATGAATGAGTTATGATTATGAATGAACAATAACAAAGGGAATGAATATCCTTTTAATCGAGTAAGAATTAACTTACTCAACACCGGTGAAAATGTCCTTCCACGAACAAACGTCCTAAATGAGATGTCGGCCGCTCGAACAACCTTGAATAATACAATTACCAACAATACGTTCAACATACGAATCAAACACGGTGATAACTAACACAAAACGTCGATACGACTAAACCAAGCTCATTGGGGCACTATATCAAACACGTTGTGACCAAACTTCGATTGTTTACTACCAATCCTTAACTATACCAATATCAAATCCCCAAGGAGTGTTTCAAACCAACAAAACATCTTCAAAACAATCAATACTCCAATATGAATATCCAAATTCGTGATTACAACAATAACTAATCGAAACCCCCAAATCCAACTCAATATTCAAAGTGTTCTTGAACAACCCTTCAATAATCCATGAATATTCATACACACTCGTAATCATACGTACATCTATTCATACAACATGATTATAAAGTCCAAAACATCACATCTCCAAACAAAATCGAAATCCAAGATGTTTGAAGAATACTACCTTTGAAGATCAAGCACTTTGATCCGAAGAACACGCGTTAGATCGACTATCCGAGCTTCACAATCGAATGAAGATGATGAAAACCGAACACTCAAGTGATAGATGATGGAAAATCTCTCCCTCAAGCTCTCTCTCTCGGATATAAGTTGAAGAAATGAGAAAATGAGTAAAAGTCCCGTCCAAGCCCTTTTAAACTGCCGAATGTTACGGCCGTAACTCGGCCTACTTACGGCCGTAACATCCCAGGTCAACGGCCTTACAGCTGTAATCAGCCATAGATGATACTTACAACACAAGACCACCAATCACGATGATAATGAAAATACTCTCGCCTCGACACTCAAACGGAGATGAATGACGATCGGTAACTGATACACGGTTACAATATGCCAACAATGAACACAAATGAATGAATCATGAATGATGAGTGATTATTAATGAGTGAAAATTACTGAATGATAATTACTGAATGATAACGAATGAATTACAACCGGGTATTACAAAGGCACGGGAAGAGAACATTGACGGCGAGGAGTCCCAGTGATACTAGTAGGGGGGCCCAGTCCTTTTCAGTCATTCGTGTTTCTTCATTTTAATTCTGCTGCAGACTTCCGTTTGAATACTCATTTTATTCAGTGTTGTTATTTTATCTTCATATAAAATATACATGTATTCTGTATTATCTTGGGTGTGTTGTAATGAAACTCCTCATCGGAGTAATTTGATGATATAATATGGTTCGGTACTACAATTATATTATTTAAGTCATTAATTTTTATTCGCCTGGTGGGTCCCAGTCGGGGGTCCACGACATTGTAATATCCGCCTAGTTTGGGGTGTTACATACACATCACATGTAGATCACGAATGGAAAAGAAATATGCTTCATCTGTAACACCCCTAAACCATATGGGAGTATTACACGCCGTAGACCCCTTTTTACGAGGATCTACCAGGCTATACCTTACAAAACGACTAACTGCTTGCCCGGCCAGGGTCAAATGATAAAATAATACAGACCGATGAGGTCGCACAACCCAATCAACAAAATTGACTTATACAACATTACCCACACAGGAGTCAAAACACAATACAGCAGAAGACTGAAATCAACTCGGACAACACAACGAAAATCAAAACAACTCTCAACTCTTGATTAGTATCGCAGCTCGTCATCCTCTTGTGCCAATCCTATGACTGCTCCCCTGAATCTGCATGTACCTGGATGCAAAACAGATATCCACCCCCCGATTGCTCGGGGGTTAGTAAAACTCCACTGTTTTACTAGTGCAAGTATCAAATCATACGAAATGTAACAAGCAAATAATAATCGAGAATCAAACACAAAAATTCAAGTATCAATTTATTCCCGGGGGTTTTAATAAGGGTAAATAAGCTATGAAGCATTTCGAAAATAAGTTCATCACCTCGGAAATTTTAGAATTTCGAAACCTTTAAAACTCTGAGTCCTGGTTCACCAAACCTTTCTTTTAAGAAGGGCTGAGGGCTTTAACCCAAATCTTGTTTCATAAATCAACAGTTCACAATACAGAAAACATTTACTCAAGCTTAGGACTCGGTCCAGCATTCATTTTCATAAAAGTTTTCCTTTCAAAACTTTGATTTGAAAATAAACATGTTCATGACAACGTGATCCACTGTCACGTGTCTCCGTAGGTTCAACAACCCACATGGACTATATCAATCACAACAATCACACACACAGTCCTGACACCGTAGTCCACTGCCACATGTCACCGTAGGTTCCGCCGAACCCGCACGGTTGGAAGTCAAACATCAACCATAACAACCAATCCTGACCACGTGAACCTGTGTCACGTGTCAACGTAGGTTCCGTCGAACCTGCACGGTTGGACGTATTGTGTCCTAATTCGATGGACCTGTGCCATGAATCATCGTAGGCCTCGTCAGACCCGCAAGATTGGACCTCAGCACCACACACTAAGTTCTGATCCCATGGACCTGTGCCATGAATCCTCGTAGGCCCCGTCGAACCCACACGAGTGAACTTAGCGTTCCAGCACACAACATTCACATTCACATTCACACTACATATGACAATGAGCACAGTTAATCAATCACGTTGATCACCACAAAATCGTACATCACACGCACATAACACAATCTCAACACTCGCAACAACTATCATCAATCAACAGCACACAACCAACATAACACACGATCGGTACACAATACATTGCACAACCAAGTGTACAACCATCCCATATGTACGTCGCAATCCTGCCCAAATGGCACAACACCTAACACGTATACCAATATAACGCTATTATCACAAAGCCTTCAAATTGCGGAATACACAACCAATTCAAACGGAACATATTTACGAAGGCATGAAAAATCATTATAAATCTCATACGTGATTATTAATCGCAAGATACAAGTCGTATAATAAGATACTTGCCTTAATAACCGTTACCGAATACCCCGAAGAACACGGTTCGACCGGGAACCTTGTACCACGAAGAAGACAACGAACGGAAGGGTTCCGACTCGAGTTCTTCACAAGGAATTTGACCCTAACATCATACCATCAATAAATTAACGAACGAATGAGGAAGAATCATCGTCGAACGCTCGGATTCTCTTTGTGATATTTTATCGAACACCTTCAAGGCGTCGATAAGATACTCAATAAAACGACAAATCCATGGCAATCCAACCATGGAATAACAAGTAATTAGATATAATATAGCTTAGCAATCATCATCCCATCACTATTCTCAGTTAAAACGGATTAAACGGACAAATCGAACAAAATCCCGAAAACTAGATTTTAAGAAAACTTGCCTTGATTCGCTGGATTGAAGGATGTTATGTGATGATAAATCGATGATATGAACTCCAAAATTTCGTGGATTCATAGTATAGAAACATGTCTTCGACTTCCCAAAGACTCCAGCCGCGGACAGGAAGGATAGGAAATGAAAATGAGTGAAAAAAACGACTGCTCGGCCATATTTATACGCCTGCCGAACACGGCGCAGCAACCGGCCCAGACCAGCGCCGTGTGTCTCGGCCGTGTCTCGGCAGGCTGCCAGTCCTGGCCGACCCGGCGCAGGACACGGCGCTCGGCAGCGCCGTTTTCAGGGCCGTTTCGCCCAGGTCCGGCCAGCAGCCTCCAGGCACAAAATGAAGAACCACAACGACGATCCGAACGACCCCGAAACCCGAACCTGAATACGAATCGAAGATACGGTTACGAAGTACTCGCAAAGACGAATCTAAGAGCTAAGAGAACACACGATTCCGACCACCCGAAGGCTCGAAATTCGACAACCGAAGTAATTACCCCAAACTTTGGGAAATTACGAAAACGGTCCAAAACATCTGAAAATCACGATACGTGATCGAATAACCAAACCGAAGTTCACAACACGTCTGACAAAGTTAAACGGACTTACAGGAAACTCGAAACAATAATTTCGAACGAGATTCACGAGAATCGAACTCGAGTGCGTAAAAGTCGTTAAGAAACACGGAACTCAACAAAACAATACCGGAACGAACTCGGATGACAAAAAGTGCAGAATTAATCATTCTCATAATGATGAAACGGTTCCAGGCGAGTCTTCGAAACCGACCTCCGCCGAAAAAAGAAAATTACCGGAAATCCGAAATTGCGGATATTACATTCTACCCTCCTTAAAAGAAGTTTCGTCCCGAAACTTAAATTAGGTAGGGAGAAGCAATATCCCGCCAGGAAAACTCAACGAGATACACAAGAACCGAAAAAAAAATTGCGCCCAACGGCGAAACGTTACAAGCAACGCAAAGGAATATACGGCGTGAAAACACGCCCCACGACGACTAACACAATGCCACCGACTATGATTCAAAACAACGAGTAATTAACAACACATCACATGCACACATTTAATCAAAGAAACGCACGCAACAACAAGTCGCACCCAACCACAATGACTATGCGGTAGAAACAAATATAGTATTACGATAGAAGTCACTCTGATTCTCGTCAACAAGAAAATGTCCGACATCAAGACCCAAACAATTCAAGATAACAGAAAACGAGAATACCGGATATTACATTCTATCCTATTAAAAATAAGTTTCGTCCCAAAACTTAAAATAAAACATCATGGTAGAATACAAACAAAACCAAAAAGTTCACGCAACAAATATCAATTTCTACACGAATTACAGCACGAAGTACGATACACAACTACATCTCAATGGCTAAAGCTCGGTCCTGATATTCCTTCAGGGTGGTACACATGAGCGGATCCATACTCTCACAGATATGGGGTTTCATGCGCATATTGAAGTATCGGACCTTGTCCGCTTCACTTCTCACTTAATCACGAACATAAGCCAGCTGTCGATTAAAATCGACTATCGTCTGGGATATCGACATATCCTAGGGCATAGCCGAGAAAAACTCAATGATCCTACGTTCACGAACAGGCAACGGGCAATACTCTGCCTCCATGGCAGTCTTAAACTCAGCCCATGTAGGTGTACGATCTGCAGGCACTACAGCCTGCCACCAGTCTGCAGCTTCTTTGTCATGCAAGTACTGAGCAATGGGTACCCTCTTTTCATCCGGACAAGCTACAGCATCAAATGTTCTGTCCAACTGGAAAAGCCAGCTTTCCCAACCTAACGAGTCAGACGAACCAACAAAACGGGGCGGCTGCATCCTCATCACATCTCGTAATCACTTACTAGCCCCGTTATCCCCATCTGGATTCTCATTCCGGTGTACGGCCTGATTCATCAGCACTAACTGATCAACCACCTGACGAAGGATGGTGGCGGCGCCAACGTCAACATTAACGCTAGTCGAATGTCCCTGATATGTACTGAGCTGATTGGTACTCGCCAAGGAGGGAGTCGCCCTCTCACGCTCCTGATCACGACCACGTCCTCGGCCACGACCTCTCGGCATACTGAACGGACGACCAAACAGAATAACGCAACCAAACAAATGTCACAACGTCAACATAGGACGATAATAGCAGCACGATAAAGCATCAACTCCAAGTCATCACACAAGCGCACGAACTAACACTGTAATTTAAGAACTTCATTCAAAAATAATTCACACAGTCACATCAACAGAGGTGTTTGGATTTTACCAAATCAAACACAGTCAAAACCACACCCGTATCGTAGCGATCAAACACTAGCAGCAAAAAAAAATATTTCCGGGGTATTATTCAAATGATAAAATTTTAAAATTCTCATGTTTGAAAAATTTGGTGAAATGAAATTTTTGAAAACACTTTTAATACCTCGATCGTTTAATCAAAACTATGTATCTCAACATTTCGAAAACACTGAAACATTCTCCGGCGAGCACAACAACACTACAAATTTATCACAACCACTTAGCCCCAACACGTGGACATAAGAAGTTCAAAATTCCGAAAACCAAAAATCGTTCTCCAAAATAAAAAATTCCCAAAATCCTTTAGTTCCTAACCAAAACGACGGTAATATTTTACATTGTTCGAAGTACTTCAAAACAAATTTTTCAAATATCGTCTGATTGTGTCATTGGAAATACATGGCCCATTTCTCAAAATTTAACAAATTTTCAAAATCCATATAAACCGTGGTTTGACCGCACCACCTGTAACACCCCCAAGACGATCGGGGCATATTACAGCGCCGTGGACCCCACACTGTGGAATCCACCAGGCTAACGTACCAACAAGACATTCGACGACGACATACAATTATCAATAAAACGACAATTCAAATAAAAGACTATGATCCGACAACTAGAATCCAACATCAATCTATTTCCCAAAACGGGAACACAACATTAACAATTTTGAAAAGGAAGTACTCGAGTACTTAAATCAATTTTATAATACAGAAATCCCAAAACAAGACATCAATAATAAATGACAGAACTGAACACCAACAAATGACTACTGAACAGTATCATGCTTGCCCATCATCCTCATACGGCTCAAGTGCTCGCTTTTCCCCACGATCGATACCTGAAATACAAAAAGTATTTCCCCCATTTAAGGGGTTAGCGACAACTGCTAGTGCAAGTACAATCCATTTGAACTACATTCCAATCAGATGAATATATGCGCCAAAAATCATTTTAGAAAACGTTTTATATTCCGGAATATTTACGATGTACAATCACAAAACACATTATCTCTAACAATTATAATTCAAAGTTAACTTTGGTACGAGACTCACGGCCATCGTACCCCGCAGAGCCCCGTCGGACATCCCTGGGTGGTTAACCACAGTTCGTGATACGCACACACACGGCAATACGTATCCCTAGAGGCCCCGTCGGACCATCCCTAGGTGAACATACACATGTCCATCCACAACAACCACGATACAGCCATAATTCAAATACTAGAACATGTAAACAAATGTAAAGTACTTGCCTTTGAGACATTCTTGAAGAAACGGAAGTGAAACACGACTACGAACGGTCCAGGTGGAAAACCACGGTTCTTAAACGAAGGATCAACATAGTTCAGTCCCGACGGACAACAATACTCTATTGGAATACACCCATAACCCCGATTATAAACTACGATAATGAACTATCAATCGATACGGGCGAGGGTTTACGCAAAATCTCCCCGTATTGATAATTCACGTATTAAAATCAAGGAAAATAGATTTGGAATCACCCAATAATCACAATCGGTAAGGAATATCATAACATAATCGAACAATTCGGAACTAATCTCTAGAATCCCGAAAAACCCCCAAATTCGACAAAGTTAGGGTTCCTGAGGAATACCTTGAATTCGGCTCATGAAGGGTGATTATGCTGATTATGATATGATAGCTCGACTCTACAGTGGTGAAACACGAAAAATTCTCGGATGGAAGCTGAAGGAATTCGCCCTCTGCATCGCCCGAAGAAGAAACGAGAGAAAAGGAATGAAAAACTGACGTTCTGAACTGCCCGCTGATATATATAAAATGTGAAGTTAGCGCACGCTAACTGTCATATATAGCGCGCGCTAACGGGGCTGTGACCGGTCCAGTAGCTACTGCTACCATTCGCTAGCGTACGCTAACAATAGCGAGTTAGCGTACGCTAACTGCACATCGGTAGCGCACGCAAGGTAACAGGAGTAGCATGCGCTACCTACACAGTAGTTCAGTACTGCTGCTCACATCAGCAGCACGCTGCTGTCGAAGGTACAATACACGAAACGCACGACAAGGACATAATCCAGAAAGATAAACACGAAGCATACAAGACGACGGAGCTAAGCTCTGAAAGAAAATATAATTCCAACCACCTGAGGGTCCGTAATGCGACAACGAAAATGATATTCCCTAAACTATTAGGAAATTACAAAAATGGCCCAAGTGACCGAAAATCACGAAACAACGTCGGATCAACGAACCGAAAGTCTTCACACGACCAATTCAATCATAGGAACTTGTACAAACCAAGAAACAACAAAAACAAACGAGTTTTACGAGAATCGAATGTTCATACGGCAAAACATATCATAAAATGAAATTACGTGAAAACATCACCAAAACTCGTCCAAATGGAAAAACTCCAAGAATAAAGTAGATTCACAATGTCGAAATGGTTACAAGCAGGTCGATAAAAATAGACATACATCAAAAATGGAAACTGCTAAAAATGGAAAGTTACGTATATTACATTCTCCCCTTCTAAAATAAAGTTTCGTCCCGAAACTTAAGAATCAAAAAGCTCGGGGTGCCTCGAACGCATATCCTCCTCTAACTCCCACGTCGCTTCTTCTACTCCGTGCCTCAACCATTGCACCTTAACCAAAGGAATGGTTTTGTGCCTTAGCTGCTCGGCGCTCCAAAATCCTGACGGGCCTCTCCTCAAACGTAATATCCTTCTCGATCTCCACGTCTCCAAAATCAATAATGTGGGATGGGTTCGGAACATACTTCCTCAGCTGGGAGATGTGAAATACGCTATGAACATGACTCAACGACGGAGGCAAAGCTAAACGGTATGCCAACTCACCGACTCTCTCCAATATCTCGAAAGGCCCAATATACCTCGGGCTGAGCTTCCCCTTTTTCCCAAAACGGAAAACTCCCTTCATCGGGGATACCCTTAACAGAACATGATCTCCCACCTCGAACTCCAAAGGTCGACGCCTAACATCCGCATAAGACTTTTTCCGACTCTGAGCTGCCAACATTCTCTTCCTAATCAATTCAACTTTATCCCTTGTCTCCAATACAAGGTCTGGCTCGGTGCCAACTAGATCGGACGGCTCATCCCAACATATCAGTGATCGGCAACGTCGGCCATAATGTGCCTCATACCATGCCATCTTAATCGACGCGTGCCAGCTATTATTATAAGTAAACTCAATTAAGGCCAAATGTTCCTCCCAGTCACTACTCCAGTCTAACGCACACACGCGCAACAAATCCTCGAACGTCTGGATGGTACGTTCGGACTGCCCGTCGGTCTGGGGATGAAACGAAGTGCTCAAACGTAACTGTGTCCCTAATGCTTTATGTACCGCCTGCCAAAAATGCGATACAAATCGGCCATCTCTATCCGAAATAATGGTCTTCGGCGTACCATGAAGTCTCACTATCTGCGCGATAAAAATACGAGCCAATTTTTCTGGACCCCAAGTATCCTGATGCCCAGAAAATACGCCGACTTAGTCAGTCGGTCTACAATCACCAACACCATATTCATACCAGTCTTCGTCCTCGGCAAACTCGTGATAAAATCCATAGAGATATCCTCCCACTTCCACTCCGGGATGGGAAGTGGTTTCAACAACCCGGCTGGCCGCTGATGCTCAATCTTGACTTGCTGACAAGTCAAACACTTAGCCACAAACTGAACTACCACATTCTTCATATCGTTCCACCAGAAATTTTTCCTCAAATCTTTATACATCTTACTCGAGCTCGGATGGACTGAGTAAGGCGACGCGTGAGCCTCTCGCATAATGCTCTGCTTCAATTCCGATTCGTTCAGAACACACAACCGACCTCGGAATCTCAACACACCGTCCTCATGAATAATGAATCCCAGGGCTTTTCCCTTCCCTACACTCTCTCGTAACTGAATAAACATCGGGTCCTCTAACTGTCCCGACTTAATGTCGTCGACTAAAGACGACGAAATCTCAAGTGTACGCAACTGTCCGGAACTCTCTGGTAGTACAACCTCAATACTCAACCTCATAAATTCACGCTGAAGTCCCGACTGAGCCGTAAGCAACTCAAGCGCCCGAAGCGATACCGATTTCCGGCTCAAGGCATCTGCTACCACATTAGCCTTGCCCGGATGATAAAGGATCTCGAGATCGTAATCCTTAATCAATTACAACCATCTCCTCTGTCTCATATTAAGCTCTTTCTGCGTAAAAATGTACTTCAGGCTCTTGTGATCGGTGAAAATCTGACACGACGAGCCATACAAGTAATGACGCCAGATCTTCAACGCAAATACAACTGCGGCCAACTCAAGATCGTGCGTAGGGTAATTCAACTCATACGGTTTCAACTGACGGGAAGCATAGGCAATCGTTCTCCCGTGCTGCATAAGTACACATCCGAGCCCTTGGCCCGAAGCATCACTGAAAACTTAGAAACCCTCATTACCACTCGGTAAAGCCAAGACAGGAGCGGTCGTCAACCACTTCTTCAACTCCTCAAAACTATTCTGCCTCTCGTCGGTCCACACAAACTTCTCTCGACTTCAGAATAACCGAGTCGGGCCGAGCAAGCTTAGAGAACCCTCGACAAATCTACGGTAATATCCGGCCAAACCTGTAAAATCGCGGACCTACTTCACGTTCTTGGGCGGCGCCAATCCAAAGATCGCTCTACCTTATGTGGGTCCACACGAACACCCTCGGTCGAAATCACATGACCGAGAAACATAACCTCCCGTAACCAAAACTCACACTTTGAGAACTTCGCAAAAAGATGCTGAGTTCTCAAAATATCTAATACGATATGCAGATGACGGGCGTGCTCCTCCTCGCTCCTCGAGTAAATCAGGATGTCGTCGATAAAAACGACTACACACTTATAGAGGTACTCGATAAAGACTTTGTTCATAAGCTGCATGAACACGGCTGGTGCGTTGGTTAGCCCAAAAGGCATAACCACAAACTCGTAGTGACCGTATCTCGTCCGAAAGGCCGTCTTCGGAATATCAGAGTCCTTCACTCGGAGCTGATAATACCCCGATCTCAAATCAATCTTCGAAAACACAGTCGCCCCTTGCAGTTGGTCGAACAAATCATCAATCCTCGGGAGCGGATACTTGTTTTTGATGCTCACTTTCTTCAACTCTCGGTAGTCGATACACAACCGAAGTGACCCATCCTTCTTCTTCACAAACAGGACCGGTGCACCCCAAGGTGAAGCGCTCGGTCGAATATACCCCATGTCTAGCAACTCTCCCAACTGTTTCTTCAGCTCCAGCATCTCGGCAGGCGCCATACGGTATGGCGTCTTAGAAATCGGTGCTGCACCCGGCTCTAAATCAACGGTAAACTCAACCTCTCGGTCCGGCGGCAAACCCGGCAACTCGTCTGGAAAGACGTCAGGATACTCACACACTAACGGAATAGACGAGCGCTCGACTCCCCCTTCTCCCGATCTCAAAGCGTAACACCAATACCCCGTGCAACCTCCCCGTAGAAGTCTCACCGCCCTCAAGGCGCTGATCGCAATCCGGCTACTCGCTACGCCCCACAAAAGAATGCTCGGTACCGTCAGAGGCTAACATCGAAACGGTTCTCGTTCTATAATTCATGATTGCCCCATGACGGTCCATCCAATCCTCACCCAGAATCAAATCCTCATCTCTAATATCTATCGCAATCAGATTATACTCACTGGAAAATCTCTAACCCCACGATCCCCCACGATGCTATCCCCACTAGGAAGTTTAACAACAAAAGGCTCACAAGCAACTAGGCAATCAACATGCAGACGACGCACACAATCCATAGATATAAAATAATGCGTAGCACCAGAATTGAACAATACGGAAACAGGATGATCAAGGATGTGGACGGTACCTGTAGCCACCGTCGCGTCAGGATTTCCTGCTCGTCTCATCTCATACACTCAGGGCGGAAAAGACCCCGCACTAGAAGCTCCCCCTCTAGAAGGCTGCCCACGTCCTCGACCTCTACCAAAACTCTGCTGCGGCTGAGGAACTGTCGGTGCCTGATTCACACTCGGCTCTCCCGCAGCTGGGGCTGATATCTGAGTAACTGGAGCCCGAGTTGCATCCGTACAAAACTTAGCACGATGACCCATCCGGCCACAAGCAAGATACTAAATCAGAGGCCTATCACACTCACTCATCATGTGGCCCGGACGACTACAGTTGAAGCACGTAGGACCACGAACGGAACCAGTAGGAGCAGACCTAGAACCGTTTCCTCGCCCAACTGATGGCGACTGACTCCCAAAGACTCGCGAACCATACTGAGCCTTCGGATGCCCTCCTGAATTGCCTCCCGAAAACTGACCGGAGGTCTTCTACTTCTTTCCTTTGGTTGTCGTCTCCGTCGTAGAAAATGACATCTCATAAGCCATCGCTTTATTCTGATACTCTTTTAAAGTCGTGCACCCTAGACCAGACATGTAGTGGCGCACCCTCGATTTCATACGCATATCAAAGTGGTGGATCTTATCAAGCTCATCTCGGACTTGGTTTCTCACATAATGCAGCTGTTGATTGTAGTCTTTGATAGTTTGAGAAATAGGAACATCCAGGGGCTTAGCCTCAAATAAGGCTCGGATCCTACCCTCTTTCACTGGTCATGGACAAAATTCATCTTCCATCAGATCCCGAAACTCTGCCCACGTGGCTGCCCGGTCACGCAGTTTCACCGCTTGCCACCACGTTGCTGCCTCTGTGGCGAGAAAGTACTGAGCAATGGGTACTTTCCTCTCCTCAGAACAATTTGCAGCCTCAAATACTTTGTCCATCTCAAAAAGCTAACTCTCCCATCCGGAAGGGTCGGAAGCACCATCAAACTGTGGAGGACGCATACGAATCACGTCCTGAAGTAACTTGTCATTGCCGGATCCAGTCGGCAGAACCGAGTTGGCATTAGCGTGTCCGACCAGAACGGCCTGAGTCAGTAGCGTCATCTGGTTCGCTACTTGTTGCAAAATGTTAGCCACTCCAACATTCTCGTTAGCATTACCGGAGCTAGCGGATTGGTCCTGCTGACCTCCGGAACTAGGGGGAACACTGTTCGACAAATAAGGCATCGCCGACCGCCTCGAGTGATCGATACGGACGCCCCACCGGCCGCGCCACGCCCCTACAAGGCTCGCGATCAAGGCCCGCGTCCTCTACCAGCAGGAATTCTGAAGAAGTAACGGGTAAGTACAATTCAAACGCAAAACGCAACAAGATACTAAGACAGGAATAGAACAAAACGGTGAAACGAGTCATGTTAGGAAAAACTTACGAGCACCGGCGTACTGAGATGATGGCATAGCAGTGATACTGTCCCAAAAACGAAACTTGACTAGACCCAAACAACCGACAACCTGGGTATCCATAAACCTAAGCTCTGATACCATATTCTGTAACACCCCCAAGACGATCGGGGCATATTACAGCACCGTGGACCCCACACTATGGAATCCACCAGGCTAACGTACCAACAAGACATTCGACGACCACATACAATTATCAATAAAATGATAATTCAAATAAAAGACTACGATCCGACAACTAGAATCCAACATCAATCCATTTCCCAAAACGGGAACACAACATTAACAATTTTGAAAAGGAAGTACTCGAGTACTTAAACCAATTTTATAATACAGAAATCCCAAAACAAGAGATCAATAATAAATGACAGAACTTAACACCAACAAATGACTACTGAACAGTATCATGCTTGCCCATCATCCTCATACGGCTCAAGTGCTCGCTTGTCCCCACGATCGATACCTGAAATACAAAAAGTATTTCCCCCATTTAAGGGGTTAGGGACAACTGCTAGTGCAAGTACAATCCATTTGAACTACATTCTAATCAGATGAATATATGCGCCAAAAATCATTTTAGAAAACGTTTTATATTCCAGAATATTTACGATGTACAATCACAAAACACATTATCTCCATCAATTATAATTCAAAGTTAACCTTGGTACAAGACTCACGGCCACCGTACCCCGCAGAGCCCCGTCGGACATCCCTGGATGGTTAACCATAGTTCGTGATATGCACACACACGGCAATACGTATCCCTAGAGGCCCCGTCGGACTGTCCCTAGGTGAACATACACATATCCATCCACAACAACCACGATACAGCCATAATTCAAATACTAAAACATGTAAACAAATGTAAAGTACTTGCCTTTGAGACATTCTTGAAGAAACGGAAGTGAAACACGACTACGAACGGTCCTGGTGGAAAACGACGGTTCCTAAACGAAGGATCAACATAGTTCAGTCCCAACGGACAAAAATACTCGATTGGAATACACCCATAACCCCGATTATAAACTAAGATAATGAATTATCAATCGATACGGGCGAGGGTTTACGCAAAATCTCCCCGTATTGATAATTCACGGATTAAAATCAAGGAAAATAGATTTGGAATCACCCAATAATCACAATCGGTAAGGAATATCATAACATAATCGAACAATTCGGAACTAATCTCTAGAATCCCGAAAAACCCCCAAATTCGACAAAGTTAGGGTTCCTGAGGAATACCTTGAATTCGGCTGATGAAGGGTGATTATGCTGATTATGATATGATAGCTCGACTCTACACTGGTGGAACACGAAAAATTCTCGGATGGAAGCTGAAGGAATTCGCCCTCTGTGTCGCCTGAAGAAGAAACGAGAGAAAAGGAATGAAAAACTGACGTTCTGAACTGCCCGCTGATATATATAAAATGTGAAGTTAGTGCACGCTAACTGTCATATATAGCGCGCGCTAACGGGGCTGTGACCGGTCCAGTAGCTACTGCTACCATTCGCTAGCGTACGCTAACAATAGCGAGTTAGCGTACTCGAACTGCACATCGGTAGCGCACGCAAGGTAACAGGAGTAGCGTGCGCTACCTACACAACAGTTTAGTACTGCTGCTCACATCAGCAGCACGCTGCTGTCGAAGGTACAATACACAAAACGCACGACAAGGCCAGAATCCAGAAACATAAACACGAAGCATACAAGACGATGGAGCTAAGCGCTGAAACAAAATATAATTCCGACCACCGGAGGGTCCGTAATGCGACAACAAAAATGATATTCCCTAAACTATTAGGAAATTACAAAAATGGCCCAAGTGACCGAAAATCACGAAACGACGTCGGATCAACGAACCGAAAGTCTCCACACGACCAACTCAATCATACGAACTTGTACAAACCAAGAAACAACGAAAACGAACGAGTTTTATGAGAATCGAACGTTCATACGGCAAAACATATCATAAAATGAAATCACGTGAAAACATCACCAAAACTCGTCCAAATGGAAAAACTTCAAGAATAAAGTAGATTCACAATGTAGAAACGGTTACAAGCGAGTTGATAAAAATAGACATACACCAAAAATAGAAACTGCTAAAAATGGAAAGTTACGGATATTACACCACCAAAATATTTTCCAAAAATCGATTTCTACAAAAATTCTCAAACTGTAAAGTCCTTCAGAAAACATTCTCAAACTTACCCATAGCGGACAAAAATTACACATTCCAAAAACAGTCGAGTTTAAAACCACATACTCAAATGGCAGCCAGGGTCGCCAATTCAATCAAATGCATCTCGTGGTATCAAATTTAAACACACAGCAAAATTATTCATCGGAGTTTCTCACAAACTCTACCGTCGGTACCTTTTCGAAACCCATCAAGGTTTACAACTTTCAGACCATACCACCCCACCCGGTGGTTCAAATATAAAACAATAACGTGCCCAGTTCTATACACATACTATGTGCCACAAGTATTAAACACAACTATATTACACCATACTATGTAAATAAAATTATGCACTGCAATTAACTCACTAAGATAAAATTGAGATACACAGGTATTACGCATAAAGGAGGATACTTACATCCACAGGTCGCACGTAGATGACGGTTTCCCACGATACTAATCTCATCCGACACGTTGTAACTACGCACAACTCAACTTGTCACCTGACAACTCGAACGACAAGACAACACATTACTCGACAAATCACGACTCGACTCGACCCGACAGCCTAGGTTTCCGCAACCTAAGCTCTGATACCATAAATGTAACACCCCCAAAACCATGTGGGAGTATTACACGCCGTAGACCCCTTTTTACGAGGATCTACCAGGCTATACCTTACAAAACGACTAACTGCTTGCCCGGCCAGGGTCAAACGATAAAATATTATAGACCGATGAGGTCGCACAACTCAATCAACAAAATTGACTTATACAACATTACCCACACAGGGGTTAAAACACAATACAGCGGAAGACTGAAATCAACTCGGACAACACAACGAAAATCAAAACAACTCTCTCTTGATTAGTTTCGCAGCTCGTCATCCTCTTGTGCCAATCCTGTGACTGCTCCCCTGAATCTGCATGTACCTGGACGCAAAACAGACATCCACCCCCCGATTACTCGGGGGTTAGTAAAACTCCACTGTTTTACCAGTGCAAGTATCAAATCATACGAAATGTAACAAGCAAATAATAATCGAGAATCAAACACAAAATTCAAGTATCAATTTATTCCCGGGGGTTTTAATAAGGGTAAATAAGCTATGAAGCATTTCGAAAATAAGTTCATCACCTCGGAAATTTTAGAATTTCGAAATCTTTAAAACTCTGAGTCCTGGTTCACCAAACCTTTCTTTTAAGAAGGGTTGAGGGCTTTAACCCAAATATTGTTTCATAAATCAACAGTTCACAATACAGAAAACATTTACTCAAGCTTAGGACTCGGTCCAGCATTCATTTTCATAAAACTTTTCCTTTTAAAACTTTGATTTGAAAATAAACATGTTCATGACAACGTGATCCACTGTCACGTGTCTCCGTAGGTTCAACAACCCACATGGACTATATCAATCACAACAATCACACACACAGTCCTGACACCGTAGTCCACTGCCACATGTCAGTGTAGGTTCCGCCGAACCCGCACAGTTGGAAGTCACACATCAACGATAACAACCAATCCTGACCCCGTGAACCTGTGTCACGTGTCACCGTAGGTTCCGTCGAACCCGCACGGTTGGACGTACTGTGTCCTAATTCGATGGACTTGTGCCATGAATCATCGTAGGCCTCGTCAGACCCGCACGATTGGACCTCAGCACCACACACTAAGTTCTGATCCCATGGACCTGTGCCATGAATCCTCGTAGTGAACTTAGCGTTCCAGCGCACAACATTCACATTCACATTCACACTACATATGACAATGAGCACAGTTAATCAATCACGTTGATCACCACAAAATCGTACATCATGCGCACATAACACAATCTCAACACTCGCAACAACTATCATCAATCAACAGCACACAACCAACATAACACACAATCGGTACACAATACATTGCACAACCAAGTGTACAACCATCCCATATGTACGTCGCAATCCTGCCCAAATGGCACAACACCTAACACGTATACCAATATAACGCTATTATCACAAAGCCTTCAAATTGCGGAATACACAACCAATTCAAACGGAACATATTTACGAAGGCAAGCAAAATCATTATAAATCTCATACGTGATTATTAATCGCAAGATACAAGTCGTATAATAAGATACTTGCCTTAATAACCGTTACCGAATACCCCGAAGAACACGGTTCGACCGGGAAGCTTGTACCACGAAGAAGACAACGAATGGAAGGGTTCCGACTCGAGTTATTCACAAGGAATTTGACCCTAATATCATACCATCAATAAATTAACAAACGAACGATGAAGAATCATCGTAGAACGCTCGGATTCTCTTTGTGACATTTTATCGAACACCTTCAAGGCGTCGATAAGATACTCAATAAAACGACAAATCCATGGCAATCCAACCATGGAATAACAAGTAATTCGATATAATATAGCTTAACAATCATCAATCCATCACTATTCTGAGTTAAAACGGATTAAACGGACACAAAATCCCGAAAACTAGATTTTAAGAAAACTTGCCTTGATTCGCTGGATTGAAGGATGTTATGTGATGATAAATCGATGATATGAACTCAAAACTTCGTGGATTCATAGTATAAAAACATGTCTTCAACTTCCCAAAGACACCATCCGCGGACAGGAAGGATAGGAAATGAAAACGAGTGAAAAAAACGACTGCTCGGCCATATTTATACGCCTGCCGAACACGGCGCAAAGAATCGCCTGCACTGGGCGCAGGTGTCTCGGCCGTGTCTCGGCAGGCTGCCAGTCCTGGCCGACCCGGAGCAGGACACGGCACTCGGCAGCGCCATTTTCAGGGCCGTTTCGCACAGGTCCGGCCAGCAGCCTCCAGGCACAAAATGAAGAACCACAACGACGATCCGAACGACCCCGAAACCCGAACCTGAATACGAATCGAAGATACAGTTACGAATTACTCACAAAGAAGAATCTAAGAGCTAAGAGAACATACGATTCCGACCACCCGAAGGCTCTAAATTCGACAACCGAAGTAATTACCCCAAACTTTGGGAAATTACGAAAACAGCCCAAAACGTCCGAAAATCACGATAAGTGATCGAATAACCAAACCGAAGTTCACAACACGTCTGACAAAGTCAAACGGACTTATAGGAAACTCGAAACAGTAATTTCGAACGAGATTCACGAGAATCGAACCCGAGTGCGGAAAAGTCGTTAAGAAACACGGAACTCAACAAAACAATACCGAAACGTACCCGGATGACAAAAAGTGCAGAATTAATCATTCTCAGAATGATGAAACGGTCCCAATAGAGTCGTCTAAATGGACCTTCGCCGAAAAAGGAAAATTACTGGAAATCCAAAATTGGGGATATTACATCATCATATCTTCTTCTCACCAGACACCGCATTGACTTTATGCAAATAGTTTGGAGAACTCATTCTTCTATGATAGCCCACAATTATTTCAGATCTAGTAGGTGACTGGTCTTATTTCAATGCACTCTTAATGCATTATAGATGCAGAGAACCATATAAATGAAAATGTCTTTTTCTTTGCAGATAGCATTGAAGTTGTCAATACCTTCTTTCAATGTTGATCATTAGATGATAAATTAAGTCTTTATTATATATTAGTTCATGTAGAACTAGTAAGATATATGAGTGCAACAATTTCACTGAGATGTGATGCTTCCGAACCATGAATCTCTTCATCATCATTTGGTATAAAGGTGTCCTTAATAAGATAATGTGACTGATCAATTATTTTGATGAGCGTATTTCATCCGTGTAAATCACTTTAATGCCTTTTAGGTACAAGTGGATTGACATACAAATAATACACCTTTTACGTGTTTGTAACCCAATATATAGTGTAGATATTTCAATACGATTTCAAATTATATCTTCTCAAATATTCAAGTGTCAATTGGATCTCTTATAGAGTTCCAGTCAATATAAGATCATTCATATCTATATATGATATTGAGTCATTAGTGTACCTTTCTTTAGTCAAATAATATTGACTAAGATGGTTATTTCAAATTCGACTATACCATTTGAATATATATAAAGACTCTTGCAATTTGAAAGAATACATATATTTAGATTTTAATTTATATGCTTCAGGCATATCATCCTTCTAGGATTGCATGTATCTATAAGACAAATTTTCATGTACCTCCAATCCCACGCAATATCTATATATAATTCAATTCATGAGTTGTCTTATAAAAGAATATAATCATTGTAAGCAATTTTGACGATAAAAGTCGTGCTTCATATCTCATGTTTGCATGAGTGGTGCTTAAAATTATTGGTAACTTTTCAAGAGTTCATGATCATATAATGTATGAAAATTAATCAATATTCAACGAACTTTATTCAATATGCTATTTTGAACTGCAGGCCAAATATCAAAGTATTGACATTAATCTAAATTATATTAGATTGTTTTGTCCATCTTGACCAAATATTATATTTCCGATATTAATCAAATTAGATCATTATGATCTTTATTTGTATCAAGTTCTATTATTAATCTATTGATATAGGTCACAATGATGATAAACATCGCACGATTCTCCAACTAGATTGATGATGAATGACGACTGATACACGATACAATTACTCTGAATCATGAATACAATTATTGAATAAGAGTGACAAAAGATCATTAATGAGTGAAAATTACTGAGTGACAACTACAGAATGATAAGCACTGAATGATAATGACTGAATTACAACCGGGTATTACATACACCCCCCTTAAAAGAGTTTCGTCCCCGAAACTAAGGGTCAAACAACTCGGGATAACTCTCCCGCATACTATCCTCGGTTTCCCAAGTAGCCTCTTCGACTCCGTGTCTAGACCACTAAATTTTAACCAAAGGAATCGTCTTGTTCCTCAACTGTTTGATTCGCCGCTCTAAAACTCGTATAGGACGCTCCTCATATGAATGATCATCGGCAATCTCGATTTCGTCGAACTGAAGTATGTGACTCGGGTCGGCAACATACTTCCGTAACTGAGAGACGTGAAACACATTATGAATTCGGCTCAACGCCGGAGGTAGGGCCAATCGATAAGCTAACTCGCCTACTCGATCCAAAATCTCAAACGGTCCAATGAATCTCGGACTCAACTTCCCCCTCTTCCCAAAACGGAAAATACCATGACTCGGGGATACTTTGACCAAGACATGGTAATCCAATACAGACATCCACCCCCCAATTACTCGGGGGTTAGCAAAATTCTACTATTTTGCTAGTGCAAGTACGAAGTGCAAAATACGAGTCATAAAAATCATATTCCGAGAATAATAATAACCAAGAATCCTCAACGATTCAAACATAACGAAAAATACTTCCTGAGGCAAGAGTTTGGGTAATTCCAAAATCGAAAGATCACAATTCAAGGGAAACAATTTATAAAAGGGTTTAAAATGCCATTGGGAGTTTTAACAGAAACCGTTCAGGATTATCGAATACTTTTTTTTCCAAAACCAACAGGGGTCATAGCCCAAAGATTTGATTTCACAAAGAAAAAACCAACAACAATTCACAAGGTCAAAACCATGTCACATGTCCTCGACGGACATAAAGTCAACAAAACATAACCACCCAAGATACGAAATCTTGGTAACACATCCAAGGTACTCGACTTGGCAAAACACATCCAAAATCATATATCACACCGTGAACACATGCCACGTCATCCCACGGTTGGATCAATCACTTGTTGTCTCCTGAACACATGATCACAAGTCATGTGTCACCATAGGTTTTCTTACACCACCGTGATCACTTGCCACATCATCTCATGGTTGGATCAATCACTTGTTGTCTCCTGACCCCATAATCGCAAGTCATGTGTCACCGTAGATATACTGAGGCTCTCACGGTTGGATCAATCACTTGTTGCATCCTGACCACATGATCTCTAGCCATGTGTCACCGTAGACCCCGCCCATAACCACATATTCACACACATATCACACTACAAAAAAGATATCCAACCAATTCACTCAGAGGCATCAAACACTTAGCACAACCCAACGTCAAACCACAACGCATTGAAATGAGGCTGTAACACCCCAAACTAGGCGGATATTACAGTGTCGTGGACCCCCGACTGGGACCCACCAGGCGAATGAAAATTAATGATTTAAATAATATAATAGCAGTACCGAACCACATTATATTATCAAATACTCCGATGAGGAGCTTAAGTACAATACACCAGGACAATACCGAATACTAGTATATTTTATATGAAGATAAAATACACCACCCTGAATGAATAAACATTCCAAACAGAATTCTACAGCGGAAATACAAATGAAGAAAACAAGGATTACTGAAGGGACTGGCGCCCCCTACTAGTATCAATGGGACTCTTCGCCGTCAACGTGCTCTTTCCGTGCTTTTGCCTTGCCATGACCTGAAAGAAATATCCCCCAACGGGATCAGTTACACAAAACAACAATCCTCAAGAGTTGAATAAACACAATCCTGTTGAAAACATACGCAATCAAACATGCTATATGAATCAACTAACAGTACGGCTCAAAGAATGGCGCCACACTACGCCCGGGATGGAAATGTGTCCGTGCACAAGCCACCAACGAGTATCGATCGAATACATGTGTGGTCTTGTACCTAATCAGTCTCACGAAGCAATCGACTCGTGTGCACAGTCCAATGTGAGGCCAACAACCAACACACGACTCAAATGTGCCCGACATGAAAATCCTACACATACCAACCGGCACGCCAGTATGACCCGGAATGCCACGATATAACAAAAGTGACCTCGAAAATCAATAATGACTCACCAAGATGAAATGATAGTGAAATGAATGATAGCTCAATGAAATGATTGGAAACCGTCGTTCCTCGTGAATGAAGTGATTAAGTGACAATTACAATTCTCAATAGGGTTAGTACTTTATGAATGAATTATGATTATGAATGAACAAGAACGAAAGGAATGAATATCCTTTTAACCGAGTAAGAATTAACTTACACAACACCGATGAAGAATGTCCATCCACGAGCAACGTCCTAAATGAAATGTCGGTCACTCGAACAACCTTGAATAACACAATTACCAATAATCCGTTCAATATACGCATCAAACACGATTATAACCAACTCAAACGTCGATACAACAATATCCAAACTCATAGATGCACTATAACGAATACGTTGTAAATATTCTTCCCGTTGGTTACAATCAAACCCAAATTATTGAAACCAACTTTCAAATGATTGATTCAAACCAGAAAAACAATATCCATGGCATCAATAATCCAATAGGAATCCACGTTCAAGATTACAACAACATCAATCGGAAAATCCCCGAATTAACCAAAGTCAACCCCCAAGGGTTCTTGAAATAATTCCCAAAATAGCCAATAAATCCGTAGGAATACATTCATCCAAGGTAGATAATCCATATCTAACATATTCCAACAACAATCCAAGCTTACACGAAGAAATCGGAAGGAAAACCCCAAAAATCCAAAATTCTAGATCCAAGAGATTAATACCTTGATTTGATGTGATAAGGATGATGAAATGATGATTAATCCGAATGGTAAGCTTGAAGATAATGATTGATGATAACACCTCGAAGAACACTTTCCAAATCGCCCGGAATCGCCCAAAATCGTCGAAGAAACGAAGAGAAATGACAAATGATGAAGAAAGGACTGAACTGTCCTATATATAGCAGCATCAGTTAGCGTGCGCTAGATCCTGTGCTTAGCGTGTGCTAACGGGTGTACTGGGTAGTCCAGTACCCTCTGTTTGCAACGGTAGCGTGCGCTACAGCCATGTAATTAGCGTGCGTTAACACCAATGGTTAGCGTGCGCTAACGAATTATCTGATGCCCAGTACTGGAGTCCAGGAACTCCTGCTCCCTGATCTGATCTTGGTAGCGCGCGCTACACACAATATTCAGCGTGCGCTACTACACCATTTGCGTATGCTAGGATCACTCATAGCGTGCGCTATGCATTTATCCAATGCAGTCCAGTAGCCACTGGACTCTGCCTGATCCGTCCTTAGCGCGCGCTATGCCGGCTGTATAGCGTACGCTACTCCGACCTACTAGCGCGCGCTACTTACCATTCGTAGCGTGCGCTACTTATAACCCAACTGCAGTCCAGTGCCTACTAGACTGCCTGCTTGAAATAAACTAGCGTGCGCTAGTGTTGAGAGGTGGCGTGCGCTACCCGTACTCAATTAGCGCACGCTAAAGAGAGTACGTAGCGTGCACCTGTCTCGAACTCTAATGGTCGACGACGATTATCTGCATAAGATTTCTGTCGACTCTGAGCGGTCAACAAACGACTCCTGATCAAAGCTACCTTCTCACGGGCGGCTTTAAGCATATCGGGCTCGGTGCCGATTGATTCTGATAAGTCATCCCAACACAAAGGAGATCGACAACGACGACCGTACAAGGCCTCGTAAGGTGCCATCTTAATCGAAGAATGCCAACTGTTGTTGTACGTGAACTCGATCAACGGTAGTTGGGCTTCCCAATCATCTTTCCAATCGAGGACACATGCCCTCAACATGTCCTCCAAAGTCTGAATAGTCCTCTCTGATTGTCCGTCGGACTGAGGATGAAAAGTTGTACTAAGATTAAGCTGAGTTCCCATAGCACGGTGAACTGATTTCCAAAAATGAGACACGAATCGTCCGTCACGATCGGAAATGATAATTTTAGGAGTACCGTGCAATCTCACTATCTCTTTGATAAACAACTGGGTAAGTCTCTCGGGACCCCACGTATCCTTAATCTCAAGGAAATGAGCTGATTTAGTTAAGCGGTCCACAATCACCCAGATTATATTCATGCCACGACGACTCGTCGGCAAACTCGTGATGAAGTCCATAGAAATATCTTCCCACTTCCATTACGAATAGGAGCGGTTTCAAAGATACTCACGGCCGGATGTTCAATCTTGACTTGTTGACAGGTTAAACATCTCGAAACAAATTCCGCGACTTCTCGCTTCATATTACTCCACGAGTAATTTTGCTTCAAGTCTTTATACATCTTGCTAGACCCCGGATGAACGGAATAAGGGGTAGTATGAGCTTCTCTCAAAATCGAGTTTTTCAACTCTTCATTTGCTGGTACGCACAACCGATTCTTAAAATGCAAAAGACCATCCTCGTGGACCACAAACCCGGGGGCTTTCCCCTGAGTCACATCCTTATGAATGCGTAACAGAAATGGGTCCGAACCCTGATTTTCCCTGATCGCCTCCTCAAGTGGCGATGAAATCTCCAACGTACAAAGTTGTCCTTGTACTCGTTGTAACCAGACTTCGATCTCGGGTCTCAAAAATTCCTGTTGAAGTTCCTTCTGAACTGTGAATCGAGCAAGCATCTGCTCCTGAACGGACTTACGACTCAAGGCGTCGGCGACAATGTTCGCCTTGCCCGGGTGGTAAAGGATCTCGATATCATAATCTTTGATTAGTTCCAATCACCGTCTATGTCGCATATTTAAATCCTTCTGAGTAAATATATACTTTAAACTCTTATGATCAGTGAATATCTGACAGGTAACGCCATAAAGATAATGACGCCAAATCTTCAATGCAAATACCATGGCTGCTAACTCCAGGTCGTGGGTCGGATAATTAACCTCGTAAGGTCTCAATTGTCGTGCAGCATAAGCAATAACTTTCCCATTCTGCATTAGTACACATCCTAGACCCTGTCCGGATGCATCACGATAAACCACAAATCCTTCCGTCCCTTGCGGTAAAGAAAGGACAGGTGCTGAAGTTAACCGGCTCTTGAGTTCCTCAAAACTCTGTTGACACGCGTCGGACCACGTGTATTTCTTATCCTTCCGTAAAAGGTTCGTCATGGGCTGAGCGATTTTAGAAAATCCCTCCACAAATCATCGATAATAACCCGCTAATCCGAGGAAACTTCGGATTTCCTTCACATTTTTTGGAGGTAGCCAATCTCGAATAGCCTCCATCTTTTGAGGGTCGACACGAACTCCGTCTGATGAAATTACATGTACGAAAAACTTCACTTCGGACATCGAGAACTCACATTTGGAAAACTTTCCAAAAAGTTGCTCTCGTCTCAACACGTCGAGCACTTGATGAAGGTGAAACTCGTGTTCCTCCCAGTCACGAGAATAACCCGATTCATTAACTCCATGAATACCGCAGGTGCATTAGTCAACCCAAACGGCATAACCACAAATACATAATGACCATAGCGTGTTCGGAACGTCGTCCTTGCGATATCCGACTCTCGAATTTGCAACTGATGATATCCAGATCTTAAGTCGATCTTAGAAAATACTGAAGCTCCCTGAAGTTGATCCAAAAGATCACCGATACGGGGTAGGGGATATTTATTCTTGATCGTCACCCGGTTCAATTTTCGGTAATCAATACACAAGCGGAACGAACCATCCTTCTTCTTGACAAACAACACTGGTGCTCCCCACGGGGACGCACTCGGTCGAATATAACCCTTCTCGGTCAAATCCTCTAATTGATTCTTCATCTCTTGCATTTCGGTCGGGGCCATCCGGTACGGTGCCTTCGATATAGGGGACGTATCGGGCTCCAACTCAATCGTGAATTCCACATCTATCTGTGGAGGCAAACCAGGTAACTCGTCTAGAAATACATCGGCATATTCTCTCACCACAGGAATATCCGTCAACGCTACTGATGGTTCCTCGGTCTTGGTCATATAGCACCAATAACCGACACACCCCTGATTGAGTAATCGCACTGCTTTCATCAAGTTAATGACTCTCCCAGAACAGCTGGGATTACCTCCCTGAAATACACATACGACCCCATCGTCTGAAATGATAGTGACCATACGCTTACGGACACTAATGACGGCATCGTGACGATCCATCCAATCAATACCCAAGATGACATTGTCTCTCGGTAAATCCACCATAATTAAGTCTGCTAACCAAACACGGCCATGAAACTGAATCTGACAATCCTTAATCTCATGATTACCGATAATTCCTCTACCATCAGGTAGACCAATGACATAAGGCTCACAACTAGTAGCACTACCCAGACATAGTCTACTCAAGCATGACTCAGAAATGAATGAATGCGATGCACCAGTATCAAAAAGGGTACACACAGGTTGAGATAAAATATCGAGTGTACCTAAGATCATCCGGGCCTCTGGATCGTCGGTCTTCTTCATCTCATAAATTCGGCGCTTGCCGGCCCCCGAGCCGGACGCTCCCATATGATAGCTCTTGGCTCCACCTTTATTAGCTCCTGTCGTCTTAAACGACGCTGACTGAGTGGCATGATTCTGCACTGCTGAATGTCCTGGGGCCTGAGATGACGCCAGAGTAGGTTTAGAGTCCCTTCGCCAAAAACGGGCCCTATGCCCAGCAATCCCACAGTTGTGGCACGTGACAGTCTGTTTCGGACACTTGGTGCTGAAATGACCCTGTTCTTCACAAGTGAAACAGGTGATGGCCGAACTAGCCGCTCGTGACTGAGATTCCGCAGGTCTAGGCGCCATAGGAGGTCGCTCAGAAAAAGTAGAGCCCGCACGTGGTTTCTTGAAAGTGGCATTGACCGCGCCGATCGATTACGGTTCTTAGACTTCTTGCCAGCAGATGAAGGTTGTTGCTTAGCAATCTTCTTAGCAGTAAGCTCGTAAGTAAGAGCTTTCTCGATGAATTCGGCCAAAGTGGTGCAATTATGATTAAGCAACTGTAGCCGCATACGAGGTTTCAGCCTCTTGCTGAAATACTTGATCTTGTCCGCCTCATAGTGAATGATAGATGAGGCGAACGGAAGAAGTTCCTGAAATTTTTCGGCGATGGCGAGAACATCATCGTCCGTTGAGAGGTCGGGAGTGAGTAATTCCGACAACTTAGCCTCCCTGAGTGAGGCCGTATAATATCTCTCCATCATGAGAGTTTTGAACTGATCCCAAGTACATTATCCGTCGGTGGGCTTCAACGATAACCACCATGAATGAGCGCTCTTACCAAGATAGTAGGCCGCAACTGAAACTTTATGCCCTTCAGGGCAACACACCATAGCAAATAACTTCTCGAAATGCTCAAGCCAATGAACAATATCCGCCGGCTCAAATGAGCCCTCGAAGGTAGGTGGTCGCTGGCGAGAGATATAGCCAATGATACTGCTTACACCCCTCTCTTGCCTCTGAGGTGGCGGCGGAGGAGCCTGATGATTTTGAGTAGTTGAGTTATGCATTGCCTCCATTAGTTGAGCCATCTGAGTCATTTGGGCCATCATGCCCTGCATAAAAGCGAGTGGGTCAACCCGAACACCTTCTGACTGAGATATGTCCCGGGTACGACTCCCCGTTAGTGAATGATCACGTCCAGGTGAATGAGTGGAAGCGTCACTGCTTGATGAGTTAGCATTATTCCTAGCATTCGCGCGTATATTTACACGAGCTCTCGGGTTTCGGCCTGTACCACGGCCTCTCCCCCCGCATCCTCTGCCAGCTCTTTCCATACTGAAGTGGAAAGTCATATGATAATTATATATCTCGCATGAATATCACATTATGATTATATTATGAAATGATAAAAATGAGCATACGCGCTCAAACACAATGATTACATGAATGATCAACTGAAGTGACGTGATTATCTGATGAAATTCTTGAAATGAATATCTTGAACAAGTTAACAAAATTAATGATATGATCCTCAAGATCAACAACTGAACAATGAAATGAACTCAGTGATTAATGAATTTACATGATCAACTTGATTACCAATGAAAATGTTAAATGAGGAAATCTTACTGTTCTTTGGTCTGAAGGGCTCGGCTCTTGCACAGGTCACACGTGACGCGAAAGTCTAATGATACTAGTCTGATGAGCGATGATTTCAAATGAGACATGACTCGGAAGGTAGTATTCAAAACCACGCTCCGATACCAACTCTGTAACACCCTAAACTAGGCAGATATTATAGTGTCGTGGACCCCCGACTGGGACCCACCAAGCGAATGAAAATTAATGATTTAAATAATATAATAGCAGTACCGAACCACATTATATTATCAAATACTCCGATGAGGAGCTTAATTACAATACACCAGGACAATACCGAATACTAGTATACTTTATATGAAGATAAAATACACCACCCTGAATGAATAAACATTCCAAACGGAATTCTGCAGCGGAAATACAAATGAAGAAAACAAGGATGACTGAAGGGACTGGGGCCCCTACTAGTATCACTGGGACTCCTCGCCGTCAATGTGCTCTTACCGTGCTTTTGCCTTGCCATGACCTGAAAAACAATATCCCCCAACGGGGTCAGTTACACAGAACAACAATCCTCAAGAGTTGAATAAACACAATCCTGTTGAAAACATACGCAATCAAACATGCTATATGAATCAACTAACAGTACGGCTCAAAGAATGGCGCCACACTACGCCCGGGATGGAAATGTGTGCGTGCACAAGCCACCAACGAGTATCGATCGAATACACGTGTGGTCTTGTACCTAATCAGTCTCACGAAGCAATCGACTCGTGTGCACAGTCCAATGTGAGGCCAACAACCAACACAAAACTTAAATGTGCCCGACATGAAAATCCTACACATACCAACCGGCACGCCAGTATGACCCGGAATACCACGATATAACAAAAGTGACATCGAAAATCAATAATGACTCACCAAGATGAAATGATAGTGAAATGAATGATAGCTCAATGAAATGATTGGAAACCGTCGTTCCTCGTGAATGAAGTGATTAAGTGACAATTACAATTCTCAATACGGTTAGTACTTTATGAATGAATTATGATTATGAATGAACAACAACGAAAGGAATGAATATCCTTTTAACCGAGTAAGAATTAACTTACACAACACCGATGAAGAATGTCCGTCCACGAACAACGTCCGAAATGAAATGTCGGTCGCTCGAACAACCTTGAATAACACAATTACCAATAATCCGTTCAATATACACATCAAACACGATTATAACCAACTGAAACATCGATACAACAATATCCAAACTCATAGATGCACTATAACGAATACGTTGTAAATATTCTTCCCGTTGGTTACAACCAAACCCAAATTATCGAAACCAACTTTCAAATGATCGATTCAAACCAGCAAAACAATATCCATGGCATCAATAATCCAATAGGAATGCACAATTCAAGATTACAACAACATCAATCGGAAAATCCCCGAATTAACCAAAGTCAACCCCCAAAGGTTCTTGAAATAATTACAAAAATAGCCAATAAATCCGTAGGAATACATTCATCCAAGGTAGATCATCCATATCTAACATATTCCAACAACAATCCAAGCTTACACGAAGAAATCGGAAGGAAAAACCCAAAAATACGAAATTCTAGATCCAAGAGATTAATACCTTTATTTGATGTGATAAGGATGATGAAATGATGATTAATCCGAATGGTAAGCTTGAAGATAATAATTGATGATAACACCTCGAAGAACACTTTCCAAATCGCCCGGAATCGCCCAAAATCGTCGAAGAAACGAAGAGATATGACAAATGATGAAGAAAGGACTGAAATGTCCTATATGTAGCAACATCAGTTAGCGTGCGCTAGCTCCTGTGCTTAGCGTGCGCTAACGAGTGTACTGGGTAGTCCAGTACCCTCTGTTTGCAACAGTAGCGTGCGCTACGTACCTTTTTTAGCGTGCGCTACAACCATGTAATTAGCGTGCGTTAACACCAATGGTTAGCGTGCGCTAACGAATTATCTGATGCCCAGTACTGGAGTCCAGAAACTCCTGCTCTCTGATCTGATCTCGGTAGCGCGCGCTACACACAATATTCAGCGTGCGCTACTACACCGTTTGCGTACGCTAGGACCACTCATAGCGTGCGCTATGCATTTATCCAATGCAGTCCAGTAGCCACTGGACTCTGCCTGATCCGTCCTTAGCGCGCTCTTTGCCGGCTGCATAGCGTGCGCTACTCCGACCTACTAGCGCGCGCTACTTACCATTCGTAGCGTGCTCTACTTATAACCCAACTGCAGTCCAGTGCCTACTGGACTGCCTGCTTGAAATAAACTAGCGTGCGCTAGTGTTGAGAGGTGGCGTGCGCTACCCGTACTCAATTAGCGCACGCTAAAGAGAGTACGTAGCGTGCGCTACTCCTCACACACAGCACCCTATGAAAATGACAACGATGATAAACATCGCACGATTCTCCAACTAGATTGATGATGAATGACGATTGATACACGATACAATTACTCTGAATGATGAATACAATGATTGAATAAGAGTGACAAAAGATCATTAATGAGTGAAAATTACTGAGTGACAATTACATAATGATAAGCACTAAATGATAATGACTGAATTACCACCGGGTATTACAGAGGCAATATATGTACACACATATTATCAAGCGCAACTTCAACACCAAACATATCCATAGGATTCACACATTCATTTATGAAAACACACCAATCACAAAATGCACACGGGCTTGAAAGGGAGTTTTTAACGCGGCTAAGCCATATCCTTTGAAAGTTTATTTCAAACAACCAAACGAACACATTTAGATGATCACCTATTATCATATTCACAAAACAAGACATGTATGAACAAGGTACTTGCCTCGAATAATCACAAACGCGGAGAATCGATCGAAGTGAGGAAACCCGAACCGTCTACGAACCCGCTGACTCCACCGAACGACAACCCACGACAATAAACTACAAACGACAACAATAACAATGAAAATGAATTCCATAGTACGACACAAATCCGCCGAATTAAAGGAACAAACGACGAAAGTTCAAGGGTTTCCCCCAAAACGGCCAAAAACACGAATCGACCTGACAAAAACATGAAAACGGAATTCCAACCCATGGGATATGATCAACACGACTAGATGATGACAATAGAACCAACAATCTCGGATTAAAATCATGAAATCGAGACAAACCCAAAATATCTCAAATAGGGTTCTAAAACCTTACCTTGATTCGGAGAAGAATGAAGGCTAGATGATGATGAACACGAAGAAGACCCACCGACATGATTACTATCATCAAAGGTCAATAAAAGCTCGTCCAAATCCACCCCAAATCGCCAAGAACGCAGCAAATGAGAAGGGAGGAAGGACATGACCCGAAATCGGTCAACCCTCAAATATATATACCTGCACGAGGCTAACGTACGTAAGCAATAAGCCTTAACGTGCGTTAGTGAGGTTACGTGCGTAAGGTACAAGACCTTACGTACGTGTCATCCAGACTCTACTGCCCGAAATCCTGAACACTATAACATACGTAATGAAAGATGCAATACGTACGTAAGAAAGGCATCGATAGCGTACTCTACACATGAAGAATAGCGTGCGTTAATCATCTGGCAGTACAGAACAGCTGCCAGGTGTTAAATTCAGAAAGGATCGCGGAACGCGAAGAACATGAATTACTACGGTCGAACAAGACGAGTAGTACAACAATAAAAACAATAGCTTAAGCTTAAAACAAACACATGATCCCGACACCCCGGAGGTAGGTAAAAGCGAGTACGAAAACAAGTACCCAAAACTTTGGGAAATTACAAAACGGCCAAAACGTCCGAAAAATCACAATACGACAACGTATAACCAAATTGAAGCTCACAATACGTATAACAATGTTAAATGAACTTACGAGAAACCCGAAACAACAGTTTCGAATGAGCTTCGCAAGAATCAAACTCAAGCGCGGAAAAGTCACCTAAGAACACGGAACTCAACAAAACGACACAGAAATGAACTCGGATGTCAAAAAGTGTAGAATTAATCATTCTCGGAATGACAAAACCGTCACAAGCGAGTCGTCAAAATGGACTCCCGCCAAAAAGAAAAGAAAATTACCGGAAATCGAATTTGCGGATATTACATACTACCCTCCTAAAAAGAAGTTCCGTCCCGAAACTTAAAACAAGTAGGGAAGCAATACCCCGCCAGGAACCACTCAACGAGGTAGACAAGAACCGTAAGACTTACGCCCATCGGCGAAACATCACAAGAAACGCAGAGAAACATATAGCATGAAATCACGCTCAATGTCAACCATCACAAGGTCACAGGCGGAGACATAATAAAACCAACAAGTGACGAGTGTCATCAAACAAATAGTACAATCAAGTCAACTATCTGAATAATCACAAAACAGGAGGTACTTAATACAAGAAAATATGCCCAATCAACAAAATAGAAAATAAACGCAAAACGATCCATAAGGACAACCACAAACAATTCGGACTACGCCGAAATCCTCAAAAACCACACTAGGTATCTCTGTGTACTTTTGGAGCACGGACGCAACCCCGATCCCCAAACCTCTCAGCTACCGTCTCGCAATGCACGGCTCGGTGACCCGCCTGACCACACTCGAAGCAGTTGACTAACGGTGAACGACAATTCTTTGCGGTATGGCCTACTCGACTACAGTTATAATCTGTCTTCGTGCTGTTCACATTACTAATTGCAGGGGTACTACTCCTCTGATCACGCGATCGAGGAACCTTCTTAGGATGACAAAATGAAGTCCCAACCTCAGGGGGGGCCACTCCCCTGATTTCCTGAAAAGTTCCCAATAGTTTTCTGTTTCTTCGATTCAGACATATTCTCGGTCGATAATATAGATAACTCATAGGCTAACGCCCTATTCTGATACTCTCTCAATGAAGTACAAGTGAGACCCGCCATGTACTGACGAATCTCAGGCCTCATTCTCCTACTAAAATGACAGATCTTATCTTTCTCTGTCCTTACCTGGTCCTGCACATATCTGAGCTGTTTGCCGAAATCAATAATAGCTTGAGACAGCGGTACATCTTGTAGTTTCGCCGAAAAGAATTCATTCATCCTCTGATTCCTGATCGGTTCCGGACAAAACTCATCTCTCATGAATCTCTGGAACTCTGCCCACGTGACAATACGTTCTCGAGGCTTAACAACCTTCCACCAAGTAGCGGCATCCTTGTCAACAAGATACTGAACGACTGGCAACTTACTCTCTTCTAGACAATCAACTACCTCGAATATCTTTTCCAACTGGAAAAGCCAACCATCCCAGCCCAATGCATCTGCGGCACCAGCGAAATGAGGGGGATTCATACGAACCACTTCTCGAAGCCATTGATTTGCACCAATGTTCTGGGTCACATCTATATTATGCTAAACTGCCTGAGTCAACTAAGTCATCTGTGTAGCTATCTGCTGCAAAATAGTAGCAACACCGACACCAACACCATCACCGGCAGCATGATCCCGATCACGCGTCTGATCACCACGACCACGACCTCTGCCCCTCGGAATGCTGAATAAGTAATCACTCAGCACAACAGAAAATCATAACACATGATGCATACAACGATTACCATCGTAAGGCAACACACACACACATGAAAATGACAGCAATGACGTCATCGTTCGACAATTTCAATGGCTCGAATGATAACCAGCACATAGTTACAAAACATCATGAAACAGTCATAGATGTACACAATCATACAAACCCAAGCTCTAACAGCTCGCATGGGTGCGATAACACGTAAATCACCACGAAGCGACAATATTCGATACCAATATCACACCTCTCACAGAGGGCTAACACAACAAATGCGTGGCGAACGACTCAACGCTCACATCATCAATTCAATCACAACTCGGAGGTCTAACACCCTAACGACAATGCTAACACCATACACACGTTCCCTGACCGCAAACAGGAATGATAGGTTTTAAAAATGAAAACCACCATTTTGAAAATAATTTTGGAAATACTAGTTGATCTTGAGGACCATATTTCGAAAAGTAATACAAACATCGTTATCGAGACTTTTAAAAATCGACTTGCGTTTGATAAAAATGAGGACGTCTTTCTTTTAATTAAAACTTTCATAAATATTCGACCTTCGGGTCTAAGCACATGCGTTTCTAAGTTACTGATAATATCTCAAAATATTTTGGTCCTCAAAATAGAAGAATTTTGAAACATATAGTTGCGCTAGTAGGCAGCTTGAAAATATAATCCATTTTAAAAGTACGTCTCGAAATTTATTCTCTAAGATACTCGAGGTTTTCAAAAATCCATTAGGCTAGAATGTCCAAAACTCATGCGTATCAGCATTCGGTTACACATCTCATAGCACACGTGTAAAGTCGTTCAAGTTCAACGCAAGACATGTCTCTTCCCTAAAAACAAACAGTCAAAACACAGTTCAAACTTTCCTAGAACCGATGCTAAACCACTAGTCCCGCTCGAGGCCTCTAATGACCCTCCCGAGCTGGCTAGCGAACCCAACTCTTGAATCTAGAGTGAAGTCATAGATTCCCTCAGGGCCCCGTTGGACCCTCCCGAGGTGAGCAAAGCAGACACAAATACATCACCATTCCATGTTAAGCATAAAAGTTTCCATAAGTACTTGAAAAACGAGCAAATCATTTTGAAAATCATTAGCAGCGGACAAAAACAACAGTCGAAAAGACATGAACAGTGACAACACTCCTCATATAAATAAAATATAAGAGTCGAATAAACACATATCACGAAACCAAAAATCTACATATGGATTCCATCACTTAACAAATAATCATACAAGTAACTCGTGTCACACGAGGCACAACACAAAGAAGGGAGACTTACATCCACAGGTCGTACGAAGATGATAATCGCCCCACGATACTAATCACGACCAACCAACTCAGACAACGCGTCGCGACACGACTCAGTCAGACAAAATCCGACGAAACAAGACTCAACAGACACAACTTAACCCAACAGCCTAGGTTTCCACAACCTGTCTCTAATACCATTTATGTAACACCCCCAATCCGCTCAGGGATATTACACTGTAGAACCTTTCATCAAGGATCTACCAGGCTGGTAACAAAATCAAACATCTCAACAACGCCTTTAAGGCAAAAATGACTCAGTAGACCGATTTGGTCTTTCAATTAATACGTACAACTCAATCTAAATACATGTCCACGCAGGGATCAAATACAACACACTCCCATACAATGGGGAAAGAATACTGCAGCGAAAATAAAGTACAACTGAACTAATATAATAATGTACGGGTCCTCGTGTGATTAGTATCGATCATCTTTCATCATCCTTCATGCTGACCCTGTGCTATGCTCCCCAAGACCTGAATCCAATACAGACATCTACCCCCCGATTACTCGGGGGTTAGCAAAATTCCACTATTTTGCTAGTGCAGGTACGAAGTGCAAAATACGAGTCATACAAATCATATTCCGAGAATAATAATAACCAAGAATCCTCAAAGATTCAAAAACAATGAAAATACTTCCCGAGGCAAGAGTTTGGGTAATTCCAAAATCAAAAAATCACAATTCAAGGGAAACAATTTATAAAAGGGTTTAAAATGACATTGGGAGTTTTAACAGAAACCGTTCAAGATTATTGAATCCTTCTTTTTCCAAAACCAACAGGGGTCACAGCCCAAAGATTTGCTTTCACAAAGAAAAAATCAACAACAATTCATAGAGTCAAAACCCACGTCACGTGTCCTCGACGGACATAAAGTCAACAAAATATAACCACCCAAGATACGAAATCTCGGTAACACATCCAAGGTACTCGGTCTGGTAAAACACATCCAGATTCATATATCACACGGTGAACACATGCCACGTCATCTCACGGTTGGATCAATCACTTGTTGTCTCCTGAACACATGATCACAAGTCATGTGTCACCATAGGTTTTCTTACACCACCGTGATCACTTGCCATGTCATCTCACGGTTGGATCAATCACTTGTTGTCTCCTGACCCCATGATCGCAAGTCATGTGTCACCGTAGGTATCTTGTGTAATGCCCGGATAATTAAGGTGTATTTATCTTGTATTCGATCTTGTAAGATTCGACTTTGTGACATATTAATCGATGATCAGTTTCCCGTATTCATATCCCTATGTTTTTGTATTCCTTTCCCATGCATGCATGCATAATCCTGCACGTCTTAACGTACGCTAAAGGATGACCATAATGTACGCTACGACTGTAGTATAATGTACGTTACAAGTGTAGCTTTACGTACGTAAACATAGTCAACTCGGAATCAGACAAGGGTCGGCGTGTGGGGCCTGACGAAGATGCGAGGAGATCACTCGCATGAACCTGGACGGCTTTCCAGCTATGCAAGTCAACGGACTTAACGTACGCTAAGGGGTAGTTTTAACGTATGCTAAGGTGTAGTTTTAACGTACGTAAAACCTTTATGCTAACGTACGTAAGCCAATACCAGGAATAGTCCAGTGAGCTCTGGACAGACGTTAACGTACGCTAATGTTCGAGTATAGCGTACGCTAATAAGGTTACGTACGTAATAGACTTCTGGTAACGTACGTAATGGCTCATAATTCTATTTATAGAACTCGACCCCACTTCATTTCTCACTTCTACCTTGGCCGATTTTCATGCTCTGAAGATTATCCCTCACCATATACCTCTCATATCATCATCCTAGCTCGAGTTTGGAGATCATAGACCATTGGGGATTGGTGTTAAAGCTCTCGGTGTTGAGTTTCTTCAAGTTTCTCCTTGTTCTTCACCATTTTGAGGTAGGTGATTCTTCACCAACTGGATTACGTATTCTTAGGGATGTTTTGAGCATGTTTTGAGATTATCAATTCAGTTATATTCAGGCATAGTCGAACATCATGTTCACTACACCATAGATTGCATACAGCAACGTGTAAAATACGTTGCAATATGCCCTAAATTCATTGCAATAGGGCCTATTGCAACGATTATGCAAAAATCAAGCGTGCACTTTGCTCTGGTTGCCATAGGGCCCTTATGGCAACAAATTTGGTACATATTGCAACGGCATATTATCGTTGCAAATATAGTACATGGCAACGATTTAACGGCTATAGCAACATGTTTAACACCATTGCAATATCTTGGACTACCTATGGCAACATTTTTTTGCAACGATTTTTTTGTGTTAATTGTTGCAATACATGGATTCAGGCAACCCTAAGGCAACATATATATGCCCAATTGCAACGTATTTAGAATCAAGTGCAATCTAATTTTATTAATGAATATGACATATATGGCAACATTTAAGCTTCTATTGCAATGCTAAATAAAAAAACTGGCATGACCATTAAATTTATTTCAATTGGTATATCGTAACATCAATCCAATCGAGCAATATTACTGCTGTTCCAACATCAATAAATTCACTCAGACTAAGTTTAGGAAAATGACCAAGTTGAAGTAAAATAACTAAGTTCAAGTGACACACAATCTAACTTAGTAATACGTAGACCAATATCCTAGTTAAACATTATATAAACATCTCTTATTCCTCTTCCTATTCCTCTTCCTCTTCATCTTCATCTTCATTTATCTTCATCTTCATCCGTCTCATCTCCGTCCTCAATAGAAGTAGTAGCACATCTAAATCCTTCTCTGAATCATTATGGACTTCTCCCAATCTGAAATTAGAAAAAAAAAAGTTAGCTCATCACAAAGTAGATTAAATAATGCAATGGCTTCAAAGAGATATAATTGCCCTTGACAAAATCAAAACAACGCCTTGTGATACTCTATATTGATATTCTTTTACCTTGTGAAATTTTCCGTTGAATCCGACTCATGTGAAGCATTACACAAACTATTACGGAGACCGCTTTCATAATGCAGTTGCATTTCCTTCACTTGGTTCAGCCAACTTTCCTGATAACAACAATAGAAAGGAATATGCTTAGCTACACCACTTTACAAAACGGTAATCGGTAAACGAAAAAGAAAAAAATAGAAAAAGAAAAGAAGTGATCGAACGGGAGAGACGATGAAATTAATGTAAAACCCGGACTAAAAGTAGTTTATAACCCACCAGATGAGACTCTTCTTCGGAAAGCCCTTCATCCATCTGGCGAAACATGGTGCTCCATCTAGCAGCATGCTGTGAATCTCCTCTAGGTTGGATGAGAATTCCCTAGACATTAAATCGGGTCATTCTGTTGTAATAACAGCCCGGACTCTTCGCTTACTGCGTCTTGAAACTGATAAATGAGAGAAAATAACTGAATTCATTCTCACATTCTTGAAACCATCACAAAACTCTCAGGCGCCAAATTCATGATAGTAAGTGCGTAGCAATAATATGGATGTCAATCAAATAGACTAAAATACAAATGAGTCCACATAAGATCAAACTACTGCTTTAACGAAGGATATGTTATTTCCAGTGTGAAAGGAGATAACCAGCGAGTCCTTAATAAAACTATAAAGTGAGGCGGCAAATTACCTGAGCATGGTGGAGATACACATGGTAAAACATGTAAAAAACAAAAGGATTCTTGCCACCTGCATTAACAATATTTAACTTCAGAAAACATAAAAGAAGACGTGTAATCGCCGTAAATCATGATGATGTCCCACTACCAAGGTAATTACAATGAAAACAAAATAATATGTAATTTTTTATATAATACCGGTGTCATGTTCATACGTTGTTCCAACCGAATAAATCTTATACTATATAAAGTATAGTCATCAAAGCACCATAAGTGAGAGAAAAGATGTAGATTACGCACCAACCAACCAAAAATATCACAACACCATTGATCGGATAAGCATTGGATCTCTTCAATCCAGATATATCAAGATACATGCAGATTGCGATAGAATTATCGTTATAACATTTGTCGATATGACATAGGTGTTCCGTCCACAATCGATAACATACCATCTCATATTGATCTACGTGTTGTCACCTCAGATATCAAGACCATGAAAGTGTAAAGCTGCCCCTCCCCGGTTAACATGGAATATGCTACTGCAATTCCCGAAAGAGAGTGATGGACAATCTGAAAATCCAAAAGAAACCTAACTGTTACAGTCTAGACAGTGCATTTTTTAAAAAAATGACACTCCACAATTCCTTTATCAAACAGAAGAAAAACGAAAGTCTTCCTTTTAAAAACGGAAGGAAACTGGCAAAATATACTACAAAAATAAGACTGCTGGACATGTGGAGCTACTATTTTACGGAAGATAGAGTGACAATATCAGTCTAATCCCTACTCCAACTTAAGAGAATGACTACTTATGTGGAACTTACAGAAGCATCACATCCGTAAAATAGCACCATATACACTTGAATCAGTAAAGATTACTCAAAAACCTAACCATCATAGTCATATTTTGCTGCCCATAAGAACCTCTCTGGATCAATATAGGACCACAGGACCAACATAAACAGAGGCATGCTAAGTTTCTAACAGTTGACTTACATACTCTATTCCACCCAAAGAAGGATACAGCCAACAAATCATTCCAAGATCTGAAATGAAGTAGCCAACTGATATCTGCCAAAATTCAGAAGACCAAAGAGAAAAAGTGAATACCATGAGCACCCATCACCACAAAAATTATCAATAAGTTAAGATAAAACTAGAATATAAGAACTTAGTGCAGGAAATCTCGGCAAAGATGCTTGATTATCTTTGAGGGCCTCACATAGCCATCACATCTTATGGTGTTACTCTAGAGTGTGTGTGCGTGTGTGTGTGTCCTTTTTTCATGACTAGAACTGTCTTAGACTCTTAGATATGCAAGATTATAATTTATAATGGTGATCCTATCCTCTTTGGTTGTCCAGAATAAGAATATACTAATCTCAGTAACTTCAAAAGACGAAGACACAAAATGAGAACAGTGGAAATGAAAACTACTCCGTGATTCCAGTTGGCAACATGGCTAATTCACATTACTTCCCAGCCATGATACAATAGAACCACAAATTTTTAATGATCACGTGCAACCTTTTCCTCATAAAGAAAAGAAATGATATCCAATCGATAAACATAACCAAGAATTGTATATAAAATTTGGTTGTCTTCCCGAGATATGTTGGGTAGATGATGCGAAAATATATGATGAAAAATGTCGAATTAGTCAATATAAAATGCCATTTGAATAGTGTACTCAAAGCACATCATCTTCCAAGAATTCAATTCGGGAAGATAGATCAAACGTACTCTAATGCAAAGGTGGAGAGAGGTGAATTTGAATGTAACCAGCCAGAATGGTGTGATCAGAGAAAAGATCGTAATGTAACACAAAGTACAAAGACATTGCCGAAATAAAAACTACATGAAGAGTGGAAACGCCACTGCAAGAGAATTCATTAAATATGTTAGTGCAGTATCATAAACTAAAAATGAATGGAAAAGATAAAATTATTAGCAAGTGGTTTACCGATTATTCCACTCAATTCTCTGAATCTTGGTAAGGTCATTATAACTTTGGAAATAAAAAGTGATGATGAGCTGAGTCAGATCATAGACCTGCCAGATGGCCAAAGAGTGAATAACGTTCAGTAAAGTCTCAGAAGACAACAGCTGAAAAAAAATATCAGTATGGACATCATGCATTTCATCAATATAGAGTGTCACTTTTTCATTGCCATATAAAAGATTGTACTTGCTACATGCAGTCCTCAACTAGAAAATGTATGACAGTTCCTAAATTATCAAATAAGACAGAATAGTAGGGGAGTACCAAATCAGATCACTATAATTCAACCATTTATCAACGAAGATGTTCAAATCTCTCAAGACAAATGATGATGCACAATTAGAAAGCAGATGAGAATGTTCAAGCTCAAACATACCAACTTGCACGTCAGCATGCTACCAAGAACAGAAGTGTACGGGATATAAGGATCAGCACCCCAGCCTGGTTTTGATAGGATTTTATGGCCAATACATTTCTCAAAGAACGCGTCATTATCCTTAGCTACTGGACCATGTACTTGATTCTCTTCTAGAACATGATAATTCCCAGACTTCCTGTAAACAAATTTGTAACACTCATGACACAAATGCTTTGGCTTAAGTCACCGAAGAGAAAATCTAGAGAAAGAAGTGAGCACCATATGGTGCTTAATGTAGATAATATTAAGCATGATAATTAAGAAGATTCTCAGAAGGTTAACCTATGGTTGCTTCACATGTACATTCGGAGAATGCAATCATAATAATACAGGGATATTGTACCATATCCTCATTCTCTTTGGATTGCATAATCATGCTAATATATTAAATGAGGTCAATGAGATTGTCAATACATGAATCTACAACAGAAAGTCTCATTACACTGATATATATATATATATCACCTGTGCTCAGACTAAGGAGGGATGAGTTCTCGCTTAAGAATACCTTTGCCATATGATTCAGTAAAAGTTCCTACAGAGACTCTCCATAGCTTTCTAGAAATACCGCCGCATCTTCTTCACTAAATGCAGAAGATTAACCATTATCCAATTATTGATAAAAAGAAGAGATGCCAAAAACCTAACAATTGCTAGATAACAAACAAATGGAATCAAAAGACGTAATCAAGGAATTATGTTTGGCTTGATAGAAACCTGAATTCATTGCGGCGAAGTTTGAGCATTTGAATTAATCTACAACCATTGGCAAGATACTCCAACCCCAAATCAGTCAAGTTGTTCAGGTTCGAAATGTTCAACGAACACAAATCAGCACAGCTTTTACCGATGGTTTTGAGAGAGATGGAGATAGGGAGAGAGATCAAAATTAAAATCAAATTAAAAACTTAAATTAAACAATAATAAACCCCCAATTACAAACAAACAAACATAAACCCCCAAACAAACTCGATTACATAGTTCGAATTTACACAAGAAACATAGGAACCCTAATTAAGAACACAAAAATAGAGCAATATAAGAAGAAGGAAGAAGCATTGGGCATGTAACAAACTCGATTCAAAACTACAAAAAAACAAAAAGGATTCTGGATCGATGATTTACCTTTATCGAGCTTTAATCTTCTTTGAGCTTGATTTACCCTCTTCAAGCTTGATTATTCGAGTTGATTTTGTCTGCGTGTGTTTGTGTTGTGTTGTGCCGTGTGGGTTCTGGCTTTTGTTTTTTCTTTTCTTTTTTCTTTTGTTATTTTTTGTAAGCCCGGGAAGAAATCCCGCTCACATTTTACAAGCCCGCCAACATTTGCCCCCAAAATGAATAGATACTGCAACGATTTTAAAAAGTATTGCAATAGAATGCATGATTTTAACTTTCTTAGATTTTTTCAATGGAATTGCAATGCTTTTCAAAAGCATTGCAATTTATGTGATTTGGTTTCTCAATGGCAATGGTTTTTAACAATTTTTTAGAAATGTGGTTGCAATAGGTAATCTATGGTGTAGTGGTTGTTAGAAGTATAATTTCGGTTATGTTTCGGCTCTTCTTCGTTGTTTAGAATATTAATTGAACCTTGTAGTGCTTGGACTCCTAAACATGGTATCATGAGGCTACGAACCTGATTATGGCAAGTTTATGGATATTATCAACTTCTTACATGATGAAATAATGCGTATTGGGACATTTAATGGATTGAACTTAGGATTTATTTCCTTGAAGAAGAAGATGATAATCAAGTGAACCTAGTAAATAAGTTCTTACGGTGTTCTTTGGGGTAATTCCGATATCTTGCTGCTTTGGATTTATGAAGAGTATGATTAGAATCATTGTAAGAAGAATTATCTTGTGGTATATTGAAGAATCCGACCGTAGGATGCATTTGATCTTAGATAGGATACTATGAGCTTTTGTTGGGTTAGTATCCTAATGTTGATTCAACTACGAAATGGTATAGGGCAGATTAGTAAGCTTGTATGATTGGGGATATTACGCCCCTTTTATGTTCTTATGATGATTAAAATGATTATCCGGAAACGTTAGTTATACCGGTGTTATTGTTGGTTGAAGGTTCGGGTTTTGGTGGATTGATTGAGTGAGAGTTCTTCGAGCTGGTTGAAGATTTCTTTTTCGTAGTAGCAACCCTTATCTCCATTTCTAAGGCAAGTATCGTATTTTTAATATTGGTTTAATATTGAGGATTTTGATAATACATATTGTTATTCATGTTGTTGGACATGAGGTCATTCCAGCTGAATTGTCATTATATCGTTATTGATTGATTTTATGTTCATGTGGATGGACATATCTATTTTTTTGCATATGTGTATGCATAGTTGTGTTCGTGTATGTTGTGTTGATCCTGTGAGATCACGTGATCCATGCTGAGGGCGCTGGATCGGATGTCCACTATGCGTTGGTCCGACGGGATCATCATGGGGATCTATGCTGAGGGCGCTGGATCGATGGATGGGTTTTCCACCATGTGTTGGTTCGATGGGATCATCATGGGAATCTATAATGAGGGCGCTGGATCGTTGGATTACCCTTTGGTTATGTTGATGGAATCATGTGAATTCGCATTGTTGGATTCCGGTAGCGGAAGTCCGTATTGTGTGTTTTATTATGCATTGTTGTTGCATATTCGATTTGTGTATTATGATACTTGTACTAGCATCGTTTTGCTAACCCCTTCGGGGGTGGACATTTGTTTTGATGTTCAGGTAGCCTAGGAGTGGGGAAACAGCCACAATACCGACATGACGACAAAGGGTCTCAGTGATGTTAATTGTCGTTACCTTGTCTTTCTGGTTTACTTTCAGTACTCGAGTACGCGTGTCTTATTGATGTCTTGAGACGGTTGTAATAATGGACTCATTTGAACTATTAGAACTGGTTTTGTATTTTGAATTTTCATGGTACTGTTATATTATTTCTACATTTTTTAAATTAGCCTGGTAAACTTTTATAAAAAGGGTTTACGGCGCTGTAATTATTCCGAATATCTCGGGGTGTTACAGAATATGGTATCGGAGCTAAGATTCATGGATATCTTGGCAGTCGAGTTTAGTTGGGTCCGTTTACGTTATTTGATTTATGGGTTGTTTGTAACATCACTGCTCAGCCAGCGTCGTCATGTAGGCCGTGGTTGTAAGTCTCCTAATCTCTTATACTACCGTTTTACTTAATTTCTGTTTTATGAATATTGATGGACTTTCTTTTAGAAAATTTTGCCCTGGATATTGAGTAATTGTATTTACAGTATGTTGAGGGGAGGTCGTGGACGCGGACGCGGACGTGGTAATGCAAGACAGGAGGATTCGGCGACTACTCCAGAATTATCGGCTAGTCGAACCGATTCCCATTCTGACAACAGGGATCAGCAAATGATAACGCAAACCCTAACATGCCAGGGGTGCTTCAGCAGGTGGTCACTCAGATGACCCAGTTCGCTCAAGTGGTTGACCGCATGCAGACCGCGATGGGCCAGCAGTGCAACAAGGATAATCGGGGAGACAAGTGGCTTATGGAGGTGGTAAAATTGCACCCGCAAAAATTTGATGGTTCTGCTGAGATGACTGCTTGGGATCACTGGCTGAAGGAATTGGAGAAGATATTTGCAGGAATCAACTGTCCTGATGACCGAAAAGTTCCTATCGCCCAGTATTTTACGGCCGGGAAGCTTTCGTGGTGGGAGGTCATTCGACACGAGGATCATAATCTTGTTGGATGGAATTCAGATTAATGATGGAAGCACAATATTGTCCTCGTCCCGTTAGAGAGGCTAGAGTCCGAGAGTTTTTCTCCCCATAGAGTTCGGAGGCATCTGTTACAGATATAATCAAGACTTTTAATCACCAGCTGACTTGTGTGCGACACTTGATCAGGACCGAGGCAGAAAGGATTTTCCATTTCTACATGCGGATGAAACCCGAGATTCAGCAATATATGTTCGGATTTCAATGTGCTACCTTGCGACAGTATCAGGACAAAGCATTAGCCTACGACATGAAAGAGGCAGCGGTGGAGAAATCGATGGAGGCAAAGAAGCAGAAAGTGTCTGGCAACTTCTCGGAGAACAAGAGTGGTGGGACCCGCAAGGGCTAGTCTTCATTTCATTCATCCAGGAGACCCCCACATCCTTCCCGAGGTGGAAAGAAGTTCCGAACAGCATCAACAATTTCAGACGCAGCGAAGAAATGTTATAACTGTGGTAAATCAGGGCATGTCCGGCGTGATTGCTACGCACCTTATGTGACCTGTTTCGAGTGCGGACAGGAAGGCCATCATGCGACTTTTTGTGGAAATGTGACTAGATCTATTGGTACTCACACTCCTGCACCGGTTCCGAAAGAGGCAAGTGTGAACCAGACACAACAAAGTGGATTCCAGCAGCAGAATGTTGGGAAAAGAGAGGCGTCCAGTGCTGGGTCCGTTCCTCCGCGCCTTTACGAGATGAGGAGGTCAGACGATCAAAACACCGTTGTTGCATCAGGTACAATTCAGATCCTTTTGCAACCAGTTAGTGTCTTATTCGATTCAGAAGCTACGCATTCTTTCATATCATTGAACTGTATTAATCGTTTGAAAATCTCGTGTTTGTATAATTGTGAGCCTTATGTTGTGGGATTACCGAGCGGAGAGAGAATTGTGGGAACCCTAGAAACTAGAGATTTTCCAGTGTCTATAAGAGGGAAAGATTGGCCATCAAATCTTATTGTAGTCGACATCCATGGTGACGATCTAATTCTCGGAGACGATTGGCTCAACCGTTATGGGGCTATTTTAAATTACCGAAAGAGAGTCATTTGTATCATTGCTGATGACGGATATGAACATTTATTCAAAGGATGGAGACCGGGAAGCTCAGGAAAATTGATCAAAGCCATGAAAGTAGTGAAATTACTGAAGCAGGGTTGTCACGGATTGTGGTGTTATGCCATGAAGAAAGAAGGAGTAGAAATCTCATCTATTCCAGTTGTGAACGAATTCTCAGATGTATTCCCTGACGAACTACCTGGGTTACCTCCGCGGAGAGAAGTAGAGTTCAATATCGAATTAGAGCCTGGAGCCGCTCCTATTTCCAGAGCACTATACCGTATGGCGCCAACCGAGATGTATGAACTAAAGAAGCAGCTGGAGGAATTATTGCAGAAGGGTTACATTCAACCTAGCGTTTCTCCTTGGAGAGCACCCGTTCTTTTTGTCCGGAAGAAAGATGGATCCCTCCGATTATGTATTGATTACAGAGAGCTAAACAAGGTGACGATCAAGAACAAGTATCATATACCGCGGATCGACGACTTGTTTGACCAACTGCAGGGGGCCAGAATATTCTCGAAGATTGACTTGCGATCAGGATACCATCAGTTGAGAATTAAGGAATCGGATATACCGAAATCTGCTTTCAGATCCCGATACGGGCACTATGAGTTCGTGGTGATGCCATTCGGACTTACCAATGCTCCTGTAGTATTCATGCAATTGATGAATCGAGTATTCTTAGAATACTTGGATAAATTTGTGGTCGTTTTCATCGATGACATCTTGATCTATTCTAAAGACACAGAGGAACATGCAGAGCATTTGCGTATCGTTTTGAGCACTTTGAGGAATGAACAGCTTTATGTGAAAATTTCTAAATGCGAGTTCTGGCTTAAGGAAGTAACCTTCCTTTGGCATGTGATATCAGCTGACGGAGTTCAGGTAGATCCGAAGAAAGTCGAAGAAATCTTGGAATGGGAATCTCCTAGTAATGTGAAAGAAGTCCGAAGTTTCTTAGGACTTGCTGGATACTATTGCCGTTTTGTTGAAGGATTTTCCAAAATTGCTCGTTCGCTTACTCAGCTGTTGCAGAAGACTCAGAAATTCCTGTGGAATGAGAAGTGCCAGGCTAGGTTTGATGAACTTAAGAGAAGACTGACGACAGCACCTATACTAGCGTTACCAGATGGAACCGAGGGATTCATGATATACAGCGACGCTTCAAATCAGGGTCTGGGATGTGTGTTGATGCAAAAGGATAGGGTGATTGCCTATGCCTCTCGACATTTGAAACCATATGAAGTTAATTACCCGACTCATGATCTGGAGTTAGCAGCTGTAGTCTTTGCTTTGAAAATTTGGCGACATTATTTGTACGGCACTCATTGTTAGATCTTCACAGACCATAAGAGCCTTAAGGATATTTTCAGTCAGAAGGAATTAAATATGAGGCAGAGAAGGTGGCTGGAATTAATCAAGGATTACGACCTGGAGATTCTTTATCATCCAGGCAAAGCAAATGTGGTAGCTGATGCACTGAGCCGCAAACCTATTTCTCTTCGAGTGTTGGAAGCATCTACATCCCAAACCAGCATTCAACGAGAACTGATCCGCGAAGGGATTGAAGTATGGTCACAAGGAGTCCAAGGGCAACTATACGTGATGGAACTAACTTCGTCACTGGTCGAGGAAATCAAATCTAAGCAGTTGAATGATTCTCTGATTCTTCGGTTATGTGACGAAGCAAAGAAAGGGAAAGCCCCAGGATTCGTGATACAAGATGATGGAGTTCTGAGATTCCGGAATTGACTGTGCGTTCCCGATGATGTTTTGAGGCAGACAATTCTGAAGGAAGCTCACAGCGCGCCCTATTCTATTCACCCGGGCACCAGTAAGATGTATAAGGATCTAAAACAAATTTTCTGGTGGGGAAATATGAAGAAGGACGTAGCTAAATATGTTTCGAAATGTTTAACCTGTCAGCATGTTAAGATTGAACATCAGCGGCCTGCCGGGATGTTAAAGCCACTTCCGATCCCTAAGTGGAAGTGGGAGGATATATCGATGGAATTCATCACCAATATGCCAAGGACCAAGACGGGAATGAATATGATTTGGGTTGTAGTTGATCGCCTAACCAAGTCAGCTCGTTTCCTAGAAATTAAAGACACTTGGGGACCCGAGAAATTAGCACGAGTGTTTATTGCGGAAATAGTTCGATTGCATGGTACTCTGAAGACCATTATTTCGGATCGAGATGGTCGCTTTGTGTCGCATTTTTGGAAGGCAGTTTATAAGGCCTTGGGAACCGAGCTGAACTTTAGCACGGCCTATCATCCTCAGACGGACGGTCAGTCCGAGAGAACTATACAGACAGTAGAGGATATGCTTAGAGCTTGTGCCTTAGATTGGTCAACCGATTGGGAGGTTCATTTTCCATTGATTGAATTCACCTATAACAATAGTTGGCATGCTTCCATTAAGATGGCACCGTTTGAAGTTGTATGGGAGAAGATGCCGATCGCCCCTGTATTGGGATGATTCTTCCGACTTAATCGGGACGGAACCAGAATTGATAGTTCAGACGCAAGAGAAGGTAACCCTGATTCGCGAAAGGCTGTTGACTGCCCAGAGTCGACAGAAGTCTTATGCAGATGTGCGCCGTCGCCCGTTGGAGTTTGAGATTGGGGACCATGTATTATTGAAGGTTTCTCCTACTCGGGGAATTTTCCGATGTGGAATGAAAGAAAAGCTGAGTCCGAGATATATTAGGCCATTCGAGATCCTTGAAAGAGTTGGGGAATTGGCATACAGGTTGGCTTTACCGCCATCACTGATTCACGTTCATAATGTATTCAACGTATGCCAATTGAGGAAATATGTACCGGATCCCAGTCATATCATTAATTTTGGCAAGATTGAAATGATGACTCGTTCGAAGAAAAGCCAATCAAGATACTTGAGAGTCGAGTCAAGCAATTGAGGAATAAACCGATCTCCTTGGTAAAAGTTCAGTGGTCTCGACATGGAGTCGAAGAAGAAACTTGGGAGACTGAAGATAGTATGAAGTCGAGTTACCGGGAATTGTTTTCGTTTTCTGTTTCGGGCCGAAACTTTTTTTTATAGGGGTAGTATGTAATGCCCGGATAATTAAGGTGTATTTATCCTTTATTCGATCTTGTAAGATTCGACTTTGTGACATATTAATCGATGATCAGTTTCCCGTATTCGTATCCCTACGTTTTTGTATTCCTTTCCCATGCATGCATGCATAATCCTGTACGTTTTCACGTACGCTAAAGGATGACCATAACGTACGCTACGGCTATAGTATAACGTACGTTACAGGTATAGCTTAACGTACGTAAACATAGTCAACTCGGAATCAGACAAGGGTCGGTGTGTGGGACCTGACGAAGATGCAAGGAGATCACTCGCATGAACCTGGACGGCTTTCCGGCTATGCAAGTCAACGGACTTGACGTACGCTAAGGGGTAGTTTTAACGTACGCTAAGGTGTAGTTTTAACGTACGTAAAACCTTTAAGCTAACGTATGTAAGCCAATACCAGAAACAGTCTAGTGAGCTCTGGCCAGGCGTTAACGTACGCTAATGTTCGAGTATAGCGTACGCTAATAAGGTTACGTACGTAATAGACTTCTGGTAACGTACGTAATGGCTCATAATTCTATTTATAGAACTCGACCCCCACTTCATTTCTCACTTCTACCTTGGCCGATTTTCATGCTCTGAAGATTATCCCTCACCATATACCTCTCATATCATCATCCTAGCTCAAGTTTGAAGATCATAGACCATTGGGGATTGGTGTTCAAGCTCTCGGTGTTGAGTTTCTTCAAGTTTCTCCTTGTTCTTCACCATTTTGAGGTAGGTGATTCTTCACCAACTGGATTATGTATTCTTAGGGATGTTTTGAGCATGTTTTGAGATTATCAATTTAGTTATATTCAGGCATAGTCGAACATCATGTTGTTAGAAGTATAATTTCGGTTATGTTTCGGCTCTTCTTCGTTGTTTAGAATATTAATCGAACCTTGTAGTGTTTGGACTCCTAAACATGATATCATGAGGCTACGAACCTGATTATGGCAAGTTTATGGATATTATCAACTTCTTACATGATGAAATAATGCGTATTGGGACATTAATAGATTGAACTTAGGATTTATTTCCTTGAAGAAGATGATGATAATCAAGTGAACCTAGTAAATAAGTTCTTACGGTGTTCTTTGGGGTAATTCCGATATCTTTCTGCTTTGGATTAATGAAGAGTATGATTAGAATCATTGTAAGAAGAATTATCTTGTGGTATATTCAAGAATCCGATCGTAGGATGCATTTGATCTTAGATGGGATACTATGAGCTTTTGTCGGGTTAGTATCCTAATGTTGATTAAACTCCAAAATGGTATAGGGCAGATTAGTAAGCTTGTATGATTGGGGATATTACGCCCTTTTGATGTTCTTATGATGATTAAAACAATTATCTAGAAACGTTAGTTATACCGGTGTTATTGTTCGTTGAAGGTTTGGGTTTTGGTGGATTGATCGAGTGAGAGTTCTTCGAGCTGATTGAAGATTTCTTTTTCGTAGTAGCAACCCTTATCGCCATTTCTAAGGCAAGTATCGTATTTTGAATATTGGTTTAATATTGAGGATTTTGATAATACATATTGTTATTCATGTTGTTGGACATAAGGTCATTCCAGTTGAATTGTCATTATATCATTATTGATTGATTTTATGTTCATGTGGATGGACATATCAATTTTTTTGCATATGTGTATGCATAGTAGTGTTCGTGTATGTTGTGTTGATCTTGTGAGATCACATGATCTATGCTGAGGGCGCTGGATTGGATGTCCACTATGCGTTGGTCCGACGGGATCATCATGGGGATCTATGCTGAGGGCGCTGGATCGATGGATGGGTTTTCCACCATGCGTTGGTCCGACGGGATCATCATGGGGATCTATACTGAGGGCGCTGGATCGTTGGATTACCCTTTGTTATGTTGATGGAATCATGTGGATTCGCATTGTTGGATTCCGGTAGCGGAAGTCCGTATTGTGTGTTTTATTATGCATTGTTGTCGCATATTCGATTTGTGTATTATGATACTTGTACTAGCATCGTTTTGCTAACCCCTTCGGGGGTGGACATTTGTTTTGATGTTCAGGTAGCCGAGAAGCGGGGAAACAGCCACAGTACCGACATGACGACGAAGGGGCTCAGTGATGTTAATTGTCGTTACCTTGTCTTTCTGGTTACTTTCAGTACTCTAGTACGCGTGTCTTATTGATGTTTTGAGACAGTTGTAATAATGGACTCATTTGACCTATTCGAACTGGTTTTGTATTTTGAATTTTCATTGTACTGTTATATTATTTCTACATTTTTTAAATTAGCCTGGTAAACTCTTATAAAAAGGGTTTACGGCGCTGTAATTATTCCAAATATCTCGGGGTGTTACATCTTGAGGCTCTCACAGTTGGATCAATCACTTGTTGCATCCTGACCACATGATCTCTAGCCATGTGTCATCGTAGACCCCACCCATAACCACATATTCACACACTTATCACAGTACAACAAAGATATCCGAACAATTCACTCAGAGGCATCAAACACTTAGCACAACCCAACGTCAAACCACAACGCACCGAAATGAGGCAATATATGCGCACACGCATTATCCAGCGCGACATCAACACCAAACATAACCATAGGATTCACATAGTCATTTACGAAAACACACCAATCACAAAATGCTCATGGGCTTGAAAGGGAGTTTTTAACGAGGCTAAGCCCAATCCTTTGAAAGTTCATTGCAAACAACCAAACGAACATATGAGACGATCACCGATTACCATATCCACAAAACAAGAAATGTATGAATAAAGTACTTACCTCGAATAATCACAAACGCGGAGAATCGATCGAAGTGAGGAGACTAGAACCGTCTATGAACCGGACGACTCCGCCGAACGACAACCCGCGACAATAAACTACGAAAGACAACAATAAAAATGAAAATGAATTCCATAGTACGACCCAAAGCCACCGAATTAAAGGAACAAATGACGAAAGTTCAAGGGTTTCCCACAAAATGGCCAAGAACACGAATCGACCCGACAAAAATGTGAAAACGGAATTCCAACCCGTGGGCTATGATCAACATGACTAGATAACGACAATAGAACCAACAATCTCAGATTAAAATCACGAAATCGAGACAAATCCAAAATATCTCAAATAGGGTTCTAAAACCTTACCTTGATTCGGAGAAGAAGGAAGGCTAGATAATGATGAACACGAAGAAGACCCACCGAGATGATTACTATCATCAAATGCCGATGAAAGCTCGTCCAAATCCACCCCAAATTGCCAAGAACGCAGCAAAAGAGAAGGGAGGAAGGAAATGACCCGAAATCGGTCAACCCTCAAATATATATACCCGCACGAGGCTAATGTATGTAAGCAATAACCCATAACATACGTTACTGAGGTTACGTACGTAAGGTACAAGACCTTACGTACGTAAGAGTCATCCAGACTCTACAGCCCAAAATCCTGAACACTATAACATACGTAACGAAAGATGCATTACGTACGTAATAAAGGCATCGATAGCGTACTCTACACATGAAGAATAGCGTGCGTTAATCATCTGGCAGTACAGAACAGCTGCCAGGTGTTAAATTCGGAAAGGATCGCGGAACGCGACGAACACGAATTACTACGGTCGAACAAGACGAGTGGTATAACAATCAAAGCACGAGCTTAAGCTTAAAACAAACACATGATCTCGACAAACCGTAGGTATGTAAAAACGAGTACGAAAACAAGTACCCAAAACTTTGGGAAATTACAAAATGGCCCAAATATCCGAAAAATCACGATACGACAACGAATAACTAGACAGAAGCTCACAACACGTATAAAAACGTTAAATGAACTTACGAGAAACCCGAAACAACAGTTTCGAACGAGATTCGCAAGAATCAAACTCAAGCACGGAAAAGTCGCCTAAGAACACAGAACTCAACAAAACGACACCGAAACGAACTCGGATGTCAAAAAGTGCAAAATTAATCATTCTCAGAATGACAAAACAGTCACAAGCTGTTGCGAAATTCGGTGAACGCAAGTACACGTTGTCGTAAACAAGTAATAAAGAGATGAGTAAGATATCGTTCCCACGAGGACTGACTTACTAACTACCGATTTATGAGTATTCTAATTTTATCTGAACTATCGAACTTTTGATGCAAGTAATAATTAAAGAAAATTAATAAAGAATAAATAATAAAAACGATTGTTTTAAGAAAGAAAATCAAATAAGGAATAAATCTAGGATTGTGAATCCACCTCGGTTTATCCGAATTTACTCTCGATTATATGAATTTAATGACTTCCCAATTTATTGAAGGCGAAGGTTGCTAAAATACTCTACTGCCTCTCCCGAGGTCAATAGATTTTTCTAAGGCGAATAACACACTCTATTCCTAGGTGGATTAATTCGACAATAGGCAAAAAGCACGAAATCTTCAGAAAGGCCACGTAGTTCCTATGAGTATATTCCTATCTCATAAGATAAAACGGTTCTCACCAATTTTCCCTACCAACTCTCCTCTCCCGATTCGAGTTGCGTAATTAAAACAATTCAACTATAGGCCACACAATTGAAATCATTAAGAATAATTGGAGAAAACTCAATAGAAAAGGGAATTATATTAATGCAAAATCGAAAGTTAATTCATCAAAACCTCGATTTCATCAAAATCCTAGAACAGGGTTTTAGCCTGACATGCTAGAAATTAAGAATACAAAAATAATTAAAGAAAGAATAAAGATCAAACGCAGTCGAAGAACTCGGATTCCTCCGTTCTCTAGCTTCCGCTCTCTGCTCCTTGGTGTTTTCTGCTTCTTCTCGATTCCTCGATGATCGATCCCCCCTCTTTTTCTGATATGACCTTCAATGCTTATTTATAACTCTCTTCAGCCTCCAAAATGTGTCCATGGATTAGGTCGAGAATAGGCTCCAAAAACGGCCCAGAAACGCGGTAATTCCATCAAAACTGCCCCGTGGGCCGTGGCTCACTTAATCTGTGTCGTGGCCCCTAACCTTCAGCGCCTATACCTGGGCGCAACATTTTCTTCCTGGGCCGCGGCTCAGCATCCTTGTGTCGCGGCCCTCGGTACAGTTCGCTCGGCGCTTGCTAGTCACCTTCGTGTGTCGCGGCTCACTTGGTTCGTGCCGCGGCCCCAGGCTAAAAATTGTCGTTTCAGCCCGTTTTTCACCGTTCGAGCTTCCGGACTCCGATTTCCTACAAAACATATAAGAGTAGTTCATTAAGAGCTCATTTAAGCAGATTTAGACTTCAAAGGGATAAAAAATAATGATAAATAAGCGTATAAAAATACGCCTAACAAATACCCCCAAACTTGAGCATTTGCTTGTCCTCAAGCAAAAAGAATCAATTTCAAATAAACAAAAAGTATCGTGAACGATCGTGCAAATCCATAGTGCTCAACTTAATCAATACTACCCTGAAAATCTCAAAGAATAATACGAGTATTGTAATAGTGAGTCACATCAAGGACACTGATTCCACAAAGTAACCATTTTCAGTGCTAATCAATCGTTCATGATAAAAATCAAGCTCAAAGATTAACAAGCGTGAATTTAACCGACCGCCAATATGAAGGGTTAAAATAAACGAGCCAACTCGCCCAGTCCCACAGTCTAGTGGCAAAAATTTCAAGAGTTTCATCGTCAAAAATAACCCTCGGACAGCATTCCCTTATATATGATCAATAAAATGATTCGAGTTAACCACTAGGTTCCGGCTCTCGGGATGTTTCATTGGGATAACCCTAGGGTGGATTCCCATTCTCATGTATTGGGGAACCGTTTGACGTAAAAGACACTCATGGGGCACATGGATGCTTCTAGTTACTAAGTTCCCCTCCACAGCGGAGAAAAAACTCGAATAGCTATTCCCACAGGCCCGATTCAAGGTCGCTGTTTTACGCGAGAGTAAACAACGGGTCACGCGAATACCCCTGGTTACTAGGCTCCCCATCATCTGCAAATGCAATATCGCTAAACCTTTAGTTTATTCGGGGCTTTCGTTTTACGCGAGAGTAAACAACGGGTCACGTGAATACCCTCGGTTACTAGACTTCCCATCATAGAACAAATAATATCTCGACTTTTTGGGAAAGACTGTCCGACTCTAAACCCAAATTAAGTGCCAAGACGACTCATGTTACTGGACGACTAGCTACGCGAAAAGTGTAACCAAACATATAGACGGCGATTTGAAAACACGTATGTCTCCTTTCTTATATGCAAAAATTTCTACAATCACGAAAAGTATCAGACCTAAATGCATACTTAACGGAAACAGATATCGCTGACTGCAACTCGACTAAAACTCAATTGTTTCTTCCAAGAGAAATCAGTATCATAACATCAGTTTTACACAAAGAAGCACGAAAAATTCACGAATGCAAATAATATCACGACAAGCAAGGCTAGCGTCAAAAAATAACGAAAAATAACGAAAAATGCGAACGAATAAGTAAAAAGCAACAGAAAGTAACCCCCCCCCCAAACTTAGGACGTACATTGACCTCAATGGACAAAAAATAGTAGTATGCAATAAGAGACAAGGTCAAGTACTCCCCTAATGTCCGCTCATGAACTGGTGCCGGCCTCGTCCGGCGAGGAGGGTGGTGTGGCTGGCCGAACTGGTGGAATGAATGGCCCGTCCGGGTGCAGTACATGGGTCGTCCACGCAGCAAGGTAATCCTGGTGGTAAGCATCCCTCGCTGCCAAGCGCCTCGTCTTACGTCGGTTGGCCCGGCGGGCCTGCTCTCTCATCTCCTCCCGGACGGCTGAGAGGATGCTCTCTCTCCGCCCGCATCTCCTCTCTCAGGGCATCTAGGTGGCTCCCTCTCTCCCTCCCCATCTCCTCTCTCAAGCCGTCGAACATCGCCTACAAGTGCTCTCTCTCGGGCGGCGGGCTGGACTCTGCCTGCCCATGTGTCAGAAGAAGAGGCTCGGGGGACTGCTCATGTGCCTCATCAAGAAGAAATCCTCGTCCCCGAGCATGTGCCGGTGCTCCACCCCACTGGTCAAAGTGAGAAATAATTCGGTGATCAATCGGACCCTGGGGTGCTAGCATCGGCTCATCATCCGACCAAGTCATGCCCGAATGGCGGCATAGAGCGCAGATGAGAGAGGGGTGCTTCAGCCCCGTCTTGGCCCCTCCTTGAATGCACAGAAGAATAGATCGGACCAGAAGAGGGGCCACATCGAATCTGAGCCCGGTAGTGATAGCATCTAATGTACGGGCGCGAGAGAGTAAAACAGAGCGGATCTGCGAGGTAGGATCGACCCGTGCGCAGAGGAAGTACAACCAGGCTCGCCTGAGCCTACTGAGGCGCGAGCTCTTAAAGTAGAAGGCCGACGAACCCGGGGCGCGAGTCTCCCAGACGGAGCCGGGCTGTGTGAGTGCCTCGAGCAGGGCCTCCCTTGTGAGGCCACTCATAGCTCGCGTATACGCAGTATCGTCCACCACTGCAGCTCGAATAATCTCCGAATGGCGGCCACTGAAAAATCCACAGTAATGCCTCGGACGACGACCTGAGTCCGAGTATCTGACTGCGGTATCATCTGCCCTGCCCGAATATGCCTCAACAGAGCGCTAGCATAAAACTCCTGTACGATGGAGATCACAGCCGGCTCGGGAGGCGCAGCGAAACGAGCCCACCCCATCTCGTCAATCATCGTCAGAAGCTCACCGTCCTGGGGGGCGGGAGTGAATCCCCGCTCCGAAATCAAAGGTCGAGGACGGATCTTTTCATTGAATATTTTATGAATTTCCGGGTCGGAGAATTGGTGTGACTCCAACTCGGCTCGGCTTTGTGAAGTTTCCCCTCTTGTGGGGGACGATTGTGTCCTAGCCCTTGTGCTAACCTTCCTCTTTCTAGCCATGGCGAGTTCCTGAAAAGATAAACACCGGAAATTACTTAAGCAATAAGGAAAACAACACCACTTGACTAAAGATATTCAAAATGTGAATATGGAGTTGAACGAGCTTGCACCGTCATGAGAGACAATTAAAATTGAGCTTTCACGTTTAAACTTGACGTAAGGGTTGGGGTACGATCTAAATCCATAAACAAATTCGTTGCACATAGTTTCAAAACGTTGGCTTAAAAAAAATTTCATTTATGCATTTCATCAAACACCTTGACTGCATGATTTCAAATGAAGAACAAGAAGTATAATGGTTTAATCCCATTCCCCAACAATAGCAATATCAATCGACATTCATGTCAAAGCGACAATTAACATCAAAATTTCATACATGATCAACAAATACCATCAATAATTCAATCAAAAATTTCATATCCCTACTCAAATTATGATAGAACTAAAAAAAAACTAACAACATATTCAAGATTGGATGAAGAACACCACCTCACTTCAAACCATGTAGCAATAAGGATTGAGAATTACCTTGCTTGGATTGAAGGATGCAAGAAGAAGAAAAATTGGGAAGGGGTCGTCCGATCGCCTTGCGAAGAAGAGGAGAGAAACTTACCTTGGTGTCGGCCGATCCATGTTATAAAGGTACCTGGGCCTTTGAACTTCCAAACTGGGGCCGCGGCACAACTTAAGTGAGCCGCGGCCCAGAGTACAGCCTCCTAGGCGTGTTTGTTCTTTATGCCACGTGTCGCGGCTCAGCATATGGGTGCCGCGGCTCATAGTGTTAGTGTGCCGCGGCTCATTTTGTCCGTGTCGCGGCACGTAGTACAGGTTCCTGGGCATATCTAGTGTATTTGGTGTCTCAGGGACCGTATGTGCCGCGGCCCAGTAAGGTCGTGCCGCGGCACAGAGTACAGTTCGTTTGGCCTTTTTCCTTCAACTTGTGTGTGCCGCGGCTCACTATCCTTGTGCCGCGACCCATTGCTGAATTCTTCCCCTGGGGTGATTTCTGCACAGAATTTTCAAAAGAAAACACCAAGAACGTGAGGGATAAGCGTATCAAAGCAAAAATGACGAAAAATAAAGATCCAAAAATGCAAAAAAATACTGAAAAACAAAAATCTACAACTAATACTCGGGTTGACTCCCAAGAAGCGCTAAGTTTATAGTCTTCAGCCGGACTTTTTGAAAATCAGTTCGTATTTAGCAAAGACCATTTGGATTCCGCACAGTCCATCGAACCGTTATTACGTGATTTAAATTGTTGACCATTAAATTTCAACCGTTCGACTTTTGGTTTGGAAATCTAATGTTCTTTGCGAAACGGCTTTAACAATAGTAGCCTCCCAAAACACCCATTTTGCAGTTGACTTGGTACTCGTTTGACATCCGGCTTAATTTTCAACTCTACGGGCGAACTTATGACAGCATGAGATTTTATCAGTGGTGAATGAACGGATGTTGAAGATGGCGTATTTAACTGCTTAAGATACATGATTCGCTCTTCATTTTTATTAGATGTCGGGGCAGCTGAAACGGATTCTGAACACTTCGACCCACAACTCTCCCGGTGTGCGTCTTTCGCAAAGATATCTACACTTTCAATTTGTGAACTCTTCTCGACACTACTTGGACACGGAAAGGATTGAAACACTTGGAAAGTGACTTGTTCATCTTGAACCCGCAGAGTGAGTTTCCCTTTTTCCACGTCAATGATAGTTTGGCCGGTAGCTAAGAATGGTCTTCCCAAAATAATTGGGATGTCTTGGTCCTCCTCCATATCGAGCACAATGAAATCAGCCGGAAAGATGAATTTATCTACCTTGACTAAAACATCTTCTATTACCCCCCTCGGGTACTTAATAGATCGGTCAGCTAATTGCAGCGAGATTGTCGTCGGCTTGGCTTCCCCAATGCCTAGCTTATTAAATATGGAAAGGGGAATAAGATTAATGCTGGCCCCGAGATCACAAAACGCTCTATCAAAAGACAGATTTCCTATAGTGCACGGTATATTAAAACTTCCTGGATCCTTCAATTTTGGCGGGAGCTTTTTCTGCAAGATGGCGCTGCACTCTTCCGTCAATGCCGCTGTCTCATATTCATCGAGCTTCCTTTTGTTAGATAAGATCTCTTTCATGAACTTCACATAGCTCGGCATTTGTTCCAAGGCATCAGCAAATGGAATATTGATATGTAGTTTCTTGAAAATGTCAAGAAACTTGGAGAATTGTTTGTCCAATTTCTGCTTTTGCAAACGCTGTGGAAACGGGACGGGTGGCACATATGCCGTCGGATTGTCAGGAAACAGTTTCGAGGGTTTAGAATTTTGTGATTCCTCAGTTGCCACACTTTTCTTCTGGTCATCATCGCCTCTCTTTTTGTTCTGTCTGGGCTGCTCACACAATTCCTTCCCACTTCTCAAACTAATGGCATTGATATTCTCTCTGGGGTTCGTCTCAGTTGTACTTGGCAAGGTACCCTCAGGGCGAGCTGTTAATACATTAGCAATTTGGCCCAATTGAACTTCCAAGTTGCGAATAGAAGCGGAATGGTTTTGCAAGGTTGCTTCCATACGGGTCATGAACTGACTCGTATTTGCTGCTAATTTCGCAATTGCTTCCTCTAGAGAGATCTTTGGAGCATGAGGAGGTTGCTGTTGGTGTTGAGCAAACTGAGGTTGGTTTAAGTTTTGTCCGTTCTTCCATGAAAAATTTGGGTGATTTCGCCACCCCGGATTATATGTGTTGGAATACGGATTATTTTGCCGATTCCCGTTCCCCATGAACTGAGCTTGTTCCATCGGATGTTGCTTGAAAGGATTTCCAACTTGGCATTCCGCGCTAGGATGAGATCTGTTGTACCAATTACATGATTCAGTGGTAACGGGGGAAGGAGTATGTGAAAAGGCTTGAAGTTGCTGAGTCAAGGCGGCGACTTGAGCCGATAGCATAGATATTGGATCATTATCGGAGATTTCCATCACTCGTTTCGGGTTCACTCATTCGGAAGGCCACTGATAAGCATTTGCAGCCATCGCTTCCAATAGAGAGTGGGCTTCGGCCATCGTTTTTCCCATCAACGCTCCTCTAGCGGCTGCATTAACAAGAGTGCGTGTAGAAGCACTCAATCCGTTATAAAATGTTTGAATTTGTAGCCAATCCGGAAGGCCATGGTGTGGGCAACTCCTCAGCAAATCCTTGTATCGCTCCCAAGCTTCATGAAGCGATTCCATATCAAATTGCCCGAAAGTAGTAATCTCGTTCCTTAGTCTCGTTGTCTTCGATGGTGGAAAGAATTTAGCCAGAAAGGCTTACGCTAATTCTGCCCAAGTCGTGATAGAGCCCGGCGGTAATGAATTTAACCAAAATTTGGCTTTGTCCCTTAGAGAGAAAGGGAAAAGCCGCAGACGAATAGCATCATCGGTGACACCGTTATTTTTGAAGGTGTCACAAATATCGAGAAACGAAGCTATATGCGCGTTGGGGTCATCGTTCGCCAATCCACAAAATTGGCTTGCTTGCACCATCTGAATAATAGCCGGCTTGATTTCGAAGTTGTTCGCTTGGATGGTTGGATGCCGAATTCCCGAAAAGTTCGCATTGATTTGTGGCATAGCATGATCACGGAGTGCTAATGCCGGTTGAGCTTGCTGAATGGGGTTGTCTGCTTCGTGATTTCCCGTGTTATCAGCCATGGTGACTGTTGTCTGTAGCTCACGTTTCTCCTTCTTGCTTCTCCGAAGAGTGCGCTCGAGTTCAGTAACCAAAGGTAGTAGGCCTTCGTTACCGAATTTTCTCATGCACTCCAGAATTTCCTGAAAGGAAAAACAAATAATTAAAATTATACAAAAATAAAATAAAATGTTCAAACTAAGACTAGATATACCGAAATCGATATTAGTAAAATAATCAGTCCCCGGCAACGGCGCCAAAAACTTGATGCGAAATTCGGTGAACGCAAGTGCATGTTGTCGTAAACAAGTAATCAAGAGATGAGTAAGATATCGTTCCCACGAGGACTGACTTACTAACTACCGATTTATGAGTATTCTAATTTTATCTGAACTATCGAACTTTTGATGCAAGTAATAATTAAAGAAAATTAATAAAGAATAAATAATAAAAACGATTGTTTTAAGAAAGAAAATCAAATAAGGAATAAATCTAGGATTGTGAATCCACCTCGGTTTATCCGAATTTACTCTCGATTATATGAATTTAATGACTTCCCAATTTATTGAAGGCGAAGGTTGCTAAAATACTCTACTGCCTCTCCCGAGGTCAATAGATTTTTCTAAGGCGAATAACACACTCTATTCCTAGGTGGATTAATTCGACAATAGGCAAAAAGCACGAAATCTTCAGAAAGGCCACGTAGTTCCTATGAGTATATTCCTATCTCATAAGATAAAACGGTTCTCACCAATTTTCCCTACCAACTCTCCTCTCCCGATTCGAGTTGCGTAATTAAAACAATTCAACTATAGGCCACACAATTGAAATCATTAAGAATAATTGGAGAAAACTCAATAGAAAAGGGAATTATATTAATGCAAAATCGAAAGTTAATTCATCAAAACCTCGATTTCATCAAAATCCTAGAACAGGGTTTTAGCCTGACATGCTAGGAATTAAGAATACAAAAATAATTAAAGAAAGAATAAAGATCAAACGCAGTCGAAGAACTCGGATTCCTCCGTTCTCTAGCTTCCGCTCTCTGCTCCTTGGTGTTTTCTGCTTCTTCTCGATTCCTCGATGATCGATCCCCCCTCTTTTTCTGATATGACCTTCAATGCTTATTTATAACTCTCCTCAGCCTCCAAAACGTGTCCGTGGATTAGGTCGAGAACAGGCTCCAAAAACGGCCCAGAAACGCGGCAATTCCATCAAAACCGCCCTGTGGGCCGCGGCTCACTTAATCTGTGCCGCGGACCCTAACCTTCAGCGCCTATACCTGGGCGCAACATTTTCTTCCTGGGCCGCGGCTCAGCATCCTTGTGCCGCGGCCCCCGGTACAGTTCGCTCGGCGCTTGCTAGTCACCTTCGTGTGCCGCGGCCCCAGGCCAAAAATTGTCGTTTCAGCCCGTTTTTCGCCGTTCGAGCTTCCGGACTCCGATTTCCTACAAAACATATAAGAATAGTGCATTAAGAGCTCATTTAAGCAGATTTAGACTTCAAATGGATAAAAAATAATGATAAATAAGCGTATAAAAATACGCCTAACACAAGCGAGTCGTCAAAACGGACTCCCGCAAAAAAAAAAATTACTGGAAATCGAATTTGCGGATATTACAGATCAAATGTTCTAACATGAATCATAACCAAGTATTTGATAAGGAAAGCACATTAGGTAAATAAAATCATCAATCGTTCAAAACCATAATCAATATACTCCCATGCCCGAAATCTAACAAGTTTAGCCGGACATGGTAATGAAAGAAAGATTAATAATCATCATGTTCATGCTAAATAAAACAACAAAAATTAGTAAAATATAGGAAGAAAATAAAACTCGGATGGTGTCTTGAGTGATACCGGTTCAAGCCTTCAAGTGTTCTTGAGGTGTTCTTCAAAAACTCCCTTCAAATCACCTTCTTTTGGTTGAAAAGTTCTCAAATCTTACATTTTTCTCTCTCCATTCTCTCCAATATCAGAATCCCTCCTCTAAGTCCATTGTAGAGCCTTTTTATCAACCCAAAAAGCAAATTTGTTGATCAAATCTTGCAAAAATGTCAAAAAAATGATTTTGCACCGAAAAGTGACACGGTCCGTGTCAAATGACACGGCCCGTGTCATAGTGTTCTAGAAAATGCAAAAGTCTCTGGACATGTAACTCGACTGATTCGCTGCTCGTGTCAAACTGTACGGCCCACGAGCATTACGCATGAGCTGTTGCTCGTGCGTCCCTTATGATTTTCACTCGTTATAACATGCACGAGCAGATTTGCTCATGCTCGTGCGTCTCATATGAACTCAGTATTTCTCCCCGTCTTCTTCTCGTGCTTCGCCCGATCTTGTGGCTTGGGCATGGTACTACTTTATCTCGAGTTTAAAGTGATAAAAAACTCTCTAACATGCCGTAATATTCATTTATGCATCGCTTGATATGTATCGGAGGTTGGAACTTCATTCTTGCTTGATAATGGCCTTAAAAATACCTATAAAATCAACCAAACATACCCAAGCATGATCGAGTCCCAAAAAACATAATTTAAGCACGAACGACACAATTCTACACATTTTAGGATCTTAAAATCCGGAAAAACCTTATAAAAACATGTGTAAAAATAAGTGTTACCAAAATCCCCCAAACTTAAACGTTGATCGTCCCGAGCAATGCACTTTAAAATAACCATTCATAAGGGAACTCATCCCTCAACATACCTCAAAGGATCATTTTGAAAATTATCAATGTGCCTCAGGTGATAAATAAGTCGAGTTCTTTAAAGTTTTCAAATCTCTGGGGTGCTTCCTTAACATCATAGTCAATACTTGGAAAATATAAAACTCACCGGTTGTTGGTCCCAAGAATGATGATGAAGACTATCTTCACTGTACCAACACGAGTCTTTTCTAGCGCGCTTTGTCCTCACTCACGCGCACCCTGAGAAACTTCCCAAGGGGTCACCCATCCCATAACTACTCCAGGCCAAGCACGCTTAACTTTGGAGTTTCTATGAGATGGCTACCAGAAAAGAAGATGCATCTTGTTTGTATGAGTAGTCCAAATAAATTCATTTAACCACTTTCTAGTGCAGATCTCACAGGTCGAATCGCAAGCCGCGCCTCGCGCATTTTTAAGCTCATGCAGGCAGGATGCTGGACCGAAGCCCAACACCGGTCAAGTGTATTCACTCACTCTCAAAGTGTATAAAGGGATATGTGCACGCTCAAAACTCATTCAATGAAATAAGAATCCCCTAAGCTTGCCAATCGTCTACATCTCTACCACTATTTGTGCATACAGATTTGGTGAATCAAAAAGGACTTTATTGGTTGTAATGTAGGTTATGGTCGGGGTAGGATAAATATGGCTAAAGTGACTTGACTTGAGCAAATTAAAACTAAATCAGAATCATCACTTAACTCACTTAGAAGCTCAATATATATATATATATATATATATTTCCACTCCTTATCTTTATAATTATCGCAACAAGAGCTTTTAACAGTGAAAATCACAACCTTATTTCTCCTTATTTCTCCATTTATTTTATTTTCGCCTCTTCCTCTTTCTATTGTCCTTTTCTCTGGGTACTTTATTCGAGTAAGCCCAATGTGACTTCTCATATTGTGGACAACATCATCTTTATAATCACAACATTATACCTTCACATTTATTTTGATATATCATTGTGAACCAACTCCATCTTGAACTTAAACAATCTTCCCCATTCGTCTCCACACATATTATTCCTTTCTTTTACCAATTAGTTCTAACAAGCTCAAGTATAGGAAAAAAGAATTTATCGGAACGGAAAGCTCATAATGTGGCTAACAAGAAATAGGCTTTAAGCTCAATTGGGCTAACTAGAGAATTAATGATTGTCGGGTTAGCCAAAAAGATTGAAGGGTTAAATCAAAAACCGCCTAAAATCATTTTCACTAATTTGCACACACACTTGTAGTTTCGAATAAGATACCAAGGCAAGTTCTAGAGTCTTAAAACATGAATGATACACTCGACAATGAAACTTGCATATTTAATGATGCACGAAGGCTCAAAAGCTCACAAGTTAGATTTGTTCATATTTCCAAGATATTAAACTATTTATTCAATTTCACACCCTTTTGATTATCAACAATTTTTCCTCTTCAAATTATCCTCGATTTGCATATCCAAATAACAACATATATCCCGAGGCATCCAAGACAAGAGTTCATTCTTCCGAGTTCTTATCAAAAGTAAAATACTCTAATAAAAAAATGCAAGACTACCAACTAACAAACTCAAAACAATAAACAAAAATAATGCAACTAAATTCAATGCAAAAATTAAAAGAAAAATGCAAGTATTTTCTTGACCCAAAATCTCTACCCCAAACTTAAACATGATTATCTATGCAACATGCGTGAAATAGAGAATTATGGGTAAAAATATGTACAACTCCTCTCTAGGAGGGTGGTGGCTGATCTAAACGGGCTGGAAAGTGCCCTTGGGAGATGTACCACTCATACATCGTCCTCCTCATCATCATCATCTCCTCGTCCCGTTGTGTCATCTCTGCTCGGAATGTATGGAACTCGTTCTCCAACGCCGTCATCCTCTCGACCAAGCTGGGGTCAACACCTCCCCGTCTGGTGGTATCGGCATATAATCCGTCATCTCTATGATGGCGTCGGGAACCCTGTCTCGACGACTCGGCTTGCTCAGCCGATTCACAACCAGTCTCTCTCCTCTCGAACTCTTTTTCTTCTTCCTCTCTCTCGTCTCTAGGTCCTCTTCTCACCGGAGGCCACAACACATTTTCTAGCACCATGAGTTCCTCGTGGGCCTCGGTAGCCAATGCCCAATTTTCTGGCCGACTCAACTAAGTAAGCGTGGTGTTCAGCAATGGAAAACATACTTTCGGTTCGCCTTCTAGCTGAGGTGCCTCAATCAACCAGATTTGATTTTCTTTGATTCTGATCATTTTCATCGAAATCAAGGCTGTTTTGTTAAGCATCTTCGAGCCGGCAATGGGGATAAGGCTGGATATGTCGATGCCAAAGTGGATAGCAAAAGGAGTAATCATCCCTCCAATGCACATAGCTCCTGCCTCAGCCAAAGCCACCTTCCTAGCGTGATCGATAAATAATCGGCCAACTTGCATGCCCTGTCGTGCCGAGACTCCCCAAATGACTCCAAGCTCGCGCGCCCCGACCACTCCGGTCTCGCCAATAGTGTTACTCAGCACCTCTGAAAGATATCGGAAAATCGGACTGTGTATAAAGGATGTCTTTGCTGATCTAGCCTCGTATGCGCGATCATCATTGGTAATATGCCTCCAAAAGTTCGCCTGCGAGTACCCCTCGCAGGCGGTGTATTCTCTTCCAAATTCAATCCCAAAAATCTACTCTATTTGTACGGGCGTCAGATACCTCTGACGGCCACCTAACTGAAAGGTGATGGCCGTGGTTGCGATCGCTGAAGTCCCCTCGATCTCAAGTGTCCTGAGGAACTCCAGTGTAAGGCTATGAAACGTATCCCAACACCCCTGCATAAACTCCGTCCATCCTAGATTCTCGAACAGATGCCAAATGTCATCATGAATACCGAGTGCTTGTGTGCACTCGTCATCGGAGTACCGAGTCGATGTCACTTTTCTGGTAGATAATTGTGTGAATCGATTTTTAGCCGACGCAGTTCTTAGATTCAGCCCCATACCCTTAGTGGTCACTGTTGTGCGGCGATTAATACGCCTCGATAGGCGATCGGTATCACGATCAGAGAAGCCAACCATGGAAGACATACTCTGGACAAGCGCCTAGAGTTCGGCACAATATGGCGACCGTCTTTTGGTACCCAGCGATCGTCTTTTGATATCTGACGATCGTCTTTAATGAGCGAACCAGAGGCAATCATCTCGTGCCACATATGGATCCAGCATCCGTCAAAGTCGTCGAAGACCGAATCTTGGACGGTGGACCACGTGCGGATCTTCAAAGGATACCGACAGATAGGACCATTGACCCCAGCCTGTCACCTACCACACCTACCGACAAGGCCGCCGAAAGGTACAAAGTGGGTCCTCCCCGGACAGCGACTCAAGACGCGTGCTGGCTTCCCATTGGTTCGCCCAGCTGGCCACCAACAACAACCTCGGACCTCAAGGGAACAGGCCCACGTGACGGGACGATCGGCCATCTTATTTTAATATAGAAAATGGCGGTCGCCCGCGATCGCCTGGGGAGTCCCAACTACCTTGTCCCCTATAAATAGAGAACTCACTGCAATGGCCAAAGGGACACAAATTTTACTACGAATTCAGTGCAAAATACACACAAAAGAGAGAATCAAGGACTCTTTTGGCAACCACTTATACATTCATAGTGATATTCATACATATTCATCATATATCCCAAGCAAGAACTCACAGATTTACCTATCTGGTTCTTCCGGCAATCTACGCGCTCTAAAGCCTAGATAACTAGAAGTCTTTACACTCCTTGTAATAGATTCTAACATTAATATTGGTACTCGACAGTATATTTATTAATAACATCTCGCGAGAGCATTCAAGCCCGGGATTAACAACCCCGGCAAATCTTGTGTTATTTATTTTCTCACAGAAGTGTTCTCGCATTTGTTTGTTACTCGATCATTCCAGCAATACTATCTCTGGATAATATTTTGGATAACAACAATTGGCGCTAGAAGAAGGGGATACGAACCTTCATTTTTATTTCTACCGTCTCGAAGAACACTCACTGTTCTCCGGACATATACTTGAAGAAACACTCGCTGTTCTTCAACAGAAAAACCTTCAGAAAATGACATCTGCGACGACCTCCAAGAGAGCCACCCTAAGATCCGCCGGAAATCTCGTTTCGGCACGGACCGAATCCCAGTCCACGGCGAAAGGTGACCGTGGCGACGCTAGGCTCTCGCTACCGCCCCCGAGGGACGGTTCTAGCCTCTCACTCGATCAGTTCCAGACAGCGGAACAGATTGAGGAGGCTATAGCCATCCTCAGGGAGCGACGGAAGGCCTGCGATTCGCCCACCATCACTCCGTCGGCCATCCAACGGGCAAGCAAACGGAAGCTCAAGGGGATCTATGTTGAGAAATCGACTGAAAGCCCCGAGCCGCAGGAGAAGGCTCTCGCGAGGCGGGACGATTCCGTATTCAGCCGCCTAGGGAGCGATCCCTCATGGCGACCCGGGCACTCAGGCCCCAGCCGGGAGACATCGGAATCCGAATCCTTTACCAGGAGCTCGGCATATCCGACTCCCAGGAGACAAATCGGTCAGCGAGCCCCTGCTCGCCCAAGGAAGGAGCCCACTGGCAGGGAGCTCGTCATTCACCACGGGGCTAGGAAATCAGTACATGATCGCCTTGGTTCGCGCTCTGAGAGCCAATCGGCGAGCAGTCAGGCGACGGCGATGGCCGCCATGCAACGCCAGCTCAACGAGATGAAGGCGCTCCTGGAAAATGGGGCAGGCGCCAGAAGATCGATCGTTGAGCCAAGCGAACCACTCACGACTCAAATCGAGCTCGCCCCAGTCCAACCAACGATCAATCCCCCTCAAACACCTCTATATCAGGGGACATCGGATCCGGAAACCCACTTGAGCAAGTTCCGGATCTACATGACCGGATGCGGAGCATCAGATGCGACCAAGTGTCGGATGTTCCCATTGACCCTAGGCGACCTCGCCTACAGGTGGTACAACTCACTACCACCTCGCTCAATCAACTGCTTTGAGAAATTGGCGAAAGACTTCACGTCGTACTTCGCCACCAAAGTCGCTCGCCTTGAAGGCCCCCACCGCGTGATGAAAATCAGGCAGGGGAAGGACGAGTCAGATGAAAATTAAATCGACCGAGTAGACGAGATAGTCCTCACCGGCGAGCCCATCAGTGACGAGCTCACTCTCCACTCAGTCCTGAGCGGATCCCACGGACGCTCGCCCATGTTCAGGCTCCTTACCAAGGACATTCCTACGACCTACTCGACCTTCCGCGTCAGAGCCGCCGACTTTTTGGCCAGGCAGAGGATGCTCTCCCTCCGCTTAGACGAGGGACCATCCGAAGAAGTAAAGGCGCCATCCCATGTCCAGAAGAAGGCGATCGCCAAGCCCAGAAAGGCGGTCGCCAAACCGCCTGGCGAGTTCAAAGCCTTCGAGGATGTAGAGGTCCACCTCCTCCACAACCTCAACTTATCTCCGGCCCACATCTTCAACGCAATCAAGGGTCGCGGGTGGCTTTCCAAACCGAAGCCGATAAGGTACCACGGTCATCTAGACCGTAGCAAATTCTGTGCCTATCATAAGAGTCCCGGCCACAACACCAGCCAATGCCGCGACCTCCTCAGACAGCTCTGGCAACTGTTTGAGGAAGGCAAACTGGACAATTTGATCACCAAGCCAGAACCTAGGACGGAGAGAGCCGGAGGGCGCGAGCGCCGACCAAACGAAAGAACTCCTCCCAATCCGGTCGCCAGAATCGAGCATGAGCCGGAATACTCTGATGAGTCGATCCCTCCGATCAACCCGGGCGGTCGGATCAACATGCTTCAAGCAGGAGATGGAAACCTCGGGGGCCTTTCCCCGGTGTCTACCATGTCAAACAGGAAGCGAAAGGCCGAGCTGAGGGCGTTCGCTGGGGTCCATACCGTGGTACCTCCGAAGCCGACCATCTCTAAAGACGCACTCATCACCTTCTCCAACAAAGATAGGGAGGGACTGCAATGCCCTAAAGAGGATGCACTGGTGATCTCCGCCTGTATCCTTGGGAAGACGGTCGATCGCGTGCTGGTCGACAACGGGAGTTTCTGCAACATCTTATTCAAATCCGCCCTAGACCAACTCGGCAACTTAATCAAATTCATCAAGCCTTTCGACACCGTGCTCCAAGGATTTGGCGACAACACAGTCCAAGCCTACGGGAGGATCAAGCTCTCCGTAGAGCTAATATGCTTTTATGATCCCAAGGTTAGGATTACTAGGAACCCAAGTTTTGTAATCATAGATAGGCCCAGCATCTATAATGGGTTCCTAGGTCGCCCCTTTTTAGAAACCTTTGAGGCGGTCGCCTCATCTTTCTTTTACTGTATCAAATTCCCCACTGCCGATGGGACGGTCGGTACTGTAAAAGGAGATCAGCTAATGGCAAAAAGATGTTTGAATTACTCCTATGTTGTTACTTCTTTCAATACTTCCCATACTATATGTAACATTGAAGCAATCGATGATCAACCCATGGAGATCGACGAGCCGAGCACATCGTACCAACCCGACTCAGGGGACGCCATCTCTCATTAATTGACGGACGACATCGAGCCAAGGATCGGATTCGAGCCAAGTCTCGACATCGATCCAAGGACCGAGTCCGGAGATCGCACCAAACGAGAGGCGACCGTCCCTGTCGAAGAGATGGAAAGCATTACGATGGATCCGGTTCATCCAGAGCGGGAAGTACAGATCGGCGCAAGCATCGACCACGAATTAAAGGGGGATCTGATCAACTTGCTACGTAGGAACATCGGAGTCTTTGCCTGGCCGCATCAAGATATGGTTGGCATAAGTCCCGAACACGCTTGCCATTATCTGAAGATCGACCGGGCAATGAAGCCTGTTCACCAGAAGCGTAGGAAGTTCGGTCCCGAGAAATACGCGGCGCTCGACATAGAAGTCCAGAAGTTACTCAACAACAAATTGATCAGAGTAGCCACAGACGAACCACAGTGGATCGCCAACGCGGTCCTCATCAAAAAGCCAACTGGCTCCTGGAGGTTATGCATTGACTTCACCGACCTCAACGCGGCATGTCCAAAAGATCACTTTCCGATGCCTCATATTGATCACTTGGTCGATAGTACGGCAGGTTGCGAAATGATGTCATTTATGGATGCCTTCGCCGGATATCATCAAATCCCAATGGCGGAGGAAAACATAAAACACACATCTTTCCACACGGAAAAAGACATATACTTTTGGGTCCGAATGACGTTCGGCTTGAAAAACGCAGGGGCGACCTACCAGCGACTAGTCAACAGAATGTTCGCCGATCAGATCGGCAAAACCATGGAGGTCTACATTGACGACATCGTGGTTAAAAGCCTCAAGAAGGAAGATCACCTCAACGATCTCGCAGACGTTCGCCATCCTTGAGAAGTTTAACATGAAACTGAACCCCAAGAAATGCAACTTCGGGGTGGGCTCCGGGAAATTCCTGGGGCACATCGTGAGCCAAAGGGGGATCGAGGCGAATCCCACCAAGATACAGGCGATCCTTGACATGCAGGAACCGCGAAACATCAAGCAGGTGCAACGCCTCATGGGTTGTCTAGCCGCCCTCAACCGTTTCATATCACGGCTTGGCGATAAAAGCAATCCTTTCTTCGCAACCATCAAGAACAAGAAGTTCGCATGGACGAAGGAAAGCCAGATAGCGTTCGCCAAGATAAAGGAATATCTATCTAACCCTCAGATCCTAGCAAAGCCGATCCCCGGTGAAAAATTATTCCTTTACCTAGCAGCCTCGGAGGTCGCGCTGAGTGTCGTTCTGGTGCGAGCAGAGGGACAAGCCCACTTGCCCATCTACTATGTTAGCCAGGCGCTCCACGACGCTGAGACACGCTATACACCATTGGAGAAGATCGCCTATGCCCTTGTCATGAGTGTTCGTAAGCTGAGGGCTTACTTCTTCGATCACCAAGTGGAAGTCCTAACAACTCTACCTCTAAGGCAAGTCCTACACCGGCCGGACACTAACGGGCGACTCCTCAAGTGGTCGCTGGAGATCGCCCAATACGGTATCACATACGCTCCTCGCATGGCGATCAAGGGCCAAGCTCTGGCGGACTTCGTGGTGGAATTAACTTTCCCTCACAGTCCGACCCAGATCGGCCGACCCGCCTGGAAATTATATGTGGATGGCTCGGCGACCAATTCGCGAGCAGGGGTAGGGATTGTCCTCATCAGCCCCGATGGACAGAGTTTCACAAATGCTGTGCGTTTCGGTTTTCGTGCAACCAACAATGAAGCCGAATATGAAGCTTTGGTAGGCGGGCTCGATCTAGCCCTCGCCCTCGATGTTCGTCGCCTCCATATCTTCATGGACTCCCTTTTGGTCGTGAACCAAGTCAAGGGAGAATATGAGGCGCGCGGCAAACAGATGATCAAATACCAAGAACTGGTCGCCGAAATGTGTACAAAATTTGAGGAAGTGCTAATCGAACAAGTCCCGAGAGAGCACAATTCCCAGGCCGATGCCCTTTCCAAACTAGCATCATCGGATGGGGCAGCCGATTTCTCCAATATACAAATCACAAAGTCAGCACGGCCGGCGATCGACAGAAGCCTGGTTACCACGGTCACCATCTCCGAGGAGAACTGGATGACTCCGTTCATCAAATACCTAAAGGACGGAACGGTCCCTGACGACCGTATTAAAGCTTGCCAACTCCAGCTTCGTGCGACCAGATATACCCTGTTGGACGACCGGCTTTACAAGCGAGCCTTCAGCCTTCCCCTCCTCAAGTGTATTACACCGGAGGAAGGTCGGCTCGTTCTAGCTGAGATCCATGACGGGATTTGCGAAAACCATGCGGGTGGGAGAGCTCTCATCCATAAGACAACCAGGCAAGGTTTTTTCTGGCCATCACTTCAAAAGGATGCGATCGTCTATGCCAGATCGTGTCATAGGTGTCAGATAATGGGCCCCAACATTAAACTCTCCCCCGAACAGCTCACCTCCATGTACAGCCCTTGGCCATTTGCACAATGGGGCATCGACCTTATTGGTCCTCTGCCAACGGCTCCAGGGGCTGTAAATTTGCTATCGTAGGGGTCGACTATTTCACCAAGTGGGCCGAGGCCGAGCCACTAAACAAGATCGGCCAGGAACAGGTGATCAAGTTTAACTGGAAAAACATCATATGCCGATTCGGTCTGCCCCAGGCCATCATCTCCGACAATGGAAAATAATTCGACGGCCTAGAAGTCATGCAATTCTGTGAAAAGTGGGGAATCAAAAGGTTATTCTCAGCACCCTATCACCCTCACACGAACGGGCAGGTAGAGGCAGTGAATAAGATCCTCAAACACACGATTAAAGCGCGACTAGAATCCAGACAAGGACGATGGGCGAGCGAGCTCCCAGACGTTTTGTGGTCCTACCGAATGACGACCCGCAATTCGACCGGCGAAACCCCATTCGCCCTAGCCTTCGGAACAGAAGCGGTGATTCCTTCAGAGATCGCCGTCCTCAGCCATCGAATCGAACAGGAGATGACGACCGACAACGATGTGGCCCGACGAATCGACCTAGACATACTCGAAGAACGACGGCTGACCTCAGAAATGAAGAACACAATCCACAAAAGGAGAGCCGAGAAGTTCTTCAATTCAAAGGTCAAAGAAAGAAGGTTTCAAGTGGGCGATCTCGTCCTCAAGAAGATCCAAACCCACACAGGCGTTTTCGGTCCGAACTGAGAAGGACCCTTCAGAGTATCCAGATGGATAACTAAAGGAGCCTACGAACTGGAACATCCTGACGGTACTCCGGATCAATACCCCTGGAACGCAGTGCATCTGAAAAAATACTACCAATAAAAATTTTGTATTCAATTTCAATGATGTACAAGGAATATAATGAGATTTTCTCCTATCCCATCTATTCTGGCGATCTCCCCACCAGGCATATCGCATACCGCCGACGAATCGTTGATCATGGCGATCCGAGGTAAACTCAATACATCCATGATCCTGGAGGTCGATGGAACCGACGGCTTCTCCCATGCAAGGTTCCTTTAGGCTAAGATCGCCCGCCCTTCGTTTAAATACGAGGTCGGCGTAGCCGAAGGACCCTCCAAAATAATCAGTAGACACCGTCGCACGTCCTGAGGGTACATCATCTAACATGATGATCCCGGACAATGCGACGTGCCACTACCCCCGTCTCAACGTACACCGTCGAGGGTCGCCATCTTCATGGCGGGCCGAGGTGGAAGCAGAGCTGACAAGCCGCGGACGTGGAGTCGAATAAGCCGACGACGCCCCGCGCAAGGACTCCTCCAGACTAAGATCGCCCGCCTTTCGTTTTAACACAAGGCAGGCGTAGCCTAACGGAGGACCCTCACAAAAAGCGAGTCGCGGGATACACAATATCCCTCGCACACAAAGACACAATTGGGGAGGTCGGTCCATCGAACACCCCAATCGTACATGATTCTTCAGAATCGGCAAAACTGAAGATAGCTCGCCAGACAAACTAGTTTTTGTTCCCTTACTTATAATAAGTAAACAAAAACAAGGGGGCAGAGATAGGTCGATCTAATCCCAAATACGATCGAACAAAAAGGACCCACACACGATCGGCTCCGCTCAAACACGCGCAGGACGACCGGAGTCATTCGACAAAAATTACAAACATTCAAAGGTGATCGTATGTAAAGAGACAGTATGAAAAGAGGAGCATTTTATTCATAACAACACAAGTTTCGTACATTACGGGGCCCGAAGGCATTACAAAAGGAAAACAAAAAAGTACAAGTTACAGAGGAAAACAAAAATGTCTCTCAAGGCCCTGCCGGCTGGTCACCGCCCTCTGGTTGCGGATCGGCTTGGGCCCCCCCATCGGCCTCGGGATGAATGAGTTTACCAGTATACCAACTCAAGTCGATCCCGAAGTCGACAAAGTCAAGGATCGGCAAGGAGAACTCCGGGTGCAGAGGATGCTCGAGGGCATAGGATTTGAAGCTCTCCATCAAGGGACCGATCTCGATCCCTGCCTTTTTAGCGGCTCGAACAGCGTCTGCATAGGCCAACTGATAAGTGAACTCGCCGACGAGCACAACGTTGAGATAGGGATCGGCCTCGATCGCCTTCAACTGCCCCTTCAACTCCACAGCCGTCTTCTCAGCCTCCGCCAGCTCGACCACCTTGGCGGCATTCTCACCCTTGGCCTTCTCCAGCTCCTTCTTCGCCGCCTCCAGCTCACCGCTGAGCCGATCCATCATCACCTTCAGCCCGGACGCCTCCTCCTACGAAGCCGCATACTTCTGGCGAGTTTCCTTCTCCTTATCACGGGACCGGTCGGCAGCCTCCTTAGAGCGGCTCAGCTCTTGCTTCAATCGGTCAACGTCCTGTTTAGCCCTTTTGACCGTCTCCTCATACTCCTTCTCCATAGACTGGATCCGGTTAGCAAATTCAATGTTTTTATTCCGGGCGGCCTCGAGGTCGCTATGGAGACGAGCAGTAGAGGGTCGCCCTTCAAAATCCCTAGCAGCTTGGACGGCCATCGTCGCCGTCTGGAGAGCCAGGGCAACAGTCGCCTGCATGGCGTCTCCAGATCGCCGACGAGCGATCGCATCAAAGATCGGTCGTCCAAGCCTTGGGCAGAGAGGTGATAGCCTGCCGGACGTAAGTAGGGACTTCGAGGGACTGTTGCGGAGCCTTACTCGACAAAAAGTCCAGCACCATAAGAGTGACGTCCGGATCGGCGAGGCGAACCCTGCGGCACAAACCAAAGAACCAAGGAATTAGCCTATACCTTACTCAGAATGCCTAACTCAGAAAATTTTGATCCTTTCTTACCTATTGACCAGCTCGGGATCGCGACCAAAATAAGGCTTGCCCCGAGAGGTTTCCGCCTCAGCGATCGCCACTTTCTTCGTAGGGCCGCCCGATGACTGGGAGCCGGTCGCCGACGGCCTAGGACCTGATCGCTCCGTCATCGGGATGGCAGAAATAGGAGCCGCAGCAACCGGAGGCTCAAGAATGGATACATCCGCCTCAGTAATCAGCGGGGACTCCTACGACCTCAGCCTCTTGCGGCGCTGAAGTTGTTCCTCTTCCTGAACTACCGGTTCGGCGACCGGCACCTCAGCAAGCCTCGTCACCGGAGCAGGGCGAGACGTCGTCGCAGGAACGCGACCAGTCTGCTTACCCAAGTGAAGGCGACCGATGAGTCCCGGGTTTGACATGGCGATCTCTGGCGGTGGCTCGGCAAATCGGGGAAAATGAACCTCTGTCAAAGAAGAGATACAAACAAGTTAGACAACAACTTAAACAATAAGACCTCCTGGGGACGATCGTCAAACAAGGAAGCACCACTTAAGCTCATACCTGGAACTTTCAAGTGACGGGGGAAGCAGAACAATCGAGCCCCCAACTGATGAGCTTCGATACCAAGCGAGCGAACGTCAATAAAGGAGTTCGGCAAGGCACGGATCCGCTCCCAAACGATCAAGAAATCGAATGGAAGGTCGCCGATTGCTGGAACGAGAGGTCCTGCAAAAAGAAAACAAAATTAGATCAGTACAAGACAAGCTCAATCAAGGGGAGAGTTAAAATCCTTACTCAGATTCCTCTCCCGGAAAGTGGTGGGGATCTCCAACTCCTCATTCGGCCTGTCACTCGATGCCGATCGCCATGCCCCGCTGACCCAGCACCATTTAGCCAGGTCACCCCTTGTCTTATTCGGCACACCGAGGACCACTCTCCCGATTCGGCCTTGGATATGATTGCCGCCGATCGACCCTTTCTGGCGCGCTTTAAAGATAATTCATCTCCAGTAAGTAAGGAGGTGGAACAACCGTGACCGCCAAACAGTGTCAATGTGCGGATGATCTCAGAGCTGCTGCTCGCGTCAATTTAAGAGGCGCCAAATTCCAGGCGATCAGCAAGTAGGAGACTGCGAATGGCAGAGGAAATCGCAAACCGGCCTCCATAATCATCTCGCTGACGGCAACCATATCCTCAGGCGGTTGGTCGGCACGTTCATTCTCCGAGGGCACGTGCAAGGAAACGTCAGAGGGGATGTGATATTTGGCCCTCCAACGGCTCAGGTCTTTCTTGGTCGCCGTACTCCGGATCTTTCCGAGAGTCCACGGAGACGGGACGGCGGCCTGAAAAACCGTCTGCTTCACATGTTCGTAAGGATGAGCAGCGGAGTAGGCTTCGAAGTCGAATTCCTGACAGGGTCCGGCGATCGCTTCCATCATCTGAGCAAAAGCCACATAGGCAGGGCCGAATCTACTCTCTCGTTCCCAGGCCTCCCGCACCAAATCATCCTCATCCACCGGTGAGCCCCCCTGCTCCGCCGTCTCCGCCGTCCTCGCCACGTCGGCCTCGTTGAAAAGTTCTTCGAGTTCTGCGGGTGCAATCCCCACACGAATAGCTTCAACGGCCGTCTCCATATCCACTCCAACGGGAATCTCCTCCCGTTCAGGCGACGCTGCGGCAGCGGAAGAACTTACGGTCTCGAAGGTTTTGGATCCTCCCGACATATTAGAAAGTAAAGGGAAGGGAGAAGGTTAATTTTTCTTACCTAGAGAAAAGAAGGAGATCGGCACAAGAAGCTCCAGAAATTTCTGCAGAATTTCGGCTATGGATGCAAGGACACGTAAAAAGTGAAGGAGAAGAAGTCCTGGCCCTTTTATAGATGGAGACGAGGGTCTAAATGCAAATAGGAGAAACCTCGAGGGCTGGATCGCAACCGTCACGTGGGGACGCATTAAATGCTGCCCTCGAATCCCGCATACGCGTCTTTTCGAGGGCATGCCAGCCGACAAGTCCGACAAACCGTCGGACTCCCCCAACAGCGGCGCGACGCGTGTCCCTGCCACTTTTAGAAAGCCCGCCTTCATTTTCCGCTGCTCCCGACGCGAAAGAAGATCGTCCAGATTTGAATTCAGATCGGCTGATCGTTTAAACATTGGCGATCGCCAACAGTGCCACCTCACCCCATGTTTTCAACATCGAGGCGAGCTGGGGGGCAATTGTTGTGCGGCGATTAATACGCCTCGATAGGCGATCGGTATCACGATCAGAGAAGCCAACCATGGAAGACATACTCTGGACAAGCGCCTAGAGTTCGGCACAATATGGCGACCGTCTTTTGGTACCCAGCGATCGTCTTTTGATATCTGACGATCGTCTTTAATGAGCGAACCAGAGGCGATCATCTCGTGCCACATATGGATCCAGCATCCGTCAAAGTCGTCGAAGACCGAATCTTTGATGGTGGCCCACGTGTGGATCTTCAAAGGATACCGACAGATATGACCATTGACCCCAGCCTGTCACCTACCACACCTACCGACAAGGCCGCCGAAAGGTACAAAGTGGGTCCTCCCCGGACAGCGACTCAAGACGCGTGTTGGCTTCCCATTGGTTCGCCCAGCTGGCCACCAACAGCAACCTCGGACCTCAAGGGAACAGGCCCACGTGACGGGACGATCGGCTATCTTATTTTAATATAGAAAACGGCGGTCGCCCGCGATCGCCTGGGGAGTCCCAACTACCTTGTCCCCTATAAATAGAGAACTCACTGCAATGGCCAAAGGGACGCGAATTTTACTACGAATTCAGTGCAAAATACACACAAAAGAGAGAATCAAGGACTCTTTTGGCAACCACTTATACATTCATAGTGATATTCATACATATTCATCATATATCCCAAGCAAGAACTCACAGATTTACCTATCTGGTTCTTCCGGCAATCTACGCGCTCTAAAGCCTAGATAACTAGAAGTCTTTACACTCCTTGTAATAGATTCTAACATTAATATTTGTACTCGACAGTATATTTATTAATAACATCTCGCGAGAGCATTCAAGCCCGGGATTAACAACCCCGGCAAATCTTGTGTTATCTATTTTCTCACGGAAGTGTTCTTGCATTTGTTTGTTACTCGATCATTCCAGCAATACTATCTCCGGATAATATTTTGGGTAACAACAGTCACAAGTCGTCCCTCATTGCTCCTTGCCTTCCTAGAACCAGCTGTAGACATGTTGCCGAAAGAGATAATCTGTAGATTTCCAAAAATTCTCATGAGATGGTTTTAAAACAATAAAGGTCAAGAATTTTGTAGGAAAATAAACTCAACAACAATTAATTCTATTCATAAATCATTATCATGTATCAAAACAATTTAGAATAACCCATATATCATCACCAAACGAGAATCAAGCAATAATCCATTCCAGTTTCATAAGAAAATACCCGTATGCAAGGTAATTGACAAAAGTCCTCAACCAAAATTCATGCCAAATGAACCAATTCACAATATATTCTATCCCATGAATTCATAACATCAATATATCTATCAATTACATTGATTCATATGACTAATTCCAACAAATCAACGAAATCTAAAAAAATATCCCAAAGTGAGAACCCCAATTAAAATATAAGAAGAATTCTTACTTGAAAGTTGAAATCGATCGGTGAGAATGCCTAAGTTCTTGCGTGATTTATGTTTTTCAAATCAATTTTCAGTTTAAACAGGTAGAAAAAGCTTGGTGGGTCGATTTTTCGCTCGGGGGAGAAAAGGGATTTCGTGGTTTTTATTTTTTGAAGTGTGAGTATGGAACCCGACTGATCTGTTTTAATAAACCTTAGCGAAACACGAGCAGGTCACACGAGCAATTGCTCGTGTGTGAGGTATTTGTTACGAAATTTGGTGAATGCAAGTGCACGTTGTCGTAAGCAAGTAATAAAGTGGTAAGAAAGTATCGTTCCCTCGAGGACTGACTCACTAATTACCGATTTATGCGTATTCTAATTTTATTTGAACTATCGAAATTTGAGATGCAAGTAATAATTAAAGAAAATTAATAAAAGAATAAAAAGTAAAATCGATTGTTCGAAGAAAGAAAATCAAATAGGGAAGTATCTAGGATTGTGAATCCACCTCGGTTTATCCGAATTACTCTTGATTTATATGAATTAAATGATTTCCCAATTTATTGAAGGCGAAGATTGCTAAAATACTCTACTGCCTCTCCCGAGGTCAATAGAATTTTCTAAGGCGAATAACACACTCTATTCCTAGGTGAATTAATTCGACAATAGGCAAAAAGTACGAAATCTTCAGAGATGCCACGTAATTCATATGAGTATATTCCTATCTCACAAGATGAAACGGTTCTCACCAATTTTTTTCCTACCAACTCTCCTCTCCCGATTCGAGTTGTATAATCAAAACAAATCAATCATAGGCTACATAATTGATAGTAATTAAAACAATTGGGAAAACTCAATAAGAAAGGGAAATATATTTTAATAATGCAAAATCAAAAGTAAGTTCGTCAAAACTTCAGTTTCTTCAAAATCCTAGAATAGGGTTCTAGCCTCACATGCTAAAAGATAAGAATACACAGAGAATTAAAGAAAGCATAATAGAAATCAAACACAGTCGAAGAACTTGGATTCCTCCGTTCTCTAACTTCCGCTCTCTGCTCCTTGGTGTTTTCTTCTTCTCCTCGATGATTTTTTTCTTCTGACCTTTTATCCCTATTTATAATTTTTCATCAGCCAAAAAATGCATCCGGAAGATAGAGATAACAGCCGGCTCAGGTGGCGCAGTGAAATGAGCCCATCCCATCTCGTCGATCATAGTCAAAAGCTCACCGTCCTTGGGGGCGGGAGTGAATCCCCGCTCCGGGATTATTGGTCGAGGCCGGATTTTTTCGTTGAATATTTTGTGAATGTTCGGATCGGAAAATTGGTGAGACTCCAAATCGGCTCGGCTTTGTGATGTCTCCCCTCTTGTGGGGGATGATTGTGTTCTAGCCCTCGTACTTATCTTCCTTTTTCTAGCCATGGCGAGGTTCCTGAAAAAAATAAACACCGGAAATTACACAACCTTTAAGGAAAACTACACCACTCCCGACTTAAGATACGCGGAACGTGAATATAGAGTCAAATGAGCTTGCATCATCGAAGAGGAAATTAAGGCTGAGGTTTCAAGTTTAAACATAATGTAAGGGTTGGGGTACAATGTAATCCGATAATCAAATTCGTTGCGTATAAATTGAAAACGTTTGGCTCAAAAATTTTCATTGACGCATTTTATCAAACACCTAGCGTGCATGGGTTTAAATGAAGAGTAAGAATGACAATGGCTTAATCCAATCCCCAATAATAACAACATCAATCGATAGTCATGACAAAACGACAAATAACATCAACAATCCATACATAATCAACAACTAACATCAACAATCAATCGATAATCACCATACCAACTCAACCTTGATAGAACTAAGCATATTTAACATTGAATGAAGAATAATACCTCACTTTTCAAACCATGTAGCAATTAAGATTAAGAATTTAGAGTTACCTTGCTTTGGATTGAAGAAGGCAAGAAGAAGAAAACTTGAATGTAGGTTGTTCGAGCGCCGCGCGAAGAAGAAGAAAGAAACTTACCTGACAATGTCAGCCGATCCATGTTATAAAGGACTCCTGGGCGGTTGATCTTCGCAATAGGGGCTACGGCACAGCTTAAGTGAGCCGCGGCCCAGAGTACAGCCTGCCTGGACGTTTTTCTTATATCGCCGTGTGCCGCGGCTCAGCGTACGGGTGCCGCGGCTCGTAGGGTAAGTGTGTCGTGGCTCATTTGGTCCGTGCCGCGGCACGGAGTACAGTTTCCTGGGCGTTTCTGGGGCTTTTGGCGTGTCGCAGCTCAGTACATGTGTGCCGCGTCTCAGGCTTCGGGTGTGCCGCGGCTCAGTAAGTTCGTGCCGCGGCACAGAGTACAGTGCGGTTAGCCTTCTTGTGTTGACTCGTGTGTGCCGCAGCTCGCTTCTATTGTGCCGCGGCCCAGGGTTAAATTTTCCCCTGCTGCACAGAATTTTCAAAGGAAAACACCAAGAACGTGAGGGATAAGCATATCAAAGCAAAAATGACGAAAAATGAAGACTCTAAAATGCATGAAAACACTAAAAAATAAAAATCTACAACTAATGCTCGGGTTGCCTCCCGAGAAGAGCTAAGTTTATAGTCTTCAGCCGGACTTATTGAAAATCAGTTTACATTTCGCACAGACCATTTGGACTCCGCACAGTCCATCGAATCGTTATTACGTGATTTAAATTTTTGACCATTTGTTTTCAACCGTTCGACTTTCGGTTTGGTCATCCAACGTTCTTTGCGAAATGGCTTTAACAATAATAGCCTCCCAAAACACCCATTTTGCAATTGACTTGGCACTCGTTTGACTTCCGGCTTATTTTTCAATTCCACGGGCAAACTTATGACAGCATGAGAATTTTTCGATGGTGGATGAACGGATGATGAAGACAACATATTCAAATGCTTAAGATACATGATTCGTTCTTCATTTTTCTTAGACGTCGGAGCAGCTGAAACAGATTATGAACACTTCGACCGACAACTCTCCCGGTCTGCGTCTTTCGCAAAGATATCTACGCTTTCAATTTGTGAACACTTCTCGATACTACTTTGACACGGAAAGGATTGAAACACTTGGAAAGTAACTTGCTCCTCTTGAACTCGTAGAGTAAGTTTCCCTTTTTCCACATCAATGAGAGTTCGGCCGCTAGCTAAGAATGGTCTTCCCAAAATAATTGGGATGTCTTGGTCCTCCTCCATATCGAGCACAATAAAATCAGTCGGAAAGATGAATTTATCGACCTTTACTAAAACATCTTCTATTACCCCCCTCGGGTACTTGATAGATCGGTCAGCTAATTGCAACGAGATTGTCGTCGGCTTGGCTTCCCCAATACCTAGATTCTTAAAAATGGAAAGGGGCATAAGATTAGTACTAGCGCCGAGATCACATAACGCTCTATAAAAAGACAGGTTTCCTATAGTGCACGGTATATTGAAGCTTCCTAGATCCTTCAATTTTGGCGGGAGCTTTTTCTGCAAGATGGCGCTGCACTCTTCCGTCAATGCCACTGTCTCATACTCTTCGAGCTTCCTTTTATTCGATAAGATCTCTTTCATGAACTTCACTTAGCTCGGAATTTGTTCCAAGGCATCAGCAAATGGAATATTGATATGTAGTTTCTTGAAAACGTCAAGAAACTTGGAGAATTGCTTGTCCAATTTTTGCTTTTGCAGTCGTTGCGGAAACGGGACGAGTGGCACATAAGCTATCGGATTGTCAGGAAACAGTTTCGAGCTTCTAGAAATTTGTGATTCCTCAGTCACCGCATTTTTCTTCTCCTCATCTTCACCTCTATTTTTGTTCCTCCCGGGCTGCTCACACACTTCCCTCCCACTTCTCAATCCAATGGAATTTATAGTCTCTCTGGGGTTTGTCTTAGTTGTACTTGGCAAGGTACCCTCCGTTCGGGATATTAACACATTTACTATTTGACCCAATTGGACTTCCAAGTTGCGAATAGAGGCAGAATGGTTTTGCAAGGTTGCTTCCGTACGGGTCATGAACTGACTCGTATTTGCTGCTAATTTCGCCATTGCCTCCTCTAGAGAGATTTTTGGAGCAGGATGAGGTTGCTGTTGGTGTTGAGAAAACTGAGGTTGGTTTGAGTTTTGTCCGTTCTTCCACGAAAAGTTGGGGTTATTTCGCCACCCCAGATTATATATGTTGGAATATGGGTTGTTTTGCCGATTTCCGTTCCCCACAAACTAAGCTTGTTCCATCGGAGATTGCTCGAAAGGATTTCCAACTTGGCATTCCGCACTAGGGTGAGACCCGTTACACCAATTACATGATTCTGTGGTAACGGTGGTAGGAGCATGTGAAAAAGCTTGCAATTGCTGAGTCAAGGCAGCAACTTGGGCCGATAGCGTAGATATTGGATCATTATCGGAGATTTCCATCACTCGTTTTGGGTTCACACGTTCGTAAGGCCACTGATAAGAGTTTGCAGCCATAGCTTCCAATAAAGAGTGGGCTTCGGACATCGTTTTGCCCATTAAAGCACCTCCAGCGGCTGCATCAACAAGAGTGCGTGTAGATGCACTAAATCCGTTATAGAATGTCTGAATTTGCAGCCAATCCGGTAGACCATGGTGTGGGCATCTCCTTAGCAAATCCTTGTATCGCTCCCAAGCTTCATGAAGCGACTCCATATCAAATTGCCCGAAAGTAGTTATCTCGTTCTTTAGTCTCGCTGTCTTCGATGGTGGAAAGAACTTAGCCAGAAAGGCTTGTGCTAATTCCACCCAAGTCGTGATAGAGCCCGGTGGTAATGAATTTAACCAAAACTTGGCTTTGTCCCTTAGATAGAAAGGGAAAAGCCGCAGACGAATAGCATCATCGGTAACACCGTTATTCTTGAAGGTGTCACAAATCTCGAGAAATGAAGCAATGTGTGCATTGGGATCATCGTTTGCCATTCCACAAAATCGGCTTGCTTGTACCATCTGAATAATAGCCGGCTTAATCTCGAAGTTGTTTGCTTGGATGGTTGGACGCCGAATTCTCGAAAAGTTTGCATTGATTTGTGGCATTGCGTAATCACGGAGTGCCAATGCCGGTTGAGCTTGCTGAATAGGGTTGTCTCCTCCGTGATTTTCTGTGTTATCGCCCATGGTGTCTTTTGTCGGTAGCTCACGCTTTTCCTTCTTGTTTTTCCGAAGAGTGCGCTCGAGTTCAGTATCCAAAGGTAATAGGCCTTCGTTACCGAATTTTCTCATGCACTAACCAGAAATTTCTGAAAGGGAAACAAATAAAAAATTACTCAAAAATAAAATAAAATTCAAATTAAGAATAGAAATACTGAAATCGATATTAGTAAAATAATCAGTCCCCGGCAACGGCGCCAAAAACTTGTTACGAAATTTGGTGAACGCGAGTGCACGTTGTCGTAAGCAAGTAATAAAATGGTGAGAAAGTATTGTTCCCTCGAGGACTGACTCACTAATTACCGATTTATGCGTATTATAATTTTATTTGAACTATCGAAATTTGAGATACAAGTAATAATTAAAGAAAATTAATAAAAGAATAAAAAGTAAAATCGATTGTTCGAAGAAAGAAAATCAAATAGGGAAGTATCTAGGATTGTGAATCCACCTCGGTTTATCCGAATTACTCTTGATTTATATGAATTAAATGATTTCCCAATTTATTGAAGGCAAAGATTGCTAAAATACTCTACTGCCTCTCCCGAGGTCAATAGAATTTTCTAAGGCGAATAACACACTCTATTTCTAGGTGAATTAATTCGACAATAGGCAAAAAGTACGAAATCTTCAGAGATGCCACGTAATTCCTATGAGTATATTCCTATCTTATAAGATGAAACGGTTCTCATCAATTTTTTTCCTACCAACTCTCCTCTCCCAATTCGAGTTGTATAATCAAAACAAATCAATCATAGGCCACATAATTGATAGTAATTAAAACAATTGGGAAAACTCAATAAGAAAGGGAAATATATGATAATAATGTAAAATCAAAAGTAAGTTCGTCAAAACTTCGGTTTCTTCAAAATCCTAGAATAGGGTTCTAGCCTCACATGCTAAAAGATAAGAATACACAGAGAATTAAAGAAAGCATAATAGAAATCAAACACAGTCGAAGAACTTGAATTCCTCCGTTCTCCAACTTCCGCTCTCTGCTCCTTGGTGTTTTCTTTTTCTCCTCGATGATTTTTTTCTTCTGACCTTTTATCCCTATTTATAATTTTTCATCAGCCAAAAAACGCGTCCGGAAGATAGGTCAGAAACGGGCTTCAGAACAGTCCAAAAACGAGGGCTGGATCATCAAACCCGCGTCGGGGGCCGCGGCCCGGCTTTAGTGTGCCGCGACCCCAGTTGTGCTGCGCTCTATGCCTGGGCGGCATTTTCTTCACGGGCCGCGGCTCAGCATCCTCGTGTCACGGCCCCCGGTACAGTGTGTGCCACCCCGAGCTGAACGTGTGTGTGCCGCGGCTCAGCTTCATTGTACCGCGGCCCCTGACCAGAAATTGTCGTTTTCGCCCGTTTTTTGTTGTTTCGGCTTCCAGACTCCTATTTCCTTCAAAACATACAAAGATAGTGCATCAAAAGCTCATTTATGCAGATTTAGACTTAAAATGGATATAAACTAATGATAAATAAGCGCATAAAAATACGCCTAACAGTCTTGCGCGACCTTTCTGTTCTGTTCTGTCCTAATATGCATGAGCAGGCCACACGAGCCGTTGCTCGTGCGTTTTGGTCGTGCATCCCTGGTGATTTCCTATTGCATGTAAGGCGCACGAGCTCATGGTTGTGCGTGCTGCTCGTGCGGAGTTCTCCAATTCAAGCAAAATACATACATAATAAAAAAAATGAAAAAAAACACACACTAAAAAAAATAGTACTAAAATGCTAAGAAAAAAATTCTAATAAAATCATAATGCTAAAAGAAAAACCGTTGGGTTGCCTCCCAATTAGCACTAAGTTTAACGTCTTCAGCTAGACACCTGTTTCATTCTATCTCGGATCATTCGATGAGCTCTTACAATTTAGCTTACGTGCAATTTTATCGGGAGGTTCTCTCCTTTTCAATCCATCAAATCGAGGGGTCATCAAAAATATGACATCTTCATCATGCGTCCTAATCATCAATTCTCCTTGGTCCACATCAATTAATGCTCGAGCAGTGGCTAAGAACGGACGTCCAAGTATTACTAGACCATTTTGCTTCCCGTCATCATCAAGCACTATGAAATCAATGGGGAAGGTGAACTTATCGATCTTTAAAAGTACATCTTTTACAATTCCCCTTGGGTAAGCCAAAGATCGATCTATGAATTGTAAGTTCACTGGAGACGGCCCCAATTCTCCTAATCCAAGTGTCCTGAAAATAGATAAAGGCAGTATATTGAAACTCGAACCATGATCACAAAATATATCATTTAATAAACAACCCGAAATAGAGCAAGGAATTGAAAAACTCCCTTGATTCTTAAGTTTTTTTGGTAGACGATCCAATTCTTTTTTCTTTGACGCCATGGCTTGCACGAAACCTCAAACTTTTTCTTCTCCTCAAAATGCTCAATATCGGACCGATCCTTCACCTCATTAATGGAAACTATCAAATCAGCTTTATTAGACGACATGATTGCATCTTCGTCTTCATTCTCCGATTCCGGTAGCTCTTCATTCACATTATACGAAAAAATAGCATTGCATTATGCTTTTGGATTTTCCGCGGTGTTGCTTGGAAATTTGCCCTTTTGATGTTAGCTCCCCACGATCTTAGCCAATTGACTGATTTGTGTTTCTAGATTTTTCATTTGAGCTTCAATAGTGGTTGCTAATTGAGTCACATGATTTTCAATCCGATCAAGCTTTTCTTCGTCTCGTGTAAACCGACTTTTTGTTGCCATCATAAATGTAGCCAAAATATTCTCTAGATTAGAATTTGGCTTCGATTCTTCGATTATTTCACCATTTGACACTTTGAATCCCGTCGGCGGTTGCAACACATTTCTCGAATTCCCGTAGCTAAGATTCTCGTGATTTCTGTTGGAGGGATGATAGAAACCCGGAGGGGGGTTATTTCGATAATTATTGAAATTATGATTATTGATGTAATGATCCTCCTCCAAAGGGTCGAGTGGTAGTGCACTTCCTTTAGGAGTTATTTTTTCATTTGCACTCTTTGTCAGAACTCCAAGATGGTAGGTCAAAATCGACATTTGTGCAGTTAAAGCTTTTATAGGATCCGAGTCTGAAACTTCGGCCACTCTACGAACATTAGTCCTCTCGGTAGGCCATCGATAGCTATTCATGGCCATCTCCTCAATTAATTCATATGCTTCCTCAGCACTTTTGGCTAATAGTGCTCCTCCGGCCGATGCGTCAACAATATTTCTCGTCTCTCCGGCCAACCCATTGTAAAAGAAACACATTTGTTGGTCTTTCGGAAAACCATGACGAGGATATAATCTTAACATATCCTTGAAGCGTTCCCATGCCTCATATAACATTTCTGAATCCATTTGTCAGAACTGCATGATTTCACTCTTCAATCTCATAGTTTTGTTGGGCGGGAAGAATTTGAAAAGAAACTTTTCACTGAACTCGTCCTATGTACTTATGCTCCCCGAAGCAAGAGTTCCAAGCCAACTCCGAGCCTTCTCTCTCAAGGAGAACGGAAATCGCTTCAGTCTTATTGCATCGTTTGGCACCCCATTCATTTTGATGGTATCACAAATTTGAATAAAGTGGAATAAATGGGCGTGCGGATCCTCCGTGGCAAATCCACTAAACTGATCCTGTTGAACCATAGATATTAATGAAGGTTTCAATTCAAAATTTAGGACGTTGATAGGAATATGAGAAATTCGTCCATAATTTTGGTCAAGCCTCAGCCGAAATCCGTCCTGAATCAATTGAATTCGAACTGCGAGCTGCTCAGCCCGTACGCCTCCATTGTTTGGATTGTGGGTTGTTGTATTATCATTGCCCGTATTGGCAATTGGATCTCTCGCTCTTTCCATTTCGTCAGATATATCTCTTTGTAATTTCCATGTAGCAACACTTGTTCTTCGAGCAAATGCCTCTACTTCTAGAATAAAATTTTCCAAAGGTTCTCGAGAGGAGCGGGTGTTCATGTACGTCCTGCACACGACCAAAACAATACGGAAGTAACAAAATAAAACAAAACAGAAAAAAAATAATTTGTCTAAAGTAAGACCGAAAATACTTATCGTAATATCAATACTAATAAAAATAAATTAGTCCCCGACAACGACGCCAAAAACTTGTTCGCTATATTTTTAAATAATCCGCCAGTATACGGAGTAAATGTAGAAAGCGGCGAGCAATGTCGTATTCCACAGAGACTAATTATTTGTATTGTTTTGAGTACTATATTATAGTGATTCCGATTTTATCTAGACGATCGAAAGGTGAATGGCTTAATTAACTAAATGGACAAAAATAAGTAAATTTAATCAAACAAAGGTAATAACCGATTTAGAGAGAATTAGGAGTTTTAAAATAGATTCCAAGGCTAGGTTTCCATTGATTACTAAGTTTACTCAGGATTGATTCCAAAGAGTTCTATGTGTGTTTCCAAAATGATAATCACAACAATATTCTAAAGTCCCTCTCGAGATGTATTAAAGTGTAGATTAAACAACCTATAACAACATCTCTGTTTACTATAAATTATCTAACTCTAAAATGTTCATATGATTAAATATCATCATAGTTCATCACCGATTTCTCAATCTCGTAATTTACTACATCAAATACTCGAAACATACCAATGCCCTCTTCTATCGAATTAGGAGCAATTAAGTTAAAAGTGTAAAAATATTGATCAAGTATTCTAGCTTGAATCATAACCAATCATTTGATAAGGAAAGCACATTAGGTAAATAAAATCATCAATCCTTCAAAACCATAATCATCGTACTCCCATGCCCGGAATCTAACAAGTTTATCCAGACATGGTAATGAAAGAAAGATTAATAATCATCATGTTCATGCTAAATAAAACAACAAAAATGAGTAAAATATAAGAAGAAGATAAAACTCGGATGGTGTCTTGAGTGATCCCAGTTCAAGCCTTCAAGTCTTCTTGAGGTGTTCTTCAAAAACTCCCTTCAAATCTCCTTCTTTTGGTTGAAAAGCTCTCAAATCTTATGTTTTTTCTCTCTCCAATCTCTCCAATATCAGAATCCCTCGTCTAAGTCCATTGTAGAGCCTTTCTATCAACCCCAAAAGCCAAAATTGTTGATCAAATCTTGCAAAAATGTCAAAAAAAATGGTTTTGCACCGAAAACTGACACAGCCTGTGTCAAATGACACGGCCCGTGTCATAGTGTTCTAGAAAATGCAAAAGTATCTGGACATGTAACTCGACCGAGTCGTTGCCCGTGTCAAACTGTACGGTGCATGAGCTGTTGCTCGTGCATCCCTGATGATTTCCACTCGTCATAACACGCACGAGCAACAGACACGAGCAGATTTGCTCATGCTCGTGCGTCTCATATGAACTCAGTATTTCTTCCCATCTTCTTCTCGTGCTTCACCCGATCTTGTGGCTTGGGCATGGTACTACTTTATCTCAAGTTCAAAGTAATAAAAAAACTCTCTAACATGTCGTAATATTCATTTATGCATCGCTTGATATGTATCGGAGGTTGGAACTTCATTCTTGCTTGATAATGGCCTTAAAAATACCTATAAGATCAACCAAACATACCCAATCATGATTGAGTCCAAAAAAATATAATTTAAGCACGAACGACCCAATTCTACATATTTTAGGATCTTAAAATCCGGAAAAACCTTATAAAAACATGTGTAAAAATGAGTGTTACCATCGTTGAAGCTTCTTCTTCTTCTTGTATTTTCAACCCATGAATAATTACTTTATTATTCATGTTAATAGTTGTAGTTTGGTTTGTTATCTTTTTTGTGGTCTCTTTGGTGGTGAGATTTTTTGGCTTATAGTTGGATATCTCATGGAGGCTGGTCTAGGGGTAGTATACTTGTTGTTTCTCTTGTTTTGGTTCTTTATGGGGTGAGATTTTGTGTTGGTGTATGTTTCAGCTGGTTGTTGTGTGTCTGTCTCATTTCTCTCTTATTGGGCAGGTTTATCATTATCTTGAAGGCCCAAATCGGGATCCTGAACTTTCGGGTTTGCTGTTCTTCTCAAAGTTGGTCATATGAGGTCGTTCTAGGTTTGCTCACTACTTGCATCAAGATGGGACTAAAATAGAGATCACTCGTTTACCCTCTAATACACATCTGATCAAATATCAAACCCTAATAAAATTATGGCCTTCATCTCAGACTCATCCTCTCCATTGGCTCCATCTCTCGACCCATCCCCTCCATCGCTGCATCTCTCCAGTGCAATAGCTCCATCTCTCGACTGCAATCGCTCCATCTCTCGACTTCTACACAGGTAATGTCTTAGATTTCATGTCTCGGTTACTAGTTTTATGCTTCTTGATGGTGTCGATTTCATGCTTTGGAAAACAGTATGTCGATTTCTTGATGTTGGAAAATGGTGTCGATTTCATGCTTTGGAAAATGGTGTCGATTTCTCAATGTTGTTACTGATTCTTGTCAATTTATTGATGTTGCTACCTATTCTTGTCATAAATCTGGATGAACTGAGATTCTTCTTTGATCTGGATGAACTAGGTAAGGGTGAAATGGGATATTTAATTTGATCTAGATGAACTAGGTAAGAGTGAAATAGGATTCTTCTTTGATTTGGATGAACTAGGTAAGGGTGAAATGTCATAAATCACCAAAAATAAAAATCAAATATATATTTAAAAATGATGATAACCTGTTAATTCGACCTAACCCTCCCAACCCACAAAGGTTAAAGTTAAGTTGAGTTATACTTTGTAAAAAATCTCGTTAACATATATATATATATATATATATATATATATTGTTGCTATACGAGATTGAAACATAATATGTATAGAAACTGAAATTTCATGGTCTAGTTATTTACTATAAAAAATTTTAAATTCTATCCGGTAAGATATCAAGGGAGAATGATTTTAGCTTGTGCTTTGTTACATAATTTTATTAGGACATACATGACCATTGATTCGCATAAAAATTCAACAATCACTACTGAAGATATGCGTATTGGGGAATACCCTCCTTTACCATCCTAGTTCATTGATGTTGTTGAGGCAAGTGATGAGTGGTCTCAGTGGAGAGATGATTTAGCGCAAGAGATATTTGAATCTTGGATGTCAAATCATAATAATTAAGATAATTATCTTTATTTATAATGGATTGGTGTTTGTGTCTTGTTTTATTTGTAATGGATTGGTGTTTGTATCTTATTTTATTTGTAATGGATTGGTGTTTGTGTCTTGTTTTATTTGAAGAATTGTAAAAAAAATGGCATTTGTTATTGTTTTGTAAACTTGAATGTTTAAACCTTGGATGATGATATTTTGTGTGGAAATGTTTAAACCTTGGATGATGGTAAACTTGAATGTTTAAACCTTGAACGTTTGAAAGGTTTTAAATTACGTATTATATACTATTGTTGTGTGAAAATATTTATAAATCATGTATATATATATATAATAGCATAAATATTATAGATAAAGTTACTCAAATAAATTTTGGCTGATTTGTGTCATTTATAATCATTATATAATATAAAATAACATTAGACAGCGCTTAAGGGTAATTTGGTCATTTTAACAGTTTTGTCGTGTCCTGTCCAGCTTACCAAATGCAAAACAGACAATTAGTCATGTCCTGTTCTAGTCGTACCAAACGTAGGACAGACAATTATGTCTGTCCTGTCCTGTCCTGTTCTGTCCTGTCGCATCCAGTCTGCGTACGAAACGCTACCTTATTAACTTGGGATTTTCTACCGTCAGGCCTGGAAAACTTGGTCTGACGTTAGACCGGTACTAAAATTACATATTTTTCATATTTGTCGGTTCTAATCCGCACAGTTCAACCCTAACATGAAGAATACACAAATCGGAATCGACAAATATATAGTATAATTAAGATGTGTTTTCTTATAGTTAGTTCAGGAAAACTTGGTCTTATATTAGGCCGTACTCAAATTGCATAGTTTTTCATATTTGTTTATACCAATCCGCACAGTTCAACCTTAAAAGAAGAATATACAAACTCAAATAGATAAATATGAAAAAATATGTAATTTTAGTACCGACCTAATCTCAGACCAAGTTTTTTTTTAAATTTCCCCCACCCCCCTCCTTTACAATGAGAATCGAACTCAGGACCTCTAAGTCTCTAGAAGGCTCCCTAACCACTAAGTCATTCGATGTTCTCTAATGTCAGACCAATTTTTCTTGACCTGACAGTAAAAAAATCCTATTAACTTCCAGTTATTACAAGTATGTCACTATGAAAATATAGGTTTATGAGGTTTATAGATATTAGAGGTTTGTAGTTATAGGAGTATGATTTATATTTTGGCCTCCAATCCAAAAATAATGTTTGAAAGTGTTATGGATAAATATCCTCCAAAGTGTTATAAATATATTATTTTACGGACATTACTTGCAGGATAAGACAATGGGCTAAGATGCCTAGTGGGCTTTTAGGGTTACATCCCTATTTATTAGTATAAATATATCTCTTCTGATTGTATTTTTGTACTCAGAAACACATAAATTATAGTGAATACTCTTCTGGCTTGGTATGCCCCCATATGTAGTCATTCACGAACTGGGTCAACAAATATGTTCCTTTTATTTTTAAACTTTATAACACGTTATCAGAACGATACTCTAACTGTAGATTTTTTTCCTTTCGATTTCCGAAATTCGCAAAAAAAAAAAAATCCGCGAGCAGATTTCTGCATTATGAGACCGCGGAAAAATTGCGTTTCCCGCATCTTTAACCATCGGATCAGCTTAAAATTTTGACAGCAACTTTCTAACATAAATATCTATATATTCAACGGTGGAGATCAGATTTTGTGTAATATTTCTTACTGAATCTGTCGCCGAACAAAAGCAGATTTTTACGAGGAAATTTGAAGATCCGGCCTCATCCAACACCGAGTTGCTTTACCGCCGCGCCTAAGTCCTTTTTGGACCAATTATCGAGCCCAGTGGCCCCTTTTTTGGGCATTTCTGAACTCTCCATCATTTTCTAATTAATGATTCATTTGTCCATTGATTTGTACACTTATGAATCTAACCATATTTATGTTTTACGTACATATAGGAAAATATGTTGCCCATGATAATGTGCATGCTATGGAGAGAAGCCATATTTTCGTATCCTGTCCAAGGATCAAAGATCTCGAATTATTTATGGAGTAAGTAAGCGTACTAAAGCATTTAATTTTATATATATTAAAATTGATTCATAGCACATTTTAATTTGTGAATATGCTTTGATTTTGTGAATTATGAAAAATATATTTTATTGCAAGATGTATTTCATATTGATGTAATAATCGTATTTGTTACGATTTACATATAATATTTATGATTATATATCGTTGCTCCCGAAGTAGCACGATTGATATATGGTTACGATTTATGATAATCATAAATATTACATATCGTTGCTCCCGAAGTAGCAAGATTGATATTCCTTAGGAATATAACATGCTCTTAAGAGCAAATAAGTCTATATAAAATATATTGATATTCATCCATGATTTTTTGTGCAAAATGGCACAAATGATAGATAAAAGTGGAAACTGAGTTCATTATGTGATAGTTCTCACGAGAATTATATTATTATCTAAATTTTATGATTTATGAGAAATAATTGTAATCAATATTATTAAACAAGCAATTTCATACAAAAACTATTATTATATCTAAACGGTATACCTTGCCTTAGAACCAGAAGTTCTTATTAATTGCATATTGAGTTTGTTACGTATCAAAGCATATGTTGCAGTGTTTTTTTTCCTGAAGAAAATAATTGAAATCGAGAAAATAAATTATGTTTCCATAAGAAACTATTTTCGATATTTCCAGAAGAAACTATTTTCGATGTTTCGAGAAGAAAGTACTCGAAGGGGCAAACTACATACAAATATGCAACTCAAAATAAAATAAGGCGAATATGTTTATCTTCGTGTAATGTATGAATTAATGCCCGGAAGGCAGAGACAATGACACCTAACATTATTCATGAAATTAGTTGAATAAGAAAAATCTGAAACACAATTTGGGTAGCTCCTGAAGAACATTTTAACAATGTTATTGCCTGAAATACTGAGTTATACCTCTATATATATGACTTCAAAGACTTCGAATAAAAGTCATTATGATGTCTATATGATCTCTCTCACTAATATTGTCATGTAGCAACAATATAATCCTTATCAGACTTACCGAGGTGATATTTATTATGTTATTCACTGAAATGAACAATAGTATCATATTATGATATGATCAAACCGAAACCAGCTTTTTAAGAACACACGTAGTGAGTGAAGCATTTATGGTCACACATCCTGAAATATATGTTGTTACTCATTTGAGCCAAATTAAAAGAGAGATATAACATATAGAAATGTATTGGCCCAGTAATGGCCAAAGTTATGACAATATAACTCAACTCAAAGTTTGCATGATAAAAGGAACAACAATTAGTTTTGTAATGTTCTGACCCAGCAGATCCAATAAACATTTAGGCCCGTTAGGCCTGAAAAGTATATAAATGTATCTAACATCTGTAATAGATGCGGAACTTGTTGTCATTGGTCATGCACCTGTCGCGCATTAAATAACGTTACAATTAGAGTCACAACGACACTATGCTTATGAAACATACATGATTGAAATTCACTATCCTGAAGATAATGTAAAGTTTGCATGGTTTGTCTAGTATAATTATGCCATAATTTAAGATATTGTTTGATAATCTGTTAATTACTATGGTTATGGGATAATCTCATACTTAACAAATTACTGTATGCACGATTGCTTTCAATTTGTTAAGAGGTCATGTTACGGCCAAGCTAGTATTATTTAATGGTGCTCACTTTATCAATAATGAGACCATATATTTCTCACGTTCCAGAAGAACGTTGTTAAAGATATTCAAGTAAAAATGTTTTCAACTTGAAACCACTAAATGAAAAGGTAGTGAATACCTTTGAGTAACAATATAAAATGTACAGCCAGAAGCATACATCAGTCAAGTTATACGGCCAGAAGCGTATATTGCTTGAATTTATAGCCATAAGCATACAATACTTAAATTGTATAGCCATAAGCATACAATACTTAAATTGTATAGCCATAAGCATACAATACTTAAACTATATAGCCAGAAGCATATAGTATCTAAACGGTGCAGCCAGAAGCGTACGATACTGAAATTGTATGGCCAGAAGCATACATTAGCTTAGTGGTATTATTACAATTATGTCAGTCAAGTTAAATATAACTGTTAGCTGGCAGCTACGTATATATTAATTTGTAATGATTTGGGGATTCTAATCATAAACTAATGACCTTGACATGTATTGCGTGCTATGTCCAGCTTGCTAAATCGAGAAATTAAATACTAGATTATTGTATGTACAAGGAAATATAGATATTGTACTCATCCAGCAGATGGTGTATGTACAAGGAAACAAATGTGGACCTATCCAACCACCATACAGAGTTTCATGGTTAACGGTTGATGTGTCGATTGAATGGTCACATTATATTTTGTTTATCCACATATATGTTGCATCTCAGTAATTAATTTGAGTGTCATTACCTTAAGTAATGTCGTTGAGTATAAATCAGTCTTTTGAATAATTTGTTGCCTAAAAGAATTGATGTTGAATATCTATGACCCTATATGTATGTTTACATTGGTCATAAATAGGCAAATACTAAAAGACTGATTGATTACATGATAAATCTCCATTCCCACTAGGGATATGCAATCTTACATGCAACTACAATAGTTCTGTTGAGACCCAACTCCACCCAATAAATTAGATACGAACATGAGTTTCGGTATTTATGCTTATTTAGGTGTGTAGTCTATGTGCCGATTGTGCCGCCAAACGTACCAAAATGGGCTCTCAACATTAGATGGGCGTACATTGATTCTTTGAAATGCCATCTATATTAAAATCTTGATAGGCGGTCGTCATAACCGCAATATTTGCGAATAATCACTCTAATGAGACAATATTCCCGCTGTTAGGGGGAGATAAGAACGTAACCGTTCCAGAAGAACGACGTAAATTTGTATGAAATGTACAATGTGAAATTACTATGCATATGATATGCCAGAACGCATTTGTAATCAAGTTAAAGTGAAACGATCTTTTATTATTGCTGCAATGCCTGCAAGGATAGACGTCTCTGTATGACGCACGTAAATCCCTAAAGGATGTGTTAGTACGACTATAACGGCTATCCAGTTTGGTGTCCCTGCTCAGAAGAGAAGACGACCAATAGGTTCGATAGATTCATGTCACTGGAAGAGGACTATTTCGGCACAACCGAATCCATCAAACATCGCAATCTATTCTGACTCATCTTATGAGATTATCTCAGATCACGGCTCATTCCAAAAGAGATGATATTGGGGATCGCTCCCCCAGCACACCTGATCTTGAGAATATAAAAGTCCCAATAAATTATGCATGCTTAAATGAGATTTGGAATCAGAATGAGATAATCATCGATGATATACTTGTATTTATGGCGGCCACCGAAATCATAACTAGCGATGGAATCGAATCTTACTCATTTATTTGAATGTCAATAATGAGATTACTGGTAAAAAGGAAACAAACAATCCAGGTTGAATTTAATTCCTTAATTAAGAGAAAGGTATTTGGGCCTGTAGTTCCTACACCTCCTCATATTAAAATTGAGGATTCTATGGATATAAGGAAGTGTAATGAGAAAAACGAGATATAAATCTCGTGTAGTTGAACATATTTCCTCTCACAGCCTTGAGATTGATGATGATGAATATTTCCTCATAATGGACGTCATAAACGTTCCTGCCTTTTCAGTTTGGTAGTATCCAAGTAACTGAATATGCAGCATAAATGTGGTAATTGTTTATCTCTTTGGAAATATTAACACAAGAGATATACAGTAGAAATTCCTGAAGAACTTAAGTACCCTATATAAATGGTTCTTGTTCACTTCAAACAATCACTTTAATGATTGAAACAATCCAGAAGAATGTTGTAAATCATTTGACTAAGAAATATGAACCTAATTGGTGCTCATGAAGAGACCAAAGAGATACCTATATTCCTGAAGTGTGTATATATATATTCTAAGAACCATTTCGTCCAGCTGACGATACTGAAGAGATATATGGATGTTATTCATACAATCTCCACGATATTTTTTGTCACACTGCCTATATAATATATATGAGAAATATTCTCCTTTTTGTGTTGCATAAAATATTTGGGCAAGAAGAGAAAATTTTACTTCCCATGTGAGCTCCAGAAGAGCAAGTCATAATATAGCAGATTTATTCACTAAATCTCCCCATGTATGAAAAATTATTCATGATATTGGAATACAAGATTGTAATCTCTATGTTCATTCATATACCTGGAAGACTATTGTCTTCAGGGGGAGTGTCAACATCGAAAGAATCTTGTAGATTGGATCATGAAGATCAGTGATGATACTCCTTTTTCCTTTAACCGAGTTGATCCCTCTAGATTTTTCTATCGAGGTTTTCGTTGAGCATGAACATTAAAACGTAATATCCAATGGGGAGTGTTGTAAATATATTATTTTATGGACATTACTTGCAGGATAAGACACTTAATGGGTTAATATGCCTAGTGGGCTTTTAGGGTTACATTCCTATTTATTAGTATAAAATATCTCTTCTGATTATATTCTTGTACTCAGAACCACACAAATTATAGTGAATACTCTCATGGCTTGGTATGCCCCCAGATGTAGTCATTCACGAACTGGGTCAACAAATCTGTTCTTTTTATTTTCATATTTTATAACACAAAGAAGGTTATAAAGACATGTCTAGGATTCGAGTTGACTTACTATTCACCATATGATGCCCCATAAAGAGCTAAAGACGCACACAAAATGAGATCTGTAAATAAGAGAAAACTCTACAAGAAGCAAGACAGAGTGAAAGATTATTCGCCTCTCCGAGTTTTACTTTATCATCACATCTAGGTATCTATTTTATTAATATTTAAAATATGATGAATATTAATATGTCTATGTATTTCTATTCTATTATGTCCGACTTGACTTGTTGATTCCGAAATATTAGAGTAAATGAATTGTGATTGTTGTTTGAAGATTAATTTCAATTAAATATCCTGAACTCTATTCAAATATTTTGTTTTAGTCAATGTTAAACATTTAATGTAATTTTATATCTTTTCATTTTTGCTAATCATATTAACTAATATTATTGTATTGTGAATAATTTTTCACTTTGGCATTTAAATAAGAATTACTTGTAATTATATATAATCTTGTTGGTGAGGTTGAATATAAAATTCTTTCATTCATGTTATTCTCGACCAATATTGTAAAATTCGGTAAATTCGAATTAAGAATTAAGTGAGTTTCAAAAATTAATTCTCAAATGAGCCGAGTTAAGGCTACTAGGGGTCAAAAATTAGAATTGACCAAACTCGGATCAAAATCGGTCAAAAAATCGAACTAATCGGAAGAGTACTCGGAAGTCATTGTTTTCACTAAATATTACTTGATATTTTTTAATTCAAGCAAATTAAGTCGTTAGAATTTTTTTGCAAAGGTATATGCCAGTATAAATATACTCATCAATTTATCATAACCGAAAACGACGATAAAAATGTACATTCTACTAAAATTATTTGAATAACATTATAACTCAATACATACTCAAATATAGAGATAATTAAGAAAATCAATTATACTCAATTCATCTAATATTTTTGTTATTACTTTTTAAATCATACAGTTCATTTAATACTTTATTTGTTATTACTTTAAATCATTAGATTTTATTTATTTATAGGTAAATTGAGTTAAATTAATAATGCTTAAACGTATAAAAGATTACTCTTTTTATTAATATATATAAAAAAATAAAAATATTGTATCTTTATTCATTGTTTGGTTTTTTGAGTATTCATTATAAGTATTCTCTAATTATTCAAGTACTTTTTAATTATTCGAATTTATTATTTAAAAATCAAATTATTAAGATCAAATATCAATTTTTACATTATTGCTCTCAGTTTATCATCTTTTTTTGATGTGTAATTATAGAACTTGCTGTTCTTTTTCGAATTTGAATGAATCGAATTGACCGAATCAATCGAATCGAACTGAATGGATTCGAATCGAATCGAATCGAATGAAATATATATTAAGGGTAAATAATAATAATAATAGTAAATAATAATAATAATAGTAATCAACAACAACAACGATAATAGTAATATTATTAGTAATAATAACAACAATGATAATTAAGATTAATAATAATAATAAGAAGAACTGGACTGACAGCGAATCAATCGAATCGAATCGATTGAATCGAATCAATCGAACGAAATGAACTTAAATGAACTAAAAAACTGAAAAATAAATTTAAAAGAAAATGGCCTTATTTTCGAAAGTTGACAGTGCATCACATATTGTTACCATGTGACATGTGTATGTGTTACCGATATAGTTTTTCACCCTTCTCAAATAATTACGCTTATCTCCTCCCTTCAGCCTTGAAGCCCTAATTTTATCGTGCCTTTCTCCTCCAACGCAACTCATTTTGTGTCCCCTTTCTCCGTTTCATTTTGTTCGGCGCTGCAGTTTCATTCTCCGGCGGGCCAGACCATCCCTGGTTCCTCTCTTTCTCGGTCGGGAGGCCTCTCTAAAATTTTCATACTTTACAGGTGATTAGTTGCTGAGTTTTGCAATTTATGCAGGAAATAATAATTATGTTCTTTTGAGTTAGAAATGCAGAGAAAAGTAAGTGTCTTCATCTAGCTTGATTTACAATTCCTCGTCAATAGTATGTTGTAAAAAATGGCAGGCCCGTGGGTCCGATGCTGCGGCATCGGACTGGGGATATCCTGGTCCGTGGAGAAACTGGCTCATACCGCTTCTCTCTGGTTTAGGGAAACCCATGCCGGGCCGGGCCAGATCGTTTGATTTGAAAGCTCCTCTTGATGCAACCAAAGATGGGATCTATGTTGTGTGACTAACTAATTGTTTTTTACATAGAAATGAAGATGCAGGTGCAGATACAGAAAAAGGATAATTACAAAAAAAACACACACACACCCTCGAGGTAGAAATCCATGTGTTAAATGTAATATCTTTATAAATGTGAACGAGGGGGTTTGAAATATCTCTTGCTTATGAATGGAGTAAATTTAAGACAAAATTAAACCCTGCTGGTGTTTTTTGTAGTTTTAGAATTAGCTGGGCTTTTTTATAATTAGGTTAAACCTCAACGGTGCTTTTCTTAATCAACCATAACTTAAAAGTACCCTGGGAGTCAGATTTTGTTATTGTTAATGGGCATCCGTACTATCGGTTCGACCGAGTGTAGTAAGTAAATCTTGGTGCAGGGCTGTGCAGTGTACGCATGAACCATGGAAGCTCTAGATGTGAAAGTTGAATCTCGTGTTAAAGCCACCATCCACCTTGGACCAGAGACGTACTTAGCTCAGGCAAACAAAGGCGGCCTTATCTCTGAACAATTAAATTCAGTCAAGGAGCAGAGCATGAGCTTTCTCAAGGACTTCATCACGAAGCACAATATCCCGAGTGATATTCCTGATGAACCAGAAGAAATCTCTTCGGAGGACGACGATGACACAATATTATCTCCTGTGCCTCCGGTGAAGAAATCAAAGAAGCTGGCAATAGATTGATGAACTGCTAGTAAAGAATGGCAATGAGGTTTTGTATTCCCAGAGGTTAGTTTCCTGTGGAACTTTTGGAATTAGATTTTTCTTTAAGAATGCATGCTAATATGTGGGAAAATTTATCCACACATAGATATTGCCTTTTGACAATTATCATTGTGAACTTGATAAGTCAGACCGCGTAAATTAACACGATAAACTAACTTCGGCATTTCATCATCCACGTCCAAATGGTTCTGGGTACTTGAGCCTCGAGGCTTTGGGTTCGAGTTTGAGGGAAGACATGAAGTGCCAGTTTTGACATTGTTGTGGCCAACAGAACCTGCTGCAAGAGAAAGTATTATGAAAAAAAGTAATGTAGAGAAAAACTGATAAGTGTTTGGTAAATACATGATAGAAGTTTTAAGAGTCGAGAAGTAATAAATAAAAAAGTAAAAACAACGTTGTATTGAAATTGGGGCTATTTTTGTATACCAGATTTCATAATATAACTTACGGCAGCTATATTCTCTTGAGCTACAAATTGTAGCTTTTTCTGAAAGCAGCTTTCTCAGCTTTCAGCTTCTAAGTAAAGCAGTTTCGCCCAATGTTACCTGGTTCGCAGTACGTTTCGGTACGCGGAACACGTACCGGGACGTGGTACGCTACATATACCGGAACGCGGTACGTTGGGGGTAGGCTTAGTCGAGAAGCTTTTTTAGGATGCGGTACACGAATTCATTCTTCACAGTACGCTAGTATTTTATTTTTTATAATTTTTTATTATATATATTTGATCACTTATAAATTTTAATTTATATCATGTTATAGTAATATATATTTCTTGTATTCATATCAATATCATCCAAGCTTACAAAAAAATACACAGTAAGTGTAAGTTTATTAAAAATTATGAGAAGATAAACTATAATATATAAAAGGAATAGGTTAAAAAAAAGGGAATAGTTGAATAAAAAGGTACAAAAATAAACTGATTTGTTCTGAAATTGAGCAGTTAGTCAGGCGCCTTTTCTTTTTTCTCCCACTGTCGTCTTCCTTCTCAAAGTCCAGTTCACCGGATATGGAGAAAGCCTACATATTTGGGGTCGCCGGATATGGAGATCCAATACGCGAATGCACCGCGTTCTGGTACGTGCGTTCCGGTTCGTGGAACGAGGGGGGTGGTAGAGAATTAGGTAACACTGCCGCATTTATCAAACACTGTTTTTGACTGAGACTGACTGGAGAAGCTGCTTTTATTGGACTAGGAAAGCAACGCGTCCTGTCCACTTATCTAGTCTTCTATACTTCAGCATCGCCAAAGAAATTTAGGATGACTCAGAAACCAGAAATGTCGGCGATGATGGTCGTCCAAGAGTCTTGCATCTTGATAAAGTATCGAAGTTTCGACATACCAATGCAAGTATCGGTTCCTATTATATACACCTTTTTTAAATATAATTTATTGTCTTATATGTGATCTCATTTTGCTATATTTACCTCAACTTCTATTCATCTATTAAAATGTCAATTCTTTGGCACTCCAAACCAGGTCACAGTTGCACAGAAAGATTGAATCCTTACTACCTCATTTTGATTCAAACTGCTAGAATTTCAACCGTGGTGTCTCACTTTGCCGAACAGAAAACTTTATATCTAATATATTTGATGAGCCATATTTATTAGGCCTGGGCATCTGAAACCGATCCCGAAGGCTCGACTTAATTTCAAAAAAGCTGAAGGCCTGTTCTGGTCCGGTCCTATTCTTAGAACATGAGATCGGTATCGGGTCATGTTGGTTGGATCCGATTAAGTCCCGTCCCATCTCGAAATAAAAGAATAGATATATAAGCATAAGGAAGCAAACATTAGTCAAAGATTTATATTGCAACAAACAACTCCACCCACTAGATTTGTGGGCTTTCGAAACCGAAGTTTTAATGTAGAATATGAGAACTGTTCAAAAGGAGTTCGCACGATCGAACTATTACGATGGTCCTCAACCCTCATCGATTTGCACACAGCTGCACCAGCAAGATGCCGTGATCCTTGTAGCAGTGACAACTGAACCAATTACCATATATTGACAAATTACAAATAATGTAATACTGATGGCCAAAAGCTGCACCTTGTGGGGTATATTCGAAGTAAAAGCAAACTACTAAGTGGTGAGGCCTATAACAGACATCACAAGGGAAATAAGAACTGCATATATTTGTAAATGGGTGTTTAAATGGGATGAGGATAGGAATAATATTTGTCAGCTGAGTACTCATACTTACTACGTATCCACTTCAAACGAATCAAATATGTATATATATATATATATACATATATATATACATAAATACATATATATATGTATACATATATATATATATATACATATATATGTATATGTATACATATATACATATATATGTATACATGTATATATGTATACGTATCCACTTCAAACGAATCAAATCTGTATATATTTGTAAATATTTGATATATGTATATATAATGTGTAATGCATGTATAAGTAGTATATTATTTATTTTATTTATAGACTATTTATAAATATGAATATATGTTATTTTATAATTCCCTGAATTTCTATAGTTTTATATTTACTTTTGTTAATTTCACATCGTTTATTGTATATATGTTATATAAAATTATATTACGAAGTGAGGGCGGATTCCGAATCAAAAAAGGATGCCGAAAATGGGAGAAATTTGGGGCTTGTTGGTAGGGTTCGAAGAGGGTTATATAACTTGTTGGGCAGCCCCTTATGTTAAATCGAGAGGGGAAGATATAAGGGGACTTTACACATATATACAACTTATACAAACTAATTACAAAAATAAAACAAAAGAAAAATATTTACATATATAACAATGTCTTCTCCACAATAAAAAACGACTTCTCCACAATAAAAGACCACCATCTCAATCCCTAAAAATCAGTCACGTTTCCAACCCTTTCATATCTCCTCTCCCTTCCCTCTCCCTTTTTCTTCTCTTTTCCTTTTTTTTTTCTCTGTCGTTCCTGCTACCCCATTTCTTTTTCCCCCCATTTCTTTTTTCCTCTCCGCAGATATGTCCCCCTCTTCCCCCAAAGATCTTTTCTCTGCAACACAGCATTGCAAATATGTTCCCGCAGTTCAGATTATTTCTAGAACTTCTTTTCCTCACCAAATTTAGGAACATGGATACCATTTATTTTTTTCTTTGATTCATTTTTTTATTTTTCCGGTGACTATGGCCCAACATCATTAGGGAGGCTGATTCAAGCACTGGCGCTCCCGGAAGGAGCTGGAAATTTTCGCTAGTTCCCTTTTCACGAATTCGCGTTTTCAAAATCATTGAAGGGCAATGGACTAATCTAGATGTTTTTGATTTTGGTAGTTGGGCTAGGTTCGAGGGATGGATTTCATGTTGGCTAGAATTAGGTCATGGGTTGATTCTGTTTTGGTTTGGATGAGACTATTTTTGGGATTGAGGATTGGTGTGAATACTTTTTGAATGTACATTGTTTACTGAAATACATGTAGATGGATACTTTCTATTACTATATTAGTTGTTTAAACTATACAATAAATTTTGAATATAAATTTAAATGCTTGTGGTTCATATTATTTATTTATAATAATATTATGGTTACTGCTCATTATTTGTATTTTAGAAAAGAAGATTTTCATATTAAGATATCTCCAATATTTTATCAACTGAAAATTCTAAAGGCCTGAGGATACTTGCAAGTAGTATTTTGGTTACCTGCATACTGCAGTTCAAGGTCGATTATTTATGTTTGTTAACTTTTTATATTAAATAATAAAAAATGAAGTACAAAATTGTGGATAATATCAAGTGTAGTTTGATACTAAATATAAACACTTGGATACCATTTATTGTTGAATATTGAGTTGTTTAAATTTCCAACACCGACAACAATCTATGGATACTCGCAAATGTAGTTTGGTTACCTGAATAATGCATTTGAATATCAGTTATTCGAATTTGTCAACTTATTTATTATAAATAATAAAAGTAGTGGTACAAAATTTCTGGAAATATCCAGTTGGATACTTACAAGTGTAGTTTAGTTACTCGGTTGTTGTACTTAGATACCAGTTATGCTTGCTCAATAAATAGTTTATATGGATGTGCAAAACTATGGTCGGCTTTATGCGAAGATGGTAGTTGCCGTGACTTTGGGTGGAAGTTTCGATGAATATATGAAAATACTCTAGTTGAATACTTATTAGTAATTTAGTTACCAGCTATTCCATTTGGATATCAGTAATTAATTTATATTTAATAACTAAAATTAGTTGTATATAATTATGAGTAATTTCAAGTGTAGTTTGGTTACACAATCATTTGGATACCGATTGTTCTTGCTCATTAATTCTATTTAATTAAAAATTGAATGTACAAAATTGAAAATAGTATCAATTGTAATTGAGTTGCATGGATAATAAATTTCGATCCAATTATTTTTGCTCATTGTTTTCTTATTTACCAATAAAAAATAGAGGTACATTGTGGTAGTATTACATATAGTCTGGATACCAAAATATGCACGATAAGATATCGTCTATTGCGGATACTCTAGTTGTTCAAATTTACAATGTCAGCTACAATTGTCGAGATACTTACAATTGATTGTTTGATTATATGAATATTGTATATCGATACCAAATATCCATACTCTTTAGTTCTTTCAGATTTAACAATGAAAAATAAAAGAAAAAGTACAAAATACCAAAAAATATCAAGGACAGTTTGGTTATTTATCACACTTGGACATCATTGATCGTTCAAACGTTGAGTCATTTATATTGATAATCAAATTCAAACACACATTTATGGATACTGTTGTTCTATACTTTGGTTACCTTATGGTTACCTTGGTACAAATGAACGTTGAGTCATTTATATTACTGTTGTTCTATACTTTGGTTACCTTAGTATAAATGAACTACATAAAATCATGTTATTTTAAAACCTTAAAAACCGAAAATTTATGGTTATATTGTTGTTCGAACTCATGTTTGGATAGCTATAATGATGAACCTTGATAACATATAAATAATATTGATAATCTTTTCAGTGAGCCACAAATATTAAATACAAGGTTTAGAATGTACCGAAATATGGGTACAAATCTTTTGAGGTGCAAAATATAGGTCTACAAAGGGGTCGGTAATTCTTAGGGGTTGGGGAATGTATTGAACTTGTGAATCATCATTTATAATCATATATTTCATTCATTGAAACAGGGAATAAGGTTAGGAACTTGTATACTCCATCTATAAACCACAAGTTTGCAAATCTTCAGAACAAGTGAGTTTACTGCAAGTACAATGCATTAACCTTGATATGTTTTGTGTATTTGTCTTCATTTCATAATATTATATACTGAATGGGTATATTCAGTATTGATGGTTTTATGTACCTTGACGAATTAGTGTTACCCCCTTATGATACCATTGCGACGGTGCCTTATGACACAAGAGTACTTATATCTACCTTGACGAATTAGTGTTACCCTCTTACGATACCATTGCGACGGTGCCTTATGACACAAGAGTACTTATGTGTGACTAACAAGTGAATAAATTTACGTAATAAGAACAGTAATATAGGTTGTGTGAGAATTAGATGTGAACATCACTTATTATCGAGGTAGGGGTGGTACATCTCGAAAAGGCGCCTAATTATGATCGGGTCGGAGTCTTTGTGACATGTCTTCCCCGGTTGTTTAAAATTATAGTTGCCTGGATGCGATCGGGTCAGAGTCTTATAAACATACCTATCATGTGATTGAAATCTCACTACCCTTCTCCAAGGTATGTGACATGTTCATATGTGGTCTGGAATAGCCCCGGATTGTACTACCTTCATGTGGTTCATATGCAGATTTAATTATTACTGATGATATTGTGGATCCATTTTATTGAGTGCGACCCTCGATACTTAGTGTTTGGCCATGGGCCCTTAAGATAAAATACAGCTAACAATGTATTCATTGTTGGTATTATATGTTGCTCATAGTGTGCTATATTGATTACGTATTACTTACATCATTAGTTCTTTGGTTCTTTCTCTGTGAAATATATGGCATTTTTACATTACACGCAAAAACCAGTTTCTATTCATTGGGCTTTCACTCATAAGTTTATGCATTGTAGGTGAGATTGATGCTGCCGACTTAGCCTAAAGGAGGAGATTATGGTCACTGCTTGTTCTGGACTGCACATGGATGACAACCTGTTGGGATGGACTTGTGGCCCCGTTTTCTCCTTCTCGCGTTATGTAGTGTAGTTTATGTTGGTGAGAATAAGAGATGAATTTTGGGTTGTAACTTTATTTGTTTGTAGTCAATTTGCGGCGTTTGAAAGTTTTACCTTCCCTTTTATTGGTCTTTTGTATAATGTGTTGGCTGATGTTGATGTTTGCAGTGTCCCCAAGCAATGGCTATTACTCTTTTCATTTAGAAGATGGAGTGTTTTGGTTATGAGATGAGGCAGGCTGCCTCTTAGCTGTGTATTAATGTTTTGTGTAGCAGGTTTGTGATAAGTGTCAGTTTGAGAGGAAACTCTGTCGAAATTGTATCGAGTTCTGATGTGTATTATATAAGTTTCGAATAAGAGTCGTGCGTTAGTGTTTTATTATTATATCATCGCGTTAATGGTGATGGGGTCGCCACAAGATCATGTTTTTATCGTACACATCATGATTCACACAAATACAAACATACAACAAACTAAAGAGACGTACTTCCACAAATTGCATGAAGATGTCGACAGCCCAATGACATTATTCACGACCAACCAGTTGACTCATACTACACAATAGGACATGACTCAACCCAACAATCTAGGTTTCAACAACCTCAACAACCTAAACTCTGATGAAACACTCCCGTCCCAATCAGGAATGTGTTGTATACCTTTGTCACAAGGATTTACTAGGTTGATCATAGTACAAATCAACAATATATTTGACCGACAAGTTCAAGCAACACAATAAATAATAAAGATATCAAAAAATATTCAATATCGCTTGACTATTCTCTAATACGGCTCATATCCCCATCATGGTTGCAATACATCAGCGGAACATGATACAATCAATACTAGGAAACAACACTACTCGCAACTGGAGTTCCCAATTCATCAACTATGAAGTTACAATCTCAATACCAAAACAAATAATACACTATAAATATTCCAAATACTTGGTATCCCTGTAACCCGTCAATCCTCGTGCAGATCTTGTAAATATCCCTGATTCACCATACATGGATACATAAGATTTTGTTTACCGTAGGGTTCACTAGGATTTAGAATTATGGTATTTAGAATTTTGGGAATTGGGAATAATGTGAATAACAAGAATACTTATTTACTCTAGGATCTGAAATCCTTAATTTTTATTATAGATGCCAAATCATGAAAAGTGAATGATGTATTATTGCATAGTATTTTGTTGTATTATTTAAAGATAAAAATAGGAGAGAAAAATAGTTGTATTTATTTAAATATAAAAAGAAGAGGAAAGTAGTTGCATTTTAACGAAAAAGCTAGAAGTAGTTGTATTTTTAAGTATAAAAAGATAAGAGAGGAATATGATATGATATAAACTAGATTTACAATGTGTAATAAACTGTTGGTTGGGTATTTTAAATTTGAGTCTTAGAATACATGAGGATTAAAATTTAAAATTCAAATCCGGTTTTTTAAATCTTAGAGTAAACATGCCTAAAAGATATTCACCCCTGAATGACTTAGCAACTGAAATTTATTAGTTCAAGTACAAAGATTGTACGCATTGTATTTCACAACCAACAAGTATACCAAGCATACTAATGTAGTTGGTACACCGTCAATAAAATATGGTTAGTATGCCATGATAGTACCATACAGACAAAAATATAGTTTGTATATGGTAGGAGGCTTCTATATACCATGGTATACAATACCAACCAAGTTTTAATATACATAACCTATTTAAATAAAAAATATAAATATAGTTTTGCGTCACAATTGTAGATTTTCATTTAAATGAATCTCAACATTTTGATTTAAACTTTAATCCTACCAAATTTGGTGTTGATTTTTGTTATCACCAAACTCCACAAACATTATATTCTAAAAATTAGCAAAACAATATAAAAATATAAATATTATATATCACTTGCAACCGGTTGGACAAGTTATACCACACTAATTTTATATTGTGGTTCCAATCTATAATTCAAAATATTAAATTTCAATTGTAAGTCGTATGTTTCTCGTTTTCTTAATAGTCAAGTTATATTAAATTTCAACTATAAGTGCAGTTGTATAAAGAGTTGACCGCCTAAATAGGGACATAACATTATCATAAATATGCGATTTTTTTTACCATACGTATATTTCACTAAAGTATATTGTAATATTCACGTTTTCTATTATTAGTAATTTTCATTTTGATGTATTCATGGGACTGTTTTGTAATTTTCCAAAGTATTGGTAGTTGATTTGTGTAATTGCTCTTCCGTACTATCAGATAGTTGGAATCATGTTTTGATTAGTATTTGAGCTTGTATGATATTGTTCCTCATCAGTGCTTCATTGTTTAAGTGCAACATTCGAGTTTTGTACCTTTTGGGCCGTGTCTGTACTGATCGAACTTCACAATTGTATTGCTGAAATAGAGGAGTTAGCGCACGCTAATTGTATCATTAGCGCGTGCTAATGTATTATCTGTAGCGCACACTAATCTCAACTATAGCACACACTAATGTCCTCATTAGCGCAAGCTAACGAGATTGGACAGAACATTCTGGAGCTGTAATACCCCGATTTTTAGTATGTAATATCCGGATTTTCAGTATAAATTTTTCGCGTTATTTTATCTGAGGTATATTGTATAGCTTGGTGTCTATACAGTATGGATAAAATAAATTGAGAACCGGGACAGTTATACTTGTGTAATTGACGTTTTTGATTGACAGTTATATTGAGAATATTTTCGTATCCAGTATATGTATTCTGTATGCCGTATGTTTGTATTATGTATGTCGAGACGTCGGACAGAAACAGTTGGATTTTGGCCAAGTACAGAAGGCCATTACGTACGCTAAGCTTAAGGACTTACGTGCGCTAAATTCTATGTTTTACGTACATTATGCATAAGGCATTACGTACGTAACAAGAGGAATCGGACAGGTGGGCCCGTGGTCGGTAGCTTTCGGCGTGGATGTGGACAGGTGAGTCAACGGATGGATTTACGTATGCTATACAGGGTGTATTACATACGTAATACGAGTATATTACTATAGCAAGTCAACGTACGTATTACGTACGCAATGGATTAAGTGTTACGTACGTTAGGAGGCAGCTGGCCGAGTCGTGGCCGAGGACTCGCTGGATGGCCGATCACGGTCGGCAGTGACTCGCAGGGATGGCCGATCACAGTCGGCAGTGACTCGCAGGGATGGCCGATCACGGTCGGCAGTGACTCGCTGGGCGTAAGGACTAGCCGATAATGGCCATAAGGGTGTGGCCGGGTACTGCCGTAAGGGCTTATTACGTACATAAGGCTATGTCGGTAACAGCCGTAAGGGTGTCGGCCAAACTGGGCAGTAGGGTAGCCATGGCCGGTTACGGCCATAAGGAATCGACAGGTCCCGGCTATTTAAAGGCCTGGACCGGGTCACTTGGCATCATAGAGCAACATATTTTGGAGGTTGGATTCGTGTTTAGCATCTTCTTCCGCCCGGATCGAAGGTAAGAACACCTAAACTCTTGGTTTTGGAAAATTTTGGAGTTTCTTGGTGTTTTGGCCGATTTGATTCGTTTTAATCCAGATTATTGATGGAACTTTGTTGTATTCGCGGAATCATTCATTACTATTGAAGTTTTGTGGAATAAATTCGAGTATTTCTTCATTAAACGATTGAATTGGACTTTGCACCTTAAGTGTTAGATAAAATACCTCAATGAGTAGAACTTGGGAAATTCTACACATTTTCGTATGAATGGTGATTGAATTGATATTGTTGTGATGATTCTTGGTAATTACGGGAATTTTTGTTAAGGGAAGATAATGAATTGATGATCAAATGCCTTGATTATGTTGTTATGATTATGGAATCATAGTATTCTCGATGTTCTTGGTGATTTGTTGCGATTCATGATGTTATGAGAAGTATATGTTGAAGAACACAAAATATCGAAGTCCTGATCCGCTGGGAGGATCACTTTTGCCGCGAGCTCATCTCTGACTACTACACGGCAGAAGAGAAGGCTAGACTGAAAGCAAAGTCACAGTCCAGTGACAAAGCTCCATCGCCCAGCCACCACTCCGACCCTGACTCAGACGATGACCATGATGCCCTACAGACAGGTCTACAGATCAGAAACGAAGAGGCCAGTGAAGGGAAAATGGCCAAGCTACAGACTTAACAAGGTCAGGGGACTTCTGCCAAACAACAGTCCTCGCCCCCCAACAAGAAGCTGCTCCAGAACAACAACAGGAGGAATCAGTCCCTCTTATCATCACTGAGAGCAAGATGCTCCCAAACAGGACGCCCAGCTTGTCCCCCAATCAGAAGACGCCGCATGCGCCATCCGCCAAGAGGAATCAGTACCTCTTTCAGATCAGGCATAAGCTGAGAGTCGGCAGGAAGATTTAGTCCCTCCTGTACTTCTGACTACAAAAGATCAACCTAGACAGGAGGAATCAGTCCCTTCTATCTCCCAGACTTAACCTGCAACACAACCTTCCGAAGCCCCTACTTCTGAAGCTCCTGCTCCAGATGTCCCTGCATCTCCCATCTCTATTAGCTCCAAATCCAATTCAGATGATGGTTTTCTTCCAGAAGATAGGCCACGAAGACCCCGTCATCACGTGATTCTTCGTCAACTTGGAGAACTTGAGGCTTCAAAGATTGTGCACCCTAGCTCCCCGCGCACCGAAGCCCGCATCGAGCAACTACATGCCATTGATCGACAAACAGTTTTTCTGAAAGACATCGTAAAGGCCCTGTATGATGTTGGCAAAGAACTCGACTGGATGCATGAGACTGTATAGGACGAGCTCCTTAAGCTAAAATCTGCTATCAATGATGTGAAAGACGCGTTCCGCCTGATGCCTACAGCATTGTGGCAAGTGCTAAACCAGCTCAAACAACATCAGGAGCGAGTCTTAAGGAAAGAACAAGAGATGCTTAGATTTTCCGAGGCTAAAAAAGTTGCCGCCATCCAACATACTGACACTAGGCTGACTGAGCACGATCACAAGATCGATAATCTGTGTTTGGTGGTCGGCACACTGGTTGAAAGTGTCAATGATCTGAAGACCAAACAGGACAAGTCCATGAAGCTCCTAAAGGAAATGCACGGCAAGGTGTCAGATCTTGATGATGCCAAAAGGGGGGAAGAGTCTAGAGAGGCTGCCCGAAGATGGTGGATTGAGGGAGGGAGAGATAGAGAGAGAGAGAGAGAGAGAGAGATTGATGCAACACTGCAAGAGAGTGTTGCTAGTGCCATTGGATACACCTGTGCTAGTCAAGCTACAAGAGGATACAGGGTGACTGGCGGTCTTCCTGAGTTCCGGGATCCCAACATCCCATGGAAGAACAATCTGTGTAAGCCATCCTAGATTCTGCTGCCTACAGACCGACAACCTTCAGCGGATGATCTGAAGAATCGAAAGAAGAATGAACTGATAAGATACTTCTGTACTCTCATCAGGGAGTCTTCTATTTTCAACAGGTTCAAGACTCTGGAGGATGCCTCCAATGAATTCTCGAGGCTATTGGCAGAAGTAAGGCTCCCCCTACAGTTGCTGATGAAAACCTGGCATCAGAAAGGAGAACGGGTCACCCATCTAGAAGACTGGATCCTTGCCTACGATCAATCCCCTGAAGAAAGAAGTATCTATAGGGATCGAGGCAATGACTCACTAGTTATCTAGTAGAAAGAAACTGTAAATGATCCTGATCGGGGACCTTGGAAGCACTCTCACTATAGGAGCTAGCCTCTGTTAGTTCTTATGCTGTATTTCTTTCTATGCTTTCCAATGCAATATGTATTTTTCTTTCAAGACTTATAATCTTCCCTATTATCAGTAAAACTTGATTTCTTGAAAGATTACAGCTCGTAATCTACTCTTACAATTTTTACTGTTTGATTACGAAGGTTTAGTTATATTTCAACAAGTACAAACTTGTTAATTCTCAAGCTGTAAGAACTTGTCTGCGAACAGTTTATAGATTAAGTTGTATGCAATCTAGATTACACTCTGTAAGATTGTGCCTGCGCGCCAATCATAAGTTAAGTTTTAATACACTTAGTCATATAGGATTTCTTTCATTTTAGAACTTTCCTACGAGCAGTTCAATTTTCTAGACTAAGTCATGAAGATCAGATCTTTCTGATAGAAGACTTGAAGACAGCTTCTCTGTATCTAGAAGAAAATATCTAGGAAGTTTTGGCATTATCAAAAAGGGGGAAATTATTAGGATAAACATTCCTATTTTGATAATCGCCAACATACAACAAAAAAGTCAGAATTTTGCTAAGTATGAAAGCTGTTAGAAAACTCCGTAGAGCCCATCCATATAGCAAGAGATTTTTCTACGGAGTCCATCCTTTAGTTAAAGCATGTTGGATACATCAGTCACGCTGTAGGTGTTTTACTTAGGAAAAGTAAAACACATCCAACAGGACTGAATAGAAAAATCTTTAAACCGTTGTGAAATAACATTGTTTATTCATAAAGTATTCGCAGTTAAAAGAAGCATTTATTGCTGATAGGACAACATTTAATGCGGCCGAAAAGAGACAAGTCTGAACACTCTGAAGAGCATTTAATGCAAGGTCAAAAAGAATGTCTGAAGCATTAAATGAGACCTGCTTTAATTCAAACATTCAGCAGCCGCCAATCAGAGACGTCAACATCTCACCAACCAACCAATGGCTACATTTATAATGGATCTATTTCCAAGGTTATAAAGAGCCCAAGCAACAGGACATTGCACACTTACGAACTCACGAATCACGCATACATCTGACAGATTACTCTGACAATCTAGCTATTCAAGAGCAGTATATTTCGAGTGCATACAACAGTATTCAAGTGAAGAAATATACTAAGTCCTCAACGCAAACATCACAGCATACAATGAATGCTCATAAAAGATATAGTTGCGGTTTGGAATCGTTCTACCTTTTTGAGATAATCATTAGCCCTGTGTGGACTAAGGATCTTTGCATATTCCGAACTGTGTGGGAAGGATAACATTGAAGATGAAGCTTCGATCTGTGTGAGAAGAAGCAAGTCGAAAGAGCTAAAGCCAATCTGTGTGAATGGCCCAAGCAATAGTCCATGTATCAATCTGTGTGAACGATACAGAGACAGATTTAGTTAAAGTCACGTAGTTGTCTACGTAATAATTTAAATAAACTATTTACTCATGTGTCAAGGAACATTGTACGTAGAGGGGTTTACCTCGAACCACTTAAATTTGTGTTATTTGCCTTCCGTCCTTACTATTTTCATTTATAACTGTGATTTATAGTATACATTGTGAAAACCCTGTAAGCATCAAGCAAATAGGAGAATACCTAGTTGTTGTATTTACAGCAACTTACTATAAGACTTACGCCATGCAATCAACTTCTAAAATCATACAGCTTACTATATTCTTTCTTTACAAGTTGTTTACTGCATACTTATGGCCAACAAATCTTCCCCAAATCTCCAAAACTAGGGTTCTAAGAATATTACCTAAATTAGAATGGTGAAGTAAGATTAAATGTTGTTAAATTCATACTAGGAGCTTGAAGATGTTGACAGGTGATGATATCTGGCCGGAATCTACACTCACACTCGTTTAGGATCGCCAAGGTTGCCGAAAGGAAGAAAGGAAGGTGAGAAATGACGAAAGTTGATCTGTTGACCACTTATATATACTGATGCAATTTAGTGCGCACTATAAGCAAGGTTAGCTTGCGCTAATCGGGCCAAAATGGAGTCCAGAAGCTTCTGTCTGGTCTCGGTAGCGTGCGTTAATGTGGGTGTTAGCTTGCGCTAACTGACTCGGTCTAGAATTCCTGAACCTTCTGCCCAGCTCCTGTAACACCCCCAAAACCATCCGGGATATTACAGCGCCGTGGGCCCCGCGCCGGAACCCACCAGGCTAAAATCCATTTTAAAAAACGTTCAAAAACGCTAAAAAGGGCCGATGACGGTAATGTTTTCAAATACTCACAAAAGTCATTTATAAAGTATCAAATAACATCATGAAAATATCGTTAAAACATTTAAGGCCAAAATACCAAAACTCAATTTAGGGAATCGGTTTTACGAAATAATCCAAGTTTACGAAGTACCCAAAAAGCCATTTTGAAATGTACACAAGATTTGGTAAAATTACCGGAAGACATTTTGAAATATACACACGCAGCGGAAATAAAACAACCAGAGAAGAATACTCGATTCCCAAAATAATGCCACAACCAGTATCACCCGGGAAGCTCATCTCTTCACGACCGCTACTAGCTCGATCTCTGAGTACCTAAAAATAAAGCTCACAACGGGGTCAGCCATAATAATCAATAATGATATCGATCACATCACAAATAATTACATACCAATGTAATAATACTGTAAGAATACTACCAACGTAATCTTACCGTCATAACCTTACCAATCCAAAGCAATCCATACCAATTCAATCCTTACCATAATCCACATTTCGCATTCTCAAATGACGAAATGAGCTCAACAACACACATCTGGACGAACCAAAATAATACTCAAAATCCTCAAAATATCATCATAACTCATAAGCGGGAAAATAATCTATCTGTGCCAAATCGTGTCCGTCTGATTGCACAATCAAATACCAATCCTGATAAGAACCAAACATACACAATACATCTGTAGATCAACTACCACAAAATAATGATAACAAATCCGAAACATCGATGCACAGCCCAAACACTCATACGATCAATAACCAGATCAACCAATACGTCAACTGAGAATATCACTAACATGACAAACTCCAAACAAGACCAACAAAGAATCAACGGCGACCAAGAATCTCATCAACATGATCAGCTCCAACATAACCAACAAGGATCAACGATGACCGAGAATACCATCAACATGGTAAACTCCGACACGACCAATAAAGATCAACAACGACTGAGAATACCATCAACATGGTAAACTCCAACACGAACAAATATAATGGATCTCAAAGAAATAACCTCGACTGTCGAACATACCCCTCATGCATATGAACAACCAGTCGCAAACTGTCGAACATATCCAATCATACATGGACTATGAACGACCAAAACAATATGGCTCAAAGATGGACGTCACAGTGCTCCCGATCCGAAAATGTGTCCGTGCACAAGCCACTCCGGGTATCGATCAAATACCCATGTGGTCTTGTACCTAATCAGTCTCACGAAGTAATCTTCTCGTGTGCACAGCCCAATGTGAGGACATGACCCCATCACACGTCTATATGTACCCGCCCTGAAAATCCTACACATAACCGATCGGCACGCATATATGACTCCAGATATGTCACGATGCAACATGACAACGAAACTCAAAGAATCACATATCCGATAAGGATTAAAAGACTCACCGAAGTGAACAAAGACACACGGATAATGAAAGATCGACACGACCGACAATATCCAAAACAACCATCCTAGAATCACAATCCCCGAATAATGATCAACACAACCCTTAATACCAAACAACAATCCTGGGACAAACATCCCGCAACGAACAACCAATACAAATCTCGTTAAACGAAACCTCAACTTACAACATATACAACAACTCAGCAGAAATAATTATCCCCATAACTGAACAATACTTACATTACCTCAAAGCCGAAGACAATGCCCTTTCCACGAACAAACATACCTGTACGAATGCACATTTATACGAATAATCTTAAATAAGGTAGCATCCATTTAATACCAATAAACCTTTATCCCGATACTCATGTCATCATGATAACTACCCTCGATATCTGACATACCATATCATAGATCAAAGATATCTCACATATCTGTCTTCAATCAACCACAATTAAATTATATACATTATGATTTATCCCAACCACAGCACGATAAACAAATCATCATCCCGACAGTTTATATTTATAATATCATTGCTATATGAATTATAAATGAAATGAAAACGAAACCATTCATCAAATATTATAACTGAACAAGTATAACTTGCCTCGATACTGATACCACGAAGCCGTTACCAAAATCTGTTGCCTTCATCCTCGAGCTCCTCAGCCCCGACCAAGAGCAATCTACGAACTCTTCAGTCTCAACCGCAACACAACGGTCATAAACCACGATCAAACATATCAACATATTGAAGTAATCAATCAACAACAATCCAATAACAATCAATAACCGACATACCCAACCAGCAAAGTAAAAAGTGAATCATAATCTTATCAAACCCGGAACCATATTCGTATTCCTATACGAATATTGTACCAAAACACATAACTTAGTTCTAGATATGAATATTCCATATTCATATCTAAAACACCAACACCTCTTAAACATGTTCAACAATTCATATAATCCAAGAGTTCCTTAAGAACACAACTTATTCCGACATCACATTCAAAATCCTCAAAGGACATAATCCGATGTATTCTAACATCTAAACAATCCTTATTCACAATTCAAGGTGTATATAATCATGTTCTTCAACATATACTTCTCATAACATCATGAATCGCAACAAATCACCAAGAACATCGAGAATACTACGATTCCATAATCATAACAACATAATCAAGGCATTTGATCATCAATTCATTATCTTCCCTTAACAAAAATTCCCGTAATTACCAAGAATCATCACAACAATATCAATTCAATCACCATTCGTACGAAAATGTGTAGAATTTCCCAAGTTCTACTCATTGAGGCATTTTATCGAACACTTAAGGTGCATAGTCCAATTCAATCGTTTAACGAAGAAATACTCGAATTTATTCCACAAAACTTCAAGAGTAATGAATGATTCTGCGAATACAACAAAGTTCCATCAATAATCTGGATTAAAACGAATCAAATCGGCCAAAACACCAAGAAACTCCAAAATTTTCCAAAACCAAGAGTTTAGGTGTTCTTACCTTCGATCAGGGCGGAAGAAGATGTTAAACACGAATCCAACCTCCCAAATATGTTGCTCTATGATGTTCCCACTCAAATCCATCGATCTCAGATGAAGAATCGCGAAAAGAACGAAGAAAAATGGTGAAAATACCAAGTGACCCGGTCCAGGCCTTTAAATAGCCGGGACCTGTCGGTTCCTTATGGCCGTAACCGGCCATGGCTACCCTACTGCCCAGTTTGGCCGACACCCTTACGGCTGTTACCGACACAGCCTTACATACGTAATAAGCCCTTACGGCAGTACCCGGCCACACCCTTACGGCCGTTATCGGCTGTTGCGATATTTCCTACACGCAAGTGCACGTCATCGTTTACAAGTAATAAAGTGATAAGTAAAGTATCGTTCCCACGAGGATTGAATCTCTAACTACCGATGTTTTCGTATTCCAATTTTATTTGAACAATCGAAGTTGGTTTTTGCGATTAATAACTAAAAGAATTAATAAAAGACTAAGCAGTAAAAAAAAACAATATTTTGAATAAAAGGAATCAAATGATGAATAAGTCTAGGGTTCTGAATCCACCTTAATTTATCCGAATTTAATCTCGATTATCCGTAATAAATAATTTTCCCAATTTATTGAAGGCGGAGATTGCTAATATATTCTACCGCCTCTCCCGAGGTCAATAGATTTATCTAACGGCGACTAACGCACTCTATCCCTAGGTGAATTATCTCGTCGATAGGCAAAAAGCATGAAATCTCCTAAAGGCCACGTAGTTCCTATGAGTATATTCCTATCTCACAGAATAAAACGGTCCTCACCAATAGTTCCTCACCAAATCTCCTCTCCCAATTCAAGTGAATGATTAAATCAATACAACTATTGGCCGATAATTGCAAGCATTAAACATAATTGGGAAAACTCAATAAAAAGGTAATAAATTGGATAATCTCAATCAATTCACAAAACAAAGGTTTCATCAAAACCCTAGATTAGGGCTTTAGCGACATACTAAAAACTGAAAATACAGAATAAATAAACGAAAGCATAAAATTCAAACGCAGATGAAGTTCGGATTCCTCCGTTCTTCAGCTCCCGCCTTCTGCCCTTGAATTCTTCTGCTTTCCTCCTCTTCTGCCGTCTCCAAGCTTAAGCTCTCCCAGGTAGTAGATTCAATGATTCCAAGATAATTAAATTAGGGTCTTAAGCCCTATTTATAGCTCAGCACCTCCACAAATCGCATCCGTATTAGTTGGTCGAAAACTGGCTTCGAAACGGCCCAAAATCCGCGCAGACGTATAAAACCCGCTAAGTGTGCCGCGGCTCACTAAACCTGTGCCGCGGCACATCGCAAAAAGCTGAATGCCTGGGCGTTAATTTATTCTTCTGTGCCGCGGCTCACCTGGGCTGTGCCGCGGCACAGAGTACAACTTACTCTGCCCTTCGGCTGGTGTCTTCCTGTGCCGCGGCTCAGATTCCTTGTGTCGCGGATCATAGTCCAGTTTTGCCGTCTTCGCCCGTTTTGCCTCGTTTTAGCTTCCGGACTTCAATTTCCTGTCAATCAAACAAAATTAAGGCATTAAAAGCTCATTTAGATGATTTCACTCACCAAAACACTACAAAATCAAGATAAATAAGCGTATAAAAATACGCCTAACATCGGCTAGTCCTTACGCCCAGCGAGTCACTGCCGACCGTGATCGGCCATCCCTGCGAGTCACTGCCGACCGTGATCGGCCATCCAGCGAGTCCTCGGCCACGACTCGGCTAGCTGCCTCCTAACGTACGTAACACTTAATCCATTGCGTACGTAATACGTACGTTGACTTGCTATAGTAATATACTCGTATTACGTATGTAATACACCTTGTATAGCGTACGTAAATCCATCCGTTGACTCACCTGTCCACATCCACGCCGAAAACTACCGACCACGGGCCCACCTGTCTGATTCCTCTTGTTACGTACGTAATGCCTTATGCATAACGTACGTAAAACATAGAATTTAGCGCACGTAAGTCCTTAAGCTTAGCGTACGTAATGGCCTTCTGTACTTGGCCAAAATCCAACTATTTCTGTCCGACGTCTCGACATACATAATACAAACATACGGCATACAGAATACATATACTGGATCCGAAAATATTCTCAATATAATTGTCAATCAAAAACGTCAATTACACAAGTATAACTGTCCCGGTTCTCAATTTATTTTATCCATACTGTATAGACACCAAGCTATACAATATACCTCAGATAAAATAACGCGAAAAATTTATACTGAAAATCTGGATATTACATACTAAAAATCGGGGTATTACACTCTACTCCCCTTAAAATAAGTTTCGGCCTCGAAACTTGCAACCTGCCTCAGCCAACAGATCAACCAAAATTTCCAACTCATCACAAAAATAATCAATCGTCGCCACAAGCGAATAACCAAAATGACATACTTACAGGTGCGTGAAGCCGATGATCTCTCGTGATACTAGCACATGACTCCCATACAAATTCTCAACATAATACCAACACACACCAATATCGCAAATAGCAGTTTGAAAAGATCTCAAAAATTTCGGAACCTCTAAAAATCAGTTTCACTCAAAAGTCAGAAAAATCATTTTCAAAAGTCACGCTACTACTGTACGGGTAGAGCCACATAACACACATGCCCGGGTTTCACAAAACCCAAGCTCCGATACCATCTTATGTAACACCCCCAAAACCATCCGGGATATTACAGCGCCGTGGGCCCCGCGCCGGAACCCACCAGGCTAAAATCCATTTTCAGAAACGTTCAAAAATGCCAAAAAGGGCCGATGACGATAATGTTTTCAAATACTCACAAAAGTCATTTACAAAGTATCAAATACCATCATGAAAATATCGTTAAACATTCAAGGCCAAAATGCCAAAACTCAATTTAGGGAATCGGTTTTACGAAATAATCCAACTTTACGAAGTACCCAAAAAGCTATTTTGAAATGTACACAAGATTTGGTAAAAATACTGGAAGACATTTGGAAATATACACACGCAGCGGAAATAAAACAACCAGAGAAGAATACTCGATTCCCAAAATAATGCCACAGCCAGTATCACCCGGGAAGCTCATCTCTTCACGACCGCTACTAGATCGATCTCTTAGTACCTAAAAATAAAACCCACGACGGGGTCAGCCATAATAATCAATAATGATATCGATCACATCACATAAATAATTACATACCAATGTAATAATACTGTAAGAATACTACCAACGTAATCTTACCGTCATAACCTTACCAATCCAAAGCAATCCATACCAATTCAATCCTTACCATAATCCACATTTCGCATTCTCAAATGACGAAATTAGATCAACAACACACATCTGGACTGAACCAAAACAATACTCAAAATCCTCAAAACATCATCATAACTCATAAGCGGGAAAATAATCTATCTGTGCCAAATCCTGTCCGTCGGATCGCACAATCAAATACCAATCCTGATAAGAACCAAACATACACAATACATCTGTAGATCAACTACCACAAAATAATGATAACAAATCCGAAACATCGATGCACAACCCAAGCACTCATACGATCAATAACCAGATCAACCAATACGTCAACTGAGAATATCAGCAACATGACAAACTCCAAGAAAGACCAACAAAGAATCAACGGCGATCAAGAATCTCATCAACATGATCAGCTCCAACATGACCAACAGGGATCAACGATGACCGAGAATACCATCAACATGGTAAACTCCGACACGACCAATAAAAGATCAACAACGATTGAGAATACCATCAACATGGTAAACTCCAACACGAACAAATATAATGAATCTCAAATAAATAACCTCGACTGTCGAACATACCCCTCGGGCATATGAACAACCAGTCGCAAACTGTCGAACATATCCAATCATACATGGACTATGAATGACCAAAACAATATGGATCAAAGATGGACGTCACAGTGCGCCCGATCCAGAAATGTGTCCGTGCACAAGCCACTCCGGGTATCGATCAAATACTCGTGTGGTCTTGTACCTAATCAATCTCACGAAGTAATCTTCTCGTGTGCACAGACCAATGTGAGGATATGACCCCATCACACGTCTATATGTTCCCGCCCTGAAAATCCTACACATAACCGATCGACATGCAGATATGACTCCAGATATGTCACGATGCAACATGACAACGAAACTTAAATTTTAAATAAGGTACCGTCCATTTAATACCAATAAACCTTTATCCCGATACTCATGTCATCATGATAACTACCCTCGATATCCGACATACCATATCATAGATCAAAGATATCTCACATATCTGTTTTCAATCCAACACAATTAAATCATATACATTATGATTTATCCCAACCACAGCACGATAAACAAATCATCATCCCGACAGTTTATATTTATAATATCATTGCTATATGAATTATAAATGAAATGAAAACGAAACCATTCATCAAATATTATAACTAAACAAGTATAACTTGCCTCAATACCGATACCACGAAGCCATTACCAAAATTTGTTACCTTCGTCCTCGAGCTCCTCAGCCCCAACCAAGAGCAATCTACGAACTCTTCAGCCTCAACCGCAACACAACGGTCATAAACCACGATCAAACATATCAACCTATTGAAGTAATCAATCAACAACAATCCGATAACAATCAATAACCGACATACCCAACCAGAAAACTAAAAAGTGAATCATAATCTTATCAAACCCGGAACCATATTCGTATTCCTATACAAATATTGTACCAAAAACATAACTTAGTTCTAGATATGAATATTCCATATTCATATCTAAAACACCAATACCTCTTAAACATGTTCAACAATTCATATAATCTAAGAGTTCCTTCAGAACACAACTTATTCCGAAATCACATTCAAAATCCTTAAAGGACATAATCCGATGTGTTCTAACATCTAAAAAATCCTTATTCACAATTCAAGGTGGTGTTTGTGACCTTGAGTGTGAATAATTTCTCTTTCTTACAGTCATCCCAGTGGTACATGGTGTCGTATGGGGCGACCCTGTAGGACTTCCAGATCTTGAAGCGTTCGTAAGCTTCCTCAATTTGGACATGGAGGAGAGATTATTGATAATGTCACTTAGGGAGGGACTTCGTACAATAGTGGGATCTACTGTCCGGATGGGATCCTCAATAGGTATGAGAGCCTGTTGTGGAGATGGATCCCGAACAGGGGATGGTACCCTGTGGGGAGAGGGACTCATACAAGGGTGGGTATCCTGTTTGGAGTAACGACTTTCGGCTCTGAAGGGGCATCCGATTTACTGGAACCTTCCAATTTGGAAAACAGTTGGTCATCCTTCATAGCCGCCACAGGCTCAGGATTTACTGTATTAGCAGCAAATGTTTCTTCCAAAGGGATTGCGCCCTGTGGGATTGGTTCAGCAGCATGAATAGAAGGAACATCTACAATGACCAATGCAGTCACTGTAGGCTCAGCCTTAGAAGACTTTTTGGTCTTCTTCTTTTTCTTCTCGACAGCTTGAGGCGAACGGTTTTCGGGAATGCTTCTCTTCCTCTTCTTCTCCTCGCTCGAGATTCTCACAGTGACGTCCCTCGAGCCACTAAAAATAGGCATGCTTCAAGGATGGGGCCTCTTAGCAAGCAGTGGTGATTTGTTGAACACGGTAGGTTTGTCCCACTAATAAACTTCCCAATGACAATCTCCTTGGCATCTCCAGACTACTTCACTCCGCAACGAGTGAGAATGTAATTCAAGATGAGGCCAAAAGATTTCTTCACATATTCAGGCTTAGCAGCCTCTTCCTGAATTCTTTTCAGCACAATCCGACACTAGTTCACCTTATGATGGCCACCATCATTCTGAAGCGCAGATTCGTGCACATCTCAAATGCTCCAGTCCGGCTCTCAACAACTCGGCAACAGAAATTGTGCAGATAAACATACGGTAGGGTGAAGTTTTTCTTATGGGAAGAGGAGTGAACATTTTTAGCCATTTCATCACTAGTGAACAACTCCCAGTATGCTGTCAAAAGGCTTTCCGACCCGAAGGTCTCCAACTCCTCCATTTTTAGGCCATTAGACGGTAGCCTATAGATATCCTCCAAAAGCTCTCTGTTTAGAGAGATCTCAAGCCCTTGAGCCGTCGCAATGATGTCAGAAATCTCCCCTCCTCTCCTCTGAGATGAGTATTTGAAAGAGGCATCTAACTAGAACTCCTCCACAATCTCTTCATCGTACAAATAAGCATGGTGACTAGCAAGGCAGTACCACCCTTGCCGTTTCACTCGGGAAACAACCACTTCCATGCTTGTGTTGTCTTCTCCTTCAAGATCAATTCTTCCCACACTAAGGATCTGGCAAAAATACGCCCATCGATGATAGTTTCCTTCTTCTTTATTGAAAGGGAAGATGTCTGTGAAGTCGACATTTTGCAGAGACTGTTTGCTTAAGACTCGTTTAATTTGCTGAAAGCGTAAAGAGTCTAAGGGAGCAAGGTAGAGTCCTTTTATAGGGTGCAGGGAAGATTGGGGTTCAACAGTGAACGATCAGATTTAAGGGATGGGAACTGTCATTTAAAGAATGTACATGATGAATCAGAGTAACTTGTACGTCTAATCCATCTATTTTTGAAATGATGAACAATCCCACTTCTGACAGTTCGTCTTCCCTTATTGCATGAAATAGCAGTTTGAAATTGTAAAGTCGCGGTATTTGAGATGATAAAGTCCAGGTGTCATTAAAACCATTAAAGGATAAGACGTTTGAAATTTGAACAGGGCACGTGGACTTAAAACAGTATTTGTACAGAATGAATATTATTATAATATTAATTGATGTCCTACAGTGTATGTGCTGTATCCATGAAAGTACAACATTCCCCCTTAAAAGGTACATACAAGATTCAATTCTTACAACAATTTTTAGATTACTATTGTATTCATGAGTCATATTGTATTCCCCTTACTTAATGCACACGTCACCTGTAGGAAGATTTCATGCCTCCTTTTTTCTTACAGTAAGATATGACATGTTCTGAGTGTACAGTTTAATTAAAGTGGATATTGTAGTCTTGGGTCATACAGCATTCCCCCTCAATTGATGAATAAATATGTAAAAACTTACAGGGAGTCGGGCTGTAGCATTCCTAATTGAAGCATGCAGAATATGGTTGTGCTGAGAGGTTTTGTAAAGATATCGGCTAACTGGATGTCTGTATGAATCTTCTCGATCCGGATATCCTTATTCTCAACATGATTCCTAATGAAATAATGCTTCATATCAATATGCTTAGTTCGCAAGTGCAATATAGGATTGTGCGTTATTGCAATTGTACTCGTTCTATCGCACCTAATTGGCTTCTCCCAGGCACTGATTCCATAATCCTGTAATTGCTGTTGCATCCAGAGAATCTGCATATAGCAACTTCCATCGGCATAATATTCCGACTCAGCTGAGAAAGTGAGTTGGCCAATTGCTTCTTACTGAACCACGACACAAGTCTAGGTCCAAGAAAGTGACAAGTACTGCTTGCATTCTTCCTATCCAACTTACAGCCTCCGAGATCTGAGTCGCTGTAGCCTACCAAATCGAATCCTCCTTTTTAGGGTACCACAATCCTACATCGATTGTTCCTTTTATGTACTTAAGAATTCGTTTGGCTGTGGTGAAGTGTGGCTCCTTAGGTGCTACCTAATACCGAGCACACACTCCTAAAACAAACTAGATATTGGGCCTTCTAGCCATTAGGTACAGGAGTGATCCAATAAGCTTCCTGTAGAGTGATTGATCAACCGGCTCTCCAGCTTCGTCATCACTAATTTGCGTGGAAGTGCGCATGGGGGTAGATGAATATTTGGAGTTTTTCATCCCAAACTTGTTGAGCAGCTCCTTGCTGTACTTTTCCTGGTTGATGAAGATTCTTGTAGGCAATTGCTTAACCTGCAATACTAGAAAATAACTAAGTTCACCCATCATGCTCATTTCAAATTTACTTTGCATTATATGCGAGAACCTTTGACATAAAGTAAGGTTAGTAGAACCAAATATAATATCATCGACATATATTTGCACTATTAAAAGTTCATCACCTTCCTGTATCGTAAAGAGGGTCTTGTCCACAGCACCTTTCTCAAATTCATTGTTGATTAGGTATAGGTACATGGTTTCATACTAAGCTCTAGGTGCTTGCTTATGTACATACAGAGCTTTCCATAGCCTGTATACTAGGTCTCCACCTTTAGTGTTGACAAACCCTGGTGGTTGTTCAACATGGACTTTTTCGGCGAGATCTCCATTTATGAATGCACTTTTGACGTCCATTTGATATACTATAAAGCTATATGGATGGAAAATGCTAGGAATATCCTGATGGCTTCTAGTCTGGATATAGGGGCAAACATTTCATCGTAATCTATGCCTTTTTCCTGTATGTAGCGTTGTGCGACTAGACGGGATTTTTTATTGATTACAAGTCCATTTTCATACTTCTTGTTTCTAAATACCCATTTGGTTCCAATTACAACTTGATGAGTTGGTCCGGGAATTAGATACCATACATTATTTCTTTCGAAACCATTTAGCTCTTCTTCCATTGAAGTGATCCATTGAGAATTATTCAGAGCTTCATTGGTCAAAATAGGTTTCGGCTTGAGATTCCCATACAGGAAATTGAGATTTCGCAGACTCTGTCTGTTTTTGTGCACAAAGTACAGTACCTTGTATACTATGTATCTTCTTATGAGTAGTTACTCCAGATTCGATATCTCCTCTTATCAACTCCTAGGGGTGATCTCTTAGCCACCTCATGTCAGGTTCTAGTTCGGCATCCCATGCTGTATTCTGTTGTGCTGTAGCCTCAGCTTCAGCTTGTACAGCATCATCTTCGACTGCATCTATTCTCACAACAATGGGATTGATTTCTAGGTCTACGATATGTTATATTGGAGTTTGGGTATCATAAATGGAGAGTGTTTGGCTGGGTTATATCTTCTACTCCTGTAGGGTCACAATAGGGTTAATCGAATACAACATGGATGGATTCCTCCATTGTCAGCTTTCTTTTTTTGAAGATCCTGAAATCTTAGCTGACAGAGGAGTATCCGACGAAGATACCTTCATCCAACTTTTCGTCAAAGGTCTTGAGTTGATCCTTCCCGTCGTTTAGTACATAACACCTGCATCCAAAAATGTGGAAGTATGCAACCATTGGAGTTTTATTATTCCATACCTCATATGTTGTTTTGTTGCGATGCTTCTTGATGATGCAGCGGTTTTAGGTATAACACGCTGTAGTTGTTGCTTCTCCCCAGAAATGCTGCGGTAACATGGTCCTTGTTGATTCCTGGAGCGTCCTGTTCATTGAGGAGTCTGGGCTGCTGAGTATTTGTGCTGTATTCCATTGTCTGAACAGTATTGCTTTATAAAGCAATTTGTGAATTCTGTGCCTCTGTCAAAACGAATGGACACAATACTCAGTCCTTTTCATTATGTAGCTTCTTCAGGTGCTCTGCCAACTTAGTGATGTTATCTTTCTTCTTGATCAGAAAGATTGTCCAAGCATACCTAGAAAAATCGTCAACAATAACAAGATAGTATTTCTTACCTCCCAAACTTACAGGGTCTAGAGGGCCGTAGAGGTCCATGTGTAGCAAATAAAGTACCCTATGGGTGGACAGACATGACTTGCATTTCAGGGTGGTCATAACTTGCTTGCCTTTCTGACACGGTCCACAAGCGCTGTGTTTATGAAATGACACATCGGGTAAGCCTCTGACCATTCCCTGTCGAGCGATCTTGTTGATATTCTTGAAGTTGATGTGCAACATCTTTTTGTGCCATATCCAACTTTGATATGCAGTGCCTTTGGCAACAAAACATGTAATAATAGAGATTGTGGGCTTCCAGTAAGCAATATATATTACTTGACCTGCTTCCTGTAAGGACGAATAGTTTGGTGTTTATGTCCTTCACCCTACAGTGATCTATATAGAATTTAACCCAGAACTGTTTGTCACAGAACTGGCTACTACTAAGTAGATTGTACTGTAGGCCCTCAACATAGGATACATCAGTGACTGAACTTTCCTACAAGCAGGGTTCCCTTCCCTCTTGTTCTTCCTTTGTACTTGTCATCGAAACCCACCTTTGGACCATGACCTTCTACATAATCTGACAGCTTGCTGATATCTCCTGTCATGTACCGAGAACATCCACTGTCAAAGTATCATATGTTCTATTCTTTGATATCCCGTAAGAAAAGAGTTTAAGTAGATTTATGTCCCCTTTGATTGTTGGGTTCATGTATGTTAGTGCCTTCTGGTACCCATATTAGCCTGACAACAATTGGTTTGCTGTAGGTTGATTTTGGTACAGTCTTGCACGATCTATGTGGGGCAGGCACGTAGTAGCTGTAACCTTGATTATTATGCATGTAAAATCTAGGGTTTTGGTTCCAGTACGATTGCCGTCTAGGAGGGGGAACCATTCTCTTCGGCCTTACAACTTGCCTTCTGGGTCTCCAATTGGATTCCCATAGCTATTGGTTGTACTGCACGGCGACCTGCTTTCTAGATGGATAACGAGGCTCATGTATCCTATATCTAGGTGCAATGTGTTGTGTCAAGAATTAACACCTTCCGACCGGCGATCGCCTAGGAGGACGAGCGACCGACTTACTGCCGAGCGGCCAAGGCCGAGCCTTAGCCCAGTGGACGAGCTGCATCGACCGACCGAAGGCCCCAGGACAAGTCCCGGTATCAAGCGATCAACCTCAGATACGATCGCCTCTCGATACTCGGCGACCGACCCCTGGCGATCTACTAATGGACGATCTCCTCTCGGCGTCCAGCGACCGACTCATGGTGACCGACCATTGCCGACCCTCATCCACTGGCCGAGGACGATCCTCGGTGTCCAGCTAAAGACGACCGCATCCTGACGATATGGGCCAATGGCCATCCAGTCGGCCAAGGCCGAGCCACAGGACAGCACCCACGTGCAGATCCACAAAAGGCGCTGACAAACCTGTCACCTACCTCACCTACCAATAGGGCCGCAGACCTGCGAAAGGAGTTGGCGGACAAGACTGGTGACCACAGCCTGTCACCTACCTTTCCTACTGACAAAGTCCGCCGAAAGTAGCAAAGTGGGACCTCCTGTGACAGTACTTCCGGACGCGTGCTGGCTCCTCATTGGACCGCACAGCTGGCTACCAGCTGTAGCCGTAGACTTTTGGCAGACAGCCCATGTGACCTTTAGGACGATCGCCCCATTACATTAAATGCCGAAAGGCGATCGCCCACTAGGAGACAGGGCACCTCAACCCCTATATAAAGAAGGCAGCCTGCACTTGGATTTTGGGGCTGCATACTCGCATTTCACACCATACAGAAGCAAAATACTTAACACTTGGCTAACATCCAACTCTTGGCAACAGCTATCTTTCGGTCTTACTTCTCCCGGCCTATCTCATCCAGCAGATTATCGGCAGGGACGAAGAACACCAAGCTTCGCTCAAGAGCCGGATTAACAGAGTCTTTTTACACTCATTGTATTTAGATTTCTCTCATTAATACTTGTATCCACGAATATTCGTATTAATAACATCTCGCGAGAGCATTCAAGCCCGGGCCTAACAAACCCGGCAAATCTCGTCTTATTTATCTTCTCTCGGAAGTGCTCCCGCAATTGTTGTTTGTTGTCCATCTCCAGCAGTATTTAATCTTCGGATAAATATTTTGGGCAACAACAATTGGCGCTAGAGGAAGGGGATCCAACCCTCGAATTTTTACACCTACCGTCCCGAAGAACACTCACTATTCTCGGGGCAGATACTTGAAGTGACACTTACTGCACTTCAAAGAAATCCTTCAGAAATCATGTCTTCCGCCTCCGCGTCGAAGAAAGCCGCTGACCAGCCGGCCAAACCCCCTGTTCCGTCCCAGTCCGAGCCACAACCGATGGTGGAAGGTAGCCGCCGCGGTCAGAGACGCTCGATCCCATCCCTGGACGGCGGCCCAAGCCTCTCGCTCGATCGGTTCCGAACCAAGGAACAGATCGAAGGGGCCCTGGCCGTCCTACAGGAGCGACGAAGTGCTCTCGACGCGCCTCCCGCTATCGCCCCCTCGGTCATCCGCCGGAAGTCCAAGCGGAAGCTCAAGGCATCACTGGCCGAGCGATCGCCAGGAGGCTCCCGTCCGCAAGAAGAGGCGCTCGCCAGCCGGGGCACCTCTGTCTTCGATCGCCTGGGCAGTGACCCGACCTGGCTACCGGGGCAGTCCGGCCCCATCTACGAGACGACGGAGTTTGAGTCCGTCACCAGGAGCTCGGCCTACCCGACTCCCAGAAGGCAGCCTAGCCGTCTGGCTCCCCCTCGCCGAATTGCCGAGGCCGGTGGCAGCGGAGCCCGGAGATCGGTACGCGATCGCCTCGGCTCCTGCTCCCAAAGCCGATCTGCAAGCGACCAAGCCACGGCAATGGCTTCGATGCAACGTCAACTCAACGACATGAAGGCGCCTCGAATCCGGGCGGCGCCAAGAAGACGATCGCCGCCAAGCGAGCCGCTCGCGATCGACATCGAGCTCGCCCCGTGCGGCAAAGACAAGATCGCTCCCCGCAAACACCCGTACGAGGGGCGATCGGACCCTGTGTGCACCTAAGGAAGTTCAACATCTACATGACCGGGTGTGGGGCATCCGACGCGACCAGTGCCGAATGTTCCCTCCGGCCGGGACGACCTCGCCCACCGGTGGTACACTTCATTGCCACCTCGGTCCATTGGCTCCTTTAACGGTGGCGCACGTCTTCACGGAGTACTTCGCCACTGTGGTCGTCGGCCCGAAGGTCCCCTCCGCATGATGCAAATCAAGCAGGGAGAAGAAGAGTCCGACTCGGACTACATCGACCGGGTAGACGTAATCATCCTCAATGGCGAGCCCATAAGCGATGAGACCGCCCTCTACGCGGTCCTAGGAGGTTTTCAGGGTTTTTCGCCTATGTTCAGGCATCTTACGAAGACCCGACCGACGACCTACGCAGCCTTCCGGGCTAGAGCCGCAGATTTTCTGGCCAGGCAAAGGTTCCTTCTTAGCCTGTGAGCAGCGCGATCGGCGCCCGGACGACGATCTCCCGCCCGATCGCCAATATCGACCTACGAATAAAGCGATCGGCAGTCGAGCGACGATCACCAGTCTTCCTGCCCGATCGCCGATCATCACGCTACATCATCAGCAACCCGGTGGACACGATCGCCATCTACAGTCCAGCATATAACGTGACGGACTAAGGCATAAGATCGCCTCCACCGCACATCATAAAGCCATGGCCCTGGCAGTCGATGGAACCGGCTGTTTCGGTCATGCAAGGTCCCTTTCGGCCGAGATCGCCCGCCCTTCGTTTAAATACGAGGCCGGCGTAGTCGGAGGGCTCTCCAACATTAATCAGTGGACACATGCCACAACCCCGTCTCAACGTACACTGTCGAGGTCGGCCATCTCCATGGCTGGCCGAGGTGGAAGCAGAGCTAACAAGCCGCGGGCGTGGAGTTGATTCATCCGACGCTGCCCCGCGCAAGGACTCCTCTAGACCGAGACCGCACGCCCTTCGTTTAAATACGAGGCGAGGCGCAGCCTAACAGAGGACCCTCATAATAAAGTGAGTCACGATACACTCAATGTCTTCGCGCACCAAGACACGGTCATGGAGTCGGTCCATCGATCTCCGCGACTGTGCACGATTCCTCAAACAAAGCGAAACCACCAAGTTTCCATGGGGGATCGGCCAATGTTGTTTTTGCAGGTACAAGACCGAAAGATAGCTAAAGCCAATCGACCATGATAGCCCAAGTCCGAAATCATAAGTCAGCTCAGCAAGATCGCCCGTCCTCATCTTACACGATCGCCAGCAAGAACCACCTCGCCCCATATCTTCATCATAGGAGCAAGCTGGGGGGCAAATGTTGTGTCAAGAATTAACACCTTCCGACCGGCGATCGCCTAGGAGGACGAGCGACCGACTTACTGCCGAGCGGCCAAGGCCGAGCCTTAGCCCAGTGGACGAGCTGCATCGACCGACCGAAGGCCCCAGGACAAGTCCCGGTATCGAGCGATCAACCTCAGATACGATCGCCTCTCGATACTCGGCGACCGACCCCTGGCGATCTACTAATGGACGATCTCCTCTCGGCGTCCAGCGACCGACTCATGGTGACCGACCATTGCCGACCCTCATCCACTGGCCGAGGACGATCCTCGGTGTCCAGCTAAAGACGACCGCATCCTGACGATCTGGGCCGATGGCCATCCAGTCGGCCAAGGCCGAGCCACAGGACAGCACCCACGTGCAGATCCACAAAAGGCGCTGACAAACCTGTCACCTACCTCACCTACCAACAGGGCCGCAGACCTGCGAAAGGAGTTGGCGGACAAGACTGGTGACCACAGCCTGTCACCTACCTTTCCTACTGACAAAGTCCGCCGAAAGTAGCAAAGTGGGACCTCATGTGACAGTACTTCCGGACGCGTGCTGGCTCCTCATTGGACCGCACAGCTGGCTACCAGCTGTAGCCGTAGACTTTTGGCAGACAGCCCATGTGACCTTTAGGACGATTGCCCCATTACATTAAATGCCGAAAGGCGATCGCCCACTAGGAGACAGGGCACCTCAACCCCTATATAAAGAAGGCAGCCTGCACTTGGATTTTGGGGATGCATACTCGCATTTCACACCATACAGAAGCAAAATACTTAACACTTGGCTAACATCCAACTCTTGGCAACATCTATCTTTCGGTCTTACTTCTCCCGGCCTATCTCATCCAGCAGATTATCGGCAGGGACGAAGAACACCAAGCTTCGCTCAAGAGCCGGATTAACAGAGTCTTTTTACACTCATTGTATTTAGATTTCTCTCATTAATACTTGTATCCACGAATATTCGTATTAATAACATCTCGCGAGAGCATTCAAGCCCGGGCCTAACAAACCCGGCAAATCTCGTCTTATTTATCTTCTCTCGGAAGTGCTCCCGCAATTTTTGTTTGTTGTCCATCTCCAGCAGTATTTAATCTTCGGATAAATATTTTGGGCAACAACACAATGTACTATTGGTAGTACTTCGGTGCATGCCTTTGATTTTTAGATACAACTTTCTTTCTGAATGGCTGCTGGAACTAATGATATGCTAGGGGAGCATACTGTTGATCACGCCTTATAGGTCTGAGAGGCTAAGGTTCCTACGTCTGTGATATGAACTTGGGGGTGGAATCACAACCTTTGCTGTACGAGGAGGTGTAGCTGTAACCTTCACATAACTTGGGATCTCTTCAGTTGCAGGAATGGGTTCTACTCCACTGATAAACACTGTACTAGACTTTCCCTTGTGGGAGAACAAGTCATATCCTAAGCCACGTTTATCGTGGCCATTCTTCCAATGTTTAGAATCTCTTCTATTCGTCTAGAATATTTCTCAAATGATTTCAGGATGGTCTCTAGTTCTCCTTCTTGTTTTTTACTTTGGCTTCGAGTAAAGCAAAATCATTTGTCTTGCTCTCGTTATGAGACTTTGCCTCATTTAGATCTTTAGTAAGTTGATGATTGCTTTCCATAAGTTTTCAAAAGTAACTTTGCTGTTTTCGCAATCAAGAGACATGTTTATATAGTTGTTTTCATCAAGTCATTTTCATCTTTCAGCTCAAATTTTGAAATTTCGAGTTGTAAGTTTTCTCTTTTGAGTGACCCATGGGCTTTTTAAATGTTTTTGAATTCATTCATCATATTTTCAAAAGTATGCGATGCATTTACAGGTATAGTTGAATTTGAACTTACGTCATCATCACTGTCCTCATCATCCAGTATTTCTTTAACCATAAAGCACATATATGCTTTATCCTTGATCTCATCGTCAGAGGAGTCACTGTCAGTGATTGTCTGTAGGCAGTCCTTGGTATTGTTCAGCTCGGGCGAGGCTTCTGATTCACCAATCAGGTCCTTGAGCTTGTTTTTCCAAACACGTCTTCTTTCATCCTTTTCCTGTTGCTCAGCTTCTGGCAATTTTTGCACTTTTGGATGTGGACACGTATTTGCATAGTGCACTGGTTTTCTACAGTTATAGCATAGACTAGAATTGCCAAACGAAGGAGATTCAGAATATACCTTATGGAAAGGCTTGGGCCTGTAGGGAGTCTTTCCAGACTGTTTGATGAAGTTTTTGAACCTGTGTATGAGCAAGGCCATTTCATTTTGTGATAGGATGTCTTCGTCGCTGTCTGCAGTCTTGTGTGTTGATTTGGATGTGCAGGGTATAGAACTGTGTCTCCTATCAGATACAATAGCCAGTGCTGTAGTCTTAGCAGGTGACTCTTCGGCCTTTTCTCTCCTGTCAATATCATACTCAAAAGATTTTAGGACATAGAAGAGATCAAAAGTAGAGATATCATTTAGATTACAGGATACACGCATAGCTGTAGTCTTAATATCCCATCGAGCATGGAGTGATCTAAAGATTTTTAAAATTTTCTCCTTCACTTTACCCAATGCTTCAAGTTCACCTACAATGCCAGTGAATCTGAGGTCAAGGTCCTCAAGCATTTCAGAAGATTTCATTTCAAAAGATTCGAATTGCTGAGTAAGTTTAGAAATTCTGTTTTCTTTAGAGAGCTCAGTACCCTCGCAAATAAGTTTGAACTTCTCCCATATTGGCTTGGCTGTCTGAAGATCTTTACCTTGGAGAATGTGACATTATCGAGAGTGACAAATAGCGCATTCTTGGCGATGTCGTCTAGGTTCGCTTGCTTGCGCTCATCAGTCGTCCACTGATCGTGCTCTTTCTCGAGCATCTCGGCATAAGGTTGCCCTTCCATCCTTGGGGCTGTGTTGACTTTCAAAATCTTGATAGGTCCTTCCTAGATGACTTAAACCATTTCCTCGTGCATGGCCGCAAGATGGGCTTCCATCCTGATTCTCCATTCATCAAACTCATTAATAGAAAACATAGAAACCTTGTTTATCATAGATGAGTCCATCTTATACATAGAATGATGAAAGTATAAAACAAAATTTTGAAAAGCTAGTGATTTGTGGATCTGATTCAGTTAAAAACTGCTGATTTTTTTTAGAATCAACCACTCTGATACCACTTGTTGGCCACTAAGTATATAGTTAACAGCTTCTAAAGAAACAATACAGTAATCTGTATGATTTTCGAAGTTAATTGCGTAGCAGAAGTCTGATAGTAAGTTGCTGTAAACACAACAACTAGATATTCTCCTGTTTGCTTGATGCTTACTAGACCTGGCAAACGGGCGGGCCAAATCTGGGCTGGGCCAAAAAGGCCCGGTTTTTTTTGGGCCAAAAATATTAGGCCCGTGGCCCGCCCCGGGCGGGCCCACCCCGGCCCGCGGGCCTCGACTCTTTTTTTTTTTGAAATATTATTTCTGAATAAATATAGAAATATTTTTCGATCCGTAATTATTATATTATTCACTATACTATCACAATCAATTAAATATATGTACAATTATTTTTATTTGATAATTATATTATTTACTACACTACCACAATCAAAAGACAAATATATAAATATTTTTATTTGATCATCATTTCATTTATCACTACTACTTTCTTATAAAAATCATAAAATAATATTATTATTGATATGAGATACTACAAAGTAATCACAAAGTCCCATAAAAAATAAAACTACATCAATAATTAACATATAGATATAATATAATCTAACAAATAAGAAATTTTTTTAAATATTATAATTACATATAACATAAATATATAAAAAAACTGAGCCGGTTAGGCCGCCCGCGGGCCGGGCCTCAACGGGCGGGCCAAATCTGGGCCGGGCCAAAAAGGCCCGAATTTTTTTAGGCCAAAAATATGAAGCCCAATGCCCGCCCAAAAACGGGCGGACTGGCCCGGCCCGCGGGCCTGGGCCTATTTTGCCAGGTCTAATGCTTACAGGGTTTTCATAATGTATACGATAAATCACAGTTATAAATGAAAATAGTAAGGACGGAAAGTAAATAACACAGAGTGGTTCGAGGTAAACCCCTCTACATCCAATGGTCCTCCACACATGAGTAAAGAGTTTATTAAAATCACTATGTACACAACTACATGACTTTAACTAAACCTGTCTCTGTATCGTTCACACAGATTGATACAGGGACTATTGCTTGGGCCATTCACATAGATTGACTTTAGCTCTTTCGACTCGCTTCTTCTCACACAGATCAAAACTTCATCTTCAATGCTATTCTTCCCACACAGGTCGGAATATGCAAAGATCCTTAGTCCACACAGGGCTAGTGATTATCTCAATGGTAAAAGGTCGAATGATTCCAAACAACAACTATATCTTTTATGAGCATTCGCTATATGTTATGCTGTTTGCGTTGAGGACTTACTATATTTCTTCGCTTGAATACTGCTGTATGCACTTGAAATATACTGCTCTTGAATAGCTAGATTGTTAGAGTAATCTGTCAGATGTATGTGTGATTCGTGAGTTCGTAAGTGTGCAATGTATTCTTGCTTGGGCTGCTTATAACCTTGAAAATAGATCCATTATAAATGTAGCCGTTGGTCGGTTGGTGAGATGTTGACGTCTCGGATTGGTGGCTACTGAATGTTTGAATTAAAGCATGTCTCATTTAATGCTTCATACATTTTTTTTGACCTTGCATTAAATGCTCTTCAGAGCGTTCAAACTTGTCTCTTTCCGGACACATTAAATGTTATCCTATCAGTAATAAATGCTGCTATTAACCGTGAATACTTTATGAATAAACAATATTTATTTTGTAATATCCAAAATTTTCTAATTTCCGTATCTTCATGATTTTGGTATTTTTTTTACAATTTTGATGACTCGCTTGTAATCGTATCGATATTTGGAAATTATCTTGTTATGCACCTTTCGACTTTTGAACGAGTTTCGGGACCATTTTGGTCGTAATGAGGCATTTTGTGATTTTGTCGTGTTTTGATTCGATTCTCGTATATGTCGTTGGGAACTGTAATTTATTTGAATCTATAAGCTCGTTATTTATGTTCACACTTGTTTTGAACGTCTGATATGTTATTCGACCGTGAATCGGGAATTTCGGAAGTTTTGGGCGATTTTGTTATTTACGAAAGTTATGGGTATATGCTTTGTATCCATTTCCACATACATTCTAGTAATCGTAACTGAAGATTTTGTATAGCTCATGAATCTACAATGGTGATATCCTTCGTAATGTTCCATTAGTTAGTTTCACCGTTGAGTTTCGCATTGTTTGTGCCGTTTCGGGCTGCTCAATTCGAGCTGCATTACAGGAAGGTGTTACGACCGTATGATACAGATGTTACGGCCGTATGGTGGAGATGTTACAGCTGTATGGTATAGATATTACGGCCATATGTTGCCTTCGTCAATAACCTATTATTCTAGTAGCATTTATACGGCCGTATCCATTTGGAAGTTACGGCCATAAGAGTTGGATGTTACGGCCGTAATCCTTGGATGTTATGGCCGTAAGCTACATTCGTTTTTTTGGGGTGTTGCCCAGTAGCATAGTTACGGACGTAACATTGGTCAACCGATATAAACGTGAGGGACGGGTTTCTTAACCCATTTCCTCCTTCTTCCTCTCCATTGTTGTGATTTGGGCGATTCCAGGGTGAAAAATTGACGGGAGTTCATCAATCATCATCATCTCGAGTTCATAGCATGATTTAATCACCATAATACCGTCTCTTATCCTTCAAATCGAGGTAAATCTTCGTGAAACCCTACCTTGGGTAAGTTTTGGGGTTTTTGTTCGATTCGGTTATGTAACCCATTTTTGACCATGGAAATCTTTAGTTCATGATTTATCTCACCTATATTTACGTCAACCCTATGATTTCATGCCCTACTTTGGTTTATGTTGCGAATTCGAGAGGGTTTGGGTGTTTCCCAACCCTATGTTTATGATATTATAATCGAGGGAAATCGTTAGTGGGGTTCGTGAGTTTCTCCGTATGATTTGAGTATTTATTATTAATTATCATATTCCTTACGAATCGTTTAGGTGTCGGAAGTGCATTCTTGGACCTACCGAACTTGTATACTTTTCCTTCCGATTCTCGATGTCTCAAAAATAAGTATATGTTTATGATTATACATTCTCGACTTTGAAAGTGAGGTATATGAATTGTATGAATCCATATATTGACTCTAGGAGGGTCCGATGGGGTCTCAGAGGGTTATGTTGCCTTTGGTGCGGTTCTACAAATAATTTTGGGTTAGCCACTCTTGGAGGGTCCGACGGGGCCTCAGAGGGTTCCGTTGCCTTTGGTGCAGTTCCATGGTTAATCACATATGTATTGAAATGAAATGATATGAGATTTAGTTAGTCCGAAATACTAGTCTTGAGTTTGATGAAATGATGATTACCTTTACTTTATTATCGAGAATTATTGGGTTTCATATTCGATATACTTGTACTAGCTATTCGACGGCTAACCCCTTTTTGGGGGAAATATTTTTCATGTATTTCAGGATCCAAGAGAGCGGATAAGCATGTACCAGGTCGGCATGGAGATGATGGTAAAGTGTGATGTTGTGTCTTGTCACTGTTTGTATTTTGTATTCCATCCATTCAATATTGTTGTATTTGAAATGGTTATGAGTATCCGAGTATTGTTTCTGATCTTTTTGGATGTTTTGGCCGGTGTTGCCTTGGGATTGATTCCCGAAGTATTGTATTTTGTCTTATTGAATATTGTCTTGGTTGTCAATTTTATTGTCTTCCAATAGATTATGTTTAGACCTTATCAGTCAAAGTTCATGGGACCGCATATATATAGCCTTGTGGGTCCCACGACAGGGCTCACGGCGCTGTAATATACCCTGAATAACTTGGGGGTGTTACAGAATATGGTATCAGAGCTTAGGTTTATGGATACCTAGGCTGTCGGTCTTTTGGGTCGATTGAGTCATCGTTTGTCTACAGTATCACTACCTTGCCATCATCGTCGTGCGACTGGTAATTGTAAGTCCTCTTACTCTTCTTGTGTTTTCTTAATCGCTTCACTTTTGATTTGGTATTCTTGGGAATCGTTCACGAATGTTCTTCAACAATTGGCAAATCAGATGACTGTCCTGGCGCAAGCTGTTTAGCTAAATAATCCTAATCCGACAGCAGATGTTTTACTTCAGACTGTGGTCCCCATGCATCCTCCGCAGTTCAGCAGTGCTGCAGACACAGCGGGTTGGGAGAGTTGGCTATCTGAATTGGAGAAAGTGTTTGAAGCAGTCGACTGTCCAGAAATGAGGAAGGTGCCGATTGCTCATTACTTCCTTACCAAGGAAGCCGCGACTTGGTGGAAAGCTATTAAGCCGTAGGATCATGCTGCTACATGGGACGAATTTAAGGATCTACTGAAGGATGAGTATTGTCCTTGTCCAGTGCAAGAAAGCAGGATCCGAGCATTTTTCGAAGCTAATCCGCAGAACATCCCAGTCTCTCAAGCGATAGTGGAATACAACCAACAATTGATTCATGTGAAGAATCAGATGCATGATGAGCGTGACAAGATCCGCCACTTCGACATGTGGATGAATATGGACTTACTGCGTTATATGGACGGGTTTGCTTGAACTATTCTGAAAGAATACTAGGACAGGGCTTTGGCATACGACATGTTGAGTTCCAACAAAAATACCACAGAAGAGCCGAAGAAGCAAAAGACCACTGGTAATTTTTCTAGCTCTAAGGGTGGCAACTTTCAGAGACCTCAGACGGCTAATCGTTCCGTCGGGCAGTCGTCACGTTCTTTTAAAGGGAAGAAGAGTTTTCGTTCTGCACCGGGCACCTCAACTCGCCCGGTGACCTGTTTTAATTGTGGTCATCCAGGCCACATCAATTTGGAATGCAACTTCCCACCTCTAAAATGTCATACTTGTGGTCAAATGGGATGCAAGGCGGTTTATTGCCCCGAGCAAGATCAGACTCTGGATACTCGAGCTTCGGCCCCAGCACATAGAGATAAAAGTATGAATCAACGACAATTAGTTAGCTAGTCACAGCAGGGATACGACAGAGGCTGGAGACGAGGTCAGACCATTAGAGATGAAGATTCTAGCATCGGTTCGGCACACCCATGAGTTTACGAGATGCATCGAGCAGATGAACCTGATGCGGAGGTGGCCTCAGGTACCATTCATATTTTATCTCATCCCGTTCGAGTGCTTTTTGATACTGGTGCTACACATTCTTTCATCTCATTAGATTGTGTACGCCGCTTGAATATAAATTATATGACTGCTTGCAATCCTTTTTTTGTGAAACTGCCTAGTGGGGATAGGATCGTGGGGAACCAGGAGATTAGAGATTATCCGGTGAGCATAATATAGGTCACAAGTCGTCAGGAATAAGTCTAGAGGGGGGTGAATAGACTTATTGAAACTCTTTTTCCACGAAGGAGTTAAGGAGTTTCTCAGCTGGTGGGTACTGATGACTTAGAGTCATCTGTAGACAATATGTGCGGAAGACAACTGATGACGAATACAGAAAACTAAACAATGGAACGATGAATATGTTTGCAGCAGGTATGTATGATGATAAAACAGTAAAACACGCAGGCAATTTATAGTGGTCTCAGAGGTGGGGTAATCCTCTACTAATCCACTTTTCTCCAAACCAGTTGGAGATGAATTTACTATAATTTTCAACCAGTGAGAAATATTACAGTGATTATACTTAGCTACAACAACTTCCACCAGTGGAAATCCTGTTGCTGCAACTCCTTCGACTGCTTAGCACCTCTTGATCTCAAATCCTTGGATGCCTATCAGTCTCGCAAACTTCAACTAGTGAAGTACCCCGAACTCAAATTTTAAGACACGAGTAGTTGTCTTCTCCAACTGAGAGCTTCTTAGTATAAGAACTTTGAACTCTTGCTCTTCACAATGCTATAATTAGCTTTGATTGCTTGTAAGTATTGTTTGCATTGTACTTTTCTCAATTCAAATCTTCAGGTATTTATAGATGTCGATCCTTGAGCTTTCTTCATAGCCGTTGCAATTCCCGTAACAAATCCGTCCGTTGGATAAATAGACTTCTTTGTTTTTCTTTCTGAACGTTGCAAGGCTGGATTTCCTTATTTTAATCTATTTCCGACCGTTGTGAAGACTTTCACGTTGTAGCACTGAATCCTTTGATTATAATATGCTTAAAGTCTTCAGAGGTGGGTCTCGATGAATTATTTAATTCATTTCTTTCCGGGAATCTCTCCAGTCTGTCTCTTATCGCCCGCCTGTGACTTTCCGTGATTATTGACTTTTCAACACATGCTGACGTGGACTGGATTACTTGGCTAATTAGTTTGACAGATCTCGTCTGATCGATTTTGGTCAATCTGTCTGATGTGCAGTCAACCTTCTCCGATGTCAGACTTTTCTGATGTGAGGTTCTCTAATGTGACTTCTCTGAGATGAAGTTCTCTGTCCTGACGTACCTTCTCTGATCTAATGTCCTGTCTGAAGTTTTCTGGCCTGATGAACTTATCTGATCTGATGGTCAAACTTCAGATGACTTGGACTCCGTCTGATCACTTGACTGCAGTCTGGTCAAGCTTTTATGATAAATGAGATGACCAGAACTTCTCTGATAAATCTCTTCTGCAGGGTGTTGTCTGACGATAAGTCGTCTGTGGTCAACCTTCTCTGAATAGTTGAGTTGACCAAGACTTCTCTGATTTACTCTTGTCTGCAACTCGGCTTTCTGCAGTGTTTTGGTCAAACTTTTTTGATGTACCTGTTGACCAAAACTTGTCTGATATGAACTCGTCTGTGATTTATACTTAGCCGATTTTTGGCCTATCATACCAAGCCTACAGAAGATACTCATTTGGTTCTTCTTTACATGTTGCCAATTATTTAACAATACATAATCTGGCCTATAGAAGATACTCATTTGGTTCTTCTTTACAATTTGCCAAGTATTCAAAACATACATTTGAATAAACAAATACAGGGATGACATCATTAAAATATAATAAGTATTCCTAACAAATTCCCCCTATTTTGATGATGGCAAAACTTAAACAAAATATTCAAATGTAGAACAGATCTGCACATGATCAAGTGCAAGACAAAAATTAAAATTCAGTCTTGTTTTGAGACAACTAGTGGTTGTCATTCAAATGACTGTTATAAAATTTTCAGAGATATTTACAAGTACAGTGCTTTTGAATGATCAAAATAAACACAGAAAATTTTACAGGTAATACAAGTAAATTCCAAAAATTACAAGTAAAATATAAAGTACAAGTAAATTACAAACTCCTATCTGCCTCTACCTCTGCCTCTTCGGACAGGCTGCTTGGGTGGCCTGAAAAACTTTGCGTCAATGGGTCTCTTATTTACAGGAGCTAGTCCATACTTCCTCTTGATTACCAGAGAGGCAAACTCTTGCTCCTCTGCAGATGAGAATTTGTTTTTCACACATAGTTCCTTGATCTCTCTCTACAGGGCCAGATCATCCAGCTCATTGTCCATCCGAGTAGGAGGTTCTTCAGGTCTGAATGAGGGAATCATGGGGTAGGCATCTCATTTCTTGGCATACTTTTTCTGTAGTTAATGTATATCTGTTGTGGGGAGCAGTCTTTATCCTAGAGTAATTCCCAGAGATAATACTTCTCTATGAATTACTTCTTCACCTCTACCCAAACAGTCATATACTAAGCAGTAAGGAACACCTCAACATACCATAGCTCTTTGTCTTCCCATTCATACCTCGGTTCATCCCCTACTCTGGTTCTCCTTTTCTTCACTGCGGGTTGGTCTTCAGCTGGAGCAGGAGCAGCCAACTCTTTCCTCTTCAGACTAGACGTCCCAGCTTCAATCATAGGGAGGTCATTTCTCTGTTTGGTCCTTATCTCTTTCCTCACTTCTTTAGCTGAAACTTGGATTTGCTCTTGCAGCTTTGCTTCCCCCTGACCTGTTGCTTCCCCTTTTACTCTTTCTTCCCCTTTTTTGCCAGTATCAACCAGAATGGCTAACTACTGTTCAACTCTGGACATCCAGTCAGACATGCCAAGTGGCATTCTGGAATAAGTAGGAGGTGGAGGGACATTCATGTGCCCATTTTGGAGTTAAGGGTCTGAAGGTCAGATTTGATCTCTGTTGCAATGAGTTTGACCACGGTTTCTTCAACAAGACGTATGATCAGGTCAGCCATCTCAGGTGAGATAGGTGTTGCCTGAGGTGAGTGCTCTCCATAGCCTTCAATGTCTGCAGGTCGCTTGGCCGTCGACCTGCCTGTCGGCAGACTCCTGTCTGTAGGAGGCTGATAAGATGGGGTTTTATCTGGGGTCCCCGATCTGTCATCCTCATCTTCCGAATGATCTGAGCTGGGGGATTGATTAGGTGCCCCAGGCTCATCTGCATCATCCTCTTTATCTTTCTCCTTCTCTTCCTCTTCATCATTATCCTTTTTCTCTTCTTCTTCATCCTCATCTTCTTTTTCTTCCTCCTCTTCTTTTTCTTCTTATTCTTCTTCTTCTTCTTTTTCTACTTCTCCTCTTTCTTCATCTGCTTCCAACTCCTCTATCTTCTCGACCTCCACTTCTTCAGTCTGTTTTTCAACTGTTATTTTTTTTTTCTTCTTCTTCTTCTCTCATAGACTCTTCTTTTTCTTCAATTTTTATTTTTTCTTCTCTTTTTTCTTCCATTTTCTCAGATTCCTCCTTCTCTACTTCTTCTATCCTTATTCCTTTATCTTTTTCAACTTCACCTTCTTCTCCATCCACCTTCCCAGCCAGTACACTCTCCATTACAAAAAGGACGAACTGGTCCATGTTAGTTTTGAAATTAGACAAGAACCACTTCTCCTGGAGCATTAAAATTACATTTGTCTCATGGTAAAAGCTCATGAGTACTTGCTCCGTAGCATGGGGAAGTTCCCAGCTACTCTTTTCAACAAATGATTGTAATTGATTGAATGAAAGAGATTTGAGGTTCTACCATTCTTCAAAAACATTTACGAAGGAAACTTTAAGGGAGTGGTGTTTTACCATGTGAAGCTATTCAAATGAAAGCTCCAAAAGGTTGTTGTGTTGGGAATATGCTCTCGAACGCCACTCAGAGGATGTTGAGTAAGGGCATTGTACTTGTAATTATGTAAATCATTTATATAAGGCAATGGATGTTTCTTTATTTACTGGAAGTTATTGACATTCCTAACTCGTAAATATACGTATAGAAACTAGTCCGTGTATTTGAGAGCAAAACGTTCCACTCCTTATTGGATAAGGAGGTCGGCACTGGAAAGGTTTATAGCTCAAATACTTAATCGTTCGCAAGTCGATGAAACTTGACTGGGCGTTAAGTTTATGAGAAGACTTGTATGACGTGTTCTTTGACTTGTGAGTGCCTGTCGAACACTAATGGTTAGTGGGAGCACATGTCATAGGTATGCTAATTGGATTAGTATACTCGGACTGACTCACCCTCGATTTGTCACATGGATTTCACTCCGGGACCGTTAATGACGGAATCGAAAGGTTATGATAAGTATTCGTGAACCTTCGACTTGAGGATTTAGTAGGGATGTGCTTGTGACGTCAAGATTTTCATTAGAGTAGTTCGACCCTATAAACCAGAAGGTGGGGGTCAACATCGACGTGCATCTTGACAGGCAAGTAGCAGGTCCTACCGAATACCAAGATAGAATTCTTTCTCCTGTTAGTGAACGGGTTATATGTCCTATGCGGTTATTGGCAGATGAGATCATAAGTCTTTGGCCAAAGCATTGGAGCTAGTTATATTGGATACACGAGAGCTCGATGATCTCAATTTGCATTAACGCATGCATAGCATCAAGTACTGATAGGGTTTGACTGACCGTGACCCTATAACTTGATCGGGACATTTGAAAGAAGGGTTTATACGTATACTGATATTTACGACAAAATGGTTCTTGAATGATCCCAATCATTTGTTCTCAGTTGGGGTACAGTGTAGGCCGCCAGGCTGGCTAGGTGGTGCTACTACTCTTTGGTTCCTCCCATTGCTGACTGAGACGAACCTACCGAGTTGCGCAATAGGATTGACGACGGAATGAATTGAGCTAATTCTCTCATTATGAATATTAGATATTGGATATCTAATTTGGGACATTGGATGTCGAAATTAATTTATTGGATAAATTAATTTACGGTCTAATGAATTAAATAAATTACCGGGTGATTAATTTAATTCATGAATATAATTATTTCTTGGAGAAATTAATTATGTCATTATGTATTTGATATGATTAATTAATTGGATTAATTAATCGATATAAATACATCAGAATGGAATCGGATTTTATCTGTTTGGACTCACGGGAGTCCGAAACGGACCGAACTCACCCGACTCCTTCTATATGGTCGCCCCTCCCCTCACAAACTCCCTCTTGGTCTTTGGTCATCATTTTAATAATGAATATCAAGATATGGAGGGACAAGATATCAAAGTGATATCTTATCATGATGGTTGATGTTGAATATAAAGTGAAGACTATCTCATTTTGCTCCACCAACTTGAGACTTACGTGAATAGCACAAAAGAGAGAGAGAAAAGTTTTTCTTCAAGTCTTCAGATTTATTCATTGTTCTTGAGATATATTCTTGGAGAAAATATCAAGAGATAAAATTGAGAGATATAAATTATACACTTAGAGTGTTATAATAATAAAACTTCATCACTTGATTCTAGCCGTAACCTTAGAGGTTAATCGAGTGTTGTTATTTCATTCGTTTCTCCGGCGCGTGACAAGTAGAGATGCGATTTTTTGGCGTTGGATCATCCAAGGGCTTGGAGCACTTTGGATCGTTTGGGGAATAGCTCAAGAGAAGGAACTCCATATAATCAACGGACGACAAGGGTATGATTTCGAATCTTTCTTTGTTTATTTTTTATTCGTATATGCGTAGCTCGAGCGATCCTCGTAGGGATTCGGATCGAATTAATTTTCATTTTACCGCTTCCGCTGGGCCTTCATTTTTGGCACCGAATCCCAACAGTGGTATCAGAGCGAGGTCTTGCGATCGTATATACGATATTTAACATTTGAAATGCTTATTTTTTTATTTAGAATCACTTTGATAATCGTAGATATTTTATTGTTTGTCGTAGTGTCGTTTTTCCGTGATTTTATGTTATGGTATAAATCAGTTTTTTTTTGGAAATATGATTTATATTAATAATATATAGATCAGGAATAACAGGATTTTAGAAATCTGCCCAAAAACGAGCTGTATGCAATCGTTGGACGATATCTATACAGCTGCCTGACAGTGGGTGAGCGTGTTCTTTGTGTCCGCCGAGCGTTCTTGTAGGCTGGGGTCGATGCGGCGGGTTACGTGGCGGCCGAGTGCTTCTTGTATCAATCGAGCGCGTTGTTGTATCGGCCAGCGCGTTCTTTCATATCCGGCCGAGCGTTGATGTTGGCTGCCGGGTCAGTGCCGAGCGCATTGCTGTATCTGGCCGAGCGCTTGCTATATCCAGCTGAGCGCGTTGCTGTATCCGGCCGAGCGTTGTTGTTGGCTGCCGGGTCAGTGCCAGCGTTCTTGTATCGGCCAGTGCTTGCCGTATCCGGCGAAATCGTCTTGTATTCTCCGGCGCGTCTGTAGTCGCCGAGCAGGTGCACAGTCTTTGGCACTTTCCAGGCTGTCGGGCACTGGGTCTCGTTTTTCAGTATATTTTCGATAATTGATTTTCCCAATATTACAATCATTAATTTGGAATTTCTGATGAGGGAAAATTCAAAGAAAATATTTTAAGGGTACACTACGGACGAAAATTAAATTGTCGATTATTTTTGAATTGATTGGATCAATTCTATTTATTGTTGATTATTGATTGGATCATATGTAATATTCTCGCTTTCCATTTGTATATTTATTGGATGAATGCTTTTGAATGGGGATGTGGTTCATGGACTTAATTTGAATCGTTCGTTTTATTCGATTGGGTTGTAAAGGCCGTTTTGAGCCTATTTATTTTACTAGAAATATTTGTATCTAGGATGCAATTTTTTCAATGTAAAATTTATATGTAATGACGAAGACCGGAGGAAGATCCGTTTCGAGAAGACGAAGATTCAAGACGAAGACTTGTAATTAGATTACAGAGTTTTTGTTTTCTAGGAATGGTCCATGAACTACATGTTGGTAGCAACTAGGTTGTGAATGGTTGTTTCATATTGTATGAATGCAACAAACGCGCTAAAATGATTAATGTGCAAAGTGTAACGTTAATCGCGAAAATTCTCCCACAACAAATTATTAAGTTTATATGGTTTCAAGGTTTTCCTTCCCTCCATTGAGCTTTCGGGAAATTGAAATCCAAACCAGATGTGCTATGATTCCGAGTTATCGGGGTAGTCATTCGGGGAGGACGGACAAATTACCAGGAGTGCATTGGATGCCTTCGGTTGGAGCAAATTTTATCCCTATAAACCTGATAGGTTGCCGGGTAAGATTCAATTGTGAAACTGATTTGCGTCGATGGTATAAACTTAACTTGTTCACGAACCATATAAACCGTATATGTTTAGGGGAGTGAACAAGGGGGAAAAGAAGATCGAATCATCCATTAGATGGGTTGGTGTTGGACACCACTTTATGAAAATTAATAGATTAGAAACCTGTTCGGTTGCCCTCTATTAAGATTTATAAAGAACTCGATCACCACTATGAAGTAGAGCGACGATACTTCCGGATTTCACATGGGATTGTGTTGTTCTGATAAAAATAGTGGGAGCTGGGTAGCAAGAATAGAAAAGACCTTAATTCTATACTCAGATCATAATATAATAAGTCACTAATTAATCTATTATACTTAATGCAGACATAACTATCAATATGACAATGAATCCACTCGCAATTCTAGTCGAGAAGAACACCCTGATTGGACCTAACTTTGTGGACTGTCTCCGAAATCTGATGATTGTCTTCAGTATGGAGGCACTGGGATACGTCTTGGATACGGACATTCCGGCACCTCCTGTGCGGACCAGAGCCAATCAGGAAGAGATCGAAAACCACAAAAAGTGGGTTAAGGATGACGTAAAACTCCGTGCATACATGATGGCTTCTATGTATAATGAGCTTCAGAGAGCTCATGAGAAAATGACTTCTGCTAGGCAGATTCTATCTCACTTAACCGAGCTTTATGGTGAGCACAGCATAACTGCTAGATATGAGATATCCAAGCAACTGTTCGGTGCAAGGATGAAGGAAGGTGATAAGGTTGGGGAACACGTCCTCAAAATGATATCCATGATCGAGAGATTGAAGGCTCTTGATTTTAAAATGGATACTTCTCTCCAAACCGACCTTATCCTACAGTCTCTTCCTGATTCCTTCTCACAGTTTGTTATGAACTTTAACTGCAATGAGATTGCATGTAATTTAGCTGGGCTAATGAACACACTTGTGATCCTTCAGTCTCAGATGAAGACTCCGCGGATGAAGGAGTCTGCTCTTGTGATTTCATTTGGACCTCGGAGGTCTAAGAATAAGAAGAAAAAGACTAAGAAGCAAACTGGACCACAAGTTAAGGACCCCGATGGTTCCGAAGAACAAGAAGAAGAAGGATGCTTGTCTCAAGTGCGGTGAGCTGGGCCACTGGGCTAGAGACTGTCCGATTCTTCATGGCACTTTAGGTACAGAACTTTTAGTTTTGGAAACAAATTGTTCTCTTGTTTTCTACTTCTGAATCTTTGGATTCTGGTGCTAGTTCTCATATTTGTACTGTGAATCAGGATCTCGAACAAAGTAGGAAGCTTGGAGATGGAGAAGTTATGATCACAGTCGGAAGCGGGCATAGTTTCGAGGCGACCGACATAGGATCACTTCTTTTGGTTTTAGAATCCGGCTTTGTTTTGACTTTATGAGATGTACTTGTTTTGCCCAAGGGGCACAATAACATTGTATCCATTCCGGTCATAGACCGAAAAGGCTTTTCATTTTTCATTGGTGATGGTTCCTGCAAATATTTTTTCAGAAATAAACTAGTGGGTATTGCTACATTGTTAAATGGATTGTATCATCTAAATATCAGCAACAAAGTAGTCGTGAATACTATGACTTAAAAACGTGGTAAGGATGAAACCAATCAAGTTTTGAAATGGCATCTTAGACTTGGTCATGTTGGTCAGACCAAGGTTTACAAGATGGAAAAAGATGGACTTATGGGTCCATTGGGATCGGATCCCTTTCCTACATGTGAATCTTGCCTCAAAGGCAAAATGACTAAGTCCCCCTTTACAGGGACTTTTGAAAGAGCCGCTGATAAATTGGGATTAATCCATACCAACGTATGTGGTGCTTTGGAAGCAGCACGTGACGGATATCAATATTTCATTACGTTTACAGATGATCATACTAGGTATGGTTATATATACTTAATGAAACATAAATCCGAGGCCTTTGAGAAATTCAAGGAATTCAAGGCCCTAGTCGAGAAATAAACTGGTAATCATATCAAAGCACTTCGGTCGGACCGAGGTGGAGAGTATATGAGTACGGAGTTTGACGAGTTCCTTAAGGAACATGGAATAGTTTCACAACAAACACCTCCAGGTACTCAGTTAAATGGTGTGTCAGAAAGAAGGAACCAGACTTTATTGAACATGGTCCGTTCCATGCTGGGCTATACTGACTTACCGATTTACCTGTGGGGGTATGCACTCCTAACTGCCGCTTACATCTTGAACAGATATCTTTCCAAATTCGTTCCTAAAACTCCACATGAGATGTGGGAGGGCATAAAACCAAGTCTTAATCACATTAGGATTTGGGGATGTCCCTCCTATGTCAAGAAGACTAAGGTGGACAAAATGGAAGCTAGGTCCCTGAGGAGACGTTTCATTGGATTCCCATCTGAGGTGATGGGTTATCTATTCTACATACCTAAAGATCGAAAGATCGTTGTTGCTTTGCATGCACACTTCCTGGAAGATGAGTTCATTCAGTTTGGCAGAGCAGGTAGAAATATTTCTTTGGAAGAATATAATGAAACTCCTCAGGAGACACCTGTGCAAGAAATTGGAACCGAACCTTCTGTAACACAAGTACAACCACCTCGTAGGTCTAGTAGGGTGTCTCAATTACCTGAGAGGTATAGTTTTATGCACTTGGAGGAATTGGATTTCTACGAGGTTCCATGTGATAAATAAGAGACCGACCCGCGACCAATGACCTAGCAATGGTTGATGTAGACTCCATGAAATAGACTGTAGCAGTCTTCATGTAGTTGGTACCTTCGTTTTGACGATGCAGTCAAAGAGTTTGACTTCATGCAAAACGAAGAGGAACCTTGTGTATACAATAGGGTTAGTGGGAGCTAGATCGCATTCTTAGTACTATGTGTAGATGACATTCTACTAATAGGAAATGATGTGGGAATGCTCAGTTCTGTGAAAGCTTGGCTTTCGAGTAATTTCTCCATGAAAGACTTGGGATAAGAAACCTATATTCTTGGGATTCGATTCTACTGGGATAGATCGAAGAGAATGATAAGTTTTTTCCCCAGCCCTCTATATAGATAAAATCTTAAAGCGATTTAAGATGGATCATTCTAAAAGAGGGTTCCTATCGATGCGACATGGAATAAAACTCACCTTGAAGATGTGTCCTCATGGTGAGGAACAATGAAAGGAAATGAGTAATACACCATATGCTTCGGAAATGGGTAGCCTAATATATACTTTATTGTGTACGAGACCTGACATTGCGCATGCTGGGAGCGTGGTAAGTAGGTTTCGGGCTAACCCAGTTCGGGAACATTAGACCGCCGTAAAGAACGTTCTCAAGTACTTTAGAAGGACTAGAGATATGGTTCTTATATATGGTGGTGGAGAACTGAATGTGATGGGATTCACTGTATTGGACTTCCAAGGATAGAAATACGATTCTATGTCTACTTCTGGCTACATTTACTCCAAATGAAGGAGAAGTATCTTGGCATAGTGCCAAGTATAGCGCGGCTGCTAATTCCACCTGTTAGGCTGAGTATAAAGCGGCCCCAGGGGCCTCCAAAGGACGGACGTAGAAGTTACTGGGTAAACTTCACATGACACCTTGTCTTTGTGCCGGAGCGGTAAATGTCTGACCCTAGGAGCCGAGGTTTCATAACAGTACCAAACATATTGAGAGAGAGTATCATCTCGTGAGAGAATTTGTTCGCAAAGAGATACATTGTGCTGCATAGAGTAGAGTCAGCCGACTGCATCGCTGATCCACTGACCAAGCCACATTCTCAGATTAGCTTGGAGCATAATCTGGAGAACATGGGTATTAGATACTATAGTATGTGGCATTGAGTGCAAGTGGGAGATTGTTGGGAATATGCCCTCGAACGCCACTCAGAGGATGTTGAGTAAGGGCATTGTACTTGTAATTATGTAAATCATTTATATAAGGCAATGTATGTTTCTTTATTTACTGGAAGTTACTGGCATTCCTAACTCGTAAATATATATATAGAAACTAGTCTGTGTATTTTAGAGTAAAATGTTCCACTCCTTATTGGATAAGGAGGTCGGCACTGTAAAGGTTTATAGCTAAGATACTTAATCGTTCGCAAGTCGATGAAACTTGACTGGGCGTTAAGTTTATGAGAAGACTTGTATGACGTGTTCTTTGACTTGTGAGTGCCTGTCGAACACTAATGGTTAGTGGGAGCACACGTTATAGGTATGCTAATTGGATTAGTATACTCGGACCGACTCACCCTCGATTCGTCACACGGATTTTACTCCTTGGCAGTCAATGACGGAATCGAAAGGTTGTGATAGGTATTCGTGAACCTTTGACTTGAGGATTTAGTAGGGATGTGCTTGTGACGTCAAGATTTTCATTAGAGTAGTTTGACCCTATAAACCGGAAGGTGGGGGTCAACCTCGACGTGCATCTTGACGGGCAAGTAGCAGGTCCTACTGAATACCAAGATAGAATTCTTTCTCCTGTTAGTGAACGGGTTATATGTACTATGCGGTTATTGGCAGATATGATCATAAGTCTTTGGCCAAAGCATTGGAGCTAGTTGTATTAGATACATGAGAGCTCGATTATCTCAATTTGCATTAACGCATGCATAACATCAAGTACTGATAGGGTTTGACTGACCGTGACCCTGTAACTTGATCGGGACATTTGAAAGAAGGGTTTACAGGTATACTGGTATTCACGACAGAATGGTTCTTGAATGATCCCAATCATTTGTTCTCAGTTGGGGTACAGTGTAGGCCGCCAGGCTGGCTAGGTGGTGCTACTACTCTTTGGTTCCTCCCATTGCTGACTGAGACGGACCTACGGAGTCGCGCAATAGGATTGACGACGGAATGAATCGAGATAATTCTCTCATTATGAATATTAGATATTGGATATCTAATTTGGGACATTGGATGTCTAAATTAATTTATTGGATAAATTAATTTACGGCCTAATGAATTAAACAAATTACCGGGTGATTAATTTAATTCATGAATATAATTATTTCTTGGAGAAATTAATTATGTCATTATGTATTTGATATGATTAATTAATTGGATTAATTAATCGATATAAATACATCGGAACGAAATCGGATTTTATCTGTTTGGAATCATGGGATTTCGAAACGGACCGAACTCACCTGGCTCCTTCTAGATGGCCGCCCCTCCCCTCACCAACTCCCTCTTGGTCTTTGGTCATCATTTTAATAATGAATATCAAGATATGGAGGGACAAGATATCAAAGTGATATCATATCATGATGGTTGGTGTTGAATATAAAGTGAAGACTATCTCATTTTGCTCCACCAACTCGAGACTTACGTGAATAGCACAAAAGAGAGAGAGAAAAGTTTTTCTTCAAGTCTTCAGATTTATTCATTGTTCTTGAGATATATTCTTGGAGAAAATATCAAGAGATAAAATTGAGAGATATAAATTATACACTTAGAGTGTTATAATAATAAAACTTCATCACTTGATTCTAGCCGTAACCTTAGAGGTTAATCGAGTGTTGTCATTTCGTTCGTTTCTCCGGCGCATGACAAGTAGAGACGCGGTTTTTCGGCGTTGGATAATCCAAGGGCTTGGAGCACTTTGGATCGTTTAGGGAATAGCTCAAGAGAAGTAACTCCATATAATCAACAGACGATAAGGGTATGATTTCGGATCTTCCTTTGTTTATTTTATATTCGTATATGCGTAGCTCGATCGATCCTCGTAGGGATTCGGATCGAGTTAATTTTTGTTTTACCGCTTTCGCTGGGCCTTCATTTTAGGCACCGAATTCCAACATGTTGTCCAGAAGATTAAGGGAGTAGTCTGCCTCAGGTATGTTGATAATCAGGTCGGCTTCTTCCTCCTCTGTCATGCTCGGAAGGGTGAGCAGAGGGATTATATCAGCCATTAAGTCTGAGTGGTCAGCCATTCGAGATGAGTTTTCTTGACATAAGCGGGAGCAAGGCGAGTGCGGGAGTGGTCACAATGCATGCAGCTGCGAGGCAGCTTAGGTGCGGGGGCGAGGATCTGCTATGCTTCCTCAAAGTCAAGACGCCTAGGCCTTTTGGGAGAATGATCAGGTGATGAATGGATTTGAGCGACCTCCTCTGGTGCTGGTACTTTCCTCTTGAATCTTAGGGCCACAGGAGTGTTATCAGAGTCTGAGTCTGACTTGTAACACCCCCGATATATTCAGGAATATTACAACGCAGTAAATCCTTTACATAAGAATTTACAAGGCTGAAGAAATGAAAAGACAATAACAAATACCAACATATGAAAAATAACTGAAATAAAATACAATAGTTTTGGGCCAATACCGAGAATACATATATCCGAAGGAAAATATTAATACATCACCAAATTCAATCATCACAAACGACGACGTACTCGAGTACTTATTAAAAATAACACAACAACAGACAATAAAAACCGGACGGAACATCACTATGCAGCCTCGTCGTCATGCAGCTCTAGTGGTTGTTTCCTGCTCTCCTGGATCCAGAACATACACAAATGTTCACCCCCGAAGGGGTTAGCACAACGATGCTAGTACAAGTACGATAATTATACAACAAGGATTTAATCATCAAATCCTTAAATAAAAACATCAATATTATCAATCATAACCATGACAAGTTTCTCCAACGAGAAATAATATCAACACACAGCACATCAAAACAATCTCAACATACTCATGGTATTCCAACGATCCAGCACACACAGCTATAGATTCCCATGATGATCCCATCGGACCAATCGCATGGTGGGAATACCTGTCCAGCGATCCAGCGCACACAGCTATAGATTCCCATGATGATCCCATCGGACCAATCGCATGGTGGACAATTAAGAAGTATGGAACAATACAACCACAACATAGTCGACATTTAATACGCGCAAATAAAATTAAAGTACTTGCCTCAATTCGATGACAAGAATAAAACTTCCACGAATATCAAAACGCTTGAAGGTCTCCCCCTTCGATCAATCACATTGCTAAGCTCGAACCTTAACAAAAGAAATAGTAAAGAATTCATATCACGTCGAACGAATATCTAACAATCCAAATTACAGTCGAAAGTTCAAAAAACGTAACCTGTCTGACCTGCTTAACGTACGTTACGTACCCTTGGTAGCATACGTTAAGCCTACGCTAACTATGTATCGACAGTCCCTCTCTGATCAGTCGACTGACTCGTATGATGATATAACGTACGTTACGTACACATCGTAGCGTACGTTAATTCTGCCCGTTAGCATACGTAAGCTGCAGAACCTAGCGTACGCAAGCTGCTGAACCTAGCGTAAGCTAAACACACATGACAATTTCTCACTGAACAAACGACTGTTTCTATTGATGATAAAGCGTATGAAATCCTCAGTGATTAACATATGTTACCCTTCTACATATCATGCTCATACAATTATGAATGATCTTACGGACTCAAACATCTTCGAATTCAAGGATATGTATATCATCACAACACTTATATCAATCTCGATAACCATTCTCATATGAAGTTCGGGTGATCTAAGGTTGATGCGCTTGTTTCCAATATCATCATTATATTCAAACTTTATCTTAAAGATGAACTAACCAATCCAACTTATAAGAAAGGATACAACTTTTGATGATTCTATCTTAAGTCCATTTGCAAAAGTGGCATCAACACCTAGTCTACGATCAATATGACGATAACATTCGATACGGATTATCAATCTCAAAACACTATTCTCATCATTTGACATAACAAGATTCCAATTATGATTTTCCCAACAATGATAACTCAATCATAATCATCCCAACTTCTAACAATGATATTTGGTTGCATAAGTCGTCTATGTGATCTACTATTCTCGGTAGTATGATTATTACATTCTTAAAAACATGAAACCAAGGTTGGGGATAGCATAACATACCTCAATATGAAGAAAACACCGAAACAATAGGCAGAATCCCACTTCGCTTGCTTGTGTGCCAATCCAAGATGTTTCTCCACTTCAATGATCAAGCACAATTGATATCCAATCTTCAATGATCAAGTAGAGATGGTCTATATGTGTTTAAGGAGTCTGGGAACTCTCTGGGCATGAAGTATACTGAAGGCTAAGTGTAATAAATGAATTGGAATGAAATGGGGTGATGTCTTATTTATAATTTTCTGACCTTAACGTACATAAGCCTTCATGCATAATGTACGTTAGTCGCTTACCGTATGCTTCCCAGTATACTTAGTGTACGCTATCGTCACTGATAGTTAACTGTCCTCATTCTGAACTCAATTACGTATGTTACACCACCAGGTTACGTATGTAAGTGACACACATTAGCGTACGCTAGACACATTCCTTAGCGTACGTTAACAATCGTTGACTTTAAAAGTGTCCAGGTTCATCCGCGGGAATCTTATCCGGATAACATACATTAAGCTTCCTTCTTAGCGTACGTTATCACGTATTTGCATGGGGAAATTTACATGTTGCCATACTCATGTACAAGGATACAAATACGAGAAATATCATACTTCAATTATCGATATCACAATTCTGAATAATACAGGGTTCAAATATAGATGAAATACTCATTATTTAATCCGGATGTTACATACTCTCCTACTAAAAAGGAGTTTTGTCCCGAAACTCAAGACGAAAATAACTCTGGATATTTGGACTTCATGCTATCTTCCGTTTCCCAAGTGGCTTCTTCCACTCCGTGGCGTGACCACTGAACCTTAACCAAAGCGATCGATTTGTTTCTCATTTGCTTAACTCGACTCTCGAGTATCCTGATCGGTCTCTCTTTAAACGTGCCATCCTGTGCGACTTCAATCTCGACGAAATCAATGATATGACTAGGATCTGGTATATACTTCTGTAACTAGGATACGTGGAATACGTTATGAACATGGCTCAATGACGGCGGTAATGCCAACCTGTATGCCAACTCTCCAACTCTCTCAAGAATTTCGAATGGTCCGATATATCCCGTACTCACCTTTCCTTTCCTCCCAAAACGAAAGATTCCCCGAGTAAGAGAAACTTTTAAAAGCATGTGATCTCCAATACTGAACTCTAATGGACGACGGTGCACGTCTGCGTAAGATTTCTGTCGACTCTGGGCGGTCAACAGTCTTTCGCGAATCAAGGCTATCTTCTCTCGTGCTTGTACGATCAATTCCGGTTCCGTCCCGCTCAAGTATAATGAATCATCCCAACATAGGGGCGATCTGCATCTCCTCCCGTATAATGCCTCAAACGGTGCCATCTTAATGGAAGCATGCCAACTATTGTTGTAGTGAATTCAATCAACGGCAGATGAACTTCCCAATCAGTTGACCAATCTAAGGCACAATCCCTCAGCATGTCTTCCACCATTTGAATAGTCCTCTCGGATTGTTCGTCTGTCTGCGGATGATAAGCTGTGCTGAAGTGGAATTCGGTTCCCAAGGCTTTATGAACTCCTTTCCAAAAATGAGACACAAAGCGACCGTCTCGTCAGAAATAATGGTCTTCGGCTCACCATGCAATCGGACTATCTCTGAAATAAATACCCATGCCAACTTCTCGGGTCCCCATGTGTCCTTAATGCCTAGAAAATGAGACGATTTGGTTAGACGGTCAACTATCACCCAAATCATGTTCATTCCTGTCTTGGTTCTCGGCATATTAGTGATAAAGTCCATCGATATGTCCTCCCACTTCCATTCAGGAATAGGGAGTGGATTCAGCATTCCGGCAGGTCGTTGATGCTCGATATTAACCTGATAACAATTCAAACATTTCGAGACATAATCCGCTACATCTTTCTTCATGTTTCCCCACCAGAAGTTTTACTTCAGGTCCTTATACATCTTACTGGTGCCTGGGTGGATATAATAGGGCGTGATGTGAGCTTCCTTCATAATTGTCTGCCTCAGAACATCGACATCGGGAACGCAAAGTCGGTTCTGAAATCTCAAAACTCCATCATCATGAATTACGAATTCTGGGGCCTTTCCCTTGATCACTTCATGACGTACCCGAATAATCAAAGGATCATCTACTTGCTTAGATTTGATTTCTTCGGTTAACGATGAAGTTAATTCCATCACACACAGTTGTCCTTGGACTCTTTGCAACCATACTTCAATTCCTCCGTGAATCAATTCCCGTCCAATGCTAGGCTAGGAGGTCAGAGTCTCCAGCATCTGAATAGAAACAGGCTTGCAGATAAGTGCATCGGCCACTACATTTGCTTTACCTGGATGATAAAGAATCTCCAAGTCGTAGTCTTTAATCAGTTCCAGCCATCTTCTTTACCGCATGTTCAACTCTTTCTGACTGAAGATGTATTTGAGACACTTGTGATCCGTAAAGAGTTCTGAATGCTGACTTCGGAACATTAGATTCCTTAATCCTCAGCTGATGATATCCTGATCTCAGATCGATCTTATAAAACACCGTTGATCCTTGTAGCTGGTCAAATAAATAATCGATCCATGGCAACGGATATTTGTTCATGATCGTCATTTTGTTCAGCTCTCGATAGTCAATACATAATCGAAGCGATCCGTCCTTCTTCCAGACGAAAAGAACTGGCGCACCCCAGGGCAAAACGCTTGGCTGGATATAGCCTTTGTCCAGTAGCTCTTCCAGTTGCTTTTTCAATTCATACATCTCAGTAGGTGCCATACGACGACGCCTTAGAAATTGGTGTAGCTCCTGGTTCCAGCTCGATGGTGAATTTTACATCCCGTCGTAGAGGTATTAATAGTATGCCGTGGGCATAGTGTTTCATGAATGCTCGGTTCTTACCTTGGTTTGTGAACATCTCGTATTATTATTATTATTATTATTATTATTATTATTATTGTACCGTTTCATTCTGCCTTTGGATTCATATCATGTTATACATGTATTTGATGTTCATTATCTAGATGACTGACCCCATGGAGGCAGAACATGTTTTCATGATTTAGGTGCTTGCAAGGAGACAGTTGAGACACAGTGGCATGCTGACGGCGACGAGGCATTCGAGTGATACTAGTCCGAGTTGTTCATGTTGGTCAGTCAGTTGGAGTGTACTCCAGTGTTGTCAGTTGTTTTCATGTTGTATTATTCGAGCAAGGCTCGTGAATGTCATTGTATTTTATTTTGGCCTTGTAACCCATTTTTGTCGTTGAAATTCCTCATCGTAATATTGCGTCGGATATCATAGTAGGGACTGTGATCTCCCTTGTTGGTTAATTTGATGTATTTTAGTCGTGTTCGCCTGGTGGATCTCCTAGTGTGGGGTCCACGGCACTGTAATAACCCAATAGGATTTTGGGGTGTTACATCCTCTCACCAGCTTCTTAGAACTAATCTTGTTGATGGCTTTGAAGTTCAGGTGACATAGTCTTTTGTGCCATAGCCATCCATTTTCAGCTATTGTCTTGGATAGAAAACAGGTGTTGGGGGTTCCTTTGTTCCAATCTATCATATATACTTCTCCAGATAATATATCTATCATCATGCATTTCCAAATGGTGAAGACTACAAAATTCTTCTCATCACAGAACTGACTTATGCTCAAAAGATTGTATTTGAGCCCTTTGACATAATGGACTTTGGATATTGTGATGTTTCCTCTGTGCAGCTCTCCAAAACCTTTAGTTTGACCTCTAGAGCTATCTCTAAAGGTTACATCTGGGCCTCTTTCCTTGGAATAGTTTGATAGTACCTTCTTGTTCCCGGTCATGTTCCTTGAGCATCTAGAATCTACAAACTATTCTTCACCTCCAATATTTGAATTTGTAGAGATGTGATAGTAGTCTTTCCACCGTTTCTACAATAAAACAAGTATAGAGTTAGGTACCCATAACTGTGTGGGTCCTCGGGGGTTAGTTGGTTTCCTGGAGAACTGATTTCTCCTTGGATTATGAAAGTTATGATGATTGCTCCTCATAGGTGTGTGTTGTCTGGGCCTATATCCTCGGTTAGGATTGTGTACTGGATATGCCTCATAAAATTGGTGGTGTGGGCCATTTCTAAATCTTGGATGAGATCATTTATAAAATCTTTAAGGTCTCCACACCTGTTCAGTTTGAAACCTTGGATAACCTTGAGGTTTCCATTTGCCCCTACCATTTTGAAATCTATTTTTGGGGAGTCTTTGATAAAAGTGGACATGTTGTATAGGCTGATGCTTTTGCCTTGGCCATTGCCTAATCTCTTGTCTAGGTGGCTGCCTTGTATACCTTGGCTGCTGCCTAAACTTGTGACTTGACTGCTGCCTATTTTGAAATACAGGTTTGTGAATGGGCTCAGCAGACTGGACAAGTGTTTCTCCCTTGATGAAAGTGGTTTTAGAACTAGAAAGGAGGGTTGGGGTCATATCCAAAGCCTGATCTGGAATATAATGGCCTTTTATTCATACACAACTCATCTAAGGTTAGAGATGCCATCAGGGAAGTTATTTCCTTCGCCTGTGTGTTACTTAGCTAAGTCAGTTTAGCAAACTCAGATTTAACATGAGCAAGTGCAACTGATTTCTCACTATTTAAAACAGTTAATCTTTTTATCTCAACTGTAGTATTATCAGCCTGGTTTTTCAAGTTGTCTTCAGCCTGTTTTTCAAGATCAGATTTGGTTTTATTTAACTCTAGGCTGAGTTTTTCAAAGTCATTTTTTAGCTTCCTATTCTCATCTTACAGCTGGGTCTTCTCGGCTGATACAGATAAGTGTGCAGATTTCAATTTCTCAAAATCTTTGAGAAGCTGATTGACAGACTCGTGTAAGTCCATATCCTGAGACATGTCTGAGATATTATTATTAAAAATTTAGGGTTTAGATGTTACCTCTTCATTAGCTATAAGTTGGCCATCAGACAATCATACTCCTCATCATCATCAGAGAAGAATCCACTGCTAGATTCTACTCTATCTTGTTCTTCTCCAATGAAGGCTTTTCTTCTTTCTTCTTTTCTGCTCACTTCTTTCTTGATCTCATCTTTCTTAAGATCAGGATGGTCAATTTGAATGTGTCCTGTCTTATGGCAGTTGTAGCATTCAACCTTCCAGCTTCCATCTTTTTGATTCGACCTTGGATTTTCTTTATAAGTCTTCTTATACTTGGAGTAATTTTTCCGAAAGTTGCTGAATCTTTGCATTATAAAGGCCATCTCTTCCTCAAAAATCTAGGGGATTTGGAGGCTTGACTTTAGATAGGTTCTTGGCAGGGGACTCAGTTGCAAATGTTATTCCCTTCTCTGCAGGCTCGGTAAATGATGAACACGGAAGCTCGAACTCATAAGCCTTTAGATCAGAGAACAGCTCCTGGATCTTTATATTGTTGAGATCCTTGGACACTCTCATGGCCACCACCTTCATACCCCATTCTGGGTTGAGAGATCTTAGGACTTTTAGGGCCATCTCCCTGTTGCCATATGTCTTTCCCAGTAGTAATTGAACCTATGAAGTCGCCAATTATGAGTTGAGTGCTTCAACCATTCAGCCATGGATGCTTAACAGGATCCTCGTACATGGTGAATAACTAAATTTCGATTTTAATTTGATCTTTATGATAAATCCATTTTTATGGAGGAATACGATAGAACATGCATTCAGATTCTGGATTTTTAAATTGAGAGATATTGAGAGAGATCAATAATTCTCACTATTTCTCATATTCATGGCCTCAATTCAATTTAGTAGGGTCTTTCATTCACACTTTCCCCACCAAGAACGTTTTCTAAAACGCTTTGACCCTCGAATTTTTAGTATCATACTTTCTTCACACAATTCACAGAGGTCAACAAGCAATCGATAGTTCATGATCAATGTTGTAATACTCTCTGTAGTAGCGGTCCTTCTTATATATCGTATTAACAATCAAAATATGGTCGAAAGAAAAAATCTCTATTGGAGGGGGCTTCTTCCTATACCTCTGAATTCCATTGGACCCAGAAATGATAGATTGGAAGCATCGGCCCGGTCTTCCAATATCAACAGGTTGATTGTTTTGCTCCTCTATATTCCAAAAGGAACAGAGATAGAATCAGACCGATTCCCGAAATGCCTTTCTGGATATTGTTGGAATAATTTATTCCATATTAATGATTTTGATGATAAGTTGATGGAATCAAACCAAAACAACAAAGGAAACAATGACTCAAGGGGAAGTCGAAGACGCGAGAGCTGGACAGAAGAACTTTTAATTGAAGCAAAAACACATATAATGTACGCTATGCAACATAGCCTAACATACGTAATGAGAACCTAGCTGAATACAAACGAGTTCTGACAAAGTTTAACGTACGCAATACATGAAGATTAACGCCCGTAATAGACAAAGCTTAATGTACATAATGAACAACGTTTAACGTACGTAATGATAATTTGAATCAGAATTCAAATAATAAGACCATTGTGACGTCATGGAGTAGGTCATCATATCAACGGCTATCTAAGACAAATATAACGTACGTAATGGAGTATGATAATGTACGTAATGGAAGAGACAGAAGCTACTGGAGTAATTTGCACTACACATAACATACGTAACCGGAACGACTTAATGTACGTAACATGCTTAACTTACGCTATGGAGGACGTATAACGTACATAATGAAGGATGCAGTGAGCAACAGCTACTTATTCTTTGAAGCCTATAAATACCACTTCATATGGTATTCTACATACAACTCCAAGCAAATCATATATACTCCAGATATTGTTATATTCATTATTGTTGTTGTAATCAATCTTAATTGTTATGAGTTCGAGTGTTCGATACGCTCAATCAATACACGAGAGGAGAGAAAGGATTGTAGATTTGATTAAGTTTTATTAAAATCAAGGATCCGGTATTATAAGAATCACAATCTAAATCCAAGTGAGGTTTGTCTAGTACCAATCGAAAGCTAGATAGGTTGATTTCGTGTCTGATAGAAAAGAAAAACGGTGTATCTTGGACCGACAAAAATACAAGAGTGTAACGGTTTATCTTGGTCCGATAGAAGACAAGATTGTAATGGTTACCTCGGACCGATAGAATACAAGGCGGAAAGATTTATCTTAAGCCTATAGAAAAAGATACGAACAGAGGACGTAGGCATATTTGGTCGAACCTCTATAAATCTTGTGTCGTTTATCTTCTGCACTTTAAATACAGTTCCGCAATCGCAAAAAAGTTTAAAAACTCTACTCCGCGGTATTATCTCACCGTCAAGTGACGTACCAAACTCAACAATTGGTATCGGAGCGGGTATATCTTATAGTGGCTTAACATCCGAGGAGAAAAAGATCCGATGGCGCTTCATTTTCCACCGGTCGAAGGTCTTGCCTTAAACCGATCTCCATTCTTTGATGGATCAAATTTTATGATGTGGAAAAAGAAGATGTCAATAGTCATCCGAGCTTATGATATTGAGCTTTGGAAGATCATCTGTCTAGGTCCAAAAATTCCCACGATTTCCAACGGTAATCTAAAGAGTTTTGAAGAATACGATGAAATGGATTGGAAGAATGACCACCATAATTGTAAAGCAACGCAATTGCTTTATTGTGCTCTAAATCCTGAAGAACAAAACCGGATTTCCTCGTGTGATAGTACCAAAGAAATTTGGAAAATGCTAGAAGTAACACATGAAGGAACGAACCAAGTCAACCACGACTACGAGCTATTTATGATGAAGAATGACGAGTCCATAACAAATATGCTCGACCGATTTTCGGTCATCATAAATGGACTAGCTTGTTTTGGGAAACCATTAACAAGTAGTGAAAAGGTGAAGAAAATATTACGATCACTACCTTGTGAATGGGACGAAACAGTTACGACTATAATGAAGTCTAAAGATCTCAACACTCTCGATTTTAGCGCCCTCGTTGGTTGCCTAATAAACTATGAGATAGTTTTAAAATCTCGAAATGCCAAGTCAAAACCGAAGGAAAGATTGATAACTTTAAAAGCTAAGATGTCAATAAACGAAGAAATCATTCCAGTAGATGATAATGATGAAGAATCGGCATTTTATGCCCAAAACATCAATAAGTATCAAAACTTATTAAACCGGAGAAGAAAAGACATCTTGCAGGACCGGAACGAATCAAAGAAGTTCGACAATAATTGTCGAAACTATGGAAAACCAGACCACTTTGCTAAAAATTGCCGATGCTCGACTTCCAAGAAGGAAGTGCTTATAGCCACGTGGAGTGACGAAGACGAATAAGAAGATTATATTTAAAATAATCTCGCACTCATGGCAAGAAGCTCATACGACGATAATGAAGTCAAAAGCCAGATAAGTACTTCTCCCACGACGAACTTTTTAATGCTTTCGAATCTTTGCATACGGATTTTCAAAATGTCTTAAATGATAATAAATCCCTCAAAATGAAAAATAAAGAAAATTTATCGAAACCGATCATTCTATATGTTTTGAAAATGAAAATAATTTAAAGAATAATTTATTAAAAGTTCAAAACGAACTTAAAAATTTAACGAATAAATTTTCTTGTGGAAATGACAAAATTGCTTTCAGTTCAAAAATTTTCGTTAAACAAACAAGGATTAGGATTCAAACCGAGCAATAAAATCTTTAAATTTGAAAATACCCCAATGTGGTAAATGTTTAAAAATCAAGCATCATATTTTGAATTGTAAAATCCCAAAACGAATGATAAAAATTAGGAAAATATGGATTCCCAAAGAAACCTTAATACCGAATATCGTCTATTTACCTGATGAAAAACGACCCAAAATTCAAAATTAATATTTAATCAATTGGTATTTAACTGAGGGGGAGTTATCATTTTAAAAAGGGAGATCTAATTTTCGTGGGGAGTTTTACCCATTTTTTTTTAGTTTATTCTCGATTTTATGATTTTATATGCATTTTTGCTAATGACAAAAAGGGGAAGAAGAATGAAGGAGAAGATGAAAAAAAAAATATAATGGGAGAAGAAAAGAAAAGAGAAGAGAAGATGGGAAGACTAACAAAAATGGATAAAGCCGAAAACTTTAATATGTATATGTTTTATAGCTGTACAAAGCCGAAAATAATTTATTCCTTATTAATGATTTTGATGATAGGTTGATGGAATCAAACCAAAACAACAAAGGAAACATTCGAACTCCTAAAGAGGATCTACCAAGGATCGTATAAACGAAGAGAAACGAGATCAAACGCTCGTAGACCCAACTTCTTTATATTGTTGATGACTACGAGCACGAATCCAATCTGTGAAGCTCTTGGATGATCCAACGCCGAAATCACCGGGTCTCTACAAGCCACGCGCCGGACAAATGATCGGAACGACTTCCACTTCGTTATCCTCTAAGGACACGGCTAGAACAAAGTGATAAGAGCTTGCTAATATTATCTATAACACTCTAAGTGTCTAGAAATATTTCTCTCTATTTTTCTCTCAATTTTTTTAAGAAAAAGATGAAGAATATAATATGGTGATGGAAGAATGAAGAAGACAAGATAGCAGCGTCTCTCTCCCTCTCTCTCCCTTTTGGTGTGAACCGTATATACCATTTGAGAGAGTAAGAAGTCTTCTTATTTATCTCCAATAATATTCTCCACATGACAAAGTCATGACCAACCTCATATTATATTTATCACAAGAAGTATTTATCCCCCATTAATAAAACATACCAAGATATAATATCAAAAAGTCTTCCACCACATTAGGTGGAAGACATGGAGGGAGGCTAGGTTCAAGGAATTATGGAGTTTGGTTCGTTTTGGACTCCCGTATGTCCAAACAGATCAACTCCGTTCTGATATATTATATCAATTTATCAAATACAAAATAATATAATCAATTTCTTCAAGAAATAATCATATTTATGAATTAAACTAATCACCGAGTAATTTATTTAATTCATCAGGCCATAAATTAATTTAGACATCCAATGTCCCAACATTAATTAGACATCCAATGTCCAATAAATTAGATATTCAATATCTAATATTTATTAAGAGAGAATAAACTCGATTCATTCCGTCGTCTATCCTATTGCGCGACTCGGTAGGTCCGTCTCAATTAGCAATGGGAGGAACCAAATTGTAGTAGCACCACCTAGCCAGTCTGGCGACCTACACTGTACCCTAACTGAGAACAAATGATAGGGATCATTCCAAAACCTTTTTGTCGTGAATACTAATATACGTATAAACCCTTATTTCAAATGTCCCGATCAAGTTATAGGGTCACGGTCAGTGAAATCCTATCTGTCCTTGACTCTATGCACGAGTTAATGCAAATCGAGATCACTGAGCTCTCGTGTATCCAATACAACTAGCTCCAATGCTTTGGCCAAAGACTTATGATCTCATCTGCCAATAACCGCCTAGGACATATACCCGTTCACTTACAAGAAAAAGAATCTTATCTTGGCATTTAGTAGAACCTGCTACTTGCCCATCAAGATTCACGTCGAGGTTAACCCCCACATTCCGGTTTTCTAGGTCGAATTACTCTAATGAAATTTTTAACGTCACAAGCATATCCCTACTAAATCCTTAAGTCGAAGGTTCACGATTACCTATCACAACCTTTCGATTTTCTCATTAACTGTCCCGAATCTGTGTGACGAATCGAGGGTGGGTCAGTATGAGTATACTAATCTCATTAGAATACCTACAATGTGTGCTCCCACTAACCAATAGTGATCGAAAAACACTCTCCAAGTCAAAGAACACGTCATACAAGTCTTCACATAAACTTAACGCCCAATCAAGTTTCATCGACTTGCGAACGATTAAGTATTTGAGGCATAAACCTTTCCATTGCCGATCCTCTTATCCAATAAGGAGTGGTATGTTTTGCTCTCAAATACATGGTTTTATATATATATTTACGAGTCAGGAATGCCAGTGACTTCCAGTAAATAAAGAAACATACAATTATCTTCTGATAATGATTTACATAATAACAAGTATAATGTCCTCACTCAAACATCCTCTGAGTGGCATTCGAGGGCATACTCCTAACACGATTTACAGGTAAGTTAACATACGCAACCCTCCCACTATTACTTACGCAACCAACGGATAACGTATGATATATGCCTAATGCAGCATACACTAAAGCCTCTCCAGGGATACTGCCTCAACCAACAAATATGTTTAACGTACGTTAACTTACGTACATATCGTATGCTAACCCTCACAAATTGCGTACGTAATGCGCTTGTTAGCATACGTAATATGTTCTGACAACATCACGGTCTGAAGTCGGTACAACGATGCAACTAACCGATGAATAACACGACTCCCAACTTGCAACGAATCCCTGACGGTCCACAATGAGAACAATCATACGAAGAAACACGAGATATAGTGTCACACGCACAAGCATACTATCAATACGTCTAATGCGACGACAAGATGCACTCGAAGAAAACCACAACACGACACACCACACAGTATATAATGGAAAAGTAATTCCACATAATCATCATCGAGAAGAAAAATAGCCGGCACAAAACGGTAAATAATTCCAGACAATACAAACAAAATTCTCGGATATTACACTGATCATCGCCGTAGTCGTTGGGGCATCGGTATATCTCCCATGTGTTCTGCCTGTGGGAATGGAGATGAAATGATTTGTCATGTACACAAACTTGGATTAGGTTAGTGGATTATTTGTATATTACTGACTTTTTTTTCTCTACCTTGCCGGCAGTAGATTTTTAATAATATCAACCACAAGAGGACAGGGGCACACAATTCTGAGTGGCAAACTGTGTTCATGGTAACTTGTTGGCATCTATATTTTGAAGAGGGATTTCATCGTTCGAACAACCCAACTCATTTAATTATCAAGATGTCAAGAGAAATTGATAGTTTCAAGAAAACTCACACCATAATGGGTTCAGAAAATGGACATTGTTTTTATTTGTTGGAAGCGACCGCGGTAAGGATGGACCAAACTCAATAGTGATGATGCTTATAAAAGCTCGATTAATCTCTTAGGATGTGGCGGTCTTCTTCGGGATGATAATGGAAATTTCTTGACCAGCTATGCATGTCACATTGGTTCTTGTGACGCTCTTCATGCAGATATGTGGGGTATGCACCTTGGTATGGACATTGCTTGGCATAAGGTGATTACACACCTTCAAGTGGAAAGTGATTCAAAGGCCCTAGTTGACATGGTAACAGGAAATTGCAATATGAATGGAAATATCCCAACTTTATTTAAGCATATTCGTGATCTCGCGAACATGGAGTGGCAAAATCAGATCAACCATATCTGGCGGGAAGACAATCGATCCGGAGATTGGCTAGCTAATTTTAGTTTAACTTTAAACTCATTTGATTTATGTATTATGGAGAACCCTCCTAGAGAGCTCCGAGACTTATTATGGACGATATTTCTGTTGGGAAAAATACCGACTAACGTCACGTCACAACGAATAAAGCGGAACCTCGTTTGACAAATTCCCACTCTTCAATCGTAACTTTGTGGTTACCGACGAGTAGAGCAACAATTACAACTCGATAAAATTTAATACAAATGATATCCGAAAGCAATAAACACGAGACACAAATTTTAGCGTGGAAAACCCCCTCTTGACAAGAGTAAAAACCACGGGACCGAAGCCACTTAAATCCACTATCACCAATACACACAAATACACAATCGTCCCTAATACAAACTAGAGGTATACACCAATCGTCAAATACTTGGTAATAAATGTTCTTCAAGTATTTGGAATCAACAACAACAAGATCGAGAAAAGAAACAACCGTAAATAGCTTACACAAAGAGCTAATGAAATACCCGTACTTCCGGACTCAAAAACTCGATCTACACCGGTGAAAAGATTTTCCCAATAGATACCAAGCTCTTGTCAAAAACTCACGACGATCCGACCGATAAATCTCCGGGAAAATGAAGAAATGTATTTCTCTCTCTTGTTTCTCTCTCTATATCTCTCTCTCTTGTTCTTCAAAGTGTGGAGGATGAAGTGTTGAAAAATCCATCTGAAAATCTGCATAAAAAGGTACACTTTTGCAGGTTTGACCCGTGTGCCGCGACCCGGCCCAAGTGTGCCGCGGCAAAGACAAAAAGCGCCGGTGGTCGGCGAGGGCCGCGGCCGGCGAGAAGGGGCCGCGGCCCAGTACGAGCCACTTTGGCCTTGTGGCGAAATGCAGGCCGCGGCTCGCGAGGATGTGCCGCGGCCCCAAGCGAGCGACAGCGCTCGGCAGCGCTCGACAGGGAGAGGCTCGGCAGGGCCTCTCGGCAGGGGCGATTGGCAGGGCTCGGTGGAGGCACTCGGCAGGGCGCTCGGTGGGATGATCGGAAGTGCGCTTGGCGGGTGATCGACAGGGCGATCGACAGGAGCCGCTCGGCCATATCGAAGGGTGCTCGGCAGTGGCTCGGCAAGGCGATCGGCAGGAGCCGCTCGGCCATATTGAAGGGTGCCCGACAGGGGCTCGGCAAGGCGATCGACAGCTGCTCAGCAAGGCGATCGGCAAGGTCTCGGCAGCTGCTCGGCAGGCGATCGACAGGCTGCTCGGCAGGGCTGTGCAACGTGAGAAAATGACTATATTTTGGAAATTACTCCTACAAATCTCCCCCTTTCCGGAATATAGGAAGAGTTCTCCATCCCGGCGATCGAACAACACACTTTCACCTTCTCTCTACGTAACGCCTTCGTTAACATATCAGAACCATTATCATCGGTATGAACTTTATCAAGTTCAAACAAACCATCCTCCAAAGCATCTAGGATCCAATGATACCTCACATCGATATGTTTCGTTCTCTTGTGAAAAGTCGCATTCTTAGCCAAATGAATCGCACTTTGACTATCACAAATAACTACGTAACGTCATTGTCGGAAGTCTAGCTCTCGTAAAAATATTTTCAACCATAAGAGCTCTTTGCTCGCTTCCACCGCCGTAATATACTCGGCCTCCATTATAGACAAGGCAACGCACTTTTGTAATCTTGATTGCCATGACACGGATCCCCCTGGGAACGTCATCAAATAACCGGAAGTGGATTTTTGGTTATCTTCATTACCGGTGTAACACCCGAATCCGAAAAGGTCCAAAATGTAACATTATGGTGACAATCAGAAATACTAACGCAAGCGGAAGACTTTAATATAAAATAAATACTGAGTCAAGTAAAACAACGACTTCCAAAGTATCATCTCGACAAAGTCTCAATGAAAGGAATAATCCAAAACATAAGTCTGAAATGAAATAAAGTTCCAAAATGCTAAATCTTAAAATACTCCATAAATGGGAATCTAAACATGGGTAGGTCCTCTAGCTCCTACTCTCAACGCTCATGCCCAGCATCCCGCTTATTACCTGCCGTAGAGAAAAGAAAAATGCTGCTGAGCTAACGCTCAGTGAACATATATAAATAATGAGAGGTAATAAGCATAAACGAAAGAATAGTGAATGAATCCAAGAGAACCTGCTGAACAAGATGTCGAAGGAAATACGGAACAAACGATGAAAGAGTCAAAACTTAAACAAAGGGAAATGTGGGACGGATGTCAAGCATAAACAAAGGAAAATGCCCAAGTAACAAACAAATAACAAATCGTACAAAGGAGTCTAGCTCTCCACATGTACTAATGTGAAATGGGGTGTATTGCACACACACAAGTCCATTCACCAAATTCTAAACATAACTGAGTACCTAGGATGCATCCATACGCTCCCTGCAAAACAGATATACATATGCCAAGTTCTAGACTAAGCATACATACAATATACACGGGCCAAGTGCGCTATAGCAATATAAACAAATGGGAACGCCGTGGACAAAGTAATACCTCCACAAATAGTGTCAATACCATTGGTGCATCAATGGCAAGGTCATGGAACCCCCATGACTGGTTAAACAAATATGGGCAACATAAATAGGTAAATGATGTATATAATAATCGTGAGGGACAATTTCTAATTGTCCATTAAGATGATGACTATGGAAATGAGTATAGCATCAAGAAATAATCAAACGAACAATAAAGCAAATAAGGATCAATAGCATCGAATAACCAACATCGAGAAGAATAAAGTCATGAGAAACTCTTACTGAAAGAGGGCGGAATATTTGTACCTTAGGAAATGAAAGCAAATAGGAAAATGAACACAAGGAAAGGTGGATCACTCCTTCTCCACTGAATCTACACGAAATTATAATCATACATTACTTATACGTTCACTAAAATCATAACGGATTCATTACTCCAAAGTCACTTATTAATAGGTTAAGGGTTTTACATGTGAATCTGGTTCCATTTTCTTATGATTTTTAAAGTATAACAATTAAGGTTCTGAGATTTTACAATTTTTACTAATGATTACCACATGAGTTAAGCACCTCCCCAAAGTTTTCTAGATTTTATTTCTATGTGTAAGTATCATTTCAAAAATCGTTTTCCCAAACCTGTCCAGAAACTGTACTGCAGGTATACCCCAAAAGTTTTGCATTTATCAACATAGTTAAACCTTTCATAAAAATCTACAAAAATTAAAGTAAGTCCTTGATAACTTATCTGTAAAAGTAGAGCTCTCAACTCTTTATAGATTTGACATGAAAAATCTCACAAGTCGACTGAAATAATTTTCTGAAAACACTGTTTTGACATATGATAACATAAAATTCAGAAACATGCCCAAATAAACTCCAGTTCACTCCAAACTAATTGGATCAGTTAGTAGTGTCTTTAAACTTAGTTTTGGACTCAAGAAACTCAGAAAAACTCTTTGTTATCATCAAGATTCACCCTGATCAATTCGATCCAAAAACTGGACAGCATACTTTGAAACAAAAATAGCACAACCTTAATCCCGTAAAATTTAAAAACACGACCAATACAACTCCGATTTCCTTCAAACCAATTGGAAAACTTAACTAAGACATTAAACTAGGTTTTCATGTAAAAATACAGAATAAAACACTTATGAATCTCGAGCTATAACACGCACATATTCGACTAAGCAGGCTGTCCACGTACAGAAATTATATTAGACCACCATAATACATGTAATAGGTTTATATATATCAGATTTAGGGCTGAATAAAGATGGGTCGAACAACAGCAATATGGGTCATTCAAAACAGAAAACAAGGGTCGAATACACAAGGTTTTAACAGGTTACTTTTTATGATTTTATGTGACAAATATAACGAGACAACAACATACATACAAACATGATTCAATTCAGTTTCTTAGCATGATTATTATAGTTCTTATGACATGTTTACTACTGATTATATACATTATATAGATGTCGAATGAAAGGGAAAAACAAAGAGGATGAGAGTACCTTGTGGTAGAAATAACGAGGCAAAGAGGAAAACCAAAACCGAACCCACGAATCAAGATACAAACTATCTAAGAACACCACGATCAAACACCTTCAAACCTTCCTTCTTCTTGATCTTGAGGGCTGAACTAAGAAACAATGGCTGCTTAGGGTTTTGATAAGGAGAGGGAAGAATTGCCATATGTTTGTGAAAGAATATGAGGAGCGTGCGTTTGGTTAAAAAGAAAACAGAAGGTTATAATTGCGTTGCAATTTGCATTGATCGTCCATTACTAAACGTGATTATAGGGCTGAATATATGGAGTTCATTAACTCTTTTTAATTTTTGAAACCGTATGCTACAAGAGAATTAGTAGAGTTTTAATAGGGCTGAACGTGTGATTGGAGGATTAGGAAAGTTTTGAATTAGTAATAAACTTATATTTAGGCATATTACTTAGGTTAACTTAATTAATACATTAACATAACATAACATATAGTTTTAGGTTTAATTTAAATGATTACAAATCTTAGGGTAATTTCTGAAATTAGACGAAAATTTTTATCCGAATTTTAGGGTTTTACAACTCTTCCCCTCTAAAAGAAAATTTCGTCCGCGAAATTGAAATGAAAATGAAACGGAGACATACCAAATCACGGAAAGAATTGCGGGTAGTTAGTTCGCATAGATTCTTTGGTCTCCCAAGTAGCTTCACGCTCGGGGTGATTCTTCCAAAGAATTTTGACAAACGGAATGACTTTATTTCTCATGACTCTTTCCTGACGGTCTAAAATAGCCTCAGGTTCTTCAACAAATGATAAGTCATCACGGATCTGATCCAACGGATATGAAACCACATGGAGCGGATGATAATTGTAGCCTCTTAGAAGAGACACATGAAAAACATCATGCACATGAGATAGCTGAGGAGGTAATGCCAACCGATACGAAACTTCACCAACACGCTCTAAGATTTCAAATGGCCCGATGAAACGCGGACTCAACTTCCCTTTAATACCAAAGCGTTTAACACCTCTGCACGGTGATACCTTAAGGAAAACGTGATCCCCAACATTAAATGCTAGGTCCTTCCTATGACGATCTGCATAACTCTTTTGTCGTGCTCTTGCTTCTTTGAGTTTCTCCTTAGCAATAGCAACCTTCTCGTTAGTTACCGCAATCAGTTCAGGACCCTCGATAAGTCTTTCCCCAACTTCATTCCAACAGATAGGTGCTCTACACTTCCGTCCATATAATAGTTCAAACGGGGCACCTTTGATACTGGCATGCCAACTGTTGTTATAAGCAAACTCCACCAGACATAAGTATTCATCCCAATTACCCGTCCATTCGAGAGCACAAGACCTCAGCATATCTTCCAAAGTCTGAATTGTTCGTTCAGTCTGACCATCTGTTTGAGGGTGAAAAGACGTGCTAAACTTAAGTCTAGTTCCCCACGCCTTTTGCAAACCCTTCCAGAAACGAGAAGTAAAACGTGGATCCCTATCGGATACAATAGCTGCAGGTGTACCATGTAGTCGAACAATCTCTTGTCGAAAAATCTCTGCCAACCTGCTAACTGGATAATCTTTACGAATAGGCAAAAAGTGAGCTGATTTGGTTAAACGATCAACCACAACCCAAATAGCATCATGCTTCTTCTGTGTGCGAGGTAATCCTGTCACAAAGTCCATGGAAATTTGATCCCACTTCCAAGTAGGAATATCCAAAGGCTGTAAAAGACCACTAGGACGTTGATGCTCAATCTTCACTTGCTGACATGTCAAACACTTGGCCACAAATGTAGCCACGTCCTGCTTCATCCCATTCCACCAGAAATTCTTTTTCAAATCTCTATACATCTTGGTTGAACCAGGATGAATAGTGAACGGAGAACTGTGTGCTTCAGACAACACAGCTTCCCGAATAGAAGAATCGTTAGGAACACACAAACGATCACCATACCATACAATTCCGTCACCATCAACACGAAATTCCGTCTGTTTACCTTCCTCCAAATTCTGAATTATAGACCACAATTCACCATCGTCTTTCTGAGCTTCCTTAACCCGAAGTATAAGGTTAGGTTCAACCTTCAAACTCGCCCAATAACCATCATACCCACGAACACATAGTTCTACCTCCATAAGTTCCAAGTCGTTGATAATCTTTGGTGCGATATCAAGACTAGCCAGAATTCCAGACTTCCTACTAAGAGCATCAGCAACAACATTCGCCTTGCCTGGATGATACTGGATGTTCGCGTCGTAATCCTTAAGAAGTTCCAACCAACGCCTTTGTCTCATATTCAGCTCCTTCTGAGTAAATATATACTTGAGGCTCTTATGATCAGTGAAGATGTCACATGTCTCTCCATATAGATAATGCCTCCAAATTTTCAGGGCAAACACCACCGCTGCCAACTCTAAATCATGAGTGGGATAATTGGTTTCATAAGGTTTCAGCTGTCTCGATGCATAGGCGATAACCTTTCCATGTTGCATCAGTACACATCCAAGACCTTTCTTTGAAGCATCGCTGTAGATTTGGTAACCACCGGATCCAGAAGGTAAAGTAAGTATAGGAGCAGAAACTAATCTCTTCTTCAGTTCCTCAAAACTCTTCTCCCGTTCTTCATCCTGCATAAATTTCTCACCTTTCCTCATAAGTTTGGTCAACGGTAAGGCCAAGCGTGAGAATCCTTCCACAAATCTCCTATAATAACCCGCAAGACCCAAGAAACTTCTAACTTCTGTCACAGTCGTCGGTCTCGGCCATTTAGTGATAGCCTCGACCTTTGCAGGATCCATGGTAATACCATCTGCAGATACGATGTGACCCAAGAATGCCACCTCTCCCAACCAGAATTCACACTTGGAAAACTTAGCATACAGCTTCTTCTGACGTAAAGTCTCCAACACACGAAGATGCTCTTCGTGTTCCTTCTTCGTTTTCGAATAAACAAGGATGTCGTCAATGAATACAATAACGAATTTGTCCAAGAATTCGTGGAAGACACGATTCATTAAATCCATGAACACAGCTGGAGCATTGGTTAAACCAAACGGCATCACCAAGAATTCATAATGGCCATACCGAGTACGGAATGCAGTCTTAGGGACATCTTGCTCCTTAACCCTTAGTTGATGATAGCTAGATCTCAGATCAATCTTGGAAAAGAACTTCGCACCTTGGAGTTGATCAAAAAGGTTGTCGATGCGAGGTAACGGGTAACGGTTTCTGATCGTGATACGATTCAACTCACGGTAGTCAATACACAGTCTCATACTACCATTCTTCTTCTTCACAAATAGTACAGGAGCACCCCATGGAGATACACTCGGCCGAATGAATCCACGTTCCAAAAGTTCTTGAAGTTGATCCTTCAATTCCTTCAACTCAATAGGAGCCATACGATAAGGAGCTTTCGAAATAGGTTCAGTGCCAGGAATTAACTCAATGCTGAATTCAACTTCACGTTCAGGAGGTATTCCCGGAAGATCTTATGGAAATACATCAGAAAAATCTCGGACAACAGGATGATTCTCAAGACGAGGTTCATCTACAGAAGTATCCTTGATGGAAGCTAGGAAACCCTCACAACCGTGTGAGATCAAGGTATGTGCTTTCAAAGCCGAAATGATTTTCATAGACTTAACAGGTCGAGAACCTGATAAATGAATTCGGGATTACTGAGGTCACCAAAGATGACACGTTTGGTATGACAGTCAATCGTGGCTCGGTGTTCCGTCAACCAATCCATGCCTAGAATGATATCGAAGTCGCACATCTCCAAAGGAAATAGATTGGCAGAACGAATTTTGTCGTCAAAACGTAAGGGACAATTCTTAAATTCATGGCTAATAATTACTTGATTCTTCATAGGGGTGGATATAGATAAGGCATAGTCAAGTAATGTAGATGGGATTGTAATATGATTAGCAAATGAAACAGATACCACAGAATGAGTTGCACCAGTATCAAATAAGACAAAAACAGCTCGACCAAACATATATAAGGTTCCTGTAACGGTACCTACAGCAGTCGCCGCCTGATCTCTGGTCAAAGCAAACACCCGACCTTTAGCAGCTGGCTGTTTCCCATTACCCTTTCCATTATTCTTAGGACATTCATGAGCTTGATGTCCTATTACACCACAAGAAAAGCAACCTACAGTGACTCTGTGACACGGTTTTCCTGGATGCAGCTTCCCACATGTAGCACATGGAGGAGAAGTAGCCTGATCAGGAAACCTCTTCTGATTAGAAGGACCAGAACCGGACCCAGACGCAGAAGTACGGTTGAAATGCTGACCACGGTCACGCCCAAACCTCTGACTGTTATAACCCCGTCTATCAAAGTTTCTCTGATTCTTCACCTTCGGGGTATTCACTGGAGTAGGTGACAAAGTCGGTCGAATCCTGTCACCTTCTCTGTTCCTCTTATTACTGTTCTTGGACCTCTCTCGAAGAATCTCAATGTTACGAGCCGCGTTCGCCACATGGGCGACATCTGTGAACTCTGTGTTCACAATACCATCAAGAATCCAATCGTTCAACGCCCATTTAAAATTCTTGGCCTGCTCTTCATGTGTACCAGCCTTAGCCCCCCAAAACCCAGCCAAACGAAGGAATCTCTTCATGAACTCACCAGTAGATTCATCCTCCAACTGACGGATAGAATGATACTCACGTTCATACTTTTGCTGTTCTGATCTAGGGAAGTACTACAGAAAGAAAGCATCACGAAACTCCTGCCAAGTCATAGTAGCAACAAAAACATCTCCACCCTTAGCCTGCTTGAATGCCTTCCACCAACTCAAGGCATCACCCTCCCGCTTATAGCTAGCCAGCCTAGCATTGAATTCATCCGCACAACCTAACACCTCGAAAATCTTCTCCACATGCGCAATCCAGTTCTCAGCATCGACTGGAGTGTTAGCAGTGCTGAATGATTTGGGTTTTTGCTTCCCAAAATGCTCTAGCCAAACATGCATAGTGGGGGGAACATCCCCACCAGAACCACCAGAAGTCCCTGTCTGACGAATCTCGTTAGTAATCCTGGCAGTGAGATCCGGTAACAAGGCTTGAACAGCCGCAGCAACAGCCGCGTTAAAAGCAACTTCATCACTTCCAGATGAGGTAGTAGTACGAGTGTTCACCATCTAAAAGATCAATAAACGAAACAGCAAAGACAAGATTAGAGGCTAAGATCAAAATGTAAAGGAAAACGGTTAAAGCAGAAAGAAGCCTAATGTCTACCCAATCCTCACAGGTCATAATCTAAGCTCTACAGGTCGAACCTAGGCTATGATACCATAATTGTAACACCCGAATCCGAAAAGGTCCAAAATGTAACATTATGGTGACAATCAGAAATACTAACGCAAGCGGAAGACTTTAATGTAAAATAAATACTGAGTCAAGTAAAACAACGAATTCCAAAGTATCATCTCGACAAAGTCTCAATGAAAGGAATAATCCAAAACATAAGTCTGAAATGAAATAAAGTTCCAAAATGCTAAATCTTAAAATACTCCATAAATGGGAATCTAAACATGGGTAGGTCCTCTAGCTCCTACTCTCAACGCTCATGCCCAAGACATCGCTTATTACGCCGCAGAGAAAGAAAATGCGGTGAGCTAACGCTCGGTGAATGATATAAATAATGAGAGGTAATAAGCATAAACGAAAGAATAGTGAATGAATCCAAGAGAACCTGCTGAACAAGATGTCGAAGGAAATACAGAACAAACGATGAAAGAGTCAAAACTTAAACAAAGGGAAATGTGGGACGGATGTCAAGCATAAACAAAGGAAAATGCCCAAGTAACAAACAAATAACAAATCGTACAAAGGAGTCTAGCTCTCCACATGTACTAATGTGAAATGGGGTGTATTGCACACACACAAGTCCATTCACCAAATTCTAAACATAACTGAGTACCTAGGATGCATCCATACGCTCCCTGCAAAACAGATATACATATGCCAAGTTCTAGACTAAGCAGACATACAATATACACGGGCCAAGTGCGCTATAGCAATATAAACAAATGGGAACGCCGTGGACAAAGTCACACCTCCACAGATAGTGTCAATACCATTGGTGCATCAATGGCAAGGTCATGGAACCCCCATGACTGGTTAAACAAATATGGGCAACATAAATAGGCAAATGATATATATAATAATCGTGAGGGACAATTTCTAATTGTCCATTAAGATGATGACTATGGAAATGAGTATAGCATCAAGAAATAATCAAACGAACAACAAAGCAAATAAGGATCAATAGCATCGAATAACCAACATCGAGAAGAATAAAGTCATGAGAAACTCTTACTGAAAGAGGGCGGAATATCTGTACCTTAGGAAATGAAAGCAAATAGGAAAATGAACACAAGGAAAGGTGGATCACTCCTTCTCCACTGAATCTACACGAAATTATAATCATACATTACTTATACGTTCACTAAAATCATAACGGATTCATTACTCCAAAGTCACTTATTAATAGGTTAAGGGTTTTACATGTGAACCTGGTTCCATTTTCTTATGATTTTTAAAGTATAACAATTAAGGTTCTGAGATTTTACAATTTTTACTAGTGATTACCACATGAGTTAAGCACCTCCCCAAATTTTTCTAGATTTTATTTCTAAGTGTAAGTATCATTTCAAAAATCGTTTTCACAAACCTGTCCAGAAACTGTACTGCAGGTATACCCCAAAAGTTTTGCATTTATCAACATAGTTATACCTTTCAGAAAAATCTACAAAAATTACAGTAAGTCCCTGATAACTTAGATATTACTTCTGTAAAAGTAGAGCACTCAACTCTTTATATATTTGACATGAAAAATCTCACAAGTCGACTGAAATAATTTTCTGAAAACACTGTTTTGACATATGATAACATAAAATTCAGAAACATGCCCAAATAAACTCCAATTCACTCCAAAATAATTGGATCAGTTAGTAGTGTCTTTAAACTTAGTTTGGGACTCAAGAAACTCAGAAAAACTCTTTGTTATCATCCAGCTTCACCCTGATCAATTCGATCCAAAAACTGGACATCATACTTTGAAACAGAAATAACACAACCTTAATCCCGTAAAATTTAAAAACACGACCAATACAACTCCGATTTCCTTCAAACCAATTGGAAAACTTAACTAAGACATTAAACTAGGTTTTCATGTAAAAATACAGAATAAAACACTTATGAATCTCGAGCTATAACACACACATATTCGACTAAGCAGGCTGTCCACATACAGAAATTATATTAGACCACCATAATACATGTAATAGGTTTATATATATCAGATTTAGGGCTGAATAAAGATGGGTCGAACAACAGCAATATGGGTCATTCAAAACAGAAAACAAGGGTCGAATACACAAGGTTTTAACAGGTTACTTTTTATGATTTTATGTGACAAATATAACGAGACAACAACATACATACAAACATGATTCAATTCAGTTTCTTAGCATGATTATTATAGTTCTTATGACATGTTTACTACTGATTATATACATTATATAGATGTCGAATGAGAGGGAAAAACAAAGAGGATGAGAGTACCTTGTGGTAGAAATAACGAGGCAAAGAGGAAAACCAAAACCGAACCCACGAATCAAGATACAAACTATCTAAGAACACCACGATCAAACACCTTCAAACCTTCCTTCTTCTTGATCTTGAGGGCTGAACTAAGAAACAATGGCTGCTTAGGGTTTTGATAAGGAGAGGGAAGAATTGCCGTATGTTTGTGAAAGAATATGAGGAGCGTGCGTTTGGTTAAAAAGAAAATAGAAGGTTATAATTGCGTTACAATTTGCATTGATCGTCTATTACTAAACGTGATTATAGGGCTGAATATATGGAGTTCATTAACTCTTTTTAATTTTTGAAACCGTATGCTACAAGAGAATTAGTAGAGTTTTAATAGGGCTGAACGTGTGATTGGAGGATTAGGAGAGTTTTGAATTAGTAATAAACTTATATTTAGGCATATTACTTAGGTTAACTTAATTAATACATTAACATAACATAACATATAGTTTTAGGTTTAATTTAAATGATTACAAAGCTTAGGGTAATTTCTGAAATTAGACGAAAATTTTTATCCGAATTTTAGGGTTTTACAACCGGCCATATCCGAATTGGAATATCCAACAAGCATTGCTTTCCCGTTTCCAAACGTAATACCCAATTTGGAAGTACCCCGTAAATATCTAAATATCCATTTTACGGCTTCCCAATGCTTCTTACCCGGATTCGATAGAAACCGGCTCACCACTCCCACGGCATGAGCAATGTTGGGCCTAGTACATACCATAGCGTACATCAAACTCCCGACCGCCGAGGCATATGTAATTTTATCCATATCCTCAATCTCCTCCTTCGTCTTAGGGCAATCTTGGCTCGTCAATTTAAAATTGTTAGTAAGAGGCGAACTAACAACTTTAGCTTTGTCCATGTTGAAACGTTTAAGCACCTTCTCGATATATTGCTCTTGCGACATGTGCAATTTCCGGGCTGCTCTATTCCAAGTGATTCTTATTCCAAGAATTTGTTTAGACGCCCCCAAGTCCTTCATGGCAAAGGACTTACTCAATTCTTTCTTCAAGTCGGCAATCCTCTTGGCATTCTTGCCAACGATCAACATGTCGTCCACATAGAGCAATAAAATGATAAAGTCATCATCTCCGAATTTCTTGAAAAATACGTAATGGTCGAGAGTCGTCTTCCGATAGCCTTGCTCCCCCATAACCGACTCAAACTTCTTGTACCATTGCCTTGGTGCTTGTTTCAACCCGTATAAACTCTTCCAAAGTTTACACACATAATCCTATTTTCCTTCGACCTCAAATCCTTCCGGTTGCTTCATATAAATTTCTTTGTCAAGGTCTCCGTGAAGAAAAGCCGTCTTGACATCCATATGCTCAACCTCAAGATCGAGGCTAGCCGCAATACCAAGGACCAATCGAATCGATCCTATCTTCACAACTGGAGAAAAAATCTCATCAAAATCAATGCCCTTCTTTTGACTAAATCCTTTCACCACGAGTCTAGCTTTGTATCAGGGCAACGAGGTATGTTCCTCCGACTTCACCCGATACACCCATTTGTTTCTCAAAGCCCTCTTGCCTTTCGGCAACTTCACCAACTCGTAAGTGTTATTCTCATGCAAGCAACTCATCTCGTCTTGCATGGCATCCATCCATTCCTTCTTCTTTTCATCCTCTATGGCCTCCGCAAAATATTCGGGCTCTCCCTCGTCGGTGAGTAAAACGTACTCATCGGCCGAATAACGGGTGGAGGGATGACGGTCCCTAGTCGACCGCCTATGTGGAACAAAAGATGGCATGTTCGTCACGGGTAGCTCGAGATGAGCTCCATCGGTGTCATCTTGTCTCAACTCATCGTTGTCACCGGCATCTTGTTGTTCATCATTTTGGACGTCATCTCCAATGGGTGTCTCAACATTTTGTGGAGGAACGGGGTCCAAATCAATAAGATCATAGTCGTGTTGCGGAGCCGACTCTCCATTCTCAACATCTTTCATCGTTTGATCTTCTACAAAAACAACGTCTCTTGACCGAATAAGCCTCTTTGTAACCGGGTCATATAATCTATACCCGAACTCATCAAGCCCGTAGCCAATAAAAATACACGGCTTCGTCTTGGAATCAAGCTTTGATCTCTCATCATTCGGAATGTGAACAAAAGCTTTACATCCGAAGACCCTCAAGTGGCGGTACGAGATCTCTTTACCGATCCACACCTTATCCGGCACATCAAATTCCAAAGGAACACACGGCGTCAAATTGATAACATGAACCGCCGTGTTCAAAGCTTCTCCCCAAAACGACTTTGGCAATCCGACATGTGAGAGCAAACAACGAGCTCTCTCCACCAAAGTCCGGTTCATTCTCTCCGCCAAACCATTGAGTTGCGGAGTCTTCGGGGGCGTCTTTTGATGTCGGATCCCTTGCTCTTGTAACACCCCGAGATATTCGGAATAATTACAGCGCCGTAAACCCTTTAAATAAGGATTTACAAGGCTAAATAAAAAGAAAAGTAAATACAAGACATCAATACTGCGAAAATTCAAGTTTATGAAAACGTACAACTGGTTCAACTGGTAATTAATACAACCATATCGAATTAATATCAAAGGGACACGCGTACTCGAGTACAGAAACCAAACCAAGACCACAAATCTCCAATAACAATAAACATCACTGAACCCCTTCGTCGTCACGTCGATCGTGGTCGCTTCCTGCTCCTTGGCTACCTGAACATCAAAACAAATGTCCACCCCCGAAGGGGTTAGCAAAACGATGCTAGTACAAGTATCATATTAAACAATTCGAATATGCATCAACAATACATAACAAGATACATCACACGGACTTCCGCTACCGGAATCCGACAATGCGAATCTACAAGATTCCATTACACACTGGTATTCCAATGATCCAGGCGCCCTCGATAGATCCCAAGATGATCCCGTCGGACCAACACGAGGTGGAAATAACCCGTCCAATGATCCAGCGCCCTCGGCTAGATCCCAAGATGATCCGTCGGACCAACACGAGGTGGACATCCGATCCGGCGCCCTCGGCATAGATCGTACACGTATACAAACACAACTCATGCATACACATATGCCAAATCATTATGTTCATCAACATGAACATATAAACACTATATAACGAATATCATGACAAATCAACGAAGTAAATATCATGTTCAACAACATGCACAATCATACGCATACTCCAAAAATACCGATATTAACATATCACGATACTTGCCTCGAAGATGGCAAGAACGATATACTTCAATGCTCTCGACGCACTCGAAGGCAGCCCCCTCCGATCAACGTAACAAGCTCGAACCTAAACAAAAGGAACGATATACAAATCAAATCGAGTAGAACAATGGCCTAACAATTCGCCTACGGCCAAAAGCTCAAACTAAACAATGCCGATTGCTTAGCGCGCTACGCATTTCTACGTTACGTGCGCTATGCTGGACTGTTAGCGACGCTATCGTATAAGACTAGCGTGCGCTAGCCACGAATGGCGATCGACTCGGTTGCCTCATAACGTACGCTACGTACGTTTTGTGCGAAAACCGAACCTCGATAGCGCACGTTAACTCACACATGTTAGCGTGCGCTAATCTTGCATGGCAGAATACTGCAAACCGAAAACTGGGTTGAATGATGAAGAACTCATGAATCCTATGGTGATATTACAAGTTATCCTCGGGCATATCATGATAATAAGGTTTCTGGAAGATTTATGATTATGAAATACCAATATACGGATAGTTATCTCGATATCACAATTCCTCTACGATCTTCAAGAAATAATCTAAGTTCCATCGTCTTACGTTCCAAAACACATGATTCCAACGTATACAACGTATCAACTGGGTAATATCCGATTACTTGATCATAAATCGATTTAAACATGCTTAGGAGTCCTTATAATAAGATGGTTCAAAGGTTCATTCGACATCTAGTACCGATACGTCAAAAGTATCCTTCTAACATGTGATGAACGAAATACTTGCTATCCAAACATGATTCAAATCTTCCTTATGAACATTACAAATCATTGGTGAAGAATCACCTACCTCAAAGTAGTGAAGAACACGGATGAAATGAAGCAATCCAACACCGAAGGCTTGAACACCAATCTCCAATGATGTATGATCTTCAATCTCGAACTAGGAGGTTGATACGGAGTGTTTAGGACGAAAGTATTTATGTTCTATGTGTCAAAGTTCGGGTTGAGGGAGGAGAAGTGTAATACCCGGTTGTAATTCATTCATTTTCATTCAGTAATTATCAGTCTGTAGTTGTCACTCAGTATTTCTCACTCGTTAATAATCACTCATCATTCTTGATTCATTCATTTGTGTTCACTGTTGGCTTGTTGTAATCGTATATCAGTTACCGATCGGCATGTCATCTCCGTTTAGAGACCGACGGGAGTATTGTTGTTTTCATCGTGATTGGTAGTCGTATACTGGGGGCTTCATCGGTGGCTTGTTTTAGACTTGTTCATTTTCACATTCGTATGTTATGTCGGATCATTCATCAGTCGTAGCGAGGAATCGGAGTTATCGGAATTTTCAACTTGGCCAGCATCGAGTTACGGCCGTAAGGACTTTGGGTTACGGCCGTAACAAGGGTTCGTGTTTTCGTGCCATTTGACGAAAGGGACTTACGGCCGTAAGGTCTTGTGGTACGGCCGTAAGTCGGCAGTACGGCCGTAAGGTTGGCGATTCTGGCCGTCTGGCGTCGCTGGCCAGAGCTACGAGACATTTTTGGTCGAAGGTGGGTTACGGCCGTTAGGAAGGTGAGATCCGGCCGTAAGTGGTGTTCGTGAATTTTGGGGGTTGTCGTCCAAGGGTGACTTACGGCCGTAAGGGTTGCGGCATACGGCCGTAAGTCGAGGAAGGTACGGCCGTAAGGCTTGGCGATTCTGGCCGACGCGGCAGTGTGTGCACTGGTCGTTTTCGACGAAGAGGGCTTACGCCCGTAAGTTTGGCGGATACGGCCGTATCATCAGAGTTATGGCCGTAAGGTGTGCGGTTACGGCCGTAAGGGTGTCGACGGATGTTTTTGACGAAGGCGGGTTACGCCGTAACTTCAGATTCTGGCCGTAAGTCTGGCGAGCTTTCGGACGAAGCCGAGTTACGGCCGCATCTGAGTTGGCGATTACGGCCGTAGGGCGTTGACTTGGAAAGTTACGGACGTAAGAGGGCCGATTAACGGCCGTAACTAACGGCAGTATTTAATGACATGGACTGGTCATTTCTACTAACGTCATCTTTTTTACCTTATTCATCCGAGATAGAGGTTAGAGAGAGAGATTTTATCATCATCAATCACTTGAGTGTGTAATCTTCATCATCTTCATTCCTTTGAGAAGCTTGGATACTCGTTTTAACTCGTGTTCTTCGGATCGTAGTGGTTGGATCTTCAAGAGGTAATTTCTTCAACACCTTGGATTTCGATTTTGTGTTGAGTTATGATGTTTTGGACGTTATAATCATGTTATATGAAGGGATATGTATATGATTATGAGTTTGTATAAGGATTCATTGGATTATTGAGATATTTATTCAAGAACACTTTGAATATCGAGTTGGATTTGGGGATTTCCGATTAATTGTTGTTATAATCACGTTTTTGGATATTCATAACGGATTATTGATCGTATTAGAGATGTTTTGTTGTTTTGAAACACTTCTTGGGGATTTGAAGTTGGTATTATTGAGGTTTAGAGGTAATCAATCAAAGTTGGCCTCAAAGTGTTCGATATAATGCCCCAATGAACTTGGTTTAATCGTATCGACGTCTTGAGTTAGTTATATTCGTGTTTAATTCGTTATTGATCGGATTGTTGGCAATTGTATTGAATTAAGGTCGTTCGAGCGACCGGTATCTTGGTTAGGACGTTGTTCGTGGACGGACATTCTTCATCGTTGTTGAGTAAGTTAATTCTTACTCGGTTAAAAGGATATTCATACCTTTTGTTGTTGATTATTCATAATCATAACTCATTCATCATTGTATTAATCATATTAAAACTTCTTATTGTCAATTAATCACTTGATCATAAGGAGCAGCGGTTCCAATCTTTTCGTTGAGCTATCATTCATTTCATTATTACTCTCATCTCGGTGAGTCATTCTTGACTTTGTCGATTATTACTTATTCATTGATATTCATTACGGTCATTCTCGTTCATATGACCTTCAGGTTCATATTGCGTGGCGGGTGTGGTGTGGAATTTTTAGTCGGGCACACGATGGTTATTGTATTGGGTTCACCGATACATTAGACCGTGCACACGGGAAAGCGTTACACCGTGAGACTAATTAGGTACACGGACGGGTGTTGTACACTCACACAGAACATTACGGGCGTACTATGATACTCCTCTCCAGCGTAATTCATAGCTAAGAACATTTCATAACTTGATTAATCATAATTGTGTATTTTCAACCCTTGAGGATTGTTGTTACGTATAATGACCCCGTTTGGGGATATTGTTTTTCAGGTCATGGCAAGGCAAAGGCGCAGGGAGAACACGTTGACGGCGGGGAGTCCCAGTGATACTAGAAGGGGGCCCCAGTCCTTTCAGTCATTTATTCAGTCATTCATGTTTTCTTTATTTATTCCGCTGCAGACATTCCGTTCGAATACTCATTTCATTCAGTGTCGTGTATTTTATCGTCACATAAGATACACATGTATTCTATTATCCTGGGTGTGTTGTATGAAACTCCTACTCGGAGTAATTGATGTTATAATGTGGTTCGGTACTACATTTACCTTGTGTAATTCATCCTTTTCCATTCGCCTGGTGGGTCCCAGTCGGGGGTCCACGACACTGTAATATCCGCCTAATTTGGGGTGTTACAGAGTTGGTATCAGAGCGTGGTTTTGAATACTACCCTCCAAGTCATGTCTCGTTTGAAATCATCGTCATCGGACTAGTATCATTGGACTTTCGCGTCACGTGTGACCTGTGCAAATGCCGAGCCAATCAGACCAAGAACTGTAAGATTTCTAATGCCATGGTATAATTTCTGGCATTAATCATTCATTCATAATTCATCAGTTAACAATCCTCAATCATCATTGTCACTTTGATCAGGATGGTCAGGTTAACTCATTAATCACTCAATTCATTTCATTATTCAGTTGTTGATTAGAAAGATCAAATCATTAATCTTGTTAACTCATTCAAGATAATCATTTCAGTAACTTCATCAGATAATCATGTCACGTGAATTAATCATTCATGTAATCGCTGTATTGGAGCGTGTATGCTCATTTTCATCATTTCATAATATAATCATAACGTGATATTCATGCGGGAAATATAATCATCATGTGACTTTCCTACTTCAGTATGGAAAGAGCTGGCAGAGGACGAGGAGGACGAGGCCGTGGAGCGGGCCGAATCCCGAGAACTCGTGCGAACACACGTACAAATGCCAGGAATAATGCTAACTCATCGAGCAGTGACGCTGCCACTCATTCACCTGGACGCGATCATTCACTATCGGGGAGTCGTACCCGGGACACGGCTCAGTCAGAGGGTGTCCGGGTTGACCCACTCGCATTTATGCAGGGCATGATGGCCCAAATGACCCAGATGGCTCAGTTGATGGAGACGATGCATAACTCCACTACTCAGAATCAACAGGCTCCTCCGCCGCCACCTCAGAGGCAAGAGAGGAATGTGAGCAATATCATCGGCGACATCTCTCGCCAGAGGCCACCGACTTTCGAGGGCTCGTCTGAGCCGGCAGATATTATTCATTGGCTCGAACATTTCGAGAAGTTGTTTGCTATGGTGGAGTGTCCGGAAGGACACAAAGTTTCTGTTGCGGCTTACTACCTGGGTAAGAGCGCTCATTCTTGGTGGTTGTCGTTGAAGCCCACCGAAGGATCTTGTACATGGGATCAATTCAAAACTCTCATGATGGAGAGGTATTATCCGGCCCCACTCGGAGAGGCCAAGCCGCGAGTTACTCACTCCCGACCCCTCATCGACGAGGATGTTCTCGCCATTGCCGAGAAATTTCAGAACTTCTTCCGTTCGCCTCATCTATCATTCATTCCGAGGCGGATAAGATTAAGTATTTCAAGAAGAGGTGAAACCCCGTATGAGACTTGATTGCTCAATCATAATTGCACCACGTTGGTGAATTCATTGAGAAAGCTCTCACCTATGAGCTATGCTAAAGAGATTGCTAAGCGGCAACCTTCGTCTCGCTAGCAAGAAATCGAAGAATCGTAACGAGTCGAAGGCGGTGGACAACCTTCAAGAAACCCCGTGCGGGCTCTGCTTTCGAGCGACCTCTGTGTCGTCTAGACCCGCGGAATCTCGGTCTCGAGCGGCCGATTCGGCCATCACTGTTTTAGCGTGGGGAGCTTGGTCACCTCGGTACCAAGTGTCCTCGCGACTATCACTGTCATAATTGTGGGATTGCTTGGGCATAAGGCCCGTTTTTGCCGTAGGGACTCCAAACCTACTCGACGCGTCATCTCGGGCACCTAAGCGCCAGCTCGCAGTCGCCGCTCAATCAGCGTCGTTAAAACGACAGGAGCGACTAAAGGTGGAGCCTATAGCCGCAGACGGAGCGTCGGTCTGGGACTAGCAAGCCCCGAATTTATGAGATGAAGAAGACTGATGATCCCGAGGCCCGAATGATCTCAGGTACACTCGATATTCTATCTCAACCTGTGTGTACCCTTTTTGATACTGGTGCATCGCATTCATTCATTTCCGAGTCATGTTTGAGTAGACTACGTCTGGGTAGTGCTACTAGTTGTGAGCCTTATGTCATCGGCCTACCTGATGGTAGACGAATTATCGGTAATCGTGAGATTCGAATTGTCGGGCAGTTTCATGGTCGTGTATGGCCAGCAGACCTAATCGTGGTAGATTTGCCGAGGGACGACGTCATCTTGGGTATTGATTGGATGGATCGTCATGATGCCATCATTAGTGTCCGTAAGCGTATGGTCACTATCATTTCAGACGATGGGGTTGAATGTGTGTTTCAGGGAGGTAATCCCTACTGCTCGTAAGGTCGTTAATTTGATGAAAGCAGTAAGGTTACTCAATCAGGGATGTGTCGGTTATTAGTGCTATATGGCCAAAACCGAGAAGTCATCAGTAATGTTAACGGATATTCCGGTGGTGAGGGAATATGCCGATGTTTTTCCAGACGAGTTACGGTTTGCCTCCACAGAGGGATGTGGAATTCACGATTGAGTTGGAGCACTGTACGTCCCCGATATCGAAGGCACCGTACCGGATGGCCCCGACCGAAATGCAGGAATTAAAGAACCAACTTGAGGAATTGTTCGAGAAGGGTTATATCCGACCGAGTGCGTCTCCGTGGGGAGCACCCGTGTTGTTTGTCAAGAAGAAGGATGGTTCATTTCGTTTGTGTATCGATTATCGGGAGTTGAACAGTGACAATCAAGAATAAATATCCCTTACCCCGTATTGATGATCTTTTAGATCAACTTCGTGAGCTTCGGTATTTTCCAAGATCGACTTAAGATCCGGATATCACCGATTGCGGATTCGAGAGTCGGATATCGCGAGGACGGCGTTTCAACACGCTATGGTCATTATGAGTTCGTAGTTATGCCGTCGCTAACTAATAATGCACCTGCGGTATTCATGGAATTGATGAATCGGGTTTTCATCGACTTTTTGGATCAGTTTGTTGTTGTCTTCATCGACGATATTTTGATTTATTCTCGTAGCCGAGAGGATCACGAGGTTCATCTTCATCAGGTCCTCGACGTGTTGAGACGAGAGCAACTTTTTGGAAAGTTTTCCAAGTGCGAGTTCTGGATGTCCGAAGTGACTTTTCTCGTACATGTAATTTCATCAGATGGAGTTCGTGTCGACCCTCAGAAGACGGAGGCTATTCGAGATTGGTTACCTCCGAAGAATGTTAAGGAAATCCGGAGTTTCCTCGGATTAGCGGGTTATTATCGGCGATTTGTGGAAGGATTTTCCAAAATTGCTCAACCATTGACGAACCTTTTGCGAAAGGATAAGAAATACACGTGGTCCGACGCGTGTCAGCAGAGTTTTGAGGAACTCAAGAGCCGGTTAATGACAGCACCTGTACTTTCCTTGCCGCAGGGGACGGAGGGATTTGTGGTTTATAGTGATGCGTCCGGGCAGGGTCTCGGATGTGTGCTCATGCAGAACGGAAAGGTTATTGCTTATTCTTCACGGCAATTGAGACCTTACGAGGTTAATTATCCGACCCACGACCTGGAGCTAGCAGCCGTGGTGTTCGCTTTGAAAATATGGCGTCATTATCTTTATGGCGTTACCTGTCAGATATTCACCGATCATAAGAGTTTAAAGTATATATTTACTCAGAAGGAGTTAAATATGCGACAGAGACGGTGGTTAGAATTAATCAAAGATTACGATATCGAGATCCTTTACCACCCGGGCAAGGCGAACGTTGTCGCCGACGCCTTGAGTCGCAAGTCCGTTCAGGAGCAGATGCTTGCTCGCCTAACGATTCGAAGGAACTTCGGAGAATTCCTTAGACCCGAGATCGAGGTCCGGCTTCACGAGTTCAGGACACTTTGTATGTTAGATATTTCATCGTCACTCGTTGAGGTAATCAGAGAGAATCGAGTTCGACTTCATTGTTGCGCATCCGTGAGGATGTGGCTCAGGGAAAGCCTCGGATTCGTGGTCCACGAGGATGGACTTTTGAGATTTAAGAATCGGTTGTGCGTGCGGCGAATGACGAGTTGAAAAACTCGATTTTGAGAGAAGCTCATGCTACCCCTTATTCTGTTCATCCGGGTCCAAAGATGTACAAGGACTTGAAACAATTACCGGTGGAGTAATATGAAGCGAGAAGTCGCAGAATTTGTTTCGAGATGCTTAACTCACAACAAGTTAAGATTGAACATCGCCGATGGCGGGTATGTGAAACCTCTCCTATTCCGAGTGGAAGTGGGAAGACATTTCTATGGACTTCATCACGAGTTTGCCGACAGTCGTCGTGGCATGAATACGATCCGGTGATTGTGGACCGCTTAACTTAATCGGCTCATTTCCTTGAGATCAAGGATACGTGGGTCCCGAGAGACTCGATTGTTCATCAAAGAGATAGTCGAGACTTCATGGTACTCCTAAGAGTATCGTTTCCGATCGTGACGATTTGTGTCTCATTTTTGGAAATCGGTTCATCGTGCTATGGGAACTCGGCTCAATCTCGCACGCTTTTCATCCTCGGTCCGACGGCAATCGAGAGGACTATTCGACATTAGAGGACATGTTGAGGGCATGCGTCCTCGATTGGAAGGACGATTGGGAAGCCCAACTACCATTGATCGAGTTCACGTATAATAATAGCCGGCATGCTTCCATTAAGATGGCACCTTACGAGGCCTTGTACGGTCGCCGTTGTCGGTCTCCTTTGTGTTGGGATGACTTGTCGGAATCAATCGGCACCGAGCCCGATATGCTTATAGCCGCCGAGAGAAGGTAGCTTTAATCGAGTCGTATGTTGACGGCTCAGAGTCGGCGAAATCCTATGCGTATAATCGTCGTCGACCACTAGAGTTCGAGACGGTGACCACGTTTTGGTCAAGGTATCCCAGTCGAGGTATTTTCCGTTTTGGGAAGAGGGAAAGTTGAGTCCGAGATTCATTGACCGTTTGAGATTTTGGATCGAGTGGGCGAGTTAGCTTATCGATTGGCTTTACCTCCGTTGAGCCGAATTCATAACGTGTTTCATGTCTCTCGATTACGGAAGTATGTTGCCGACCGAGTCACATACTCCGATTCGAAATCGAGATCGCCGACGATCATTCATATGAGGAACGTCCTATTCGAGTTTTAGAGCGGCGAATCAAACAGTTGAGGAATAAGACTATTCCTTTGGTTAAAATTCATGGTCTAGACACGAGTCGAAGAAGCTACCGGGAAACCGAGGATAGTATGCGGAGTTATCCCGAGTTGTTTGACCCTTAGTTTGGGACGAAACTCTTTTAAGGGGGAGTATGTAATACCGGTTGTAATTCATTCATTTTCATTCGAATTATCACCGTAATTGTCACTCAAGATTTCTCACTCGTTAATAATCACTCATCATTCTTGATTCATTCATTTGTGTTCACCGTTGGCTTGTTGTAATCGTATATCGATTACCGATCGGCATGTCATCTCCGTTTAGAGACCGGGAGTATTGTTGTTTTCATCGTGATTGGTAGTCGATATCGGGGCTTCATCGGTGGCTTGTTTTAGACTTGTTCATTTTCACATTCGTATGTTATGTCGGATCATTCACCGTCGTAGCGAGGAATCGAGTTATCGGAATTTTCAACTTGGCAAAGATCGAGTTACGCCGTAAGGACTTTGGGTTACGGCGTAACAAGGGTTCGTGTTTTCGTGCCATTTGACGAAAGGGACTTACGGCCGTAAGGTCTTGTGGTACGCCGTAAGTCGAGTGCACGGCCGTAAGGTGGCGGCGATTCTGGCCAGACGTCAGCCAGCTACCGAGACATTTTACGCCGAAGGTGAGTTACGGCCGTAAGGAAGGTGAGATACGGCCGTAAGTGGTGTTCGTGAATTTTGGGTGTTGTCGACCAAGGGTGACTTACGGCCGTAAGGGTTGCGGCATACGGCCGTAAGTCGAGGAAGGTACGGCCGTAAGGCTTGGCCGGTTACGGCCGTACGCGGCAGGCAGGTACCTGGTCATTTTCGATGAAGAGGGCTTATGCCCGTAAGTTTGGCCGGATACGGCCGTATCATCCGAGTTACGGCCGTAAGGTGTGCGGTTACGGCCGTAAGGGTGTCGACGGATGTTTTTGACGAAGGCGGGTTACGCCCGTAACTCAGGATCGGTTACGGCCGTAAGTCTGCTTGAAAGCTTGGACGCCGAAGTTACGGCCGTACGAGTTAGCCGGTTACGGCCGTAGGGCCGTTGACTTGGAAAGTTACGGCCGTAAGAGGGCCGAGTTACGGCCGTAACTTCCGACAGTATTTAATGACTTGGCCGGGTCATTTCTCCTCACTTCTTCTTTTTTCCTTCTTCATCCGAGAGAGAGGGTTGAGAGAGAGATTTTATCATCATCAATCACTTGAGTGTGTAATCTTCATCATCTTCATTCCTTTGAGATGCTTGGATACTCGATTTAACTCGTGTTCTTCGGATCGTAGTGGTTGGATCTTCAAGAGGTAATTTCTTCAACACCTTGGATTTCGATTTTGTGTTGAGTTATGATGTTTTGGACGTTATAATCATGTTATATGAAGGGATATGTATATGATTATGAGTTTGTATAAGGATTCATTGGATTATTGAGATATTTATTCAAGAACACTTTGAATATCGAGTTGGATTTGGGGATTTCCGATTAATTGTTGTTATAATCACGTTTTTGGATATTCATAACGGATTATTGATCGTATTAGAGATGTTTTGTTGTTTTGAAACACTTCTTGGGGATTTGAAGTTGGTATTATTGAGGTTTAGAGGTAATCAATCAAAGTTGGCCTCAAAGTGTTCGATATAATGCCCCAATGAACTTGGTTTAATCGTATCGACGTCTTGAGTTCGTTATATTCGTGTTTAATTCGTTATTGATCGGATTGTTGGCAATTGTATTGAATTAAGGTCGTTCGAGCGACCGGTATCTTGGTTAGGACGTTGTTCGTGGACGGACATTCTTCATCGTTGTTGAGTAAGTTAATTCTTACTCGGTTAAAAGGATATTCATACCTTTTGTTGTTGATTATTCATAATCATAACTCATTCATCATTGTATTAATCATATTAAAACTTGTTATTGTCAATTAATCACTTGACCATAAGGAGCAGCGGTTCCAATCTTTTCGTTGAGCTATCATTCATTTCATTATTACTCTCATCTCGGTGAGTCATTCTTGACTTTGTCGATTATTACTTATTCATTGATATTCATTACGGTCATTCGCTCATATGACCTTCGGTTCATATTGCGTGGCGGGTGTGGTCATGTGGAATTTTTAGTCGGCACACGATGGTTATTGTATTGGGTTCACCGATACATTAGACCGCACACGGAAAGCGTTACACCGTGAGACTAATTAGGTACACGGACGGGTGTTGTACACTCACACAGAACATTACGGCGTACTATGATACTCCTCTCCAGCGTAATTCATAGCTAAGAACATTTCATAACTTGATTAATCATAATTGTGTATTTTCAACCCTTGAGGATTGTTGTTCTCAGATAATCGACCCCCGTTTGGGGATATTGTTTTTCGTGTCATGGCAAGGCAAAGGCGCAGGAGAACACGTTGGCAATGGGAGTCAGTGATACTAGAAGGGGGCCCCAGTCCTTTCAGTCATTTATTCAGTCATTCATGTTTTCTTTATTTATTCCGCTGCAGACATTCCGTTCGAATACTCATTTCATTCAGTGTCGTGTATTTTATCGTCACATAAGATACACATGTATTCTATTATCCTGGGTGTGTTGTATGAAACTCCTACTCGGAGTAATTGATGTTATAATGTGGTTCGGTACTACATTTACCCTGTGTAATTCATCCTTTTCCATTCGCCTGGTGGGTCCCAGTCGGGGGTCCACGGCACTGTAATATCCGCCTAATTTGGGGTGTTACAAGAAGGAACTGAAATCACAAATAGGATGCTGTCCTATTTATAATAAATGGCTATTAGCGCGCGCTAGACCTCGTCAGCGGCGCTAACGGCCACGCCTAAATCGTTCTCGGCACTTAGCGTGCGCTACGCATCGACCAGTAGCGTGCGCTAAGGCGTTGACTCGGCTTTTCCCGAAAGCCCTGTACATCCGACACGATCCGACAGGGGTCCCGGCCAGATCTCACCTACCGCACGTCTCAATCAATCGACCACGCATAGCGTGCGCTAATTACACTCGGTAGCGTGCGCTATGAAACCACGTTAGCGCACGCTACCCTCGGCTGTAGCGTGCGCTACATGCACGTAATTTCAATCTTTATATCACATATACGAAATTATATGCTCGATTTACATCGGATAATGAAATACAGAGAATAGTACTCATAATCATTACAATATCACAAGTTCCAATTACATAACAGAAATCTCGGGTATTACATCCTTCCTCCCTAAAAAGAAGTTTCGTCCCGAAACTTAGGATGAAAACAACTCCGGATATTTAGCCTTCATACCGTCCTCCGTTTCCCAAGTGGCCTCTTCGACTCCATGTCGTGACCATTGTACTTTAACCAAATGTATTGGTTTATTCCTCAATTGTTTGATCCGGCTCTCAAGTATCTTGATTGGTCTCTCTTCGAAGGTGCCATCATTAGCTATCTCGATCTCGTCGAAATCAATGACGTGACTGGGGTCCGGTACATACTTTCGCAGTTGGGATACGTGAAACACATTGTGAACATGACTCAGCGATGGCGGTAAGGCCAATCTGTATGCTAACTCTCCAACTCTTTCGAGGATCTCGAATGGTCCGATATATCTCGGACTAAGCTTGCCTCTCCTCCCAAAACGGAAAATCCCTCGTGTAGGAGACACCTTCAATAGCACATGATCCCCAACGTCGAACTCTAGAGGACGACGACGTACATCGGCATAAGACTTCTGTCGACTCTGGGCAGTCAATAGTCTCTCTGGAATCAAAGCTATCTTCTTTTGAGTCTGAATAATCAATTCCGGTTCCGTCCCGATCAGATCCGAAGAATCATCCCAACACAGAGGTGATCGGCATCTCCTCCCGTACAAAGCTTCAAATGGTGCCATCTTAATAGAAGCATGCCAACTGTTATTGTAAGTGAATTCGATCAAGGGCAAGTGAACTTCCCAATCAGTTGACCAATCCAACGCACAAGCTCTAAGCATGTCTTCTACAGTTTGAATAGTCCTTTCGGACTGACCGTCTATTTGGGGATGATAAGCTGTGCTAAAGTTGAGCTCAGTCCCGAAAGCCTTGTGGACTGCCTTCTAGAAGTGCGACACGAAACGACCATCTCGATCCGAAATAATGGTCTTCGGCGTCCCATGCAATCTGACTATCTCCGCAACAAATACTCGTGCCAATCTCTCGGGTCCCCAAGTATCTCTGATTCCTAGGAAATGAGCCGACTTGGTTAGTCGATCAACTACGACCCAAATCATGTTCATTCCTGCTCTAGTCCTTGTCATACTGGTGACGAAATCCATCGAAATGTCCTCCCACTTCCATTCAGGGATCGGAAGCGGCTTTAACATCCCGGCAGGTCGCTGATGCTCAATCTTGACCTGCTGACAAGTCAAACACTTCGAAACGTACTCTGCTACGTCCTTCTTCATATTCCCCCACCAGAAGTTTTGTTTAAGATCCTTATACATCTTACTTTGCCCGGTGAATAGAATAGGCGCGCTATGGGCTTCTTTCGTAATAGTCCGTCTCAAGTCATCATCATCGGGAACGCAAAGTCGACTCAAATCTCGAACTCCATCATCTTGTATCACGAATCTCGGGCTTTTCCTTTCTTTACTTCATCACATAATCGAAGGATCAGAGAATCGTCCAACTGCTTGGACTTGATCTTCTCGACTAGTGATGAAGTCAGTTCCATCACATAAAGTCGCCCTTGGATTCCTGGTGCCCATACTTCAATCCCTTCGCGGATCAGTTCTCGTTGAATGCCGGTGCGGCGTAAGAGCTTCCAACACTCGAAGAGAAACAGGTTTACGGCTCAAAGCATCGGCTACTACATTTGCTTTCCCCGGATGATAGAGAATCTCCAAGTCGTAATCCTTGATCAATTCCAGCCACCTTCTCTGCCTCATGTTTAATTCTTTCTGACTGAAAATGTATTTGAGGCTCTTATGATCTGTAAAGATCTGACAATGAGTGCCGTACAGATAATGTCGCCAAATTTTCAAGGCAAAGACCACAGCTGCTAGCTCCAGATCATGAGTCGGATAATTAACTTCGTACGATTTTAATTGCCGAGAAGCATAAGCAATCACTTTATCCTTTTGCATCAACACGCAACCCAAACCCTGATTTGAAGCGTCGCTGTATACCATAAATCCGTCAGTTCCTTCTGGCAGCGCTAATATAGGTGCTGTCGTCAGTCTCTTCTTAAGTTCGTCAAAACCAGCCTGGCACTTCTCATTCCACGCGAACTTTTGAGTTTTCTATAACAGCTGAGTGAGCGGACGAGCAATTTTGGAAAATCCCTCTACAAAGCGGCGATAATATCCAGCTAGTCCTAAGAAGCTTCGGACTTCCTTGACGTTTTTAGGGGCTTCCCATTCCAAGATTGCTTCGACTTTCTTCGGGTCCACCTGAACTCCGTCGGATGATATCACATGCCCAAGGAAGGTTACTTCCTTAAGCCAGAATTCGCATTTAGAAAATTTTGCATAAAGCTGTTCCTTTATCAAGATGCTCAAAACCACCCGTAGATGTTTAGCATGATCCTCTGCGTCCCTCGAATATATCAAAATGTCGTCAATGAAAACGACCACAAATTTATCCAAGTACTCCAAGAATACCCGATTCATCAATTGCATGAATACCGCAGGAGCATTGGTAAGTCCAAATGGCATCACTACAAATTCATAATGCCCGTACCGGGATCTGAAAGCAGATTTCGGTATATCTGATTCCTTAATCCTCAACTGATGGTATCCTGATCGCAAGTCAATCTTCGAGAATACCCTTGCCCCTTGCAGTTGATCAAACAAGTCGTCGATCCGAGGTATAGGATACTTATTCTTGATCGTCATCTTGTTAAGCTCCCTGTAATCAATACACAGTCGGAGGGATCCATCTTTCTTCCGGACAAAGAGAACGGGTGCTCCCCAAGGGGAATCGCTCGGTTGAATATAGCCCTTCCGTAACAATTCCTCCAGTTGCTTCTTGAGTTCATACATCTCGGTTGGCGCCATGCGGTATGGTGACTGGAAATAGGGGTTGCTCAGTGCTCTAATTCGATGGTGAATTCCACTTCTCTTTGCGGAGGTAACCACGGTAGCTCGTCAGAAATATATCCGAGAACTCATTCACAATCTGGAATAGACGAGAGCTCTACTCCTTCCTCTTTCCTCATGGCATAACACCAAAGTCGATGACATCCTGTTTGATAATTTTACCGCTTTCATTGCTTTGATCAATTTCCCCGAGCTTCCCGGTCTCCATCCTCGGAATAAGTGTTCGAGATCCGTCATCGGCAATGATGGAAATGACTCTCTCGGTAATTCAAAGACACCTCCATAACGGTTGAGCCAATCATCTCCGAGAATTAAATCGTCACCGCAGATGTCAACTACAATAAGATTCGATGGCCAATCTCTTCCTTCTATAGATACTGGGAAATCCCTGGCTTCTAGTGTTCCCACAATTTTCTCTCCGCTCGGTAATCCCACAACATAAGGTTCACAATTATACAAGCACGAGATGTTCAAACGTTTAACACGGTTCAAAGATATAAAAGAATGCGTAGCTCCCGAATCGAACAAGACACTAATGGTTGCAAAAGGATCTGAATCGCACTGATGCAACGGCAGTTGTTCGCCGCCGATCTCCTCATTTCGTACAAAGCGCGAGGAACGGACCCAGCACTGGATGTCTCTCTCTTCCCAGCGTTCTGCTGCTGAAATCCACTCTGCTGCGTCTGGTTCACACTTATCTCCTTAGGAACTGGTGCCGGAGTGCGGGTACCAAAAGATCTAGTAGCGGCTCCACAGAAGGCCGCACGGTGCCCTTCTTGCCCACAATCGTAACAAGTCACAGAAGATGCGGCAATCACGCCGAATATGCCCGCTCGACCACAATTGTAGCATTTCTTTGATGCGTCCAAATCATTGATGTTGCCGGAACTTCTTTCCGCCTCTAGAAGGATGTGGAGGTTTCTAGCCGAATAAAAGGAAGACCGGCCCTTGCGGGCCCCACCACTCTTGTTTTACGCAAAGCCACGGTCACCTTCTCGCTTCTTTGCCTCTACCGATTTCTCCATCGCGCCTCTTTCATGTCGTAGGCCGCTTTGTCTTGATACTGCCGCAACGTAGTACACTCGAATCCGGACATGTACTCTGAATCTCCGCTTCATCCGCATATCAAAATGAAAATCTTTTCGCCTCCGTTCGACCAAGTGTCGCACAAGTCACCGATGATTAAAAGTTTTGATTACATCATCACAGATGCCTCCGAACTTTGTGGTGAGAAAAACTCTCGGATCTTCGCCTCTAATCGGACGAGGACAATCGTGCTTCCATCATTTGTTTGAATTCCGTCCAATCCGCATTATGATTCTCGGTCGAATAGCCTCCCACCAATCAAAGGCCTCCCGGTCGGAAAATACCGGGCAATAGGAACCTTCCGGTCCTCGGGACGCTTAAGACCCGCGAATATCTTTTCCAACTCCTTGAGCCGTGATCCCAAGTAAGTGTCTCACAGATCCGTCAAATTTTGGCGGGTGCAATTTAACCACTTCCGCAAGCCATCTGTCTCCCGGTTATCCTCGTGGTGCCGCTGTCCCATCGCTGCCTCGCATGCGATCAACGACTGGGCGAATCGATTTATTTGCGCCACCACCGTTGAAGCACTCTGGCATGTTAGGATTTGCGTCATCATTCGCCGATCCTTGCCGCCTCCGTAATGGGAATCGGTTCGACTAGCCGATATTTCTGGGGTAGTTGCGGAATCCTCATGTCTCATGTTACCACGTCCGCGTCCACGACCGCGTCCGCGTCCACGACCTCCTCTCAGCATACTGTAAACGTAATTTCTCAATATACAGAACAAAATTTATGAAATAAAGTCCGTCAATACTCACAAAACAGTAATTAATTAATACGGTAGTATAAGAGATTAAGAGACTTACAACCACGGTCCACATGACGACTTCGGCTGAACAGTGATGTTACAAACGACCCGTAAATCAAATAACGTAAACAGACCCAAATAAAACCCGACTGCCAAGATATCCATAAATCTTAGCTCCGATACCATATTCTGTAACACCCCGAGATATTCGGAATAATTACATCGCCGTAAACCCTTTAAATAAGGATTTACAAGGCTAATTAAAAAGAAAAGTAAATACAAGACATCAATACTGCGAAAATTCAAGTTTATGAAAACGTACAACTGGTTCAACTGGTAATTAATACAACCATATCGAATTAATATCAAAAGGACACGCGTACTCGAGTACAGAAACCAAACCAAGACCACAAATCTCCAATAACAATAAACATCACTGAACCCCTTCGTCGTCACGTCTGCATCGTGGCGCTTTCCCGCTCCTCGCTACCTGAACATCAAAACAAATGTCCACCCCCGAAGGGGTTAGCAAAACGATGCTACTACAAGTATCATATTAAACAATTCGAATATGCATCAACAATACATAACAAGATACATCACACGGACTTCCGCTACCGGAATCCGACAATGCGAATCTACAAGATTCCATTACACAGCCTGGGTATTCCAATGATCCAGCGCCCTCAAAGATAGATCCCAAGATGATCCCGTCGGACCAACACGAGGTGGAAATAACCCGTCCCAATGATCCAGCGCCTCACCTAGATCCCAAGATGATCCGTCGGACCAACACGAGGTGGACATCCGATCGCGCCTCAGCATAGATCGTACACGTATACAAACACAACTCATGCATACACATATGCCAAATCATTATGTTCATCAACATGAACATATAAACACTATATAACGAATATCATGACAAATCAACGAAGTAAATATCATGTTCAACAACATGCACAATCATACGCATACTCCAAAAATACCGATATTAACATATCACGATACTTGCCTCGAAGATGGAAAGAACGATATACTTCAATGCTCTCGACGCACTCGAAGGCCGCCCTCGATCAACGTAACAAGCTCGAACCTTAACAAAAGGAACGATATACAAATCATCTCGAGTCGAACAATGGTTTAAACAATTGCCTACTACCGAAAAGCTCAAACTAAACAATCGCTGGATTGCTTAGCGCGCTACGTACTCTACGTAACGTGCGCTAAGCCGACTGTTAGCGACGCTATCGTATAAGACTAGCGTGCGCTAGCCACGAATCGGGCGATCGACTCGGTTGCCTCATAACGCACGCTACGACGTTTTGTGCGAAAACCGAACCTCGATAGCGCACGTTAACTCACACATGTTAGCGTGCGCTAATCTTGCATGGCGAATACGCAAACCGAAAGCTGGGTTGAATGATGAAGAACTCATGAATCCTATGGTGATATTACAAGTTATCCTCGGGCATATCATGATAATAAGGTTTCTGGAAGATTTATGATTATGAAATACCAATATACGGATAGTTATCTCGATATCACAATTCCTCTACGATCTTCAAGAAATAATCTAAGTTCCATCGTCTTACGTTCCAAAACACATGATTCCAACGTATACAACGTATCAACTGGGTAATATCCGATTACTTGATCATAAATCGATTTAAACATGCTTAGGAGTCCTTATAATAAGATGGTTCAAAGGTTCATTCGACATCTAGTACCGATACGTCAAAAGTATCCTTCTAACATGTGATGAACGAAATACTTGCTATCCAAACATGATTCAAATCTTCCTTATGAACATTACAAATCATTGGTGAAGAATCACCTACCTCAAAGTAGTGAAGAACACGGATGAAATGAAGCAATCCAACACCGAAGGCTTGAACACCAATCTCCAATGATGTATGATCTTCAATCTCGAACTAGGAGGTTGATACGGAGTGTTTAGGACGAAAGTATTTATGTTCTATGTGTCAAAGTTCGGGTTGAGGGAGGAGAAGGAACTGAAATCACGAATAGGATGCTGTCCTATTTATAATAAATGGCTATTAGCGCGCGCTAGACCTGCTCAGAAGCGTGCGCTAACGGCTCACGCCTAAATCGCTCGGCACTTAGCGTGCGCTACGCATCGACCTGTAGCGTGCGCTAAGGCGTTGACTCGGCTTTTCCCGAAAGCCGTCCAGGTACATCCGACACGATCCGACAGGGGTCCCCCGGCCAGATCTCACCTACCGCACGTCTCAATCAATCTGACCACGCATAGCGTGCGCTAATTACACTCGGTAGCGTGCGCTATGAAACCACGTTAGCGTACGCTACCCTCAGCCTGTAGCGTGCGCTACATGCACAGAATTTCAATCTTTATATCACATATACGAAATTATATGCTCGACGACATCGGATAATGAAATACAGAGAATAGTACTCATAATCATTACAATATCACAAGTTCCAATTACATAACAGAAATCTCGGGTATTACAGCTCTCGGCAATATTCATCAAAGGGTCCGGTGCACTCTCCACCATTGTCCGTCCGGATACACTTTAGCTTCTTCCCGGTCTCTCTTTCCACCGAGGCATGAAATTGCTTAAAAGTGTCTAACACTTGATCTTTGGTCTTCAAGGTGTATGCCCACACCTTCCTAGAGTGATCGTCGATGAATGTGACAAAATATCGGCAACCACCGAGCGTCCTCGTCTTCATAGAACCACAAAATCTGAATGAACAAGATCAAGGACATTTTCCTTCCGTGAAGGAGTATGACTCTTAAAAGTAACTCTCCTTTGCTTCCCGGCTAGACAATGAGAGCATCTTTTAAGGTGTACCTTGTGAACCCCGTACAACGCCTCCTTCTTCGACAATAGCGCCATTCCTTTTTCAATCATATGACCGAGCCTCTTATGCCATAGCTCGACCATGTCATTATTGTCGATTGTGTTCACAAAATTAGTCGTGACGTTCGGAAGTGTCACGTACAATTTTCCTTCCTTTTGTCCTCTCCCGACAATCAAGGAACCTCTAGTGAGTTTCCACAACCCCTTGCCAAAACCGCTGTGGTAACCGTCATCATCGATTAAACCAACGGACATAACATTAAGCCTCATGTCCGTAACATATTTTACGTTCCGTAAAACAAGTTCCATTCTGGTGTCGAATCTCAAATGCACATCTCCCACTCCAACAATCTTGGATAACCCATCGTTACCCATCTTGACTATACCAAAGTCGCCCGGAGTGTAAGAGGAATAAAAATCTCTACGTGATGTAACATGACACGTAGCACCACTATCGACCACCCAACTCGAATCATCTCTCGCAAGGTTGACCATATCATAATCACAACAAACAAAGAATTCTTCGGTAGTAGTATTAACCATTCTACTCGTGATGGCTTCCATCTTACAATTGAGATAACAAACAACCACGAAACAACATATTTTGTGGCTCCGATACCACTTTGTTGGGAAAAATACCGACTAACGTCACGTCACAACGAATAAAGCGGAACCTCGTTTGACAAATTCCCACTCTTCAATCGTAACTTTGTGGTTACCGACGAGTAGAGCAACAATTACAACTCGATAAAATTTAATACAAATGATATCCGAAAGCAATAAACACGAGACACAAATTTTAGCATGGAAAACCCCCTCTTGACGAGAGTAAAAACCACGGGACCGAAGCCGCTTAAATCCACTATCACCAATACACACAAATACATAATCGTCCCTAATACAAACTAGAGGTATACACCAATCGTCAAATACTTGGTAATAATTGTTCTTCAAGTATTTGGAATCAACAACAACAACAAGATCGAGAAAAGAAACAACCGTAAATAGATTACACAAAGAGCTAACGAAATACCCGTACTTCCGGACTCAAAAACTAGATCTACACCGGTGAAAAGATTTGCCCAATAGCTACCAAGCTCTTGTCAAAAAATCACGACGATCCAACCGATAAATCTCCGGGAAAATGAAGAAATGTATTTCTCTCTCTTGTTTCTCTCTCTATATCTCTCTCTCTTGTTCTTCAAAGTGTGGAGGATGAAGTGTTGAAAAATCCGTCTGAAAATCTGCATAAAAAGGTACACTTTTGCAGGTTTGACCCGTGTGCATGGCCGGCCCAAGTGTGCCGCGACACAAAGACAAAACCGCCTGATGGTGGCGGGGGCGCGGCGGCGAAAGGGGCCGCGGCCCAGAGTACAGGCCACTTTGGCCTTGTGAAGCGAAATGCCTGGGCCGCGGCTCGGCAGGGATGTGCCGCGGCCCCAAGCGAGCGACAGCGCTCGGCAGCGCTCGACAGGGAGAGGCTCGGCAGGGCCTCTCGGCAGGGGCGATCGGCAGGGCTTGGTGGAGGCACTCGGCAGGGCGCTTGGCGGGATGATCGGCAGTGCACTCGGCGGGTGATCGACAGGGCGATCGACAGGAGCCGCTCGGCCATATCGAAGGGTGCTCGGCAAGGCGATCGGCAGGAGCCGCTCGGCCATATTGAAGGGTGCCCGGCAGGGGCTCGGCAAGGCGATCGGCAGCTGCTCAGCAAGGCGATCGGCAAGGACTCGGCAGCTGCTCGGCAGGCGATCGGCAGGCTGCTCGACAGGCGATCGGCAGGCTGCTCGGCAGGGCTGTGCAACGTGAGAAAATGACTATATTTTGGAAATTACTCCTACAATTTCCGGAGCTTGTATGCCCCATAACATTCCTTTTGCTTTATAGTTTTTCTTGGGCTTTGCCCTCTTACTATACAAAAAGAAAAGAATATACAATTAATAATATATCTATGGCTAAAAAGCCAACTTCACCATCATAGACAAATTACCAACTAGTCCATACTAAACTCCACCAAAACATTGCATCCCATCAAAAGCAAATGCAAAAGGTGCAGCTATGCTGTTTTGTTATCATATTATCACTGACCGATCTAAGAAAAAAAAATACTTCATCCATTCATCCTATTTTATATGTCGTTTTGACCATTTCACATGGATTAAGAAATGTAGTTATTATTTTACAAAATTATCCTTCATTGATGATATGTAAAAAAATAGATTAATGGAATTAAATGGGAAGAATATAAGAAATGTAAAGGATATAGTAGGAAAAGAAACATTTAATGCTTTATTGCTATTGTAAAATGACATAATATATAAAGCACAATTTTAGAAAAATTGCATTTAAAATGAAAGAAAGGGAGTGACATTAATAACATTCATTCAAATGTTAATTTTTACTGTATTTATTATTTACTTATTTCTAATCTCAACTTTCTCCATTTAGGGTTTCTCTCCATTTCTTCCATCTAGAGAGAGACAAAGAAACATAGAATTTAACAATTAATGGTTGTGGAACCATTCACTTTATATTCAAAACTAATAGTATTTCGTATCATAAATTTTATATACTGACAAATTTCGATAGAAATTGCATCTTCAAAATTATTTTTCATTTCTCAATTTCATAACAGATAAATTTGGTTATAAAATCAAAATGAAGATTTCCAGACCAAAATCATGGGGGACCAAAATACATGTGAGCAAGACCAAACAATTTGGTATTTTATCCATAGCATCCCTTGTAGTGAGAGAAGGTTCGATGAAGCTACTTCCAATGCGCTCCACAGCCCCTGATGAAACCAGTGACTGCGAAAAAGCTCCAGTTTCCTTGCAATAGTATAGAAACAAATTTAGACACCAATTGTGACACACTAAGAGTAATAAGAATATATGTAGTTATGATGTTTATATAAAATTCTCACTTTCACAACATCTGAAGAATCCATCGTGCGCAATTCAGGGGTGTTGGCTGCGTTACGTAACGGCAACAGTAGCCAGAAAATAAAGTCACACAAACATTACAAGTAAAAATACCAAACCATAGTGAGATAGAGAAGCAATAACAAAATGTAATCTAACTATGTACATTAATATCTCCCATCAAGCTGGACTACAATTCAACTTGGACAAAAAAAATAAGAAAAAGCTGGAAAATGTAAGGCTTAGTGAACATGTCAGCTATTTCAGAACTGCTTGGCACAGGGAGTAAGTGTATGAGCTGTGATTGAATCTTCTCTCTAATAACATGACAGTCTAGCTCAACATGCTTGCTTCTTCATGAAAAGTGGGGTTATGAGCCAAAGAAATGGCAGACCTGCTGTCATAGAAAACTGATGCAGGAGCATAAAATATTATTTTGAAAGCTAGAGCCCTGTATTCTGCTTCAGTGGATGACCTTGAAACAGTATTCTGCTTCTTTGATTTCCATGACACTGATGAGGAACCAATAAACACGCAATAACCAGTAATTGGTTTCCTAGTTTCAGGACATCTAGCCCAGTCAGAATCTGCATATCCAGTCAGTTTTAAAGAACTGGAAACAGGAAAAAATAAACCTTTTGCAGGAGCAGATTTAAGATACTTCAATATTCTTGTAGCATCTGTATAATGAGGAACCAATGCTTTAGAAACAAATTGGCTCAAGTGCTGTACAGAAAATGAAATGTCGGGTCTTGTATTTGTTAAATAAAGAAGCCTTTCTATAAGTCTTCTATAAGATGAAGGATCCTCTAAAAGAGCACCATCTAGTTCCAATAAAAGGAACCCAAGGCCCATATTCGAAGAAGTTTTGACCCTCGGTCGGAATGGTTTGTGGAATCCGAACAGCTATAGTAGCCGAACCTAATAAAATAGCAATAACAACCCAAGAGGAAATAAGTACTTGGCCGTGGACTTGGAAACCTCCTATTTGCCAATAGAAATGTTGGCCTACTTTCACACCGGATACATCATATAACCCTTTTAGTGTGTTAATGAAACAAAATAACACATTCATATTGCTCTATAAGAAAACAAAATTTTAAACAAAATTAGTTTGATTCGTTACTCGAAAGCTTGGTAGTTGGATTGAAAGGAATTTAGATGGATTTGTTGCCAAAAAACCAGTATCTTGTAGTAATTCAAGGGTATACTTCATTTGATTAACAAAAATACCCTTGGGAGACCTTGCAATTTCAAGCCCAAAAAATACGTAAGTGTTCCAAGGTCTTTGATTTTGAATTTCTTGAGAAGAATTTCCAGCTAAAACTACATCATCCACATACACTAATAATGCAGTAGATTCACTATCAGTTGTTTTGATGTATAAAGAATAATCAGAAACAGATTGTACATACCCCAAGGAAATAAGAGCAGAAGATAATTAGGAATACCACTGCCTACTTGCTTGCTTTAATCCATAAAGAGATATATGCAATTTACAAACCTTATTCGATCTAGCAATAAGAAGGATAACCGGGAGGTAATGACATATACAACTCTTCATTTAAATCTCCATGAAGGAAAGCATTACTGACCATCTACTTGTTCAAGTTCCCAACCTTTAATTGATGCTAATGCTAACAAGAATCTAACAGTAGTGATTTTAGCTACTGGAGAAAAAAAAAATACCGAAATAGTCAATTCCTTCCATTTGGGTATGTCCTCTTGCGACTAACCTAGCTTTGTATCTTTCAATTGAACCATTTGCATAATACTTTATTTTATACGCCCATTTACATCCATTTGGAGTTTTCCACGAGGGAGATCAACTACTGACCAAGTTTTGTTTTATTCAAGAGCTAATAACTCAGCATCCATGGCTTTTCAAAAAAAAAACAAGTTTAGAAGCTTGGTTAAAAGTTTCAGGTTCAGTTAAAACAGAAATTGAACAACAAAAAGATTTATATTCTGGAGCACAATTATCATAAGAAGGAACAGATGAAAGTGGATATTTTGGATGAGAAAAATTATACTATGAGTAGAAAAATTATAACATTGTACAATGATAATCTTTTAAGTAACTAGGACGAATGCTTGGTCTAGTAGACTTTCTAAGATCACCATGATAAGGTGAAGCACTAGAATTAGGACTATCATGATGATAAAGGTGTGTGATTTGAAGATGTTGGGGATGATAAAGTAGAATCAGGTCCTGTACTAGGAGTAGAATCAGGTTCTGTGCTGGCAGAACTGGGAGATGTATAATCAGGTTCAAACATGACAGGTAAAGGCAATGAAATAAGTGAGACTCTTTTTTGTTTCATCGTTTGTTTTAAGAAAGATAACCCAAGTAAAACGTGAGTAATCATCAATCAAAGTAAGAAAATATCTATGGCCTAAGGAAACAGTAGAATACGGACCCCACAAGCCAGCATGTAAAATATCAAAAGATGCAAGGGATTTTGATATACTTTGTGGAAAAGGTAACTTCTTTTGTTTTGCAAAATCACAAGAATCACATGGTGGCATATTATTCTTACTCGGAACAAAAGGAAAGTTTTTAGAAATGACTTGTAAACCACTATCTGGAATGTGGCCTAACCTTAAATGCCATAAAAGAAAAGAACTACTAGAAGCAGAATTACGACCAGGAAAAATAGAACCAGCAGGATCTTCATGATCTATGACAATAATCCTCTGTGAAGCCTAGCTATACCAATCACTGCCTCGGTACAATTCGGCAAAGTTTCATAGGAATGAGACGTGAAATTCACAAAAGAGTTATTAGTAGTAGCTAGTTTTGTAATAGAAATTAAGTTCACATGAAAAGATGGTATATAGAGAACATTGTGTAAGGTAAGAAAAGGTGAAATAGTAACAGTGCCTTCTGTGGAAGCTAATATTTGTGTGCCATTAGGTAAAGCAACATGTATAGGAATAATGTTCTTATATGTGCTAAAACAACTAAAATCAAATGTGAAATGATCAGTGACACCAGTGTCTAAAATCCAAAGATTAGAACACTTGCCATTACTATTGGAAGATTGAGAATTGAGAGCAAGAGGAGAGGTTGAAACAGAGTTAGAAGTAGGTGAAGGCTACGGTATGTGTTTATCCTAATAGTGTATTTTTTGTCAATCCGTTCCACACTACGGTATGTGTTTATCCTAATAGTGTATTTTTTGTCACCTTTATGTTCAGAAAAATAAAATTATTCCATTTTACTGATGTAGATCCTATTGCGGAATCTACAATGGTCACCATTAAGATGTTCCATGGAGGTGTGATGAATTCATAGCCTTTGAGTTATTATGGGGGTACTGTTGATTATTTTGATAGGCAAGATTTGGAGATGTTTGGGTTAATTGAATTGAGAGATTTTGTGGAACAACTAGGTTATAATGGTGACAAAGTTAGATTATGGTGGATGTATGATTGCTCAGTACACATGGGTGCTAAACCTTTATTGAAAGATGTTGATGTTTATGAAATTGTTGGAGAGACTAGTGCAAATTAGAGGGACATAATAATTTATGTTGAGCATGTAGAACCCCTAATAACATATTGCACATATAGAGAGTAATTTTCAGTCCACTTTTGGCACTGAAGATGAGGAAATGATTGACATTTCATTCCTTGATGATGTGGATCATATAGATATTCCTGAGACAAGTAATAGAGAAATTTATGTTTCAGAAACTGAAAATGGAGATGGCTGTGATTCTGATTGTGAAGAGTTTCTTAATAGTGAGTATGATATGCATAAGGATGATGCAAATTATGAGAAATATGTTGACTTAGATATAGAATTTGGTGGGGTTCCATAGAAGGAGAAAGCACCTAGAAATGAGTATGTCGATGATGAGACAATAGATAGGTTAGAGAAATATGAAGAACAAAATTTGATTGAAAGTGCTGATGAATTTGAAAGCTTGCATGGTTCAGATAATGAGGAGCCAGAAGAGGCTAAGTTTCCTAAATACAATCCCAAAACAGACAAGAAAAATGATTTGGTGTTGGGAGAAATTTTTAGTACTAAGGGTGAGGCTAAGCTAGCTGTTGAAAATTACTGTTTTAGAAGGGGCATGGTTCTGAAATGGGATAAAAATGATAAAAGAAGACCGAGCTCCAAGTGTGAGAAAGAGGGCTGTGATTGGTATGTGTGGCTGTCACCAAGGCAAAATGACAAGTCTTGGCAGTTGAAGGTGTTTCATCCTATACACACCAAATGTGCTTGGCCTTGCAACAACAAAACCCTGAGATGTGACTGGATTGGGAAGGCCTTTGTGAACAAGTTCAAATTCAACCCCAAGCTAGGTCCTCAAGAGTGTAGAGAGATGGCAAGCACAAAAATTAGAGCTAGTGTCTCCATGATGCAAGCATATAGGGCTAGGTGTAAGGCTCTTAAGATGTTGCAAGGGAGCTTGATTGGGCAGTTTAGTAGGATCAGGGATACTGTACAGAATTACAAAGAAGCAATCTTGTTTCTACTGTGAGATTGAAATTGATTGATCAACTGGTTGAGGGAGGAAAATCAGCATTCTAGGGATTGTATATATGTCCGGATGCTCTCAAAAAAGGTTTCAGACATTGTAGGAAATTGATTGTAGTGGATGGCTATTTTTTGAAAGGTCCATAGGGGGTATGTTTCTCACAACAATTGGGATTGATCCAAACAATGCCCTTTACCCAGTTGCTTATGCTGTGGTAGAAGGTGAAAATAGAAATAGTTGGATATGGTTTTAGGAGTTATTAGATAAGGACTTGGAGCTTGTGGAAAATCAAAGGGATTGAACATTCATGAGTGATAAACAGAAAGGGCTCATAGAGGCAGTTGAGTATCTTTTCCCAGATAGTGAACATAGATTCTGTGTTAGGCACCTACACAGTAACATGAAAGTGGCAGGATTTACAGGCCAATCCATTAAAGATGCCTTGTGGGAAGCTGCTAGAGCAACAAGACTTGAGCAATTCACAGCCAAGATGAAGAAGCTCAGGGATATAGATGAAGATGCTTATAATTGGCTTAACAACAAGCCTCCAGGTCATGGTGAAGATCTCCTTTTAGTATCACTCATAAATGTGATATTTTATTGAATAACATGTGTGAAAATTTTAATGCATTCATCCTCAAGTCCAGAGACAAACCTGTGATTATCCTACTTGAGACAATCAGAAATTTGCTAATGACAAGACACCAAATCAGTAGAGACAAGGCTTACAAGTGGGATGCTGGGATTTGCCCAAAAATATAGGCAATTATTGGTAAATACAAGCAGCAGGCTAGTGTGAGCACTCCCATGAAATCAGATGAGTGGAATTTCCAGGTTTTAGGGACACATGGACAATATACAGTGGACTTATCTCAAAGGATTTGCAGCTGCAAGAGATGGGAATTAACAGGAATCCCTTAAGCATGCCATCTCAGCAATATGGTATAGAAATGAGGAGCCAGGGGACTATGTGCATGATTTTTACAATGTGGAGACTTATCTTGTAACACCCCGAAAACGGCGGCTATTACAGTGCCATAGACTCCCACCGGGACCCACCAGGCGATATCACAACATAAACCTTAAAATCCCAACAGCGTGGTACCGAACCACAATATTAATCCAAACCCCGACGTAGAGTACAAATTATACATATATCAACTCACACAACGTACACAGGATCCAAAATCGGTATAAACCATATGATGATGGAAAATACCTTACAAATTATAATACATTCATCCGAAATAAAATAAAATGAACAATCACATTAAGACATAACTGAACATCAAAAGACTCGGGGCCCCCGAATTAGCATCCTTCAAAACCCTCCGTCACCGTCGTGCTCTTCCTGTGCCTTGCCCTTTCCACGCCCTGAAATACAAGTATTTCGCCCAAACCACAGGGTCAGCTATACATGATAATAATTCTCATGGCATTATACAATTCATATATATACTGATCTCAAAGAAACAACCGACTACTGAATATACCCCCGCAGGCATATAAACAGTCAGTCCCAACTGTCGACATTATCCAATCATACGAACGACCAATTGATATGGCTCAAGACGGACGTCACAGTACGCCCGATCCGGAAATGTGTCCGTGCACATGTCCACCCCGTATATGGAATCCAGAATATACGTGGGACGATGTACCTAATTAGCCTCATGAATTACGTCTCGTGTGTACGATCTAATGCGGAAATATCCACGCATGACCATCAAGTGCCCGGCTAAAAATCCTACACATAACCAATCGGCACGCAGATATGACTCCAGAGATGTCACGATACAACATGACAACGAAACTCAATGAATTACACTTTTATCAAAGAATCGAACAACTCACCGAAGTGACAACAAAGCTCAATGAGACAAATGGTATCAAGGGCGATAAGTTTGGGAATGCAATTCCGCCACAAACGGTAACACGATCAAGGATATCACCACATCATGAATCATTGATTCACAGAACATTTCCATATACATGAAACGCATAATAATCACAAGAATTCAACCATCATTATAACCAAGCAAGATAACTTGCCTCAATTCTGTAGATAAATAATCCTTCTTTGAACAAACAACGAACGGTATCTCCGTCTAACAATACTCACTTGAACAAGCAACCTTGAATGAAACGTAATTCATTCAACAACACATTCGTACTATAATGGTATTAATTCATATAAACAATATTTGTAATTTTACTCGAATAGTTTTGACTATCCGACTGAATATTCTAACGCTCCCATTATGGGTTATCACATCACAAGTTTATTAGATTCGCCCACCCTTTCTAACATTAATGGCAAGTGTTTGAAGTCAAGAATATTATCAATGTAATACTATGATGATTAAACGTACTCTCAATTCATCAACACTTCTGATTAACGTCAAATTATTATAAAAGTTTGTGTTTATTTACATTCTTCGTCACCTTCACAATAATTACGTTAAGCCAATCCAGAAGTGAAATAATAACTTTAAGTTTTAAGCATAACAAGAACATCATCCTAATTTACGTCATCCTAATACACGAGGATCAACGTAATAGAATTCGATTATTAATTCTACCACACCGTTATTACCCATATTTGTTATAATCGTCTTAAAACACTATTAACATATTAATGTATTGATCAATCCCTACTTGAGTTATCAACAAACCTAATTATCTTGAATATATAAAGGTTATACTTGTGTTCTACATAATCCATCATCATCCTTAAGATTTTTACTTCAAGCATAATTATATCTTTGAAGGTTTTTAAATTCTTAAAGACATCATCAATCTCTTCCCAATGAGTTGTTAAACCTTCTCCAATATATGGCTATAACATCAAAGGATCCTTCTAGAAATTAAGAACACATTCATAACTTTAATCTCTTGATTTTAACATGATTAACTAAGGGTTCTACATTTAACATGTTATCCACAACTTAATCAATCATTCCAGCAAGGGTTCTAACAATATTATCATGTTCCCAACTAAATTTCTTCATAACCTCAATGTTCATCATGATATATCAGGTTATTCTACTACTAACATCAATAATCATATGAACAACAAGAGTAAGATAACCAACCTCAAGGAAAGGAATGAAGAATAGCACCAAATCATCCAAGAACACACTCCTATCTTCAAGTTACTAAGCTATAATCCAAATGTTGTAGCTCTAATACGAAATTGGAAGACAAGAATATGATTTAAGGGAGCAGGGAATCGGTTTTGAGGGAGGGAGAATGGAAAAAGGTCATGTAGAGATGAAAGGCAACTCATATATTTATAACCCGAATTCAGCATTACGTACGATATAGTTACATATTAACGTACGTTAACGACATTACGTACATAACCTTCCGAGTATTACGTACGTAACAGTTTACCAAATGTCACTGACTTAAAATACACATGTTGTTACGTACGTTGCCAAATGTATGTACGTAAGACTCTTGTTCATTACGTACGCTACGGTACAGCCATTACGTACGTAATGGCCGTTGACTTAGGCTATCACGATCGACTCCCGACCAACTACCCATGTTCGGCCCCACCCGCCGAAAGGTGAGCTGCTGATGGATACACCGCATTACGTACGTTAACATATGAGAGTTACGTACGTAATGCTACGTACATAGTGTATGTAAAGAGAGTAGGCTAGCGTACGCTAAGGTCATTAACAAGTAAAAAATGAAATTCTCCCAATACCATCCAACAATCAATATAGTATGAACGACCAAGATTTAAATTTAACATAATTCATTAATATAATGAACACAAATATGGTGCGACAATACTTTATTTAAACGAAGAATACAGTAGTAAAAGCGCGGGTATTACATATCTGAGGGTATATGAGAAACCTGTATTGGGTATCAATGGTCATGAATTGTGGCCTATGGTTCCTTTACCGGCACCCAATCCTCATAGGTATGACACCAAACCTGGAAAGCCAAAGAAATTGAGGAGATGGCAAGCTGATGAGCCCCCAGCGCCCTCTTCGTCTACAAGGTTGAGGAGGTTCCAAAATTCTTTGAAGTGCAAGAAATGTAATTCAGTTGGGCATATAACTCTAGGACTTGTGGAAGAGATAATAGTGTTCCCAGAAAGAGAAGTGGTGGGAAAGAAAAGTGCAGTTCAACAAGAAGAAATTTCCCAGCCCCTTCCATCCCAATCCAGAACTCAAAAACTGAATCTGAGTTGTTTGCATTCCAATATTTTTGAAAATGTGATTGCGTAGTGAATATTTTAATAGTTTTCCAATAATCTTATAGTAAATTTTATTGTCATTAGGTGAAAAGAAATAGAGCATCTGCAAACAATGTGATTGTTAAAGGGGGCATGAATTTTATCACTGTTCCAAACTTGAAGAAAGCCATGACAGGAAAGGATAAGGGCAAGAGATACAAGGATAAAGAAGGTTTAAGTGGTAGGAAGTAGAAGCTGCTCTAAATTGTCAGTTTATGGCCTCTTTGTGTATTTATGGCCTGCTTATGGATTATCTATTTAAGAAATGTTTAATACTTGTGTATTGGCTATTCTTGTGGTGAGACTATTGTGGTTAACATTTGGTATATTTTTTTGTGAATTTATTGGTGTTTATTAGTTAATTCGTGTTCTGGTATTTCTGGGAAATATTGTCATAAAGATTATCGAAGGGATAACAATAGATCAAACAAAGTTAATTTCTTCCATTTCATAAGATAATACATACTTTTCGGTTGCATTACAGACTAATTTTCAGTACATAATGTAGCCTAAGGTGCAATTACAAACCCCAAAACCACAACAATCACAACAAGAAGAACAGCAATCTTGAATTTTCTCTTCAAAGCATTCATTTCCATCACCAAGCATTCTTCTTTCTTCCTTCTTTTCAGTAATTCCTCACTCAATCCAACAATTTCCGTCTCCAATGCCTTCACATTAAGCTCCTTCTCTATCACTTTCAGCCTATAACGCACGGATTCTTCAAAATTGGGCAGTATGCAGTATCGGATACTGCATGGGTGCGGGTGCGGGTGCGGGTGCGATTCGCGTGGGATTCGCACGGGATTCGCCACGTGGCGAATCCGTGCAAAAAAAAAAATTTGGACTCGCGTATCACCGGCACGGATACGCGCATCTGATACGCGAGTCCGAATTTTTTATGTTTTTTTTTTTTTTTTAGTTTTTTTTTATAATTTTTAAAAAGTAAATCAAATAAATTAAAATACAAAAAAGTAAATCATTTAATAAGTAATTACTTTTACCTTTAGCAGTATTCACGGACAACATTAGAAAACTCCGCTGCTCAAAGCCATTTTGAATTGTTTTTTGTATGACTTGTTTTATCTATTTGAATTGATTGTATGGTGATATTTGAATTGTTGTTTTTTATATTTAACAAGTGTTATATATAATAAAATATAAAATAAACAGACGTATCCTTGCCGTATCGCACCCTAACATTTTCAAAAAACTGTATCCCCGCACCCGTATCTGCCCGCACCCGCACCCGCCCCCCCGCACCTGTGCAACATAGCTTTCAGCTCATGTTCCCTCACCTTTAACTCTTCTTTTCTTCTGTCCGCTTGAAGGCTGTTAAGCTTTAGCAACACTCCAGGCAATATTTCCAGAGACCTAGTGCACAATTTAGGATCGAGCCAAATGTAAATGCCACAGTATTTCCGTGTCTACCACAATTTAGGGTTCAATCGTTCTTAATTTGGGGAAGAAACTGGGGGAGAAATGAGCTGTTAGTGAATTACCGATACATTTGGACGTGGCTTTGACGGTGGGGACTAACGCTGTAAAATAAATCAAACGTTAGGGACTAATAATGAAAGACCCAATAGTTTAGGTACTGTATTTAAAATTGGCACAAACTCTGGATACTAAATGTGAAATTTACCCTTATGTTTTCCATTGAAATAAGAAATTGACCAAACGAGCATTAGAATTAGAAGAATCCATATCATGAGCATCATCAACAATTCAATCAATCACAGACAATTTCCCTCTCTTGTTGAATTAATATAAGACAGTATTTCATCAACATTATTTGAGATTTTGTACTAGAAAACTTATCATTTAATTCCTTAAGAAATTTATGGGTAAACTGGTTTCCCAAACTATAATTGGAGAGAGATGAGAGAGGTGGAGCAGCGATAATGGCGAGAGAAAGATACTGAGCGCTGAGAGAGGAGAGAGACAGGTATAGATTTAGGGTTTAGTTTAGGAATGATCTAGAGAAACGGGTGCATATCATACGGGTTTAATTAAGGTGAGTGGGTGGGGTGGGGTGGTGGGGTTATTTAGTGGGTAGGATTAGTATGTGTTTATTGAGTGGCGTATGGTGTAATAAAATTAAAAAGTAGGGACGGTTGTAGAAAGAGAGTGGGGACCACACTTTCTTTTATGGGTAATGTAAAGCTTTGAGAGGGAAGCCATTTTTCGACATGTGTAAAGCTTAGAGAAGAACATATGGAGTATATTTTAACGCCAAGTCACCGATCTGCTATCCGGTGGGGGCCCCATGCCATATTATGAATATAAAATTAAAATGGAAAAAATACATACTATTGTTTTACTAAATAAATTACCGTCGAGATTATCAAGTACAGATCTATTAAAATATAAAATGCAAATATATTCAATTGCTATACAAATATCTTCGTCTTATAAAAATTATCTTTCATCTCTAATTTCGTGTGTATATATATATATATATATATATATATATATATTCCGTGATATGTCTTACCTAATACTGATTAGAACAAGTATCATAAGTGGTAGAGATTCTAGATCCTTTTATATATATATTCCGTGATATGTCTTTCCTTGTAAGGAATCCTATATATAGAAAGAGTCTTATTGTAAAGTATATATAAAAGCCCCTCTATCAATGTTATCAATACAATAGTTTACATATTTTTCTTTCTATTGCTTTCTTTATAGCTTTTCATGAAACACGTTATCAGCACGCAGTCTAGCAACTGAGAGAAGAAAATTCCTGAAAAAAATGAAAAGAAATCGGGCTTTAAGCCCTAGCCCTCCACCGCTGTCGCACTCAGCCACCTCTGCTGTCTGCTGCATCCGATCTAATGACCAGTAGCCATGTCCAACTCATCGTCTTCCCCACGACCTCCACTCTGCCATCTTCCTCGTCCAAATTCAACATGCAGGTTCCCCGACCGCCTTCACATAACACCACCTTCCTACGTACGTCAGAAACCTAGCCGTCATCTTTATGAATTGAAGTAGAAGATCCGATCTAAAACCCGATCTAATCTACCACAGAGTCCCATCAGAATAAGCCCAAAACTACCGGATCTACCTCCAGTCCGAACAGATGCAACCCGCCCCGACAGCTCTCAAATCCGTGTTCACCAGTGCTGGTGTCCTAAACCAGCCACCTCAAATTGGCCCTGAGTTTATGCCGCCGCACGACTGACATCCCAATCCGGCCAAACCAAATTCAGACTCAAATCTCTCTTCTCCACGCTCGTCGCCGGTTTATGCAAGACTCGCCCTCCACTAGCCTTTGACATGCGATCCTATAGCCTGATTTTAGTGGAAGAAGAAATGAAAAAGAAAGAAAACTTCAGAAGGGCAGATAATTGAATGACGGAAATTGGGTAGAAAGGAAGATATTTACTTCTCCAGGATTTTTAATTTCACTTTGACGAGTAATCAAGAATTCTTACCAGGGCTTTTCTACCGTCAGGCCAGGAAAACTTGGCCTGACGTTAGGCCGGTGTTAAAATTACATATTTTTTTATATTTATCGATTCCAATTTGTATATTCTTCTTATTAGAGTTGAGCTGTGCGGATTGGAATCAACAAATATGAAAAAAAATGCAATTTTAGTACCAGCTTAATACAAAACCAAGTTTTCCTGACCTGGCGATAAGAAAATACATCTTAATTACACTACATACTTTTTCATATTTGTCGATTCAAGTTGTATATTCTTCTTGTTAGGATTGAACTCTACGGATTGGAATCGATAAATATAAAAAAATATGTAATTTTAACACCGACCTAACGTCAGGTCAAGTTTTCCTGGCCTGACGGTAGAAAAGCCCTTCTTACCAAGGATTCAAGCGAATAATCGAAATGAGGAACATAATTCCATAAGAAAAATTGAAGGAAAATATGTTACTCATAATGATGTACATGCTATGGGGAGAACATATTTAGTATCACATTCAATGATCAAAACAAATATAGACCGAGTACCATGTAAGATTTTATTAAAATTCCCATTTTTCAATTTCCTCTCTTTTGGGTTTTTTTTGGGGAATTCGGTATCTGGGTGATTTATCTCCCATGTTACTTTGCGGTGGATGAGACTATGAGAATCGGTATCACTCTCATATGTTGAAATAAACTGTGTGACAGTCCTCGGTGTTGTTGCCCAAAATATCTATCCGAAGATTAAATACTGCTGGAGACGGACAACAAACAACAATTGCGGGAGCACTTCCGAGAGAAGATAAATAAAACAAGATTTGCCGGGTTTGTTAGACCCGGGCTTGAATGCTCTCGCGAGATGATATTAATACGAATATTCGTGGATACAAGTATTAATGAGAGAAATCTAAATACAATGAGTGTAAAAAGACTGTTAATCCGGCTCTTGAGCGAAGCTTGGTGTTCTTCGTCCCTACCGATCGTCTTCTTGATGAGAGAGGCCGGGAGAAGTAAGAACGGAATGATAGCTGTTGCCAAGAGTTAGAGATAGCCAAGTGCTGGATGTTGATTCTGTATGATGAAATCGCGATATTGCAGAGGAGTGTTTAGAGAGTCAGAATCTCGGTCCTTTGGACAAGTGTAGGGAGCCGTGTATTTATAGTGGCAACCCAGTCTTGTCCTTTTGCGGGCGATCGCCTTCCGGCCATTATAATAATGGGGCGATCGTCTGCCGGCCAATATTATAATGGGGCGACTGTCCCCGATTCACATGGGCTGTCGGCCTAAAGTCCAAGGTAGGTGCTGGCGCCAGCTGGGCAGTCCAATGAGGAGCCAGCACGCGTCCAGAGTCAATGTCACATGTGGTCCTACTTGTTGACACAAAATGTATTTTGATGATGGTTACATACAAAACATTTAATTGAATCTATTTCGGCTCGATAATATTTTGAAGACAACATGGCTAACGCACGCTACGTATCATGCCGTAGCGCACGCTATCGAGACTCTCATACACAGACCAGTCAAGTCAGCTGCAGCCTACTCAAGTCGCCTGATCGATAGCGCACGCAAGCTATTGAATGATAGCGCACGCTAATAAACTATAGTTAGCGCACGCTATACAACATACATAACGCACGCTATCGCAAGTCTCCAGAAGTCAGTGAAAGGAATTCAGAATTGGACGTTGCGCACGCTACAGACATATTCTTACGTACGCTAAAGTGAAGACTTAGCGCACGTTAATGTTTATATCTAGCGCACGCTACCGAAATAATGGTCAGTAGTCCAGTCGCCACTGGACTCACTTCGTCTAGGCTTTTACGTACGCTACACAAGGCAACATACGTTATTGAAATAATTCAGTAGCGCACGCTAAAGGAAAGGTGTTAGCGCACGCTAATGGAATCTGCAGCTTACCGTCTGAAATTCAACCGTTGGAAGCAAGAGTCAATGCAGATCCGGAAAATCTGGAAATATTGGATTTAATTAATGCTAGCGCACGCTATGCATACTTGCTAGCGCACGCTAATCATGAATTTAGCCGTTGGAAAAAGAGTCGTTGGAGAGGAAATCGGATTTTGTCAAAGTCAAGATCGAAGACTAGTTGACCAAGACGATAGCGCACGCTACCATATCATTACTAGCGCACGCTAGACACAGAATTTTACCGTTGCAACAGTCTTTGTGACCGTTCGGAGAACTCAAGTCAAAATCCGCTAACGCACGCTACACGGATCTATTAGCGCACGCTAATAGTATATTTTTTTCAGATTTTGAAGGCTGTCTCACTCCTATAAATACCCGAAGGACTTGGGTATCAAACACACAACTTCAAGCATTCAAGCATACAAGCAATCAAAGCATTCTTGAGCTCAGACTTACATATTTTATTGCATTACAAGTTGTGAGAAAAGAAAGATACAAGAGCGATTTCAATTGTAATATCCATTATTCTTTGTATTCTTTCATTTGGTTGTAAGTGTTGCATCACTTACACTTGAGCGAAAAAGAAACGAATCAAGAGTCACTAATCCGGTGTTATTAGGATCTTTGATCCGGCATTGTTAGGATTATACTCCCATATTCGTATAGTGAGGATTATCTAGTTCCTATAGAACACTAGATAAACAATTATTCATATTGAGGGAAAGGTTGAGCTTGGACCGATAGAAGACAAGCGGATTGTAACGGTTGTGAACTCGGACCGATAGAAGACGAGTTAAGGTTGTGGTTTTTCTTAAGCCAATAGAAAAAGAAAGTCGGAGAGAGGACGTAGGCAAGTTGCCGAACCTCTATAAATTCTTGAGTCTTTATTTTCCGCATTATTTTCTTTTTACTCGCAAGAAATTTCGGTATTCCGCATCACCACTATTCAACCCCCTTCTAGTGGTGAATTTATCTCTTCAGTTGGTATCGGAGCGGGTCTCTTTTTAAAGGTTTAACCACCTAGGAGAAAAAGATCCGCAAATGGCACTTCTAGGCCAAATTGAAGGAAATGCTCTCAACCGTCCTCCTTTCTTCGACGGTTCCAATTTCATGACGTGGAAAAAGAAGATGGCGATCTTCGCTCAGTGCCTACGATATTGAAATGGAAAGTTATTGCTCTCGGTCCTAAACTTGCTAAGAAAGAAGATGGATCGTTGAAAAGATCGAAGAATTCAATGATGAGGATTGGAGAAACACGCATGTCAACTCCCGAGCTACTCAACTTCTCTATTGCGCTCTCAATCCCGAAGAACTTAATAGGATATCATCCTATGAAAGTGCAAAAGAAATTTGGGAAATTCTCGAAGTCACTCACGAGGGAACCACTCAAGTCAAGGAGACCAAAATTAATATATTACTCCATGACTACGAATTATTTTCCATGAAAGACGAGGAAACGATCACAAATATGTTGGATCGATTTTCGGCTATAACAAACGGTCTTGCATCTTTTGGAAAACCTATATCGAGCAGTGACAAAGCTAAGAAAATTCTGCGATCGTTGCCACGAGAATGGGATGCCACGGTCACCGCGATCATGGAATCCAAGGATCTCAACAAGCTCGAATTCAGTGCCCTCATCGGGTCACCCATCAACTATGAGATCGTTCTCAAGTCTAGAGGCACAAAACCAAAGCCTCGGGAAAGAGTAGTCGCATTCAATGTTGATAGCGACGTTGAGGAAGATGTTGCCGAAGATGAAGACGACGAGGAACTCGCTCTTTATGCCAAAAACTTTAGAAGGTACAAAAACCTAATTCAAAAGAGGCGAAGTTTTCTTGGTCGGGATGGCAAACCGGAGCAAAAGAAGAGTGGCTACACTGTCAAGAAGTTCGACAATAATTGTCGGAAATGTGGTCAAGCCGGTCATTATGCCAAAGAATGCCGAGGATCCTCTTCAAAACCGCAAATGGAAAGATTCAAAAAGAAGGAGGTTCTAATCGCTTCTTGGAGTGATGACGAGGAGGAGATTGAAAGATCTCTAGACGCAAACCTTGCATTCATGGCCCTCGACTCAGAAAGCAATATCGAGGTAAGCTCTAAACTCAATGACGATGAATATGATTCTTTTGATTTTTGTGATTCACAAGAAGTTCATCAAGATGATGAGTTGTTGAGTGCGTTTGAATCGTTAAATACGGAGTATGACGAGATGGTCAAGTTAAATATATCTTTAAAGAGAAAAATAAAATCTCTAGAACTCGAAAACTCCTCGCTTCAAAACAAGGGCAAAACTATTGAGATCGACCATACATCATGTATTGAAAAAGAAAATGTTTTGAAAATCGAGTTAACAAAAACTCAAAAGGAGCTAAAATATATTTTGAACAAATTTACTCTCGGAAACGAGAAATTCGAAAGGCTCCTATCTATTCAAAAATCGCCCTTGCTCAAACACGGTCTTGGTTTCGACCCTTTTAAACGGGAACAATCCCTTATTAACCTCGACAAAATAAAGAAAACCGAAACCGAGAACTCAAAAGTTCCGCTTAAACAAGTTCACAATACTAATACTCATTCAAAGTTAAGAACTATCAAAGTTAAGCAAATATGGGTTCCGAAAGGGACGATTGTTCCGAATGCTATAAGCATAGTTAACTTTGGAGGACCCAAACGGGCTTGGGTACCGAAACAACCGAGAAATTCTACTTTTGTAGGTACCGGAACCAAGGAAAAACAAGTGGTACATTGATAGCGGATGCTCAAGGCACATGTGCGGCTCCGAGGACTTATTTGAAGACTCGAATATCAAGATCAAGGACATGTGACCTTTGGAGATAACCAAAAGGGAAAAATCAAAGGAATCGGCAAGGTCGGTAAGGAACCTTCTCCTTCTATCAACAAAGTACTATTTGTTGAAGGTTTGCATCATAATCTCCTTAGCGTTTCGCAACTTTGTGATGAAGGTTTTAAAATTCTATTTGAGCAAACGCATTGCACTGCATTTAGAAATAATAAGATTGCATTCATTGGATTGAGATGTGGAAACATCTATATTGTTGATCTTAATGATAAGAGTTCATTCAATGAAAAATGCCTTATTACCTTGGATGACAATGCATATTTATGGCATCGAAAATTGGGGCATACTTCTCTACCTATTATTTCTATTTTATCTAGACACGACCTTGTTCGTGGATTGCCCAAACTCAAATTCGATAGAAAACATTTGTGTGAATCATGCATTAAAGGGAAACATACTCGAGAATCGTTTAAACCAAAATTCGAGGTTTCCACTAGTCGAGTTCTTGAACTCGTGCATATGGATTTGATCGGACCATCTAGACATGTTAGTTTAAATGGTAAACTTTATACTTTGGTTATTGTTGATGATTTCTCTCGATTTACTTGGGTTAGATTTTTAGCTCATAAAGATGATGCATTTTCCGAGTTTTCTAAATGGTGTCGTTTGGTATCAAATGAGAAAAATCTCTCCATAATTTCTATTCGCACCGACCACGGAGGTGAATTTGATTGCACCCCGTTTGAACTTTTATGCGATAAATACGGTATTAATCACAATTTTTCGGCTCCTAGAACGCCTCAACAAAATGGCGTCGTTGAAAGGAAAAATCGATCTTTGGAAGAAATGTCGAGAACAATGCTTAATGAATACTCTCTTCCACGATACTTTTGGGCCGAAGCAATTTTTACGGCATGCTATGTGATTAACCGAGTTCACGTTCGTAGAACTCATCTTAAAACTCCTTATGAATTATGGAAGGGCAAAAAGCCTAATATTGCTTACTTTCATCCCTTTGGTTGCAATGTATTTATTTTGAACAATGGCAAGGATAACTTGGGCAAGTTTGATGCCAAATCCGACTCCGGAATTTTTCTTGGTTATTGTACGAACAGCAAAGCATATCGTGTGTATAATATTAGAACCAATAAAGTTGAAGAATCCATACACGTTAAATTCAATGATATGATCTCACCCCCGAGAAAGGTAGAATATTTTGATGATGCAGGTACCTTTCCGGATCCCTCACCCGAAGTGAAGAAAATTTCGGAAATCGAAACGAACACAATCGTTGATTTACCGAAAGATTGGAGGCACATCAAGGACCATCCGAAGGATCTCGTGATCGGAAACATTGAAGACGGTGTTCAAACCCGAAGGAGGACCACCGAATTTATGGCTCATTGTGCTTTTGTATCCGAAATAGTTCCCAAAAATATATCGGAAGCTCTCGATGATGAAAGTTGGGTAATGGCAATGCAAGAGGAGCTTGTGCAATTCAAGCACAATAATGTATGGAATTTAGTTCCCGCGCCTAAAGATAAAACAATTATCGGAACTAAATGGGTGCATAAAATCAAGAGTGACGAAGACGGCTATCCTATTCGAAATAAATCTCGTTTAGTCGCTCAAGGATATAATCAAGAAGAAGGTCTTGATTACGAAGAAAGTTTTGCTCCCGTGGCTCGACTCGAAGCCATTCGCTTGCTTTGTGCATTTGCCGCTCATAAAAAGATAAAGCTATTTCAAATGGATGTCAAAAGTGCATTCTTGAATGGTTTCATTCAAGAAGAAGTCTACGTCAAGCAACCTCCCGGTTTTGAAGACCATCATTTTCCGGATCATGTCTACAAGCTCAACAAGGCACTCTACGGGTTGAAGCAAGCACCCCGAGCATGGTATGATCGTTTAAGTCAATTTTTAATTGCAAATGACTATAAAAGAGGCAAAATCGATAATACCTTGTTTGTTAAAGTACTAAATGATGATATACTTGTTTGCCAAATTTACGTTGATGACATTGTTTTTGGAGCTACTAATGAATCCTTGTGCCAAGATTTTTCTAATCTTATGAAAGGAGAATTCGAAATGAGTATGATGGGAGAATTAACGTTCTTCCTCGGGCTTCAAATCAAACAATGCGAAGATGGAATTTTTATCCATCAAACGAAGTACTCAAACGACCTCCTCAAGAAATTCAATATGGAAAATAGCAAGGTGATATCTACGCCAATGTCGTCATCATTAAAGCTTGAGAAAGATGAAAATGGCAAATCCGTAGATCAAAAACTATATCGAGGTATGATCGGATCTTTGTTATATTTGACTGCATCTAGGCCAGATATAATATTTGCCACATGTCTATGTGCTCGATTCCAAGCTAATCCCAAGGAATCACATTTAATTGCTTGTAAACGCATTTTTCGCTATTTGAAAGGAACTATTGGACTAGGTCTATGGTATCCTTCTTGCTTGGATTTTAATTTAATTGCCTATAGTGACGCCGATTTCGGCGAATGCAAAATTGATAAAAAGAGTACTAGTGGTACATGTCACTTTATTGGATCTTGCTTAATATCTTGGGAAAGTAAAAAGCAAACCAGCGTAGCATTGTCTACAGCTGAGGCGGAATATGTCGCTGCAGGGAGCGCCTGTGCTCAAGTGCTATGGATTAAAAATCAACTACGCGACTACGGCATTCATTTTGAAAATACCCCTATCTTATGTGATAACACTATTGCTATTAATTTGAGCAAAAATCCTGTTTTGCACAGTCGAACCAAACATATAGATATCAGACATCATTTTTTACGTGATCATGTTCAAAAGAAAGACATCTGTTTAATTTTTGTCGGGACGAAGGACCAACTTGCTGACATATTTACAAAACCTCTTCCCGAAGAATCTTTTAACTCCATTCGTTTGCAACTTGGCATGGGACATATAGACAACTTTTGAAATAAAATTCTACTCAAAACATCAAAATCAGTGAATCGATCACCGCTAGCGCTAGCTTCATATTCTTAACGCGCTAAAAATTTATTTCGATAGCGTACGCTAAATCTTTCCTTCTTGCGTACGCTAATTAAAGTTTTCTTGTTATTCAAATGACGATCCAAGAAGTCCTATTTTTCGCCTAACGTACGCTAATCCTTTAAATCCTAGCGACGCTAACTTAAAACTCGTTGACTATATATATGCCGTACAACCCTAAATCACAACACATCCCTTAACGCACGCAAACGACTTCTCTCTTGCAAAACCCTGCAGGACATCCGATCCAATCTGCGATCTTCTCCCTCAAAATCTTCGATTCCCTTCGCTTTTCTCCTTCTCGGTCATGTCTAGCCGTAATCGAACCGCTATGGGAAAGCAATACAACAATTTGAAGCGCCTCTAAGCGCCCAATTTGATGCGGACCGCCTGTCTCCGCCACTGCTTCGAGAGTGTTCTTTGACATACTCCCTCAAGAACACATCACGGATTGCTACTTTTTCAATCTTCTAAGCCTCGAACGGGTAAACGTTAACATCTCCAATTTCTTCTCATCCCTCGGTATTTCTCGTTTCGTTGAGTGCAAAAACCCTGTTTTTCCTGAGCTCGTCCGGGAATTCTATGCCAACCTTCACGTGGCCGAGAGTGAAGGTTCTTCAGCCCTTGTGCTAGGTAGCCTTGTCGGAGGAACCAAGGTGAAAGTTTCTTCCGATATTTTGTATCAAATTTTTGGTTTGCCCAGAGATGGTTTTATTTGCACTGGAAAATCATTGGTCGACGATAATGAAATTGGTGAAATTGACGTGAAAGAATTTCTGAGCACGAAAGCCGTTATTGACATAACGGATGATTTTTTTGAAAACAACGACTTCGGAATCAATATTCGTTTGCTTTTGGTAGCCCTTACAAAATGCCTTATGCCAAAGGTCAATTCGCAGCACAAATTAGTCGGCGTGGACAAGCAGGTGGTGTACCGCGTTCTAAATGACGATAAGGTCGATTTCTCCGACATCATCATTAGTTGGATGAAGGTGAAAGGAGATTTGTTCCGGTCGAAAAATTACGCCACTCGTTCTCGCAAGGCTGGAATGCCTTATGGTTCTATCCTGTCGGCTATCTTTAGCTTTCATCAAGTGGACTTGTCGAAGGACAAGGCAGTCCCCGTCTCCCTCGGGCATGAGATCTCGGACGCGTCACTTAAAGCTATGCATTACGTCCGTACGATCAACAGAGGCTGGATTCTCTTTCCGTACCTTCGCGATGATGACCAAGTTGAGAAAGGGTCACGGAAGCCCACTGCAGAAGAAATGATCACTCGTCGGGGACCTCACACCCTTCGAGAAATGCAAACTGGGGAATTCATAAGGAAACCAACATCGAAAGGAAAACGCCCGATGCGAAATGTGGTGACGGAGGAAGAAGAGAGTGATCTCCTTGCTCGGATGCGGGGCAGCGAGACTTCACACGCTGAGTTACGAGAGGACTTTCGGGCTCTGCGCTCGGAAGTCAGAGAAGTTCGTTCAGAAGTCAGGGAAGTCCGTGGGCTGTTATCCGAGTTTATTCGCTTCACTCACCCCTCGTTCCCTTTCCCTTCGACCTCCTCCAATCCGTAGATTTGATGATTTTTGATGCTTGGTGTAGAATCTTCTTTTTCGAATAATATATATGTCGCTTGCCATGGAAAACTAGTTGTATTCACTGCATTTTATTATTAATGAAATTAGCATTTCTTAATTTGGCACTTATTATGTACACGTATTTGCTATCTCCAAGTATTGTTACTATCATTGTGACTATCATTGTTGATTGCACCATTGAGTAATGGCAAAATTTTGTTAATGTTTATTAATAATGCAACAATTCAGGGGGAGTTCCTTTTTGTTTCTGTCAAAAAGGGGGAGAATACTCCAAAAACGAAAACCGACTAACATATCGAACAAGTTTATCTTGATTCGAATCATTTCAAAACGTTTTTGCAGGTATTAATTAAATGTTTTGACATCATCAAAAAGGGGGAGATTGTTGACACAAAATGTATTTTGATGATGGTTACATACAAAACATTTAATTGAATCTATTTCGGCTCGATAATATTTTGAAGACAACATGGCTAACGCACGCTACGTATCATGCCGTAGCGCACGCTATCGAGACTCTCATACAGACGCATCAAGTCACCGCACTACTCAAGTCGCTTTGATCGATAGCGCACGCAAGCTATTGAATGATAGCGCACGCTAATAAACTATAGTTAGCGCACGCTATACAACATACATAACGCACGCTATCGCAAGTCTCCAGAAGTCAGTGAAAGGAATTCAGAATTGGACGTTGCGCACGCTACAGACATATTCTTACGTACGCTAAAGTGAAGACTTAGCGCACGTTAATGTTTATATCTAGCGCACGCTACCGAAATAATGGTCAGTAGTCCAGTAGCCACTGGACTCACTTCGTCTAGGCTTTTACGTACGCTACACAAGGCAACGTACGTTATTGAAATAATTCAGTAGCGCACGCTAAAGGAAAGGTGTTAGCGCACGCTAATGGAATCTGCAGCTTACCGTCTGAAATTCAACCGTTGGAAGCAAGAGTCAATGCAGATCCGGAAAATCAGGAAATATTGGATTTAATTAATGCTAGCGCACGCTATGCATACTTGCTAGCGCACGCTAATCATGAATTTAGCCGTTGGAAAAAGAGTCGTTGGAGAGGAAATCGGATTTTGTCAAAGTCAAGATCGAAGACTAGTTGACCAAGACGATAGCGCACGCTACCATATCATTACTAGCGCACGCTAGACACAGAATTTTACCGTTGCAACAGTCTTTGTGACCGTTCGGAGAACTCAAGTCAAAATCCGCTAACGCACGCTACACGGATCTATTAGCGCACGCTAATAGTATATTTTTTTTCAGATTTTGAAGGCTGTCTCACTCCTATAAATACCCGAAGGACTTGGGTATCAAACACACAACTTCAAGCATTCAAGCATTCAAGCATACAAGCAATCAAAGCATTCTTGAGCTCAGACTTACATATTTTATTGCATTACAAGTTGTGAGAAAAGAAAGATACAAGAGCGATTTCAATTGTAATATCCATTATTCTTTGTATTCTTTCATTTGGTTGTAAGTGTTGCATCACTTACACTTGAGCGAAAAAGAAACGAATCAAGAGTCACTAATCCGGTGTTATTAGGATCTTTGATCCGGCATTGTTAGGATTATACTCCCATATTCGTATAGTGAGGATTATCTAGTTCCTATAGAACACTAGATAAACAATTATTCATATTGAGGGAAAGGTTGAGCTTGGACCGATAGAAGACAAGCGGATTGTAACGGTTGTGAACTCGGACCGATAGAAGACGAGTTAAGGTTGTGGTTTTTCTTAAGCCAATAGAAAAAGAAAGTCGGAGAGAGGACGTAGGCAAGTTGCCGAACCTCTATAAATTATTGAGTCTTTATTTTCCGCATTATTTTCTTTTTACTCGCAAGAAATTTCGGTATTCCGCATCACCACTATTCAACCCCCCTTCTAGTGGTGAATTTATCTCTTCACTACTGACAACTTTCGGCGGAATCACTGTCACATGCGGCCCTACTGACAGCTTTCGGCGGCTTGTCGGCTGGTGGAAAGATTCTGCCAGGCTGTGGTCAATGATCCGAGATATGCGGATCTTGTCTCGGATCTTGCACGTGGTGCCAGTCTTGAGGCTCGGCCTTTGCCGACTGGATGGCCATCGGCGCTGATCGACATGAGGCGGTCGTCTCTAGCCGGTCATCAGAGGTCGCCATCGGCCAGTTGTCGAGGGTCGGCATTGGTCGGTCACCAAGGGTCGGTCGGCAAGTGCCGAGAGATGATCGTCTCCAGTCGGTCGCCAGGAGTCGGTCGCCGAGTACCGAGAGACGATCGTATTTGATGTCGATCGCTCGGCACCGGGACTTGTCCTGGGACCTTCGGTTGGTCGATGCAGCTTGTCCGCTGGGTGAAGGCTCGCCCGCCTGGTCGCTGATCGGCAGTTCTGCCTTGGCCGCTCGGCAGTGACTCGGTCGCCCGATCTCCGAGGCGATCGCCGGTCGGAGAGTGTTAATTCTTGACACAACAATTGCCCCCCAGCTTGCTCCTATGTTGAAGACATGGGGCGAGGTGGTTCTTGCTGGCGATCGTGTAAGGATGAGAACGGGCGATCTTGCTGAGCTGACTTAGGATTCGGACTTGGGCTATCATGGTCGATTGGCTAGCTATCTTTCGGTCCTGTAACTGCAAAAACAACATTGGCCGATCCCCCTCGGAAACTTGGTGGTTTCGCTTTGTTTGAGGAATCGTGCACAGTCGCGGAGATTGATGGACCGACTCCATGACCGTGTCTTGGTGCGCGAAGACATTGAGTGTCTCGTGACTCACTTTATTATGAGGGTCCTCTGTTAGGCTGCGCCTCGCCTCGTATTTAAACGAAGGGCGTGCGGTCTCGGTCTAGAGGAGTCCTTGCGCGGGGCAGCGTCGGATGAATCAACTCCACCTCCGCGGCTTGTTTGGCTCTGCTTCCACCTCGGCCTGCCATGGAGATGGCCGACCTCGACGGTGTACATTGAGACGGGGGTGGTGGCATGTGTCCACTGATTAATGTTGGAGAGCCCTCAGACTACGCCGGCCTCGTATTTAAACGAAGGGCGGGCGATCTCGGCCGAAAGGGACCTTGCATGGCCGAAGCAGCCGGTTCCATCGACTGCCAGGACCATGGCTTTATGATGTGCCGTGGAGGCGACCGCGAGCCTTAGTCCCTCATGTTAAATGCTGGACTGCAGATGGCGATCGTGTCCTCCGGGTTGCTGATGATGTAGCGTGATGATCGGCGATCGGGCCGGAGGACTGGCGATCGTCGCTCGGCTGCCGATCGCTTTATTCGTAGGTCGATATTGGCGATCGGGCGGGAGATCGTCGTCCGGGCGCCGATCGCGCTGCTCACAGGCTAAGAAGGAACCTTTGCCTGGCCAAAAAATCTGCGGCTCTAGCCCGTAAGGCTGCGTAGGTTGTAGGTTGGTTCTTCGTGAGATGCCTGAACATAGGCGAAAAACCCTGAAATCCTCCTAGGACCGCGTAGAGGGCGGTCTCATCGCTTACGGGCTCGCCGTTGAGGATGATCCCGTCTACCCGGTCGATGTAGTCCGAGTCAGACTCTTCTTCTCCCTGCTTGATTTACATCATGCGAAGGCGACCTTTTGGCCGGACGACCCTGGTGGCGAAATACTCCGTGAAGACGTGCGCCAGCTCGTTAAAGGAGCCAATGGACCGAGGTGGCAATGAGGTGTACCACCGGTGGGCGAGGTCGTCCAGCGTCATAGGGAACATTCGGCACCGGGTCGCGTCTGATGCCCCACACCCGGTCATGTAGATGTTGAACTTCCTCAGGTGCACCTGGGGGTCCGATCGCCCCTCGTACACGGGTGTTTGCGGGGGAGCGATCTTGTGCTGTATGGGGGCGAGCTCGATGTCGATCGCGAGCGGCTCGCTTGGCTCGGCGATCGTCTTCATGGCGCCTGTCCTGGATTCCAGGAGCGCTTTCACGTCGTCGAGCTGACGTTGCAATGCGGCAATCGCCGTGGCTCGGTTGCTTGCGGATCGGCTTTGGGAGCGGGAGTCGAGGCGATCGTGTACCGATCTCCGGACTCCGCTGCTGCCGACCTCGGCAATTTGGCGAGGAGCCGATGGTCGGCCGCCTTCCGGGAGCCGGGTAGGCCGAGCTCCCGGTGACGGACTCAAACTCCGTCGTCTCGTAGCCGGGACCGGACCGCCCTGGGGCGAGTTGGGTCACCGCCTGTGCGATCAAAGACAGAGGTGCCCCGGCTGGCGAGCGCCTCTTCTTTCGGACGAGAGCCTCCTGGCGATTGCTCGGCCAGTAACGCCTTGAGCTTCCGCTTGGACTTACGGCGGGAGGCCGAGGGGGTGATAGCAGGAGGCGCGTCGAGAGCACTCCATCGCTCCTGCAGGACGGCCATGACCTCGTCGATCTGTTCCTTGTTTCGGAGCTGATCGAGCGAGAGGCTCGGGCCGCCGCCCAGGGATGGGATCGAGCGTCTCTGACCGTGGCGGCTGCCTTCCACCATCGGCTGCGGCTCGGACTGGGACGGAACGGGGGGTCTGGCCGGATGGTCAGCGGCTTTCTTCGACGCGGAGGCGGAAGACATGATTTCTGAAAGATTTCTTTGAAGTGCAGTGAGTGTCACTTCAAGTATCTGCCCCGAGAACAGTGAGTGTTCTTCGGGACGGTAGGTATAAAAATTTGAGGGTTGGATCCCCTTCTTCTAGCGCCAATTGTTGTTGCCCAAAATATGTATCCGAAGATTAAATACTACTGGAGACGGACAACAAACAACAATTGCGGGAGCACTTCCGAGAGAAGATAAATAAAACAAGATTTGCCGGGTTTGTTAGGCCCGGGCTTGAATGCTCTCGCGAGATGATATTAATACGAATATTCGTGGATACAAGTATTAATGAGAGAAATCTAAATACAATGAGTGTAAAAAGACTCTGTTAATCTGGCTCTTGAGCGAAGCTTGGTGTTCTTCGTCCCTACCGATCGTCTTCTTGATGAGAGAGGCCGGGAGAAGTAAGAACCGAATGATAGCTGTTGCCAAGAGTTGGAGATAGCCAAGTGCTGGATGTTGATTCTGTATGATGAAATCGCGATATTGCAGAGGAGTGTTTAGAGAGTCAGAATCTCGGTCCTTTGGACAAGTGTAGGGAGCCGTGTATTTATAGTGGCAACCCAGTCTTGTCCTTTTGCGGGCGATCGCCTTCCGACCATTATAATAATGGGGCGATCGTCTGCTGGCCAATATTATAATGGGGCGACTGTCCCCGATTCACATGGGCTGTCGGCCTAAAGTCCAAGGTAGGTGCTGGCGCCAGTTGGGCAGTCCAATGAGGAACCAGCACGCGTCCAGAGTCAATGTCACATGTGGTCCTACTGACAACTTTCGGCGGATTCACTGTCACATGCGGCCCTACTGACAGCTTTCGGCGGCTTGTCGGCTGGTGGAAAGATTCTGCCAGGCTGTGGTCAATGATCCGAGATATGCGGATCTTGTCTCGGATCTTGCACGTGGTGCCAGTCTTGAGGCTCGGCCTTTGCCGATTGGATGGCCATCGACGCTGATCGACATGAGGCGGTCGTCTCTAGCCGGTCATCAGAGGTCGCCATCGGCCAGTTGTCGAGGTTCGGCATTGGTCGGTCACCAAGGGTCGGTCGGCAAGTGCCGAGAGATGATCGTCTCCAGTCGGTCGCCAGGAGTCGGTCGCCGAGTACCGAGAGACGATCGTATTTGATGTCGATCGCTCGGCACCGGGACATGTCCTGGGACCTTCGGTTGGTCGATGCAGCTTGTCCGCTGGGTGAAGGCTCGGCCGCCTGGTCGCTGATCGGCAGTTCTGACTTGGCCGCTCGGCAGTGACTCGGTCGCTCGATCTCCGAGGCGATCGCCGGTCGGAGAGTGTTAATTCTTGACACAACACTCGGAAAGTCACTAATAATCATTCAAAGTCGGTAGTTGTGGTTGTTGCTTATACCATGTTTTAGGTGCGATTTGACGTTGCCGTTTTGTCGATTTTAAGACAACAATTAAAAAAATGAACATTTTCTGGAACAGTAAAATTATGACTTGTTCATGATTAGTCAAGAATTTGTGATGTACAAATGGAAAAACATTGATTATGACAGATATGTCGTGGTTAAAATCAATTTGTCACGGATTTGTCACATTGAATTGAGGGACCACCACATTGGTCTTGACCCAATCCCATACTTGGAAAACTCCATATTTCATCTCATTAAAATAAAATATTGCATGTGGGTGTAGTCATGCACCGTCTCCTTGCAATGTTGTAGTACCCGAGATTTTTGTTTCTGGTTACTTTGAATTAATTGTCGGGGGTGCCGGTTATTTTGTTTCATTGATGATTAATTGGGATTTTCCCCATGTTGCGTATGGTATGATGTACCACGTTGTGACGTTCATCGGGTACGACTTGTTGTTGTATAATTCGTGCAGATCGTGTGTATACATGTGCGACATGGCATATTGTATTCCGTTGTCGTTTTGTCTCTTTGAGGACGTTGTGAGCTCTTGTTGTTGTTCTCCTTCGAGTTGGTTATATTCTGGGTGCTTTCGGAGTCATGTCGGGCTCGATGTTAGCCTTTAATTCTAGCACACGAGCATGCCACATGAGCGGTGGCTCGTGCACGTTGCTCGTGCGTGTTGGTCAGAAGTTGGGCAGTGGCCTAGCGCACGACCAAACACACGAGCATTTGGTCGTGCATGATGCTCGTGCGCAACCAATGCTCGTCAGTAACTCCTAGGGACGCACGAACAGGACACACGAACAGTTCCTCATGCGTGATGACAGTAGTCGGTCAGTGGCCTAGCGCACGACCAAACGCATGAACACTTGGTCGTGCATGATGGTTGTGCGTCCCTGATGTATTTAAGGGGACAGTCACGTTTTCAGCCTCATTTTTCTTCTCTCCTTCTTCTTCTCCGAGGGTTAGGGGACATGGGGAATATGGAAGCTTAGATTTTGATCGTATATCATCACCCATCCACAGTTTTGATCTCCTAGCACCAAGTTATCATCATCTAGATACTTTTACCGATTGAATCAAGGTAAAATCTCTTAGAACCATACTTTTGGGAAATTTGGGGGTTTTCGATTTAATGTCCGATTCGTTCCGTATTGTTATTTAATCCATGATGTATGTGATTAATCTTAGTGGTATTCATGTTTTCCCTACGAGTTCATGGTAAATTTCGTGGTATTTATGAAATCGAGAGGGCTCGGTTGCGATCCGCCCTCATTGTTGTTTTTGTACGAATTTACATAAACCGTAGGTGGGTTTTCGGGCGTATTCCGTTTTTGTACTCGTGTAGAATTGGTTGTTATTGTATTCTTTGAATCGTTAGGTTCGTGGTTGACAGTTCCTAGCGATATTGGTTGATTCTCCATTCTATTCGTTTCGTCGTTAATTACTCAAGGCAAGTATTCTCTTGAAACCTTTATGCTTAACATGATATGGTGATGTATAATATGTGTGTGCTTTGCTCACTCCGGGAGGGTCCGACGGGGCCTCGGAGGAATCCGTGACTTCACTCCGGATTCACGAGCTTGTTGTCTAGCCAGTTCGAGAGGGTCCATAGAGGCCTCGGATGGGACCAGTGGCTTCACCCCGGTCCTAGGCGATGCATGTGCGTGATTTATAATTATGGCCAGTCTGGGAGGGTCCTTAGAGGCCTCATATGGGATCAGTGGCCTCACCCCGATCCTAGGCAAGATTGAACTATCATATTTGACTGTTTGTTTTCTGGAAAAAGACATGTCTGCTTTTTGAATTTTGAAATGACTTGATGCATGTACTATGAAATGTGTAAGCGAATGATTTGCCTTGGTTACTTGTACTAGCGTAATTGTTAACCCCTTTGGGGACCCGTTTTGGGGAAATTCTTGTTATGAATTTTAGGTTGCGTTCAGCCGGTCGAGCGGGCACTGGAGCACTACGAAGATGCTGGCCGGGGTTGTTGAAATGTGCCATTGAGTCCCTTTATTTCCGTTGTCCATTTTGATGTGTTTGTTTTCCAAACTTGTGAACTTATAAATAGTACTCGCGAGTACTTAGGCATTTTGATTTCGGATATGGTTTGTATACTAAATCGTATTTGTGGTTTTGGTGAAGTCTGGTTCACCGGTTGTATTGGGGGATTCATTTAATTATTGTTGTGGTGTTGTGTGTTTCTCGCTAACCGAGATAGTTAGACGTGCGGTATTATTTATTTAGCCTGGTGGGTCCCAGGTAGGGGTCCACGACGCTGTAATATACCCTGAATATCTTGGGGGTGTTACAGAAAATTGTATCGGAGCAAGGTTTATGGATACCTAGGCTTGTCGGTTAATTGGGTCTAGTTGTGTTTGTTTTGCACATTGTCATCACGCTGCCATCATCTCGGTACTTCCAATGTTCGTAAGTTTTCCTTACTTGATTCCTTGTTTTCTCGTATCGTACTTCCACTTCTTGAACTGTGATTGTATTCTTTCGTACTTATCATCGAGTTGCTTTTCAATTTATTCTGTCAGTGTTTTTTAGATTCTGGTGTTACGCATTCGTTTATCTCTCTGGAGTGTGTGCGCTGTTCGGGTCTTGACTGTTTGTCGTCTTGTGAGCCTTTCATCGTTAAACTTTCTAGCGGTGATAGGGTCGTTGGTGATTGGAAGATCCGAGATTGTTCCGTGGTATATTGTGAGAGGGCTTAACTCTCTAATCTTATTGTTTTTGATGTTGAGGGTGACGATTTGATTCTCAGGGATGATTGGCACGAGCGGCATGGTGCGATCATGAACTACCGCTCGAGGATCATCACCATGTTAGCCGAGGACGGCACCGAGAACTCTTTCATGGGGCGAAAGAGGGGAAACCAGAAGTTCGTAATTGACGCCTTGAAGGCCATGAGACTCCTGCGGAAGGGGTGTACTAGTTATTGGTGTTACGCCTTGAAGGCAGAGGATGGTCGAGTTGAGCTTTCATCGATTACAGTCGTTAGTGAGTTCCCATATGCCTTTCCTAACAAGCTGTCGGGGTTACCACCGGACTGTGAGGTTGATTTTATTATGCGTATGTTGTGTGATGAAATTTGTGTTCGATACCTGTGATGTACCACATGTGTGTTGAGTTAAGTGTATTGACGGTAGAGTTTATTGAGAAAGTCATATAGATGGTTTTGACATGTGTTCGAGTCGGTGTTCACTAATTATGCTGTTAAACTTGGAGAGATGGTTTGATGTATGTTTGAAATTAGTGTTTCCGAGTTGCGCTTGTTGAATTGGTGATTTTTGAATGCCGTATGTGCATGTGTTTGATAATTGATGGTATTTGGCTAATTGTTGTTATTTACAACTAATGTGCTCCTATTAATAATTATATCTACGGCGTGCATGCTTGAAAATTCTTAGACCTGAGTGTACTGTGGAAGACCAGTTTTTGAAAATATTTTGACGGCGCGGTCAATGGCGGCGTATTGTGGGTTTTGGAAAGTGGTATGAGTTTTGGCGAGCCAGCCATATATTTTCAAATAAAACCTTGTGACGGTATTTGAAAGATGTGTTTAAAAGTATTTTGGGGCATTTTATAAAATGCTACCGCCGTTAATCCCGTGTCGTGTTTGAAAGGATTTTGAAAATGATTTTAACTTATCGGTTTTATTTTCAAATAACTCGAGTATACTATTTTAAAAAAATCTTTCACACCATAAAATTTTTGTATTTTAAAACAAAAAATGTGATTTCTATTTTCGGAAAATAAATAGTGAAAGATGAAGAATCTTACTCGATTTAAAACTCTAAATTCAACTTGGAATATTTTATGAGACAAATCAATTAGCGCACGCTAATTTCGTTATTAGCGCACAGTAATGAACCTAGACAGAATATTTGATTGTTTCGGCTTATTAATGCACGCTAATCGTAGGCTTAGCGCGCGTTAAGCAGCAGTATGTGCGTGATGTGAATTTATCGCTTAAGGCGATCGGTCAGAGTTGAATCGTGAGGTGTCAAGCCGTTGTGACATATTTGTCATATTACCGCTCTTGTTGAAGAATTTTGGGTGGGTACCCAATTGTTGTGTTATATGCACTGGATTTGCTTTGTGACTTGTAAATGTTATTCCATTGTAATTAAGTAGCCGTAGGAATGGTTAGTACGAGTATGAATAGGTTGTCCACCCGGGGATGGTTCGGTGAAACCTATGGGGTCGATGCTAAGAAATCATGGCAACAGGATACCTTATGTGTTGTAAATTGTGATGATGCGGAATGATAACAAGTGGTTACCTTGTGTGTTGATTATTGTGATGAGGATACGTGATGACGTGGATATCTTGATGATGTTGTTTCTGAAGGAATTGACATTTCGGAATGTTGTTTTCCAAATGATTTCAAAACAAAACGATTATGAAAATGAGTTCGGTTCGATTCTTGTGAACCTTCTTCGAAATTAACGTCTTTTAGTCTCTACAAGTCCTTTTAATGTCTTGAGTTGAAGTGTGGACTTCGGAGTTGTTGTCCGATCATTGTTGTTCGATCGTTGTTGTTCGATCATTGTTGTTCGATCGTTGTTGTTCGATCGTTGTTGTTCGATCATTGGTGTTTGAGATTGCCGGTTTGTTGGAACGAGGCATCCGATTTGGTCGTGACCGAACCGGATATCGCTTTGGAAACGAGGAAGAACGAGGGTTTGATTCGGGAGAGGATGTTGACAATTCAAAGTCGGCAGAAACCCTATGCTAATGTTCATCGTCGACCTTTGGAATTCGAGGTGGGAGACCACGTTTTGCTAAAGGCGTCACCGATGAGAGGAGTTTTCCGCTTCGGAAAGAAGGGAAAGTTGAGTCTGAGATTTATTGACCCCTTTGAGATTCTTAAGAGGGTCGTCAAGTTGGCTTATCGTCTGGCATTTCCTCCGGCATTGAGTCACGTAGGGTTTTTCATGATTCCCAGCTGAGGAAATATGTTCCGGATCCTAGTCATGTCGTCGACTATGGTGAGATCGATATCGATGAGGATACTACCTTCGAGGAGCATCCCTTGAGGATCTTGGAGCATCGTGAGAAGCGACTGAGCTATAAGACCATTCCATTGGTGAAGGTGCAGTGGTCGAGGCATGATGTCGAGGAGGCAACTTGGGAAACCGAGGATAGCATGCGTGCTAGGTACCCCGAGTTGTTTGTTTCTTTAGTTTCGGGACGAAACTTGTTTCTAGAGGGGGAGGATGTAATATCCACATTTTACTTTTTTTCGGTATTTTTCATTTTGGTGTATTTTTTTTCGTTTTTAGTGACTAGCTTGCAACCGTATCGATATATCGAGAACATTTAATACTGAAATTTTGTCATCCGAGCTTGTTTAAGACTTGTTTTACTCAATTCCGTATTTAATGTCACTTTCCGTCGCTATTTGGTTCGATTCTCGTAATCATTGTTCGGAACCATATTTCGGGGTTGTCGTAAATCCATCTTATGTCATTATGGATGTTGTGAGCCTTTGCTTAGTGTTTCGATCGCGTATCGTGTATTTTGGATATTTTGGGCCATTTTGTGTTTTTCCTAACTTCTTGGGCATTTGTTTTCAAACCCATCTCCTCAACTTTGATTCATCGTGTTCGTATGTGTATTTGTTGCTTAGATTCGTGTATCGAATCCGAGTCGTATTGCCGAATATGATGAGATTGTTTTAACCGAGATGTTACTTGTGAAGAGAAGGTGCGCTCGAGTTACCCCAAATTTTTATTCCTTAAGTTTCGGGACGAAACTTCTTTTAAGGAGGGTAGAATGTAATACCCGAGATTTCCATTTCTGGTTACTTTGAATTAATTGTCGGTGGTGCTGTTTATTCTGTTTCGTTGATGATTAATTGCTATTTTCCCTATGTTGCGTACGGTATGATGTACCACATTGTGGCGTTCGTCGGGTACGACTTGTTGTGTAAGTTGTGCAGATTGTGTGTATGCATGTGTGACATGGCATATTGTATTCCATTGTCGTTTTGTCTATTTGATGACGTTGTGAGCTCTTGTTGTCGTTCCCTTTTGAGTTAGTTATGTTCTGGTGCTTTCGGAGTCATGTCGGGCTCGATGTCAGCCTTTGATTCTAGCACACGAGCAGGCCACACGAGCGGCGGCTCGTGCACGTTGCTCATGCGTGTTGGTCAGATGCTGGGCAGTGGCCTAGCGCACGACCAAACACACAAGCATTTGGTCCTCCATGATGCTCGTGCGCAACCAATGCTCGGCAGTAACTCCCCGGGACGCACGAGTAGGACATACGAACAGTTGCTCATGTGCGTTGCTCGTGCGTGGTGACAGTAGTCGGGCAGTGGCCTAGCGCACGACCAAAAGCACGAACACTTGGCCGTGCGTGATGGTCATGCGTCCCTGATGTATTTAAGGGGACAGTCGCGTTTTCAGCCTTATTTTTCTTCTCTCCTTCTTCTTCTCCGAGGATTAGGCGACATGGGACATATGGAAGCTTATATTTTGATCTTATATCATCATCCATACACGGTTTTGAGCTCCTAGCACCAAGTTATCATCATCTAAACACTTTTACCAATTGAATCAAGGTAAAATCTCTTAGAACCCCACTTTTGGGAAATTTAGAGGTTTTTGATTTAATGTCCGATTCATTCCGTATTGTTGATTAATTCATGATGTATGTGATTAATATTAGTGGTATTCATGTTTTCCCTACGAATTCATGGTAAATTTCATGGAATTTGTAAAATCGAGAGGGTTCGGTTGCGATCCGCCCTCATTGTTGTTTTTGTACGAATTTACATGAACCGTAGATAGGTTTTCTGGCATATTCTGTTTTCGTACTCTTATAGAATTGGTTGTGATTATATTCTTCGAATCGTTAGGTTCGTGGTTGTCGGTTCCTAGCGATCGTGGTTGATTCTCTATTCCGTTCGTTTCGTCGTTAATTACTCAAGGCAAGTATTCTCGTGTACCTTTATGCTTAACTGAAATGGTGATTTATAATATGTGTGTGCTTTGCTCACTCCGGAAGGGTCCGACGGGGCCTCAGGGGAATCCGTGACTTCACTCCACATTCACGAGCTTGTTGGCTAGCCAGTCCGGGAGGGTACATAGAGGCCTTAGATGGGACCAGTGGCTTCACCCCGGTCCTAGGTGATGCATGTACGTGATTTATAATTATGGCTAGTCCGGGAGGGTCCTTCGAGGCCTCGGATGGGATCAGTGGCTTCACCCCGATCCTAGGCAAGATTGAACTGTGATGTTTGACTGTTTGTTTTCCGGAAAAATACATATCTGGTTTTTGGATTTTGAAATGACTTGATGCATGTACTATGAAATGTGTAAGCGAATGATTTTCCTTGATTACTTGTACTAGCGTAATTGCTAACCCCTTTGGGGATCCATTTTGGGGAAATTCTTGTTATAAATTTCAGGTTGCGTTCAGCCGGTCGAGCGGGCACTGGAGCAGTGCGAAGATGCTGGTCGGGGTTGTTTACGTGTGTAATTTATTCCCTTTATTTCCGTTGTCCATTTTGATGTGTTTGCTTTCCAAACTTGTGAACTTATAGATAGTACTCGCGAATACTTAGGCATTTTTATTTGGGATATGGTTTGTATACGAAATCGTATTTGTGATTTTGGTGAAGTCTGGTTTACCGGTTGTACCGGGGGATTCATTTAATTATTGTTGTTGTGTTGTGTGTTTCTCGCTAACCGAGATGGTTAGACGAGCGGTATTATTTATTTAGCTGGGTCGGTCCCACATAAAAGTCCATAGCACTGTAATATAACCTGAATATCTTGGGGGTGTTACAAATATTCTATATGAAAGAATATAAGAGTAATTTTCATAAATTTTAACATGTAAAGCAATGGCATATTGCGGAAAATACACGAATTCGTTGACCTCGATTATAGTTTGTATGGCTATAGGTCTGAATATTTTTCCAAGTATTTGTAATGGCATGTGCCTTACATATTTGACTATGTTTACTCGGTCTTATTGGACGGTCAATACGAGTTGGTTATGGTATATGCATTATGTTTCATGGTTCAAAATGCTTAATTATGATGCACTGCGTTGCATGCACATAACTTGGTTATTATGACGTATACTTGCAAACTGATAATTGAATTATTTGGTTGGTTTGATGCCTTTTGGTGGATTTTACCTACACTTCTCATCATGACTAGGTGCATCCTCCTTGGTATTTGTTTATACCTTGAAAGTTCAAATGGAATCAGTGGTTTTAAACAGCCTTAGCTGTACCGACATTCCTACTTTCTCTGCAAGTCTACCAAGTTGGAGTTATCAAAAGGACCATTAGTTGATATAATAAATCAAACACCGTGATGCATTTAAACACACCTATGGCTGTCGTTTCTATGTTTTTGCATCAACACTTATGTCCTTGGATATAGGTTTCAACCTTATTTTCTCGCAAAACTTGGGAAATACTAAAGCAGCCACATAAAATATGCAATGTGATCGGAGTTTAATGATTCGTTTAGTGCACAACCTATGGATAGAAAGATACATAAGTCTAGTTTCCATAAGATCTGACCGTTCGTCCATATCCTTCCTAACGAGGGAGTTAGCGCTATTTTAGTGAACAAAGGTCAAGCTGCGCGGAATTTTATTTCAGCTATTGTGCTAACTTCTGTCCCAACCAACTTGGTTCCCATTTTTAATTTCCAGGCGGTCTTATGATACACGTTTTTTAACCTTTTTAGCTGAATTTGCTATAGATGATGCAATTTTTGGTATTCATTATACCCATTTAAATGTTGAAAAACACTTTCCTTGGGGAAGCCCAAAATAAGCACCCTTATAAGAAGGTGTAGCGTGTGCATAGTAGTTTTACATCATGCTTGTGTCATAATTTTGCTCTTAGGCATATAATCTTGCCATGTTATTCTTTTAATATGATAGATCATTTTGATCGTATCAGGTATAAAATCTCTATATTGTTAGAGTATTCGCTATGCTCATATTTGTAAGGTTTTGCAAGTGAAATTGAGTGCTTATTAAGCTATTTCTAAGGAACACAATATTTTTGAATTTCATGTATGTACGGGTGAAAATCCGTCAATCCAGTCCAAGCCCAACAAAGTCTTTCCAAGCAGCCCAACAAACCCAACAGACCAGACTATCTATCCAGGATAAGTTCGTTAGACCCTCGGCTAATTAAGATTCGCCTACCAAGCCAGATCCAGGGGTTCACCACATCAGCCACATTTATCTGAATGGTCAGGTAAGGTGACTATAGAGAACGTGTCAAAAGACACGAGCTCCATGAGAGTAGGAGAAAACGGGTCAATATAACAGACGGATATGGTTGAGGAGAGAAACCTTAGAGACCCCAAGCCATCATATATAAATACGAGACCACTGATCCAATGGGATCATCGAATTCCAAGTCATTCTCTACTCAACTTACACTCTTTAATAACTCTGTCTCATTCTCCTGTGCTCTCAACCTCCGGCTCACCTCCGCCACTAACCCGACATACCTGACTATCCAATATCACCATTACGACTGTTCAACACATCTCCTTCACCCTTTGACGCTCTCGACTGCCGCATCATCACGATCGCTCGTCGAACGTACCTTACCATTCGATATCATCGACATCATCAATTGCTCCATTATTTATTATATTTAATTCATTTATTTCAGTTTATTGAATATAAATTGTTTACTGACTCGAGCATCGGAGGCTATTCGGCTTACATCCCACCGGTGATCCATGAGGCTCTTATGTGTTTTGTGTTGACAGGTTGATAGTACCCGATTCAACCGACTTGATTGACATGCCTGACATCATCAACATCAATTGTAGAATTTACCGTCTACAATTTGGCGCCCAATGTGGAGCCCTAGCAATCGAGTTAATCAACAGTTGTACCATAGAGTCTTTTAATACTGGCCATGTCTGATGAATCCTCTTCCATGATTTTGTCCGACCCGATGGCCCAGTTGGATCTGAGTGCCCAGATCTCCGATCTTACCGAACAGATGAACCAGGAGCGAGAGAGTAGGCAAAAGCTGGAGAAGGAAAATGCTGATCTACTTATCTGTCTCAAGGTAGCCGCATTCAAGAACCAGACTAACCCGACTGACCCAACTTCTCACTTCAGAGTTCTGATCAACCCGATGATATGTCTTGATGATGACATTATAACTCCTCCTGGCAGTGGATTTGACCAACAAATGCCGAACCCGACCTCATCAGTAAATAATTCTAACATTTCCAATGCACAATCTAACACAGGTCATGTGACCTTACTGCAACCAGTGCCTACAATGCCACAACTAGGTCTGGCCAGGCAGGGATAAATTCAAGTGGGGCACCAGGATTGAACCCGAAGCTTCCTGTGCCCGAAGCGAGGATCTTGAAACCACCTACGAGCCAACTCAACCTCCCATATCAACTTCTAACACAATCAAAGAAGCAAATTTGGCACGTAAGTTGGCTGAGATTGAGGGCCTCATCTAGAGAATTCCGGGTGTGCCATCACCAATATACAAGAGCTCAGAGAACTTTTATGCCAACTCACCTTTTGTTGATGAGATAGCATTAGTGGAGCTGCCCAATAAGTTCAACTTCCCGACCATGCAGATGTTTGACGAAACAACCGACCCAAGCGACCATATTGCCCAATACAAACAAAGGATATTCAGTGCTGCCATTATATGTGAATTGTGGCAGGTTTGCATGTGCAAGAAGTTCGGTTCTAGTTTGACAGGACCGGCCCTCCAGTGGTACCCAAATTTACCTAATTATTTCATTTTAATTTCTCCCAACTAACCGATATTTTTGTCCAAAAATAAGCGAGCAGCAGGAAACTGGAGAAGATTTCAAAAGACTTGTACGTCATAGTCTATCGAGATGGAGAGTCCCTCCGGGACTATATCGAGTGCTTCAACATGGAGAAAGTGTCCAAAACTAATTGCAATACCCAGACAGTCGTGACTGCCTTCAGGAAATGACTATTCTCTAATGTAGACCTCTACAAGGACCTTACCAAGTATCCTTGTCGAACTATGGAGGACGTCCTCACTAAGGCATTGGGGGCAGATTAAATGGAAGGAAGACCATTACAATCATCATCGACCATATCCCTAAAGGAGCTTGAGAAGAGACACTCGAGTGTAACAAAGGACAAATAACGGAAGGGTTGAACCTTACCCACCTCCTCGGAGACAAGAATATCAAAGAAGGGAATACGGACAAATGGCAGAAACAAGACCGCATGAAAAAGCTAAGGTTCCAGAATATAACCTGTCCATATCACCATCCGAAGTTGTGGTAGCTCTCAAAGGACTCGGCGGTAAATTCAAATGGCCAGAAAAAATGAGATCGCCAGCCAACCAAAGAGACAGCTCGAAGTGGTGCGAGTTTCATCCCGACCATGGACACCAAACATATGACTGCATTGCTCTGAAGTTGGAAGTATCACCTATTGAATCAGGCTATCTGACAGACCTCTTGACTAATAAAGGCAAGCAAACTTACCAGCAGATCCAGGACAAACACAATGCTCACATAGAGATCAGTCCACCTAGACCACCAACCCATGAGCGAACAATAAATGTAATCACAGGTGGCTCCGAAGTTAGTGGAGTCACCCACTCAGCGGCCAAGAGACATACCAGAGAGTCCGGACGAGCCAGAACAGAATCAAGCAAGACTAGAAGAAGCACAACCATCCAACCAGCTCAAACCATCAGCTTCACCACAACCGAATCGACGAGACTTCTAAACCCTCATCATGATGATTTAGTTATTTTCTTATTTATTGCAAATTGTCTAACCAAACGTGTGTTGGTTGACAATGGTAGTTCTTCCAATATATTTGTAACACCCCCAAAACCGATCAAGAATATTACAGTGTTGTGGGCCCCACAAGGCTAAAATCATTTTCGCAACCGTTTAAAAATGCCAAAAGGGCTGTTTTGAAATACACACACACACAACGGATAAAATACAGTTCGAAAGAATGCTGAAAATCCATTTTGAAATATACACACGCAGTGGACAAAACATAATTAAATACAACTGCAGCGGAATTATAAAAGCCAGAATAGAATACACAAATCCCAACGAACGTGCCATAGCAGTATCACCGGAAAACTCATCCCTTCACGACCGCTACTAGCTCGAACTCCGAGTACCTAAAAGATAAAGCCCACGACGGGGCCAGCCATAATACTCAATAATGATAACGATCACATCACAAAAACAATACATATCAATGTAATTACAAGGTAAGAATAAGTCCAATGTAGTCTTACCGACATAACCTTACCAACCTATCACATTCCATATCAATTCATTCCTTACCATAATCCACATCTCATGTTCTTAAGTGACGAACGAATTCAAAGTAACCATCAGTACTGCATCCGAAACGATACCAAGATTCTCAAACATACACATACCTCCAATATGGAACAATCTGGCCAAGTCTGATTCTGTCCGCTGGATCGCACAATCGGATCCCAATTCTGATAAAACCGATATCACACGGTACATCTGTAAACCAACCGTCCCGAGACAATGGAAAGTCCCGGATATCAATGCAAAACATGAATGCTCACACAATCAATAATGATAAACAACTGATGTATTAAAACGGAATACCAATGACATGATAACTCCACACAAGATCGACAAAGGATCAACCACGATTGAGAATACCATGATGTGGTAACTCCAACAAGATCAATGAAAGATCAACCACCGGGAATGCCAACAATATGGTAACTCCAACGAGATCAATAAAGAATCGACAACCAGAAATACCAACGGTATGATAAACTCCAAAAGGGATAATAAGGGATCAACAACCGAGAATACCAACGGTAAGGCAAACTCCCAAAACAGAATCAATAAAGATCAATAACGAATGAGGCTACCAATGATAGGGGAACTCCAAACGAGATTAATAAAGGATCGATAACAAATAAGTTGACCATCGATATGGTAACTCCGAACGAGATTAGTAAAGGTTCAACGGTGACAGGTACACGAGAGAATAAAATCGTCGACCATATATGGATTATATATACGGAATTACAAGGACAACCCGAATTCCGAACAGATACGAGTATACATGGACTGTGAACAACCAATCAATAAGACTCAAAATGGACGTCACGATACGCTCGATCCGTACATGTGTCCGTGTACAAGCCAACCACGGTATTGATCACATACTCATCTGGTCTCGTACCTAATCAGCCTCACGAAGTACTTCTCGTGTGCATGGATCAATATGAGGTCGAAACCAACACATACTACACGTGCCCGCCCCGAAAATCCCACACATGAACGATCAGAACGTATCTGACTCCAGATATGCCACGATACAACATAACAACAAATCTAGAAGAAACGCATATCCATCAAGGATCAGAACACTTCCCAAAAGAGCAACAGTAACTCGATCATGAAAGACCGACACGACCACAATGTCGTATTTCCATCAGACAACAGTCCACATCATGCTCAACAATGCATATAATATTAACACATAAACCCCAAGGCATCAGCCGAGGGTCACAGAAGCATCTCACAGGAATACTCCGGAACGTAGGTGCCATTTAGGTATTATCCCCTAACATATTTCCATTCGAGTACCATACAAGTTTTATCCCCAACACATAGGCCCCACAGATTACATCTCAAAGAAAGAGCACATCACAAAACGTAACAAACAATTGTGCACATTCACCGCATGAAATATCAACACACACATGCAATAATGCAACATGATGATTATCATAATCTAACGATATTAATTTACCTCAAGCTGGAGACGCTAACCTTTCCACGACCAACCGCCCTGAACGAATACACGGTTTATCCGAAAAATCCAAAATGCAATACTGTCTGTTACTAATACCAAACCACCATCCCGAGTTCAACATCGGCAGGATAACTAGCCTTGATATCTAACTTCTCATATAATAGACCTATTATAATTCACATTCCCATTTCCACTAGACATCCTTAAAATCATATACATTATGATTTATCTCGGTCCAATCATAATATACGTACAATCATTCCGACAACTCATATTCCACGATACCATTGCTATATGAATCATAAATGAATGAAAACGAAATCATTTATGAACATTATGAACCGAGCAAGCATAACTTGCCTTGATTCCAATTCGACGAAGCCGCTATCAATCCCGTCGTCTTCATCTACAAGCTCCTCAGCGCTGATCAAGACGATTCATGAATTCTCCAACCTCAACCGCTTCGCAACGGTTAACGTCAACGATCACTAAATGCAACCTAATGCAATAATCAATTAACGATACGTTCAATAACAATCAACAACCGAAATGACCAAATAATAAAACTCGATGGTTCAACGATATCTCGATCATACAAAACCAAACCATATCAACTCTTAACAATACGAATACAAGCCGAAATTCGATATTCAGTAGTCCTAACAATGTCTTCAACATATAGTTCATATAACCGCAAGAATCGTAACAACAAAACCATAATCATCTTAATACGAATCATTCTCCAACTATAACATCAAAATCCTAATTCAAGGAGAGGATTACCCAACATACCTCTTAGAAGATGAAATACACAAGTAATCACTCGTTTTGAATAACACGATGCGAAGAAATCGACGAAAGGAAAGGGTACCGATTCAACCTCCTTCAAAAGTTCATTCCTTAATCACAATAATATCAATTCAATCACCATTCATACGAAAACGTATAGAATTTCCCAAGTTCTACTCATTGAGGTATTTCATCGAACACTTTGAAGGCATAATCCAATTTAATCGTTTAACGAAGAAATACTCGAATTTGTTCCACAAAACTTCAAGAGTATTGAATGATTACGAGTATACAATCAAGTTTTATCAATAATCTGAATCAAAACGAATCAAATCGGCCAAAACACCAAGAAACCACAAGAACATCCAAAAACCAAAAGTTTAAGTGTTCTTACCTTCGATCCGGGTGGAAGATGATGTTATCCATGAATCAAATCTTCCAAAACATGTTACTCTATGATGTATCCATCCAAATCCATCCATTATTGACGAAGAAACGCGAAGAAACAAAGAAAAAGGTGAGAAATGGCCAGACGAATCGGTCCAGGCCCTTAAATAGGCGAGACCTGCTGGACCATTACGACCGCTATCGGCCATGGATTACGGCCGTAACCAACCATGGCTACCTCACTGCACGATTTGGTCGACACCCTTACGGCCGTAACGGCACCCGCCTTACGTACGTAATAGTCCCTTACGGCCGTACCCGGCCACTGTTATCGGCCAGTCCTGCGCCCAGCGAGTCACTGCCGACCATGCTCGGCCATCCAGCGAGTCAAAGCCGACAGTGATCAGCCACTGCACGTCCTCTCGGCCACCACTCGGCCAGCCGCCCCATAACGTACGTAACACTTAATCCGTTGCATACGTAATACGTACGTTGACTTGGTACAGTATTATACTCGTATTACGTACGTAATACACCCTGTATAGCGTACGTAAATCCATCCGCTGACTCACCTGTCCACATCCACGCCGAAAGCCGCCGACCACGGGCCCCACTATCCGATCATAACTCGGCCCTGTCTGATTCCTCTTGTTACGTACGTAATGCCTTACGCATAACGTATGTAACACGTACCAACTTAGCGTACGTTATCTCAAAGTCTTAACATACGTTAATAGTTTCATACTTAGCCATTTACAGCAATTCCTGTCCAACGTCTCGACATAACAAATATGAACATACGACATACTGAACACATATACGAAATCCCAAAAATATTCTCATACGGTACGTCTGATGCACGGTATCCTCAATTATAACTGTCGACCAAGTACGACAATCATACAAATACTCATACGGTATATCCGACATCGAAAAACACACCAAGCATGTAATATCCTAGAATCAAAAATAACCTTGATAGACATAATGGCACGACTGCCACGGTTTCCAAAATTATCCACTCATATCGTGTCGGTCCCACTCTGTACAGTACAACTCAGATAAAATAATGTGAAAAAAATCCCAGTGAAATTCTAGGATATTACATATCTACCCACTTAAATAAGTTTCGTCCTCGAAACTCAACACCTGTTAAAATCAATATCTCAATCCCGAAATATCTCAAAATCATAACACCATGCTCAAATAGTCATCATCAAACCGAATAAATGAAAGAACATACTTACAGGTCCGTGAAGTCGATGATCTTCCGTGATACCAGCGTACGACTCCCATACAAAGTCTCAACACAATAACAACACACCGGCATCGCAAATATAGCAATTTGAAAATGTTTCAAAAATTTTGGAACCTCCAAAAATCAGTTTGACTCAAAAGTCATAAAAATCATTTTCAAAAGCCACGCTACTACCGTACTGGTAGATCCACATAACACATATGCCCGGGTTTTACGAAACCCAAGCTCCGATACCATCTTCTGTAACACCCCCAAAACCGACCGGGAATATTATAGCGCCGTGGGCCCCACATTGGAACCCACAAGGCTAAACTCATTTTCGCAACCGTTTAAAAATGCCAAAAGGGCCGTTTTGAAATACACACACACACACAGCGGATAAAACACAGTTCAAAAGAATGCCGAAAATCCATTTTGAAATATACACACGCAGCGGATAAAACATAATTGAATACATCTGCAGCGGAATTATAAAAGCCAGAATAGAATACACAAATCCCAACGAACGTGCCATAGCCAGTATCACCGAAAAACTCATCCCTTCACGACCGCTACTAGCTCGAACTCCAAGTACCTAAAAGATAAAGCCCACGACGGGGTCAGCCATAATACTCAACAATGATAACCATCACATCACAAAAACAATACATATCAATGTAATTACAAGGTAAGAATAATTCCAATGTAGTCTTACTGACATAACCTTACCAACCCATCACATTCCATATCAATTTATTCCTTACCATAATCCACATCTCACGTTCTTAAGTGACGAACGAATTCAAAGTAACCATCAGTACTGCATCCGAAACGATACCAAGATTCTCAAACATACACATACCTCCAATATGGAACAATCTGGCCAAGTCCGATTCTGTTCGCTGGATCGCACAATCGGATCCCAATTCTGATAAAACCGATATCACACGGTACATCTGTAAACCAACCGTCCCGAGATAATGACAAGTCCCGGATATCAATGCAAAACATGAATGTTCACACAATCAATAATGATAAACAACCGATGTATTAAAACGGAATACCAATGACATGATAACTCCACACAAGATCGACAAATGATCAACCACGATTGAGAATCCCATGATGTGGTAACTCCAACAAGATCATAGAAAGATCAACCACTGGGAATGCCAACAATATGGTAACTCCAACGAGATCAATAAAGAATCGACAACCAGAAATACCAACGGTACGATAAACTCCAAAAGGGATAATAAGGGATCAACAACCGATAATACCAACGGTAAGGCAAACTCCCAAATAGAATCAATAAGGATCAATAACGAATGAGGCTACCAATGATAAGGGGAACTCCAAACGAGATTAATAAAGGATCGATAACAAACAAGTTGACCATCAATATGGTAACTCCGAACGAGATTAGTAAAGGTTCAACGGTGACAGGTACACGAGAGAATAAAATCGTCGACCATATAAGGATGATATATATGGAATTACAAGGACAACCCGAATTCTGAACAGATACGATTATACATAGACTGTGAACAACCAATCAATAAGACTCAAGATGGACGTCACGATACGCTCAATCCGGACATGTGTCCGTGTACAAGCCAACCACAGTATTGATCAGATACTCGTCTGGTCTCGTACCTAATCAGCCTTACGAAGTACGTCTCGTGTGCACGGTTCAATATGAGGTCGAAACTAACACATGCTACACGTGCCCGCCCCGAAAATCCTACACATAACGATTAGAACGTATCTGGCTCCAGATATGCCACGATACAACATAACAACAAATCTCTAAGAAACGCATATCCATCAAGGATCAGAAGACTTCCCAAAAGAGCAACAGTAACTCGATCATGAAAGACTGACACGACCACAATGTCGTATTTCCATCAGACAATAGTCCACATCATGCTCAACAATGCATATAATATTAACACATAAACCCCAAGGCAGTAGCCGAGGGTCAAGAAAGCATCTCACAGGAATTGTAATACCCGGTTGTAATTCAGTTATTATCATTCAGTATTTATCATTCAGTAATTGTCATTCAGTAATTTCACTCATTAATGATCTTTTGTCACTCATATTCAATCATGGTATTCATCATTCAGAGTAATTGTATCGTGTATCAATCGTCATTCATCACTAATTTAATTGGAGTTTCGTGCCGTGTTTATCATCGTCGTCATTTTCATTGTGGACTGTGTGTGAGGAAGTAGCGCACGCTACGTACTCTTTTTAACGCACGCTAATTGAGTATAGGTAGCGCACGCTACCACTCAGCATTAGCGCACGCTAATGTTACCCTGGCTGCAGTCCAGAAGGTACTGGACTGCAGGTGAGTTATTAGTAGCGCACGCTACGAGTGGTAAGTAGCGCGCGCTAGTGGGTTGTAGTAGCGCACGCTAATAATTGCTGTAGCGCGCGCTAAGGACGGATCAGGTTGAGTCCAGTGGCTACTGGACTACACTGGATTAATTCATATCGCACGCTATGAGTTTTTTTTAGCGTACGCAATCGATATTATAGCGCACGCTAAATATTGGTTGTAGCGCACGCTACCGAGGTCAGATCAGAGGACAGACGGGTTCTGGATTCCAGTACTGGACATCACATAATTCGTTAGCGCACGCTAACCATGGGTATTAACGCACGCTAATGGTATGGTTGTAGCGCACGCTACAAAAAGGTACGTAGCGCGCGCTACCGTGTTCGGACAGTGGGTACTGGACTACCCAAATTACCCGTTAGCGCACGCTACGCACAAGGGCTAGCGCACGCTAACGTGGAGTGACTATATAATGGACAGTTAGCCCGAGTTTCGTCATTTCTCACTTCCTTTCATTTTTGGTGCGACTTCGGGCGATTTTGGGCGACTTGGAGTGTTCTCTTCGAGCTGCTATCACCTATCATCATCTTCAAGGCTTTGAGTTGGATTAATCATCATTTCATCATCCTAATCTCATCAAATCAAAGGTATTAATCTCTTGGATCTAGAATTTTGAATTTTCGGGTTTTCCTTCCAATTTCTTCGTGTAAGCTTGGATTGTTATTGGAATATGTTAGGTATGGATTATCTACCTTGGATAAATATATTTCAACGGATTTAATGGCTATTTTCGGAATTATCTCAAGAACCCTTGGGGTTGACTTTGGATTAATTGGGGATTTTCCGATTGATGTTGTTGTAAACTTGAATTGTGGATTTCTATGGGATTATTGATGTCATTGATAGTGTTTTGCTGGTTTGAATCAATCTTTTGAGGTTGGTTCGATAATTTGGGTTTGGTTATAACCAACGGGAAGGATATTCTCAACGTTTTCGTTAGAGTACATCTACGAGTTCGAATATTGTTGTATTGACGTTTGAGTCGGTTATGATCGTATTTGATTCGTGTATTGATCGGTTGTTGGTAATTATTGTTATTCAAGGTTGTTCGAGCGACCGACATTTCATTTAGGACGTTGTTCGTGGAAGGACATTGTCATCGGTATTGTGTAAGTTAGCTCTTACTCGGTTAAAAGGATACCCATTCCTTTTGTTGTTGATTGCTCATAATCATAATTCATTCATCATAATATTAATCATTTTGAGACTTGTGATTGTCGAATAATCATTTCATTCACGAGAGCAGCGGTTCCAAATCATTTCATTGGGTTATCAATCACGTCACTATTATTTTCATCTCGGTAAGTCATCTTGGCCTTGTCGAATTTTTATTCATTGATATTCATTGTGGTCATTCTCGTTCATATGACCTTCTGGGTTCATATTGCGTGGCTGGGTGTGGCTGTGTGGAATTTTTAGTCGGGCACACGATGGTCATGTATTGGGTTCACCGATACATTGGGCCGTGCACACGATAAAGCTTAACTCCGTGAGACTAATTAGGTACGAGGACGGGTGTGTCCGGTCATTCGTCTTGTACACTTGCACAGGACATTACAGGCGTACTATGATACTCCTCTTCAGCGTAATTCATAACTAAGAATATTTCATAACTTCAGTTAATTCATGATTGTGTATTTTCAACCCTTGAGGATTGTTGTTCTGTGTAACCGACCCCATTGGGGAATTTTGTTTTCAGGTCACGGCAAGGCAAAGGCACGGGAAGAGCATGCTGACGACGAGGAGTCCCAGTGATACTAGTAGGGGGCCCCAGTCATTCCGTTCATTTCAGTCATTTCAGTCATTTCCGTCATTTGTATTTTCCGCTGCAAATTCCGTTTGAGATGTTTATTTGTTCAGGGTGGTGTATTTTATCTCCATATAAAATATACTAGTATTCTGTTTTGTCCTGGTGTAATGTACTTAAACTCCTCATCGGAGTATTTGGTAATATAATGTGGTTCGGTACTACAATTATATTATTTAATTCATCATTTTCATTGCTTGGTGGGTCCCAGTCGGGGATTCACGGCACTGTAATATCCGCCTAGTTTGGGGTTTTACAGAGTTGGTATCGGAGCGTGGTTTTGAATACTACCCTCCAAGTCATGTCTCATTTGAAATCATCGTCATTGGACTAGTATCATTGGACTTTCGCGTCACATGTGACCTGTGCAAATGCCGAGCCAATCAGACCAAGAACTGTAAGATTTCTAATGCCATGGTATAATTTCTGGCAATAATCATTCATTCATAATTCATCAGTTAACAATCCTCAATCATCATTGTCATTTTGACCAGGACGGTCAGGTTAACTCATTAATCACTCAATTCATTTCATTACTCGGTTGTTGATCTGGAAGATCAAATCATTAATCTTGCTAACTCATTCAAGATAATCATTTCAATAATTTCATCAGATAATCATGTCACCTCAGTTAATCATTCATGTAATCACCGTGTTAGAGCGCGTATGCTCATTTTCATCATCTCATGTCATAATCATAACGTGATATTCATGCGGGGAATATAATCATCATGTGACTTTCCTACTTCAGTATGGAGAGAGCAAGAAGAGGACGAGGAGGACGAGGCCGTGGTGCGGGCCGAATCCTGAGAGCTCGTGTGAATACACGTGCGAATGCGAGGAATAATGCTAATTCGTCGAGCAGCGATGCTGCCACTCACTCTCTTGGACGCGATCATTCACTATCGGGGAGTCGGACCCGAGACACGGCTCAGTCAGAGGGTGTCTGGGTTGACCCACTCGCTTTTATGCAGGGCATGATGGCCCAAATGACCCAGATGGCACAGCTGATGGAGACGATGCATAACTCCGTCAATCAAAATCAGCAGGCTCCTCCGCCGCCACCTCAGAGGCAAGAGAGGAATGTGAGCAATATCATCGGCGACATCTCTCGCCAGAGGCCACCTACTTTTGAGGGGTCGTCTGAGCCGGCGGATATTGTTCATTGGCTCGAACACTTCGAGAAGTTGTTTGCTATGGTAGAATGTCCCGAAGGACACAAAGTTTCTGTTGCGGCTTACTACCTGGGTAAGAGCGCACACTCTTGGTTGTTGTCGTTGAAGCCCACCGAAGGATCATGTACTTGGGATCAGTTCAAAACTCTCATGATGGAGAGGTATTATCCAGCCCCGCTCAGAGAGGCCAAACTGTCAGAATTACTCTCACCCGACCCCTTAGCAGACGAGGATGTTCTCGCCATTGCCGAGAAATTTCAAGAACTTCTCCCTTTCGCCTCATCCATCATTCATTCAGAGGCGGATAAAATCAAGTATTTCAGCAAGAGGCTGAAACCCCGTATGAGACTTCAGTTGCTTAATCATAATTGCACCACGTTGGCTGAATTCATTGAGAAAGCTCTTACCTATGAGCTTACTGCTAAGGAGATTGCTAAGCAGCAACCTTCATCTGCTAGCAAGAAGTCCAAGAACCGTAATCAGTCTGACGGCAGTCAGGCCGCTTTCAAGAAACCCCGTGCGGGCTCTGCTTTTTCTGAGCGACCTCCTGTGTCATCTAAACCCGCGGAATCTCAGTCTCGAGCGGCCAGTTCGGCCATCACCTGTTTTAACTGTGGGGATCTTGGTCATCTCAGTACCAAGTGTCCGAGACAGACTATCACGTGTCATAATTGTGGGATTGCTGGGCATAAGGCCTGTTTTGGCCGTAGGGACTCCAAACCTACTCAGACGTCATCTCAGGCCCCTAAACAGGCAGCCGTTCAGAATCAGGCCACTCAATCAGCGTCGTTTAAAACGACAGGAGCGACTAAAGGTGGAGCCTATAGCCAGCAGATGGGAGCGTCCGGTGCCGGGACTAGCAAGCCCCGGATTTATGAGATGAAGAAGACCGATGATCCAGAGGCCCGAATGATCTCAGGTACACTCGATATTCTATCTCAACCTGTGTGTACCCTTTTTGATACTGGTGCATCGCATTCATTCATTTCCGAGTCATGTTTGAGTAGACTACGTCTGGGTAGTGCTACTAGTTGTGAGCCTTATGTCATTGGCCTACCTGATGGTAGACGAATTATCGGTAATCGTGAGATTCAGAATTATCCGATTCAGTTTCATGATCGTGTATGGCCAGCGGACCTAATCGTAGTAGATTTGCCGAGAGACGACGTCATCTTGGGTATTGATTGGATGGATCGTCATGATGCCACCATTAGTGTCCGTAAGCGTATGATCACTATCATTTCAGAAGATGGAGTTGAATGTGTGTTTCAGGGAGGTAATCCCGGCTGTTCTGGTAAGGTCATTAATTTGATGAAAGTAGTGCGATTACTCAGTCAGGGATGTGTTGGTTATTGGTGCTACATGACCAAAACCGAGAAATCATCAGTAATGTTGATGGACATTCCGGTAGTGAGGGAATATGCCGATGTTTTTCCAGACGAGTTACCTGGTTTGCCTCCACAGAGGGATGTGGAATTCACGATTGAGTTGGAGCCTGGTACGTCCCCGATATCGAAGGCACCGTACCGGATGGCCCTGACCGAAATGCAGGAATTAAAGAACCAACTCGAGGAGTTGTTCGAGAAGGGTTATATTCGACCGAGTGCATCCCCGTGGGGAGCACCAGTGTTATTTGTCAAGAAGAAGGATGGTTCTTTTCGCTTGTGTATCGATTATCGGGAGTTGAACAGGGTGACAATCAAGAACAAGTATCCTTACCCCGTATTGATGATCTCTTGGATCAACTTCAGGGAGCTTCAGTATTTTCCAAGATCGACTTAAGATCTGGATATCATCAGTTGCGGATTCGAGAGTCGGATATCGCGAGGACGGCGTTTCGAACACGCTATGGTCATTATGAGTTTGTGGTTATGCCGTTTGGATTGACTAATGCACCTGCGGTATTCATGGAGTTAATGAATCGGGTTTTCATCGACTTTTTGGATCAGTTTGTTGTTGTCTTCATCGATGACATTTTGATTTATTCTCGTGATCGGGAGGAACACGAGTTTCACCTTCATCAAGTGCTCGACGTGTTGAGACGAGAACAACTTTATGGGAAGTTTTCCAAATGTGAGTTCTGGATGTCCGAAGTGACTTTTCTCGGACATGTAATTTCATCAGACGGAGTTCGTGTCGACCCTCAGAAGACGGAGGCTATCCGAGATTGGTTACCTCCGAAGAATGTTAAGGAAATCCGAAGTTTTCTCGGATTAGCGGGTTATTATCGGCGATTTGTAGAGGGATTTTCTAAAATCGCTCAACCCTTGACGAACCTTTTGAGAAAGGATAAGAAATACACGTGGTCCGACGCATGTCAGCGGAGTTTTGAGGAACTCAAGAGCCGGTTAATGTCAGCACCTGTACTTTCCTTGCCGCAAGGGACGGAGGGATTTGTGGTTTATAGTGATGCGTCCGGACAGGGTCTCAGATGTGTGCTCATGCAGAATGGAAAGGTTATTGCCTATGCTTCACGGCAATTGAGACCTTACGAGGTTAATTATCCGACACACGACCTGGATCTAGCAGCCGTGGTGTTCGCTTTGAAGATTTGGCGTCATTATCTATATGGCGTTACCTGTCAGATATTCATCGATCATAAGAGTTTAAAGTATATATTTACTCAGAAGGAGTTAAATATGCGACAGAGACGGTGGTTGGAATTAATCAAAGATTATGATATTGAGATCCTTTACCACCCGGGAAAGGCGAACGTTGTCGCCGACGCCTTGAGTCGTAAGTCCGTTCAGGAGCAGATGCTTGCTCGTTTAACAGTTTAGAAGGAGCTTCAGCAGGAATTCCTTAGACCCTAGATCGAGGTCTGGCTTCAGCGAGTTCAGGGACAGCTTTGTATGTTAGAGATTTCATCGTCACTCGAGGAGGCAATCCGAGAGAATCAGAGTTCAGACCCTTCATTGTTGCGCATCCATGAGGATGTGACTCAGGGGAAAGCCCCTGGATTTGTGGTCCACGAGGATGGACTTTTGAGGTTTAAGAATCGGTTGTGCGTACCGGCGAATGACGAGTTGAAAAACTCTATTTTGAGATAAGCTCATGCTACCCCTTATTCTGTTCATCCGGGGTCCAACAAGATGTACAAGGACTTGAAACAGAATTACTGGTGGAGTAATATGAAGCGAGAAGTCGCAGAATTTGTTTCGAGATGCTTAACCTGTCAACAAGTCAAGATTGAACATCAGCGGCCGACGGGTATGCTGAAACCTCTTCCTATTCCCAAATGGAAGTGGGAAGACATTTCTATGGATTTCATCACGAGTTTGCCGACGAGTCGTCGTGGCATGAATACGATATGGGTGATGGTGGACCGCTTAACTAAATCAGCTCATTTTCTTGAGATCAAGGAGACGTGGGGTCCCGAGAGACTTGCTCAACTGTTCATCAAAGAGATAGTCAGACTGCACGGCACTCCTAAAATTATCGTTTCCGATCGTGACGGACGGTTTGTGTCGCATTTTTGGAAATCAGTTCATCGTGCTATGGGAACCCAGCTTAATCTCAGTACCGCTTTTCATCCTCAGTCCGACGGACAATCAGAGAGAACCATTCAGACATTAGAGGACATGTTGAGGGCATTCGTCCTCGATTGGAAAGACGATTGGGAAGCCCAACTACCGTTGATCGAGTTCACGTATAATAATAGTTGGCATGCTTCGATTAAGATGGCACCTTACGAGGCCTTGTATGGTCGTCGTTGCCGATCTGCGTTGTGTTGGGACGACCTATCAGAATCAATTGGCACCGAGACCGATATGCTTATAGCCGCCCGTGAGAAGGTAGCTTTGATCAGGAGTCGTTTGTTGACCGCTCAGAGTCGACAGAAATCATATGCAGATAACCGTCGTCGACCATTAGAGTTCGAGGCAGGTGACCACGTGTTGGTCAAGGTATCCCCGAGTCGTGGTATCTTCCGTTTCAGGAAGAGGGGGAAGTTGAGTCCGAGATTCATTGGATCGTTTGAGATTTTGGATCGAGTAGGCGAGTTAGCTTATCGACTGGCTTTACCTCCGGCGTTGAGCCGAATTCATGATGTGTTTCATGTCTCTCAGTTGCGGAAGTATGTTGCCGACCCGAGTCACATACTTCAGTTCGATGAAATCGAGATCGCCGACGATCATTCATATGAGGAGCGTCCTATGCGAGTTTTAGAGCGGCGAATCAAACAATTGAGGAATAAGACGATTCCTTTGGTTAAAATTCAGTGGTCTAGACACGGAGTCCAAGAGGCTACTTCGGAAACCGAGGATAGTATGCGGGAGAGTTATCCCGAGTTGCTTGACCCTTAGTTTCGGGGACGAAACTCTTTTAAGGGGGGGTGTATGTAATACCCGGTTGTAATTCAGTTATTATCATTCAGTATTTATCATTCAGTAATTGTCATTCAGTAATTTCACTCATTAATGATCTTTTGTCACTCATATTCAATCATGGTATTCATCATTCAGAGTAATTGTATCGTGTATCAATCGTCATTCATCACTAATTTAATTGGAGTTTCGTGCCGTGTTTATCATCGTCGTCATTTTCATTGTGGACTGTGTGTGAGGAAGTAGCGCACGCTACGTACTCTTTTTAACGCACGCTAATTGAGTATAGGTAGCGCACGCTACCACTCAGCATTAGCGCACGCTAATGTTACCCTGGCTGCAGTCCAGAAGGTACTGGACTGCAGGTGAGTTATTAGTAGCGCACGCTACGAGTGGTAAGTAGCGCGCGCTAGTGGGTTGTAGTAGCGCACGCTAATAATTGCTGTAGCTCGCGCTAAGGACGGATCAGGTTGAGTCCAGTGGCTACTGGACTACACTGGATTAATTCATAGCGCACGCTATGAGTTTTTTTTAGCGTACGCAATCGATATTATAGCGCACGCTAAATATTGGTTGTAGCGCACACTACCGAGGTCAGATCAGAGGACAGACGGGTGCTGGATTCCAGTACTGGACATCACATAATTCGTTAGCGCACGCTAACCATGGGTATTAACGCATGCTAATGGTATGGTTGTAGCGCACGCTACAAAAAGGTACGTAGCGCGCGCTACCGTGTTCGGACAGTGGGTACTGGACTACCCAAATTACCCGTTAGCGCACGCTACGCACAAGGGCTAGCGCACGCTAACGTGGAGTGACTATATAATGGACAGTTAGCCCGAGTTTCGTCATTTCTCACTTCCTTTCGTTTTTTGTGCGACTTCGGGCGATTTTGGGCGACTTGGAGTGTTCTCTTCGAGCTGCTATCACCTATCATCATCTTCAAGGCTTTGAGTTGGATTAATCATCATTTCATCATCCTAATCTCATCAAATCAAAGGTATTAATCTCTTGGATCTAGAATTTCGAATTTTCGGGTTTTCCTTCCAATTTCTTCGTGTAAGCTTGGATTGTTATTGGAATATGTTAGATATGGATTATCTACCTTGGATAAATATATTTCAACGGATTTAATGGCTATTTTCGGAATTATCTCAAGAACCCTTGGGGTTGACTTTGGATTAATTGGGGATTTTCCGATTGATGTTGTTGTAAACTTGAATTGTGGATTTCTATGGGATTATTGATGTCATTGATAGTGTTTTGCTGGTTTGAATCAATCTTTTGAGGTTGGTTCGATAATTTGGGTTTGGTTATAACCAACGGGAAGGATATTCTCAACGTTTTTGTTAGAGTACATCTACGAGTTCGAATATTGTTGTATTGACGTTTGAGTCGGTTATGATCGTATTTGATTCATGTATTGATCGGTTGTTGGTAATTATTGTTATTCAAGGTTGTTCGAGCGACCGACATTTCATTTAGGACGTTGTTCGTGGAAGGACATTGTCATCGGTATTGTGTAAGTTAGCTCTTACTCGGTTAAAAGGATACCCATTCCTTTTGTTGTTGATTGCTCATAATCATAATTCATTCATCATAATATTAATCATTTTGAGACTTGTGATTGTCGAATAATCATTTCATTCACGAGGAACGACGGTTCCAAATCATTTCATTGGGTTATCAATCACGTCACTATTATTTTCATCTCGGTAAGTCATCTTGGCCTTGTCGAATTTTTATTCATTGATATTCATTGTGGTCATTCTCGTTCATATGACCTTCTGGGTTCATATTGCGTGGCTGGGTGTGGCTGTGTGGAATTTTTAGTCGGGCACACGATGGTCATGTATTGGGTTCACCGATACATTGGGCCGTGCACACGGTAAAGCTTAACTCCGTGAGACTAATTAGGTACGAGGACGGGTGTGTCCGGTCATTCGTCTTGTACACTTGCACAGGACATTACGGGCGTACTATGATACTCCTCTTCAGCGTAATTCATAACTAAGAATATTTCATAACTTCAGTTAATTCATGATTGTGTATTTTCAACCCTTGAGGATTGTTGTTCTGTGTAACCGACCCCATTGGGGAATTTTGTTTTCAGGTCACAGCAAGGCAAAGGCACGGGAAGAGCATGCTGACGGCGAGGAGTCCCAGTGATACTAGTAGGGGGCCCCAGTCATTCCGTTCATTTCAGTCATTTCAGTCATTTCCGTCATTTGTATTTTCCGCTGCAAATTCCGTTTGAGATGTTTATTTGTTCAGGGTGGTGTATTTTATCTCCATATAAAATATACTAGTATTCTGTTTTGTCCTGGTGTAATGTACTTAAACTCCTCATCGGAGTATTTGGTAATATAATGTGGTTCGGTACTACAATTATATTATTTAATTCATCATTTTCATTGCTTGGTGGGTCCTAGTCGGGGATTCACGGCACTGTAATATCCGCCTAGTTTGGGGTGTTACAGGAATACTCCGGAACGTAGGTGCCATTTAGGTCTTATCCCCTAACACATTTCCATTCGGGTACCATACAGGTTTTATCCCCAACACATCGGCCCCACATATTACATCTCAAAGAAGAGCACATCACAAAACGTAATAAACAATGGTGCACATTCACCGGATGAAATATCAACACACACATGCAATAATGCAACATGATGATTATCATAATCTAACAATATTAATTTACCTCAAGCTGGAGACGCTAACCTTTCCACGACCAACCGCCCTGAACGAATACACGGTTTATCCGAAAAATCCATAATGCAATACAGTCCGTTACTAATACCAAACCACCATCCCGAGTTCATCATCGGCAGGATAACTAGCCTTGATATCTAACTTCTCATTTAATAGACCAATTATAATTCACGTTCCCATTTCCACTAGACATCTTTAAAATCATATACATTATGATTTATCTCGGTCCAATCATAATATACGTACAATCATTCTGACAACTCATATTCCACGATACCATTGCTATATGAATCATAAATGAATGAAAACGAAATCATTTATTAACATTATGAACTGAGCAAAGCATAACTTGCCTTGAGACCAATTCGATGAAGCCGCTATCAATCCCGCCGTCTTCATCTACAAGCTCCTCAGCCCCGACCAAGACGATTCATGCATTCTCCAACCTCAACCGCTTCGCAACGGTTAACGTCAACGATCACTAAACGCAACCTAATGCAATAATCAATTAATGATACGTTCAATAACAATCAACAATATGACCAACTAATCAAACTCGATGGTTCAACTATATCTCGCTCATACGAAACCAAACCATATCAACTCTTAACAATACGAATACAAGCCGAAATTTGATATTCAATAGTCCTAACAATGTCTTCAACATATAGTTCATATAACCGCAAGAATCGTAACAACAAAACCATAATCATCTTAATACGAATCCTTCTCCAACTATAACATCAAAATCCTAATTCAAGGAGAGGATTACCCAACATACCTCTTAGAAGATGAAATACACAAGTAATCACTCATTTTGAATAACACGGTGCGAAGAAATCGACGAAAGAAAAGGGTACCGATTCAACCTCCTTCAAAAGTTCATTCCTAAATCACAATAATATCAATTTAATCACCATTCATACGAAAACGTATAGAATTTCCCAAGTTCTACTCATTGAGGCATTTCATCGAACACTTTGAAGGCATAATCTAATTTAATCGTTTAACAAAGAAATACTCGAATTTGTTCCACAAAACTTCAAGAGTATTGAATGATTACGAGTATACAATTAAGTTTTATCAATAATCTGAATCAAAACGAATCAAATCAGCCAAAACACCAAGAAACCTCAAGAACATCCAAAAACCAAAAGTTTAAGTGTTCTTACCTTCGATCCGGGTGGAAGATGATGTTATCCATGAATCAAATCTTCCAAAACATGTTGCTCTATGATGTATCCATCCAAATCCATCCATTATTGACGACTAAACGCGAAGAAATGAAGAAAAAGGTGAGAAATGGCCAGACGACTCGGTCCAGGCCCTTAAATAGGCGGGACCTGCTGGACCATTACGGCCGCTATCGGCCATGGATTGGGCATTAAGTTTAGCCAAGATTTGTATAACGTGTACTTTGACATGTATAGTGCCTGTCATCACTAAGAGTTAGTGAGAGTACACGTTATAGGTATGCTAATGAGATTAGTATACTCGAACACGACTCACCTCGATTCGGTCACATGAATATCACTCAAGGTTTATCAATGACTGAATCGAAAGGTTGTGTTACATATACGTGGACCTTTGACTTGAGGTTTCAGTAGGAGATGTGCTTGTGACATTAAGTTAGTCATTAGAGTAGTTCAATCCAAGTGCCGGTAGGTGGGGCCAACCTCGAAATGCAACTTAGTGGGCAAGTAGCAGTCTCTACTGAATATCAAGATAGAATTCTTTCTCTTGTAAGTGAGCAGGTAAATTCCCCATGCGGTTAATTGCAAATGAGATCATAAGTCTTTGGCCAAAGCATTTAGAGCTAGTTGTATTTGATACACGAGAGCTCGATGATCTCGGTTTGCATTAACAGAATGCATAGAGTCAAGTTACAATAGGGTTTGACTTTACCGTGACCCTAATACTTGACCGGGACATATGATTGAAGGGTTTATATATGTATGGTATTCACGACATAATGGTTTTGGAATGATCCGATCATTCATTCTTAGTTGGGTTACGATACGGAGCACTAGACTGCTAAGTGTTACCCATACTCCTTGGTTCCTCCCATTGCCGACTAAGACAGGCCTACGGAGTCGCCCACAAGGATATTTGATGGATAAATATGTATTTATTATCTCTTCATTAATATTGGATATTAGATATCTAATATGATTTATTTGATAAATCATGCAGGCTAGTGAATTGAAATTAATTACCGGGTGATTAATTTAATTTATAAATAATTATTTCTTGGAAATATATTATTATAATTTTGTATTTGATAAAATTAATTAATTGGATTAATTAATTAAATATAGATACATTTGGGATAAAATGAAGTGTATTTAACGGACTAGATATGCGAACGTCCGGTACACGAACATAGTGGCTCAGCTCATTTTCTCACCAAATTCAAGTGGGCCGCCGCCTTCTTATGCATGGAAGGTGTCTTGCATGTGTGTGGGGTGTGATAAACTTATAATATGAAGGGTGAAGACAAATGGATGAGATTTAGAATCTCATCATTTGATCTCACTTTGTATTATAAATGTGATAGTTTATCACACCATTTCTAGAGTTGAAACACACACACACACACACACATCTTACAAACAAGCTGCCCTAGCTGTGAGTTCATTAAAGGAGGGGAAAAAAATTTATTTTCTAGTTCTTGTTTATCTTTGAGAGAAAGAAAAGGAAGAAGAGAAGAGAAGAAAAATATTGTATTAATTCCTAGCCATGTTCTTTGAGAACGAATTGATCTCGACATTTTTGGTGTTTGATCATTCTTCAAGCTAGAATGAATCGTATTCGCATTCGTGTTGGTGACCGGAAATAATCAAAGGTTATCTCGTGAATTTTTCCTTCAAGAAGACATTATCAAAGGTCTACGAGGGTATGACTTCTAAATTTTATCTTCGTCATTTATATTCGTTTATACGATGCTTGATCGATCTGTTTTTGGGGTTTAGTTTTATCCGGTTTGACCAGTTTATTTTCCACTGCGTATCTCAATTTTAATCACGAATCCCAACACCATAGTCGGCCCAAAATGACGTTATAGGCAGATTGGGAATCCACCACCAGGAATCAAGTGCACATGTTGACACATTCAGCATAGATGGGCAACTCGATTTCCCCGATTGTGCTTTTTATTCTCCACTGAAGTCGATGAGGACAGTGGCCTTTTTGATTATCTTGGCCACATCAATCGCCATTTCCCTGAGAGCCGACAAAAACAAGATTGTAATATCCTAGAATTTCACTAGGATTTTTTCGCATTATTTTATCTGAGTTGTACTGTACAGAGTGGGACCGACACGGTATGAGTGGATAATTTTGAAAACCGTGACAGTCGTGCCAGTATGTCTATCAAGGTTATTTTTGATTCTAGGATATTACATGCTTGGTGTGTTTTTCGATGTCGGATATACCGTATGAGTATTTGTATGATTGCCGTACTTGGTCGACAGTTGTAATTGAGGATACCGTGCATCAGACGTACCGTATGAGAATATTTTTGAGATTTCGTATATGTGTTCAGTATGTCATATGTTCATATTTGTTATGTCAACGTACGTATTACGTATGCAACAGATTAAGTGTTACGTACGCTATGGGGCGGCTGGCCGAGTCGTGGCCGAGAGGACGTGCAGTGGCTGATCACTGTCGGCAGTGACTCGCTGGATGGCCGAGCATGGTTGCCAGTGACTCGCTGGGTGCAGGACTGGCCGATAACAGTGGCCGGGTACGGCCGTAAGGGCCCGTTACGTACGTAAGACGGGTGTTGTTACGGTCGTAAGGGTGTCGACCAAATCGGGCAATGAGGTAGCCATGGCTGGTTATGGCCGTAATGAGAAAGGTACCCTATGCTTTGGCAGTAGGTAGCCTCATGTACACTATGATTTCCAGTAGACCGGACATTGCCTATGCTATGAGCGTAGTAAGTCAGTTTCAGTCAAATCCAGGGCAGGATTTGTTAGAACTTACCGTGTAAGGGTATTCTCGATTATCGTTGATCTTTCGTTAGTAATATTAGAGTTTCTCATGTTGGCGATATTCTCGGTTGTATTTTGACATTTGGTTGGTCGTATTGGAGTTTATCATGTCAATGGTATTCTCGGTTAATCTGCCGGTTGATCATTGTTAATGATCGTATGAGCGTTCGAATTTTGTGTCGACGTTTCGGGATTTGTTGCCATGGTTTTGGACAGTTGTCTCTCAGGTGTATCGTGATTGATTTGTATCAGGATTGGGACTTGATTGTGTAATAAGGCAGACAGTATTTGACACAGATAGATTATTTCATCCGAAGGTGATGCATTTTGTTGAATTCGTGTAATTGTGATTGTACGCGTATTATGGCTTTGAAGTGGAGTCAATCGTTGGTATCACAGGAGATCATCAACTTCGTGCATTTGTAAGTATACTATTTCGATTATTCGATGATTGATCAGTTTCGTGATAATTCTGGATATTGTGCTTCAACATTTGATTGCGACCGGATTCCAAGTTTCGAGGACAAAATTTATTTTAAGTGGGGTAGAATGTAATATCCTGAAATTCTACTATGATTGTTTAATGTTATTTTATCCGAATTATACTGTACAGTGTGGATCTGTACACTATGGATAAAATAATTGAAGGACTGAGACATCTGTATTGGTATAATTGTCGTACTTGGTCGACAATTGCATTTGAGGATATAATGTGTCATGTATACATATTCGGTATATTGAGACGACGAACAGGAACAGTTGTAAATGGCTAAGTATAGAAGCCATAACGTACGTTAAGCATATGAGTTTACGTATGTTAATTCCCAAGTGTTACGTACGTTAACATGAGGTCTTTACATACGTTAAAGTATCAGGTGAGATACAGTAGGCTGATCAGAGAGGACTTTGCCAATACAAGCGTAGCGTACGTTAAGCATAGGAGCTTACGTACGTTAAGACAAAGCCATAACGTACGTTACGTTGAGTATATAACGTACGTTATGAAGAGAATCAGACAATGGGCCCGTGGTCGGCAACTTTCGGCACAGATGTGGATGGGAGAGTCAACGCTGAGGTTAGCTTATGCTACGATTAGTGTATAACGTACGCTAAATGAACATTTACTGTAGAAAGTCAACGTATGTATTACATATGCTATGGCCTATGCATTACGTACGTAAGCGATCGAACGAAATGAGGCAGTGAGTTCTGGAATGATGTTACGAACGCTATGTAGGACATGTAGCGTACGTTAGGTAGCATTACGTACGTTAATGTTGATTGACAACGTACGTAATGAACGATGCAGATTATAAAATGAGGACCGGTCTTTCATTTCTTCACGAGGATAAATTGATATTTTCCTCCCAACTTCGTCCCTCTACACATGAAAGTGAGATTTAGCCTCTTCTAACTTGGTTATGAGCTTGGAAACATGGATTTGAGGCTTGGATATGAAGATATTGTTGATCCTTGATGTGTTTGATGGTGTTGTTCATGTTTTTGAGGTGTGTTGACGAACTCTACACCTTGATTTCGGATTTTTGGTATTGTTATCCGTATTTGCTTCATATGATGATGATTATAGTGGTGTTGTTATGATTCTTAATATTATAAGAAGTGTATGTTGAAGGATATGATGATATATGACATGGATTATGAGTTGGATGATTATCTACATGTTAAAGGATATCGGATTATGTTGTTTTAAGGACTATGATCATGGTTTCGAATCACTTAGTGTTCTTGAAGAACTTTTATAAATAGAACATAACAAGACGATTGTATGTTGGATTATCGGCATTTTTAGATATGAAGTTGGAATGGTCGTTAAGTCATGTTGATTGACGATTGATTAATGGTATATAACAATGTGAGTATGATAATGAGATGGAATCTAGAAAGATTGTGATTGATCATCGAATATGATTTCCTTTACATTCGTATCCGTAATCGTATTGTGGTTGTGAATTCGTAAATGTTTGAGTTGGATTGTTCGGACTTGTGGTTAATCGAGATATTGTGGAACCGTTGGGTTTGTTGATTGGATTGTTGATTGTTATCGAACTTGTTGTTTATCGAATTATTGTAATAGGTTGAGATTATTGATCGATGATTATAACCGTGTGTTGCGGTCGAGTTCGAAGATGTTTGTGAATTGCTTTGGTCGGGGCCTAGGAAATTGTAGACGACAGAAAGGACTTGGTAACGTCTTCATCATCGTCATGTCGATATCAAGGCAAGTTATTACTTATACAGTTTATAATATTTATGAATGGTTTCAGTTTCATTTTGTTTATAATACATATAGCAATGATTATTGTTGTAAACTTTGGAGGTTTTGGATTATGTGTTGTTTTTCGATTTTGGGAGTTAAATCATAATGTATATGATTTATTTCGATTATTGGCATATTTGGGTATCGAGGATACATTATGATAAAGATGAGGATATGAGTATCTATAGTCCGTGGTACGTTTGGTCGCCGAGCATTGAGAATAATTATCGGTGATGAGCTACGCATTCTTTCACTCCCGAAGGACTCGGGGCAAGTATCTTAGATTGATTTGGTTTAGTGTTAATGATTTTGATCATGCATATTGTCATTCATGTTGTTGAACATGAGGTCGTCCTAGTTGATTTGTCATATTGTCGTTCATGTTATGTTGTTTATGCTGATGAACATATTGATTTGCATATGTGTATGCATATTTGTATTGTATATGTTATATTTATCTGATGGGATCGTGTGATCCATGCTGAGGGCGCTGGATCAGTTGTCCACCTCGTGTTGGTCCGACGGGATCATCTTGTGATCTAGGCTGAGGGCACTGGATCATTGGATGGGTTTTTCACCTCGTGTTGGTCCGACGGGATCATCTTGGGATCTATGTTGAGGGCGCTGGATTATTGTATTAACCTGTGTTATGTTGATGGAATCATGTGTATTCGCACCATTGGTTTTATCATGTGTTGCTTTGTGTACATGTATATTGTTGGTTATCCACCTCGTGTTGATCTAGTAGGATCATCTTGGGATCTATGCTGTGCGCGCTGGATCATCGGATTTGCATTGAGTATACATTGTCCTTATTGTTGTGAGCATACTGATGTCGTCATGTGAGTATGCATTTGTATGTCTTGTGTTCGGACCATGTCCGTGTGTTGTATTGATCTAATCTCGGATTAAACTGACATGATTCGTCGTGCATTACGTATCTTGAGGTATGTTCTATAGTTCCTTATTGGTGCTTGTACTTGGATGGACAATTGATTATCGTGTTGATATTGTGATGTTATCCGATGGATTAAATTGTCCAGAGTTGGTACATTTCCGTAGTGGTGAATCATGACGATGATTCGAGAACTTGAGTATTGCTTAAAGTACAGTATAGATGTTGTGTAGGAATTTATAGCTTCATGGAGATTACGAGATGTGGAATATGGTAAGGATTATTTTGATGGGGACTATCATCGTGTTGGTAAAGTTATGATGATAAGATTTCATTGGTCGTATTCTTATTTTGCGATTTCATTGGTATGAAATTATTGATGTGATGTGACCATTATCATTGTTGAGTATTATGGCTGACTCCGTCGTGGGCTTTTTCTTTACGTACTTGGAGTTTCGAACCCATAGCAGTCGTAAAGATATGAGCTTCGTGGAGGATACTGGCTAGGGCATGTATTTGTGTATTGAGTTTCCTGATCAGTTGTCATATTCTGCTGCTAGAGTATTTTTAATTATTTGTCTTTTCTGCCGCGTGAGTATTTTTAAACGGCCTTTTGGAATCTGGTAACTTAAGTTACTTTGGAAATTGTTTTCTAAACTATTTTGTCGGTATGTGTAAGCGATAGCTTAAGGTATATTTTTAAACTGTTGAGTTTTGGCATTTCCGGCCTTGTAGTTTCAAATAAGATTTTACGACGGTTTTAATAAACGGATTTTATAAGTCTTCGAATGTTTTTAAAAGATAGTACCGTCGTTAGCCTCTTGGGCATTTGTAAATGTTTACGAAAATGTCTTTTAGCCTTTTAGGCTCCGTCTCGGGGACCACGGTGCTGTATTATTCCTGGATATCTCTGGGGGTGTTACATAAAGAGCAGTAGCTACTTCTTCCACAGGGGTTGCGCCCTGGGGGTGTGATGCAGCGGGTTGCGCTGATGATGGGGGCATCCACAGAGATCGCTATAATCTCTGCAGCCTTAGCTTTGGAATCTTCCTCAACTTCCTTTTCAGCTTCTCGACAGCAAGAGGAGTTTTGCTGTGAGATGATCTTTTTATATTCTTGGATATCTCCTCACTCCCGGACTTCTGAGTGACATCCCGTGGGTCGGCAGATACGGGCATGTTTCGTCCAAAAGGTCTATTTGCGATCAGCCCATCTCTGTAGTAAGCAGAGGGCTTACTCCCACTGATGTATTTACCGGGGCCATCTTCTTCACACTCCGTGATTGAGAACCATGGCACATGATTAGAATATTGTTCAGGATGAGGCCAAATGACTTTTTCTTAGTCGCAGGCTTGGAGGCCTCTTCCTGTAATCTATTCAATACTACTTGGCACCAGACATGACAGCGACCATCATTCTGAAGTGCAAGTTAGTGCACATTTCAAAGGTGCCTGTCCTGTTCTCAATGACGCGGCAACAGAAATCATGCAAGTAGACGAATGGCAAACAAAATCTCCTTTTGTGGCAGGATGGATGGACAACCTTGTCCGAACCATCACCTGTAAAGTATCCCCAATAGGCAGTAAGAAGATCTTATGACCCAAACGTCTCAAGTTCTTCCATTTTCAGACCATTATTAGGCAACCTGAAAAGGTTTTCCAGAATTTCACGGTTGATACAGATCTCAACACTGCGAACGGTAGCAGAAATGTCAGCAACGTCTCCTCCTCTTTTCAGAGAGAAAAATCAGACAAAGGCGTCGAGATAGAACTCTTCGACAATCCTTTCATCATAAATCTCTTGACTCCCAATGCGGTAGATGCCTTGTTGCTTGATTCTGGCGACAACAAGCTCCATGGCGCTGACATCATCATATTCTGTCTGAATTCTTTCCGTGACAACCTTCCTGGTGGAGATTCATCCGTTAATGATTGAATCTCTCTGCTTGAGGGATTGAGATTATGTCTGTGAAGATGCCATTTGATTTATGAAGAAAAGGGGTGAGTGAAGAACATAAAGAAAGAATGCAGTGAAGTGCAGAAAACTGTGTAGGTTGTATGCTCTTGGACTCGTAAGCGTAAAGAGTCGAAGGGAGCATGTAATAGTCCTTTTATAGTGGGCAGGGAAGATTAGAGTTTACAAACAGTGAACGGTCAGATTTAAGGGATGTGAACTGTCTTTTTAAATGAACGAACAGGATGAATGGAGCGTAACTAGTACATCTTATCCATCCGATTTTGAAATGATAATAGGTCCCACTTCTGTCGTTTCGACTTCCCTAATTGCCCAATAATTAATTAATTGAAAAATCACGGCGTTTGAGATAATACAGTCCATATGTCGTATAAAGCATTAAATGCAAAGACGTTTGAATTTTAAAACAGGACACGTGGACTCAAAACTGTTTTAAAATGAATAAAATATTAATATAATATTAATATAATATTAATTGATGTCCCATAGTATGTACTGTCTCCGCAAAAATACAGCATTACCCCTTAAAAGGTACATACATGATTCAATTCTTACAGCAATTTTAGGATTTATACTGTATTCATGGGTCATATTGTATTCCTCCTTAATTAATGCACACGTCAGCTGTAGGAAGATTTCATGTCTTCTTAGTCCTACAGTGCTGCCTGACTGTCTGAGTGTACAATTAATTAACGGTGGATACTGTATTCTTAGGTCTTATAGTATTCCCCCTCAATTGATGAGTAAAATCATAAAAACTTATAGGGAGTCGGGCTGTAGCATTCCAAATTCTTGTCGAAGCATACAGAATCTGGCTGTGCTGAGAGTCCTGGTAAGATGTCGGCTAACTGAATATCTGTATGAACTTTCTCGAGCCGAACATCCTTATTCTCAACATGATTCCGAATGAAGTGATGCATCATATGAATATGCTTAGTACGCGAGTGCAATATAGGATTGTGCATTATTGCAATTGCACTCGTGCTATCACATATAATTGGTGTTTCCTTAGCAATGATTCCATAGTCTGACAGCTGTTGTTGCATCCAAAGGATTTGCATACAGCAACTACCAGCAGCATAGTATTCTGATTCAGCTGTGGAAAACGAGTTTGCCAATTGTTTCTTACTGAACCAGGACACAAGTATAGGTCCAAGAAAGTGACAAGTACCGGTTGTACTCTTCCTATCTAGATTGCAACCTCTGAGATTTGAGTTTCTGTATCCAACCAAATCGAATCCGCCTTTTTTAGGATACCATAGTCCTGCATCGATTGTTCCTTTGACGTACATCAGGATTCGTTTGGCTGTTGTGAAGTGTGATTCTTTAGGTGCTACTTAATACCGAGCACACACTCCTACAGCAAACGAAATATCAGTCCTGCTGGTTGTTAGGTACATGAGTGATCCAATAAGCTTCCTGTAGAGTGATTGATCAACCGGCTTTCCAGCTTCGTCAGCACTAATTTGTACGGAAGTGCTCATGAGGGTTGACGAAGATTTGGAGTTATTCATTCCAAACTTGTTAAGAAGCTCCTTGCTGTACTTTTCTTGGTTGATGAAGATTCATGTAGGCAACTGTTTTACCTGCAATCCTAGGAAATAACTAAGTTCCCCCATCATACTCATTCAAATTTACTTTGCATGAGATGAGAGAACCTTTGACACAAAGCAAGGTCAGTGGAACCAAATATAATATCATCTACGTATATTTGAACCATCAGGAGGTCATCACCTTCATGTGTCTTAAATAGAGTCTTGTCCATATCACCTTTCTCGAATCTATTATTAGTAAGGTGTTGTTACCCAAAATAATATCCGGAAGGGATTGCTGGAACGGATGAGTAACAAACAAAATGCAAGAGCACGTCCGTGGGAAAGTAAATAACACAAGATTCGCCGGGGTTGTTAGTCCCGGGCTTGAATGCTCTCGCGAGATATTATTAATACGAATACTTGGAAGTACAAATATTAATATTAGAGTACAATTACAATGAGTGTAAAGACCATAGTTATCTATCTCTTGAGTGCTGATGATTGCCGGAAGAACCAGAGTTGATGCTCTGTGAGTTCTTATAACAACGATGGAGTGCTGCGTTTTTAGCTGAGTTTTTGTGAACTTCTGTAAGAAACTGCGAACCCCCTTCCAGTTGCTGGAGGTTCCCTATTTATAGGAGTGGAGGTAGTTGGGCGATCGCCTCTGCTGTATTATAATAAGCGGGCGATCGTCTTTAGCACATGGGTTGGTCTCCTCAGAGTCCGCAGCAGCTGCTGGCAGCCGGATGCACGAACCAATGAGAAGACAACACGCGTCCGGAGTCGATGTCTTGGGAGGTCCCCCCTAGGACCTTTCGGCGGGTCTATCGGTAGGTGGGACTGTCCTTGTCTTGGACAGCTATTGATGGGCTGGAGTCAAAGATCCTTATTCTGCGGCGCCATTCGCAGATCTGCACGTGGGTCTTCACTCCGAGGTCCGGTCTTCGTAGATAATGACGGACGACGGCCTTACACGTGGCAAAGGACGGTCGTCCTTGGTCGGGCACCAGAGTCGATCGCTAGGTGCCAAGAGGCGATCGCCCTAGACGTCGATCGCTCGATACCTGATCTCGGTCTGGACTCTTCGCTTGGCAATTCTGCCTTGGATTATTTGATGCTGGCTCGGTCGCTCAGCCCTTATGCCGATCGCCATCGAGGCGTGTAAATCGCTGCACAACAATTGCTGCCCAGCTCGCTCCGATGTTGGAGACGTGGGGTGAGGTGGTTCTACTGGCGATCGCTTGGCTTAGACGAGCGACTCATCATTTTATACAACAGACGATCGTCTCTCGAATGGACTGATTTTGAAATTGGACGACCTGGTCGATCGCTGAAATGATCGAGAAATGACAGCGGTTGTGAAGACGTCACCGGGGCACGTGTTGGGCTCCTATTGGGGGAGTCTGACAGTTTTGTCAGGTTGTCCTTTGGCGTGCCCTCAAAACGACGCACACGCAGAATTTGAGGGCATCATTAAATGCGGCCTATCTGACGGTTGCACTTCGATCCTCGGGACTCCGCTTATTTGCTCAGAAGCCCCCACTCGTGCCTATAAAAAGGATTGGGGTTACAAGGTGAAAAACCTTATGCATTTCTGCCTGAGAAGAAGACATAGCCGATTTCCCTCGAAGCTTCGTGTGACGATCGTCGTTCGGCTCAGATTCTTTAGGTAAGACCAAAAACTTCTCTTCCTTCTCTTTCTTTTGAAAATGTCCAGAGGAAGACCATATGCATATGAGGCGGGTAGTACTTCTGCCGTCGGGGCTCTGACCGCCTGGGATGAACCTTCTGTGGAATTTTATGTGGACAGCACCGTCGAGGCCATCCGCGCTGGGATTGAGCCCGTGGAGGTTGAAGAACTTTTTAATGAGGCTGATGCGGACAAGGTGGCGGAGGCCGAGCATATTCGTTCACTGAAACGGGAGGAGATGGATGCGACGGCGCACTGGGAGCAGAAAAGCGCGCTCGGCAAAGCCTTCATAGATTTTGCCGATCTCATGGAGAGATTGGCCGGCCCACTCCCCAAATTTAACTTCATTGAATACTTGATCGCCCATCCTTATGAACCTGTAAGGCGGACATTGTTCCGGGCTGCTCACCGCTCTCCGTGGACCCTTGGCTAGATCGGGAGCTCGGCGACCAGGAAGGATCTGGACCGTTGGAGGGCGAGGTTCTATGTTCCTTCTGATGTATGCCCCCACGTGCCTGTCGAGAACGAGTGATCCGATCAACCTCCCGAGGGCATGGTCACTGTCAATGAGGCGATAATAGAGGCTGGACTATGATTCCCATTCCCATTTGCTGTCTCCTATCTGTTGACCGCCTGGAACGTGGCGCCGCTTCAATTGACGCCGAATGCCTGGATGCAGATCATTTGCACCTTCACTTTGTTTGGTGTCCATCGGTTGTATCGTCTTCCCTCACCGTTGGAGATGAACCATCTCTTCAAACTGACGGTTCAAAAAGGCTCTATCGGCGGCTACCACAACTAAGGTCGCTCAGGCCGGGTGATTCTTGGGGTCCCGAACAAAGTGAGGTGTGATCCGTCGAAGTGGTTCTGGGTCAGCGGCGCGTGGAAGTCTGCAACGAGCAACAACCCGACTGACGAATTGGATATTCCCACTGGCTTCCGGGAGAGGAGTCCGAGTAAGGATTTAGACTCTCCCTTTGTTCGGATATATTCTGAACTGATCGGATTTTGGCCTTCTTTTTGCAGGTGTCATTGTTCCGGCGGCAGGCGACCTCACTTTTGATTTCGCGATCGTTTGGGAGAAGATACGGAGTCTTCCTGACGACCATATAGACGCCCGCCAAATTAACAACGAAGCCTGCTGGTTGGCTGCTCGGCTGTTTCACTAACCTCGCCATCTAAAGGTTCCAGGTACGAACTTTCGTGATCTTCTCTAACCAGTCGATTGTCTTGACTGAGGAAGATTACTAACTTTGTCGTTTGTTTTCTTTTGCAGAAATTCGTTTCCCTTGTTTCCCAGAGCCTCCTGATGTGATTGCCATGTCTAATCCGGGGGTCATGAACCGTCTTCGCCAAGGGAAAAAGGTGAGCCGAGCTCCTTCTGCTCCGCCGCGACCGACCCCGGAGGCAAGACCTCTCCAGGAGCCTGTCGTCGAAGGGCGGGAGCCTCGGGAGGAGGAGCAACTTCGGCTTATCCATAAGAAATGGAGGACTGTGGAGCCCTCGGCCCCTGTTACTACAAACGAGTCGCCGATCTCTGTGCCTCCGATTTCCGTGATTCCTCCGGTGGAGGGATCCACGCCATTTTCGGATTTTTTCAGTCCATGGCGACTGCTGAGGCCGAGACTTCGCGTGGCAGGCCGTTCTTCGGCCGTGACCCAGAGAAGGTCGAGAGGTAAGCCCAGTCATTTTTCCAAGTTATGAAACTTGTGTAGGAAACACACTTAACTCTTTTGTCATTTGTACAGGATCCGCCATTCCGACCTGAATTGCTCGCCGATGGTGTTGGACTTCCTATCGAGCAAACGTCCTCGCGAGGTCAGCGACATCCCTTCCTATGTTTCTCGGGCTACCGCTTCCCTTCCGAAGGCCTGGACGACCGATCTGGATGCGATCGCGCGCCGGCGATCTACTGATGCGATGCAGGCTACTTTTGTGCTGGCCCTCCAGACGGCAACGATGGCTGCCCAGGTGTTAGGCGTATTTTTATACGCTTATTTATCATTATTTTGTAGAGTTTTGGTGAGTGAAATCATCTAAATGAGCTTTTAATGCCTTGATTTTGTATGATTGACAGGAAATTGAAGTCCGGGAGCTAAAACGAGGCAAAACGGGCGAAAACGGCAAAACTGGACGATGAGCCGCGGCGCAAGGAATCGGAGCCGCGGCACAGAAGACACCGGCCAAGGGCGTAATGTCTGTACTGCATGCGGAAGCGGCCTGTGAGCCGCGGCACAGAAGAATTTATTTACGCCCAGGTATTCAGCTTTTGGGCGATGTGCCGCGGCACAGGTTCAGTGAGCCGCGGCACACTTAGCGGGTTTGGTACGTCTGCGCGGATTCTGGGCCGTTTCGAAGCCAGTTTTCAACCGATTAATACGGACGCGATTTGTGGAGGTGCTGAGCTATAAATAGGGCTTAAGACCCTAATTTAATTATCTTGGAATCATTGAATCTAAACCTAGGAGAGCTTAAGCTTGGAGACAGAGAAGAGGAGGAAAGCAGAAGAATTCAAGGGCAGAAGGTGGGAGCTGAAGAACGGAGGAATCCGAGATTCATCTGCGTTTGAATTTTATGCTTTCGTTTATTTATTCTGTATTTTCAGTTTTTAGTATGTCAGGCTAAAGCCCTAATCTAGGGTTTTGATGAAATCTTTGTTTTGACGAATTGATTAAGATTATCCAATTTATTACCTTTTTATTGAGTTTTCCCAATTATGTTTAATGCTTGCAATTATCTGGCCAATAGTTGTATTGATTTAATCATTCACTTCGAATCGGGAGTGGAGATTTGGTGAGGAACTATTGGTGAGGACCGTTTTATTCTGTGAGATAGGAATATACTCATAGAAACTACGTGGCCTTTAGGAGATTTCATGCTTTTTGCCTATCGACGAGATAATTCACCTAGGGATAGAGTGCGTTAGTCGCCGTTAGATAAATCTATTGACCTCGGGAGGCGGTAGAATATATTAGCAATCTCCGCCTTGATAAATTGGGAAAATTATTTATTACGGATAATCGAGTAAATTCGGATAAACTAAGGTAGATTCGAGAACCCTAGACGTATTCATCATTTGATTTCCTTAATCCAAGATATTGTTTTCTCTTGCTTAGTATTTTAGAAATTCTTTTAGTTATTAATCCAAAACCCAACTTCGATTGTTCAAATAAAATTGGAATACGAAAACGTCGGTAGTTAGAGATTCAATCCTCGTGGAACGATACTCTACTTATCACTTTATTACTTGTAAACGATGACGTGCACTTGCGTGTAGGAAATATCGCAACAAGTTTTTGGCGCCGTTCGGGATTGAAATTTTTCTAATATCGATTTAAGTATTTCAGTCTTAATTTGAACGTTTTATTTTTATTTTTGTGTATTTATTTTTGTTTATTCGTTTTTCCTTTCAGGACCTTTCGTTAGTGCATGAGAAGACTCGTACGAACGCTTACTACCTTTGGACACCGAGCTCGAGCGCACGCTAAGAAGGAACAAAAGGAGAAAAGAGAGTTACTGACGGCGGTCATCATGGCCGAGAATATTGAAATCCAAGGAGGAGACAACCAAGTGCGGCAAGTTCAACCGGAACTCGCTCTTCGAGATTATGCCATGCCGCAGTCAACGCTAATTTTTCGAATCCGGCGTCCCACTATCCAAGCAAATAACTTTGAGATCAAGGCCGCCATTATTCGGATGGTGCAGGCGAGCCCATTACGTGGATTGCGAAGGGCGACCCGAATGCCCACATTGCGTCTTTCCTTGAGATATGCGATACTTTCAAAACTAATGGTGTCACCGACGATGCCATCCGATTGAGGCTTTTCCCTTTCTCTTTGAGGGATAAAGCAAAGTTTTGGTTAAATTCCTTACACGGTCGATTACAACATGGGAGAGGTTAGCGCAAGCCTTCCTTGCCAAATTTTTCCCACCGGCTAAGACGGCGAGGTTGAGAAATGAAATAACCACTTTTGCCTGATTCGATATGGAATCGCTCCACGAGGCGTGGGAGCGATATAAAGAATTACTACGAAGATGCCCTCATCACGGTATTCTGATTGGCTTGACTTCATACGTTTTATGGTGGTTTGAGTGCTTCTACACGCACTTTAGTGGATGCGGCCTCGGTGGGACATTCATGGCAAAATCTATGGCCGAGGCACACGTGCTTTTGGAAGATATGGCAAAACGCATACCAATGGCCATCGAGAAGATTGACACCGAAAAGAGTAATGGAAGTTTCAAGCAATGATCCGATATCCACCTTGACAACTCAAGTCGCCGCTTTGACACATGACTCGGACATTTTCGCACGCACCAGCCCCGTTACCATTGAGACATGTAATTGGTGTAACGGATCACACCCGAGCGGAGTGTCAATTTGGAAATCCGTTCGAGCAAAATCGGATGGAGCAGGCTCAATTCGTAGGAAATGGGAATCGACCGAATAACCCGTACTCCATACTTATAATCCGGGGTGGCGCAATCATCCCAACTTTTCATGGAGAAACGGATGACGCACACCAGCCCCCTTTCGCTCGTAATCAACGGCCCCCTTCCGCTCCCAAAGTGTCTCTCGAGGAAGCGCTTGCAAAATTGGCGGCAAATACGAGTCAATTTATGACTCGGACGGAAGCTACACTACAAAATCATTACGCTTCCATTCGAATTTGGAGGTCCGTGGGCCAAATCGCTAATGTGTTGGCTCGTCCGGAGGGAGCATTGCCGAGTACAACAGAGACTAATCCTAGAGAGAGTCTAAACGCAGCTTAGCTTGAGAAGCGGGAGAGATTCTTTGGATCACCTGAGTCGGGTAAAGAGAAGAAAGTGATGGAGGAAGAGATGGATTTAAAGCCGAGGAGTCAAAGGATGTGAAGCCGGATAACTTGAAGACATGTGTTCCCCTGTTCCGTTTCCTTGAGACTACAAAGAAAGAAGGGCGGACAAACAATTTTCTAAATTCCTTGATGTGTTCAAAAGCTTCACATAAATATTCCGTTCACGACGCATTGGAGCAGATGCCGAGTTATGTCAAATTCATGAAAGAGATATTATCTAAGAAGAGAAAACTTGAAGAGTTTGAAACGGTCACCTTGATGAGTGCGGTGCAATTCTTCAAAAGAAGCTCCCACCTAAATTAAAAGATCGGGAAGCTTCAACATACCTTGCACCATGGGGAATTTTTCATTTAATAAGGCACTATGCGATCTTGGTGCGAGTATCAACCTCATGCCTCTGTCGATTTTCCAAAAGCTGAATATTGGGGAAGCTAAGCCAACCACAGTCTCATTAGAATTGGCGGACCGATCGATAAAGTATCCGAGGGGAGTGATCGAGGATGTATTAGTTAAGGTTGACAAGTTCATCTTTCCAGCCGACTTCATCGTACTAGACATGGAGGAAGATGACAATATTCCGATCATCTTGGGACGACCATTTCTAGCGACGGGCCGAACCCTTATAGACGTGGAAAAGGGAGAGCTAACTCGAGGGTCCAAGACGAAATTACTTTTCAAGTATTCAAGTCATTCCCATGTCCAGGAAGTGTTGATAAAGGATCACAAATTGAGAGGGTGAATGCCGTTGAAAGAGGAAAGCACCGAAAACATCGTCGGTGGGAAAATTCAGATGTTGTGTTAAATGGCCCGAATTTTAAGAAGGATGTAGAACAAGTGGCGTTCCTCGAGCATGAGGAGAAATCACTGCAATCGTGGGTTCGTTTGTGAAGGAGGAAAGTGAGCCAAAAGCCAAGCGAAAAATTAGTCATGGAGAAATCGGGTGTTTCGGAAAATTTCTCAAGTCGAAACCTTTTCACAAACAACATTTGATGACCGAACCGAAACTCGAACCACTGATGACCAATGGTCATAATTTTAACCAAAATATAAACGGTTCGATGAACGGGGCGGAAGCCAAATGGAGTTTGCGAAAAGCGAACTAACGTTGTCCAATAGGTCCTATCAAGACTATAAACTTAGCGCTTCTCGGGAGGCAACCCGAGTTCGTAGTTGTAGATTTTTGCATTTCTTTATTTTTCTTGTATTCGTGATTCTTATTTTTCATCATTTTTGTGCTTCTAATTGCTTCTGCCTCTCGTTTTTAACGTCTTCTTCTATAAATTCTGTGCAGGAAAGTCCCAGGGAAGCAATTGGAGTATGAGCCGCGGCACAGATATTGTGAGCCACGGCACACATCAATCGCCAGGGAAGGCAAAACAAACTGTACCCTGTGCCGCGGCATGATCTTACTGAGCCGCGGCACACCAGTTCACCGAGCCGCGGCACCCGATAACTGAGCCGCGGCACACTAAATGGTCGAGAAACGCCTGTGGCGCTGTACTTTGTGCGCGGCATACTAAGGCCGAGCGCGGCACACTAACACCGAGCCGCGGCATACGAAATTTAAGCCGCGGCACTGACGACATACCAAAACGTCCCGATTCGTGTACTTTGGGCGCGGCTCACTTATATTGTGCCGCGGCCCCGTCGCAAAATAAGAGCATCCAGTAAGGCTCATTCGGTTGATCGGCCTATATAGGATACTTCTACCCTCCCTCCCTTCCTTCTGCACACATGGAGGTTAGTTGGCTCCACTCTATGAGTCTCCTTCTCAAATTCTCCGAGTTATTTTTGATTTCTAAATCATTAATGATTCTTGATGTGAAAAGATTTGGAGTTTTATATTGCTAGTTATTCTTCATTGTTGTTTCTAAAATGGAGTTGGAATATGGGAATTTGTTATTGTGATGGAATTGATGTTTATGAACGAATTGTTGATGATGGTTTTCGTAATTCGGGGTTATAATCATGCTATTATTTTTGGGATTTGGAATTAACCATGAAAATTTTTGTTCTTCATTTTAACTTGTGCACACAAGGTGTTTGATAAATTTGGCAATGAAAATGGGTAAGCTAGGCATTTTCCAACTTATATGCAATGAATCATGTTGTCACATTATCCCCAACCTCTACATCATGTTCAACTTGAGAGCTATACTTAACTTCCTTTTTGATGATGCAAGCTTGTTTATTCACATTCCGCATGATGTAGTCAAGAAGCATGCAAGCTCACCGGACGATGCCGGCACCAGCTCTGAGCGGTGGAGGAGTACTTGACCTTTTACTTTACTTGCATTTCATTATTTTTGTCCATTGAGGTCAATGTACGTCCTAAGTTTGGGGGGGGATTTACAATTCAGTCTACATTCATTGTTGTACTCTATTTTCTTGCTGTACATTATATTCTGTTGCACTTTTCTTTTCTTTGCGAAAATTTTTTAGCCTTGCTTGCCGTAGTTTCTCCTTATTCGTGAATTTTTGTGCTTCTATTTGTGTGAATCGATGTTACGACACTGTCTTTCTCTCGAAGAAGCGGGCGAGTTCTAGTCGAGTTGGAGTCGCTTATTTCGTTGCCTTAGTATTCAATTAGGTCAAATTTTCCTGATTGTAGAGGTCTTGGCAGATAAGAGACGATACATACTTGTTGCTAAATCCCCATCAATACGTTTGGCTACATTTCCCGGATAGTGAGTCGTACCGTTTCTTTAGTCGTGTTGGCACTTAGTTTGAGTTTTGAGTCGGTCAGTTTTTCCCTAAAAGTCGAGATAATGTGTTCTATGATGGGAAGTCTAGTAACCGGGGGTATTCGCGTGACACGTTGTTTACTCTCGCGTAAAACGACGACCCTGATTAAATTAATGATTTAGATATTTCACATGTGCCAATGATAGGAAGCCTAGTAACCGGGGGCATTCGCGTGACCCGCTGTTTACTCTCGCGTAAAACGGCAACCTTGATTCGGACATGCGGAAATTATATATTCGAGTTGTTTCTCCACTGTAGACGGGAACTTAGTAACTAAAAGCATCCATGTGCCCCATGAGTGTCTTTTACGTCAAACGGTTTCCTAATACATGAGAATGGAAGTTCCACCCTAGGATTATTCCGATGAAACATCCCGAGATCCTAACCTAGTGGTCGACTCGAATCAAATTTTTGAGCATATATATAAGGCGATACTGTCCGAGGTTTATTTATTATGAGACTCGTGAAAATTGTGCCTTTAGACTGTGGAACGCGACGAACTAGCTTGTTTATGTTAGCCTTTCATATTGACGGTCGATTTGACTCATGTTTTGTTAATCTTTGAGCTGAGTTTTCTTCATGAACGAATGATTAGGACTAAACTTGATTACTTTGCGGAATCATTATTCTGAGTGCAGCTCGCTTTTATGACACTCGTATTATTTAGAGAGAATGGCCGGATAGTATTGATTAGATTGAACACTATGAGTTGCACAATTATTCACGACATTCTTTTATTGACTTTAATTCTTTTTGCTTGAGGACAAGCAAAGGCTTAAGTTTGGGGGTATTTGTTAGGCGTATTTTTATACGCTTATTTATCATTATTTTGTAGAGTTTTGGTGAGTGAAATCATCTAAATGAGCTTTTAATGCCTTGATTTTGTATGATTGACGAAATTGAAGTCGGGAGCTAAAACGAGGCAAACGGCGAGTAAAACAAAGAATCGGGCGATGAGCCGCGGCGCAAGGAATCGGAGCCGCGGCACAGAAGACACCGGCCGAAGGCGAGAGTAATCAGACTGTGCCGCGGCCACGGCCAGTGAGCGCGGCACGAAGAATTTATTTACGCCTGTGTATTGGCTTTTGGGCGATGTGCCGCGGCACGAGTTGATGAGCCGCGGCACACTTAGCGGGTTTGGTACGTCTGCGCGGATTCTGGGCCGTTTCGAAGCCAGTTTTCAACCGATTAATACGGACGCGATTTGTGGAGGTGCTGAGCTATAAATAGGGCTTAAGACCCTAATTTAATTATCTTGGAATCATTGAATCTAAACCTAGGAGAGCTTAATCTTGGAGACAGAGAAGAGGAGAAAAGCAGAAGAATTCAAGGACAGAAGGCGGGAGCTGAAGAACGGAGGAATCCGAGCTTCATCTGCGTTTGAATTTTATGCTTTCGTTTATTTATTCTGTATTTTCAGTTTTTAGTATGTCAGGCTAAAGCCCTAATCTAGGGTTTTGATGAAATCTTTGTTTTGACGAATTGATTAAGATTATCCAATTTATTACCTTTTTATTGAGTTTTCCCAATTATGTTTAATGCTTGCAATTATCTGGCCAATAGTTGTATTGATTTAATCATTCACTTCGAATCGGGAGAGGAGATTTGGTGAGGAACTATTGGTGAGGACCGTTTTATTCTGTGAGATAGGAATATACTCATAGAAACTACGTGGCCTTTAGGAGATTTCATGCTTTTGCCTATCGACGAGATAATTCACCTAGGGATAGAGTGCGTTAGTCGCCGTTAGATAAATCTATTGACCTCGAGAGGCGGTAGAATATATTAGCAATCTCGCCTTGATAAATTGGGAAAATTATTTATTACGGATAATCGAGAGTAAATTCGGATAAACTAAGGTGGATTCAGAACCCTAGACGTATTCATCATTTGATTTCCTTAATCCAAGATATTGTTTTCTACTGCTTAGTATTTTAGAAATTCTTTTAGTTATTAATCCAAAAACCCAACTTCGATTGTTCAAATAAAATTGGAATACGAAAACGTCGGTAGTTAGAGATTCAATCCTCGTGGGAACGATACTCTACTTATCACTTTATTACTTGTAAACGATGACGTGCACTTGCGTGTAGGAAATATCGCAACACCAGGCCGTGCGAAACTATGAGGGACGACCGTCCACCGCCCGTCTCCATGCAGACCTCGAAACCGCACGTAAGCAAAATATTGACTTTGCCGACAAGCTCGCGGCCATGGAGAAGAGCTCAGTGGAGGCGGCTAAACAGGCGAGGCAGGATGTTGACCGGGCGCGGGCGGCGAATGACCGGATGCTGGACCAAATGACAGAAGCCCGAAGGTCGCATGCGGCCGCGCAGAAGGAGGCCGACCAGCTGAAGGTTACCATCGCCCGACTGACTAGCAAGCTGGCGTCCTCGAAGGAAGAGGTAGCCGTAAAAACTGCCGAGCTCGAGGGCGTGAGCCAAATGGTTGCGGAGTTGAAGGAAAAGCTGAAGGCGACTGAGGCCGATCCCTTCGTTAACATGGAGTACGTCAGCGAATTTTCTTACTATATGAATTATGCTGACGCGATCTGCTCCGCTAAGAAGGGAGGGCTCGAGGTCAGCCCTTTGGCTAAAAATTTCAAAGCCTATGCACTGGAGCATCCTCTGCAGCCTGACTTCACCGTGTCAATCCTCGACCTTTCCGCGGATCTCGGAATCGACTTGAGCTGGTACCCGCTGCCGGACAACCTTGTTCATATGGGTGCCTCGGAGGATGGGGGTTCAGAGCCTATTGCTGGCGATGGAACGAGCGCCGATCCTTGAGCTTTTCTGCTTTTTACTTGTAGTTTTTTGTAGCTTTCGTTGCATTTTAGCCTTTGGGCGACCGTGTTTGTATTTGTATTCCAAGTAATTAAATGAATATTTGCTTCTCTGATTTCCTGCTTGAATGATTGTCTTTATGAGTCTTTTGCATGACTTTATACAAGTGTTTGAGAAACGATCGTCATGCGTACAGCTCCGAGTGAATTGATAAACTCATACTGGTAACTTTAGAACAAATTAGATCATCGTACATGTACTTGAGTAAAGACGATCGTGGTATAAATAGCTCCGCCCTTCCCCCTTGTTTTTGTTTACTTAGTGAAAGTAAGGGGACGAAAATAAATCTTTTGGTGAGCGGTCTTCAATTTTGCAGATTCCTCAAGGAAGGCCGACCATCCCGGCCTAGAGGAGCCGTGCACAGTCGTGGAGTTCGATGGAACTGACCTCCGCGACCATGTCTTGTACGCGAGCGACATTCCGTCCGATGGCAAACTTCTCGCGACTCACTTAATTGTGAGGGTCCTCCGTAGACTGCGCCCGCCTTGTATTTAAACGAAGGGCGAGCGGTCTTGGTCTGGAGGAGTCCTTGCACGGGGCTTCGTCGGATTAATCGACTCCACGACCGCGGCTTGATAGCACTTTTCTACCTCGGATCGTCATGTTAGATGGCGATCCTCGACAGTATACATTGTGACGGGGGGAGGGACGCGTCGCATTGTCTGGATCCACGATGCTAGATGATGGACCTTTGAGGGCGGGCGAACGTGTCCACAGATCAGTTTTGGAGGGCCCTTTGGCTACGCCCGCCTCGTATTCAAATGAAGGGCGAGCAATCGCAGCCCAAATGAACCTTGCATGGTCATAGAGAACGGTTTCATCATCCTCCACAACCATGTCGGCACTCTTCTATCTCGGACCGTCATGTCAGATGGCGATCCTCTACGGTATATATTGTGTAAGGGGAGGCAATCGCTTGCCTAGGTCCTTCATGTTGATGACGAACTTTAGAGGGCGAGCGAGTCATCCTCTGATTTGTTTTGGAGGATCCTTCGGCTACTCCCGCCTCGTATTTAAATGAAGGGCGAGCGATCGGTGCCGAAAGGAACCTTGCATGGACGGGTCATCGGTTTCATCGACCTCCATGACCATGGTGGCACTCTTCTACCTCGGACCGTCATGTTAGTTGGCGATCCTCGACGGTATACGTTGTGATGAGGGAGGCGATCACTTGTCTAGGTCCATTATGTTAGATGACGAACTTTTGAGGGTGAGCGAGTCATCCTCTTTTTCGCGGCGTTGCTCAGGCTGTAGCCTTTGGTTTGACGTGGTGAGAATCGGGGAAAGACTTCCGAAGTTCCCACCTCTTGATTGAAGCATATAGATCCGGCCACCGAGGTTGATCGGGGGGTCGACTCGTATGAGTCTTCCGGCCTGTCGCGTTCGACTCTGGCGACCGGATTGGGAGATTTACGGGACTCCGACTAAGCCAATAAACTGTCCAGCTTGCCCTCCTCGAACAATCTCCAGAGTTGTCTGAGGAGGTCGCGGCATAGGTTGGTGCTGTGACCGGGACTCTTGTGGTAAGCACAATATTTATTGTGGTCTATATGACCATTGTCCCTTATCGCCTTTGGCTTGCTTAGCGGTTCGCACCCCTTGATGGCGTAAAAAATATGAGCCAAAGTTCGGTTGAACTTGTGGAGGAGATGGGCTTCCACCTCCTCGAAGGCCTTGAAATCACCGGGTGGCTTGGCGACCGCCTTGTTAGATTTGGCGATCGCCGTCTTTTGGACGGGAGGTGGCGTCTCCTCACCTAGGCGAATGGTGATGAGCCTCTGACTGGCCATAAAATCGGCAGCCTTGGCGCGGAAGATCGCGTAGGTCGGAGGGATCTTCTTTATGAGGTGTCTGAACATGGGCGAATGACCATAGAATCCCCCCAGGACCGAGTAGAGGGCGAGCTCGTCGCTTATGGGCTCGCCGGTGAGGACTATTTCATCCACCCGGTCGATGTAATCTGCATCGGACTCAGCTTCCCCCTGCCTGATTTTATTCATGCGGTGAAGGCCTTCTGGTCTGGCGACCTTGGCGGCGAAGTATGACGTGAAGTCATTCGCCAGTTTCTCAAATGAATTGATTGATCGCGGTGGCAGTGAGATGTACCACCTATGGGCTAGTTCGCCCAATGTTAACGGGAATATCCGGCACCTGGTCGCGTCTGATGCCCCACACCCGGTCATCTAGATCCGAAACTTGCTCAAGTGGATATCGGGGTCCGATCTCCCCTCATAAAAAGTTGTTTGAGGAGGAGCGATCCTTGGTTGCATGGGGACAATCTCGATGTGGACCGCGAGTGGCTCACTTGGTCCGATGATCTTTCTACTGGCGCCTGCCCCAGTTTGCATGAGCGCTTTCATCTCGTCGAGTTGGCGTTGCATAGCGACCATTGCCGTGGCCTGGCTGCTCACGGCTAGGCGCTCGGAACGGGAGCCGAGGCGATCAAGTACTGATCCCCTGGCTCCGCTGTAGATGATGTCCTTGCCGCAGGGCTCGATTCTTCGGCGGACGGGTGCCAAAAGGCTGACCTGTTTTTGATTGGGAGTTGGATATGCCGAACTCCTGGTGACGGATTCGGACTCCGTCGTCTCGTGGTTGGGGCCAGAATGCCCCGATCGCCACGATGGATCGCTTCCTAGGCGGCTGAAGACAGAACTATCTCGCCTCGCGAGCGCCTTTTCTCGTGAATCGGGGCTTTTTGACGATCGCTCTACCAGTAACCCCTTGAGCTTCCGTTTGCCCGCGCGGTGGATGGCCGAAGGGGTTATAGCGGGCGCTTCGCATGCTCTCCGTCCCTCCCTTAGGATGGCCATAGCCTCCTCGATTTGTTCCGCAGTTTGGAACTAGTCTTGTGAGAGGCTGGGGCCGTCTCTCGGGGGCGGGATCGAGAGTCTCGCGTCACCGCGGCTACCCTCTGCCGTAGGTTGGGGCTCGAATTGAGCCGGAATAAGACGTCCGGCAGATCGGAGAGTGGATCTCTTCGAAGTGGTGGCAGACGTCATTATTCTGAAGGTTTTGTTTGAAGAACAGTGAGTGTTTCTTCAAGTATATGCTCCGGAGAACAGTGAGTGTTCTTCGAAACGGTCGGAATGAAAATGAAGGTAAATGCCCTCCTTCTAGCGCCAATTGTTGTTACCCAAAATATTATCCGGAAGGGATTGCTGGAACGGATGAGTAACAAACAAAATGCGAGAGCACATCCGTGGGAAAGTAAATAACACAAGATTTGCCGGGATTGTTAGTCCCGGGCTTGAATGCTCTCATGAGATATTATTAATACGAATAATTGGGAGTACAAATATTAATGTTAGAGTACAATTACAAAGAGTGTAAATACCCTAGTTATCTAGCTCTTGAGTGCTGATGATTGCCGGAAGAACCAGAGTTGATGCTCTGTGAGTTCTTGTAACAACGATGGAGTGCTGCGTTTTTAGCTGAGTTTTTTCTTGAGTGCTGATGATTTGCCGGGATTTTTTTCTTGATTTTTTTCTTAGATTTTTTTCTTTCTACTGTATAAGCATGGTATAATGCTTTAGTTTTCTTGATTTTTTTCTTTCTTGATTTCTTAATGATAATCCATTCTTGACTTGGCTTAATCGGATTTGATTTTGATTTGGATTTTGAGTGACTTTAGTTGACACTAAACATTGAAACTTGGTTTGGATTTTGATTTGTTCTAAATTCTATAAACTTAGCTTAATTGGATTTTTGATAACATGGTAATAGGTTGGATCGGTTCTTTACGCCGACTCCGAAAAATAAAACAAGCACTCGTGTTCCAATTGCTCAAGAAGAAAGAGTTGTTGAAGATGCACAAGGACCACAATCTAATAGTGTTTCAATTAAATCTCAACATACAATACGATTACGAGACGAAGATGTGATACTACAAAGTGATCCTGGGAAAAGGGAGGAAATCACGGTTTTTCATCCGGATGATGTTGAAAGAGTTAGAAGAACGTACATCATCATAGGCCCGAAACAACCAATTTTATCAGTATATCCAACCGCTCTTATCTCAGGTAAAAAGCGGAAATTTCGTCATGAGTATTTTAGTTAATATAAAGAATGGTTGGAATATAGTGAATCAAAAGATGCCTTGTTTTTTTTGCCATACTATTTGTTTAAAGATGTGAGTAAATATGGTGGTGAAGCTTTTGTTGGTAAAGAGGATGGTTTTAGGAGTTGGTCTAAAATTGGAGAGGCACTTGAAAGACATGCTAAAAGTGATTTTCATCTAGCAAGTAAAGCAAAATGTACCACTCTCATGAACTCTAAGCAAAGTATTAGAACATGTATGAATAGACAAAGGGAACAAGAAGATAATGATTATGTAATGAACTTGAAGACATCACTTAGAGCTACTAGATTACTTTTGAGGGGTGGGCAAGCATTTCGGGGCCATGACGAGGGAAAAAATTCTTCTTACCAAGGTCATTTTCTTGAATATGTAAGTGAATTAAGAGAGGTTCATGGTCAGCATGGATGTCGTAAGATGACTTCCCCGACCATTCAAAAAGAACTTGCAAGGGCATGTGCCTTTTTAACCACTTCAAAAATTTGTAGAGAGATTGGGGATGATGTATTCACTATTTTAGCCGATGAATCCGGAGATTGTTCTCTGAAAGAACAAATGGGGCTTGTTGTCCGTTATGTTGATTTCAAAGATGGTATTGTGGAAATACTTTTGGGGATAGAACATGTGAAAGAAACAAATGCCATATCACTTAAAAATGCAATTGAAGACATTTTGACTAAGAATAAGTTGAGTATGTCTAAGATTAGAGGTCAAGGGTATGATGGAGCAAGCAATATGAGTGGTTGTGAAAATGGATTAAGAACTTTGATTCAAAATGAGAATCCTTCTACATTTTATGTTCATTGTTTTGCTCATCAACTTCAATTGGCACTAGTTGCGGCTGTGAAGCGTAATATTGATGTGAGTGCTTTTTTCGGGTTAGTTAATCAAGTTGTGAATATAATTGAATGTTCTAACAAAAGACAAGAGTTTCTTCGAGACAAACAATTTTCTCATTTAGCCGAAATTATAGAGGAGGGTTTGGTGGAAACTGGTAGAGGTTTGAATCAACAGTCATCTCTTTCGAGGGCCGGTGATACTCGTTGGGGGTCACATTACAAGACTCTTATGAGTATAATGAGTTTGTATGGTCCGGTAATTAAAGTCCTTGAAACAATTGTTGAAGATGCTTCTTGTGACGTTCGTGGACAAGCAAGCACTTTGATATATGGGTTACATGATTTTCGTTTTATTTTCATGTTATATTTAATGGTTGATGTTTTAGGGATTACTCATGATTTGAATTTGGCTTTACAAAGACGTGAGCAAGATATCTTGAATGCTTTGAATCTTGTCACAATTGGCAAACGGCGACTTCAACATAAGAGGGATAGTGGATGGGAAGTACTCTTGAATAGTGTGGTTGATATTTGTATGAGACATGACATTGATGTGCCGGACATGGATGGACCGTTTTACTTGTTGAAATCCCGTCGTCAAGGTTCATTTGTTACTAATCTGCATCATTACAAGTATGATTGTTTTTTTAGTATTTTGGATGTGTAATTGAAAGAACTTGATGAAAGGTTTAATGTGGAAAGCACTGAACTATTACAGTGTGTAGCATGCTTGAGTCCTTCCTCGTTGTTTGCTTCTTTTGACGAGGACAAATTGATGAGGGTGACACAATTGTATCATAATGACTTTTTGGAAGAATGTGAATCCTCTATCCGCAATCAATTGGCTAATTATATTATAGATGTTAAGTTAGATTCTCATTTTTTAGATTTGAAAGGGCTTGTTGATCTTTCAACAACACTTGTGGAAACCAAAAAGAATGAGACTTACCGTGTGGTTTATAAGCTTGTGAAGCTTGCTTTGCTTTTGCCGGTAGCAACCGCAAGTGTTGAGCGGGTTTTTCAGCTATGAAGCATGTGAAGGGCGACTTGAGGTCTAAGATGGGGGATGAATGGTTAAATGATCATTTGGTAACTTTTGTAGAAAGAGATGTATTCATGACTATTATTGATGATGAGATTTTAGCTTATTTTCAAAACATGAATCCTATGAAGCATCATATGTAAATTGTGTTTATTTTATATAATGTTGACATATTAAAGCCTATTATATTTTTGGCTAAAATGCTTCTGAAGTCCCTTAACTTAATTTTAGATAACGATTTAGTCTTTTATCATTTTTTTGTCCCAACTAAGTCCTTTATCTTTAAAATTTTAAGCAAAGTCAGCCTTGATTATGCTTTTTTGGTAACACCGTTAACTGTTGTCCAGATTACTGTTAAGTTGGTCACATTGATGCCAAATCAGATGCTGACTATCATCTTCTTCATTTATACCAGTTCTCATAAGTGAAAAGGCTAAATAGGAACGGGAATGCCAAGACCGAGAAGAGAACAGTTGAAGAAAAAGTCAATCTTCTTAAACGACCTATAAAAATCTACTTTTGATGTGAGCATGTATAAGCCGTCACTGAGTCTCAAGAACGAATGTGAACTTTAGTCACAAACCCATTAATCAAAAACCCGCTGCTGCTCGAACTGTACTAACGTTTCCTCTGCCACGGCAGAGACAAATCCGGCTCCGTGTGGACACAAAATACCTTCACCACCGAGTCCATGGAGGGAATAACCTGTAACATCCCCAATATATTCAGGAATATTACAGCGCCATAAATCCTTTACATAAAAATTTACAAGGCTGAAGACATAAAAAGACAATAACAGACACCAACGTATGAAAGCAACTGAAATAAAATGCAAATAGTTCTGGACAATATTGAGAATACAAATATTCAAAGGAAGAATATTAATACATCATCAAATCCAAATCATCACAAACGACGATGTACTCAAGTACTTATTAAAACAGCAAAATCAACAGACGAATAAACCCGGCCGGAACATCACTCTGCACCCTCGTCGTCATGCAGCTCCAGTGGTTGTTTCCCTGCTCTCCTAGATCCTGAACACAAACAAATGTTCACCCCCGAAGGGGTTAGCACAATGATACTAGTACAAGTACGATAATCATACAACAATGATTTAATCAACAATAATCAAAACAAGTTTCTCCAACGAGAAGTAACAACAACACACATCACATCATGATAGTCCCAAACATACTCATGGTATTCCAATGATCCAGCGCACACAGCTATAGATTCCCATGATAATCCCATCAGATCGAAGCATGGTGAAACTACCTTTCCAATGATCTAGCGCACACAGTTATAGATTTCCCATGATGATTCCCGTCGGATCAACGCATGGTGGACAATTAATCACAACACATGTACATAGTACAATCATAACATAACCGACATAATACGGACAATTCTAATTAAAGTACTTGCCTCGATCTGATGACAAGAATAAAACTCCCACGAATATCGAAACACTCGAAGGTTGTCCCCTTCGACCAATCACGTTGCTAAGCTCGAACCTTAACAACAGAAATAATATAGAATTCATCTCGTGTCGAACGAACATCTAACAATCCAAATTACGGTCGAAAGTTCATAAAAACGTAAACTGTCTGACCTGCTTAACGTACGTTACATACCCTCAGTAGCGTACGTTAAGCTTACTCGTTAGAATACGTAAGCTACAAAGTCTAGCGTACGCTAACCATGTATCGACAGTTCCTCTCTGATCAGTCGACTTGACTTGTATGATGATATAACGTACATTACATTCCAAACGTAGCGTACGTTAACTAAGCCCGATACCATACGTTAACTATATAGTTTAGCGTGCGCTAAACATGCATGACAGTTTCTCACTGGGCAGACGACTGTCTTTGATTGTGAAGAAGCTAACGAAATCCTCAGTGATTACGTATGTTATCTCCATACATATCATGTTTATACGATTATGAATAATCGTACGGATTCAAAACATCTTTAAATTCAAGGAAATGAATATCATCACAACACTTATATTCAATCTTGATTATCATTCTCATGTGAAGTTCGGTGATCTCAGGTTGATGCCTTAGATTCCATTATCATCATTACCTTCAGACTTCATTACAAAGATGAACTAACATATCCAACTTATAAGAAAGGGTACAACCTTCGATGATTCTTTCTTTAAGTCCGCTAAACAAAAGTTATATCAACTCCAAGTCTACGATTCAATATGGTAATACTATTCAACATGGATAAACAATCTCAGAACGTATCTTTCATCATTGACATATTAGGATTCCAACTATGATGTTTTCAACGACGATATTTTAAGCATAATCATTCCAACTTATAAACATGATGTTGTTTGAATAATTTATCAATGGAACTCAATATATTGATAGCATAATCATCATATCCTTAAGAACACAAATCCGAGATTGTAGATAGTATAACATACCTTAAGATGAAGGAAACAGCGAGGCAATAGGTAGAATCTAACTTCGGTTGCTTGTGTGTCAATCCAAAAATGATTCTCCACTTCAATGAGTAATCTCCAATCTTCAATGATCAAGAAAAGGTGTTCTAAAGGTGTTTAAGGGGGGCTGGGATATCTCTAGGCACGAAGTATGCCGAAGGATAGGTGAAATGACGAGCTGAAATGAAATGGTGTGATGTCTTATATATAATTTTCTGTCCTTAATGTACGTTAGCCTTCATGCATAACGTACGTTAGCCTCTTAGCGTACGCTACACAACATAATTTAGCGTACGCTATCGTCCTGATAGTTAACTGTCCTGATTTTGACCTTGATTGCGTACGTTACACCATCAAGTTACGTACGTAAGTAACACACATTAGCGTACGCTAGACACAATTCTTTAGCGTACATTAACAATCGTTGACTTCAAAAGTGTCCAGGTTCATCCGCGGGAATCTTATCTGGACCCACGTCCGGCTGGCGCATGTGACAGCCGTCTAGCTCAATTATTGGCTGGTTAACGCACGCTACGCTACATTCGTAGTTAACTCCGACAGATAACGTACGTTAAGCTATCCTTGTTAACGTACGTTATCACATATTTGCATGGGAAAATTTACATTTTGACATACTCATGTACAAGGATACAAATACAAGAAATATCATACTTCAATTATCAATATCACATTCCCGAATAATACAGAGTTCAAATATAGATGAAATACTCAATAATAAATCTGGATATTACATACTCTCCTACTAAAAAGGAGTTTCATCCCGAAACTCAAGACGAAAATAACTTTGGATATCTGGACCTCATGCTATCTTCCGTTTCCCAAGTGGCTTCTTCCACTTCGTGGCGTGACCACTGAACCTTGACCAAAACGATTGGTTTGTTCCTCAACTGCTTAACTCGACTCTCGAGTATCCTGATCGATCTCTCTTCAAACGTGCCATCCTGAGCGACTTCGATCTCGCCAAAATCAATGACATGACTAGGATCTGGTATATATCTCCGTAACTGGGATACGTGGAACACGTTATGAACATGGCTCAATGACGGCGGCAATGCCAACCTGTATGCTAACTCTCCAACTCTCTCAAGAATTTCGAACGGTCCGATATATCTCGGACTCAATTTCCTCTTTCTTCCGAAACAAAAGATTCCTCGAGTAGGAGAAACTTTAAAATTACGTGATCTCCAGTACTAAACTCCAATAGGCGACGGCGTACATCTGCATAAGATTTCTGTCGACTCTGGGCGGTCAATAGCCTTTCGCGAATCAGGGCTATCTTCTCGCGTGTCTGCACAATCAATTCCGTTTCCGTCCCGATCAAGTCTGGTGAATCGTCCCAACATAGGGGTGATCTGCATCTCCTTTCGTATAATGCCTCAAACGGTGCCATCTTAATGGAAGCATGCCAACTATTGTTGTAGGTGAATTTAATCAACGACAGATGAACTTTCCAATCAGCTGACCAATCTAAGGCACAAGCCCTTAGCATGTCTTCCACTGTTTGAATAGTCCTCCCGGATTGTCCGTCTGTCTGCGGGTGATAAGCTATGCTGAAGTTCAATTCGGTTCCCAAGGCCTTATGAACTGCTTTCCAAAAATGAGACACAAAACATCCGTCCCGGTTAGAAATATAGGTCTTCGGCGTACCATGCAATCGACCTATCTCAGAAATAAATACTCGTGCCAACCTCTAGGGTCCCCACGTGTCCTTAATGCCTAGAAAATGAGCCGATTTGGTTAGAAGATCGATTATCACCCAAATCATGTTCATTCCTGTCTTGGTTCTCGGCATATTAGTGATAAAGTCCATCGATATGTCCTCCCACTTCCATTCAGGAATCAGGAGTGGCTTCAACATTCCGGCAGGTCGTTGATGCTCGATCTTAACCTTCTGACAAGTCAAACACTGCGAGACATAATCCGCTAGATCTTTCTTCATGTTGCCCCACCAGAAGTTCTGCTTTAGGTCCTTATACATCTTGCTGGTGCCCGGGTGGATAGAATAGGGCATGTTGTGAGCTTCTTTCAAAATTGTCTGCTTCAGAACATCGATATCGGGAACACAAAGTTGGATCTGGAATCTCAATACTCCATCATCATGAATTACAAATCCTGGGGCCTTTCCCTTGATCACTTCATCACATAACCGAATCATCAGAGGATCGTCTACTTGCTTAGATTTGATTTCTTCGGTTAACGATGAAGTTATTTCCATCACGCACAGTTGTCTTTGGACTCTTTGCAACCATACTTCAATTCCTTATCGAATCAATTCCCTCTGAATGCTGAGCTGGGAGGTCATAGTCTACCGCATCTGAATAGAAACAGGCTTGTGTCTAAGTGCATCGGCCACTACATTCGCTTTACCTGGATGATAAAGAATCTCTAAGTCGTAGTCTTTAATCAGTTCCAGCCATCTTCTTTGCCGCATGTTCAACTCTTTATGACTGAAGATGTATTTGAGACTCTTGTGATCCGTAAAGATCTGACAGTGATCCCCGTACAGGTAATGTCTCCAGATTTTTCAAAGCAAAAACTACTGCTGCCAGCTCCAAATCATGCGTTGGGTAATTCACTTCATAAGGTTTCAGCTGTCGTGACGCATAAGCGATCACCTTATCATTCTATATCAATACGCATCCGAGCCCTTGGTTCGAAACATCACTGTAAACTATAAATCCTCCAGTTTCCTGTGGGAGTGCTAAAATTGGTGTTGTCGTCAATCTTTTCTTCAATTCATCAAAACTATTCTGGCACATCTCATTCCACTCAAACTTTTGAGTTTTGTGTAGTAGTCGAGTAAGTGGGCAGGTAATTTTGGAAAACCCTTCCACGAACTGACGATAATACCCGGCAAGTCCTAAGAAACTCCGAACTTCTTTCACGTTCTTTGGAGGCTTCCAATCCATAACTGCTTCGATCTTCTGAGGATCTACTCGGACTCTTTCAGCTGATACCACGTGGCTGAGGAACATTACTTCCTTTAGCCAGAATTCACACTTGGAAAGTTTGGCGTACAATTGTTCATTTCTCAACCGGTCTAACACAATCCGTAAATGCTGCGCATGCTCTTCCGGGCTCTTAGAATACACCAGAATGTCATCAATGAACACAACCACAAACTTATCTAAATACTAAATGAACACTCGATTCATCAATTGCATGAATACAGCAGGTGCGTTAGTGAGACCAAATGGCATCACTACAAACTCATAGTGTCCGTAGCGAGTTTTGAATGCTGATTTCGGAATATCAGATTCCTTAATCCTTAGCTGATGATGTACTGATCTCAAATCAATTTTAGAAAACACTATTGCTCCTTGTAAATGGTCAAACAAATCATTAATCCGTGGCAACGGATACTTGTTCTTAATCGTCATCTTATTCAGATCTCAATAGTCAATACACAATCGAAGCGATCCATCCTTCTTCCGGAAAAAAAGAATTGGTGCACCCCAGGGCGAAACGCTTGGCTGGATATAGCCTTTGTCCAATAACTCCTCCAATTTCTTATTCAATTCATACATATCAGTAGGTTCCATATGATATGGCGCCTTAGAAATCGGTGTAGCTCTTGGTTCTAGCTCGATGATGAATTCTACATCCCGTCGTGGAGGTAGTCCAGGCAATTCATCAGGAAACACATCCGGAAATTCGTTCACAACAGGAATTGATGAGAGTTTTACTTTTCCATCCTCTTTCTTTATTGCGTAGCACCAATATCCGGTATAACCCTGTTTCAACAATTTGACAGCTTTCATCGCCTTGATCATCTTTCCTGAGCTTCCTGGTTTCCATCCTTCAAATAGTATTTTGGAACCATCGCTAGCGATCAGCGAGATATTCCTCTTTTGGTAGTTTACAATAGCTTCATATCGATTAAGCCAATCATCTCCGAGTATCAGGTCGTCTCCTTGCATTTCTATCACAATCAGATTTGAGAGCCACTCTCTGCCTCCAAATGATATAGGGAAATCTCTAGTTTCTAAGTTTCCCACAATACTTTCTCCACTCGGTAAACCCACAACATAAGGTTCAAAATTATGAAAACCAGAAATATTCAAACGATTTACACAAGACAAGGATATAAAAGAATGCGTAGCTCCTGTATCGAATAAAATGTTAACTGGCTGGGAAAGGATCTGAACAGTACCTGATCCGACAGCAGCATCTTGATCGTCTGTTCTCCTCATTTCATACAGACGTGGGGGACCAGATCCGACACTCGAGGCTCCCTTGCTATCGAATTGTCCTGTGCCTCGACCTCAACCAAAGTTGTGGGGCAGCTGCACTCCTGCTGCGTCTGCTGGTTACTTGCTTCCCTCTGAGCTGACTGTGATGTATGGGTTCCGTTAAACTTTGTGGCATCCTTGCAAAACGCCGTACGGTGCCCTTCCTGTCCGCAATCAAAACATGTAACTGGAGTATGGAAACAATCACGCCAAAGGTTGCCTGGGCGACCACAGTTAAAGCACTTACTAGATGTATCCGTCGTGGCTGATACTGCTCCGAAGTTCATTCCACTCTTGGATGGGTGCGGAGGTTTCTTGAAAGAATGAAAAGATGACTGGGCCTTGCGGGGCCCACCACTCTTGTGCTCCGTGAAACTACCGGAGACTTTCTGCTTCTTAGATTCCGTAAACTTCTCCATTGCTACTTCCTTGATTTCATACGCCAATGCTTTATCCTGATACTGACGAAGAGTGGCACATTCAAAACCGGACATATACCTCTGAATTTATGGTTTCATCGTCATATCAAAATGGATCATCATTTCCGCGTTTGTTCTGACTAGGTGTCAAACAAACGCCATCTACTGATTAAACGTTTTAATTATCTGGGATACTGGCTCGTCTGACGGCTGTGCGGAGAAAAATTCCCGAACTTTGGCTTCCCTCACAGGACGAGGGTAATACTGAGCTTCCATCATCAACTTAAATTCTGTCCAATCAACATCATGGTCTATAGGTCAGATGGCTTCCCACCACTCGGACGCTTCCCCTATCAGAAAGTACTAAGCAATAGAGGTTCTCCGGTCATCTGGGCAATTAATCCCGGCGAAAATCTTCTCCAGTTCCTTCAACCAATGATCCCATGTGGGATTCTCAGAAAAGCCGTCGAATTTACGTGGTTGCATCTTTGCCATCTCTTGCAGCCATCGGTCGCCTCGATTTCCCATGTGTGGGATTCCTTGCTGTCTATATCCCTGCTGTAATCCCATCGCCACCTACATCCGGTCCACAACCTGGGCAAACTGAGTCATCTGATTTACCACTTGACGAAGGATTTCGGGCACAATAGGTTCCGGTTCATTATTAATAGACCTTTGTGGCTCGCCTGAGCTGTGGCTGGCCTGATTAGAAGGCGAAACTTCTCTTTCAGCATTCCTTCTTCTGCGTCCGCGACCGCCACGTCCACGTCCGCCTCTCAACATACTGTAAGCATAAATACTCAATATATAGGAAATAATATCGTTCAAATGTTCAAGTATAAAGAGTTACAACATGTAAAGGATGGGATAGAGTTTAGAAACTTACAACCACCGTTCGCACGAAGACGTAGGCAGTACAGTGATGTTGTTCATGGCCGGTTAGCTCAAAAGACATATATGACCCCTACTTTGACCCAATGGCCAAGATATCCATAATCTTAGCTCCGATACCATATTCTGTAACACCCCCGATATATTCAGGAATATTATAGTGCCATAAATCCTTTACATAAGAATTTACAAGGCTGAAGACATAAAAAGACAATAACAGACAACGTATGAAAGCAACTGAAATAAAATCCAAACAGTTCTGGCCAATACTGAGAATACAAATATTCAAAGGAAGAATATTAATACATCATCGAATCCAAATCATCACAAACGAAAATGTACTCGAGTACTTATTAAAACAGCAAAATCAACAGACGAATAAACCCAGCCGGAACATCACTCTGCACCCTCGTCGTCATGCAGCTCCAGTGGTTGTTTCCTTGCTCTTCTAGATCCTGAACACAAACAAATGTTCACCCCCGAAGGGGTTAGCACAACGATACTAGTACAAGTACGATAATCATACAACAATGATTTAATCAACAATAATCATAACAAGTTTCTCCAACGAGAAGTAACAACAACACACATCACATCATGACAGTCCCAAACATACTCATGGAATTCCAACGATCCAGCGCACACAACTATAGATTCCCATGATGATCCCGTCGAACCAAAGCATGGTGGAACTACCTATCCAACGATCCAGCGCACACAGCTATAGATTTCCCATGATGATTCCCGTCGGATCAACGCATGGTGGACAATTAATCACAACACATGTACATAGTACAATCATAAAATAACCGACATAATACGGACAATTCTAATTAAAGTACTTGCCTCGATTTGATGACAAGAATAAAACTCCCACGAATATCAAACACTCGAAGGTTGTCCCCTTCGACCAATCACGTTGCTAAGCTCGAACCTTAACAACAGAAATAATATAGAATTCATCTCGTGTCGAGCGAACATCTAACAATCCAAATTACGGTCGAAAGTTCATAAAAACATAAACTGTCTGACCTACTTAACGTACGTTACATACCCTCAGTAGCGTACGTTAAGCTTACTCGTTAGCATACGTACGCTACAAAGTATAGCGTACGCTAACCATGTATCGACAGTTCCTCTCTGATCAGTCGACTTGACTTGTATGATGATATAACGTACGTTACGTTCCAAATGTAGCGTACGTTAACTAAGCCCGATACCATACGTTAACTATATAGTTTAGCGTGCGCTAAACATGCATGACAGTTTCTCACTGGGCAGACGACTGTCTTTGATTGTGAAGAAGCTAACGAAATCCTCAGTGATTACGTATGTTATCTCCTTACATATCATGTTTATATGATTATGAATAATCTTACGGATTCAAAATATCTTTGAATTCAAGGAAATGAATATCATCACAACACTTATATTCAATCTCGATTATCATTCTCATGTGAAGTTCGGTGATCTCAAGTTGATGCCTTAGATTTCATTATCTGTTAGGAGTATGCCCTCGAATGCCACTCAGAGGATGTTGAATGAGGGCATTGTACTTGTTATTATGTAAATCATCAATATAAGGCAATGTATGTTTCTTTATTTACTGGTAGTTACTGGCATTCCTAACTCGTAAATATACATATAGAAACTAGTCCGTGTATTTGAGAGCAAAACGTTCCACTCCTTATTGGATAAGGGGGTCGGCACTGGAAAGGTTTATAGCTCAAATACTTAATCGTTCGCAAGTCGATGAAACTTGACTGGGCGTTAAGTTTATGTGAAGAATTATATGACGTGTTCTTTGACAAGGAGAGTGTCTGTCGAACACTAATGGTTAGTGGGAGTACACGTTATAGGTATGCTAATTGGATTAGTATACTCAAACCGACTCACCCTCGATTTGTCACACGGATTTCACTCCGGGACAGTCAATGATGGAATAGAAAGGTTGTGATAGGTATTCGTGAAGCTTCGACTTGAGGATTTAGTAGGGATGTGCTTGTGACGTCAAGATTTTCATTAGAGTAGTTCGACCCTATAAACCGGAAGGCGGGGTCAACATCGACGTGCATCTTGATAGGCAAGTAGCAGGTCCTAGTGAATACCAAGATAGAATTCTTTCTCCTGTTAGTGAACGGGTTATATGTCTTATGCGGTTATTGGCAGATGGGATCATAAGTCTTTGGCCAAAGCATTGGAGCTAGCTGTATTAGATACACAAGAGCTCGATGATCTCGATTTGCATTAACGCATGCATAGCGTCAAGTACATATGGGGTTTGACTGACCATGACCCTATAACTTGATCGGAACATTTGAAATAAAGGTTTATACGTATACTGGTATTCACGACAGAATGGTTCTTGAATGATCCCAATCATTCGTTCTCAGTTGGGGTACGGTGTAGGCCGCCAGGCTGGCTAGGCATTGCTGACTGAGACGGACCTACCGAGTCGCGCATTAGGATTAACGACGGAATGAATCGAGCTAATTCTCTCATTATGAATATTAGATATTGGATATCTAAATTTGGGACATTGGATGTTTAAATCGATATATAGGATAAATTGATTTATGGCTTAATGAATTAAATATATCACTTGGTGATTAATTTAATTCATGAATATAATTATTTCTTGGAGAAATTAATTATGTTATTTTGTATTTGATATGTTTAAATTAATTGGATTAATTAATCAATACAAATACATTGGAACGGAATCGTAGTTTATCTGTTTGGACTCACGGGAGTCCGAAACGAACCGAACTCATCCGTTTTTGCATAGTAGCCGCCGCGCCTTTGTTTCTACTCACTTTCCTCTTGTCTTGTTGCTTTCATTTTATATGAAAGAACATGACATTGTGGGGTTTAAAATCATGTGGCATGATTTGTATTATTAAAGTGAGAGTTGAATAAAGGGAAGAAGACATCTCTCACTTCTCAATCTATTCCATTCCAACGTGAGTTTTGAGAGAGAGAGAGAGAGAGAGAGAGAGAGAGAGAGAAAACTTTTCTCAAAGTCTTCATCATCTTCTTTAAGTGTTCTTGGTGGTTCTTAGAGAAAAATCAGGAAATCAAAAGAGAGATATATATTATACACTTAGAGTGTCATAATTAAAAGTTTCATCACCTTGTTCTAGCCGTATCCTTTGAGGATAACGAAGTGAGTGTCATTCCGATCATTTTTCCGGCGCGTGGCAAGTTGAGACGCAGTCATTTCGGCGTTAGATCGTTCAAGGGCTTGAAGCGGAATAGATTCGTAGAGATCAAGCAAAGCTTGGGGAATAGCTCAAGAGAAGGTTATCCATCTAATCAACGGACTACAAGGGTGAATTTCAATATCTCTTGTGAATCCGTTTTTGATATTCGTATATATGTAGCTCGATCGATCCTCGTAGGGATTCGGATCGAATTAATTTTTGTTTTACCGCTTCCGCTGGGCCTTCGTTCTAGGCACCGAATCCTAACAGTGGTATCGGAGCGTAGGTCTTGCGATCGTATATACGATATTGGCATTTGGAATGCTTGATTAGATGGTGTATGATTTGGAATCATAATCGTATTAATCGTTGATTTTCTATTGTTCATCCAAAAATTATTTTTTCATGATTTTATGTTACAATGTAAATCTATTTTTCTCTTGAAAAACTGATTTAAAGTGTAATGTAAAGATTAGAAAAATGTTATTTTTGGAATCGCTAAAACGAGCAGGCAGCGTAATCGGACACAGCGGCTAGAAATTTGGCCGGTATGCCACGTGATCCGTGGCGGCAGATCGCGATCTGGACCCGTGATCGGCCATGGTCGGCGGCTATGCCGGGCATGCTCGGAAGCCTCTCGGCCGCTACAGCGGTGGTCTCGGTCCTGCCGGTCTGATCAGCGGCACAGCAGCGGCTTTGGCGGTGCTCGTAGTGTTTTTCGACTCCGTTTTTTATATTTCGTTCGATAATTAATTTCCCACAAATTAAATTGGATTTAATTTTACTAAGATTTAATTATGGTAATTTTAATCTTAGGGGAATTAATTTAATGAAATATTTTATCGCCCGGAACAAGTTAATATTGATGGTTGTTTGAATTAATTGGATTAATTTCGTTTTGTTATGAATCGATTGGATCGGTTCGTATTTTTTATTGGATCAATGTATCTCTACGATTTCCATTTATATAGTATTTATTGGATGAATGCTTTTAAATGGGGATGTGGTTCGTGGACTTAGTTTTGAATCGTTCGTTTTATTCGATTGGGTTGTAAAGGTCGTTTTGAGCCTATTTATTTTACTAGAAATGTTTGTGTTGTGTCGAGATTTACACATCTCAACAGGCGATCACCTCAGATACCGGGCGACTGAGCCAGATCCAGATAAGACCAAGGCATACTTGCCGATCAAGGATCCTAGATCAAGCCCAAGTGCCGAGCGATCGACATCCAAGGCGATCGTCTCTTAGCACCCAGCGATCGACTCTGGTGCTCGGCCAATGACGACTGCCTCATGCCATGCAAGCCCAGCATATGTCTAGTCGGCAAAGGCCGAAGCTCGGACAGAGACCCACGTGCAGATCCGGAAAAGGCGCCGCAGAACATAGATCATTGACCACAGCCTGTCAGCATCTTTTCACCTACCGACAGACCCGCCGAAAGGTGCAAGTGGGACCTCCCTTGACAGCAACTCAGGACGCGTGCTGTCTCCTCATTGGATCGCACAGCTGGCTGCCAGCAGCAGCCGCGGACTTCAAGGCAGACAGCCCATGTGCTTAAGGACGATCGCCCCTTATTATATTACGAGGAAGGCGATAGCCCGTCAGAGCAGGGAATCTCAGCTCCTATAAATAGAAGACATCCTGCACTTGGGTAACGATCTGGCTTTTCTTGCGACTATCTCTCGGACATATTTCTCTCTCACTCTCGAGACCTCTTAACCCACAAAACGGTCGGCAGAAACGAGAACAAGAACTCAGAGCAACTCTAGTTCTTCCGGCAAGCACTCAACAACTAGATAACTAGGATCTTTTACACTCATTGTAATCGCATTCTTACATTAATATTTGTACTCAGATGTATTCGTATTAATAACATCTCGCGAGAGCATTGAATCCCGGGCCTAACAAAGCCGACAAATCTTGTGTTATTTCCATTCCCTCGAACGTGCTCTCGCAATTTGCTGTTGCTCGACCATTCCACCAATATTCATCTTCGGATAATATTTTGAGCAACAACAATTGGCGCTAGAGGAAGGGTATCTACCCTCAATTTTTATTCCTACCGTTTCGAAGAACACTCACTGTTCTCCGGGGCATATACCTGAAGAAACACTCACTGTTCTTCAGAGAAAAGCTTTCAGAATCATGACTTCTGCCTCCACATCAAAGAAAGCCGCTGGCCGATCTGCCAGACGCCTCATTTCGATTCAGTCCGAGCCCCGGCCTACGGCAGAGGGGATTCGCGGCAACCCGAGACTCTCGATCCCGCCCCCGAGGGATGGCCCAAGCCTCTCGCTCGATCAGTTCCAAACCGCGGAACAGATCGAAGAGGCCATGGCCATCCTACAGGAGCGACGGAGAGCATTCGACGCGCCCGCTATAACCCCGTCGGCCATCCGCCGCGTGAGCAAACGAAAGTTCAAGGGGTTACTGACCGAGCGATCGCCACGTGGCCCCGATTCACAAGAAAAGGCGTATGTAAGGCAGGACACCTCCGTTTTCAGCCGCCTAGGCAGCAACCCATCTTGGCGACCGGGGCAGTCTGGCCCGAGCCACGAGACGATGGAGCCCGAGTCCGTCACGAGGAGTTTGGCGTACCCAACTCCCAGAAGGCAGGCCAACCGTTTGTTTCCTCCTCGCCAAAGAACCGAGATCGGCGACCGCGGAGTCAGGAGATCGGTACACGATCGCCTCGGCTCCCACTCCGAAAGCCGAACCACGAGCGACCATGCTACAGCAATAGCTGCGATGCAACGCCAGCTCGACGACATGAAGGCGCTACTAGAAACTGGGGCAGGCGCCAATATCAAGATCGCCGGGTCGAGCGATCCACTCGCAGTCCACATCGAGCTTTCCCCCGTGCAGCATAGGATCGCTCCTCCCAAAACACCTCTGTACGGGGGGAGGTCGGATCCCGAGACGCACCTGAGCAAGTTCCGGATCTACATGACCGGGTGTGGGGCATCAGACGCAACCAGATGCTGAATGTTCCCGCTAACGCTGGGCGACCTGGCCCATAGGTGGTACATCACGTTGCCGCCACGGTCCATCAGCTCCTTTGATCAACTGGCAAACAATTTCACAGCGTACTTCGCCGCCAAGGTCGCTCGGCCGGAAGGTCCCCATCGCATGATGCAAATCAGGCAAGGGGAAGAATAGTTCGATGCAGACTACATCAACCATGTGGATGAGATAATCCTCAACGGCGAGCCTGTGAGCGACGAGATCGCCCTATACTCGGTCCTAGGGGGATTCCATGGTCTTTCGCCTATGTTCAAGCATCTTACGAAGGACATCCCCCCGACCTACGCGATCTTCCGTGCCAAAGCCGCAGACTTATTGGCCAGGCAAAGATTATTTTTCCACCTATGAATAACGTGATCGGCAACCGAACGACGATCATCAGTCTTCCAACCCGATCGCCATTATCAAACAACATCTCCCTAGAACTGTAGGACTCGCTCGTCATCTACAGTTTATCATATAACATGTTGGACTACAGCACGATATCGCCTCCCTCGCACAACATACACCGTCGAGGGTCGGCATCCAATATGATGATCCGAGGTGGAAGAGTGCAGCCATGGTCCTGGTGGTCGATGGAACCGACTTCTTCGGCCATGCAAGGTCCCTTTGGGCCACGATCGCCCGCCCTTCGTTTAAATACGAGGCCGGCGTAGTCTGAGGGCCCTCCAAAACTAATCAGTGGACACGCTCGCCCGCCCTCAAAGGTTCATCATCTAACTTGGTGAGCCCGGACAATGCGACGCGTCCCTACCCCCATCTCAACGTACACCGTCGAGGGTCGCCATCTTCATGGCGGGCCGAGGTGGAAGCAGAGCTAACAAGCCGCGGACGTGGAGTTGATTAATCCAACGACGCCCCGCGCAAGGACTCCTCTAGACCAAGACCGCACGCCCTTCGTTTAAATACGAGGCGAGGCACAGCCTAACAGAGGACCCTCACAATAAAATGAGTCATGAGACAGACAGTGTCACTCGCGCATAAGATACGGTCATGGAGTCGGTCCATCGAACTCCGCGACTATGCACGGTTCCTCAGCGATGAAACAATCAGCTTTCTATGAGGGATCGGCCAAATTGTTTATTGCATGTACAAGACCGAAGATAGATCACCCAAGTCCGAGACCAAAAGTCCGCTCAATGGATCGCCCGTCTTTATCCTCAACGATCGCCAGAAATACCACCTCACCCCATGTTTTCAACATCGGAGCAAGCTGGGGGGTAATTGTTATGTCGAGATTTACACGTCTCAACAGGCAATCACCTCAGAGACTGGGCGACCGAGCCAGATCCAGATAAGACCAAGGCAGACTTGCCGATCAGGAATCCTAGATCAAGCCCAAGTGCCGAGCGATCGACATCCAAGGCGATCGTCTCTTGGCACCCGACAATAGACTCTGGTGCCCAGCTAATGACGACCGCCTCATGCCACGCAAGCCCAGCATCTGTCTAGTCGGCAAAGGCCGAAGCTCGGACATAGACCCATGTGTAGATCCGGAAAAGGCGCCGCAGAACATGGATCATTGACCACAGTCTGTCAGCATCTTTTCACCTACCGACAGACCCGCCGAAAGGTGCAAGTGGGACCTCCCGTGACAGCAACTCAGGATGCGTGCTGGCTCCTCATTGGACCGCACAGCTGGATTCCAGTAGCAGTCGCGGACTTCAAGGCAGACAGCCCATGTGCTTAAAGACGATCGTCCCTTATTATATTACAAGGAAGGCGATCGCCCGTCAGAGCAGGGAATCTGAGCACCTATAAATAGAAGACATCCTGCACTTGGGTAACGGTCTGGCTTTTCTTGCGACTATCTCTCGGACATATTTATCTCTCACTCTCGAAACCTCTTAACCCACAAGATGGTCGGCAGAAATGAGAACAAGAACTCAGAGCAACTCTAGTTCTTCCGGCAAGCACTCAACAGCTAGATAACTAGGATCTTTTACACTCATTGTAATCGCATTCTTACATTAATATTTGTACTCAAACGTATTCGTATTAATAACATCTCGCGAGAGCATTCAAGCCTGGGCCTAACAAACCCATCAAATCTTGTGTTATTTCCATTCCCTCGGACGTGCTCTCGCAATTTGCTATTGCTCGACCATTCCAGCAATATTCATCTTCGGATAATATTTTGGGCAACAACAGTTTGTATCTAGGATGCAATTTCAATGTAAAATTTTTATGTAATGACGATGACCGGAGGAAGATCCGTTTCGACAAGACGAAGATTCAAGACGAAGACTTGTAATTAGATTACGGAGTTTTTGTTTTCTAGGAACGATCCATGAACCATATGTTGGTAGCAACTAGGTTGTGAATGGTTGTTTCATATTGTATGAATGCAACAAACGCGCTAAAATGATTAATGTGCAAAGTGTAACTTTAATCGCGAAAATTCTCCCACAACAAATTATTAAGTTTATAAGGTTTCAAGGTTTTCTTTCCCTCCATCGAGCTTTCAGGAAATTGAAATCTAAACCGGATGTGCTATGCTTCCGAGTTATCGGGGTAGTCGTTCGGGGAGGACGGATAAATTACTGGGAGCGCATTGGATGCCTTCGGTTGGAGCAAATTTTATACCTAGAAACCTGATAGGTTGCCGGATAATATTCAATTGTGAAAATGATTTGCGTCGATGGTATAAACTTAACTTGTTCACGAACCATAGAAACCGTATAGGTTGAGGGGAGTGAACAAGGGGAAAAAGAGGATCGAATCATCCATTAGATGGGTTGGTGTTGGACACCACTTTATGAATATTAATAGACTAGAAACCTGTTCGGTTGCCCTCTATTAAGATTTATAAAGAACTCGATCACCACTATAAAGTAGAGCGACGATACTTCCGGATTTCACATGGGAGTGTGTTATTTCGATAAAAATAGTGGGAGCTGGGTAACAAGAATAGAAAAGACCTTAATTCTATACTCAGAATATAATTGAATGAGTCACTAATTAATCTATCGTACTTAATGCAGACTCAAATCTCAATATGGCAATGAATCCACTCGAAATTCTACTCGAAAAGAACACCTTAATGGGACCTAACTTTATGGATTGGCTCCGCAATCTGATGATTGTCCTCAGTATAGAGGCACTGGGATACGTCTTGGAGACGGACATTCCGGCGCCTCCTCTGCGGACCCGAGCCAATCAGGAAGAGATTGAAAACCACGAAAAGTGGGTTAAGGATGACGTGACTAATGATCTTCAGAGAGCTCATGCGAAAATGACTTCTGCTAGGCAGATTCTATCTCACTTAACCGAGCTTTATGGTGAGCACAACAGAACTGCTAGATATGAGATATCCAAGCAGCTGTTCGGTGCAAGGATGAAGGAAGTTGAGAAAGTTGGGGAACAAGTACTCAAAATGATATCCATGATCGAGAGATTGGAGGCTCTTGATTTTAAAATGGATACTTCTCTCCAAACCGACCTTATCCTACAGTCTCTCCCTGAATCCTTCTCACAGTTTGTTATGAACTTCAACTGCAATGAGATTGCATGTAATTTAGCTGGGCTAATGAACAAACTTGTGACCGCTCAGTCTCAGATGAAGACTCCGCGGATGAAGGAGTCTGCTCTTGTGATTTTTTATGGACCTCGGAGGTCTAAGAATAAGAAGAAAAAGACCAAGAAGCAAACAGAACCACAAGTTAAGAACCTTAAGGGAAAGGGCAAGGCCCCAATAGTTCCGAAGAACAAGAAGAAAAAGGATGCTTGTCTCAAGTGCGGTGAGCTGGGCCACTGGGCTAGACACTGTCCAATTCTTCATGGCACTTCAGGTACAGAACTTTTAGTTTTGGAAACAAATTGTTCTGCTACTGTATTTTCTACTTCCTGGATAATGGATTCTGGTGCTAGTTCTCATATTTGAATCGTGAATCAGGATTTGGAACAAAGTAGGAATCTTGGAGCTGGAGAAGTTATGATCACAATCGGAAGCGGGCATAGTGTCGAGGCGACCGACGTAGGATCACTCCTTTTGGGTTTAGAATCCGGCTTTGTTTTGACTTTAGAAGATATACTTGTTTTGCCCAAGGGGCACAAAAACATTGTATCCATTCCGGTCATGGACCGAAAAGGCTTTTCATTTTTCATTGGTGATGGTTCCTGCAAAATTTATTTTAGAAATAAACTAGTGGGTACTGCTACATTGTTGAATGGATTGTATCATCTAAATCTCAGCAACAAAGTAGTTGTAAATACTATGACTAGAAAACGTGGTAGGGATGAAACCAATCAAGTTTTGAAATGGCATCTTAGACTTGGTCATGTTGGTCAGACCAAGGTTTACAAGATGGAAAAAGATGGACTTATGGGTCCATTGGGATCGGATCCCTTTCCTACTTGTGAATCTTGCCTTAAAGGCAAAATGACTAAGTCCCCCTTCACAGGGACTTTTGAAAGAGCCGTTGATAAACTGGGATTAATCCATACCGACATATGTGGTGCTTTGGAAGCAGCACGTGATGGATATCAATATTTCATTACGTTTACAGATGATCATACTAGGTATGGTTATGTATACTTAATGAAACATAAATCTGAGGCCTTTGAGAAATTCCAGGAATTCAAGGCCCTAGTCGAGAAACAAACTGGTAATCATATCAAAGCACTTCGGTCGGACCCAGGTGGCGAATATATGAGTACGAAGTTTGACGAGTTCCTTAAGGAACATGGAATAGTTTCACAACAAACACCTCCAGGTACTCCTCAGTTAAATGGTGTGTCAGAAAGAAGGAACCGGACTTTATTGAACATGGTCCGTTCCATGCTGGGCTATACTGACTTACCGATTTACCTGTGGGGGTATGCACTCCTGACTGATGCTTACATCTTGAATAGATGTCCTTCCAAATCCGTTCCTAAAACTCCACATGAGATGTGGGAGGGCAGGAAACCAAGTCTTAATCACATTAGGATTTGGGGATGTACAGCCTATGTCAAGAAGACTAAGGTGGAGAAGTTGGAAGCTAGGTCCGTGTAGGGACGTTTCATTGGATTCCCATCTGGGACGATGGGATATCTATTCTACATGCCCGAAGATCGAAAGATTGTTGTTGCTTTACAAGCACACTTCCTGGAAGATGAGTTCATTCAGGAAGGCGGAGCAGGTAGAAGTATTTCTTTAGAAGAATACAATGAAACTCCTCGGGAGACACCTGTGTAAGAAATTGGAACCGAACCTTCTGAAACAAAAGTACAACCACCTCGTAGGTCTAGTAGGGTGTCTCATTTACCTGAGAGGTATGGGCTTGTGCACTTGGAGGAGATGGGTCTCCATGAGGTTCCGAGTGATAGCCAAGAGACCGACCCGACGACCTATGACCAAGCGATGGTGGATGTAGACTCCGCGAAATGGCGTGAAGATATAGAAGATAAGATAGACTCGATGCATGTCAATCAGGTCTGGACTATAGTAGACCGCCCCAAGGGCATAGTGCTTATTGGGAGCAAGTGGATCTACAAGAGAAAGACTGATGGTGATGGCAAGGTTGACGCCTATAAGGCCAGGCTTGGTGGCAAATGTAACACCCCCAAAACCGTATGGGAATATTACACGCCGTAAACCCTTTCCGCAAGGATCTACCAGGCTAAACGTCCATAAACAACCAAATGCTTGCCCGACCAGGGTCAAACAATATAATAATACAGACCGTTAAGGTCACTTACACATAAACACACAGACTGATGAGGTCACACAACTCTATCAACAGGACTGACTAACAACATTACCCACACAGGGGTCGAAATACAATACAGCGGAAGACTGAATCAACTCTAACAATACAACTAAACTCTACCACTCTCAACTCTTGATTAGTATCGCAGCTCGTCATCCCCTTGTGCTAATCCTGTGACTGCTCCCCTGGACCTGCATGTACAGGCCTTGAGCAGACATCCACCCCCTGAATACTCGGGGGTTAGTAAAACTCCACTATTTTACTAGTGCAAGTATCAAATCATACGAAATGTAACAAGCAATTAATAATCGTGATCAAATATAATAATCAAGTATCAAATATTCCCGGGAGGTTTTCACAAGGGAAGATAAGCTATGAAGCATTCGAAAATAAGATTATCATCTCGAATTTTTAGAATTTCAAAACCTTAAGACCTCAAGTCCTGATTCACAAAACCTTTCGAAAAACTTAAGGGCCTTAACCCAAAACTCGTTTCATAATTCAACGGTTTACAATACCGGAAACATTTCCATAAATCTCGTGGGGCTCGGCCCAACATTATTTCTTAAAACTTTTCCTTTAAAGACTTTGATTTGAAAAGTATCATGCTCATGACACCGTGATCCACTGTCACGTGTCTCCGTAAGCGTAACAACCCACGGACTATTAACCAAACATAACCAATTCCGACACCGTGATCCATCACGTGTCTCCGTAGGCATAACAACCCACGGACTATTAACCAAACATAACCAATTCCGACACCGTGATCCACATCACGCGTGTCTCTGTAGGCATAACGACCATACGGACTATATCAATCACAACAATCACACACGGTCCCGACACCGTAGTCTACGCCACGTGTCACCGTAAGCCCGTCGAGCTCACCCGGTTGGGCGACCGTGTCCGAAACTCATGGTCCACTGCCATGCGTTATCGTAGGCCTCGTCAGACCCGCACGATTGGACCTCAGTACCTCACTAAGTTCTGATCCCGTAGTCCACTGCCACGAATCCTCGTAGGTCCCGTCGAACCAACACGAGTGAACTTAGCGGTCACACACATATTCACATTCACATTACATACAACAATGAGCACAATTGATCAATCACCTTGATCACCACAAAATCGTACGTTGCACGCACATAACACAACCTCGACACTCGCAACAACTATCATCAATCAACGACATTTAACCAACATAACACACATTCGGTACACAATACATTGAACAACCACGTGTACGACCATCTCATATGTACATTGCGATCCTGCACAAATGGCACAACGCCTAACATGGATACCAATATATCACTATTATCACAAAGCCTTCAAATTTCGGAAAACACAACCTACTCAAACGGAACATATTTACGGAGGCAAGCAAAATCGTCATACATATCATACGTAATTACTAGTCACAAGATACAAGTCGTATAATAAGATACTTGCCTTAATAACCGCTACCAAGCGTTAGAAGAACACCGTTCGGCCAGGAAGCTCGGACCCGAAGGAGACAACGAGCGGAAGGGTTCCGACTCGAGTTCTTCACAAGAATTCGACCCTAACAACATAAATTCAATAAATCGTCGATCATACGAGGAAGAATAATCGTAGAACGCCGAGAAAACCCCTCTATGACATTTTAGGACACCTTCAAGGCGTCGGTCAAGAACTCGACCAAAATAACGAATCGATACGATCCGACCAAGGGTTAACAAGGAAAATGATACAATACATCCTAATAATCATCAATCCATCACAATCTTAAGTTAAATTGGATTAGCAAGGCGGAATCGAACAAAATACCCAAAATCCCCAATTATCCAAAGGGAGGGTTTCAAGAAATAATACCTTTGGAGATTCAAGTACTAAGATCCGAAGAACACGCGTTAGATTGATCATCCGAGCCTCACAACCGAAAAGAAATGATGAAAATCGACCCCCGGATGAAGAACTCTCCCCCTCTCTAACACTCTCTCTCGCGATGCAGGTGGGAATGGGGAAGGAGACGACCGATCTCGTCTAATAAGGACGAGTTTGCGCAATTACCGCCGTGTGCCGCGGCACGGCGAAGTGTGCCGCGGCACAGCCGAAAATTTACTCCTGTTTTGGCATTGTGCCGCGGCTGCGGCTGCAGCCGCGGCACACGTCTGATGGGTTTTGGTCGCGGAAGACACACGAGTGTGCCGCGGCACCGAGCAGTGTGTGCCGCGGCTTGGCTCGCATCGTGCCGCGGCACCGGATAGGTGTGCCGCACATCTGATTTGCTCGACCAACAATCAAGGAATTTGTGTTCCGCGGCACGCACATCTTGTGTCGCGCCCACACCCCTATTAGGTTTCAAAATGATAAAAATGATCGGAAAGAGAATAAAACGATAGGAATCAATATTTGGGAACCAATAACACGAAATGGATCCACGCAACCCCGAAACGGCGGTTCCGCACTACAATAACGAGAATACTGATCAACAGTTGACAGAAGGACACACGGAAAGGTACACGAGGGTCACTATGACCGAGAAATATACCAAAAATGAAAATACAAGGGAAAGAAAAGTACCGGATATTACAGAGACAACAATTACAGATACGGATACCCGTAACTCTGGGCAAATTACAAAATGGCCCAGAACGCCCGGAAATCACGATACGTGATCGAAAAACTAAACCGAAGGTCACAACACGTCCAACAAGTTAAACGGACTTGCGGGAAACTCGAAACGGCAGTTTCGGACGAGATTCGCAAGAATCGAACTCAAGTGCGGAAAAGTCGCTAAAAAGCACGGAACTCAACAAAACAACACCGAAACGAACTCGGATGACAAAAGTGTAGAATTAATCATTCTCGAAATGACGAAACGGTCATGAGAGAGAGTCGTCAAAACGGACTTCGCCGAAAAAGAAATTTACCGAAAATCGAAAATTGCGGATATTACATTCTACCCTCCTTAAAAGAAGTTTCGTCCGAAACTTAAAACAAGTAGGAGAAGAAATATTCCGCTGGAAAACTCAACGAGATACTCAGAAGTGCGTAACTCATGCCCAACGGCGAAACGTTACAAGCAACGCAACGGAATATACGGCGTGAAAACACGCTCCACGACGACCAACACGATGCCCCCGGTATAGACATAATAAAATCAACAAGTGACAAGCGTCATCAAACAGATAATACAATCGAGTCGATTATCTGAACAATCGTAAAACACAATGAACAAAAATCAATACGATTGACCAACCCAACGGTTCATCAATCAAAACGCGAGCCAAACGCTGAACAAATACGGAATTCCACCGCCCAAGGGTTGGAAGATCGAAACGAGACTAATTTCTCGAACTTAAGGAAATTACGAAGGAGTCTGGACGTTCAACAATCATGAATCGAGATCAACAAAAAAAAAACGAACAATCAATGATCAACCATAACGATCGAGTCAACAAAAATCGAATAATCATGTTCGGATCACGAAGAACAATAAGGTTCAACCGACAACTCCGAAGTTCACATCTCGACTCGAGACAAAACATGATCCGGTGAAAACAACAAGATGTGCACCCACATCAGATCCACAGGAAAGGGAATAGCAATAAAAAAAATCACAACGACAAACGAGTTATTCCGAAACAATACCACACTCGTTCGATCAACAAAAGCAAGGGGTAGGACAAGCTCAGAAAATGTCAACGAACATAACCGAGTCAACAGAGTCGAAAATACAGAGGTTCAAAATCCAATCCACTTCGAATAAGAGAACTAATAAAACCAGATGATGTCACTTCCGAACAAGGTTCACAAGAATCGAACCGAACTCGAAAAAAGTCAAAGCGATAACCAGATCGACCCACAATAGGATCATAGCTCGTTCGAACGACGAAACCGAAATACAGAACAAGTTCAGAAAGTATCAACGAACACGAGCGAGTCGTTAGAATTGAGAGAGGGAAAATGCAGGGGCAAAAATAATACGGGTATTATGTTCGACCTCTTCAAAAAAAAAAAAAAAAAAAAAAAAGGAAGTGTCGTTCCCGAAACTCACAACACAAAATCAAGGTGACAACACAACAAGCATCCGACAGAAACATCTCCCATGGGCCTCTTAGAGCCGATTCCGATAACTGTGCTGAAGCGCGAACTCCGAAAGTCTTGGTAGTCAAATCGCAAAACTGAATTCGGTATCCCTCGAGTCCACACTTGAAATGTGTTACTGACGAGAAGGACAATTTACACGTGCATGCCCCGGCACATCACGGTTGAAACGCCTCGACTCGGCATACCGAAAATACAAATGATAAGTACAATGGGGCATAACGTCGCAAAACAACATAGCGGAGATGCCAACTCAGCACAACAAGGAATCATAATACATATCATATACAACGATTATCATCGTAAAATAATACACACAAACACTACAGCAACGACGGTATCGTTCGGCGACCTCAACGGCCCGAACAATAACCAGCACATAATTACAAACATTGTGAAACAATCACATATGCACACGAACGTACAAACCCAAGCTTTAACAGCTCACACAGGTGCGATAACACGCAAGCCACCACGAAATGACAACATAAAGGATCGTCATCACACCTCCCACAAGGGCTAGCAAAATATATGCGTGGCGAACGACTCGACGCTCACGCCACCAATTCAATCACAATTCGGGGTTAACACCGTAACGAAAGTTCAAAAACCATATACGCATTTCCGGTCCGCAAAAAGGAATGATAAGTTTTAAAACGAAAACCACCTTTTGAAAACAGTTTGGAAACAACAGTTGATCTTGAGTATCATTTTACAAAAAAGTAGTACAAACACCATTATCGAGACTTTGAAAATCATCTTGTGTTTGAACAAAAATGAGGACACCTTTCCTTTAGTGAAAAACTTTCAAAAATATTCGACCCTTGGGTCTAAACAACTGCATTTGAAAATATCTCAAAATATTTTTGGTCCTCAACCGGAAAATTTTTGAAATGTATTGCGGCATTAGAAAACACCTTGAAAACACCGCAAGAAAATAATTCGTTTTAAAAGTACGTCTCGAATTTCAATTTTCTAAGATACTCAAGGTTTTCAAAAATAATTCAATGGGCTAGCACGCCCAAAAATTTCAGGTAATTATACGGGACAATATAGCGCCGAGGGTCCCGCGCCGGAACCCACCAGGCTAAAAACCTTTTATAAGCTACCAAAAAGGCCGATGACGGTAATATTTCAAAAATTCACAAAATCCGTTTACAAAATATTAAATTCCGTCACAAGAATTTCGTCAAAATGATCGAGGCCATAATGCCAAAAACTCGGTTAAGGGAATTGGTTTTCGAAATAAAACTCAGTCGGTAAAATACCGAAAGCCATTACAAAAGAACTCACGCAGCGGATAAAAGAAATAAAATCAAACATGCACAAGACAGCAACACTACTCCTCATATGAACGAAAAATGGGAGTCAAATGATCACCTATCACGAAATCAAAATCCATAAGAGGATTCCGTCAATTGACTCATAATCATAAAAATAGCTCGTGTCACACGAGGCACAACACAAAGAAGGGAGACTTACATCCACAGGCCGCACGGAGATGACGGTCGCCCACGATACTAATCTCATCTGACAACATATCCGACACGTCGTGACTACGCACAACTCAACTTGTCACCTGGCGACTCGAACGACAAGACAACACATTACTCGACAAACCACGACACGACTCGACCCGACAGCCTAGGTTTCCACAACCTAAGCTCTGATACCATAAATGTAACACCCCCAAAACCGTATGGGAATATTACACGCCGTAAACCCTTTCCGCAAGGATCTACCAGGCTAAACGTCCATAAACAACCAAATGCTTGCCCGACCAGGGTCAAACAATATAATAATACAGACCGTTAAGGTCACTTACACATAAACACACAGACCGATGAGGTCACACAACTCTATCAACAGGACTGACTAACAACATTACCCACACAGGGGTCGAAATACAATACAGCGGAAGACTGAATCAACTCTAACAATACAACTAAACTCTACCACTCTCAACTCTTGATTAGTATCGCAGCTCGTCATCCCCTTGTGCTAATCCTGTGACTGCTCCCCTGGACCTGCATGTACCTGGACGCAGAACAGACATCCACCCCCCGAATACTCGGGGGTTAGTAAAACTCCACTGTTTTATTAGTGCAAGTATCAAATCATACGAAATGTAACAAGCAATTAATAATCGTGATCAAATATAATAATCAAGTATCAAATATTCCCGGGAGGTTTTCACAAGGGAAGATAAACTATGAAGCATTCGAAAATAAGATTATCATCTCGGGAATTTTTTAGAATTTCAAAACCTTAAGACCTCAAGTCCTGATTCACAAAACCTTTCGAAAAACTTAAGGGCCTTAACCCAAAACTCGTTTCATAATTCAACGGTTTACAATACCGGAAACATTTCCATAAATCTCGTGGGGCTCGGCCCAACATTATTTCTTAATACTTTTCCTTTAAAGACTTTGATTTGAAAAGTATCATGCTCATGACACCGTGATCCACTGTCACGTGTCTCCGTAGGCGTAACAACCCACACGGACTATTAACCAAACATAACCAATTCCGACACCGTGATCCACTGTCACGTGTCTCCCTAGGCATAACAACCCACACGGACTATTAACCAAACATAACCAATTCCGACACTGTGATCCACTGTCACGTGTCTCCGTAGGCATAAAGACCCGCACGGACTATATCAATCACAACAATCACACACACAGTCCTGACACCGTAGTCTACTGCCACGTGTCACCATAAGCCCCGTCGAGCTCACCCGGTTGGACGCACTGTGTCCGAAACTCATGGTCCACTGCCATGCGTTATCGTAGGCCTCGTCAGACCCGCACGATTGGACCTCAGTACCTCACTAAGTTCTGATCCCGTAGTCCACTGCCACGAATCCTCGTAGGTCCCGTCGAGCCAACACGAGTGAACTTAGCGGTCACACACATATTCACATTCACATTACATACAACAATGAGCACAATTGATCAATCACATTGATCACCACAAAATCGTACGTTGCACGCACATAACACAACCTCGACACTCGCAACAACTATCATCAATCAACGACATTTAACCAACATAACACACATTCGGTACACAATACATTGAACAACCACGTGTACGACCATCTCATATGTACATCGCGATCCTGCACAAATGGCATAACGCCTAACATGGATACCAATATATCACTATTATCACAAAGCCTTCAAATTTCGGAAAACACAACCTACTCAAACGGAACATATTTACGGAGGCAAGCAAAATCGTCATACATATCATACGTAATTACTAGTCACAAGATACAAGTCGTATAATAAGATACTTGCCTTAATAACCGCTACCAAACGCTCCGAAGAACACCGTTCGACCGGGAAGCTCGGACCCCGAAGGAGACAACGAACGGAAGGGTTCCGACTCGAGTTCTTCACAAGAATTCGACCCTAACAACATAAATTCAATAAATCGTCGATCATACGAGGAAGAATAATCGTAGAACGCCCGAAACCCTCTATGACATTTTAGGACACCTTCAAGGCGTCGATCAAGAACTCGACCAAAATAACGAATCGATACGATCCGACCAAGGGTTAACAAGGGAAATGATACAATACATCCTAATAATCATCAATCCATCACAATCTTAAGTTAAATTGGATTAACCGGGCGGAATCGAACAAAATACCCAAAATCCCCAATTATCCAAAAGGGAGGGTTTCAAGAAATAATACCTTTGGAGATTCAAGTACTAAGATCCGAAGAACACGCGTTAGATTGATCATCCAAGCCTCACAACCGAAAAGAAATGATGAAAATCGACCCCCGGATGAAGAACTCTCCCCCTCTCTAACACTCTCTCTCGCGATGCAGGTGGGAATGGGGAAGGAGACGACCGATCTCGTCTAATAAGGACGAGTTTGCGCAATTACCGCTTCGTGTGCCGCGGCACAGGCCGAAAATTTACTCCCAGGCTTTGGCATTGTGCCGCGGCACACGGTACAGTTGGGTTTTGGTCGCGGAAGACACACGAGTGTGCCGCGGCAACAGAGTGCCGCGCACTGCTCGGCACTGTGCCGCGGCACCGGATAGGTGTGCCGCGGCACACAGTACAGTTTGCTCGACCAACAACTGAAGGAATTTGTGTGCCGCGGCACGCACATCTTGTGCCGCGGCCCACACCCCCTATTGGGTTTCAAAATGATAAAAATGATCCGGAAAGAGAATAAAACGATAGGAATCAATATTTGGGAACCAATAACACGAAATGGATCCACGGCAACCCCGAAACGGCGGTTCCGCACCACAATAACGAGAATACAGTTCAACAGTTGACAGGAAGGACACACTGAAAGGTACACGAGGGTCACTATGACCGAGAAATATACCAAAAATGAAAATACAAGGGAAAGAAAAGTACCGGATATTACAGAGACAACAATTACAGATACGGATACCCGTAACTCTGGGCAAATTACAAAATGGCCCAGAACGCCCGGAAATCACGATACGTGATCGAAAAACTAAACCGAAGGTCACAACACGTCCAACAAGTTAAACCGACTTGCGGGAAACTCGAAACGGCAGTTTCGGACGAGATTCGCAAGAATCGAACTCAAGTGCGGAAAAGTCGCTAAAAAGCACGGAACTCAACAAAACAACACCGAAACGAACTCGGATGACAAAAGTGTAGAATTAATCATTCTCGAAATGACGAAACGGTCATGAGAGAGTCGTCAAAACGGACTTCGGCCGAAAAAAGAAATTTACCGAAAATCGAAAATTGCGGATATTACAGCAAAGGGTTATACCCAGAAGGAAGGGAACGATTACCACGATACCTTCTTTCCCGTAGCCATGATCAAGTCTATTCGCATGATGCTTGCTATAGCTGCCTACCACGATTATGAGATATGGCAAATAGACGTAAATACGGCTTTCCTTAATGGATTCCTCGAGGAGGAAATCTATATGGAGAAGCCTAAAGGCTTTGTGTCCGAAGTCAATATTCAGAAAGTGTGCAAGCTTCAACGTTCCATTTATGAACTGAAGCAAGCGTCGTGTAGTTGGAACCTTCGTTTTGACGAGGCGGTCAAAGAGTTTGACTTCGTGCAAAATGAAGAGGAACGTTGTGTATATAAGAGGGTTAGTGGGAGCAAGATCGCATTCTTAGTACTATATGTGGATGATATTCCACTAATAGGAAATGATGTGGGAAGGATCACTTCTGTAAAATCTTAGCTTTCGAGTAATTTCTCCATGAAAGACTTGGGAGAAGCAACCTATATTCTTGGAATTCGACTCTACCGGGATAGAGTGAAGAGACCAATAGGTCTTTCCCAAGCCCACTATATAGATAAGATCTTAAAGCGATTTAATATGGATGATTCTAAAAGAGGGTTCCTACCGATGCGACATGGAATAAAACTCTCCTTGAAGATGTGTCCTCAAAGTGAGGAACAACGAAAGGAAATGAGTAATATACCATATGCTTCGGCCGTGGGTAGCCTTATGTATGCTATGTTGTGTACAAGACCTGACATCGCGCATGCTGTAAGCATGGTGAGTAGGTTTTGCAAACCTGTGTAGGGAATATTGATCGCCAGTAAAGAACGTTCTCAAGTACTTGAGAAGGACTTGAGATATGGTTCTGATGTATGGCGGTGGAAAATTGGATGTGGTGGGATACACTGATTCGGACTTCCAAGGACTGAAGGACGACTCAATGTCTACTTCTGGCTACATATTTACTCTTAATGGAGGAGCAGTATCTTGGCATAGCGCCAAGCAAAGCGCGACTGCTGATTCCACCTGTCAGGCTGAGTATCAAGCAGCCTCGGAGGCTTCCAAGGAAGGGTTCTGGATTAAGAAGTTTCTGGGAGAACTTCAAGTGATACCATGTCCTGAGCTGCCTGTTCCGCTGTACTGCGAAAACGACGGAGCTGTAGCGCAGGCCAATGAGCCGAGGTTTCACAACAACACCAAACATATTGAGAGGAAGTATCATCTCGTAAGAGAATTTGTTCGCAAGGGATACATTGTGCTGCACAGAGTAGACTCGGCCAACAACGTCGTCGATCCACTGACCAAGCCACTTTATCAGACTAGCTTGGAGCGTCATCTGGAGAACATGGGTATTAGATACCATAATGTGTGGCATTGAGTGCAAGTGGGAGATTGTTAGGAGTATGCCCTCGAATGCCACTCAGAGGATATTGAGTGAGGGCATTGTACTTGTTATTATGTAAATCATCAATATAAGGCAATGGATGTTTCTTTATTTACTGGTAGTTACTGGCATTCCTAACTCGTAAATATACATATAGAAACTAGTCCATGTATTTGAGAGCAAAACGTTCCACTCCTTATTGGATAAGGGGGTCGGCACTAGAAAGGTTTATAGCTCAAATACTTAATCGTTCGCAAGTAGATGAAACTTTACTAGGCGTTAAGTTTATGTGAAACTTGTATGACGTGTTCTTTGAGAAGGAGAGTGCCTGTCGAACACTAATAGTTAGTGGGAGCACACGTTATAGGTATGTTAATTGGAATAGTATACTCTAACTGACTCACCCTCGATTCGTCACATGGATTTCACTCCGGGACAGTCAATGATGGAATCGAAAGGTTGTGATAGGTATTCGTGAACCTTCGACTTGAGGATTTAGTAGGTATGTTCTTTTGACGTCAAGATTTTCATTAGAGTAGTTCGACCCTATAAACCGGAAGGCGGGGGTCAACCTCGACGTGCATCTTGATGGGCAAGTAGCAGGTCCTACTGAATACCAAGATAGAATTCTTACTCCTATTAGTGAACGGGTTATATGTCCTATGCGGTTATTGGCAGATGAGATCATAAGTCATTGCCAAAGCATTAGAGCTAGCTGTATTAGATACACAAGAGCTCGATGATCTCGATTTGCATTAACGCATGCATAGCGTCAAGTACAGATGGGGTTTAACTGACCGTGACCCTATAACTTGATCGGGACATTTGAAAGAAGGGTTTATACGTATACTGGTATTCACGACAGAATGGTTCTTGAATGATCCCAATCATTCGTTCTCAGTTGGGGTATGGTGTAGGCCGCCAGGCTGGCTAGGTGGTGCTATTACTCTTTGGGTCCTCCCATTGCTGACTGAGACGGACCTACCAAGTCGCGCATTAGGATTAACGACGGAATGAATCGAGCTAATTCTCTCATTATGAATATTAGATATTGGATATCTAAATTTGGGACATTGAATGTTTAAATCGATTTATAGGATAAATTGATTTAGGGCTTAGTGAATTAAATATATCACTGGGTGATTAATTTAATTCATGAATATAATTATTTCTTGGAGAAATTAATTATGTTATTTTGTATTTGATATGTTTAAATTAATTGGATTAATTAATCAATACAAATACATCGGAACAGAATCGTAGTTTATCTGTTTGGACTCACGGGAGTTCGAAACGAACCGAACTCGTTCGTTTTTGCGTAGTGGCCGCCCCCCCCTTTGTTTCCACTCACTTTCCTCTTGTCTTGTTGCTTTCATTTTATATGAAAGAACATGACATTGTGAGGTTTAAAATCATGTGGCATGATTTGTATTATTAAAGTGAGAGTTTAATAAAGAGAAGAAGACATCTCTCACTTCCCAATCTATTCCATTCCAACGTGAGTTTGAGAGAGAGAGAGAGAGAGAGAGAGAGAGAGAGAGAGAGAGAGAGAGAGAGAGAGAGAGAGAGAGAGAGAGAGAGAGAGAGAGAAAACTTTTCTCAAAGTCTTCATAATCTTCTTTAAGTGTTCTTGGTGGTTCTTAGAGAAAAATCAAGAAATCAAAAGAGAGATATATATTATACACTTAGAGTGTAATAATTAAAAGCTTCATCACCTTGTTCTAGCCGTATCCTTGGATGATAACGAAGTGAGTGTCATTCCGATCATTTTTCCGGTGCGTGGCAAGTAGAGACGCGGTGCTTTCGGCGTTGCATCATTCAAGGACTTGAAGCCGAATAGATTCATAGAGATCAAACAAAGCTTGGGGAATAGCTCAAGAGAAGGTTATCCATCTAATCAACAGACTACAAGGGTGAGTTTCTATATCTCTTGTGAATTCGTTTTTGATATTCGTATATACGTAGCTCGATCGATCCTCGTAGGGATTCGGATCGAATTAATTTTCATTTTACCGCTTCCGCTGGGCCTTCGTTTTAGGCACCGAATCCCAACATTATCATCATTACCTTCAGACTTCACTACAAAGATGAACTAACATATCCAACTTATAAGAAAGGGTACAACCTTCGATGATTCTTTCTTTAAGTCCGCTAAACAAAAGTGATATCAACTCCATGTCTACGATTTAATATGGTAATACTATTCAACATGGATAAACAATCTCAGAACATATCTTTCAACATTGACGTAATAGGATTCCAACTATGATGTTTTCAACGACGATATCTTAAGTATAATCATTCCAACTTCTAATCATGATGTTGTTTGAATAATTTATCAATGGAACTCAATATATTGATAGCATAATCATCATATCCTTAAGAACACGAATCCGAGATTGGAGATAGTATAACATACCTTAAAATGAAGGAAACACCGAGGCAATAGGTAGAATCCAACTCCGGTTGCTTGTGTGTCAATCCAAAAATGATTCTCCATTTCAATGAGTAATCTCCAATCTTCAATGATCAAGAAAAGGTGTTCTAAAGGTGTTTAAGGGGGGCTGGGATATCTCTGGGCACGAAGTATGCCGAAGGATAGGTGAAATGATGAGCTGAAATGAAATGGTGTGATGTCTTATATATAATTTTCTGTCCTTAACGTACGTTAGCCTTCATGCATAACGTACGTTAGCCTCTTAGCGTAAGCTACACAGCATAATTTAGCGTACGCTATCGTCCTGATAGTTAACTGTCCTGATTCTGACCTTGATTACGTACGTTACACCATCAAGTTACGTACGTAAGTAACACACATTAGCGTACGCTAGACACAATTCTTTAGCGTACGTTAACAATCGTGACTTCAAAAGTATCCAGGTTCATCCGCGGGAATCTTATCTGGACCCACATCCGGCTGGGGCATGTGACAGCCGTCTAGCTCAATTATTGGCTGGTTAACGCATGCTACGCTACATTCGTAGCGTACGCTAACTCCGACAGATAACGTACGTTAAGCTATCCTTGTTAACGTACGTTATCACGTATTTGCATGGGAAAATTTACATTTTGCCATACTCATGTACAAGGATACAAATACAAGAAATATCATACTTCAATTATCGATATCACATTCCCGAATAATACAGAGTTCAAATACTGATGAAATACTCAATAATAAATCCGGATATTACATAACCATAGTACCCACGAAACTTTCCTCATTAATCGACGGCGACACGAAACCGTTCGCGGCAATGAATGTAGCCCTGTTGGTCGGAAGCTCAGTCGTACGGTTGTCTCGGTAGCGACCGCGGCGAAGTGGTTGGATGTTGCGAGTGGAGGTCGTCGGCGAGTTAGAGGCCATGAGGTCCACCTTGCTGAGGGAGATCTCCGCTTGACCTTTGGGGCCGGGTCCGCGGCCGCGGCCGCGCTTCCGTTTCAGTGTTGCTTCACTGGTCATAGTTCAACTGAGCAAGCGGTGGGGGGATCTCCGGTGAGTTTTAATCTGGATGGGTGTCGAACGGAAAGCTGGAGTGGTGTTTTTTTTTTTCGTTTTTTTTTTCTTTTTCTTTTCGCCCGCTTCTTCATTCTATAATCCACGTAGGTTGGGAAATGGACACATAGGTTAGGGATTTGACACGTAGGAATGTTTATATCCACGTAGGTATAAAATCAGCATCTATTTAATTATTATAACAGAGACCAACGGAAAAGGCTGGCTTTGCTTAAAATTTTAAAGATAAAAGACTTAGTTGGGACAAAAAAAAGATAAATAACTAAATTATTATTTGAAAATAAGTTAAGGGACCCCAGGAGCATTTTAGCCTATATTTTTATATGTAAATGTATTGAATTTTAATTTTGCGTTTTTTTATTAAGAATAGGCACCACCAATAGCTTTGGTGTAGATCCGCCACTGAGTCGACCACTTGTATATATACAGTATACACCTCCGGTTTCCTTGCCAATTTCTACTGTTAGAAGAAGAGATAACTTACCATTTCGGACCTATGGGCTTTGTTTTGCAATTCCGCACTGCTGCTGAGTCGTCAGATCATATAGCCTAATTGACTGCAAGTTGAATAGGCTTGACCGGAACAAATCAAATGAGCAGAGTTGAAAGACCTTCCCCATTGAAAATTAATTGGTATGGCGAGACGTCACGTCAACCGCCTGGAAGGCGGTACACTCCCTATTGTAGCATGCAGCCATAAAAAAGAGTCATTCATCTTCAACACGGTGGGAATTTATTGTGGTAGGACCCACTTGACTTTTTAATGCTTCAATTCACCGAAATGACAACCAAAACATTGATAGTGTTCCGGAAATTATTATTTCCGTGATGTGTCTTACCTAATACTGTTGTAGATATATAGATGGAAGGTTCTAGATTTTTCTAAAGGTAGTAGGATCCTATTAGATGTCTTACCTTATCTAGGAATCCTATGTATGGAAGGACTCTTATTGTAATGCCTATATAAAGGCCCCTCTATCAGTGCTATGAATACAATTGATTTGTTGTCTTTTACTTTCTCCTCAAACACGTTATCAGCACGTAGTCCCCCAACTGAGCAAGAACAAAAAATCGTCCGAAATTCAAAAAAAAAAAATTGCGATCGAAAAACCTAGCTTGCATCCTGCCGCAATCTCTCCCACCTCCGATATGCAAACCAGACCCCCGCCGCTGTATTGCTACAAACCCTAGCCCCACCACCGCACCTTCACCTTCTTCACCAAGAAGATCGCCCCGATCTAGCAGCTCACCCCCACTCGCGACCCCGACCAGAGCACCAACGATCAGAATCCAACACCTTCTGCAGCCTGCCTGGTCTGCACCACCAGATCCTGCACCCGATTTCACCGAGACGCAACCCGTCTGCAACTTCAACCCCTGACGTAACCTCCCGATCGGCAAAGTCTGACTTCTGATGCCGCCTCATCGAAGTCGAAGTCCAAATCCACTCCAGATGCCGGCGGATCCAGGTCGCGATTCTCGACTCGTGCCAGTCCAGTCTTCAACCCGTTTGATGACCAAACCAGATCCGGTTGCTAACCCGTTTTCAGCCCGTTTCTGCCCTTATTTTCGAAAAGACGATAATTTCGGCGCGTAAATTTTCTGGATAGTACAGTCGTACTAAAAATATTTTTTCCGATTCGTTAACCGTCGGATCGGTGTGAAATTTTGAAAGAAACTTCCCAACACAAATATCTGTATATTCAACGGTGGAGATCGGATTATGAGTAATATTGATTACTGAATCTGCCCGAATGTATGCATTTTTACGAGGAAATTTGGAGATCCGACCTCATCCAATACCGAGCTGCTGCATCGCCGCGCTCGAGTCCTTTTTTGGCCGAATTATCGAGCCCAGTAGCCCTATTCGGGCGTTTCTCAACTCTCCATCTTTTCCTAATTAATGATTCATTTGTTCATTGATTTGTACACTTATGAATCTTACCATGTTTATGTTTTACGTGCATATAGGAAAATACGTTGCTCATAATGATGTGCACGCTATGGAGAGAAGCTATATTTATTATCCCATTCAAGGATCAAAATAAATATAGAACGTAGTACCCACAGAAATATGTTGCTCATATGGAGAGAAGCTCCCGTTCAAGGACCAAAGCAAATATGGAACCAAGTACCCGTAAGATTTTATTAAAGTTCCCGTTTTTCAATTCCTCTCTTTTGGGAATTTTATTTTTGGGGAAAGGGTATTTGGGTTCTTTATCTCCCACGCTACTTTGCGGTGGATGAGACAATGAGAGGTGGTATCACTCTCGGATGTCGAAGTAAACTGTGTGACGGTCCTGGGGGAGTCACGGATAATTGTTGAAAGTCGATATTTGTGGTTGTTGCATACACCACGGTTTGGGTGAGATTTGACATCACCATTTTGTCGATTTTAAACCAACAATTAAATAAAACGAACATTGTCGGTAATGGTAAAGTTATGACTTGTTCATGATTAGTCACGAATTTGTGACGTACAAATGGGACAAACATCGATTGCGACGGATATGTCGTGGTTAAAATCGATTTGTGACGTATTTGTCACGTTGAATTGAGCGACCACCACGTTGGTCTTGACCCAATCCCATACTTGAAAAACTGCATCTTTCATCCTATTAAAATAAAATATTACATGTGGGTGTAGTCATACACTGTCTCCTTGCAATATGATATATGAAAGAATGTACGAGTAATTCCCATAAATTTCAACATGTAAAGCAATGGCATATTGCGTTAAGTACATGAATTCGTTGACCTCGATTATAGTTCGTGTGACTATAGGTCCGAATACTTTTTCGAGTATTTGAAAAGGCATGTGCCTTATACATTTGACTATGATTAGTCGATCTTATTGGATGGCCAAGACGAGCTGGTTATGGTATATTCATTATGTCTCATGGTTCAAAATGCTTAATATTGATGCATCGCGTTGCATCCATATAATATGGCTATTATGACATATACTTGCAAATCGAGAATTAAAATACTTGGTTGATTTGATGCATTTGGGGGATTTTGTCTACACTTTTGATCATGACTAGGCGCATCCTACTTGGTATTTGTTTATGCTTTGAAAGTTCAAACGGAATTAGTGGTTTTTAAACAGCCTTAACTGTACCGACATTCCTACTTTCTCTGCAAGTCTACCAAGTTGGAGTTACCGAAAGGATCATTAGTCTAGATAAGAAATCGAACACACTGCTGCGTTAAAACGCACCTATGGTTGTCATTGCCATGTTTTGCATCAACACTTATGCCATTGGATATGGCCTCAACCTTGTTTTCTCACTAAACTTGGGAAATACTAAATCAACCATATAAAACATGCACTGTGATCTGAGTTTAATGATCCGTGTGGTGCACAACATATGGATAGAAAGATACGGAAGTCTAGTTTCCATAGCATCTGACCGTTCGTCCATAGCCTTCCTAACAAGGGAGTTATCGTTGTTTTAGTGAACAAAGGTCAAGCTGCGCGGAATTTTATTTCCAGCGATTGTGCTAACTTTTGTCCCAACCAACTTGGTTCTCATCTTGAATTTGCAAGTGGTCTTATGACACATGTTTTTCAACCTCTTTTTGGCCGAATTTGCTATAGATGATGCAGTTTTTGGTATGCATTGTATGCTAAACTATCATCTTTCAAATGTTGAAAAACAGTTTTCTTGGGGAAGCCCAAAATACGCACCCTTATAAGAAGGTCGAGCGTGTGCATGGTAGTTTTACACCATACTTGTGTCGTAATTTTGCCCCTTAGGCATCTAATCTTGCCATGTTATGCACTCAATATGATAGATCATTTTGATCGTATCAGGTATAAAATCTCTATGTTGTTAGAATGTTCGCTGTGCTCATGTTTGTAAAATTTTGCAAGCGAAATTGAGTGCGTATTAAGATATTTTCAAGGAACGCAATATTTTTGGATTTCGGTTTATAAATCTATTGTGACTATGATGACTAGGTCATCACAATCAATGAGTGGTATAATGCTCAAGTTGTTGAATGCCGAATGGCGTTTTCTAGTCACATATGTTCCGTAACAATTGAACCGTGTTATGACTCGATGACATATATGCCAAAGTGTATCACTCATAGCATCTCATTGTGATTTGTGAGAATAAAATCTTATGCATCATTTCTATTGGATATGTGAAAAGAAAAAATATTCATGAGTCAATATGGTCCGGCTTCCATCGGTTTTTGTAACCAGAAGATGTATTGGGACATTGACACATTTAGGCTTTAATAGTCCGGAGTTGGACAGTTTGATGATCCATATACCACGGTATTGTCATGGACATCATTTTCTTTGAACAAAGAAACTATTTGGATCAAAGACACCAAAGTACGTTGGTGGAGTCATGAGCAGGGCTCATGACCGATGATGATATTTATGTCATTCGCGTCTTGTTTTCATAAACATATGTGACGCCAAAGACCCCCCCCAATTATCCTTCTTCGCCATGTTCATTGATTTAAGCCTATTCTTTGGCACGAATAGGATATGACACCCTCATATGCTAAAGAGGATAATGTAGCGACTCGCATAAGCATGGTGCTGAGTCCTCCCTTTTCACCGAGTCCTTATACATACATGATCATAAGTATTAGCCTGGATGGCTTATAATGCTATGATGGTGTTCAAAAATGGTCGTACTCAAGTGATAACATTTATATGTTATATTGTTCCTTTGACAATGATTGATAAGTTGATGAAACCTAAGTTATAGTTGTCCAACTTACGTACCAGTCATTGTAAAGGTCGGTTCACCCACTTTTTAGACCAAGTCTTAAAGTGAAATTTTAACAAGTACTTTCTAACATCCAAGGATACCTTCTCACAAATTTTGATGCCATTTGGAGACTTGGAAGGAGGTGAACCACTTAAATAAAGTTTTCACATACCACCAGCCGTCCGAACGACCAGTTCGATGTCATTTCGACCGGTTTTTTTACCACAAGGTTGATGATTTTGGAATCCTAAACACCCGTTTATACATGCTCACAAAATTTTGAGGTGTTTGGGGCTGGTGACGGGAGTGAACTCTTCAAGAAAGCACTAGAGGTTCGATAACACCAACGCCTATCATTGGTTCAATCGTTTCTTTATGTTCGATCCCGGTGGTGCATGGTGGCGGTTTTGTTGGATTCTCAAGACCAGTAGCTACGGTTATGTAGCATCAGTCAACATGTCATATTCACCTATACCTATCATCATTCAAATGTTTAGTTACGAGTGTAACAGTATGCATTTTGTTAACTGGATTGCGTTAACACTGAAAACCTTTATCGTCCACATGTTCATGTGCCAAAGTGCATCACCACAACGCATTATGACGGGTTATAAATGATGAATATGACATGCGCTTTCACTCATAGTCCGCTTAAAATATACCTTGGAAGACGATCTCGTAAGTCACTTTGATGAGCCAGTCTTCCCGTCGTTAGGGGGAGATGCGAACGATCATGTTCGAGTAGAACGACTTGGAATTGTCGTAGTTTGTCCCTATTGTGCCTCACCAATTTCAATAAAGTGACGAGATTAAATGCATGCTGCAAACATGTCTGCAAGGATTGTGTCTGGTCATGGACGTTCGTCACCTATAAATGGTGATATGGTAATACCACAAATTGTGGTAGATGGTATTACTAGGCCGTGGATCTCATAGAGTATTGGGATGCCACTTGGTTCGATAAATACTCTCGCTAAGAATGTATGCGAGCTTGGTACATGAAACTTGATCATATGATCAAATGAACTCATCCATCTCATGTGATTCTGGATTAAAGTCATCATTGGGGGACGCCTCAATGAATGCCAATCCATAAAGAGTACTCTATGAATAAAGCCGGTACATGAGGACGTGGAATGTGAGTTTAATCGAATCATACTTCGTTGAAAATCTACAACGTTGTAACCTTGGCCTAGAATGGAAACATATGCGATTTCAGTATAAACAAAGTGATAGCCCTTTGTTGAAGTGGTGCCGACACTCCAAAGATAATATCTATCCGTATACTTTGTCAAAGCGAGTGAGAGAAGGAGTTAAACTCACCTCATGGCGCGAGGTTTCTCATGAACGCACTGGAATCGACTACGATGACACGAAACTTAGTTGTGCCATCGTAATGGATGTTATAGCATCCACTATCTTTTCAGTTAGATAGTTTCCCAAAAAACTGACGTGCAGCTTGTGGTTAAATCTTATCTTAGTGGGGAACTAAGTTAAGTGATGGAAGGATCTCGTGGTGGATCAGACTCAAATCAAGTGCCTCCTGACCACGGAGCCCGTCGAAAAGTGATTGTCGGGAATGCATACTAAGTATATACTTGATTTGGAAGAGATATGAAGCTTTTGCGTGTAAAACTAAGGGTTTATAGTGATGTACTCTTGTGAGACTAAGAGATTTCTCTAAATCCATAGTTAAGAATGAAAGGATCTTGGGGACACTTGATGATGCATATTCATTAATCGGTTTAAGGCAATCTAAGGGATGGTTTCCCTAGAGACGATAAAGTCATGCCTATATGATTCCCAATGATTAGTTGAATTCATTATAAGACTTGGCTCACTTAAGTGATGATGCAGTTTAAGATAAAAGTACGGTATTATGTACTCATATTTGACTCGATGTACTCATTCGTAATAATCCAGTAAAGCCACTGTGATGATGGCCCAGGATGCGCTCACGCAATGTCTGTGGTTGACAAGAAGCTTGAAGCTCGCTCTATCTCGATATAAAGGACACTTGAAAACTGATACCCGAATCTGCCCAGAATGTGTTGGTCTATCTCCCATATGACCTACAGGGCAGCTCACTTGTTGGAAAATGGTGAAATTGGTACCATTGGAAAGGTTTGTGTCTACTTTCCAAGCAAACCAACCATTTGATCACATTCATCATGTTGAGTGACATATGACTATTGTTGCAAAGTAGGACAGGATATGTCCGGTAATTTGCTGAGTCAACTTCGATAGAGATTTGTGATCTTCTCAGGTCGAACTAGGTTACGTACTGTATGTGAATGAAAAGCTATGGGTGTCTAGTTTTCATAAGTTCTTACAGTTTTGTTGATGCCTATTGAATCGAAGAAGTTATGACTGATTTAGTGCATGGAGGTCAAGACTTTAGAAAACTTGATAAGTCTTTAGCGACTCTGCACTTTGGATGTGTCGCGCTCTTTTTGTCCTTAGACCAAGGTTTGTTTTTTCCCATTGGGTTTTCACTTGGTAAGGTTTTTAACGAGGCGACCTATGAGAACATCCATACAATGATGCGTTGTACTTCTGTTCAACTTAGACCAAGAGGTATTTTCCACTGGGTTTTTCCTTGGTATAGTTATGAGGGCAACTTGGCATCTGACTCCTATGATTTGAGGTACTCATCAGGAGAAGTCATTATGTATACATCAGGGGGAGTATACATGACATCTTATGTTGGCGCGTTGCAATTTTTTCCTCATGAAGCCTTTATTTTTCCCATGGGGTTTTGTTTTGGCTTGGAATAGGTTTTTACGAAGGCAACATCTTCTGCACCATTGTTGTATTAGTGCTCGACACAGGGAGAGTGTTTCGGGAATTATTATAATACTATTGTAGATACATAGATGGAAGGTTCTAGATCCTTCTAGAGGTAGTAGGATCCTATTAGATGTCTTACCTTATCTAGGAATCCTATGTATGGAAGGACTCTTATTGTAATGCCTATATAAAGGTCCCTCTATCAGTGTTATGAATACAATTGATTTGTTGTCTTTTACTTTCTCCTGAAACAGATAGTCATTAATTAAGGAATTAAAGAGTACCAACAAATAAGTATATTGAAGTAGACCGATTGTCCCACCATAGTTTGAGACGACGGACTCAACCGGCCGATACGGAGTCAAAGGTACATATGAATTTCCTTTAAAACTACAAAGGAATCAACCAACATAAACCCCCACCTTTATATAAATATGGAGGTATATTTTATCACAAAGGAGTGGCCTGCCGTAATTTTGATATATCACCTCCATATTTTTTATTTTTAAACACCATCTTTTGAGTCAACGGACTCGATCGACCGAAAGGGAGTCAACTTTGTGAATGAATTTCATTCTTCAAACGGGTCGATCGACCTATGCAAATAAATGCCATTGATTACTCAATCTTCTCTTTTTGAGGAATGTGAATATCATGAAGTCGGTCTACTCTCTCTCATACCTCATGTGACAAAAAAATGTACAATGGGTACTAAGGCCGACCGACCACCTTCCAACACGGAGTCGACCTACCTACCCTCCACCCTTATATAAAGATTGAGCCGCATTTTATCACAAGGGGTGGCCCACCATACTTTTGGTTACTCTAGAGACAATCTTTTGAGTCAACGGACTCGACCGACTGAAATTGAGTCAATGGTGTGCGTGAATTTCATTTAACACTCCGAATGAGTCGACCGAACCGTATATGTCATTTACTACTCAATCATCTCTTTTGAGAAAAATAAATATTATGAAGTCGGTCTACTCCCCCTGACATGACATAAAGACAACAAGAATTTATTTAATGCAATATGAGGGTCGATCGACCTGCCCCCGACAAATGATTATAGTAGAGTCGACCGACTTGCCCACGTAATATTCATCCTAATCATCATTTTATCCCATCAAGTGACCTACCTAACTTCCGTCAATTTAAAGGTTTAAATTATACTCTATTACTAGTAGAAATAATTAAACCTACTTGTGCGTTAATACATAAAGTTTGAAGATTCGACCGACCTGTCATAAAGGCGCGATGGTCTGCTACAATATTAATATGCCACTTCCTTGCTAATTATTGTTAGACATGAAGAATCGACTCATTGTTGGGTCCCTAGTCGCTCTGGCAACTCTCTACTCGGGAAAACCCCTGACTAGAGAGTGGGGGACAAACTGTATGTTAAGGTTGTATACTACAAAGCTTATGCTTGTATTATCTTATTTCCCTGTAACTACCTATGAGAATATTGATTACATATAATCACATGTTTTGCATATTTATTCACGTTATGGTTATGCAAATAAAATATCTAATTATTTTATATTGTAGATTATGTGGTGTGTTGGCGTCACACGGAAGATCACATTATCGGTGCCTCATAAAATAATATAAAAGTTCACAACCTATATATTTACTAGACAAATTATATGAAAGGTTGTAGTGTATGCTTGAGATTAGTTGGTCTTGACTATTAGCATGCATTAACGTATTTGCATACGTTGAACTGGATCGAGGTGAGATAGTGTCTTCTGTAGTGACTGTAAGAAGAACGTAAATCTCGGATAATTATTATTTCTTAATTCCAAGTATATAATATTTAATTATGTATTAATAATATTTATTGCTTTGATTTGCCATGAGTAAGAGTCAAAGTGATTGACTCAATAAGCTTCATATCTTGGGCAATAATATTATTTATATGACAATCTTCGTTCGACCTGACCTCTTCAATTGTATCATTATTATTACTAGAAATCATTTCCCGATTCGTACGGGTTGATGTTATCCTCTTGAGGAGCTCAATAATGATTATTATATTAGACCCTGCAGGTGGATTTAATTCCGATATAATAATAAGGTTCGAGTGGTACTACTCTTGGATAAGATATTAATTAATTAAAGCAGTCAGTAGCTTAAATTAATTAATGGACATTCGATATCTTAAACACAAGAAATAATATATTTAAATAAGGAGCCCGATTTCGTAAATTGGGATTTGGGTAGGAAACGCAATATTAACTCTCTAGTGTACTGAGTTGATATTAATAGACTCAATATATTAGGAAAGGTCTAATAAGAAAATTTGAGGTCTAATAGGAGTCCTCCCCTAATCCTCCTTAAGATCCCTAGAGTAGTCCATAACACCTATAAATAAGACTAATTGCTTCGTCCAAAATTGTTACTCTTACAATCCAAGAAATTTTGATTTTCCTGCTTTGTGTTTGATTGTGGATCTTGACTTGTGTCTTCGATTCCATAATTGGATAAACACAATTTCTTTTTGTAAAATACCAACATCTTCAAGAAAAATAGAGAAAAAAATCATGAGGTAATTTACGTGGAAGTGGTTCGTCCGATCCAGTTGTTCAAGGAAGTCCGGTAGATTGTTGCCCACACGACATCTGGATATAGGCGGGATCATACTCTAGAAGATATAGTAAATATTCGAAGAGTTTTTTTTGAAGGTACTGTATTCTTAGATCTCTTAGATCTAGATAAGAATACTATGAATTATCATAGTTAGACGCGTAGATTATTATTGTTCATTTAAATTGCTTATTAGTTTTTTAATTAATTATTTGAAGAGCCTAAATAGATCCGATTCTTGAGGGCCGATTTTAATAAATCTGAATCCGCCGCTTCCGCTACGTTTTATTTCCAACAATATATGGGTAAAAATCCATCAATTCAGTCTAAGCCCAATAAAGTCTTTCCAACCAGCCCAACAATCCCAATAGACCAAACAGTCTATCCAAGATAAATTCAGTCGCCCTTGGCTTGTTAAGATTCGCCAACCAAGCCGGATCCAGTGGTTCGCCACGTCAGCCATATTTATTTGAACGGCCAGGTAAGGCGACTTTCAAAACGTGTGAAAAGTCATGAGCTCAACAAGAGTAGGAGCAAACGGGTCAATGTAACAAATGGATACGGTTGAGGAGAGAAACCCTAGAGACCCCAAGCCATCATATATAAATACGAGACCACTGATAAGTGGTAATTTTACCACTTATTTCTAGGATTTTATACTAGGTTTTTATCTCGTTTCGTGATTAATGTACTCGTATTTGGCTTATTTATGATTAGTCGAGCCGTATTACGCGTTTGGGTTGGTTTTAGTGTGTTTGCAGGTTTTTAGAGCCAAAAGGACCCAAAACGAGACAAAAGGACCGAGAGTCGAGTCAAACGGACGAAGAAACGGATTTTTGCGCCAAACAGAAGACCCTATCGGCCAGCCTATCGGCCGATAGGGCCGTCCGAAAGGAGCTCCTGCCTATCGAGTGAAGAAATCGACGAACCACCTATCGGCCAGCCTATCGGCCGATAGGCCAGCCGAAAGGCTTCCCGTGGGCTCTCGTTTTTGGACGGATTTTGACTCTTTTGGATATTATTTATTTCCTAGATTAGGGCTAATCGGGATTTTAACCCCTTAGGCTATATAAACTGTTTGGAGACCTAGTTTCAAAGATTGGATCATCTTCCATCGCCTTTATCACTCTTTTATCATATTAAGCAGATTTTTTACACTTTTTAGCAAGATTTATTCCTTTGATTCAAGAACTTTTTGGAGGAGAATTATTATTGAAGACTCGGAGTTCATACGAACGGGTTGTAATCTCTCTTTTCATATTAATAATATGCATTCTCCATCTATTTCTTGTTTAATTTAAAGTATGTCCGCTAATTCATTGATTGATTCTAGGGTTAGTAATTTTAATTGATGTTCACATGATGTTCCTTTGATTACCTTTTGACCTTTCATCCTAGGCTTGTGTTCAAGTTGTGTTAAATCTCATGCTAGATTAAAGGGCCCTTAATTGATGCATGTTAGCTAATTGATTTTGTCCTAAGGAGTAATTGATTAGTGGAAATACTTGATACACAATATGATTTTATCTTGAGACCTAGCGGAGAAAGATAAATCATAGATAAATAAGTTGGTGCTTTTAAGTGATTTCAATCCTTTGAGCCCTGGCGGGGAAAAGGGTTTTAATTAACTATCTTTCTAGGTTGCCTTGATCGGAATTCTAGATCGACTGAGTGATTATTTCTAGGATTGAATTAAAATTTGGGGAAAAGGAATCAAGTGAACGAATTGTGTGAACTCAATTAGATGATACTACCCTAGGATCAATTACCTTTCGACTTGTGATTTTATCTTGCTAATTTGCTTTATTTGCTTAATTTAGATATTTCATCTTTTATTTAATTTTTGTTCTTCGATTTTAAAATTAGATAATTAGAATCAAAAAAATTTTTCGGATTCCTAAATAGCAGTCAAATTTTGAGTAGAGTTAATTCCTTTATTTTCGACACATCAATTCCCTTGGGTTCGACACCTTGGAAATACTCCGAGGTTTTACAAATTTTAAAATTGATCGGATTTGAAAACCATACTACGCGAATCCAAGCGATCAATTTTTGGCGCCGTTGCCTGTTAATTGATAGAAATTTTAAGGGAATAATTCGAAAAAGAAGAGATTGTTACTTTAGGTAGTTTACTTTTATTATTAATATTCGATCTCGTTTCCTCACATCTTGTTTTCTTTTCCTTGTAGGCGGTGCATGATCACGAGATCCCAAGGAAAGAACTTATTTCCTTTGACCGGAAATCGAGAAGTCTTTGAGGAGGAAGAAGCAAGAAGCGAGAACCGATACTATTACTATACCTTTCGTTGATACCATGGCCGGCATTGTTGACCAACCACGAGAACTCGCTCGTCGAGAAGATCCCTTTGAATGCCCGCTTCGACCTAAGCCGGACGATTATCAAGAAGGAGGTTGGGGAAAGATCGATGCCAACAACTTCGAGCTTAAGCCGTCCCTCATTGCTACGGTGAAGTCTCAAACATACGGAGGGGAGTGAATGAAGATCCAAACGCTCATCTTGAGTCGTTTTGGACATATGTGCCACCATCAAGCAAAACGGAGTGCCTCGGATGTCATTAAGCTCCGCCTATTCCGGTTTTCTTTAGAAGACGATGCGCTAGATTGGTACAAGAGCCTAGATCGGAAGGAAATTGGTACTTGGAGAGAGATGACCGGTTGTTCTTAGCACAGTTCTATCCTCCCTCGAAGGTGCAAAAACAAATCAACGATATCTTGCAATTCGAGCAATATGAGGATGAATACTTATACGAGGCATGGATCCGATTTAAGAAGCTACTTCGCAAATGCCCACAGCATGGAATTGACAAAGAGGAAATCTATATTCGGTTTTATCGGGGTTTGACGAGGAAGGCTAGAAGAGAATTGGACTATTCATCGAAAGGGGGATTTCTAGCTAACGATTATGAAGAGGCCAAGAATCTCATTGAGCTGGCAGTCAACAATGATTATGAGGAGGTGACCGATAGGAAGATGACGAGAAGAAAGGTTCCATCCGGTAACGAGGACGCCTACGGTGATTTGAAGGCGAAATTTGAAAAACAACAAAAAGAGCTTGAGATGCTAAAAAAGAAGACTTTGGGAGTCAATGCGGTTTTTGAAGAGCTAAACGAGCCTATTGCAATTGAGGAGGATGTGAATTACTTGCAAGGAGGAAACTTCCGGCAAGGGTATTATCCGAACAATCGAAACCACCCTAATTTCTCCTATGCCAACCCGAACAATGCTCTCCAGCCACCACCGGGATTTAACGTGAAAAACGGGGTTATTCAAGAGCCGATTGCTAAGACACCAATGGAAGAGATGTTGGAACGATTAGAGGCGAGCCAAAAAGATTTTATCTACAAAGCAGACAAGAGGTTCGGGGCTCTCGAGCATAGTGTGACATCTATTGGAAACTCAGTGATAGCCTTGACAAAGCAGATGTCGATGGTGGAGACCCAAATGAGTCAAATGGCGAACGCCCAAGCCGGATTTCATAAGCCGGGCCATTTTCCGAGCAGCACCGAGACCAACCCGAAGACTCAACAATGCAACGCAATCGAGCTTCGGAGTGGGACAAAGTACAGTAATCATGGGGCTGGAGTTAAGGAATCTGGAAACGAGGAGGTATTAGAAACGGGAGCAGAAAACGAGAAAGAAGATGGAATACAGCAGAACCTATCGGCCAGCCTATCGGCCGATAGGCCCAACCGATACCCAGACAGAATGCCGGCAGGGGATCCTATCGACCCCCCTATCGGCCGAAAGGTCCCTGGAGGTTCGAAAGTGAATGATTTTGAGGTAAAAGCTCCATTTCCACAGCGATTGGCCAAGTCGAGACATGATGAAAAGCTTCAACGATTTATCGACATGTTTCAGAAGGTGAATATCAACATTCCACTTCTAGACGCTTTGAGAGACATGCCGGGGTACGTGAAATTCTTGAAAGACGCTGTGGCAAGCAAGAGGAAGTTGGGGAAATTTGAAACAATAAATTTGACAGAGGAGTGTAGCGCTATCATTCAAAACAAGCTCCCGCTCAAGCAGAAGGATCCGGGACGTTTTACTTTGACATGCATCATTGGCGACCAAACGTTCCGTAATGTGTTGTGTGATCATGGGGCAAGCATAAATCTTATGCCTCTATCCATCTTTAAGAGGTTGAAGATTGGGGAGATGAAGCCGACTACCATTTCTCTACTCATGGCGGACCGGTCGATCTCTTATCCGAGGGGAGTTGTGGAGAATGTGTTAGTTAGAGTCCAACACTTAGTCTTCCCGGCCGATTTCGTAGTTCTTGATATGCCCGAGGACGAGAATCAACCACTGATATTTGGGAGACCATTTCTAGCGACGGGGGACGTTCAAGAGGGTGATCTTACCTTCCGGGTTAATGACCAAAATCTGAAAATTTCCATCTATGACTCGATGAAGAAGCCCGAGGATGCGCCCGAGGAATGTTATGCAATTGAGTCTATTATGCCGCCCCCGACCGACTTGTTGGAGCATTGCATTTCACAATCCATTTACTCACATTCTGAGGTTGAAGAAATTTACGAGGAATTGCCAGAGTATGTTCGAATGTTGGAGGCGAACGAGTCTCGATCTAATGAGAGAGATGTATGCTATCTTGATGTCAACAAACCCGTTCAAGGGGGAGTTGTCGCTGAGGACCGATCGATCGAGGTGCCGAAGTCAGAACTTAAGCCTTTGCCGGATCACTTACAATATTGCTTCTTGGGCGAGAACGAGTCCTATCCCGTGATAGTTTCTTCTTCTCTCGAACCTACTAACTTGGAGAAGCTATTACGGGTGCTGCGAAAACACAAAGGGGCGATTGGATGGACAATCTCGGACATTAAGGGAATAAGCCCTTCTATTTGTATGCACAGGATTTTGCTAGAAGACGATCATAAGCCGAGGGTGCAGCCGCAACGAAGATTAAATCCGGCAATGCAAGAGGTTGTGAGAAAAGAGGTGCTCAAATTGTTAGATTCTTGTATGATATATGCGATTTCCGATAGTGAGTGGGTGAGTCCTACTCAAGTCGTCTCTAAGAAAGGGGGTATGACCGTGATCAAGGACGAGAAAGATGAATTAATCGCGACAAGGCTAGTCACGGGATGGAGAGTTTGTATCGACTACCGGCTACTTAATGCGGCGACGAGGAAGGATCATTTTCCACTTCCATTTATTGATCAAATGCTAGATCGTTTGGCCGGATACGAGTATTATTGCTTTTTGGACGGGTATTCGGGGTACAATCAAATTGCTATCGCTCCGGAAGACCAACACAAGACCGCTTTCACGTGCCCTTATGGGGTATTCGCTTACCGGAGGATGCCGTTTGGCTTGTGCAACGCACCCGAAACTTTTCAAAGGTGCATGATGGCCATCTTTCACGGATTAGTCGAGAACATAATGGAGGTCTTTATGGATGATTTTTCAGTTTTTGGTTCATCTTTCGACCATTGCTTGAAAAATTTATCTTTGGTACTTGCCCGGTGTGAGGAGACGAACCTTGTTCTAAAGTCGGAGAAATGTCACTTCATGGTGCAAGAGGGAGTAGTGCTGGGGCATAAAGTATCTTCGGAAGGATTGGAGGTTGATCGAGCAAAGGTGGTTGCTATCGAGAAATTACCGCCTCCAACCAATGTTAAATCGATTTAAGCTTCCTAGGCCATGCGGGGTTCTATAGACGGTTCATTAAGGATTTCTCAAAAATCACGAAGCCGTTATGTTCCTTGCTCGAGAAAGACACAAAATTTGAGTTTGATGATGATTGCTTGAGGGCGTTTGAGACATTGAAACAAGCCTTAATTTCGACGCCGGTCTTGATCACTCCGGATTGGGGTGCACCATTCGAGTTGATGTGCGGCGAGCGATTGGGCCGTTGGGGCCGTTTGGGTCGAAACGGGATAAGCTTTTCCGGTAATTTATTATGCGAGTAAGACGATGGATTCAGCCCAAATGAACTACACCACGACGGAAAAGAGTTGCTCATGTGGTCTATGCATTCGACAAATTCCGACCTTACCTAGTGGGCACTCACACTATTGTTCATACCGATCATGCGGCGATTCGCTATCTATTTGCCAAGAAGGATTCGCCGAGATTAGTGAGATGGATACTTCTTCTACAAGAGTTCGACATGGAGATCCGGGATAGGAAGGGGTGCGAGAATGTTGTTGCCGATCACCTTTCCCGTCTCGAGAAGCCGGTTGAGAGAGAAGATTCGAGGATCGAAATAAAGGAGAACTTTCCAGACGAGCATATCCTAGCCTTGGCCGACGTTACACCATGGTACGCGGACTATGTTAATTTCCTTGCTATCAAGCATGTTCCAACGGGTCTTTCTTCTCATCAAAGAAAGAAATTCTTCCATGACGTTAAATTCTACTATTGGGAAGACCCTATTCTTTATCGGAGGTGCGCAGACGGGATTATTCGCATGTGTGTTCGACAAAGCGAATGGCAAAGGATAATTGAAGAATGCCATAGTGCACCGAGTGGGGGTCATTTTGCAGCGAATCGAACGGCCATGAAGGTGTACCAATGTGGCTTCTATTGGCCTTCTATTCATAAAGATTGCCAAGCTTTTGTGAAACATTGCGATAGATGCCAACGATTGGGGAACATAGCAAAAAGAGACGAGATGCCGCAGCACACTATTATGGAAGTAGAGTTGTTTGACGTATGGGGTATCGATTTTATGGGTCCGTTTGCAAAATCACGAGGCTATTCGTATATTCTACTTGCGGTCGACTACGTATCGAGATGGGTTGAGGCAATGCCGACGATTACGAACGATTCGAAAGTGGTGATTAAATTCCTTAATAAGAACATTTTGACTCGTTTCGGGACTCCACGAGCTTTGTTGAGTGACGGGGGGAGCCACTTTAATAATAGGTGGTTAGGAACGCTTCTTGCAAAATATGGAGTTAAACATAAGATTACGTCCGCCTATCATCCGCAAGCTAATGGACAAGCCGAGCTCGCCAATCGGGAGATCAAACAAATTTTAGAGAAGACGGTCACGAACAAGAAGGATCAAGCTAAATATCTAGATGATGCACTTTGGGCTTATCGGACAGCGTATAAGACTCCAATTGGAATGTCTCCATACCAGCTCGTCTTTGGGAAATCTGTCATTTACCTAGAGTGGAAGTTAAAGCGTATTGGGCCACTAGACGGATTAATTTGAATTTCTTGAGGCTAGTGGATCGAGAAGAGAGAAGTCACTGAAATCGACGAATGGAGAAACTAGTCTTTCGAAAATGCAAGGATTTACCATGAAAGAGCGAAAAAGTTTCACTATGATCGCATTCGGAAGAAGGACTTCGCCCGGAGACGAAGTGCTCGTTTTTAATTCACGGCTTCGTCTATTTCCGGGGAAGTTGATGTCAAAGTGGACTGGTCCATACACCGTCTTTCAAGTAAATCAAAATAGATCATGTGTCGTGATGACAGAAGATGGGAACAAGTTCATTGTGAATGGACATCGGTTGAAGCACTATTTCAAGCCCTTGCACCACGAAGAGAAGTATGTTACTTACCTCGAAGACCCGGAATGAATGAGGTATCGTCTAGCTAAAGACGTTAAACGTAGCACTTGTTGGGAGGTAACCCAACGTATGTATGTATATTAGTTCGTTTTACTCATTTATTTTCGATTTTTCGTTTGCGTGATTTTTGTAGTTTCTAGTTTCGTAGTAGCTTTGCTAGTTTTTGTTAAGTTCTTATCCATGCATGCCGAGTTTTGAATACCTGCAGGTCTTTCATCGCCATATCCAAGCAAAAACGGGACCAAGTATGTGAAGTAGAACGAGCTGAAAAAATTTTTGAGACAGAAAATCCTATCGGGCGAGCCTATCGGCCGATAGGCCCGGCCGATAGGCTGAGGAAAATAAAAAATTTTTATTGATTACAAGCAGTGGTCGATAGGGTATGCCTATCGACCGATATCCCACCCGATATAAGGTATGTAAGAGACAGAAGTTCCTATCGACCCAGCCTATCGGCCGATAGGCCTGGCCGATAGGAACATACCCGGCCCAGTATCCACTTCGACCCGGTTATTTTATACCCCTTTTAAACACTTCACACCCGATTTTCTCACACACTTGCACTCTTATCGGCCGATAGAACACAAGAACGAAAGGGGCGAATTTTTTTTCTACTTTTCTTCCTTCAAACTCGATCAAGGTACGTAGTTTCGACTCTTAATCCTCTTGTTTTTCAATTCTATACATGTTTTCAAGCACTTTGACGGATTCTTTTTGGAGTTTTGATGAAAATCGAATTGGGGATCCACTTTTTGGGGCTTTTGCTAAACTTTGATGTTCTTTGAATTTTATGCCCGATTGTTGATAGAATCTTGAGGGAAACATGTTATCTAGGCTTGATTGTTCATGGGTACTTCGAATTGGGAGATTATTTGATGAAATTGAACGAATTTTGAAAAAACCCCAAATTTGAAGAACCCTAATTTCGCATTTTGTTGAAATTGGGTGGATTTGTTGAATTGAATTGTTAATTGGGATTGATAGGAGTTGAATTTTTGATGAATTAGATTGGATTGGAGAGAGTTTGCCCTAATATGATTGTAGTGTGTTGTTTTGTTATTATGGGTGGTGATTTTGATCCTTTGAATATGAAATGGGGGAGTCTAAGTTTGGGGGAGATTGTGTGATTTATAGAGGGCTCTTGATATTGTGGGATTATGGGATTATGTCGATGCTCGTTGAATGTTTGTATTATGAGTGTTTATTGGATTTTAATTGGATGGTTGTTTTGTAGGAACGTTGAAATGGGAAAGCAAAGCAAGAAGTCGAATCCGAGTACGGCCGGAAAATATAAGGCAACCACGAGAAAGGAAAAGGCTCAGATGAAGGTAGTGCCGGCTATTCCGATCCTACCGCACTCGACCGAAGAAGTTCAAGCCGAGATTGACCGGGCCGAGTCTAAAAGAAGGTGGTCGCACCTTATCGGCATGTCACACAAGCATTGCCGATTTACGCATGAGGAGACATTTCGGGGTATGGGTGTTTACGATGATATTGTGCTACTAGCAAGGCGGTGCGGGTTTGAGCAAATTTTTCGGGCTAACTACCTCGCTTACCACGTGCTCACCGTGGAGTTTCATCCACACTTGAGGTTTTTAGGGAGAACGGGACTCCGCGTCTATTCGCTTCAATCTCGACAACATAGAAAGGAGCTCTCGGCCGATGAAGTTAATGCCATTATCAACGGGGCCGAGGACGGATCATTCGGCAGGCGATCATGCCAAAGAAAACTTAGAGCCGTGGTCCAAGATGATTTCCGCAGGAGGAGACGCTTCTTATTTATAATCCGACATATGCCAAAGCCTCCTCGATCGGGAACCCGGTTCTCGTTATGTCCACCGCCTGTTCACATCGACGATTTTGAGCCGCACCGACTCGGGGACGTGCTTGTCCACCGATCTTCATCTTTTATGGTCGGCCTTGAACGGTACACGGAAGCACGCCGGATGATTTCGATTGAGCATATGGAGAAACAAGCCCGGTGACCGGGAAGCAGAGGATTGGGATTGGGGCGTTCGTAACCCCTATCGCGGAGCATCTCGGGGTGCGCATTAGCGGAGAGCCGGTGTCCCGAGACATCTATTTGGATAAACCGACACTACAGAGGCAAGAGATGCTTGCCTTCACCGAGGGGTTCGACTGGAAATTGCACGGTCGGAACAAAACCGTGTCCCTCTTCCGACTCCCCTCTCCGACCTTGACCACTATGATGGGAGACGCGCCCGATGTATATGCGAGGTGGAGTATGAGCTCCGCGGCTCATGTGGCACTTATCCGACCGTTAGATGCGCCTCGTAAGAGGCAACGCCGGGAGGTGACCATTGATGAGCCGTTCTTGGAGGGAGTCGAGGAGGAGATGGATGATATACCCGAGGGGGGTAGCCGTGACGAGATTCCCGCCGGTGGAGGTACTAGTTTTCAGATGAGAGCTCCAGATTTTGATGCTTTTGAGACGAGATTTTTTGAGAGAGAGAGAGAGATGCACGAAGAGAATATGCAAGCGCAAGACAACTATCACTTGGCGAGTATGCGTTCTTTGACAACCGAGTTTGGTTCTTTGGGAACTCGGTTGGGCGAGGTTGAGACTCGGGTGGGTGCTGTTGCCACTCGGGTCAATGAGTTGTATGAGCTAGTGGAGAGACGAGCCGAAGAGGACAGAGTGTGGCGACAAGAGGAGATTGCTTGGAGGGAGCAAGAGAGGAAGAGGCAGGAAGATAGGTGGGCCCAGGAGGACCACTACCACCGAATGCTACACGAGATGTACCAATTTGCTCCTTTCCCCGATTCACATGCCCGCTATGATCCGAGCTCGCCGACAAACCCGCCATTTCCGCCACAGTGATCAGGTACTCCATTAACAAAGCCACTCCTTTCTCTTTTCAAACTTATTCCTCCTTTGGGATGCGAAATAAGTTTGGGGGGGGGGAAGAAGTGCGGCTTTGTTAATTTCTTTACGTGTGAGTACCGTGTTTGCCTTGTATCTTTATTTGCTTGTGTTTGTGCCCGTTGTGTTTATTTGTGCTTATCATTTTGGTGTTGCATGGTTTTGGCTTTTGGTTGCTTAGTTTTTAGATTTTTTTTTTTTTTTTTTTTTTTTTAGATTTCGTGCCAGCTTTTATTTGCTTTTCGTTGTTTGTTTTTAGATAGCCTTGCTTGTCTTTAGTTTTTCCTTATTAGTGAATTTTTCGTGCTTCTAATTGTGTGATACCGATGTTACGACCTTTGTTTTCTCTACGAAGAAACGGTCGAGTTTTAGTCGAGTTGTAGTCGATTATTTCATTTTGCATGTATTCATTTAGGTCCAAAGTTTTTTGTGATTGTAGAGGTCTTGGCAGATAAGAGACGATACATACTTGTTTTAAAATCACCGTCAATACGTTTGGTTACATCTTCCGGATAGTGAGTCGTACTGTTTCGTCAGTCGTGTTGGCACTTAGATTGAGTTTAGAGTCGGTCAGTTTTTCCCAAAAGTTGAGATAATGTTGTTCTATGAAGGGAAGTCTAGTAACCGGGGGCATTCGCGTGACCCGTTGTTTACCCTCGCGTAAAACGACGACTCTGATTAGACTAGTGATTTAGATATTTCACATGTGCCAATGATAGGGAACTTAGTAAGCGGGGGTATACGCGTGACCCGCTGTTTACTCTCGCGTAAAACGGCGACCTTGATTCGGACATGTGGAAATTATATATTCGAGTTGTTTCTCCGCTGTAGATGGGAACTTAGTAACTAGAAGCATCCATGTGCCCCATGAGTGTCTTTTACGTCAAACGGTTTCCTAATACATGAGAATGGAAGTTCCACCCTAGGATTACCCCGATGAAACATCCCGAGATCCTAACCTAGTGGTCAACTCGAATTAAATTCTTGAACATATATATAAGGGAATACTGACCGAGGTTTATTTGTTATGAAACTCGTTAAAATTGTGCCACTAGACTGTGTAACGGGACGAACTAGATTGTTTATTTTAGCCTTTCATATTGACGGTCGATTTGACTCACGTTTTGTTAATCTTTGAGCTGGATTTTCTTCATGAACGAATGATTAGGACTGAACTTGACTACTTTGCGGAATCATTATTCTGAGTGCAGCTCGCTTTTACGACACTCGAATTATTTAGAGAGAATTACAGGATAGTATTGATTAGGTTGAACACTATGAGTTGCACGATGATTCACGACTTTCTTTTTCTTTTCTTTTTGTTGTTCGGGACGAACAAGGCTTAAGTTTGGGGGGGTTTGATAAGTGGTAATTTTACCACTTATTTCTAGGATTTTATACTAGGTTTTTATCTCGTTTCGTGATTAATGTGCTCGTATTTGTCTTATTTATGATTAGTCGAGCCGTATTACGCGTTTGGGTTGGTTTTAGTGTGTTTGCAGGTTTTTAGAGCCAAAAGGACCCAAAACGAGACAAAAGGACCGAGAGTCGAGTCAAACGGACGAAGAAACGGATTTTTGCGCCAAGCGAGAAGACCTATCGGCCGGCTATCGGCCGATAGGGCCGTCCGAAAGGAGCTCCTGCCTATCGAGTGAAGAAATCGACAAACCACCTATCGGCCAGCCTATCGGCCGATAGGCCAGGCCGAAAGGCTTCCCAGCGGGCTCTCGTTTTTGGACGGATTTTGACTCTTTTAGATATTATTTATTTCCTAGATTAGGGCTAATCGGGATTTTAACCCCTTAGGCTATATAAACCTGTTTGGAGACCTAGTTTCAGCATCTTGGATCATCTTCCATCAGCCTTTATCACTCTTTTATCATATTAAGCAGATTTTTACACTTTTTAGCAAGATTTATTCCTTTGATTCAAGAACTTTTTGGAGGAGAATTATTATTGAAGACTCGGAGTTCATACGAACGGGTTGTAATCTCTCTTTTCATATTAATAATATGCATTCTCCATCTATTTCTTGTTTAATTTCAAGTATGTCTGGCTAATTCATTGATTGATTCTAGGGTTAGTAATTTTAATTGATGTTCACATGATGTTCCTTTGATTACCTTTTGACCTTTCATCCTAGGCTTGTGTTCAAGTTGTGTTAAATCTCATGCTAGATTAAAGGGCCCTTAATTGATGCATGTTAGCTAATTGATTTTGTCCGGAAGGAGTAATTGATTAGTGGAAATACTTGATACACAATATGATTTTATCTTGAGACCTAGCGGAGAAAGATAAATCATAGATAAATAAGTTGGTGCTTTTTAAGTGATTTCAATCCTTTGAGCCCTGGCGGGGAAAAGGGTTTTAATTAACTATCTTTCTAGGTTGCCTTGATCGGAATTCTAGATCGACTGAGTGATTATTTCTAGGATTGAATTAAAATTTGGGGAAAAGGAATCAAGTGAACGAATTGTGTGAACTCAATTAGATGATACTACCCTAGGATCAATTACCTTTCGACTTGTGATTTTATCTTGCTAATTTGCTTTATTTGCTTAATTTAGATATTTCATCTTTTATTTAATTTTTGTTCTTCGATTTTTAAAATTAGATAATTAGAATCAAAACAATTTTTCGGATTCCTAAATAGCAGTCAAATTTTGAGTAGAGTTAATTCCTTTATTTTCGACACATCAATTCCCTTGGGTTCGACACCTTGGAAATACTCCGAGGTTTTACAAATTTTAAAATTGATCGGATTTGAAAACCATACTACGCGAATCCAAGCGATCAACCACTGATCCGATGGGATCATCGAATTCCAAGTCATTCTCTACTCAACTTACGTTCTTTAATAACTCTCTCATTTCCGGCGCTCTCAACCGCCGTCTCACCTCCGCCACTCACCGTACATACCTGACTGTCCAATATCACCATTACGACCGTTCAACATCTCTCCTTCACCCTTTGACGCTCTCTGCCGGCGCATCATCACGATTATGCTCGCTGGACGTACCTGACCGTCCAATATCATCGACATCATCAATTGCTCTGTTATTTATTATATTCAATTCGGTATTTCAATTTATTCAATATAAAATTGTTTACTGACTCGAGCGTCGGAGGCTCTTCGACTGACACCCCACCGGTGCTCCGTAAGGGCTCTTACGTATTTTGTGTTGACTGGTTGCTAGTGCTCGATTCGACTGACTTGACCAACGTGCCTGACGTCATCAACATCAATTATAGCATTTACCATCTACAGCATTATAAATCCATTGTAACAATGATGACTAGGTCTCACAATCAATGAGCGGTATAATGCTCAAGTTGTTGAATGTCGAATGACGTTTTCTAGTAACACATGTTCCGTAACAGTTGAACCATGTTATGATTGGATGATATTTATGCCAAAGTGTATCACTCGTAGCATTTGCTTGTGATCTGTGAGAAAAAAATCTTATGCATCACTTATATTGGATACATGAAAGAATATTCATGAGCCAATATGGTTCGGCTTGTATCGATTTTTGTAATCAGCATATGTATTGGGAAATTGACACATTTAGGCTTTAATAATCCATAGTTTGGACAGTTTGATAATCCATATACCACAATATTGCCATGGACATCGTTTTTTTTTAACAAATAAGCTAGCTGGATCAAAGGAACCAAAGTACATTGGTGGAATCGTGAGCAGGGCTCATGACCGATAATATTTATGTCATCCGCGTTTTGCTTTTATAAGCATGTGTGACACTAAAGAACCCCCAATGATCCTTCTTAGACATATTCATTGATTAGAGCCTATTCTTTGGCACGATTAGAAGAAGACACCCTCATATGCTAGAGAGAATAATGTAGTGACTCGCATAAGCATGGTGCTGAGTCCCCTCTTTTCACCAAGTCCTTATATATACATGATCATAAGTGTTATCTTGGGTGGCTTACGATGATATGATGGTATTCACAAATGGTCTTACTTAAGTGATAACATTTATATGTTATGCGGTTCATTTGAAACTGGTTGATAAGTTGATGAAACCTGATGTTATGGTTGTCCAACTTGCGGACCAGTCATTGTAAAGGTTGGTTCACCCACTTTTAGACCAAGTCTTAAAGTGAACTTTTAACCAGTACTTCCTAACATCTAAGACTATCTTGTCACAAATTTTTGTTACCATCTGGAGACTTGGAAAGAGGTGAACCATTCAAATGATGTTTTCACATACCACCAGCCATTCCAATGACCAGTTCGATGTCTTTTCGACCAGTGTCCTACCACAAGGTTGATGGTTTTGGAATCCTAACACCCGTTTATACATGCTCACAAAATTTTGTGGTGTTTGGGGCTGGTGAAGGGAGTGAACTCTTCAAGAAAGTACTAGAGGTTCGATAAAACCAACGGCCTATCGCCAGTTCAATCGTTTCTTTATGTTCGATCCCGATGGTGTATGGTGGTGGTTTTGTTGGATTCCCTAGTCCAGTAGCTGCGGTTATGTAGCATAGGTCAACATGTCATATTCACCTATACCTATCATCATTTAAATAATTAGTTACAAATGTAACAGTATGCATTTTGTTAACTGGATTGTGTTAACAATAAAAAACCTTTATCGCCCACATGTTCATGTGCCAAAGTGCGTCACCACAACGCATTATGATGGGTTATAAATGATGAATTTGACATGAATTTTCACTCATAGTCCGCTTAAAATATACCTTGGCAGACGGTCTCGTAAGTCACTTTGATGAGCCAGTCTTCCCATCGTTAGGGGGAGATGCATATGATCATGTTCGAGTAGAGCGACTCAAAATTGTCGTAGTAAAGTGGCGAGATTAAGTACATACTACAAACATGTCTACAAGGATTGTGTCCGGTCAAGGAAGTTCGATCACCTATAAATGGTGATATAGTAACACCACAAATTGTGGTAGACGATGTTACTATCATGGAGTACTGGGATGCCACTTGGTTCGATAAATACTCTGGCTAAGAATGTGTGCCAGTTTGGTATATGAAACTTGATCATTTGTTCAAATGAACTCATCATTCTCATGTGATTCTGAATAATAGTCATTATTGGCGGATGCCTCAAGGAGTGCCAATATATGAAATTACTCTATGAATAAAGCCGGTTCATCAGGACGTGGACTGTGAGATTAATCGAACCATACTTCATTGAAAATCTACAATGTTGTAGTGTTGGCCTAAAATGGAAATATATGCGACTCCAATATGAACAAAGTGATAGCCCCTGGTTGAAGTGGTGCGACGTTCAAAAGATAATATCTATCCGTATACTTTATTAAAGTGAGCGAGAGAAGGAGTTAAACTCACCTCATGGTGCGAGGTTTCTCATGAACGCACTGGAATCGACTACGATGACCCAAACCTTAGTTGTGCTATCGTAGTGGATGTTATAGCATCCACTATCTTGTCAGTTAGATAGCTTCCCAAAAAATGATGTGCAACTTATGGTTAAATCTTATCTTTAGTGGGGAACTAAGTTAAGTGATAAAGGATCTCGTGGTGGATCATACTCAAATCAAGCGGCTCCTAACCACGGAGCACGTTGACAAGTGATTCTTGTGAACGCACACTAAGTATATACTTGATTTGGAAGAGATATGGAGCTTTTGCATGTAAAACTAAGGGTTTATAGTGATGTACTCTTGTGAGACTAAGAGATTCCGCTAAATCCAAACTTAAGAATGAAAGGATCTTGGGGACACTTGATGATGCGTATTCATCAAATCAGTTTAATGCAATCTAAGGGACGGTTTCCCTGAGAGACGATAAATTAATGCCTATATGATTTCCGATAACTAGTCGAAGTCATGATAAGACTTGGCTCACTTAAGTAATGATGCAGTCTTAAGAGAAGTTCTCTCTATCAAAGTACGATGGTAAAACCACTGTGATGATAGCTTAGGATGCCTCACGCAATGTCTGTGATTGACAAGAAGCTTGAAGCTTGCTCTATCTCGATAAAAGTACACTTGAAAATCGATACCCAAATTTGCCCAGAATGTATTGGTCTAACTCATATATGACCTACAAGGCAGCTCAGCTGTTGGAAAATGGTGAAATTAGTACCATTGGAAAGTTCTATGTGTCCACTTTCCAATAACACAAACCCTTTGATCACATCTATCATGTTGAGTGACATATGAATATTGTTTCAAAGTAGGACAGATATGTTCGGCAATTTGCTGATTCAACTTTGATAGAGCTTTGTGATCTGCTCAGATCGATCTAAGACTGTGTGTGAATGAAAAGCTATGAGTGTCTAGTTTTCAGAAGTTCCTACAGTTTCGTTGATACTGTAATACCCCCAAAACCGTATGGGAATATTACATGCCGTAGACCCTTTCCACAAGGATCTACCAGGCTAAATATCCATAAAAAACCAAATGCTTGCCCGGCCAGGGTCAAACAATATAATAATACAGACCATTAAGGTCACTTACACATAAACACACAGTACGGGATCCTGAATTAGAACCCGACCGAAGATGGTTGAGAGATCACCCGCAAGAGCTGATCATTGGAAACATTAATGCCGGTGTTTCTACTCGTAGGAGAATACATAGTACACAAGGAAATGTACTTTGTGCACAAGAAGAATCTAATGCTGAAATTTCACAGTTTCCTGAATGGAAATATCAATCCGAACTTAGAAGACTCAATATGTGCACTATCGCTGTATTCTTAGCCCAGTCCGAACCTGTTTCGACCATAGACGCTCTTAACAACTCTCAATGGATAACATCTATGGAAGAAGAGCTTAACGGTTTCGAAAGAAACAATGTATGGTATCTTGTACCCAGATCGACACACCAATCGGTTATAGGAACCAAATGGGTATTTCGAAACAAAAAGGATCGAAATGGACTTATCATAAGGAACAAATCCAGACTAGTAGCACAAGGCTATTGTCAGGAAGAAGGAATCGACTATGATGAAACCTTCGCCCCTGTAGCGAGACTAGAAGCCATTAGGATATTTTTAGCCTTTGCCGCCCATAAGAGTTTTATCGTATACCAAATGGACGTCAAGAGTGCTTTCCTGAATGGAGATCTTGCAGAAGAAGTTTATGTTGAACAACCACCAGGGTTTGCCAACACAAAGGGTGTCGATCTAGTTTACAGGCTAAGGAAAGCCCTGTACGGACTTAAACAAGCCCCTAGAGCCTGGTACGAAACCCTGTCCCAGTATCTAACCAACAACGGATTTGAGAAAGGTGCTGTGGACAAAACCTTGTTCAAGATACACGAAGGTGATGACCTTCTAATGGTACAAATCTATGTGGATGATATTATTTTTGGTTCAACTAACCTTGCTCTATGTCAAAGATTCTCTCATCTCATGCAAAGTAAATTTGAAATGAGTATGATGGGGGAACTTAGTTATTTCCTAGGTTTGCAGGTAAAGCAGTTGCCTACAGGTATATTCATCAACCAGGAGAAATACAGCAAGGAGCTTCACAACAAATTTGGAATGAACACTTCCAAATCCTCGCCAACCCCTATGAGCACTTCCGTGCAAATTAGTGCTGATGAAGCCGGAAAGCTGTTTGACCAATCACTCTACAGGAAGCTCATTGGTTCGCTCCTGTACCTAACGGCTAGCAGGCCCGATATCCAGTTTGCTGTTGGAGTGTGTGCGAGATACCAAGTTGCACCTAAAGAATCACACTTCAATACAGCTAAACGAATCCTGAAGTACATTAAAGGAACAGTCGATGCAGGACTATGGTATCCTAAGGAAGGCGGATTCGATTTAGTTGGAATCTGACGGTCGGATCTCGGAGGTGCAAGCTAGATAGGAAGAGTACAAGTGGAACTTGTCACTTTCTCGGACCTAGACTCGTTTCTTGGTTGAAGAAGCAATTGGCTAACTCTCTTTCCACGGTGAATCAGTACTATCTTTGCTGGTAGGCTGCTGCATGCGAATCCTTTGGATGCGGCAACAACCGCCGACTATGGAATCGATGCTAGAGAGACTCCAATCATGTGTGATAGCACGAGTGCAATTGCAATCACGCACAATCCTGTTCTGCACTCGTGCACTAAGCATATCAACATGAAGCATCATTTTATCAGGAATCACATCGAGAACAAGGATGTTCGCCTGGAAAAGGTTCATACAGACGTTCAGCTGGCCGACATTTTCACCAAGCCTCTCGACACAGCAAGATTCAACATGCTCAGACAAGAATTGGGAATGCTACAGCCAGACTCCTGTAAGTAATTTCTGCTTTTACTCAACAATTGAGGGGAATCAGTAAGACCCGTGAATACGGTATTCAACATTAATTATCTGTACACTCGAATCATCAATACAAGATCAGTAGCGAGCGAAGGAATATCAAACCTACAGCTGGTGTGTGCAATAATTAAGGGGGAATACTGTAGGACCCATGAATACAGCATTAATCCAAATATTGCTGTATGGAATTCAAAACCTATAAGTACCTTTTTAAGGGGGAACGCTGTATCGACGCGGAATACAGCACATGCTATAGGATTTTGATTCAGTATATAATATAATATTATTTCCTTTCAAAATAATTTTTGTCCACGTGCCCTGTTTTTATGTCAAACGTCATGTTCATTAAATGCCTTACACGACATCTAGACAACTGAATCTCAAAAGCCGCGATGTTTTTAAATTGTTTATTATTTTTAAACCGCCGTTTTAGGCATTTAGGGTATCAACCTATGTCAGAAGTGGGACCCGCTCTGTTTTTAAACCTTTTAATGGATTAGCGTACCAGTTACACTCAGTCCATCTTAACCGTTGATTTCAAAACCGGTTCCCATCCCTTAAAATCTGACAATTTGTACTCTGCAAAACCCTATTTCGCCGCCCAACTATAAAAGGACTGAATCTGCCATTAGAGACTCTTTACGCTTTCTGCAATTACAAGAGTTCTCAATCAAACAGCCTACATATTTTTCTGCATTTCACTGCATATTTCGATTGTTTTCTTCCACCCTTTTCTTAAGAAAACATCAATGGCTGGTCAATCTTCTTCCCCTATTCTGAAGAAATCCGCTAACATCATTGATGGCCGGATCTTCTCCAAACCTGTCATCATTGAGCATATTCTCTCAGAAACCAACGACGCAGAACCTATGGAATATATCATTACTCGTCTTCAACAACAAGGCCTCTATCGCCTTGGAAGCAAGACCACCGACAAATTCGACGCTCATCTGGTTGAGGAATTCTACCTCAACGCCGCCGTCCGTTTTCTGTCATTGGCCCAGGGAGGTCATGTTGCTGACATCACTGCAACAGTCCAGGGAGTGGAGATCTGTATCGATCGCGATCTACTCCAGAGAATCTACAGGCTACCCGCTGACGGCCTGACCATGGATCAACTTGAGACGTTCGGGTCTCAAGAGCTCATTACAAAGTTTTATGGACTGTTTACAGGGTCCAAAGTTGTGGACATGGTGACAACTACTTGTAACAATAAAAACTTTCTTCTTCATTTTGTGTATCTTCATGACTTTTGCTCCAGGATTATTGAAAACCGAACCGGTGCGTTCGAGATGTGCACAAACTTAAGGTTCAGGATGATGGTGGCTATTTTGACCTGTGAAAAGGTCAATTGGTGCCAAATAATTCTGAAACGCCTACAAGAGCAGGTGTGCAAACCTGCCACCCAGAAGAAATCCTTTGGTTTAATGCTGAATTATATCCTGACGAAGTGCGGACTGACGCAATCCGCCGATGCGAAGAAAAATAGCTCGAGGATATACTTAGGAGGCGTCAAGCCCACTGCGTATAACCAGAGCACCAAGCATTGCAACCACCCGAGAACCAGGCACATGCCAATTTCTGATAATCCAAGAGATGAATCCTTGAAGGTCCCAGAAGTGGAATCTTCAAAGAAGCGAAAGAGATCTCACAGCAAGAAACACTCTGCTGGTGAGAAGCCCAAGAAGAGACTCAGGAGGCTTTCGAAAATCAAATATGCCAAGCACTCCAAGGAGGTCTCCCCCGTGGCTCAACCCACTTATGAAGAACCCCAGGGCCCAACCCCTGTGGAAGAGGTGTCTCCTACTGTATCGACAGTAGATCCCGAGCCTTTGGCGGCTAAGACGGATATTGAGATATCTGCCAACGATCAAGACTTTAGCGATTCGGCTGCCCATTTGGAGCCAAAAGCTACTTCTCCTCTGCGGGATCCCACACTCGTATAGGATCTATCTTCCTTCAGGGCACCATCCCCTGTAAGGAGTCCCTCTTCCGTACAGGATCCCATACCTGTACAGGAATCCCTCGAAACAGCGTCTCCAGACATTATTCGAAGTCCCTCCCCTGACTCAATCATTAATCAGACCCTTCTTTCGGTTCAAATTGAACACGCCTACGAAAGATTTTTGCAATGGAAAGGCTACAGGCTAGCTCTGTACGATACACTGTACAACTGGAGCGATTGGAGCCACGAAGAGAGATTCGTCTCAAAAGTGACGGACTCAACAGAAATTGAGGCCCTGCTTCGATGGGACAACCCCTCTTGCAAGGATCTAATTGAAAGCCATCTTCTGCACAAATCTGACGCTCGGAGGAAAGGAAAGAAAAAGTCAGAGGATTCTCCCACCAATCCAAAAGATGACGAAGATCATGACTCAGACGACGACGACGATGCTTTACAAGCAGGTCTGAGAATGAGTCGTGAAGAGGCTGAAGCTTGAGACGCCTCTCCACCCAGAGATGACGAAGGGCCCTCTACCCAGGCCAATCCCCCTTCGCCACAGCCTGAGAACATTCCCGACCAAGAGGAATCAGTCCCTCCAGTCGAGGAAGTACAAGAAATTTTGGAACAGGCACCTGAGCCTGCTGCGACCGAAGAAGCCATTCCTGAAAGCCAACAGTAGGATTCAGTCCCTCCTGCATCCATGATTGCTGAAGAATCTTCGCAACAGGAAGCTTCTCAACCCCCTGTCGCCGAACCACAGGAAGCTGCTCCCGCCCCTTCAACCGTGGAATCCGAGGACGGTATCGAACCTGAGGATGTCCAACTTACTTCACGCCCATCCGTGAATGTAAGAAGTTTGAACAGCTCTGCAGACCTTGCCCAACCAGATTCTCCGATCTCTGCTGCACGAAAAGAGCGCCTGCGTGCTCTTGGCCTTCAGACTGTATTCATCCAGGATGCAGTATATGCTCTATCTTCCGTTGAAAAAGCACTGAATTGGATGCATACTTCTGCCGTCGAAGAAATGACCACTCTCCAACATGAAGTATCTCGTGTTGTCGACGCATTCATTCTTTTTCCAGAAGTTTTCAAACAAGCTTTGAAGATCATGGAAGATAAGCAGGAGCAACTGCTGAAGGAGGAAGCAACAAAAACGAGGATAGCTGAAGCCAAGACCGCTTGTGCTATGATTGAAAACAGCTCTCAACTGCGTGCTCACGACAAATGCATTCAGGAAATGTCGCAGACTCTTTCCTCCCTTGTAGAGAGAATGACCAGCATCGAGACAAAACAGGACACTGCTCTAGAAATCCTGCAAAGTCTTGATGAAGCCAAAAAGGGGAAGAGGCACGAGAAGTCGCTAGGAGAATTAGCCGCAACAAGAAAGGGAATTTGAGGTGCTCGAGCAGTATCCGCCGAGTTGAACAAGCTAGCACCTCCATCCCAAAGTTTTAAAATTTCAGGCTCCAGACCGGAATTTCATGATCCCAATGTCCCTTGGCAAACTCTTATTCAGAGACCTTCGGAAATTCGTCTGCCGACCAACCGCAACCCTACTGCCGACGAAGTGAAGCACTGGAGGAAGAACGAACTGATGAGATACTTTGTCAGACTCATCAGGGAATCCGCCATCTTCAAGAACTATAAAACGTTAGCGGAGGCCGCAGATAAATTTACGAAGATGCTAGAAGAAGGGAAACTCCCTCTCCAAATCGAAATGAAATCCAAACACAGAAGAGGAGATCGGGTCACCCATCCAGAAGACTGGATACTTGCCTTTGATCGATCCTATGAAGGAAGAGCTATATACCAGGATCGAGGCAATGATTCTCTTCAAAACTGGTGGCGTGGTACCGAGAATGAACCAGGAAAAAGACCATGGAGGCATGCGGATTATAGATAAGGAGCTGAAATCTATGTATATTTTTATTTTGTAATTTCTATTCGAAACAGCAAACTCTGTACTCAATTCATTTTGAATATCAATAAAAACGTTTGTTTGTCTTGAAAGATTACAACTCGTAATCTACTGTGTTGATGTATGATTACTTAAATTGTTTGATAGCAATCTCAAGTTAGATAAACTTGATTGAAAAATAAGCTGTACGAACTAGTCTACGAACAATTCATAATTTCAGTTGTAAACTTAGAATACATTGTAAGATTGTGCCTGCGCGCCAATCATAAGCTTAAGTTGTAATAATCCTTAAACTGTATCGAACTTGCCTGCGAGCAGTTCATTATTGTAGACTAAGTCACTAAGTCAGACCTTTTGACGAAAGACCGAAAAAAAATCTACCAGAAGTCATCAAAGAAGATCGCTTCATGAAGAAGGTTTTGGCATCATCAAGAAGACTTGAAAAGTTAAGAAAGTTAGTCTTGGCAAATTGTCAAAAAGGGGGAAATTGTTGGGAAAACAAAGACCCTGCATCGAAACAGCCGGGATACCCGATCCCTGTATCGAATGATATTTGAAAAAGAGGTTTTGACATATATGCCAATCCGAATACAGTAAAGGAAACTGTATCGAAGCTTTGAGGCTTTATCCTGTATCGAAGACCTGCCTCGAATCAGCATATAGTGAAGCTCCTCAGTACAGCAAGAAGTCTTGTAAAAAGACCAAGTATGGAAACTGTCTCGAAACACAGTTATCTTCCATACAGCTCACAACAGGACAAAGAAGGAACAGAAGTCAAGTCCCGTTGAATAAAGAAGTATTTAAATACTCAAGGATAAAGTATTTAAATACTGCCAGTCTTCAGATCTTCAGAATCCCGCGAAATCCGGATCGTGTCATAATCCCGTTGGAACGAAATCTCATTCAAACGGATACATCTCAACGGATACTTTCTTCAGAGACTATATATATCTTATGAAGACATTGAAGATCAGAAAACCCAGCAACCTAACTCTCAAGCTATCAAAAGTTATCATCAGAGCAAACATATCTCCAAAGCTTACTGCAATTAAGAACGAAAGAGATATACAGTGCTCAACATCAAGAACAGCCATCATCAGCTCAAGAACTTCATATTCAAAGCTGCTGTTCTTGCCTGGTTACCTACCTTTTACCTCTGTGTAAAAACTGAGCTCTGTGTGAACTCAACAAGTTATTCTGACCTGTGTGGGACGAATAAGGACGAAGCTTTGGAACTGTGTGTGAAGAAGCAAGTCAAGAAGGAAGCTTTAACCAATCTGTGTGAATGGTTGAAAGCGACATTCTTTGTATCAATCTGTGTGAACGATACAAGGATAGGTTTGATTATAATTACGTAGTTGTGTACGCAGTAATTATAATAAACTTTTTACTCCTGTGTGGAGGACCAGTGGACGTAGAGGGGTTTACCTCGAACCACTTTAATTACTGTGTTATTTACCTTCAGCTTTTACTATTTTAAATTACTGTGATATATTAAGTATACACCATACACTTAGTTGCTGTATCCACGGCAACCTACTGTATCCAAGACTTCCGCTACGCACTCAGATTTAGAATCCGTACAGTTTGTTGTTTAAACTATTTTCCAAACTGTATCCAGTATACTTAGTGGCCAACACTCCCCTCTCCTAAGACATACACACACAAATATGTATATAAATATATATTATATATATGGATAGTAGGGTTTATTCAGCCCAACCCGGTTCGATTATAAAATAATCGAGTAAAAACGGATCAATCTGAGATTCATTATTCCGTCTCTTGGTTCGATCATCCGATTATTACACTACGTCAAATAACACAAACACTAACTTGCCAATATATTAGTCCAACATCTCAGAGTCCGCCCGACTTTTAAATAATCAGCTAATAAAAATAAATAATAAAAATATATATATATAGCCAAAATTCGAGTTTAAAATTCTCGGATATTACATACTACCCTCCTTAAAAGAAGTTTCGTCCCGAAACTTTAGGGAGAGGTAATATCCCACCAGGAACATCTCCACGAGATACACAAGAAACGCGTAACTTACGCCCAATGGCAAAATGTTACAAGCAACGCAAAGAGACAAACGGCGTGAAAACACGCTCAACGACAACCATCACAATGCCACAAGCAGGGGCATAACACAATCAACAAGTGTCAAGCATTACCAAACATATAACGCAATCAAGTCAATTATCCGAACCATCAAGAAACAAAAGGCACCTATTACAAGAGAATAAGCACAGTCGGAAAAATAGAAATGATGCGTACAACGATCGTAAAGATAACCACGGAGAACTCTGACTATGCCGAAATTCTCGAAAACCACACTAGGTACCTCCGTGTCCCTTCGGAGCAGAGACGCAAACTCGATCCTCCAACCTCTCAGCTACCATCTCGTGGTGCACGGCTCGGTGACCCACCTGGCCACAATCGAAACAGCTGACTAACGGTGAGTGACGATTCTTCGCGGTATGAGATCAGGCTATAACAATCGGACAATCACGATTGAACAACAATGATCGAATAACAATGATCGAATAAAAATGATCGAACAACAATGATTGAACAACAATAATCGAACACCAACGATCGAACAGTGATGGTCGAACGACAATGATGGAACAGCGATGATCGAACGACAACGATCGAACAACAAAGATCGAATAACAATGGTAGAACAACGACTCCGAAGTTCACATTTCAACTCAAGACATTAAAAGAACTTGTAGATCTGAAAGACGTTAATTTCGAACAAGGTGCACAAGAGTCGAACTGAACTCGAAAAAGTCACAGCGATAACCAGATCGATCCAAAACAAGATCACGGCTCGTTCGAACGATAAAAACCGAAATATATAACAAGTTCAGAAAGTATCAACGAACACGAGAGAGTCGATAGAATTGAGAAAGAGAAAATACAGAATTCAAAAATAACATGGGTATTACATTTGACCTCTTCTAAAAGAAGTGACGTCCCCGAAACTCACAACAATAGAAGCAAGGTAACAACACAACAAGCAACCGACACATCACGGAACAATCACAGATGCACACAGTCATACAAACCCAAGCTCTAACAGCTTGCACATGTGCGATAACACACAAATCACCACGAGGCGACAACATTCGATACCAAGATCGCACCTCACAGAGGGCTAACACAACAAATGTGTGGCGAATGACTCAACGCTCACACCACCAACTCAATCACAACTCAGAGGGCCAACACCCTAACGACAATGCTAATGTCACACACATATTCCCCGACTGTAGCAGGAAATGATAGGTTTTAAAAATGAAAACCACCTTTTGAAAATAATTTAGAAACACCAGTTGATCTTGAGTATCATATATCAAAAAAAATAGTACAAACATCGTCATCGAGACTTTGAAAAACCATCTTGCGTTTAATAAAAAATGAGGATACCTTTCTTTAAATTAAAACTTTTCAGAAATATTCGACCTTCAGGTCTAAGCAAATGCGTTTCTAAATCATTGGAAATATCTCAAAATATTTTGCTCCTCAAAGTGGAATAATTTTAAAACATAGTGTGGCACTAGTAGGCACTTTGAAGGTACCGCGAGAAAATAATCCGTTTTAAAAGTACGTCTCGAGATTTATTTTCTAAGATACTCAAGATTTTTCGGAAGTCTAATAGGCCAGAATGCCCAAAATTCACACGTATCGATGTTCGCTTAAACACATCATAGCACCCGCATCAAATCGTTCAAAATCAAGACAATACATGTCTTTTATCGGAAAACACACAGTAAAATATCATAGTCGAAAACCGCCTAGGATCGGGGCGAAACCACTGACCCCATTCGAGGCCTCTAAGGACCCTCCCGAACTGGTTAGCGAACAAGCTCGTGAATCCAGAGTGAAGTCACGGATTCCCCCGAGGCCTCGTCGGACCCTCCCGGAGTGAGCAAATCAAACACGTATAAGCACAAAGGTTTCACAAGAATACTTGCAAAATGAGCAAATCAATTTGAAAATCATTAGCAGCGGACAAAAACAACAGTCGAAAAGACATAAGCAACGACAACACTCCTCGTATAAACTAAATACGAGAGTCGAATAAACACATATCACGAAATCAAAATCCACAGAAAGATTCCATCACTTAACAAATAATCAGACAAATAGCTCGTGTTACACGAGGCACAATACAAAGAAGGGAGACTTACATCCACAGGTCGCACGAAGGTGATGATCGCCCCACGATACTAATCTCATCCGACAACATATTCGACATGTTGTGACTACGCACAACTCATCTTGTCACCTGACGACTCGAACGACAAGACAACACATTACTCGACAAACCACAACTCGACTCGACCCGACAGCCTAGGTTTCCATAACCTAAGCTCTGATACCATAAATGTAATACCCCCAAAACCGTATGGGAATATTACACGCCGTAGACCCTTTCCACAAGGATCTACCAGGCTAAACATCCATAAAAAACCAAATACTTGCCCGGCCAGGGTCAAACAATATAATAATACAGACCGTTAAGGTCACTTACACAAACACACAGACCGATGAGGTCATACAACTCTATCAACAGAACTGACTAACAACATTACCCACACATGGGTCGAAACACAATACATCATAAGACTAAATCAACTCTAACAATACAACCAAACTCTACCAACTCTCGACTCTTGATTAGTATCGCAGCTCGTCATCTCCTTGTGCCAATCCTGTGACTGCTCCCCCGAACCTGCATGTACCTGGACGCAGAACAGACATCCACCCCCCGATTACTCGGGGGTTAGTAAAACTCCACTGTTTTACTAGTGCAAGTATAAAACGATATGAAATGCAACAAGTAAATAGCAACTACGAATTTAATACGAAAAACAATTATCAAAATGTTCCCGAGAAGTTTTAGAATTTCGAACTCAAGTAAGAGATATTTGAAAAGAAACACATCATCTCGGGGATTTTTAAAGCAGAAATTCTTTTGGACCTCGAGTCCCTATTTACAAAACCTTTTCGTAAACATTAGGGCCTTAGCCCGATTCTCGTTTCAATGCACACTAGATAATATATCATTATGAGTTCGAGACCCATATTTAAAATGTTACCCAAACAATCACTGCTACACGATCATTGTTCGTACACATCATGTACCGAACTCTGGAGGCCTCGACGGACCTTACCCGGACCACACACATTGTTCGTACACATCATGTACCGAACTCCGGAGGCCTCAACGGACCCTACCCGGCCACAAACATCATTCATACACATCATGTACCGAACTCCAGAGGTCTCGTCAGACCCTACCTGGATCACACACCTTGTTCGTACACATCATGTACCGAACTCCAGAGGCCTCGTCAGACCCTACCTGGAACACACACACACACATCGACACGACACAACTCATAATCATCAAATATGAAGCCATTCCACATTACGCCGAAATGTATAATCAAGTATGTAAACCAAAACAACACAATTATCATAATCATCACAACAACTCAACAATGACCAACCATACCCGACACAAACTTAGATGATCAACACGACCAACACAATTTCACGACGTTAGCTAAGTGAGGGTATTATCGCTACCATCAATCATTCATAATTATTAATTCTTACGAAGCATATTCACGAAAGTAATCCAAATTCATCACAACCATAACACGACGTTCCTATTCACAAGACACAATTCGTATAGTAAAATACTTGCCTCGATAATTGATGCCGAAAGCTCCGACGAACACGGCTCACCCGATCGATCGATTGAAATCCAACCTTTATTATAAACATATAATAGACAATTAAATATAAGGGTTCAATTAAGTATCTTATAATTTCAAGGTAATTAGTCGGCTAATATATTACCTCAATTGCGCCCCTTAATTAATTGATCGGATCAAGTGACCAACGATAATCAACCCGGACCCGTATCTCGATTATCGCTCCAAAACAAACTCCAAACTCGGACTCATTCCGTTGGTCTAATTACACCAATCCATGTTTACCAAAACCTTCATCTACATTTATGTTTTTTTTGTCCAAATTCTAATACGAACACACACACAACCATAACTACACACACAAATATATATATACACACACACTACACACAGCACATATTATACACACACCACACACCTGCATACAAAACACACAGACACACACGGAAACACACAGACACACACAGATGCAGCCCGGCCAAAAAAAACGAACCCCGTCGTCGCTTCCCTACATCACCGAAACTTGGATCGCCGATAATCCGACTCGCCGGAACTCGTCCCGTTATGACTCATTTCCGGCTATGACCGGACCTCGCCTAACTCCAGCCCTCGTCTGCAACCCTTCACCGGATGTCTCGCCGTACCGCCGTTCACCCTACCGTTCCGGTCTAAAGCCGTTCGGCCGGCGGAAAGCTCAACTCAGGTTGTTGACTTTTGTCAAAAGCATCTCCGGTAGATCTAAATCTATCTCACCGGAACACCACAAATCGGCCAACATATGATGAAAGTCGAGTCCGTCGCCGGAGACTATGAAGAAATCGTCCGCCTATTCTTCATCCACCTCGTCGGAAAAAATCAAGGCTCCAACAACTCGATCTAAATCCAGTGGTCAATGGCCTGACCTCGTCTAACCCCGCCTCCGACCGTCCATCCCTGAAATCGAGCCGCCGGAACACGATTTCGGGGTAAGGAACCCAGTTCGTTTCCGGCCCCATCCGGACCTCCTTTAACTCCGACCTAAGACTCAAAATCCGGCCTCTTTCGAGCTCTGCCGCCGTCGGGATCCCAGACCCGAGTCCCGCTGCCTCGCCCTCCTTTGCCGTCGCCTGTAACTTGTTGAGAGACATAGAGAGTGGGAGAGAGAGATGGATATACGGAAGAAGAGAGAGAAGGGTAGGTGAGAGGGTGAGAAAGACGTGACTCCCCTCTCCTAAGACATACACACACAAATATGTATATAAATATATATTATATATATGGATAGTAGGGTTCATTCAGCCCAACCCGGTTCGATTATAAATTAATCGAGTAAAAACGGATCAATCTGAGATTCATTATTCCGTCTCTTGGTTCGATCATCCGATTATTACACTGCGTCAAATAACACAAACACTAACTCGCCAATATATTAGTCCAACATCTCAGAGTCCGCCCGACTTTTAAATAATCAGCTAATAAAAATAAATAATAAAAAAATATATATATATAGCCAAAATTCGAGTTTAAAATTCTCGGATATTACAGATACCTATTGAATCGAAGAAGTTATGACTGATTTAGTGCATGAACAAGACATTGGAAGACTTGATTTTCAGATAAGCCTTTAGTTACTCTTGCACTTTGGATGTGTCGCGCTCTTTTTGTCCTTAGACCAAGGCTTGTTTTTCCCATTGGGTTTTCACTTGGTAAGGTTTTTAACGAGTCGACCTATGAGAATATCCATACAACGATTTGTTGTACTTCTGTCCAACTTAGACAAAGAGGTATTTTTCCCACTGGGTTTTCAACTGGCATAGTTGTGAGGGCAACTTGGCATCTGAATCATATGATTTGAGGTACTTGATGGAACATTTTATTCCAAATATTCATTATCGTGTTTTGATGATTAGTTGTTAAACAAAGGAAAACAACAAGGAATCAAAATAAAAAAACAAAGAAGTCAAAGATGCTCGGAACAGGAAAAGTTACCTGATCAGATAAGAGAGCGAAGTTATCTGATCAGTCAAGAAGGAAAGTCACCTGATGAAAGTTACCTGATCAGACAACAAGGAAAGTCACATGACCTAAACTCACCTGATGAATAACGCACGCTAGTAGGAAACGCTAGCGCACGTTAAGAAAGCTATCTGCAGATCAGATGAGCTACAAAGTTACCTGAAGACAAAGTTACCTGATGAAGATAGCACACGCTACAGTTGAAGCGTAATGCACGCTATCGTGAAACACGACTGTTGTGAAGACTTTCAGACACGGAATGACATATGCAGTGACGAAACCATAGCGCACACTACGGTTGAGGAATAGCGCACGCTAAAGTGTTAGAATTCAAGATCATCAATCCATTGGAAGATTCGGTGGAAAGTCAGAAGTCAAAAGGCTGCAACGGATATATGATACAAGCAATGACACAATATTAATGCACGCTATAAGGAGATGTTAGCGCACGCTAACTGATAGAGGCAGTAGCCACTACACTGATTTTTCAAGCAGATAACATATGTAAATAGCAAATATTAACATACACAACTGGCAATAGCGCATGCTAAAGGAAGACTAGCGCACGCTAATAAGTCAGCTGGCAGTAACGGCTAACTGAAGGAAAATGGCTATAAATACCAAACCATTTGGTATCAAACCATACAACCACCTTGAGCAAATCATATATACTTGTGATATCATTGTAAATATTCTTTTTGTTGTATTTGAGCTTGTATTGATAAGTGTTTGAGTGTCATACACGAAAACATACATGAGAGAAAAAAAGAAAGGATAAGATTGGATTCGGTGTTATTAGGATAAGGATCCGACATTGTTAGAATCGTAATCTATATCCGAGTGAGGTTTGTCTAGTACCCATAGAAAGCTAGATGGGTTGATTCCTTATCCGATAGAAAAGGAAAATGGTTTAACTTGGACCGACAAAAAGACATGTGTGTGAAGGTGTATCTCAGACCTATAGAATATGAGATTGTAACGGTAATCCCTCGACTGATAGAAGAGAGGTGTAGAGGTTGATCTTTAGCCTATAGAAAAAGATACGGAGAGAGGACGTAGGCACGTTTGGCCGAACCTCTATAAATCATATGTCGATTTATTTTCCGCACATTACATCGTGTGATAGTGCCAAAGAAATATGGAAGATGCTAGAAGTCACACACGAAGGCACAAAGCAAGTCAAGGTGATGAAGATTAACATGCTTCTCCATGACTACGAGCTATTCCAAATGAAAGATGACGAATCCATTACAATCATGCTCGACCAATTTTTGGTTATTACGAATGGATTAGCTTGTTATGGAAAACCCCTTTCGAGTAGTGAAAAAGTAAAGAAGATCCTATGATCACTACCTCGGGAATGGGATGGCACGGTGAAGGCGATTATGGAATCAAAAGATTTGAATAATCTTGATTTTAGCGCCTTCGTTGGTTCGCTAATTAATTACGAGATTGTCCTAAAATCTCGGACGCAAAGCCAAAGTCGAAGGAAAGATCGATAGCTTTGAAAGCTGAGATGTCTCGAAAACAAGAAATCACGGTCGATGAAAGTGATGAAGAATCGGCATATTATGCCAATAATATTAATAAGTTTCAAAACTTATTGAACCGGAGAAAGAAGGACATCAAATCGGGCGAGTCTAAGAAATTCGACAACAACTGTCGAATCTGTGGTAAACCAGGCCATTTTGCAAAAAATTGTCGGAACGCAAATCCTAAGAAGGAAGTACTCGTTGCAACATGGAGCGATAGAGATGAAGATGATGATTTCAATCAAAATAATCTCGCTCTCATGGCACAAAGTTCATTTGACGAAAGCGACGTCGAAAGTCAGGTTAGTACATTCTCTGAAGATGAATTATTCGAAGCATTCGAATTATTGCATATCAATTTTCAAAATGCTTTATCCGAAATAAAATCCCTTCAATCGAAAAATAAATTATTGGAAACCGAAATTCCCAAAATTCTAGAAAAAGGGAAAATTATCGAGATCGATCATTCAAAATGTCTTGAAATAGAAAATAATTTAAAGAATGATCTTTTAAAAGTTCAAAATGAACTTAAAGTTTTAACAAAGACATTTTCTCTCGGAAATGAGAAATTTGAAAATATGCTTTCCGTGCAAAAATATACGTTAAACAAATAGGGGTTAGGATTCAAACCGAATAATAAAACCAAATCCTTAAATTTCAAAATACCTCAATGTGAGAAATGTTTAAAAATTGGGCATCACATTTCAAATTGCAAAAGCCCACGTCGGACGATAAAAACTAGAAAGATTCGGATTCCTAAAGGAAATGTTATTCCAAACATCGTCTATGTTTCGAATGAAAAAAACAACTATCGGTTGGGTCCCCAAAAATCAAAATTAAATATTTCATCACTTGGTGTCTTTACCTTTGATATTTCCAAAATTGATATTTTACTCAGGGGGAGTTATTATATTTTTTGGGAAGATATTTTTGTTAGAGGGAGTTTACCCTTTATGCATATTTATCATAGTTTTATTCTATAATTGTCTTTATACACTTTTTGCTGATAACAAAAAGGGGGAGAAGAATAAAATTAAAGAAGAATGATATAAGGGGAGAAATACGAGAAAAGTGTCATGGAAGAATGACGAAGAAAATAAAAATATATCCGAATCATGAAAGGAGTAGAAAAGACGAAGAAAGTCGAAAAAGATGAATAAGAAAATAAGGAGTTGAAAAATGAGAAGTAGTTGAAAAGGAGAGAAAGAAAAGATGGGAGAAGAAACTAACGAAACGGACAAAGTTGAAAATTTTGATTTGTAGAATATATATATTTTTTTCATATTTTTATCCCATTCAAGGTGTTGTTTTGTAATCATCAAAAAGGGGGAGATTCTTGGAATATTTTATTCCAAATATTCATTATCGAGTTTTGATGATTAGTTGTTAAACAAAGGAAAACAACAAGGAAGCAAAACAGAACAACGAAGAAGTCAAATACGCTCGGAACGGGAAAAGTTACCTGATCAGACCAGAGAGCAAAGTTACCTGATCAGTCCAGAAGGAAAGTTACCTGATGAAAGTTACATGATCATACAAGAAGGAAAGTCACCTAACCTGAACTCACCTGATGAATAACGCACGCTAAGAAAGCTATCTGCAGATCAGATGAGCTACAGAGTTACCTGAAGACAAAGTTACCTGATGAAGATAGCACATGCTACAGTTGAAGCATAACACACGCTATCGTGAAATATGCAGTGACGAAATCATAGCGCATGATACGATTGAGGAATAGGGCATGCTAAAGTGTTTGAATTCAAGATAATCAATCCATTGGAAGATTCGGTGGAAAGTTAGAAGTCAAAAGGCTGCAACGGATATATGACGCAAGCAATGACACAATATTAACGCACGCTATAAGGAGATGTTAGCGCACGCTAACTGATAGAGGCAGTAGCCACTGGACTGAAGTTGCAAGCAAATAACGTATGTAAACAGCAAATATTAACGTACGGAACAGGCAATAGCGCACGCTAAAGGAAGGCTAATGCATGCTAATAAGTCGGCTAGTAGTAACGGCTAATTGAAGGAAAATGGCTATAAATACCAAACCATTTGGTATCAAACCATACAACAACCTTGAGCAAATCATCTATACTTGTGATATCATTGTAAACATTCTTGTTGTTTTATTTGAGCTTATACTGATAAGTGTTTCAGTGTCATACACGAAAACATACACGAGAGGAAAAAGAAAGGATAAGATTGGATTCGATGTTATTAGGATCAAGGATCCGACATTGTTAGACTCGCAATCTATATCTGATTGAGGTTTGTCTAGTACCAATAGAAATCTAGATAGGTTGATTCCCTGTCCGATAGAAAAGGAGAACGGTTTCACTTGGAGTGACAAAAAGACAAGTGTGTGAAGGTTTATCTTGGACCTATAAAAAAAGATTGTAACGGCAATCCCTCGACCGATAGAAGAGAGGTGCAGAGGTTGATATTTAGCCTATAGAAAAAGATACGGAGAGAGGACGTAGGCACATTTTGCCGAACCTCTATAAATCCTGTGTCGATTTATTTTCCGCACATTTAATTATGCTTCCGCACAATAGCGCATATACCGAATACATAGCAACAATACTCATCAGGGGGAGTCGTTGTGTATACATCAATGGCAGTATACATGACATGTTGGTGCGCTGCAATCTTTTTCCTCATCAAGCCTTTATATTTCCTATGGGGTTCCGTTTGGCTTGGATAGGTTTTTACCAAAGATAACATCTTCTGCACCATTGTTGTATTAGTGCTCGACACGGGGGGAGTGTTCTAGAAATTATTATTCTCATGATGTGTCTTACCTAATACTGATTATAATAAGTATCATAGATGGTAGGGATTCTAGATCCTTCTAGAGGTAGTAGTATTCTACTTGATATCTTTCCTTGTAAGGATTTATATATATAGAAAGAGTCTCATTGTAAAGCCTTTATAAGTTATAAATACAATGGTTTACATATTTTGCTTTCTATTGCTTTCTTTACTACTTTTCCTGAAATAATATATATATATATATACACATAAATGTTCTCTTTCTGGAAGTCCAATTTCTCATTTCACCAAATAAAGTACGTAAAAATGATTACATTATTTGTAAAGTATGCAACAATGAGTACATTATTAATTACACCAAAATAAGGCAAAAGAGAAAACAATCGAGAAATCATTAAGAATGTCCACAATTTATGTATTTTCCATAATTATATAATTGTTTTAGGAGAAAGTAAGAAAGCTGTAAAGATGAATCAGTCAACTATATCCATAACACTGATAGAGGGGGCCTTTATATAGGCATTACAATGAGAGTCCTTCCATACATAGAATTCCTAGTTAAGGTAAGAAACCTAATGGGATCCTACTACCTCTGGAAGGATCTAAAACCTTCCATCTATGTATCTTCCTACAACCAGTATTAGGCAAGACACCAACAAGGGAAGGATATCCTGGAACACTCCCCCTGTGTCGAGCACTAATACAATCATGGTGCATAAGACGTTGCCTTGGTAAAAAACCTTTCCAAGTCAAACAAAAACCTGTGGGAAAAAGTAAAGACTTGTTGAGGAAAAAGAGCACAACGCACCAACTACAAATGCCAGAATCATGTGGAGTATACTCCCCATGAAGTATACACAACAACTCATTCCAATGAGCTATCACTTGTTGATCTCGGACAATCGACGCATGCCGATGATCCTCACATGTTTCTCAAATGTAGATTTTGGCAGAGATTTAGCGAACAATTCTGTGATATTCTCATCGGAACTCACTTGTTTCACTTCGATATTCAGCAATTTCTGCTGTTGCTGATTGTAGAAGAACTTTGGCGAGATATACTTGGTATTATCACCCTTAATGAAACCTAACTTCATATGCACAATGCATGCCGCATTGTCCTCAAATATGCAAGTAGGGGTCGTTTTAGTGGACTTTAATCCACAAGTTCCTCGTATATGGTCTATAACCGACCGAAGCTAAATGCACTTCCTTATGGATTTGTGTAGTGCAATTATTTTTGCATGGTTCGAGGAAGTAGAAACCAAGGTGTCCTTTGTAGATCGCCAAAATATTGCCGTATTCCCAATGGTGAACACATAACAAGTTTGGGAACGTCCTTTATGCTGGTCAAAGAGATAACCAGCATCAGCAAATCTAATTAACATATTGTTGGGATTCTTTGCAAAGGGGATAAGCTTGCTTGCATTAGCACTTCTGGTAGTCAAGATGCCATGCTTATATGCAATATCAGAGGAAGATTGAAGGTCGGTATGAATCACCTTAACCTCAACAATTCCTTTCGGAATATCGCTCTCGCTTGCATAGAGAAAGAACAATCCAAGATCATTTGAGCCTTTCAAGTATCGAAAGATGTGTTTTACTCCATTATAATGCTTTATCGTGGGAGTAGAGCTGAATCTCGCTAACAGATTTATAGAGAATGCGATGTCTGGGCAAGTACATTGAGCTAAATATAATAACGCACCGATTGCGCTAAGGTATGGTGTTTCTGCTCCAAGGACCATGCTAAATCGCCTGAGCATCTTATGGAGATAGGCAGATTGATAAATGAGTATACCATAATCTCGATGTTCTAGCTCTAAGACCAAACAGAATTGAGTCCTCCCCAGGTCTTTCATCTCGAATTCAGACTTAAGGTAGCGGGCTGTTTCATAGACCTCATCTATGATACCGATAACATTCGTGTCATCTACATAGACGGCTACAATTACAAATCCTATATCTGTACTTTTCATGAAAATTCATGGACATATATCATGGTTCTTATATCCCATCCCAATCAAGAATTCATGCAGGCGGTTGTACCACATCCTTCTAGATTGCTTCAACCCATACACTGAACGACACAACTTTACTGTGTAAGAGCTTCATGGTTTAGAGCTACTTGATTTGGGCAAAGAAACCCCTTTGGGGACTTTCATATAAATGTTCATATCTATATCCCCATAAAGATACGGTGTAACCACATCCATAAGCTGCATATTCAGTTTTTTGGACACTGCCAAACTGACTAGGTAGCAGAAAGTGATGATGTCCGTAACGGGAGAGTACGTCTCCTAGGAATCAATGCCAGGATGTGAGAAGCATTGGGCAACTAGTCTTGCTTTGTAACGCATGACCTCGTTCTTATCATTACGTTTACGAACAAAGACCTATTTATGTCCAACTAGTTTCGTAATACTCATACTTTATATGAATTATTGGCTTTGTCGTTCTTTCACTTTTGTCGCTCTTGTAAGCACTTATTGAGGTGTTGTTGTTGTTGATTTTAGAGTTTCGTACTTTTCGGGACATGTTCGTATTTATTGGACCTTTCAGCGATGTTTTGAGAGAGGCAGATAGCGTACGCTAGGCCTAAGCTAACGCACGCTATTTCTATTGAGTAGCGCGCGCTAGCTTCACCTATAGCGTGCTAATGGTCCGGGCTTGGCAGAGGCAGTAGCTAGGTTCTTCCCTCTGGACTAGAGGTTAGCGCACACCAGGCATGAGCTAACGCACGCTATTCGTGTTGAGTAGCACGCGCTAGCATCGCCCGTAGCACACGCTAATGGACTGAGTTAGCCAGGGCAGTGGGGTGATTCTGTTCTCTGGACTAACAGTTAATGCACGCTAGGCATGAACTAGCACGCTATAGGTATTGTGTAGCGCGCACTAGTGCCCGATGTAGCGCACGCTAGCGAGATGGGCAGTGAGTTTGGAATTTTTGCATGGTAACAGTTAGCGCACAATAAGGTTGTGGTAACGCACGCTAAGGACGCAGGTCATAAGCTACTGGACTACCGGGTGACCCCGTTAATACACGCTAACCTTGAGTTTTATCGCGCGCTAATCAGATGCAGTATATAATAGGGGGGTGTCAACCCTGTTCTTCGTCATTTTTCATCTCTTTTCTTCATCTCCGACGAGAAAGCAAGAGAGGGCGATTCAGAGGTGATTTGGGGGAAACCTTTCATCATCCATCATCATCTTTAGTTGAATAACAAGGAGTATACAACATCTAATCTATTTCTTCTCTCCAAATCAAGGTAAATTCCTTAGAACCCTAGTTTGGGGAATTTTTGGGGAATTTTCTTAGATCCGTCAGATTTATCCATTTTGGAGCTTGAAATCCTTGGGATTTTGAAGTATCTACCCCGTACCAATGTATTCCTTACGATTATATGTATGTTTTTGTATATTATTCGGATTATAGAGGGTTTGGATGATTTCCAACCTCTAGGTGATTATCCTTGGAGAATTGTAAATCGTAGGCGGGTTTCGGGAGTTTCCCCCGTGTGAATCAAGTATGGATTATTAATCATCGTACTTCTTAAGAAATCGTTTAGGTGATGGAAGTTCATTCTTGGACCTATCGAGCTTATACACTTTTCCTCCCGATTCTCGATGTCTCAAAGACAAGTATATGTTTATGTTTGTACATTCTCGACTTTGAAAGTGAGGTATATGAATCGTATGATTCTATATATTCACTCTGGAAGGGTCCGATAGGGCCTCGAAGGGTTTCATTGTCGTTGGTGTGGTTCCATGAATATTTTGGGGTTAACCACTATGGGAGGGTCCGACGGGGCCTCAGAGGGTTCCGTTGTCGTTGGTGCGGTTCCATGGTTAATCACGTATGTATTGAAAGGAGATGTTATGGGATTTAGTTATTCCGGAATACTAGTCTTGAGTTTGATGAATTGATGGTTACGTTTACTTTATTATCGAGAAGTATTGCATTTCATATTCGATATACTTGTACTATCTATTCGATGGATAAACCCTTTTGGGTGAAATACCTTTCATGTATTTCAGGATCCAGGAGCAAGGAAAGGCATGTACCGGGTCAGCACGAAGATGATGGGCAAGAGTGATGCTGTGTCTTGATTCTGTTTGTGTTTACCTTGTTCCATTTGGTGTTGTTATACTTGGAATGGTTTGAATACTCGAGTAATGTTTTGAGATGTTCATGTTGTTGTGGCCTGTGTTGCCCTGGGTTTCAAATTCCCGATGTATTGTACTCCTGTCAAATTGATTATTACTTTGGTGTCAGTTCTATTGCCTCCTATTGGAATTATGTTTATACCTCATCAGTTTCAACTCATGAATCTGCGCATGTATAGCCTTGTGGGTCCCACGAAGGGTCTCATGGCGCTGTAATATACCTTGAATAATTTGGGGGTGTTACAGGTTTAATGTCCACGGGTACTGTCTCGCTACGTACAAATACCTTACATTTAGCCATTGAGTCTAGTTCAGCTTGCATTGCGTCTTTCCATTTCACCCAATTGGCTCGTTGTTGACATTCAGCAACTGAGCACGGCTCAGCATCACCTTCTTCAACAATTTCTTGACCGACGAAGTAGGCAAAAGCATCATCGACTAGCATGGACGACCTGTCCAACAGTAGGTATTCACTCGTACACTGCATCAGGATTTTTTTATTCTCCGACATCAATAAAGTTTCCGATGCGTTCGTCAATCATTCCATAGTTGATTCGCGGACATATCCGTAGTCAAAGAGAATCTCGTGTGATGGAGTCACTGTATGGATAATGACAGGATTTTATCTTTCGAGTTCAATATCCTCTCTACCCACTGGCATCCCCCTCTTTCGAGCAGGGATAAGAGCAGCCGTAGCAGCCACCCCACCACTAAGATCGATGTTGTGGGCATCATTCCTTCGGGAGGTTGAATCTTGCCCTATAACTGAGACTTCTAACCTTGCAGGAACATTTGAAGTAGGAATGGTAGATCTTGTCACTTTCGCAGTATCAGTAAAGCTGTCAGGCATCGAACCCATAACTTTATGAAGACTGCGAATATGTTGCACTTCCAGCTCGGATTGAGCCGTGCGGGGATCTTGATGAGTGAAAGAGGTAGCACACCAGACAATTTCTTGTCCTTAAACTAGAATTGCTCGATTCCTCTCCCCCCCAATGACGGAAAGTTTGTCTCATCAAAGTGACAATCTGCAAATCTTGCAGTAAACAAATCTCATGTCAAAAGTTCCAAGTAGCGGGCCAACATATGTATCTAATCGTCTTTTCGGATCCATTTTCATACGATGTGGAGGCGTAATTGGCACATAGACTGCACAACCAAAACTTTGTAAGTGTTAAATATCAGGCTCATATCCAGCTACAAATTGGTACGCACTAAACGGTTGATTGTTATTCTTACTACCCAAAAAATTTCCTAAGCTCTTTTGCTTCTTACCCTCCCTAGTCGTATCCGTAGCTATGAAGGGCATATCATAGGCTAGTGATTTGCCCTGATATTCCTTCAGGGTAGCACAAGTGAACCCAGTCATGTAATGTTGAATTCTGGGCTTCATCCGCATATCAAAATGTCGAATCTTATCCCTCTCTTATCTCACTTGACCCTTCATGTGGTTGAATTGCTGGTTGTATTTGATGATCGCCTGAAATGTCCTGGGGTTTAGCCTCGTAAAAGGCTCGGATTCTGGCCTCCTGAACAGGACACGGATAGTCCCCGACCTCCATTAACTCCTTAAACTCGTCCCACGAAACTTCACAGTCTTGAGGCGCGACGGCTTGCCGCCAGCTAGCGGCGTCCCTCGTCAGAAAGTACTGTGCAATCGGCACCTTCCGTGTCTCTGGACAATTTACCACCACAAACACTTTATTCATCTCGTTAATCTAATCTTCCCAGCCGATCGGATCCGTAGCACCAATGAACTGAGTAGTGTGCATACGGATCACATCTTGTAGCTATCTATCTGCCCCATTATTTGTCACAGGAGGTGGATTATTAAGCTGAACCGCTTGTGTCAACAGAGGCATTTGGTTAGCCACTTGCTGCAATATAGTGGCCACACCAATTCCCGTATTATTGTCTACGGAAATTCCCAAACTGGAAGACTAGTCCTGCTGATCATCAGTACTAGGATGAATTGAATTCGACAGAGTAGGAGTAGTCGATACAGCATCCGAACCGAGAGACATGGCCGCCCCACCGGATGCGCCACATCCCCGACCGCGTCCACGTCCTCTACTAGATGACATTCTAAAGGATAGAAAAGGATAAAGACACATGTACAGTTCAGAAAATAACCGTCATGGTGACCAGGTACCCACATTACGAAGTCGAAAGACAAGACAACAAAGACGATAATAAAGATAAGAGAACTTACGAGTACCGGTCATACTGAGATGATGGCATCGCGATGATACTGTGTTCACCAACAACGTGACTAGACCCAAAAGACCAACAACCTAGGTATCCATAAACCTAGGCTCTGATACCATATTCTGTAACCCCCCCAAGATATTCAGAGTATGTCACAGCGCCATGAATTCCATTCGTAACCCACAAGGCTAAATTCACACAAATCCATAACCAAAGAACTTCAATAAATTTCCCAGCAATATTCAGACTCACTAAAGCATTTATTGGATTTACCGATGAAACTCTAAAGACCAAACTCAATCCACAAAGAACAACAAATTCGACATAATCAATGAGAAGAAAAATAACATCTATAGTACTCGAGTACCAACTAACAGTTTGTAACACGCAAAAAACTCAACAGTCAGACTCAAAGAAAGTAAACATCAAGACATTTCACAGTATCTCGCCTGGCCTTCATCGTCGTACTCCCCTGGTGCTCGTCTAGTCGCATTCTTTGAACCTGAAATACATGAAACGTACTTCCCCCGAATGGGGTGGAATAGCTAATACAAGTAATACAAACGAACTCTTACATCTTACAATATCAAAGCACATGCATCAATGGTTTTCGAAAATAAATAAGATAATGATTTTCGAAAATGTAAAATCTATAATGTACCACAAAAATACAAATCCTCCCGATTAACCGTGTACCCGACCATGTGCGAATCCCTCCGAGGCCCTGATAGACCCTCCCTGTAACACCCCCAAATCCCATTGGGTCATTACAGTGCCGTGGACCCCACACAAGGTGATCCACCAGGCGAACACGACTAAAATACAACAAACTGACCAAAATAGGAAATCACAGACCCTACTATGATGTCCGACATACTATCCCGATATGGAATTTCAACGACAAGGATGGGCCTACATGGCCAAAATAAAAATACAACAACATCCACGAGCCTTGCTCGGATAATACAAAACGACAACGACTGAACAAAAATGGAGTACTCCAACTGTCTGACCAACATGAACACCAAAATATCTCGGACTAGTATCGTTCGAATGCCTCGTCGCCATCGTCATGTCCCTGTGTCTCAACTCTCTCCTCGCAAGTACCTAAAACATGAAAACATGTTCCGCCACGGTCACTCATCCAGTATAATGAATATCAAGTACATGCACAACATGATATGCATCCAAAGGCAGAATAAACAGTACAACAATGGTAGTACGAGATGCTCACAAACCAAAGTAAGAATTGAGCATTCGTGGAATACTATGCCCATGGCATACGATCAATACCTGCTCAATAGGTTAGAACATAAGTGCCCAACGGCGAATCATCAATATAGAACACAACAATGCATTACCCGAAGGTAAAACAAACCAACGCTGAAATAAATAAGGATCACAATGCCCGAAGGCTCAAACGGAAATACCGTTACATCACAATGGCCTGAAAGCCCTCAGCCGAAGCTGCCAAAATATCACGATGGCCTGAAAGCCAATGACCAAGTCAGTAAATCATCACAATACAGATCTCAAAGAAACAAACCTGACTGTCGAACATACCCCTCGGGCGTATGAACGCTTAATCACAAAACGTCGAACACATCCAATCAAACATGGACTATGAACGATCAAAAATTGTACGGCTCAAAGATGGACATCACAGTACGCCCGATCCGGAAATGTGTCCGTGCACATGTCCACCCCGTATACGGAATCCAGAAATATACGTGGGACAATGTACCTAATTAGCCTCACGAACTACGTCTCGTGTGCACGGTCCAATGCAGAAACATCCACGCATGACCATCGTGTGCCTGGCTAAAAATCTTACACAATAACCAATCGGAACGCAGATATGATTCCGGATATGTCACGATACAACATGACAACGAAACTCAAAGGATAACACATCCAATACGGATCATACGACTCACCAAGTGAACGATGACACATGAATAATGAAAGATCGACACGACCAACAATATTCAAAACAACCATCCTGGGATCAAAATCCCTAAGGACCGATTAACACGAGCAACGATCACAACACAACGATCTGGGAAATCCTCAACCTTCAACGATCACAAAATTACCGAGTTCACAAGAATAATAGTGTGCTGCCTTGAATCGGTCAACACGACAATAATAATTCAACGGATGGGAATTATCGTTGATAATCCCAATTCAATACTTCGATTACCGTAGAATGGCCAATCGATAACAATTATACTACGGATGGGAATTATCTTTTTGACAACGGGTGGAAATTATCTTTGATAATCCCAATTCAATATATCGATTACCGTTAGAGCGGACAATCGATAATAATTATACAACGGATGGGAATTATCTTTGATAATCCCAATTCAATATATCGATTACCTTCAGAACGGTTAACCGATGACAATTATACAACAGATGTCTCGGCACCTTTAATCGGTTACCGATAACGAAGATGATAATCGAATACGTCAATGCCTTCAATCGGCCAAAACGATATCAATAGAAAAAAACACTGATATCAATAACGACGATTCACAAAAAAAATATCTTGATGGAGCATCAATCAATAATAACAATCGATACGTCGATGCCGCGAACCGGCTATCGACAACAATATCTCGAAGAAACATCAATCAACAATAACAATCGATATGTCGATACCGCGAACCGGCTATCGACAACAATATTACCAACAAGAATCGCAATGCCTTAAATTGGCCATTTACGAACAACAATAATATTTGGCATAATTTGCCGAAGGGTATCGTATCAAACAATCCCCTGATATCAACAAAATCATAAAGAGACCAAGTCTCGAAATGATACACACATTCATACACATATATGATAACATTAATCTCATTGACCAGTACAAGTATAAAACTTGCCTCAAACCGAAGGCGAGAAAGTCCTTCCACGATCAACGTCCTACCACGAATCAATCAACGCGTCCTCCGTCAATCACAAGCACTCGAACAACCTTGAATGAAATACAATTCATTCGATAACACGATATCGACCGAAAACAACACAATAGATAATCCCGATTCCAACACGAACACATACTATACTCGTATTAATCCGTATACATACGTATATATAATATATATATATATATATTACATATATATATAACATATATACAATACAACTCACAATATCTATATATATATATATATATATATATATAAATATATATATACTAACACTACACACACACTTCTGTTACATATATATATAATATACATAACACACAAAACACACACACACAATCACGCTATATATATATACATTACAGCTTACACACAGTATATATATATAACAGTATATATATATAACACACACAACACACAACACACAACACACAACACAAAGGCTTACCCGGAAAAGTCGATCGGCCGGGCAACCTTCGCCGGAAAAATGTCAAACCTCCGTTCCGTCGTCCGTTCCGGACAAAACCACTTCGGCCGCGGAATCAACGGAACTCCGTCCATGGCCGGAAACCATGAAGACGCCGACGCCCGAGCTCGCCGAAAAAAATGCCGAACGATGCAGATCGACCGGATTTATAATGTCACCCGATCCGAAATTCCGATCGGCCGCCGAGATCCGGATCGCGCCAGAGACGTCGGACCTACCTCCGTCGCCGGAAAAAAATGGAGAAGCTGGTGCACCTCCGTCTCGCGGAAAAAGAAGAAAAAAATAGGAACACGCCGACCGGGTTTGCAGCCTTCCGGTTCGGAAATTCCGACCAGCCGCCGAGAGCTGGCCGTGAGCCGCCCGCCGAACTCAAGCTCCATCTCGCCGGAAAAAATGGAGAAGCCGGCCCGTCCGTCCTCAAGCTGCATCTCGCCGGAAAAAAAAATGTAATGGAAGAGATGGAGAGAGGAGAGGGAACGAGAGGGAGAGATGGCGGAGAGAGAGAGAAATGGCAAAGAAAATGAGGGAGGGGACGAGACAGTGAGGACAATTGAGAGAGAGATGATGATGATGATTGATGATTTACATATATATATATATAATGTAGCATGAATGAGGGAGAGAAAGAGAGAGGGACGTGAGAGAGATGAAAGATGATGATGAAATGTGAGGGAAGGTGCATGTGTATATATTATATATACATAAAGTGAGAATCAGGACAATTAAGTGAGGGAGAGAGGTAGGTGTGAGGATGATGATTGAGGGATAATGTGTGTATATATATATATTATGTATATATATAATATAGCATGGAGTGAGAATTCACATGAGGGAGAGAATAAGAGGAGGTGGGAGTGAGATAAATGATACCCCAAAGATCCTCGCCCCGAAAGTTGACTACGAGAAAAGTTCCCACCACCTACCACGCATTACGTACGTAACCTTAGGGCGTAACGTACGTAATCGTAACAAATTAACGTACGTAATGCTATACAGATAGCGTACGCTATGGCTATAAACTTAGCAAAAATTCCAAACTCGCCAAACAATAACCAAACGACGAAACCAAACTGACGACCAGAATAAATATTTCGATCCCGAAATATTTTAATACAATATACATTGTATTGGTCCAAACAACAACACTTGTACAATTCCAAATGAATACGTACAACTCAAGAGTAACACGAAAAAAAAATTACCCCCGGATATTACATACCCCCCCTTAAAAAGAGTTTCGTCCCCGAAACTCAGGGCGCACAAGTTGGGGCACGGACTATCCATCGGGATAAGAAAAACAACATCTCCAGGAATACTCCTCAATACGAGCAATTCCGCCTAAGCAACTGGGCCGACCCCACGGGTCCCCACGTCTCCTCTGCCTGAACAAGGCGGAAAAAATCAAGTGATAAAGACACTCAACCAAATGCGAGATTAGCCGAATCATGACTCTCCTGCTAGAGACCAGCCAGGAAGTCGCACCACAAAAGAAAAATAACAACACAGACATAGTCCTCGGGACTATATCGAACGCACGCCCAAGTCCTCACGACTTGACGTCTCGAATCACATTGAACGATTACCCAGATCATCACAAAAATCTCGGGTACAGGACCAAAAGGAAAGAAAATCACCTCAAATGACTCAAGTGTCAAGATTCTCAAATACAATGATTACAAGATAGATCAATAATAAATGGTTCGCAACCACAATAATAAAATACAGACCGAGTCAAACATCAATTCGAGAGATAAAGAAAATACAAATCAAGGCTACATCTCAAATGTACCCGGAATCAACATCCTCCAGGTCATCGAGTTCCTCGATCTCATCGACTCGAGGAAGACCCTAATCTGAACTCGCTACTTCCCCTCGGGTGTCCATACCTCTGGCACCCGAAGCCCGATATGACCCCTTGGATGAAGTACGGACTGCAGTAACAAAATCTCTCGAGGCCCATGAGCTCTCTCGAGACCTACTGGCACTAGAACTCCTGCAGTATTCTGAAGGTGTCCCTACCTCCGACACAGAAAAATAAATAATAGCTGGCACTGTACATAGAGTACTAACATGCCCCGCTGAATCACAATTAAAACAAATAACAGTCGAACTCGTCGCCTGGGAAGAAAATACTTTCCCAGTACGAAGCCGACTAGGAAATGACCTCTTGGACGTCGGAGCTCGATGTCCCTCTGAACGAATCGGCATCCTAGTCCTCTCACCAGAAGAAACTGAAGGATCCTTCTGAGTAAGCTCATCGATCGAAAGTTCTGCTCCAAGAGCCTTCTCGATGAATTCGCCAAGTGAACTACAATTGTGATTGAACAACTGCATTCTCAACCGCGGGTTCAACCTCTTGCTAAAATACTTGATCTTATCCGCCTCAGTATGGATAACAGATGAAGTAAACTGAATAAGTCCTTGAAACTTCTCAGCAATAACAATAACACCCTCGTTCTCGACGGATTCGGGGTTCAAAACCTCCGACATCTTGGCTTCATGAATCGGAGCCAGATAATACCCCTCTAACATGAGAGTCTTGAACTCGATCCAAACACAATCACGATCAGTGGGTTCTCGAGCACAACTCCGAAAATGATTCGTCAGCCACCAAATTATTGGTACGAGGTTTCGGGTGTCGGCCCACTCTGCGGCCTCTATCCCCTCTATCACGTCCTCTTTCCAGACTGAAAGAATAACGTTCAATCATGACCACAGCTCAAATACGCCTCAACGGCCAGAATGCTAGGTCAACGCAAAACACGAGAATACATACTCAACAGATAAACGATCCCATCGATCGCGCTAATCATAGCCGATACAGAGTCCACATGCTCCAAAGCAATTAATCATAAATCAATCGTACCCGATCGCCACATACAAGTGTCAACAAAACAGGTTTAATCAATGACATAATGAATGTATGCACACAAAAGAGAATAGAGTCCTTACACAGGTCATACGAAGCTTCGAGGTCTTGCGATACTAGTCTTCACTGACGACGACTCGATGAAAGAATGACTCATACAGTCGTCCAACTATCACGACTCACAAAACTCGATCGGTCTGCATTGTCATAACTTCGACCCGCTACTACCGCCTTGGTAGAGCCACATAACACACAAGCCAGGGTTTCTCACAACCCAAAGCTCTGATACCATCTTCTGTAACACCCCCAAATCCCATTGGGTCATTACAGTGCCGTGGACCCCACACAAGGTGATCCACCAGGCGAACACGACTAAAATACAACAAACTGACCAAAATAGGAAATCACAGACCCTACTATGATGTCCGACATACTATCCCGATATGGAATTTCAACGACAAGGATGGGCCTACATGGCCAAAATAAAAATACAACAACATCCACGAGCCTTGCTCGGATAATACAAAACGACAACGATGAACAAAAATGGAGTACTCCAACCGTCGACCAACATGAACACCAAAATATCTCGGACTAGTATCGCTCGAATGCCTCGTCGCCATCGTCATGTCCCTGTGTCTCAACTCTTTCCTCGCAAGTACCTAAAACATGAAAACATGTTCCGCCCCCACGGGGTCAGTCATCCAGTATAATGAATATCAAGTACATGCACAACATGATATGCATCCAAAGGCAGAATAAACGAGACAACAATGGTAGTACGAGATGCTCACAAACCAAAGTAAGAATCGAGCATTCGTGGAATACTATGCCCATGGCATACGATCAATACCTGCTCAATAGGTTAGAACATAAGTGCCCAACGGCGAATCATCAATATAGAACACAACAATGCATTACCCGAAGGTAAAACAAACCAACGCTGAAATAAATAAGGATCACAATGCCCGAAGGCTCAAACGGAAATACCGTTACATCACAATGGCCTGAAAGCCCTCACCAAGCCGCCAAAATATCACGATGGCACGAAAGCCGAACAGCCCGAAGCTGTAAATCATCACAATACAGATCTCAAAGAAACAAACCTGACTGTCGAACATACCCCTCGGGCGTATGAACGCTTAATCACAAAACGTCGAACACATCCAATCAAACATGGACTATGAACGATCAAAAATTGTACGGCTCAAAGATGGACATCACAGTACGCCCGATCCGGAAATGTGTCCGTGCACATGTCCACCCCGTATACGGAATCCAGAAATATACGTGGGACAATGTACCTAATTAGCCTCACGAACTACGTCTCGTGTGCACGGTCCAATGCAGAAACATCCACGCATGACCATCGTGTGTCTGGCTAAAAATCCTACACAATAACCAATCGGAACGCAGATATGATTCCGGATATGTCACGATACAACATGACAACGAAACTCAAAGGATAACACATCCAATACGGATCATACGACTCACCAAGTGAACGATGACACATGAATAATGAAAGATCGACACGACCAACAATATTCAAAACAACCATCCTGGGATCAAAATCCCTAAGGACCGATTAACACGAGCAACGATCACAACACAACAGTTCGGGAAATCCTCAACCTTCAACGATCACAAAATTACCGAGTTCACAAGAATAATAGTGTGCTGCCTTGAATCGGTCAACACGACAATAATAATTCAACGGATGGGAATTATCGTTGATAATCCCAATTCAATACTTCGATTACCGTAGAATGGCCAATCGATAACAATTATACTACGGATGGGAATTATCTTTTTGACAACGGGTGGAAATTATCTTTGATAATCCCAATTCAATATATCGATTACCGTTAGAGCGGACAATCGATAATAATTATATTAACGGATGGGAATTATCTTTGATAATCCCAATTCAATATATCGATTACCTTCAGAACGGTTAACCGATGACAATTATACAACAGATGTCTCGGCACCTTTAATCGGTTACCGATAACGAAGATGATAATCGAATACGTCAATGCCTTCAATCGGCCAAAACGATATCAATAGAAAAAAACACTGATATCAATAACGACGATTCACAAAAAAAATATCTTGATGGAGCATCAATCAATAATAACAATCGATACGTCGATGCCGCGAACCGGCTATCGACAACAATATCTCGAAGAAACATCAATCAACAATAACAATCGATATGTCGATACCGCGAACCGGCTATCGACAACAATATTACCAACAAGAATCGCAATGCCTTAAATGGGCCATTTACGAACAACAATAATATTTGGCATAATTTGCCGAAGGGTATCGTATCAAACAATCCCCTGATATCAACAAAATCATAAAGAGACCAAGTCTCGAAATGATATACACATTCATACACATATATGATAACATTAATCTCATTGACCAGTACAAGTATAAAACTTGCCTCAAACCGAAGGCGAGAAAGTCCTTCCACGATCAACGTCCTACCACGAATCAATCAACGCGTCCTCCGTCAATCACAAGCACTCGAACAACCTTGAATGAAATACAATTCATTCGATAACACGATATCGACCGAAAACAACACAATAGATAATCCCGATTCCAACACGAACACATACTATACTCGTATTAATCCGTATACATACGTATATATAATATATATATATATATATTACATATATATAACATATATACAATACAACTCACAATATCTATATATATATATATAAATATATATATACTAACACTACACACACACTTCTGTTACATATATATATAATATACATAACACACAAAACACACACACACAATCACGCTATATATATATACATTACAGCTTACACACAGTATATATATATAACAGTATATATATATAACACACACAACACACAACACAAAGGCTTACCCGGAAAAGTCGATCGGCCGGGCAACCTTCGCCGGAAAAATGTCAAACCTCCGTTCCGTCGTCCGTTCCGGACAAAACCACTTCCGGTCGCCGGAATCAACGGAACTCCGTCCATGGCCGGAAACCATGAAGACGCCGGACGCCCGAGCTCGCCGAAAAAATGCCGAAGCAGTCTGCATCGACCGGATTTATAATGTCACCCGATCCGGAAATTCCGATCGGCTGCCGCCGAGATCCAGTCGCCGCCAGAGACGTCAGCCCTACCTCCGGTCGCCGGAAAAAAATGGAGAAGCTGGTGCCTGCTCCGTCTCGCCGGAAAAAGAAGAAAAAAAAAATACCGGAACACGTCGACCGGGTTTGCAGCCTTCCGGTTCGGAAATTCCGACCAGGCCGCCGCCGAGCTCCGATCGTGAGCTGCCTGCCCGCCGAACTCAAGCTCCATCTCGCCGGAAAAAATGGAGAAGCCGGCCCGTCCGTCCTCAAGCTGCATCTCGCCGGAAAAAAAAATGTAATGGAAGAGATGGAGAGAGGAGAGGGAACGAGAGGGAGAGATGGCGGAGAGAGAGAGAAATGGCAAAGAAAATGAGGGAGGGGACGAGACAGTGAGGACAATTGAGAGAGATATGATGATGATGATTGATGATTTACATATATATATATATATATAATGTAGCATGAATGAGGGAGAGAAAGAGAGAGGGACGTGAGAGAGATGAGAGATGATGATGAAATGTGAGGGAAGGTGCATGTGTATATATTATATATACATAAAGTGAGAATCAGGACAATTAAGTGAGGGAGAGAGGTAGGTGTGAGGATGATGATTGAGGGATAATGTGTGTATATATATATATATTATGTATATATATAATATAGCATGGAGTGAGAATTCACATGAGGGAGAGAATAAGAGGAGGTGGGAGTGAGATAAATGATACCCCAAAGATACCCTCGCCCCGAAAGTTGACTACGAGAAAAGTTCCCACCACCTACCACGCATTACGTACGTAACCTCAGGGCGTAACGTACGTAATCGTAACAAATTAACGTACGTAATGCTATACAGATAGCGTACGCTATGGCTATAAACTTAGCAAAAATTCCAAACTCGCCAAACAATAACCAAACGACGAAACCAAACTGACGACCAGAATAAATATTTCGATCCCGAAATATTTTAATACAATATACATTGTATTGGTCCAAACAACAACACTTGTACAATTCCAAATGAATACGTACAACTCAACAGTAACACGAAAAAAAAATTACCCCCGGATATTACATACCCCCCCTTAAAAAGAGTTTCGTCCCCGAAACTCAGGGCGCACAAGTTGGGGCACGGACTATCCATCGGGATAAGAAAAACAACATCTCCAGGAATACTCCTCAATACGAGCAATTCCGCCTAAGCAACTGGGCCGACCCCACGGGTCCCCACGTCTCCTCTGCCTGAACAAGGCGGAAAAAATCAAGTGATAAAGACACTCAACCAAATGCGAGATTAGCCGAATCATGACTCTCCTGCTAGAGACCGGCAGAAGTCGCACCACAAAAGAAAAATAACAACACGAGACATAGTCCTCGGGACTATATCGAGCACGCCCAAGTCCTCACGACTTGACGTCTCGAATCACATTGAACGATTACCCAGATCATCACAAAAATCTCGGGTACAGGACCAAAAGGAAAGAAAATCACCTCAAATGACTCAAGTGTCAAGATTCTCAGATACAATGATTACAAGATAGATCAATAATAAATGGTTCGCAACCACAATAATAAAATACAGACCGAGTCAAACATCAATCCGAGAGATAAAGAAAATACAAATCAAGGCTACATCTCAAATGTACCCGGAATCAACATCCTCCAGGTCATCGAGTTCCTCGATCTCATCGACTCGAGGAAGTCCCTAATCTGAACTCTCTACTTCCCCTCGTGTGTCCATACCTCACGGCACCGAAGCCCGATATGACCCCTTGGATGAAGTACGGTTGCAGTAACAAAATCTCTCGAGGCCCATGAGCTCTCTCGAGACCTACCGCACTAGAACTCCCGCAGATTCGAAGGTGTCCCTACCTCCGACACGTAAAAATAAATAATAGGCACCGTACATAGAGTACTAACATGCCCTTGAATCACAATTAAAACAAATAACGATCGAACTCGTCGCACAGGAAGAAAATACTTTCCCAGTACGAAGCCGACTAGGAAATGACCTCTTGGACGTCGGAGCTCGATGTCCCTCTGAACGAATCGGCATCCTAGTCCTCTCACCAGAAGAAACTGAAGGATCCTTCTGAGTAAGCTCATCGATCGAAAGTTCTGCTCCAAGAGCCTTCTCGATGAATTCGCCAAGTGAACTACAATTGTGATTGAACAACTGCATTCTCAACCGCGGGTTCAACCTCTTGCTAAAATACTTGATCTTATCCGCCTCGGACGGATAACAGATGAAGTAAACTGAATAAGTCCTTGAAACTTCTCAGCAATAACAATAACACCCTCGTTCTCGACGGATTCGGGGTTCAAAACCTCCGACATCTTGGCTTCATGAATCGGAGCCAGATAATACCCCTCTAACATGAGAGTCTTGAACTCGATCCAAACACAATCACGATCAGTGGGTTCTCGAGCACAACTCCGAAAATGATTCGTCAGCCACCAAATTATTGGTACGAGGTTTCGGGTGTCGGCCCACTCTGCGGCCTCTATCCCCTCTATCACGTCCTCTTTCCAGACTGAAAGAATAACGTTCAATCATGACCACAGCTCAAATACGCCTCAACGGCCAGAATGCTAGGTCAACGCAAAACACGAGAATACATACTCAACAGATAAACGATCCCATCGATCGCGCTAATCATAGCCGATACAGAGTCCACATGCTCCAAAGCAATTAATCATAAATCAATCGTACCCGATCGCCACATACAAGTGTCAACAAAACAGTTTAATCAATGACATAATGAATGTATGCACACAAAAGAGAATAGAGTCCTTACGGGTCATACGAAGCTTCGAGGTCTTGCGATACTAGTCTTCATTGACGGCGACTCGATGAAAGAATGACTCATACGATCGTCCAACTATCACGACTCACAAAACTCGGCTTCATTGTCAGTTGTCATAACTTTGTGACCCCCGCTACTACCGCCTTGGTAGAGCCACATAACACACAAGCCAGGGTTTCTCACAACCCAAAGCTCTGATACCATCTTCTGTAACACCCCCAAATCCCATTGGGTCATTACAGTGCCGTGGACCCCACACAAGGTGATCCACCAGGCGAACACGACTAAAATACAACAAACTGACCAAAATAGGAAATCACAGACCCTACTATGATGTCCGACATACTATCCCGATATGGAATTTCAACGACAAGGATGGGCCTACATGGCCAAAATAAAAATACAACAACATCCACGAGCCTTGCTCGGATAATACAAAACGACAACGACTGAACAAAAATGGAGTACTCCAACTGTCTGACCAACATGAACACCAAAATATCTCGGACTAGTATCGTTCGAATGCCTCGTCGCCATCGTCATGTCCCTGTGTCTCAACTCTCTCCTCGCAAGTACCTAAAACATGAAAACATGTTCCGCCCCCACGGGGTCAGTCATCCAGTATAATGAATATCAAGTACATGCACAACATGATATGCATCCAAAGGCAGAATAAACAGTACAACAATGGTAGTACGAGATGCTCACAAACCAAAGTAAGAATCGAGCATTCGTGGAATACTATGCCCATGGCATACGATCAATACCTGCTCAATAGGTTAGAACATAAGTGCCCAACGGCGAATCATCAATATAGAACACAACAATGCATTACCCGAAGGTAAAACAAACCAACGCTGAAATAAATAAGGATCACAATGCCCGAAGGCTCAAACGGAAATACCGTTACATCACAATGGCCTGAAAGCCCTCAAATTAAGCCGCCAAAATATCACGATGGCACGAAAGCGAACGGCCGAAGTCAGTAAATCATCACAATCTGAGATCTCAAAGAAACAAACACTGATCGAACATACCCTCGGGCGTATGAACGCTTAATCACAAAACGTCGAACACATCCAATCAAACATGGACTATGAACGATCAAAAATTGTACGGCTCAAAGATGGACATCACAGTACGCCCGATCCGGAAATGTGTCCGTGCACATGTCCACCCCGTATACGGAATCCAGAAATATACGTGGGACAATGTACCTAATTAGCCTCACGAACTACGTCTCGTGTGCGGTCCAATGCGAAACATCCACGCATGACCATCGTGTGCACGGCTAAAAATCCTACACAATAACCAATCGGAACGCAGATATGATTCCGGATATGTCACGATACAACATGACAACGAAACTCAAAGGATAACACATCCAATACGGATCATACGACTCACCAAGTGAACGATGACACATGAATAATGAAAGATCGACACGACCAACAATATTCAAAACAACCATCCTGGGATCAAAATCCCTAAGGACCGATTAACACGAGCAACGATCACAACACAACAGTTCGGGAAATCCTCAACCTTCAACGATCACAAAATTACCGAGTTCACAAGAATAATAGTGTGCTGCCTTGAATCGGTCAACACGACAATAATAATTCAACGGATGGGAATTATCGTTGATAATCCCAATTCAATACTTCGATTACCGTAGAATGGCCAATCGATAACAATTATACTACGGATGGGAATTATCTTTTTGACAACGGGTGGAAATTATCTTTGATAATCCCAATTCAATATATCGATTACCGTTAGAGCGGACAATCGATAATAATTATACAACGGATGGGAATTATCTTTGATAATCCCAATTCAATATATCGATTACCTTCAGAACGGTTAACCGATGACAATTATACAACAGATGTCTCGGCACCTTTAATCGGTTACCGATAACGAAGATGATAATCGAATACGTCAATGCCTTCAATCGGCCAAAACGATATCAATAAAAAAACACTGATATCAATAACGACGATTCACAAAAAAAATATCTTGATGGAGCATCAATCAATAATAACAATCGATACGTCGATGCCGCGAACCGGCTATCGACAACAATATCTCGAAGAAACATCAATCAACAATAACAATCGATATGTCGATACCGCGAACCGGCTATCGACAACAATATTACCAACAAGTATCGCAATGCCTTAAATCGGCCATTTACGAACAACAATAATATTTGGCATAATTTGCCGAAGGGTATCGTATCAAACAATCCCCTGATATCAACAAAATCATAAAGAGACCAAGTCTCGAAATGATACACACATTCATACACATACATGATAACATTAATCTCATTGACCAGTACAAGTATAAAACTTGCCTCAAACCGAAGGCGAGAAAGTCCTTCCACGATCAACGTCCTACCACGAATCAATCAACGCGTCCTCCGTCAATCACAAGCACTCGAACAACCTTGAATGAAATACAATTCATTCGATAACACGATATCGACCGAAAACAACACAATAGATAATCCCGATTCCAACACGAACACATACTATACTCGTATTAATCCGTATACATACGTATATATATAATATATATATATATTACATATATATATAACATATATACAATACAACTCACAATATCTATATATATATATATATAAATATATATATACTAACACTACACACACACTTCTTACATATATATATAATATACATAACACACAAAACACACACACACAATCACGCTATATATATATACATTACAGCTTACACACAGTATATATATATAACAGTATATATATATAACACACACAACACACAACACACAACACAAAGGCTTACCCGGAAAAGTCGATCGGCCGGGCAACCTTCGCCGGAAAAATGTCAAACCTCCGTTCCGTCGTCCGTTCCGAACAAAACCACTTCCGGTCGCCGGAATCAACGGAACTCCGTCCATGGCCGGAAACCATGAAGACGCCGGACGCCCGAGCTCGCCGAAAAAAATGTCGGAACAGTACAGATCGACCGGATTTATAATGTCTCCCGATCCGGAAATTCCGATCGGCCGCCGCCGAGCTCCGATCGCCCGAGACGTCGGCCCTACCTCCGGTCGCCGGAAAAAAATGGAGAAGCTGGTGCACCTCCGTCTCGCCGAAAAAGAAGAAAAAATACCGGAACACGTCGGCCGGGTTCGCGGCCTTCCGGTTCGGAAATTCGACCAGGCCGCCGCGAGCTCCGGTCGTGAGCCTGCCCGCCGAACTCAAGCTCCATCTAGCCGGAAAAAATGGAGAAGCCGGCCCGTCCGTCCTCAAGCTCCATCTCGCCGGAAAATATAATGTAATGGAAGAGAGGGAGAGAGGAGAGGGACCGAGAGCGAGAGATGGCGGAGAGAGAGAGAAATGGCAAAGAAAATGAGGAGGGGACGAGACAGTGAGGACAATTGAGAGAGATGATGATGATGATTGATGATTTACATATATATATATATATATATATAATGTAGCATGAATGAGGGAGAGAAAGAGAGAGGGACGTGAGAGAGATGAGAGATGATGATGAAATGTGAGGGAAGGTGCATGCGTATATATTATATATACATAAAGTGAGAATCAGGACAATTAAGTGAGGGAGAGAGGTAGGTGTGAGGATGATGATCGAGGGATAATGTGTGTATATATATATTATGTATATATATAATATAGCATGGAGTGAGAATTCACGTGAGGGAGAGAATAAGAGGAGGTGGGAGTGAGATAAATGATACCCCAAAGATACCCTCGCCCCGAAAGTTGACTACGAGGAAAGTTCCCACCACCTACCACGTATTACGTACGTAACCTCAGGGCGTAACGTACGTAATCGTAACAAATTAGCGTACGTAATGCTATACAGATAGCGTACGCTATGGCTATAAACTTAGCCAAAATTCCAAACTCGCCAAACAATAACCAAACGAAGAAACCAAACCGACGACCAGAATAAATATTTCGATCCCGAAATATTTTAATACAATATACATTGTATTGGTCCAAACAACAACACTTGTACAATTCCAAATGAATACGTACAACTCAACAGTAACACGAAAAAAAAATTACCCCCGGATATTACACTCCCAGAGTGGTTAACCCGAAATTTCGTGGACCCAACCATGTGTGGATCCCTCCGAGGCCCCGTCGGACCCTCCCGGAGTGAACATAAACACTCTAACACTCGAATACATCATTTGCACATTTAAGATTGTAAGTTCGTAAGAATTACTTGCCTTTGAGACATGATGGATTGTTTTGAAATGGTAAACGACCACCGTTGAAGGAACTCGGAAGCTTCGAACCTAGACAATTCATAAAACGACAATTAACAACAACACGACTGGAATTTAACATTGAAATATGCCCGAAAACCCCACCTATGATACATATAATCCAACAATATACCCAACGAGGGTGGATCGCAACCAAACCCTCTCGATTCTCAAAAATTCCAAAATTATACCAATAATTCGTAGGAAAAACATGTATCGGAAGTATATAATTCATACTCAACACAATTCCACCATAGCTACAACCAAATCGGAGAAATTACGAAGAAACCCTTAAATCTCAGAAATTTTAGGGTTCTAGAAGATTACCTCGATTCCAAGACAAAGAAGACGGATTGGTGTTGTTAATCTACACCAATCCAAGGAAGATGATAGCTTGAATGATTGAAGACCCAAAATCGCTCCAAAATCGCCTATAAATCGCCCAAGTTGCAGAGAAGAGGCATAAAGAATAAAATGGACGATTTCGGCCAACTTATGGGTATTTAAACCCGCGCCTGCTAACGTACATAATGTATGAAGCATTAACGTACGTTAGCTCCTTAACGTATGTAATGCCCCCCCTCCTTACGTACGTAATGGACTGGCAGATCCCTCTGCGTGATTTCCTGAAGACTAACGTATGTTAGGTATACTGCATAACGTACGTTATGCACTGCAAATAACGTACGTAAGAGTTTCTGAGGTCAGAAATACTATTGTCCAACAGTTGTGCAGAAGTTAATACGAAAATCGAAACGCGACGATTAACAAAATGTGCATATATCATTACAAGGAGTTCGAACCAATGAACTTAAGTGCTAAAAGAAAACACGATTCCGTCTACCCGAAGGTTCGGAATACGACAACGAAAGTAATCCTAAACTTTTAAAAAAGTACAAAACGACCTGAAATGGCTGATAAATATCAGTTTTATACACTTATCCGTGATTGGTATTGATATATTTCACCCATAATTGTGATCTAGTCTGCTCGTTTTTGCTTTAAATTAATTAGTTTTTAATAATTTTATTTTTATTGGATGAGGAGGTAAATTTAGCCTTAATCGGATTGAATTACTGATTTACTCAAGAAATAACATGTTTATAAATAATCTCTTTATTGAGTTTTTATGTATTCATGTTGTAGAGCTTTACGATATGAGTTCCACTGTCTTTCTGGATTCAAAATCAGAGTTATATATCAAAAGTTATCATCCGAAGAAGATTTGGGGCGAAATAGTAAGAGTTTAAGAAATTCTGGGCTGAAAATGAAGTATGAAACTCCATACGGGCGTACAAATAAAGTTATGGCCGTAACTCACACAGCAACTAATGTACAAAAATCCGAATCCATATTACGGCCGTAACATCTAAATCTTATGGTCGTAAGTCATCATAGTTATGGTCGTAACTCCTCAATGTTACGGCAGTAACTATTGATAGATGTATGATCATTTTTAAATGTTTTTTACTTTTGGTCTATTATTGAGGGGATGGGTGGGCTTGATCCGATCTAATGTAATAATGCTGGAGTTTTGGAGCTATTAGATGATTTTAGGTGTATAAATAGACCCCTTAGATCCATCATTTATGATGCTTCATCTTATTATTTTCTCACTTTATAATACTCTTTCTTTGTGTAAACAACAGACTTGTGTTCTTGAGTGATTTATGTAAGAGCGATTTAGTTTATATTGTTGAGGGAGTTTATTGCTTCTTTTTCCTTTATCTACTAAGGGAGTTAGGATCAATTTTTTCCCTTTTTCAACTAATCATGATTACTCAAGCTTGTAATATGTTAAATAAAGCCTTCATGGGGTAAGTTATCCTTAGTTGGGATTATAAAAAAGGTTTGTCATGTTATTTAAGTTTGTATAAAGATATATTATGGATTACTTATTATTATGTGTGATTTTCATTATTTTACCAATCTTTATTTATTTGGCCAATAAATAATGATATTTATGGTCTTCATATATTTCGAAAGGAAATATGTTGATTAGATCAAATGTTTTTCACTCTAAGTTGTTCTAGAGGATAGAAATATACCTCTAGACCTTAGATGATTCTTTGAGTTATTTTCATAAAACCTAATGCTATGTATTGAAGTCAATCGACATAGAAATATAGTTTATTGATTCAATATATAAGGGGCGTTTTGACATTCGAAAAAGGAACCATCTTTTTAAGGAAAATCGAATCTACACAACATAATAAGTAAATACATCTTATGATCTCCTATACATCTTCTATAGCTAATGATGAACTAAGTTTGTAATTCCATCTATTTCGTTTCTCATCTTATAATTCTATTATTAAGTGAACTCTTTTACTTCTTTAAATTTTAGAACTATTATTGTGTTTCATTGCAATTGCCAAATTAAATTTTTAAATTGTGTGTTTCATCTATATCTCTATAACAAATAGATAAATAGTTTATAATTCAATATATAACCTAACTTCCTCGAGGGATCGATAAACCAGACTCAAAAAGTCCACTTACTACTTGATACGATATCGTGCACTTGCGATAGTTACACCAAAACTGTGTCAAGTTTTTGGCGCCGTTGCGAAGTATAAGTGTTATTTTGAAATAATACATTATTAACTATTGTTATAAATACAACTTTTTCTTTGTTGATAAATTCTCTTGTCTATGCGAAGGACGTACAATCGCGATTTAGTTTCACTAGATCCCGAGATTGAAGCCACATTCAGAAGAAGGCTGAGAGAACAAAAAACAAGCATTATTTCTTCACCATCAATGGCGGACGAACCAAACCCACGTCTCCTCCAAGGAAATGATAACGAAGGAATTCCTCCGGTAGAGGTAATACCCAATGCTCAAAACATTCAACATCAACAACATACTATTGTGTCGGAAATAAATGAAGACAACATGCTCTTTGGGGAATTCATGAACCCCCCATCTTTGAGCGTGCAAGCAAGTGTGATCTATCCACCATTTGGAGTGGACAATTTTCAAATTCGCCCGGATGTCATCAATCCCTTCTCCAACAACAACTCATTCTATTGAAGAACCGACGAGAATCCATATCTCCATATTAACCGTTTTGTGGAGATTTGTGGAAATTTCAAATATCCAAATGTAAATGACGAGGAGATAAAAATAAGACTTTTTGTGCACACTTTGAAGGACAGAGCAAGAGATTGTCTAGATACGTTGCCACCACGAAGCATAACAAATTGGCCCGAATTTGTTCAGAAATTCACCACTAAATATTTTCCACCAATTAAAGTGGTGAAACTCAAATACAAAATCTCTATATTTCGTCAACAAGATTCAGAGTCATTTTACGAAGCATGGGAGAGATACAAAGATATGCTACGAAAATGTCCTAACCATGGTTTCAATCTGGGAGCACAAGTCAATTACTTATATTCTGGACTCTTACCTGCATGCCAAGCTAATGTCGATTCATCAACAAATGGCTCACTTGGCAACAAAACTAAAAGAGAGGCTTATAATCTTTTTGTGGTTATAAGTGAACAAAGTGCAAGATGGCCAGATAGAAATATCCAAAATAAACCAAATTGTGTTTTTTAAGTGGATTCTTATTCACTTATGTTGGCAAAAATTGAAGCTTTATAAAAGAAAGTCGAGGACATGTCTTTTTCAACTCCTCAATCTATGAAGACGGAGCAAACTCCACAAGTTTTAGCTCCTTCATATGAAATTTGTGGAGAAACTCACAACAGCACTATGTGTCCCTTAGTGCAACAGGAGCAGTCATTCCCACCACCAGAACAAGTGGTCTATGCTCAGAATTTCAAAAGGCTACATATAATCCATACGGACCAACATACAATCCAGGGTACAAAAATCATCTAAATTCTTCTTATGCAAACAAAAACAATGAGTTGAATCCAATGCATCAAGAAAAGAAGCCCGGGTGGGAAGAGGCAATCACGAAGCTAGCTGAACAACAACTGAAATATCAACAACGCAATGATGCTTCAATTAAAATCTGGAGACACAAGTTGTCCAAATGGCCAAAATACTTTCATAAAGATCCCACGACATGTTACCTAGCAATATCGAGGTAAATCCAAGGAAGAATGTCCAGGCAATCACAACAAGAAGTGGAGTGCAGTTGCCCGAAATTTCTGTGGAATTATCTGGAAAAACAAAAAAATAAACAAAGTCAAGAAACAGAAAAAGAAAGTGAATCAGAACCTTCATCTCAAAAAGGTCCAGTTGCTGCCAAATCTTATGTTCCACCTATCTCGTTTCCCCAACGGTTGAAAAATCACAAGCTCGATGCGCAATTCGGTAAATTCTTAGAAATTTTCAAAAAGATACACATCAACATACCTTTTCCAATGCTCTATCACAAATGCCAAGCTATGCCAAATTTATGAAAGATATTCTTTCTATCAAATGAAGGCTTGAAGAATATGAAACTGTCATGATAACAGAGGAATGTAGTGCAATGCTACAAAAGAAGTTGCCGCCCAACTAAAAGATCTAGGAACTTTTACAATACCGTGTATAATGGGTGAAGTGAATATTGGCAAAGCTCCTTGTGATTTAGGGGCAAGTATCAATTTGATGCCCCTGTAAATTTTCAAAAAACTAAACATGGGAGAAGCAAAAGCAACAACAGTTTCACTACAATTAGCCGATCATTCAATCAAATGTCCACGTAGGATAATAAAAGATGTGCTAATCAAGGTTGATAAATTTATATTTTCAGCAGATTTTATCATCCTTGACATGGAGGAAGATCAGGATATTCCTATTATCTTGGGACGGCCATTTCTTGCAACCGGACGTGCTCTTATTGACGTCTACGAAGGAAAGATAATTCTTGGAGTGCAAGACGAACATGCCGCCTTCAATGTCCTAAAAACTTTGAATCATCCCTCCACAGGTGATTATTGTCTAAGAATTGATGCAATTGATGCCAGAATATGAACAACGTCTTGGGAATCTAACGTTAAAAGACCCTGTTTGCCAATTTGTAAGAAAATTGGATGGGAAGCTTCTCCCCGACTCATAGAAGACATTTAAGTTGTTTCTGAACGTAAAAGCAGAGGAAGATGTGAGTCACAATCACAACTACTGTACATACACATCCAAAAAGGCATTACCTCAAGCATCAACTTTCATAACATGGAATATTCTGCTTTTCTCCCTTTATTATTATTATTTTTAAAATGAGGAAAGTTTCTTTTTCAAGTTTGGGGGTGTGGTGTGTTTTGATTATTTTGGTGTGTTTAGCTTTAATTATTGTGGTGTGTTTTGATTATTTTTGTTATTTGGCTTTGAATTTTTTAGTGTGTATATATATATATATATTTATTTTGATTTGTAAGATTTCTAGATCTGGCCATAACACCAATAAGTTAGCTATATATAAGTTTCTAAAATCATTTTAACCGGTTAAAAAATTATATATTCCAAAAAAATTTGTGTCTTAATCTCTCTTTCCAAGCCTTGTAATTATCATTTAAAATCGAGTCATTCGTTACCTTGAGAAAAGAAGAATCAGTCGGTTGATGAAAAATAGAACTGAAATTTTCTTAATTTGAGGAGTTTTTTTATTTTTCATGCTTAGCTAATAAACGATTTTTCTGCAAAAATTCTATTCCCTAAAAAAAATTATTGGTGAAAACATGTTAGCAAATAACGATGTGAAAGCTATCAACTAAAAAAATATGGAAAATGTGTTGGCGAAAAGAGCGACACGTTAGCAAATAACGGTGTGAAAGCTACCACCTCAAAAAAGATGGAAAATGTGTTGGTGAAAAGAGCTATACGTTAGCAAATAACAGTGTGAAAGCTATCACCTACTAGTTCGAGTTATTAAGTCTACAAAAGGGACGTAGATTATGAGCAGATTTGAATTAATTGGTGGCTGAATTTCAATACACTCAATTTCGTGAACAATCACAATATTTGATGATGCCGATGAAATTCTTTTTCATATTGAGTCGAAAAATAAACGAGTGATCGAGAGCAACCATTAAAGGGAGTCGTGTGTGTCATGAGTGGTAAAGAAATTATCAACCTTTTGGGGGGGAACTTTGCATTTTGGAATTATAAAAATAAAACTATGTTATAACTTCAAAATCATTAGTAGATTTATTTTGGGTCTTGATTCATTTCTATCTACTGTATAAAGCTGGTTGTTATGTAAATGGTATTTTTATCTATTTTTATCTTTATGTATATCAGTATTTTTCTTAATTTGTGTGTGTTTTATTAATTTATGTGCTATTTTTATTTTTACATTGAGTGTGAATAATAAAGAGTCTTGCTCGGGACTAGCAAGAATTTAAGTTTGGGGGCGTGATATGTGTCAGTTTTATACACTTATCCGTGATTGGTATTGATATATTTCACCCATAATTATGAGCTAGTCTTTTCGTTTTTGCTTTAAATTAATTTTAATAATTTTATTTTTATAGGATGAAGAGGTAAATTTAGCCTAATCGGATTGAATTACTGATTTACTCAAGAAATAACATGTTTATAAAATATTCTCTTTATTGAGTTTTTATGTATTCATGTTGTAGAGCTTTACGAGATGAGTTCGACAGTCTTTCCGGATTCAAAATTGGAGTAATATATCAAAAGTTATCATCCGAAGAAGATTTGGGGCGAAAACGCAAGAGTTTAAGAAATTCTGGGCTGAAAATGAAGTCTGAAACTTCATACGGGCATACAAATAAAGTTACGACTGTAACTCACACAGCAACTAATGTGTAAAAATACGAAGCCATGTTACGGCCGTGACATCCAAACCATACGGTCGTAAGTCCTCATAGTTACGGTCGTAACTCCTCAATGTTATGGCCGTAACTCTTGATACATGTATGATCATTTTTAAATCTTTTATACTTTTGGTCTATTATTTAGGGAATAACTGGCCTTGATCCGATCTAATATAATAATGATGGAGTTTTGGTGCTATTAGATGACTTTAGGTGTATAAATAGACCCCTTAGATCCATAATTTATGATGCTTCATTTTATTATTTTCTCAATTTGCAATACTTTTTATTTGTATGAAGAACACACTTGTGTTCTTGAGTGATTTATCTAAGAGTGATTTAGTTTATGTTGTTGAGGGAGTTTATTGCTTCTTTCTACCTTATCTACTAAGGGAGTTGGGATCAATTCTTTCCTTTTTCAACTAATCATGATTAGTCAAGCTTGCAATATGTTAAATAAAGCCTTCACGGGCTAAGTTATCCTTGGTTGGGATTATAAACAAGGTTTGTCATGTTATTTAAGTTTGTATAAAGATATATTATGTATTACTTATTATTGTGTGTGATTTTCATTGTTTTACCAATCTTTATTTATTTGGCCAATAAATTATGATATTTATGGTCTTCATATATTTCGAAAGAAAATATGTTGATTAGATCAAATGTTTTTCACTCTAAGTTGGTCTAGAGGATAGAAATATACCTCTAGACCTTAGATGATTCTTTGAGTTATTTTCATAAAACCTAATACTATGTATTGAAGCCAATCAACATAGAAATATAGTTTATTGATTCAATATATAAGGGGCGTTTTGACATTCGAAAGAGGAACCGTCTTTTTAAGGGAAATCGAATCTACACAACATAATAAGTAAATACATCTTATGATCTCCTATACATCTTCTATAACTAATGATGAACTAAGTTTGTAATCCCAACTATTTCGTTTCTCATCATATAATTCTATTATTAAGTGAACTCTTTTACTTCTTTAAATTTTAGAACTATTATTATGTTTCACTACAATTGCCAAATTAAAATTTTAAATTATGTGTTTCATCTATATCTATATAACAAATAGATAAATAGTGTATAATTAAATATATAATCTAACTTCCTCATGGGATCGATAAACCGGACTCAAAAAGTCCACTTACTATTTGATACGATATCGTGCACTTGTGATAGTTATACCAAAACATGTGTCATCCGAAACCCATGATACGGAAACGAACAACCGTTCCGAAGCTCACAACATGTCTAATAACATTAAACGAACTCCCACAAATCCGAAACGACAGTTTTGGACCACAATCGCACAAAACGAGTCAACAAGCGGAAAAATTCTAAAAGAGACAAAATCGAGTAAAAACAATTCCGAAACATGCTCGGATGCCAAACTACACTGAATTAAACATTATCAAAATGTCAAAACGGTTACAAGCGAGTCGCTGAAAATGAAAAATACACCAAAATAGAAATTACTAAAAATAGAGAAGTACGGATATTACATTCTCCCCCTCTGAAAATAAGTTTCGTCCCGAAACTTAAGAAGTGAAAAATCCTGGATATTTAGCGCGCATGCTATCTTCGATTTCCCAAGTCGCCTCCTCAAATCCATGCCTCGACCACTGAACCTTAACCAACGGAATGGTTTTATTTCGAAGTTGTTTTTCACGGTGCTCAAGGATTTTCACCGGACTTTCTTCAAACGTGACATCATCCGACCCCTTAATATCCCCATAATCGATGATATAACTCGGGTCCGGGACGTATTTTCTCAATTGAGAAACGTGAAACACACTGTGAACGTGGCTAAGGGCTAGAGGTAACGCCAATCGATAAGCCAGCTCACCGACTCTGTCTAAAATCTCAAACGGCCCAATATACCTCGGGCTAAGCTTTCCCTTATTCTCTAAATAGTAAACCCCTCTCGTAGGTGATACCTTGAGTAAAACATGATCTCCCACTTCAAACTCCAAGGGTCGACAACGAATATCAGCATAGGATTTTTGTCAACTCTTAGCAGTCAACAGTCTGTCTCGAATGATAGAAATATTCTCTCTCGTTTCCATCAACATATCTGGCTCCACTCCAACTAGCTCCGAGGCCTCATTCCAGTAGAGTGGGGATATACATTGTCTACCATATAATGCTTTGTACGGTGCCATCTTGATCGATGCATGCCAACTATTATTGTAAGTAAACTCGGTCAGCAGTAGATCCAACTCCCAATCACTACTCAAATCTAGGGCACACGCCCGCAACATATCTGTTAGGATAACAAATCCCTGTATCGATGCTGCTTGGATAACAGTCCCTGTATTGATTGTTTTGTCAGAATGTTTTGACAATATGCTAAATCCTGAATACCACCTCTAGATGTATCAAATAGCTGATCAATTATCAAACCATGTATCGAAGACCTCTCACAGTCTCATCCATACAGTATATTGATCATACAGCAAAGAGTCCAGCAAAACCAAAGTATGGAAGCTATCTCGAATATCAATACAGTGATCCTTCCCTACAGTTCTCAACAGGACAAAGAAGGAATCTTCAATATTCGTTAGAAGTCAAGTCCCGTTGATAAAGAAGTATTTAAATACTAAAGGATAAAGTATTTAAATACTGTAAGTCAGAAGATCTTTAAAATCCCGCAATATCCGGATCTCGGTCAAATATCTGTTGTCACAGAATCTTGCTCAATGGATAGATTTCAAACGGATATATTTCAGAAGGTTATATATATCCCCAGAGTTTGAAGATCATCTACCACTGAATCACTAAAAGACTGAACTCTGAACGACTTACAATCAATCAAGCTTACAAAGAAATATTCAGAGCAAAACATATCTCCCCAAGCTTTCTGCTATTCAGATAAAAGAGATATACAATGCTCAAAACCTTGAACAACACATCATCAGCTTATAGCCCAGAAAGTCATAGCTGTTGTTCAACCCTGCTCTATCTTTGAACAAACTCATATCAGCCCTGTGTGGGCTGAGTAATCTTTGCTTCTCCTGAACTGTGTGTGAAGGACTTGCATTGAAGAAGACGAAGCTTCAGAACTGTGTGTGAAGAAGCCAGTCAAAGTGTTAGCTCAAACCAATCTGTGTGAACGATATATTGATTAAGTGTTGTTATAATTACGTATTTGTGTACCCAGTAATTATAATAAACTTTTTACTCTTGTGTGGAGGACCAGTGGACGTAGAGGGGTTTACCTCGAACCACTTTAAATACTGTGTTATTTATCTTCTGCCTTTATTGTTTTATTAACTTTGATTATTTAAGTATACACTGCACATCGAGTTTCTGTATCCACAGCAACTTACTATTTAAGACTTCCGCTACGCACTCAGATTTAAAATCAGTACAACTTGTTTTTTAAAACACTTTCCAAGCTGTATCCAGTATACTTAGTGGCCAACAAGTGGTATCGGAGCGGTTGATTCTAAAAAGAATTAGTCGTATTTTTAACCGAATCAGATCCAGTATTCACTTATTTTATAAAACAGCCTTTTTCATTCCTACATTCTCATATGGATACATCAATGATCAACAAAGTTCCAATGTTCTCTATTAATGAATTTGATGATTGGAGAATCAGGATAGAGGCTCATCTTGTAGCAATGCACGAAGAAATGATTTTTGTTATACAGGATGGCCCCATTAAGATCATGAAGGTAAACACGGCCGCAAGGATTGAAGGCCAAGCCCATGCTGAGATGCTCGAGAAGGAGCGCGAACAATGGACCACAGATGAAAGAAAGCGCTCCAACCTCGACAGTGTTGCGAAGAATGCGTTGTTTGTCACCCTTGATAAAGGCACATTCTCGAAGGTAAAGAGCTGTAAAACAGCCAAGGAAATCTGGGATAAACTCAAGTTGATTTGTGAGGGAACTGAGCTCTCCAAAGAAAATAAAATTTCAAAACTAACTCAGCAGTTTGAATCTTTTCAAATGAAACCAACTGAAACACTTGAGGAACTTGACCTCAGATTCAATGGAATTGTTGGTGAACTTGAAGATTTGGGCAAAATTTATACTCAAAGGGAGAAAAACTTAAAGATTTTCAGATCTCTTCCTGCCCAATGGGACATTAAGACCACAACAATGCGTGTGTCGTGTAACCTTAGTGAAATATCTACCTTTGATCTCTTTTCCGACCTCAAAGCTTTCGAGTATGATATATACAGGAGAGAGAAAGATGAAGAATCTCCAGGTAGGACTACAGCCTTAGCCGCTGTATCTAACCGTCGACACAGCATGCCCAGCCCATCAAAGCCAAATTACAAAAATGCCGACAGTGACGACGATATCCTGTCACAAGATGAAATGGCGCTCCTCATGCACAAATTCAAAAAGTTCATCAAACAACTGAAAGACTCCTACGAGCCCAAGCCTCGCTCACAATGGGCATCAAACTTCCTCTGGTGACACTAACCTATGCTATAATTGCAGGAAACTAGGACATTATGCAAACAAATGCCCCCAAAGTTCAAAGGTTGCCAGCAACAAGAGAGGGATGAACGAAGACGTGCTTGGAAAAACAAGCTCAAGGCACTGATAGGAGAATCAGAAGCCTCCCCCACACCATCCAAATCTGAAGAATGTCTTCAGGTGGTCACTGAAAGTGATTCATCTGACGATGAATTCGAAGATAAGGCATATATGTGCTTTATGGCAAAGGACATTCCGGAAGAAGAAGACAGTGATGATGAGGTAAGCTCAACCTCAACTATTCCAGTAAATGCATCGCATACTTTCGAAAACATGATGAATGAATTTAAAAATATTCAAAAAGCCCACGAGACTTTGAAGAATGAAAACATTCAGCTCCAACTTTCCAACATAGAGCTGAAAGAAGAAAACGACTTGCTAAAAATAAATTATGAAAATATGTCTATTGATTGTGAAAACAGCAAGGTCGAGAATGAAAAACTCGTGGAGAGCAATCATCAACTTGCTCATGAACTAAGTGAGACTAAATCTCAAAATGTAAGCAAGGCAAATGATTTTGTTCTACTTCAAGCTAAATTTAATACTCTCGAGAAACGAGAAAGCGAACTTGAGACCATTTGGAAATCTTTCGAGAAATCATCTAAAAGAATGGAAGAAATTCTAAGAACTGGGCAACATGCTCACGATAAAAGTGGCTTAGGATACAGCTCATTTTCCAACAAAGGGGAAACTAGTACTGTGTTCGTCAAGAGTGTGGAACATATTCCTGTATCGGAAGATACTCCTAGTCCTGTCAAGGAACCTGCTGCACCACGAAAAGCAAAGGCTGCCATTCCGCCCCCGCAATCCTATTCAAGACAGCGGAATCATAAGTCGTTCCAACCTATAAGGCGCATGCAACAGCATGCTCCCCGAGCATATCAACAACGCCAACAGCCGTTCAGAAAGAAGGGTGTATCCAAATATCAAAGGCCCGCACGGCAGTACTTTCAGTACAGCATGCCTAGGTACTGGATACAGGAGCCTCGTTATCCCTCGCAAAAGCAAGTTTCCGCACAGTATCAGCAACAGATGTGGGAATCCAACTGGAGACCCAGAAGGCAAGCTGCAAGGCCGAAGAAAATGGCTCCACCTACGAGACGGCATATGTACTGGATTAATAATAATAACCCTGATTTTTACATGCATAATGATTATCATAGATACAGTAACTACGTACATGCCCTAGGTAGATACCGCAAGTCTGCACAAAATGTTACCTACAGTAAACCAATTGCTGTCAGAAAAGTTTGGGTACCTAAAAGCACTAACATTCATGGACCCAACAATCAAAGGGGACCTAAATCTACATAATTCATGTGCTACAGGACATTTTGGAGAAGGACATATGGTACTTCGACAGTGGATGCTCCCGGCACATGACAGGAGATAGAATCAAGCTATCATATTTTGTAGAAGGTCGCGGTTCAAAAGTGCGCTTCGGTGATAAATCTAAAGGAAGAACAAGAGGAAAAGGAAACCTTCTTGTCGGAAAATTAAAAGTCACCGATGTAGCTTATGTTGAAGGCTTACAGTACAATCTACTTAGTATTAGCCAGTTCTGTGACAAAAGTTCTCCGTGAAATTCTATATAGATCATTATAGAGTCAAGAACATCCTCACCAAAGAAGTTGTGCTCACAGGAAGCAGATCAGGTAACATGTATATTGCTGACTGGATGCCTACGAGCTCCACAATTCCTTGTTTCGTTGCCAAAGGCACTGCAGATCTAAGCTGGATATGGCATAAGAGGATGTCACACGTCAACTTCAAGACGATCAACAAGCTCTCAAGACGGGGACTGGTTAGAGGATTGCCGAATGTCTCATTCCAAAAAGACAGTGTCTGTGGACCATGTCAAAAAGGCAAGCAAATCAAGTCCACCCTGAAGAGCAAATCCTACCTTTCAACCCACAGAGTGTTGGAGATGCTACACATGGATCTCTACGATCCTGTAGACCCGGTAAGTTTGGGAGGTAAGAAATATTGTCTTGTTGTTGTTGATGATTACTCCAGGTATGCTTGGACAATTTTCTTAAGCAAGAAGAAGGAAACAACATCAAAGCTACCCGAGCTCCTGAGAAAGCTTGAAAATGAAAAGGGATTGAGTATCGTATCCATTCGTTCTGACAGAGGTACAGAATTTACTAACTGCTTTATAGATCAGTACTGTTCAGAGAATGGGATACATCACGAATACTCAACTGCCCGTACACCTCAACAAAATGGTGTTGCCGAGCGAAAGAATAGGACGTTGAAAGAAGCAACAAGGACAATGATTGCCGCAAGCAAGTTGCCACAGCGTTTCTGGGGTGAAGCAACCAATACAGCATGCTACACTCAAAACCGTTGTATCGTCAACAAACACCACAACAAAACAGCATACGAGGTATGGTACAACAAAACTCCGTTAGTTTCGTATTTTCACATTTTTGGATGCAGGTGCTATGTGTTGAATAATGGGAAGGATCAACTTAGAACCTTTGATGAGAAGTCAGATGAAGGAATATTTGTAGGATATTCCTCCATCAGCAAAGCTTACAGGATCTTTAATAAAAGGAAGCTGACGATCGAGGAATCAGTTCATGTAGTGTTCGACGAACCTCACCATGACCCTACAGGAGTAGAAACTATTACTCAGAACATCCAACAACTTTCCATCTTAGATCCACCAACTCCCATAGAACCTGTTGTTGACCTAGAAATCAACCCCGCAGCTGTAAGAATCGATGTAGATGAAGCCGATGCTGTACAAGCTGAAGCTGAAACTACATCAACTCAAGATACAGTTCGGTACCCCAAATTAGAACCCGACCGAAGATGGTTGAGAGATCACCCGCAAGAGCTGATCATTGGAAACATCAGTGCTGGTGTTTCTACCCGAAGGAGAATACAGAGTACACAAGGAAATGTACTGTGTGCACAAGAAGAACTAGATACTGAGATATCACCATTTCCTGAATGGAAATCTCAATCCGAGCTTAGAAGACTCAATATGTGCACTATTGCTGTATTCTTAGCCCAGTCTGAACCTGTTTCTACTATAGAAGCTCTTAATAATTCTCATTGGATAACATCTATGGAAGAAGAGCTTAACGGTTTCGAAAGAAACAATGTATGGTATCTTGTACCCAGACCTACGCATCAATCGGTTATTGGAACCAAATGGGTATTTAGAAACAAGAAGGATCGAAACGGACTAATTATAAGGAAAAAATCCAGGCTAGTCGCACAAGGCTATAGACAGGAAGAAGGCATAGACTACGATGAAACGTTTGCCCCTATAGCCAGACTAGAAGCCTTTAGGATATTTTTAGCATTTGTCGCCCATAAGAGCTTCATTGTATACCAAATGGACGTCAAAAGTGCATTCCTAAATGGAGACCTTGCCGAAGAAGTCTATGTTGAACAACCACCAGGGTTTGCCAACACAGACGGAATCGATCTACTATACAGGCTGAGGAAAGCTCTGTATGGACTTAAGCAAGCCCCTAGAGCATGGTATGAGACCCTATCCCAGTATCTAACCGATAATGGATTTGAAAAAGGTGCTGTGGATAAAACCCTGTTCAAAATACAGGAAGGCGATGACCTTCTAATGGTTCAAATCTATGTAGATGATATTATATTTGGTTCAACTAACCTTGCTTTATGTCAAAGGTTCTCTCATCTCATGCAAAGTAAATTTGAAATGAGTATGATGGGAGAACTAGTATTTTCCTAGGTTTGTAGGTAAAGTAGTTGCCTACAGGGATCTTCATCAACCAGGAAAAATACAGCAAGGAGCTTCTCAACAAATTTGGAATGAACACTTCCAAATCATCGTCAACTCCCATGAGCACTTCCGTGCAAATTAGTGCTGATGAAGCCGGAAAGTCGGTTGACCAATCACTCTACAGGAAGCTTATTGGCTCTCTCCTGTACCTAACGGCTAGCAGGCCCGATATCCAGTTTGCTGTAGGAGTGTGTGCGAGATATCAAGTAGCACCCAAATAATCACACTTCAATACAGCTAAACGAATCCTGAAGTATATTAAAGGAATAGTCGATGTAGGACTGTGGTATCCTAAAGAAGGCGGATTCGATTTAGTTGGATACAGCGACTCGGATCTCGAAGGCTGCAAGCTAGATAGGAAGAGTACAAGTGGAACTTGTCACTTTCTTGGACCTAGACTTGTCTCTTGGTACATTAAGAAGCAATTGGCAAACTCACTTTCCACGGCTGAATCAGAATACTATGATGCTGGTAGTTGTTGTATGCAGATCCTTTGGATGCAGCAATAGTTGTCAGATTATGGGATTGAAGCCAAGGAAATGACAATCATGTGTGATAGCACGAGTGCAATTCCAATAACGCACAACCCTATATTACACTCGCGCACTAAGCACATTAACATGAAGCATCATTTCATAAGGAATCATGTCGAGAACAAGGATGTTCGGCTGGAAAAAGTTCATATAGATATTCAGTTGGCCGACATCTTCACCAAACCTCTCGATAAAGCAAGATTCAACATGCTTCGACAAGAATTGGGATTGCTACAGCCTGACTCCCTGTAAGTATTTACTATTTTTACTCAACAATTGAGGGGGAATGCTCTAAGACCCAAGAATACAGTATCCACCATTAATTATCTGTACGCTCAGAGCCTTCAATACAGCACTGTAGGGAACAAAGCAATATGAATCATCCTACAACTGACGTGTGCAATAATTAAGGGGGAATACAGTATGACCCATGAATACAGTATTAATCCAAAAGTTGTTTGTTGTTTGTTGATTCTTTAGTCTAATACTCGCAAACACACGATTTGTTCGATGTAGATATGCGGTGCAAGGTCGATTCCACAGGGAGGACTATAATAGTGAAGTCAAATTATTCCTATCGTTTTGAACCAAATTATATTAAATTTTAACCTAGTCGCAAATAATTTTATTTTTGAATGGTTATAATAATTGCATTAAATAACAGTAATTTTTAAGTAGATTTTAGATAAATTGATTTTTAAATAATTTACTAGGGTTTAGAATCCACCAATGTCTATGTATTATTTATTTTATATTTTAATTCCAAGAAATTCAGGGAATAGATTCTGAAATCAATCTCACTATTTCCCTATAGATTTGAAAATTAGTACAAAATTATAATTCAAATATAGATTTTCCTTCGCTTAAAAAATGTAATTTCTAAGCATTATATGTATCCAATTTAATGGAAAACCAATAATCAAAGAAATTAACTAATATCAATAATCACAAAGCGAAGGGGAATTTATAACTATCAAAAATACGTGATATAGTTGATGAAATAATATTTCCCTATTGAAGCAAAAATCATAATCGTTAAAAACATTTATTTGGAATTATTATATAAATATTAATAATAATATAGACATGGTTTCATCATAACCCAGTAAAAGAAAATTACTCACTCATAATAACAACACAAATAAATAAATATTGCATAATATTATTACTCAAATATAATTTTATTACACAATATTTTTATTTTTCTCCCTTACAATAATATCTCTCTATTTTTTCTCCTTTTTTCTCCTCCCCCAAAACACTACACATTCATCCCCTATTTATACTACTTCAAAATCAATAAAATAATAATTTTTACAATTAAAAATTTCCACCTCCCAATTATTTCACGGCGGCTAGGGGTGCTGATGTCATGGATGACATCAGCACATAGTTGAATTTCTGGCCCAATAGAGTGTTGACACGTGGCACAATATGGTCCGTCTATTTAATTGTCCTTCAAACGGTCATAACTTCTTCATACGAACTCGGATTCGGATGAATTTTTTTTAAAACGATCGTCTCGACGAGACGAATAAAATGAGACCAGTCGTGAATATATTTAAATTTTGTAAAAATATCACCCTTGAACCAATTGATCTGTCTTGTACCGGTTGGTTAACCTGCAGATATAATTTAATTCCAATTAATTATCCAAAAATGACAAAAAAATATATAAAATTCTAACAAAATGAAATAATATAAATATATGGTAAAACGAATAAATTATCACACAACACACAATTATATAAAAAATACTAATAAAAATATTACTCAAAATATACCAAACAAATTCCCCCACACTTATCTTTTGCACGTCCTCGGGCAAATCTTATACCCGAGTTATAATACTCATATGCTGAAAAAATCATGACAAAACCAATATCAAGAGAGAACAAGTGATCATGACCCAAATGAGATCAGAGAAAAATAGGATGCCGCACGAAATTCTAACAACTTCATTGAGAATCGAATGCCAAAAGATTCAATACCCTCAGAGTGGATATCACTCTTCACTCAAGTGTATATACGGGATATTCGAGAAGAGTTCACTCATATCAAAGCATAATGTGTCATTACCATATGCTTGGTCAAAAATCAAATCTCCACTACTTAAAATAAACTCGTGCATAAATCAAAAGGTCTTTCTTTTGGTTGTAACGTGGCTTTGGGTATGGGTAGGATAAAGGGAAAATTATGAGGTTTGCTAGCCAAGATCAATTGTGAATTTAGATGCATAACAAATCCTACAAATAACAATCAACACCCCCCTTCTGTAATGAAAACTCTCAAACCATCATCCCCAAGTTATTCTGTACATGGTAATTGAATATTCATCTGGTAAGGTCATACTCTTGTGTAAGAAAAAGTATGCAATGGATCTTCTGGAAGGAATTATGTATCACTCAAGGGATAGTTCAAGTGTTATTTTATGTATATATAGTGATGATTTTCGCACTTGACCTCCCGCTTTTTTTTTTCAGACCGTTTTTTTTTTGCCTTTATTTATATTTTTTCTCGGTTCAATACTCCAATGTACTTCACACCCTTTCACTTTCAACAAAATCTCTTAAACTCCACAATACTCTTATGAATATCGGCCCCAATTTGTCACATATCTAGTTCACAATTAAATCTTTGACTAGAGGGTGCAAATGGATGAGTCATCAACAAGAATGGATAATGGCTAAAGTAATGTGCTTGATCAAAGAAATAGGCTCAGGCTCAATGGGGCTTCTAAGGATAAAATGTAATAGGTGGGAAAATATAAGCCAACAAGTGGTTAATCCTAATTGCCTTTATCATCTTAATGCAAGAGTTTATGAATGTAGTCTCGAAATGTATAAATGAGCAAGTTCTAGAATGAACACAATATGTTTGACCACACAACAAAAAATATAGAGCGTATATATAAGGATTGCTCTAAGGCTCAAAACTCACAAAAAATGTGTTGTGTACTGAATCACATACATCTTCATCCAAATCCATTATCAAAACCATTGAAACATCCCAAAAATGATTTTTTCACTAACGTTTTCTCAAGAAAATGGTGCCGTGATTTTCAACATTTTTTTTTATATTTAATATTGCATATATATATATAGATATATATATATATAGATATACACCTTCCCCCACACTTAATGATAAACAATATCCTTATTGTGTAAAAAGAACAATGGAGTAAGGGTTTAAATAAGGCTTCCCTGTTTATGAAAGATGACGCTTCGCTCAAGCCTTTTTTTTTGGGACCTGCAAGAAATAAGTGTGGCAAAACAACAAAAGAAAATATATACCCGGAAGTATAACACAAACAACCTAGATGCGCTTCAAGAGAGTCCGAAGAGTCACCTTACGCTGCCATCAATGCTTTTATTAAAAACAAACAAGAAAAAGTATAGTAATAGAAATAACAATACATAAATCGTGGATAGATGCGCGTCAAGAGATCGAAAAGAAAACTCCTTAAGTTGCCATCATTTTCACAATTTTTACACTCGCTAAAAAGTAAAAACAACAAGAGGGATGAAGTGGGATATCAGAGGGAAAGGAATGTATCAATTTTGCATTTCCGCACAGTGAAATCTTCCATCCAAACAATATTAGCTAGGTTGGGTCTGGTTCAGGAACAAATGCAAAAAGTTTTTTGATCAGCTCTTCTGGTGTTGTTGCAACAACTATGATTCGTTTAGCACGCTCAGAAATAAAACCTTTTTCAGAAGAGTAGTTGATGAAAGATAATAAACCATCGAAGAAACCATTGACATTTAGCAGACCTATTGGTTTCGTATGATTATTTAGCTGGGCTCTGGTAACCACATGAAAAAGTTCTTCAAGAGTGCCAAAACCACCGGGAAGGGTGATAAAGGCATCAGAATTATTTATCATGTGAGTTATGCTTGCATATTCACAGCTCTGAACTCATCTCCAATGGTTGCTCCAGTGATTTTACTTTCAGCCAGAGGTTTTGGAATGATTCCCAACACTTTTACTCCTTCCATATAGGCATAAGCAGCAGCACGTCCCATTAATCCTAGACTTCCTCCTCCGTAAACTACATGAATGCATTTTTGTCCTAAGGTACGACCCAAGTTGTGGGCTGCTTCAGTAAAGCAAGCCTCTTTCCCATGACTAGCTCCACCAAAAATGCAGATGGAGTTAAATCTTTTTGCGGAAGATGATGATTCCATTTTTTTAAAAAGAAAATTACTTAGAGAGATAATGAAAAGAATACAAGTTTGAGGGATGCAGAAAAGAAACAACTGCAACGTTTATTTATAGATGAAAAATAAAGTAAAGAGATTTATAAAATCTGTGACCGCGTTAATTGCGCTTCAACTACTCAATAGAATAATGAATGCATTGATTGCGTATCACTTTTTTATTCAGAAAATCTAAAAAAAATGACAAAAAGTAAAGATACTCACGAGTATGTACAGTAGTTGTGATTGTGGCTCACATCTTCCTCTGATTTTACGTTCAGAAACGGCTTAAACGCCTTCTATGAGACGGGGAGAAGCTTCCCATCCAATTTTCTTACAAATTGGCAAACAGGGTCTTTTAACGTCAGATTCCCAAGACGTTGTTCATATTCTGGTTTGAATTTATTCCACAAACATCGAATCCCGTAATGTACGAGTCCACTAGGATGCGTGTCAAGAGAAATTTCGATATCATCTAAATTCTCCTTATTCAGACCATCCTTGATTAACTGAATTTTATCTTCTCTGTTTGTGGAAGGAATTCCTAAAGATCGACATCTTGAATCACAGTTCCACCTAGCACATTTGTAGCAAACGGCGATTTTCTTTGCTCGTCGTTTCTTGGCATATGAACTTTTTCCAAGCCCTGGTAAAAATCTAGTTGGTGTTTCCGTGAATTCACCCGCTATTCTCACTTTGGCTTCAATAATGAATCGAATATCAAAAGGTATGCCGTTATTCATAAGCAACCTCATCCTTTCAACTCTGGCTTGGTAAAGTTTCAAAATGACTTTTTTACTAAGAAAGGGAAATCTTTTTTCAATTGTTTTCAAAGTTTGTTCCATAATTAAAATTAAAAAAAAAAAATTATCTACAAAATCAGTTGTTGTGGAAAACTGACAAATCCGAATTTACTAGCCACGGAGTACCGTTATCCGCCACTTGACCGGGCAAACACAATGGAGTATTAATCCACAATATCGGGGTCCTTAAGAAGAATCTCTTCTACCTCAAAAGATTTTAATTCCAAATATGGTTTTAACCGTTGACCATTTACTTTGAAAATATTACCATTTTTTGGATTTTCAATTTCTATAGCTCCGTGAGGATAGACCGTATGAATAATAAATGGACCAGACCATCGTGAACGCAACTTGCCTGGAAATAATAACAAACGAGAGTTAAAAAGAAGGACTTTTTGACCAGGAGAAAAAGTTTTTCTCAAAATGTGTTTATCATGAAAAAATTTCATTTTGTCCTTATATTTCCTTGCACAATCATAAGCATCATTTCTGATTTCTTCCAATTCATTTAGTTGAAGTTTCCTATGAATTCCAGCCATGTCTAATGAAAAATTTAATCGTTTTATGGCCCAGTATGCTCTATGTTCCAATTCAACAGGCAAATGACATGGTTTTCCAAAGACAAGCCTAAATGGAGACATTCCGATGGGAGTTTTAAAAGCAGTACGGTAAGCCCACAATGCATCATTCAATCGCAAAGACCAATCTTTCCTTGTATGATTAACAGTTTTTTCAAGAATATGTTTGATTTCTCTGTTTGAAATTTCAACTTGTCCACTTGTTACACACCATATTTTTTAAATAAATGATTCAAAAATGAAGTATCGGGCTCATATCAACGTTGAGTATTGCAATCAGGGCCAGTCCGTTTAGTAACATAATGACGATTCTCGTGCGATAGTTCATGATCGCACCATGCCGCTCGACCCAATCATCTCCAAGAATTAAATCCTCACCCTCAATACCCACAACAATAAGATCAGAGAGCCAAGCCCTCTCGCAAATAGTCACAACACAATCTCGGATCTCCCGATCACCGACGATCCTATCACCGCTAGGAAGTTTAACGATGAAAGGCTCACAAGGCGTCAAACAATCGAGACTCAAACGGCGCACACACTCCAAAGATATGAATGAATGCGTATCACCAGAATCGAAAATCACACTAACATGATGCGAATGAATGTGAACGGTACCTGTGGCTACGGTGGCAGCTGGATCATCGGCCCTCCTCATTTCGTAAACACATGGATGAGCGGAGCCGACACTGGAAGCTCCCCCTCTGGCGGGCTGACCCCGACCTCTCCCTCGACTGGCACTCGGTAGAGACTGAGAAGCAAACAATCCTTTATTCACACTTGGTTCCCTAGGCGCTGGAATGGAAACCCAGGCACCAAGAATTCTCTCCCTCTCGGCACAGAAAGCAGTCTTGTGGCCCGGCTGGCCACACTGATTACATGTCAACAAAGGGCTCAAACAAGTACGACTGACGTGGCCTGTACGGCCACAATTAAAACACTTCACATAACGGAAAGTAGCACTGGTAACGTACGTTAACAGATCCATACTTAGCCGTTTCCGGCAATTCCTGTCCAACGCCTCGACATAACAAATATGAACATACGACATACTGAACACATATACGAAATCCCGAAAGTATTCTCATACGGTACGTCTGATGCATGTAATACCCGAGATTTCTGTTATGTAATTAGAACTTGTAATGATTGTACTTTTGTCTGAGTACTATTCTCCGTATTTCATAATCCGATGTTGTCGAGTGTATAATTTCGTGTATGTGTTTTAGAGATTGAAATTCTGTACATGTAGCGCACGCTACAGGCTGAGTGTAGCGTACGCTAACGGGGATTCATAGCGCACGCTGCAGAGGGTCATTAGCGCACGCTATGCATGGTCAAATCGATTGAGACGTGCGGTAGGTGAGATCTGGCCGGGGGACCCTTGTCGGATTGTGTCGGATGTACCTGGACGGCTTTCGGGAAAAGCCGAGTCAACGCCTTAGCGCACGCTACAGGTATATGCGTAGCGCACGCTAAGTGCCGAGTACAGTTTAGACTGTGAGCCGTTAGCGCACGCTACGAACAGGGTCTAGCGCGCGCTAATAGCCATTTATTATAAATAGGACAGCATCCTATTCGAGATTTCAGTTTTCTCTTCTCACCCGAATTCCTACACTTAGAACATAACTCCCTTCGTCCTAAACACTTCATATCAACCTCCTAGTTCGAGATTGAAGATCGTATATCATTGGAGATTGGTGTTCAAGCCTTCGGTGTTGGATTGCTTCATTTTCCTCCGTGTTCTTCACTACTTTGAGGTAGGTGATTCTTCACTGATGTTAGTAATGTTCCTAAGGAAGTTTGAATCATGTTTGGATAGCTGGTATTTCGTTTATAATCGGTCATCACATGTTAGAAGGATATTTTCGACGTTTCGACACTTATTCATCGTATGAACCTTTGAACCATCTTAGTAGTATGAACTCCTAAGCGTTTTCAAATCGATTTATGGTTAGTAATCGGAGATTACCTAGTTCGTATGTTTTACGTAAGGAATCATATGTTTTGGGACTTGGAATAATCTAACTTGGTATATTTCGTGAAGATCTTAGAAAAGATATGTTGATGAGAGGATTATCCGTATATTTGTGCCTCATGATCATGGAACTTCCACAACCTTATTAGCATGTCGACTTGAGGATGATTTGTTGTATCAACATAGAATTCATAAATTCACCACCGTTCAACCCGATTTTCCGTTAGCGATGATTCGCCATGCAACGTTAGCGCACGCTAACATATGTGAGTTAACGTGCGCTATCGGGGTTCGATTAACGTATTAAACGACGTAGCGTACGTTATGTATCGGCCGGTTCAAACTGCCGATTCATAACTAGCGCACGCTAGTCATATACGATAGCGTCGCTAATAGCTCGCTTAGCGCACGTTACGTAAATACGTAGCGCACGCTAATGATCCAGCAGATTGGTTATTTTGAGCTTTTCGGCCATAGACAATTGTTAGGCCATCGCTCGACTTGAGATGATTTGTATATCGTTCCTTTTGTTAAGGTTCGAGCTTGTTACGTTGATCGAAGGAGGCGGCCTTCGAGTGTGTCGAGATCTTTGAAGTGTTTCGTCCTTGCCATTTTCGAGGCAAGTATCATATGTCGAGTTTGATTTATCATGCTTATGGTTTTGTTCATATTTTTGTATATGAGATGTATTTCTGGAAATTCGCGTGATATTCGTTGTTGTTTGTTCGTATTGATGAACATGTTGAAATGCATATGTGTATGCATAATTGATTGATTATGGTATAAATGATCCGAGGGGGTCATGAGGATCTATGCTGAGGGCGCTGGATCGAATGTCCACCATGCGTTGGTCCGACGGGATCATCATGGGGATCTATGCTGAGGGCGCTGGATCGCTGGACGGGTTTTCCACCATGCGTTGGTCCGACGGGATCATCATGGGGATCTATGCTGAGGGCGCTGGATCGCTGGATTACCATGTATTGTGTAGATGGAATCGTGAGGATTCGCATCGTTGGATTCCGGTGGCGGAAGTCCGTTTGCATGTTTTATGATGCATTAATGATTTATTGTATGACGATACTTGTACTAGCATTGTTTTGCTAACCCCTTCGGGGGTGGACATTGTTTTTGATGTTCAGGTAGTCGAGGAGCGGGGAGGCAGCCACAGTACCGACAGGACGATGAGATGGCTCAGTGACGTGGTTGATGTTCTTATTATTGTGATTTGTCTTCTTGGTTCGTTTAGTAATCGAGTATGTCTGTATTAATAAAGTCTTTTCGATATGGTTGTATAAGTCAGCACATTTGATCGTTTGATTCCAAATCTGTATGTGAATTCCAGTGTTCGATTGGTTTATTTTTACACTTCTTTTAAAATTAGCCTTGTAAATCCTTATCTAAAGGGTTTACGGCGTTGTAATTATTACGAATATCTCGGGGTGTTACGAATATGGTATCGTAGCTAAGATTTATGGATATCTTGGCAATCGGGTTAGTTGGGTGCATTTACGTTATTGATTATTGGTCGCTCGTAACATCACCGCCGAGCCAAAGATCGCCGTGTGGTGTGGTTGTAAGTTTCCTAATCTCGAATACTACTGCTTTATTTAATTAACGCCTTGTAAACATTAATGAGTGTACTTTGAGAAAGTTTGTCACGGATATTGAGTATTTATGTTTACGGTATGTTGAGAGGAGGTCGTGACGCGACGCGGCGTCGTGGATGCGACGTGGTAATGCGAGGCAAGAAGAGTCGGTATCTACCCCGAGAGATATCCGCTAGTCAAACGGATTCACATTAGGGGAGCAGGATCGCAAATAATAATGCAGATCCTAACGTGCCGGAGTGCTTCAGTGGTTGCCCAGATAAACCGGTTGCTCAAGTTGTGGATCGCATGCAGACGGCGATGGGACAGCAGAATAACGTGGATAATCGGGGAGATAAATGGCTTACCGAGGTGGTCAAATTGCATCCTCCGAAATTTGACGGTTCCGCTTAGACGCTTTCGTGGGATCATTGGCTGAAGGAATTAGAGAAGATTTTTGCGGGGATAAACTGTCCCAACGATAGGAAGGTTCCGGTCGCCCAGTATCTTTGACCGGGGAGGCTTTCACCGGTGGGAGGCCATTCGACCAGAGGAGCATAATGCCGACCGGACAGAATTCAAGTTGATGATGGAGGCATGATTGTCCTCGCCTGGTTAGAGAGGCCCGAGTTCGGGAGTTTTTCTCACCACAAAATTCGGAAGCATCTGTGACGGAAGTGATTAAGACTTTTAATCACCAGCTGACTTATGTGCGCCACCTGGTCAGGACCGAGGCAGAAAGGATTTTCCATTTTGACATGCGAATGAAGCCGGAAATTCAGCAATATATGTCCGGATTTGATTGTACCACCTTGATGCAGTATCAGGACAAGGCGTTGGCCTACGATATGAAGGAAGCAGCAGTAGAGAAATCGACGGAAGCAAAGAAACAGAAGGTGTCGGGAAACTTCGCGGAGAATAAGAATAGCGGGCCCCGCCGGGGTCAGTCCTCTTTTCACTCATCCAGGAGACCTCCGCATCCTAGTCGAGGAGGAAAGAAGTTCTGGCGGCAAGACCATCAAGCTTCGACACAGGAAGAAGTGTTACAACTGTGGAAATGCGTGACATGTTCGACGGGATTGTTTCGCGCCTGCTGTGACCTGTTTCGAGTGTGGACAGGAAGGACATCGCGCAACATTTTGTGGGAATGCGACCCGATCTTTTGGTACTCGCACTCCAGCGCCAGTTCCGAAGGAAACAAGTGTGAACCAGACGCAGCAGAGTGGATTTCAGCAGCAGAACGTTGGGAAGAGAGAGGCATCCAGTGCTGGGTCCGTTCCTCCACGCCTGTATGAAATGAGGAAATCTGATGATCAGAACACAGCTGTTGCATCAGGTACGATTCAAATCCTTTTGCAACCAGTTAGTGTCTTGTTCGATTCGGGAGCTACGCATTCTTTTATATCTTTGAACTGTGTTAATCGTTTAAAAATCTCGTGCTTGTATGATTGTGAACCTTATGTTGTGGGATTACCTAGCCGAGAGAAAATTGTGGGAACCCTAGAAGCTAGGGACTTTCCAGTAACTATAGGAGGGAGAGATTGGCCATCGAACCTTATTGTGGTTGACATTTACGGTGACGATTTAATTCTCGGAGACGATTGGCTCAACCGTTATGGAGCTATTCTGAATTACCGAGAGAGAGTCATTTCCATCATTGCTGATGACGGGTCTGAACACTTATTCCGAGGATGGAGACCAGGAAGCTCGGGAAAATTGATCAAGGCAATGAAAGCCGTGAAATTATCAAACAGGATGTCGGGGACTCGTGCTATGCCATGAAGAAAGAGGAAGGAGTAGAGCTCTCATCTATTTCAGTTGTGAATGAGTTCTCGATGTTTTCTGACGAACTACGGATTACCTCCGCAGAGAGAAGTGGAATTCACTATCGAATTAGAGCACGGAGCTCCTATTTCCAGAGCACCATACCGCATGGCGCCAACCGAGATGTATGAACTCAAGAAACAACTAGAGGAATTGTTGCGAAGGGTTATATTCAACCGAGCGTTTCTCCTTGGGAGCGCCTGTTCTCTTTGTCCTAAGAAAGACGGATCCCTCCGTGTGTATTGATTACAGGGAGCTCAACAAGATGACAATCAAGAACAAGTATCCTATACCTCGGATCGACGACTTGTTTGATCAACTGCAAGGGGCAAGGGTATTCTCGAAGATTGACTTGCGATCGTGATACCATCGATTGAGAATTAAGGAATCGGATATACCAAATCGCTTTGATCCCTGCAGGCATTATGAATTTGTAGTGATGCCATTTGGACTTACCAATGCTCTGCGGTATTCATGCAATTGATGAATCGGGTATTCTTGGAGTACTTGGATAAATTTGTGGTCGTTTTCATTGTGACATCTTGATATATTCGAGGACGCAGAGGAACATGCTGAACATTTACGTGTGGTTTTGAGCATCTTGAGAAAGGAACAGCTGTATGCTAAGCTTTCTAAATGCGAATTTTGGCTTAAGGAAGTAACCTTCCTTGGGCATGTGATATCATCCGACGGAGTTCAGGTGGATCCGAAGAAAGTCGAAGCAATCTTGGAGTGGGAAGCTCCTAAAAACGTGAAAGAAGTCCGAAGCTTCTTAGGACTTGCTGGATATTATCGCCGCTTTGTAGAGGGATTTTCCAAAATTGCTCGTCCGCTCACTCAGCTGTTACAGAAAACTCAAAAGTTCACGTGGAATGAGAAATGTCAGGCTGGTTTTGACGAACTTAAGAGGAGACTGACGACGCACCTATATTAGCCTTTGCCGGAGGAACCGATGGATTCATGGTATCTGCCGATGCTTCAAATCGTGGTTTGGGTTGTGTGTTGATGCGAAGGATAAAGTGATTGCTTATGCTTCTCGGCAATTGAAACCGTACGGGTTAATTATCCTACTCATGATCCGGAGCTAGCACTGTGGTCTTTGCCTTGAAAATCAAGCGACATTATTTGTACGGCACTTATTGTCGATCTTTACAGATCATAAGAGCCTCAAATACATTTTCATGAAAGAATTAAACATGAGGCAGAGAAGGTGGTGGAATTGATCAAGGATTACGACTTGGAGATTCTCTATCATCCGGGGAAAGCAAATGTAGTAGCCGATGCTTTGAGCCGAAAACCCGTTTCTCTTCGAGTGTTGGAAGCACTTACATCCCAAACCAGTATTCAACGGGAACTGATCCGCGAGGGGATTGAAGTATGGGCACCGGGAATCCAAGGACAACTTTATGTGATGGAACTGACTTCATCACTAGTCGAGGAGATCAAGTCTAAACAACTGAACGATTCTCTGATTCTTCGATTATATGACGAAGTCAAGAAAGGAAAATCCCCAGGATTCGTGATACAAGACGATGGAATTCTGAGATTTCAGAGTCGACTTTGCATTCCCGAGGACGATGATTTGAGACGGACAATTTTGAAGGAAGCTCATAGCGCGCCCTATTCTATTCACCCAGGCAGTAGTAAGATGTATAAAGATTTAAAGCAAAACTTCTGGTGGGGGAATATGAAGAAGGACGTAGCGGAGTACGTTTCAAAGTGTTTGACTTGTCAGCAGGTTAAGATTGAACATCAACGACCTGCCGGAATGTTAAGATCGCTTAGATCCCTGAGTGGGAGTGGGAGGATATCTCGATGGACTTCATTACTAGTATGCCAAGGACTAGAACGGGAATGAACATGATTTGGGTTGTAGTTGATCGACTAACCAAGTCGGCTCATTTCCTGGGAATTAAAGATACATGGGGACCCGAGAGATTGGCACGAATATTTATTGCGGAGATAGTCAGATTGCACGGGACGCCGAAGACTATTATTTCGGATCGAGATGGTCGCTTCGTGTCACACTCCGGAAAGCGATTCACAGGCTTTGGGGATCGAGCTCAACTTTAGCATGCCTTATCATCCCCAAACGGATGGTCACCTGAAAGAACTATACAGATGAGAAGACATGCTTAGAGCTTGTGCATTAGATTGGTCGACTGATTGGGAAGTTCACTTGCCCTTGATCGAGTTCACCTATAATAACAGTTGGCATGCTTCTATTAAGATGGCCCCATTGGAAGCTAGATACGGGAGAAAATGCCGATCGCCCTGTCCGGGATGATTCTTGGATTTGATCGGACGGAACCGGAATTGATTATTCAGACTCAAGAGAAGATAGCCTTGATTCGAGAGAGACTGCTGATCGCCTGCAGTCGATGAAGTCTTATGCCGATGTACGTCGTCGCCCTCTAGAGTTCGACGCTGGGGACCACGTCCTATTGAATGTGTCTCCTACACGAGGGATTTTCCGTTTTGGGAGAAGAGGCAAGCTTAGTCCGAGATATATCGGACCATTTGAGATCCTAGAGAGAGTTGGGGATTTAGCATACCGGTTGGCCTTACTGCCATCGCTGAGTCATGTTCACAATGTGTTTCACGTATCCCAACTGCGGAAGTATGTACCGGACCCCAGTCACGTCATTAATTTCGACGAGATCGAGATAGCTAATGATGGCACCTTCGAAGAGAGACCAATCAAGATACTTGAGAGCCGGATCAAACAATTGAGGAATAAACCAATACATTTGGTTAAAGTACAATGGTCACGACATGGAGTCGAAGAGGCCACTTGGGAAATGGAGGACGGTATGAAGGCTAAATATCCGGAGTTGTTTTCATCCTAAGTTTCGGGACGAAACTTCTTTTTAGGGAGGAAGGATGTAATACCCGAGATTTCTGTTATGTAATTAGAACTTGTAATGATTGTACTTTTGTCTGAGTACTATTCTCCGTATTTCATAATCCGATGTTGTCGAGTGTATAATTTCGTGTATGTGTTTTAGAGATTGAAATTCTGTACATGTAGCGCACGCTACAGGCTGAGTGTAGCGTACGCTAATGGGGATTCATAGCGCACGCTACAGAGGGTCATTAGCGCACGCTATGCATGGTCAAATCGATTGAGACGTGCGGTAGGTGAGATCTGGCCGGGGGACCCTTGTCGGATTGTGTCGGATGTACCTGGACGGCTTTCGGGAAAAGCCGAGTCAATGCCTTAGCGCACGCTACAGGTATATGTGTAGCGCACGCTAAGTGCCGAGTACAGTTTAGACTGTGAGCCGTTAGCGCACGCTACAAACAGGGTCTAGCGCGCGCTAATAGCCATTTATTATAAATAGGACAGCATCCTATTCGAGATTTCAGTTTTCTCTTCTCTCAGTACCCGAATTCCTACACTTAGAACATAACTCCCTTCGTCCTAAACACTTCATATCAACCTCCTAGTTCGAGATTGAAGATCGTATATCATTGGAGATTGGTGTTCAAGCCTTCGGTGTTGGATTGCTTCATTTTCCTCCGTGTTCTTCACTACTTTGAGGTAGGTGATTCTTCACTGATGTTAGTAATGTTCCTAAGGAAGTTTGAATCATGTTTGGATAGCTGGTATTTCGTTTATAATCGGTCATCACATGTTAGAAGGATATTTTCGATGTTTCGACACTTATTCATCGTATGAACCTTTGAACCATCTTAGTAGTATGAACTCCTAAGCGTTTTCAAATCAATTTATGTTTAGTAATCGGAGATTACCTAGTTCGTATGTTTTACGTAAGGAATCATATGTTTTGGGACTTGGAATAATCGGAACTTGGTATATTTCGTGAAGATCTTAGAAAAGATATGTTGATGAGAGGATTATCCGTATATTTGTGCCTCATGATCATGGAACTTCCACAACCTTATTAGCATGTCAGACTTGAGGATGATTTGTTGTATCAACATAGAATTCATAAATTCACCACTGTTCAACCCAGTTTTTCCGTTAGCAGTATTCTGCCATGCAACGTTAGCGCGCGCGTACATATGTGAGTTAACGTGCGCTATCGGGGTTCAGTTAACGTATTAAACGACGTAGCGACGTTATGTATCGGCCGTTCAAATCGCTGGCTTCATAACAAGCGCACGCTATGCTTACACGATAGCAGATGCTAATGCACCGCTTAGCGCACGTTACGTGAGTACGAGCGCACGCTAAGCGACCCAGCATTGGTTATTTTGAGCTTTTCGGCCATAGACCGAATTGTTAGGCCATCGTTCGACTTGAGATGATTTGTATATCGTTCCTTTTGTTAAGGTTCGAGCTTGTTACGTTGATCGAAGGAGGCGGCCTTCGAGTGTGTCGAGATCTTTGAAGTGTTTCGTCCTTGCCATTTTCGAGGCAAGTATCATATGTCGAGTTTGATTTATCATGCTTATGGTTTTGTTCATATTTTTGTATATGAGATGTATTTCTGGAAATTCGCGTGATATTCGTTGTTGTTTGTTCGTATTGATGAACATGTTGAAATGCATATGTGTATGCATAATTGATTGATTATGGTATAAATGATCCGAGGGGGTCATGAGGATCTATGCTGAGGGCGCTGGATCGAATGTCCACCATGCGTTGGTCCGACGGGATCATCATGGGGATCTATGCTGAGGGCGCTGGATCGCTGGACGGGTTTTCCACCATGCGTTGGTCCGACGGGATCATCATGGGGATCTATGCTGAGGGCGCTGGATTGCTGGATTACCATGTATTGTGTAGATGGAATCGTGAGGATTCGCATCGTTGGATTCCAGTGGCGGAAGTCCGTTTGCATGTTTTATGATGCATTAATGATTTATTGTATGACGATACTTGTACTAGCATTGTTTTGCTAACCCCTTCGGGGGTGGACATTGTTTTTGATGTTCAGGTAGTCGAGGAGTGGGGAGGCAGCCACAGTACCGACAGGACGATGAGATGGCTCAGTGACATGGTTGATGTTCTTATTATTGTGATTTGTCTTCTTGGTTCGTTTAGTAATCGAGTATGTCTGTATTAATAAAGTCTTTTCGATATGGTTCTATAAGTCAGCACATTTGATCGTTTGATTCCAAATCTGTATGTGAATTCCAGTGTTCGATTGGTTTATTTTTACACTTCTTTTAAAATTAGCCTTGTAAATCCTTATCTAAAGGGTTTACGGCGCTGTAATTATTCCGAATATCTCGGGGTGTTACAATGCACGATATCCTCAATTACAACTGTCGACCAAGTACAGAAATCAAACAAATACTCATACGGTATATCCGACATCGAAAACACAACAAGCATGTAATATCCTAGAATCAAAATACCCTCGATAGACATACTGACACGACTGTCACGGTTTCCAAAATTATCCACTCATATCGTGTCGGTTCCACTCTGTACAGTACATCCTAGATAAAATAATGCGAAAATTTCATAGTGAAATTCTAGGATATTACATATACACCCACTTAAATAAGTTTCGTCCTCGAAACTCAACACCTTTCATAATCAGTATATCAATCCCGAAATATCTCAAAATCACGACACCATACTCAAATAATCATCATCAAAACTGAAATAACTGAAAGAACATACTTACAGGTCCGTGAAGTCGATGATCTTCCGTGATACCAGCATACGACTCCCATACAAAGCCTCGACACAATAACAACACACCGGCATCGCAATACAGCAATTTGAAAATATTTCAAAAATTTTGAAACCTCCAAAATCGGTTTGACTCAAAAGTGGAGGACCAGTGGACGTACAGGGGTTTACCTCGAACCACTTATATCTGTGTGCATTTATATTCTGTCATTTACAGTTTCCATATCTGCCTATGTGATTATTGTATACATATTACAAAAACCCTGTATGCACCAAACAAATAGGAGATTACCTAGTTGATGTATTTACAGCAACTTAATATCAGTCTTCCGCTGCGTAAATAACTTCGAAAAACATACAGGTTATTCAAACCCCCCTTTCTAAGCTCTTGACTATATACTCTGTGGCCAACACGTATTAATAAATACAAAATTAAAGTACGATTAAAAATAACAAAGTCCCAATAACGTCAAAATCATCAAAGAAAATGAAGAAAATGGTGTAGTTTATGAATATCTAATACTGAGGATGAACCGATAAGATGGTGAATGCCCAATATATTCCCTTGTTCATGTTCGTGCTCAAATCAGTTGTCTGAATAACCATACATCACTCCTCAAATCTTCACTTGCTCTTGCTCCTCCGCGCGGTCTAGGGTTTTCAACTCGGGGTGATTAATTTGGTGAAAAACGAACAAAGAGGAAGGGAATTAGGAAAAGCTGCTCAAATCCTCACTTCTTGTTGTTTCTAGTCGTATAAGGTATGCTCAGAGGGGAGAGTTGTTTTTTAAATGGGGAGATAATTAGTCTGGTAAAAAAAGAATAGGGGAGGCAATATAAAACGGGAAATATTTCCAACTAACACATTGTTGGGATTCTCTGCATAGAGGATAAGCTTGCTTGCATTAGCACTTATGGTAGTCAAGCTGCCATGCTTTGCTGCAATATCAGAGGAATATCTACGGTCGGTATGTATTGTCTTAACCTCAACAATTCCTTTCAGAATATCGCTCTCTCTTGCATAGAGAAAGAACAGTCGAAGATCACTAGAGCCTTTCAAGTATCGAAATATGTGTTTTACTCCATTCCAATGCCTTATCATGGGTGCGGATCTGAATCTTTCCAATAGATTTACAGAGAATGCAATGTCTATATGAGTATATTAAGCCAGATACAACAACACACCGATTGCGCTAAGGTACAGTGTTTCTACTCCAAGGTCCTCTTCATCCTCCTCTTTAGGACGAAACGGATCCTTGTCCATTTCTAGACTTCGACCAACCATGGGGGTAGCAAGAGGATGTGCCTTGTCCATGCTAAATCGCCTGAACATCTTATGGATGTAGGCAAATTAATGAATGAGTATACCACTTATAATTGCTCGTGGTGTTCCAAATCTGGAAAAAATATTTTCTTTCAAAAATTTTACCACGACTTTGTGGTCATTTGTTTTGCAAGCAATTGCTTCTATCCATTTTGAAACATAATCGACGGCCACAAGGATGTAAAGATTTCCAAAAGAAATTGGAAAAGGTCCCATAAAATCTATGTCCCAAACATCAAATATTTCAATAATTAAAATTGGGTTTAAAGGCATCATATTTCTTTTAGAAATTCGACCTAATCTTTGACATCTATCACATGTGCTGCAATATGAATGTGTATCTTTGAAAAGTGTCACAATAAAACCACATTCCAATTTTAGCGCTTGTTTTCTTTGAGCTAAAATGACCTCCACATGCATGATCATGACAAAAGGAAATGATATTTTGTTGTTCATGTTCTGGCACACATCTCCTAATGATTTGATCAGGACAATATTTGAACAAATATGGATCATCCCAAAAGAATTTTTTTACTTCGTTTAAAAATTTTGTTTTATCTTGGTTATTCCAGTGAGATGGAATGTTACCAATGACAAGATAATTGACAATGTCTGCATACCAAGGTATTTGAGAAACAGACATGAGTTGTTCATCAGGGAATGTCTCATTAATAGGAGGTTCTTTATCAGTAAAATTCACCATTAGCCTAGACAAATGATCAGCAACAACATTTTCAGCACCTTTTTTATCTCAAATTTCTAAGTCAAACTCTTGTAACAATAGAATCCAACGGATCAAGCGAGGTTTATCATCTTTCTTAGAAAGAAGATATTTTAATGCAGCATGATCAGAGTAAATTATGACTTTCGAACCAATCAAGTAAGGTCGAAATTTGTCTAAGGCAAAAACGACTGCAAGCAATTCTTTTTCAGTTGTAGAATAATTTAATTGGGCATCATTTAGAGTTCTACTTGCATAATATATTACAGTTGGTAATTTATTTTCTCTTTGACCCAATACTACACCGACAGCATAGTCGGATGCATCACACATTATTTCAAAAGGAAGATTCCATTGAGATTTGATGATAGGTGCAGAGCTCAACATAGATTTGAGTGTCTTAAAAGCTTTTAGACAATGATCATCAAATACGAAAGGTGTGTCTTTTGAAAGTAAATTACATAATGGCCTTGAGATTTTGCTAAAATCTTTGATGAATCGACGGTAAAAACCAGCATGGCCTAAGAATGACCGAATTTCTTTAATCGTTCGTGGGGGTGGAAGACTGGATATTAAATCAACTTTAGATTTGTCCACCTCAATTGCTTTTTCAGAAATCACATGTCCTAAGACAATTCCTTTTTTAACCATAAAATGACATTTTTCCCAGTTTAGGACAAGATTTTTCTCCTTACACCTAACCAACACTTGGGTTAAGTGGTGTAAACATTCATCAAAGCTAGACCCGAATACAGAAAAATCATCCATAAAAATTTCCAAAAACTGCTCAACCATGTCAGAGAAAATGCTCATCATACACCGCTGAAAAGTAGCAGGTGCATTACACAAGCCAAATGGCATTCGTCGGTAAGCAAAAGTTCCGAAAGGACAGTTAAAAGTGGTTTTTTCTTGATCTCCAGGAGCAATGGGAATTTGGTTATAGCCAGAATATCCATCAAGAAAACAATAATAAGCATGACCAGCTAACCTTTCTAGCATTTGATCAATAAAAGGAAGTGGAAAGTGATCTTTTCTTGTAACAGAGTTCAATTTTCTGTAATCAATACAGACGCTCCATCCAGTTTGAATTCTAGTTGGAACAAGTTCATTTTTTTCATTCGTGATTACAGTTATGCCAGATTTCTTTGGAACTATATGAACAGGACTAACCCAAGAGCTACCAGAAATAGGGTAGATGATCCCTACATCTAAGAGTTTGATTATTTCAGCTCTTACAACTTCTTTCAAATTAAGATTTAGTCTTCTTTGAAATTCTCGGGAAGTTTTCGCATTTTCTTCAAGGTGAATTCGATGCATGCATATAGAAGGACTAATACCTTTAATATCGGAGATGGTCCATCCTATTGCTTCTTTATGTTCTTTAAGGACATTGATTAATTTATCTTCTCGTTCTTCCTCTAAATCAGATGCTATGATGACAGACAGGGTTTCTGATGGTCCTAAAAATGCATATTTTAGAGATTCAGGTAATGGATTGAGCTCTATTTTTGAATCCTCAATAGGTACTTCTTTATTCTTTTGACTCTCAAGTGGTTCAGTTTTAGCTTTCCATTTATCATTATCTAATAATGGTGTAGACTTTAGTAAAGAATTTACTTCATTAATTGAACTGTCGATGTCAAATCTAAGCCAAAGTGAGCAAGACAACTTTCTATCATATTTACCTCACAGACATCATCATGATCATCATGTTGTTGCCAAAGTGAGCAAGACAACTGTCGATGTCATCATCTATTTTTGGAAAGAAGTAAGGACCCATACTCTCTATCATAGTTACCTCACAGACATCATCATGTTGTTGAGAAATGTTAAACATATTTAGTTCAACAGTCTTATTTCCAAAAGAAAATTTTATGATGCCATTTCTACAGTTAATTAATGCATTTGAAGTAGCTAAAAATGGCCTTCCTAAAATGACAGGGATTTGATCTTTGGTATTCTCAACAGGTTCAATGTCTATGACTATAAAATCAACAGGAAAGTAGAATTTATCTACTTGAATCAAAACATCCTCTACGATTCCTCGAGGTATTTTTATAGATCTATCAGCTAGTTGAAGTATCACAGATGTTGATTTTAGCTCCCCTAATCCAAGTTGTGTATAAACAGAATATGGTAATAAATTCACACTGGCTCCTAAATCAAGCAAGGCTCGTTTAATGATGTGATCCCAATGACACAAGATATTGTAGGACTACCAGGATCTTTATAGTTAACGGGAGTTTTATTTTGGATTATTGAGCTAACATGTTCAGCTAAAAATGCCTTTCTTGGAACATTTGTTCTTCTTTTTACAGTGCAAAGATATTTCAAGAACTTAGAATAAGCAGGCACTTGTTTAATAGCATCAAGGAATGGAATATTTATTCGAACTGTAATATCCGCATTTTTCCCTTCTCTTATTGTTCTCATTTTGGTGCATTTTCGTTTTTAGCAACTCGCTTGTAACCATATTGACATTTTGAGGATATTTAATATTGAACTTTTGTCGTTCGAGCTTGTTTCGGACTCGTTTTACTCTATTCGGTATTTCATGTGGTTTTCGTCGCTTTTTGGTGTGTTATCATAATCATCGTTCGGAACCGCCGTTTCGGGGTTGCCGAAGATCGATCTCATGTTATTGTGGGCGTTGTGAGCTTGTGTTGGTGTTTCGACCATGTATCGTACATTTCGGATGTTTGGACCGTTTTGTAAATTTCCCAAACATTTGGGAAAATTACGTTTGTTGTTGTTTTTCTGAACCTTTGAGTAGTCGGGAATATGTTTTCCTTCGGCACTTAAGTTCGTCGTTTCAGGTCCCTTACGTCTGTACCATCGTGAATTGTTCACCGTTGTATTTCGATTCTTTTTCGGTACCTCCCTCTTTCATTTCTGGCCTGTACTTCATAGAAAGGAATGTTACGTACGTAACACCCTTTTGGTTACGTACGTAACGTCCTAGTGTAATTCGGTACAGGCACTTCTGCCTTTTTGGTTACGTACGTAACACCCTTTTTGGTTACGTACGTAACGTCCTAGTGTATTTCGATATAGGCCTTCCTGCCTTACGTACGTAATACAACTTACGTACGTTAGCATGTGGTGGCTAACGTACGTAACGAGGCCTGGGTTTATAAACCCAGGAGTTGACCGATTTCGGTCATTTTTCATCCTTCTCCCCTCCTCCAACTCATGGGCGATTTCCTTGGTGTCTTCCGGCGATTTGAAGCTTAGCAACTCCGAGCCATCATCTTCTTCGAGTTTTTGGAGTATTTTATCAACATCTAATCGTGTTCTTCGTCTTTAATTCGAGGTAAACTCCTAAAACCTTCTTTTAGGTAAATTTGGGGGTTTTCTTATGTTCGTCCGATTTGTTCCGAATGATAGATTAATTCATAGTGAATATGATTAATCTTGTTGGTATTGTTGGTTCTCCTACGGATTCATGGTATATTTTCATAGTTTTGCGAAACTGGGAGGGTTTGGTTGTGATCTGCCCTCGTTGTTATTTTTATACGAATATACATGAACCGTAGGCGGGTTTCCGGGTGTATTCCATTTCCGTAATCGTTTAGAAGTGGTTGTGATTGTGTTATTCGAATCGTTAGGTTCATTTCCGCCGGTTCCTCAAGGTCGTGTTCGATTCTTCCTTTCCGTTCGTATCACCGTCTGTTAACCGAGGCAAGTATCCTTATGAACTTACAATCTTAACGTAGTAGTATTGCATGAGACTTGTGTGTGTGTGTATGCTCACTATGGGTTAGATCCGACAGGGTCTCGGTAGGGGTCCACGGAGGGGTGGATCCGCGAGCTTGCTTTTAACCACTATGGGTTAGATCCGACGGGGTCTCGGTAGGGGTCCACGGAGGGGTGGATCCACGGTTAATTGTGGTGCATTTTTACAAATGTGATTTGAGTATGGCATTTACGGAAATGAGTGTTTTGGAACTATGTTTTTCTTGATTGCATGTATTTACTATATGTGTAAGATGTAAGTCGTTCATTTGATTACTTGTACTAGCGTAATTGCTAACCCCTCTGGGGACCCGTTTTGGGGAAATTCGTTTTATGAATTTCAGGTCAGGTTCATCGAGACGAGCGGGCGCTGGACCAGTACACGGATGATGGCCGTGCGTGATGATTGTGCACGAGTGACGACTTAGTGTCTTTATCTTTTCATCTTTTGTGGTCTTTGAACTAATAGTAGTACTCGAGTACTTAAGAGTTCTTGTTCGTCCAGATTGTATTGTTGCCTATTATGTTTATGTTAGATGATGATGTTATGTATGACCGGTTGAACCGGGTGGATTATTCTGTTTTGCGTCTTTATGACGTGGTGTTATTTCATCGTTTCTGTGAGTCGATGAGTATGATGCTGTTCAGCCTGGTGGGTCCCATATAGGGATTCACGGCGCTGTAATATACCTCGAATATCTTGAGGGTGTTACAGAAAATGGTATCAGAGCACTAGGTTTATGGATACCTAGGCTTGTCGGTTTATTGGGTCTTGTGGTGTTTTGTTTTGCACATCATCGTCACGCTGCCATGATTCCGGTACTACCAGTGTCCATAAGTTTTTCCTTCCTCTGTTCCTTATTCCCTTGTACCGCATCTTTGATTCTTGATTTGTGATTGTTCTTTTCTTGTACTTACCATCGTATGGCTTTTGCTACTTATTTAACATCAGTATGGATGCTGGAAGAGGCCGTGGTTATGGACGTGGTCGTGGACGCGGCCGAGGACGTGGGGCAGCTGGTGGGGCGGTCACGTCGCAGTCTTCGGGAGCCGGCAGTACCGGCGACCGTCATAGCCATGCTTCTTCTCAGGAGCGTGCCAACCTTGGTATTGCGGCCGTTATGCAGCAAATGGTGAACCAAATGGCGGCAATAGCTCAGGCGGTTCAGAACCCGGATCAGGCCCACGCTAATCGGGGCAGAGCGGATCGTTGGCTCCAAGATGTTATCAAGATGCATTCTCCTCAGTTTTCGGGAGCTTCAGACCCGATTGGCTGGGAAGGGTGGATCAAGGAGATATCTAAGGTCTTCGTTGCCACTAACTGTCCCGAGGACCGTAAAGTCCCTATTGCTCAATACTTTCTCACAGGGGACGCTACGGACTGGTGGGAGGCCGTTGGGCCCAAAGATCATGCTGCTTCGTGGGCTGAGTTTCAAGAATTGATGGAGACTGAATATTGCCCGTGGCCGGTCAGACAGGCTCGGGTACATGCTTTTTATGATGCTCAACCGTGGGATATCCCCGTATCTCAAGCTATTGCTGATTTTAACAAGGAGTTGGGTTATGTGAAGACCCAAGTTGTCGAGGAGAGCGACAAAATTTTCCATTTCTCCAGACGGATGAAGTTGTCGATTCGAGACTATATGTCGGGGCTCGTCTGTACTACCTTGAAGGATTATCAGAGTAGGGCCCTTGCTTACGATATGTCTGTGACGGCGAGTGAGGCGGCCCGCGAGAGCAAGAAGCAGAAGTCCGCCGGGAATTTTTCGGGCCACAAAGGTAGGGGTCAACAGAAATTCCAGTCTGCTAATTTTTCTGCCAGTGGTGGCCCAGCTCGATCTACTGGGTTTCCCCGTAGGGCTGTCAGTGCCCCTTCTCGGGAAGTGAAGTGTTTTAATCGTGGCGGCCAGTGCCACATCGCCGAATTGCCCGAGTCCTTTGTTGACATGTAATCAGTGTGGCTAACCGGGCCACAAGGCGGCTTTCTGTGCCGAGAGGGAGGGAATCGTGGGTGCCCGGACTTCCATTCCAGCGCCTAGGGAACCGAGTGTGAATCAAGGATCGTTTGCTCCTCAGTCCCCACTGAGTGCCAGTCGAGGGAGAGGTCGGGGTCAGACCGCCAGAGGGGGAGCTTCTAGTGTCGGCTCCGCCCATCCGCGAGTTTATGAGATGCGGAAAGCCGATGACCCAGCAGCTACTGTGGCGACAGGTACCATTCATATTCTTTCTTATCCTGTCAGTGTGCTTTTCGATTCCGGTGCTACGTATTCGTTCATATCTTGGGATTGTGTGCGCCGTTTGAGTCTCGACTGTTTGATGCCTTGTGAACCCTTCATCGTTAAGCTTCCTAGCGGTGATAGGATCGTTGGCGATCAGGAGGTTCGAGACTGTTCTGTGCTTATTTGTGAGAAGACTTGGCCCTCTAATCTTATTGTTGTGGGTATCGAGGGTGAAGATTTGATTCTTGGGGATGATTGGCTCGAGCGGCATGGTGCGATCAAGAACTACCGCACGAGAATCATCACTATGTTAGCCGAGGACGGCACCGAGCACTCTTTCGCGGGGCGAAAGAGGGGAAACCAGAAGTTCGTTATTAATGCCTTGAAGGCAATGAGACTCCTACGAAAGGGGTGTACTGGTTATTGGTGTTATGCCTTGAAGGCAGAGAGTAGTGGAGTTGAGCTGTCTTCGATTCCGATCGTTAATGAATTTCCTGATGTATTTCCTGACGAGTTACCGGGATTGCCACCGGATCGTGAGGTCGAGTTTTCTATAGAGTTAGAGCCGGGCGCGGCTCCTATTTCGAAGGCGCCGTATCGCATGGCACCATCAGAGATGTCCGAGTTGAAGAAGCAGTTGAGTGAGCTTCTTGAGTCGGGGTATATTCGACCGAGCGCCTCGCCATGGGGCGCACCGGTCCTATTTGTGCGGAAGAAGGATGGTTCACTACGTTTGTGTATCGACTATCGCAAACTAAACAAGGTGACCATCAAGAACAAGTATCCTTTGCCGAGAATTGATGACTTGTTCGACCAGTTGCAGGGAGCTGCGGTATTCTCGAAGATTGATTTAAAATCGGGGTACTATCAGCTCCAGGTGAGGGAGTCCGATGTGCCGAAAACAGCTTTTCGGACGAGATACGGATATTATGAGTTTGTAGTTATGCCTTTCGGGTTAAGTAATGCGCCGGCGGTGTTCATGCAGTTGATGAACAAAGTCTTTATCGAGTATTTGGATAAGTGTGTAGTCGTCTTCATTGACGATATTCTTATCTATTCGAGGAATGAGGAAGAGCATGCCCACCATTTGCGGATAGTGTTAGATATTTTGAGGACCGAGCAACTCTATGCGAAGTTCTCGAAATGTGAGTTCTGGCTGAAGGAAGTGATGTTTTTGGGTCACGTGATTTCAGCCGAGGGAGTCCGAGCGGATCCGCAGAAGATTGAGGCAGTGTTGGATTGGGCGCCGCCCAAGAATGTGAAGGAGATTCGTAGTTTCTTGGGTTTAGCCGGCTACTACCATAGGTTCGTCGAGGGTTTCTCGAAACTGGCTCGACCACTTACACAGTTGCTCCAGAAGTCCGAGAAGTTCGTCTGGAATGACGAAAGGCAGTCGAGTTTTGAGGAGCTGAAGAGGCGTTTGACTTCAGCCCCGGTTTTAGCGTTGCCGTGTGGCAACGAGGGTTTTGCTGTTTACAGTGATGCTTCGGGTCAGGGTCTTGGGTGTGTATTGATGAAGCACGGCAAGACCATTGCCTATGCGTCGAGACAATTGAGGCCGTATGAGCTGAACTACCCTACTCATGATTTGGAGTTAGCGGCAGTCGTTTTTGCACTCAAGATTTGGCGTCACTATCTTTTCGGCTCTGCATGTCAGATTTTTACCGATCATAAGAGTCTGAAATATATATTTACTCAGCGGGAGTTGAATATGGGTCAGAGGAGGTGGCTAGAGCTGATTAAGGATTATGACCTCGAAATCCTTTATCATCCGGGCAAGGCGAACGTCGTGGCCGACGCCTTGAGTCGGAAACCAGTTGCGTTGCGAATGCTTGAGGTCCTTACGTCTCAGTCTGAGCTTCGGCGGGCTTTAATCGAGTTAGGTGCGGAAGTTTTGTTGCCTGGAGCTGTCGGGCAACTTTGTGCTTTAGAGATTTCGTCGTCTTTGATCGATGAAATTAAGCTGAAGCAGTTAGAGGATCCGATGATTACTCAAATCCGAGAGAACATTCTTAAGGGAAAGTCTCCTGGGTTTGTGATTCACGAGGATGGTGTTTTGAGATTCCAGAGTCGGCTTTGTGTGCCGAACGACTCAGAGTTGAGGCAGAGTATTTTGCGGGAGGCCCATGCTACGCCTTACTCCATTCATCCTGGTTCGAGTAAGATGTACAAGGACCTGAGGAGGAATTTCTGGTGGAATGATATGAAGGAGGAGGTCGCACAGTTTGTAGCGAGATGTTTGACTTGCCAGCAGGTCAAAATCGAGCATCAGCGACCAGCCGGGTTATTGAGTCACTTCCCGTCCTGGAATGGAAATGGGAAGACATATCTATGGACTTCATTACGAGTTTGCCGAGATCGAGATCGGGCATGAATATGGTTTGGGTGGTTGTTGATCGCCTGACCAAGTCGGCACATCTTCTGGGCATCAAGGATACTTGGGGCCCGGAGAAGTTGGCTCGTGTGTTTATTGCACAGATTGTGAGGCTTCACGGTACTCCGAAGTCTATTGTTTCGGATCGTGATGTCCGTTTTGTATCGCATTTATGGCAAGCGGTGCATAAGGCGTTGGGTACTCGTTTGCGTTTGAGTACCTCTTTTCATCCCCAATCAGATGGACAGTCGGAACGCACTATCCAGACATTCGAGGATATGTTGCGTGCTTGCGCTCTCGATTAGAGTAGTGACTGGGAGGAGCATTTGCCATTAATCGAATTCACGTACAACAATAGTTGGCACACGTCGATTCGGATGGCACCGTATGAGGCGCTCTACGGGCGGCGTTGTCGATCGCCGATTTGTTGGAATGAAGCGTCCGATTTGGTCGGGACCGAACCGGATATTGTTTTAGAGACGAGGCGGAAGATAGACTTAATTCGGGAACGAATGTTGACTGTCCAGAGTCGACAGAAGTCATATGCCGATGTCCGTCGTCGACCTTTAGAATTCGAGGTGGGAGATCACGTTTTGCTGAAAGTGTCTCCGACGAGAGGAGTTTTCCGTTTCGGGAAGAAGGGGAAGCTAAGTCCGAGATTTGTTGGACCCTTCGAGATTCTCGAGAGAGTCGGTGAATTAGCATACCGTTTGGCGTTACCTCCGGCCTTGAGTCGCGTGCATAGCGTTTTCCATGCTTCCCAGCTAAGAAAATATGTCCCGGATCCTAGTCATATCATCGACTATAGTGAGATCGATATTGCCGAGGACTTTACCTTCGAGGAGCGTCCCTTGAAGATTCTGGAGCACCGTGAGAAGCGACTGAGGCATAAGACCATTCCCTTGGTCAAAGTGCAGTGGTCGAGACATGGTGTCGAGGAGGCGACTTGGGAAACCGAGGATAGCATGCGTGCTAAGTATCCCGAGTTATTTATTTCTTAAGTTTCAGGACGAAACTTGTTTTTAGAGGGGTAGAATGTAATATCCGCATTTTTCCCTTCTCTTATTGTTCTCATTTTGGTGCATTTTCTTTTTTAGCAACTCGCTTGTAACCGTATTGACATTTTGAGGATATTTAATATTGAACTTTTGTCGTTCGAGCTTGTTTCGGACTCGTTTTACTCTATTCGGTGTTTCATGTGGTTTTCGTCGCTTTTTGGTGTGTTATCATAATCGTCGTTCGGAACCGCCGTTTCGGGGTTGCCGAAGATCGATCTCATGTTATTGTGGGCGTTGTGAGCTTGTGTTGGTGTTTCGACCAAGTATCGTACATTTCGGATGTTTGGACCGTTTTGTAAATTTCCCAAACTTTTGGGAAAATTACGTTTGTTGTTGTTTTTCTGAACCTTTGAGTAGTCGGGAATATGTTTTCCTTCGGCACTTAAGTTCGTCGTTTCAGGTCCCTTACGTCTGTACCATCGTGAATTGTTCACCGTTGTATTTCGATTCTTTTTCGGTACCTCCCTCTTTCATTTCTGGCCTGTACTTCATAGAAAGGAATGTTACGTACGTAACACCCTTTTGGTTACGTACGTAACGTCCTAGTGTAATTCGGTACAGGCACTTCTGCCTTTTTGGTTACGTACGTAACACCCTTTTTGGTTACGTACGTAACGTCCTAGTGTATTTCGATACAGGCCTTCCTGCCTTTTGGTTACGTACGTAAGGCCCTTATGGCTTACGTACGTAATACAACTTACGTACGTTAGCATGTGGTGGCTAACGTACCTAACGAGGCCTGGGTTTATAAACCCAGAAGTTGACCGATTTCGGTCATTTTTCATCCTTCTCCCCTCCTCCGACTCGTGGGCGATTTCCTTGGTGTCTTCCGGCGATTTGAAGCTTAGCAACTCCGAGCCATCATCTTCTTCGAGTTTTTGGAGTATTTTATCAACATCTAATCGTGTTCTTCGTCTTTAATTCGAGGTAAACTCCTAAAACCTTCTTTTAGGTAAATTTGGGGGTTTTCTTGTGTTCGTCCGATTTGTTCCGAATGATAGATTAATTCATAGTGAATATGATTAATCTTGTTGGTATTGTTGGTTCTCCTACGGATTCATGGTATATTTTCATAGTTTTGCGAAACCGGGAGGGTTTGGTTGTGATCCGCCCTCGCTGTTATTTTTATACGAATATACATGAACCGTAGGCGGGTTTCTGGGTGTATTCCATTTCCGTAATCGTTTAGAAGTGGTTGTGATTGTGTTATTCGAATCGTTAGGTTCATTTCCGCCGGTTCCTCGCGGTCGTGTTCGATTCTTCCTTTCTGTTCGTATCACCGTCTGTTAACCGAGGCAAGTATCCTTATGAACTTACAATCTTAACGTAGTAGTATTGCATGAGACTTGTGTGTGTGTGTATGCTCACTATGGGTTAGATCCGACAGGGTCTCGGTAGGGGTCCACGGAGGGGTGGATCCGCGAGCTTGCTTTTAACCACTATGGGTTAGATCCGACGGGGTCTCGGTAGGGGTCCACGGAGGGGTGGATCCACGGTTAATTGTGGTGCATTTTTACAAATGTGATTTGAGTATGGCATTTCCAGAAATGAGTGTTTTGGAACTATGTTTTTCTTGATTGCATGTATTTACTATATGTGTAAGATGTAAGTCGTTCATTTGGTTACTTGTACTAGCGTAATTGCTAACCCCTCTGGGGACCCGTTTTGGGGAAATTCGTTTTATGAATTTCAGGTCAGGTTCATCGAGACGAGCGGGCGCTGGACCAGTACACGGATGATGGTCGTGCGTGATGATTGTGCACGAGTGACGACTTAGTGTCTTTATCTTTTCATCTTTTGTGGTCTTTGAACTAATAGTAGTACTCGAGTACTTAAGAGTTCTTGTTCGTCCGGATTTTATTGTTACCTATTATGTTTGTGTTGGATGATGATGTTATGTTTGACCGGTTGAACCGGGTGGATTATTCTGTTTTGCGTCTTTATGACGTGGTGTTATTTCGTCGTTTCTGTGAGTCGATGAGTATGATGCTGTTCAGCCTGGTGGGTCCCATATAGGGATTCACGGCGCTGTAATATACCTCGAATATCTTGAGGGTGTTACACGAACTTGTTTAAATATTTCCATTATATCTTTGTATTGCGCACTTTTATCTTTTGAAATAAGTCTTTCAGGAAATGGAGCTTTTGGAACGTAAGACTTTTCTTTTTCTTTAGAATCTGTTGATTTTGAAACTTGTGGTTCATTTGATTTTTCTTTTGGTTCATAGTCAGGCTTTTGTATTTCTTTTCCGCTTCTAAGGGTAGTTATGGACTAAACTTCTGCGTTAGAAGAGTTTACTTCATATTGTCCTTTAGGATTAGGGATGGACTGACTCGGAAATTTTCCCTTTTCTCTTTCAGCTAAAGTTGTTGCAAGTTGACCAATTTGTGTTTCAAGCTTAGAAATAGCCTGTGAGTTTGATTGTACAGCTTGCTGAGTTGATTGGAACATTTGTTGAGTAGATTGCATGAATTGTTGCAACGTATCTTCCAAAGATGGTTTCTTTGGCACTATAGAAGGATACTGATAAGTATTTGGAGGATATTGATTAGGACGGACATTTTGTTGATTTGACATATTCATTTGATGTCCTTCTTGATTCATTGGAGGCATATTTTGCTTCCAGGAAAAATTTGGATGATTCCTCTAATTTGGATTATAAGTTGGAGCAAATGGGTATCCAAGATTTTCCATATGAATGTAACACATTGACTTCTTCATTAAAAATTTCATGATTTTGTGGACCAGAGGGACAAGATTGAGATGAATGAAATGATTCCGCACATGAAATGCAAAATTCATTTTTTGAGTTTGACGAGGGGATGGATTGCTTCAAGACTAACGCATCCACTTTTCGTACTAAATCATCTATAGTAGATTTTATTTCAACATCTTGTTTAACCTCGTAAATTTCACCTTTTTTTGGGGTCGTATGCATCGATTTGGCTCTAGAGTCGAGTGAATTCCATTGTTGTGAATTAATTGACATATTTTATAGTGCATTCCAAGCTTCGTCTCCAATAAGGTGAAGAAATTTTCCACCATGCATTGATTGGATTAATTGGCGATTGTTTGGAGTTAAACCATCATAAAATATTTTACCAAACGCCATATTTCAAAACCATGATGGGGACACTTAAGAATTAAATCATTAAATCTTTCCCAACACTCATAAAATTCTTCATTTTCTTTTTGGAAAAATTCTGATATTTCTCTTCTAAGACTATCAGTTTTGAACATTGGAAAAATTTTTGCGAGAAATTTATTCACTAATTGGTCCCAACTAGTAATTGTTCTTGCTTGAAGAGAATTTAGCCAGAATTTTGCTGTATCTTTGAGAGAAAATGGAAACAGTCTAAGTTTGACAGATTCATCAGAGAAATTTTGGAATCGAAAAGTAGAACAAATATCGAGAAATTCCTTGACATGCATATACGGATCTTCTCTTTCCAAACCGTGAAAAGATGGAAGAAGTTGAATTATTGATGGTTTAAGTTCGAAATGAGTTGCATTAGTCGTAGGCAACACTATGCAAGAAGGAGAATTAGCACTCACTGGAGAAAAATATTCTATTAAAGTTTTCTCTTTTGCAACTTCATTATTCCGATTTTCGATTTCGTCCATTTTTGGTCTCAGTTTCGTTTGTTGAACTTCAATTTTAGTTAAGGACAATCTTCTTCTCGTTAATCGACCTTTATTATTTCGTTGCCAAACTTGCATTCACCGATATTTCAATTTTCTTAACTTTGCATACAAACCAAATTATGATAGTCGATCGAACTTCTAGATCGTTGGAGGCGTCACAACGGTCGCACTTAAAATCCAACTTTCTTCGGCATGTACAACAGAGGCCTTTTTGCCAAAATTCAATCGATTTTCAAAATCAGTTTGTACAAGATTGATATTTAGCTTTTCTCTATTCGAATCGAACAAAGTAGTGAGTGAAAAATATCAATCCCTTGTTGAATCTTTTAAAGGATTTTATTGTTTAATTATTTTTTTTTTGAATTTTTATATTTTTATTATTATTAATAATAATGATAATTATTATAATTATTACTAAAATTATAGGATGTAATAGATTGCAAAGGAATAAACTTACTAATTGATCTACGGAAGCAATATCTATTGATAAACTAAATTGTACGACGAGAAATATTGCAACTAAACTAAATGTCTAAGAATACTGTAAATAGAAAATAACAACTAAAAACACAATCTAAATTTACCACTAGAAGATTCTATTAAAACTAAAGACAAGATATAAAAATTAAAAAAATTCTAATTTTTTTTTATATTTTATATTTAGTTTTTATATTTTTATATTTATTATAATTTTATTATATTTCTAGACTAATAATATTGAGCTAATATATATATATATATATATATATATATATCCAGATATATTTTTTTTTCACAAAAAAAAATTCAAATTTTTTTTAGGAAAAATAAAAAATTAAAAATTACAAACTTTATTTTATTTATGCAAACAATAAAAATAGTTTTTTTTTTTACAAATTTTCATTTCTGTTTTTTTTTATTAAAATATTGTAATTTATTTTAAAAAATTATGTTTTTATTAAAAAAAATTCAAAGTTCAGAAAGTTTATTTTATTATATATATTCCAGATTATTTAAATTATTAATTTTTAATCTGATTTTTTTATTAGATTTTTAGATTTTTTATGAAAATTAAATTTTTTAATAAAACTAGCAGGTTTTACTTTTAAAAATAAAATAAAATAATTAAGATTTTTATTTATTACGGAAAATAATATTCCAGATTATTTTTTAATTTATTTTTATTATTTTTTTTATTTTTTTCGAATTTAAATTAAATTTTTTGATTTTTTTTTAATATTAATATTCCAAAATTACAAAAATATTACCTTAAATTCTGAAACTTTTTTGTATTATTTTCCAGATCTTTTTGTTAAAATAAAAATAAATAAGTTCTGATTTTTTTTAAATTTTTTCAGATTTTTTATATTTTTATATATTTTTGGACTTTTTAAAATTTTTTATTATTTTATTATTATTTTTACGAAAATGAACAGTAGCTTTTATTATTATTACTTATATTTTTATATTTATTATTAAAAGTTTGTATTATTTTTCAGATTTTTTTTATAAATATAAATAGAAAATAAATTCTACTACTAACTATTATTTATACTAACACAATCTAAAACGGATATTAAAAAGACAGATAATAATAATAATAATAATAATAATAATAAAGAAAAGCAGTAAAATAAATAACTAGTAGAAGAATTCAACTAACTTGGTGACGACGGTCTTCTTGTACTTCGTTTGCGCCTCCCCGGCAACGGCGCCAAAAGTTGTTTGTTGTTTGTTGATTCTTTAGTCTAATACTCGCAAGCGCACGATTTTTTCGATGTAGATATGCGGTGCAAGGTCGATTCCACAGGGAGGACTATAATAGTGAAGTCAAATTATTCCTATCGTTTTGAACCAAATTATATTAAATTCTAACCTAGTCCCAAATAATTTTATTTTTGAATGGTTATAATAATTGCATTAAATAACAGTAATTTTTAAGTAGATTTTAGATAAATTGATTTTTAAATAATTTACTAGGGTTTAGAATCCACCAATGTCTATGTATTATTTATTTTATATTTTAATTCCAAGAAATTCAGGGAATAGATTCTGAAATCAATCTCACTATTTCCCTATAGATTTGACAATTAGTACAAAATTATAATTCAAATATAGATTTTCCTTCGCTTAAAAAATGTAATTTCTAAGCATTATATGTATCCAATTTAATGGAAAATAAATAATCAAAGAAATTAACTAATATCAATAATCACAAAGCGAGGGGGAATTTATAACTATCAAAAATACGTGATATAGTTGATGAAATAATATTCCCCTATTGAAGCGAAAATCATAATCGTTAAAAACATTTATTTGGAATTATTATATAAATATTAATAATAATATAGACATGGTTTCATCATAACCCACTAAAAGAAAATTACTCACTCATAATAACAACACAAATAAATAAATATTCCATAATATTATTACTCAAATAATTTTATTACACAATATTTTTATTTCTCTCTCTTACAATAATATCTCTCTATTTTTTCTCCTTTTTTCTCCTCCCCCAAAATACTACACATTCATCCCCTATTTATATTACTTCAAAATCAATAAAATAATAATTTTTACAATTAAAAATTTCCACCTCCCAATTATTTCACGGCGGCTAGGGGTGCTGATGTCATGGATGACATCAGCACATAGTTGAATTTCTGGCCCAATATGGTGTTGACACGTGGCACAATATGGTCCGTCTATTTAATTGTCCTTCGAACGGTCATAACTTCTTCATACGAACTCGGATTCGGATGAATTTTTTTTAAAACGATCGTCTCGACGAGACGAATAAAATGAGACCAGTCGTGAATATATTTAAATTTTGTAAAAATATCACCCTTGAACCAATTGATCTGTCTTGTACCGGTTGGTTAACCTGCAGATATAATTTAATTCCAATTAATTATCCAAAAATGACAAAAAAATATATAAAATTCTAACAAAATGAAATAATATAAATATATGGTAAAACGAATAAATTATCACACAACACACAATTATATAAAAAATACTAATAAAAATATTACTCAAAATATACCAAACATTGTTGTATGGAATTGAAATCTATATGTACCTTTTAAGGGGGATCGTTGTATCGTCGCGGATACAGCACATACTCTGGGATTTCGATTCATTATATATTATAATATTTCATTTTAAAAATAATTTTTGTCCATGTGCCCTGTTTTCATGTCAAACGTCGTTTACATTAAATGCCTTACATGACATCTGGACAATCGAATCTCAAAATCCGCAATGTTTTCAAATTGTTTAATATTTAAAAACGCCGTTTCAGGCATTAAGGGTAACAACAAATGTCAGAAGTGGGACCCGCTCCTATTTTAAAATTCCATGGATAAGTGTACCAGTTACACTCAGTCCATCGTGACCGTTCATTTCAAACACCGGTTCCCATCCCTTAAATCTGGCCATTCATTCTCTGAAAACCCTTCTTCGCCGCCTACTATAAAAGGACTGCAAATGCCATTTGAGACTCTTTACGCCTTCTGCATATTTTAAGAGCACTCAAGCAATTCAGCCTACAAGTTTTTCTGTGTTTACTGCATATTCCTCTTCAATCTTTTTCATCTTTTCTTGAGAATCATCAATGGCGTCCACTCAGACATCTTCCCCCGTTCTCAAGAAGTCTCTGAACTTCATCGATGGACGGATCTTCTCCAGATCTGTCGTGATGGAACGCATTCACGATGAAACTGATGACGTCGATACGATGGAGGTTGTCATCACCAGAATCCGTCAACAAGGCCTCTACCGCCTTGGAAGCCACACCGCCGAGAAATATGACATTCATCTTGTTGAGGAGTTCTACCTCAACGCCGTGGTTCGTTTTCTGCCTCTGGCCCTAGGAGGACATGTTGCTGATATCACAGAAATCATTCGCGGAGTGGAGATCCGCGTCGACCAAGAGCTTCTCAAAAACATTTTCAGGCTACCCTCTGAAGGCCTGACCATGGAAGAACTTGAGACATTTGGGTCTCAAGAGTTGCTGACTCAATATTATGGCTTGTTCACCGGTCTGGCAATGGTTGAAGTGGTTCACACCACATGCCATAAGAAAAAATTTTGTTTACCGTTTGTTTATTTGCATGATTTTTGCTGTCGCATCATTGATAATCGTACAGGTGCATTTGAGATGTGCACAAATCTTAGGTTTAGGATGATGGTAGCAATTATGACCTGTGGAAAGGTCAATTGGTATCCGATTATTCTGAAACGCTTGCAGGAAGAGGTGTCCAAACCTGCTACTCAGAAGAAATCGTTTGGTTTATTCTTAAACCACATTTTGACGAAGTGCAGACTTCCACAATCCGCAGATGCAAAGAAGATAAATTCGCGGATATTCTTGGGAGGAGTCAAGCCCATTGCCTTCAATCAAAGCATTCTGATCGCAAACAGTCCTTTTATCCGGAACTTGCCGCTATCTGAAGATCCATGGGACGTTTCTTCTAAGTCCCAGAGTGTTGAATCTTCAAAGAAAAGAAAGAGATCTCACAGCAAGACACTTGTTGCTACTGAGAAGCCGAAAAGGAAGCTAAGGAGGCTCACGAAAGCTAAATCTACAGAACCCTCCGAGGATGCTCCTATCGTGGAGCAACCCACTGATCAACTACCCCAGGGCCCAACCCTGTGGAAGAGATGCCCGCTACTATATCCACAGTAGATCCCGAGCCTTTGGCGGCAATGACGGATACAAGGACATCTGGCAACTCAAAAGACTCTGGCGAGTCGGTTGCCTGTTTGGAGCCAACAGCTACCTCTCCTATGCGGGATTCCACACCCGTTCAGGATCCACCTTCCTTCGGGGTACCATCCCCTCTAAGGAATCCCTCTCCAATACAGGATCCCACACCTGTAGAGGAACCCCTTCCTACAACAAACCCAGATGTTATATGGGGTCCCTCCCCTGACACAATAATTTCCAAGACTCTGCTTTCCGTGCAGATTGAGCAGTCATTCAACCGATTTCTACAATGGAAGAATTTTAGACTTGCTCCGTACGAAATCTTGTACAACTGGAGTGAGTGGAGTAATGAAGAGAAGTTCGTTTTGGAAGTGACGGACACCCAAGAAATTGTTGTCCTAATCCAATGGGACAACTTATTCGTCAAGGAGTTAATTGAGAGTAATCTGCTTGATCAGGATGAGGCCAATAGGAAAGGAAAAGCGTTGTCAATGGAAGCTCCCGATAGTCCAAAATCTGATCCTGAGTCCGACAATGATGACGACGCACTCCAAGCTAGTTTGCGGATGAGTCGATATGAAGCCCAAACCAAGAAGTATGAAGGGACATCCACCCATCAATCGTCCCCTTCGCCACAAGAAGAAAATGTTTCGCAACAGGCACCCAAGCCTGCCGTCGCCGCCGAAGTAGAAGAATCACGCGCCTTCCAGCAAGAGGATTCAGTCCCTCTGCCGGAACAGGCGGACACTGAGAGATACCAGGAGGATTTGGTCCCTCCTGTATCCATGTCTACAGAAACCTCTTCGAAACTGGAGGATGTCGCACCTCCTGCCGCCGAAATCGAAACGGTTGCTCCCGCCCCACCAACCGTCTTGGAATCCGACGATGGTACTATACCTGAGGATGTCCAACTCACTTCACGCCCTAACGTGAACTTGAGAAGGTTGAATGGAGTAAAAGACTTTGCCCAGCCAGATTCTCCCCACACTGAAACTAGGAAAGAGCGATTATGTGCTCTTGGCCTCCAAACTGTATTCATTCAGGACGCAGTGAATGCTCTACACTCAGTAGAAAAGGCTCTGGATTGGCTTCACACATATGCCGTTGAAGAAATGACTGGATTAAGGCATGAAGTCTCTCGAGTAGTCGAAGCCTTCACTGTCTTGCCAGAAGTCTTCAAGCAAGCCCTGAGCAATCTGCAAGAGAAGCAAGAATCGATCCTGAGAGAAGAGCAATCGAAACTACGCGTATCTGAGGCCAAGACCGCATCTGCTCTAATCGAAACCGGTTCCCAACTGCGAACTCATGATAAGAACATTAAGGATATGTCACAGGTGCTCGCCTCCCTTGTTGAGAGAATGTCAAATATAGAGACGAAACAGTATGCCGCTCTGGAGATCCTGGAACGTCTTGATGTAAAGGTATCATACCTTGATGATGCTAAAAAGGGGGAAGAAGCACGGGAAGCCGCAAGGAGAACGCGGTTGGAGAAAGAGAAAGAGTACTTAGCTCGATTTGAAGACTCAATCACCGCTGATATAGCCCGTATCTCTACACCAAATGTGAGGATACAGGGAGATAGACCAAAATTCCAGGATCCTAAGTATCCTTGGAAAATCTTCGTTCAAAAGCCTCATTCTATGAACCTCCCGACTGACCGACAGCCGACTGCTGCAGAGATCAAAAATTGGAGGAGAAATAAACTACTAAGATACTTCGTTGTACTTATCAGGGATTCCACCTTATTCAATAGATGAAGAACGGTACAGGAAGCCGCCGAGGAATTCAAGAAGAAGCTAGAAGAAGGAACGCTCCCGCTACAGTAGCAGATGAAGTCAAATCATCAAAATGGTGACTTGGTGACCCATCCAGAGGACTGGATCCTAGTCTTTGATAAATCTTATGAAGGACGTGCAATTTATCAGAATCGAGATAAGGACGCTCATCAGAACTGGTGGCGAAACACCAAGAATGATCCAAAGAGACCATGGAGACACTCTGACTTTAGGAGCTGAATACCTTGGTGTATTATTCGATTGTAATTTTACTTTCAAAATAGCAATCTTTGTACTCTATTTCAATATCAATAAATTTTTTTACCTATCTTGAAAGATTACAACTCGTAATCTATTGTGTTCATTTTTGTTTACAGTCACTTTATTTATTCTTACTGTATTCATATTCTGAAATCTATCTCATACACAAGCTGTAAGAACTTTTCTGCGAACAGTTCATAGTTTAAGTTGTATGCATCTAGAAAACAATGTAAGATTTTGCCTGCGCGCCAATCATAAGTTTTCAATGTAACTTTCTTTTGATAAAAGATGAACTTTCCTGCGAGCAGTTCTTAGTGTTAAAGCCAAATACTGAAGGCCAGAACATTCGAAAGAAGACCAAGAAGTTTGCCCTACTTCAAAACCGATAAGTGTCAAAGTTTTGGCATCATCAAAGATGTTTGGATAACATCATAAGGTTTTAAAATGAAGACTCGTAAGGACTTGTCAAATTATCAAAAAGGGGGAAATTGTTGGGATAACAAATCCCTGTATCGATGCTGCTTGGATAACAGTCCTTCTATCGATTGTTTTGTCAGAATGTTTTGACAATATGCCAAATCCTGAATACCGCCTCTAGCTGTATCGAATAGCTGATCAAGTATCAAACCATGTATCGAAGACCTCTCACAGTCTCATCCATACAGTATATTGATCATACAGCAAAGAGTCCAGCAAAACCAAAGTATGGAAGTTGTCTCGAATATGAATAGAGTGATCCTTCCATACAGCTCTCAACAGGACAAAGAAGGAATCTTCAATATTCGCTAGAAGTCAAGTCATGTTGATAAAGAAGTATTTAAATACTAAAGGATAAAGTATTTAAATACTGTAAGTCAGAAGATCTTCAAAATCCCGCAATATCCGGATCTCGGTCAAATATCTATTGTCACAGAATCTTACTCAACGGATAGATTTCAAACGGATATATTTCAGAAGGCTATATATATCCCCAGAGTTTGAAGATCATCTACCACTGAATCACTGAAAGACTGAACTCTGAATGACTTACAATCGATCAAGCTTATAAAGAAATATTTAGAGCAAAACATATCTCCCCAAGCTTTCTGCTACTCAGATAAAAGAGATATACAGTGCTCAAAACCTTGAACAACACATCATCAGCTTATACCCCAGAAAGTCATAGCTGTTGTTCAACCCTGTTCTATCTTTGAACAAACTCATATCAGCCATCTGTGGACTGAGGAATCTTTGCTTCTCCTAAACTGTGTGTGAAGGACTTGCATTGAAGAAGACGAAGCTTCAGAACTGTGTGTGAAGAAGCCAGTCAAAGTGTTAGCTCAAACCAATCTGTGTGAACGATTGAAAGCTAAGATCTTTATATCAATCTGTGTGAATGATATATTGATTAAGTTTTGTTATAATTACATAGTTGTGTACGCAGTAATTATAATAAATTTTTTACTCCTGTGTGGAGGACCAGTGGACGTAGAGGGGTTTACCTCAAACCACTTTAAATACTGTGTTATTTACCTTCTGCCTTTATTGTTTTATTAACTATGATTATTTAAGTATACACTGCACATCGAGTTGCTGTATCCACAGCAACTTACTATTTAAGACTTCCGCTACACACTCAGATTTAAAATCAGTACATCTTGTTGTTTAAAACACTTTCCAAGCTGTATCCAGTATACTTAGTGGCCAACAATATCTTCCAATGTCTGAATCGTCCGCTCCGTCTGACTATTTGACTGCGGATGAAAAGATGTACTCAACCTCAACTCAGTATCCAAAGCTTAATGGGCCGACTGCCAAAAGTGCGACACAAAACGGCCATCTCGATCAGAGACAAGTCTTAGGCGTACGTACCATGTAGACGTACTATCTCTGCTATAAATGTCCAAGCCAGCTGGTCCCCAAGTATCCTTAATACCAAGAAAATGTGCTGATTTGCTTAGTCAATCGATAATCACCCAAATCATATTCATTTTGATTTTCAGTCTTGGCATCCCGGTGATAAAATCCATAGAAATATCTTCCTTCCACTCGGAAATAGGAAGCGGCTTCAATAGCCCAGCTAATATCTAATGCTCAATCTTGACTTGTTGGCACGTCAAACATCGGGCTACAAACTCGGTGACATCCTTCTTCATATTATTCCACCAGAAATTTCTCTTAAGGTCTTTATACATCTTACTCGTTCTAGGATGGATAGAGTAAGGAGTAGCATGGGCTTCTCGAAGTATTCTCTGCCTCAAGTCTAAATCATTCGGAACGCAAAGTCTCCCTTGAAATCTCAAACTGCCGTCCTCATGAACCATAAAGCTGGGGGCTTTCCCTTTTTCTGCATCCGCCTTCAGCTGACTGGTCATTGGGTCATTCATCTGCTCCCATTTGATGTCATCAACTAAAGATAAAGCAATATCGAGGGCACACAACTGACCCTGCACATGCTGAATCCATACTTTGATTCCTTGCTTAATAAACTCCTGTCGAATCTTCGTCTGTGGTGTGAGAACCTCAAGCATCTGGAGTGATACCGGTATCCGACTCAACGCGTCTGCCACAACATTGGCTTTTCACGGATGGTAAAGGATTTCCAAATCATAATCCTTTATCAATTCTAACCAACAATGTTGTCTCATATTCAGTTCCTTCTGGCTGAAAATGTATTTCAAGCTCTTATGATCGATACAAATCTTCAGGGCAAAAAACACGGAAGCTAACTCTAGGTCGTGAGTAGGGTAATTCATTTCATACGGTTTCAACTGCCGCGAAGCAAAAGCTATAGTCCTATCATGCTGCATGAGAACACACCCTAGTCCCTTGCCTGAAGCATAACTATAAACCGAAAACGCACCGTTCCCCTGAGGCAAATCCAGCGCCGACACCGTAGTCAAACATCTTTTATTTCCGCCAAACTCTGTTGCCTATCGTCATTCCATTCGAACTTTTCGGACTTTTGGAGTAACTGAGTAAGTGGTCGAGAAAGTTTAGAAAACCCCTCGACGAACCGTCTATAATACCCCGCAAGACCCAAAAAGCTACGGACCTCCTTCACGTTCTTAGGTGATGCCCAATCTAACACTGCCTCTATCTTTTAGGGATCTACACAGACCCCCTCACCTGAAATCACGTGCCCGAGAAACATAACCTCCTTCAGTCAAAACTCACATTTCGAGAACTTTGTGTAGAGACGCTGAGCTCTCAAAATATCCAACAGTAGTCTCAAATGCTGAGTGCTTTCCTCATCATCATGAGAATATACTAGGATATCGTATCTAAAAACAACTACACACTTATCGAGTTGCTCGATAAATATCTTATTCATCAACTGCATAAATGCGGTCGGCGTGTTGGTTAACCCGAACGGCATAACCACAAACTCGTAATGCCCGTACCTCGTACGAAAAGCGGTCTTAGGAATATCAGACTCCCTCACTCGGAGCTGGTAGTACCCAGATCTCAAATCAATCTTCGAGAACATCGTAGCTCCCTATAACTGGTCAAACAAATCATCTATGGAATGCAAAGGGTATTTATTCTTAATGGTCACTTTGTTCAGTTCCCGATGTTAGGAATACTTGTTAGATTTTGATGATGTCATTAATTTAAAATCAAATGTTTATTAATTGGCGAAATGTAAGGAAGAACCAAATGAGTATCTTCCATAGGCCAAAATGTGTTAAGTATAAAATTGGCAATATGTAAAGAAGAACCAAATGAGTGTCTTCTATAGGCCAAAGTTAGTTAGGCTGAAAATCGGCTAAGTACTAAAGAACAAATAGTCTATCGTGAGAAGTACAAATTGACTCCAATCGAGTAGCCCCGTTCAACTAAAATTTATCAGAGAAGTTTGACCAGACTGCAGCCAAGGTACCTCAGGGAAGTCACCTGATCAGACAAGTCTCAAACAGTGAACAGCCGAGACGACCTACCTGCAGAGAAGTAAGCTGCACATCAGTCTACTCAACTACAGCCTAGTACTCCAAGTCCACGTCAGCATGCTTTGAAAAGTCAAATATTACGGAAAGCTCACATGCAACGTGAAGAGACAAATTGGAGTGATTCCCGCAAGAGATATGATTTATTTAAATCATCCTGACCCACCGTGAAGACTTTAATCCTTTTATATTCAAAAGATTCGGCGCTCACATGCAGAAGTCATCACAACGGTCGGAAGATGAAATTAAATAATGGGAATCCAGCCTTGCAACGCTCGTAAAAGATTAAACAATGAAGTCTCCTCCAACGGACGGATTTGTTCGATTTGCAACGGCTACAAGGAAGAAGCTCAGATCGTGATCTATATATACCCGGAGATTTGAAACTGAGCAACTACCGGTGCGAACATATACTCTAGCGATCAAAGCAAACAAAGCAATCTCAAGCAAACAAATAGCATCGTGAAAAAGAGCAGATCCAAAAGTCCATATTCAAGGAAGCTCTTTAGTTGGAGAAGACAAACACTCTTGTCTTTAAATCTTGAGTACGGGTACTTCACCGGTTGAAGTAGCAGATCAGAAGGCATCCGAGGATCGAGGATCAAGAGGTGCAAGGCAGCCAAGTGTGTACAACGGCACTAATTCCACCGGTTGGAAGTCGTTGTAGTGTGTAGTGAATCACCGTAATCTTTATCACCGGTTGACAATTATGGTGAATTCATCTCCAATCGGTTTGGAGAAAAGTGGATTAGTAGAGGATTACCCCACCTCCGAGACCACTATAATCGCTCGTGTTATTTACTATTTTACCGCATCATACTCTAACCGCCGCATCCATTGTTAAGTGTTTCATTAAGTTAATTTATATTCGTCATCACCGACTTCCGCACATATCCAAGAACAAACGACTCCTAGTCATTTGTTTGATCATCACCGAAGAAACTCACTCTTCGAGAAAAAGAGTTCAAGAGTTTCTACAAGTCTATTCACCCCCTCTAGACTTGTTTCGGACGACTTGTGACCTACAAGTGGTATCGAGAGGTTGGTTCATTTTTTTTCTCACGAACTGATCTATACTAGATATATATCTTATCTCTCACGTTATAATGGAACACATGCACTCTAGACTACTGTCTTTTCGGTTGACGAGTATGATCTCTGGAAGATAAGAATGCAGGCACATTTATCTTCAATCCATGACGACATGTGGTGCATCATTGAAGACGGTCCATTCATTTTCGAGAAGGACAACACGCCCGAGGAAATCGCAGCTGGGAGGCCCGAAAAGATTCCTAAGAAGAGAACGGAGCTGACCCCGAAGAGAGAAAGCCGCCAATCTTGACAACAGGCCGAGATGTGCTATACCAAACTCTTGACAAATCCACAATGGTCAAGATCAAAAATTGTAAGAATGCCAAAGAGATATGGGACACATTAGCTCTAATGTGTGAAGGAACGGAGCTGATCAAGGAGAACAAGTTGTCAATAGCTATCCAAAAGTTTGACAACTTTAAAATGAAGAATGGTGAATCAATAGACCAAGTGGACACAAGGTTCACCGAAATTATCAACGAGATCAACTCCTGGGCAAAACTTATGGCAACAGGAAATGGCACTCAAGGTCCTCGATCTCTAAATCCGTAATGGAGCATGAAGGTCGTAGCTATGAGAGAGTCCAAAGACCTGAATAAGATAAAGATTCAGGAGTCGTTTCTCCGATCTAAAGGCTTATGAGTTCGAGCTTCCAAGCTCATCCTCAATCGAGCCTCGCAGAGAAGGGAATCGCATTTGCACTGAGTCCTCGCTAAGAGCCTCGTCTGATGTGAAACCTCCAAATCCGCTAGATTTTGAGGAGGAAATGGCTTTCATTATGCAAAGGTTCAAGAACTCGTAAAGAACTACTCCAAGTATAAGAAAAACTACAAGGAGAATCCTTAAGAAACCGTAAGGCCGAAGTCGGAAAGTTGAATGCTATAACTGTCATAAAATAGGACACATCCAAATGGATTGTCCCGAGCTCAAGAAGGATGAAACCAAAAAGGAGGTGGCCAGAAAGAAAGACAGAAGAAAAGCTCTCATCGGAGAAGACCAGGAGCATGTCGAATCAAGCGGCGGCTTCTTTTCTGATGACGACGAGGAATATGAATGCCTGATGGCAAACTTGGCTGATGAAGAGAAAAGGTGGAAGGACTACAACCACATCTCCTCAAGCTCAAATTTTGGAGGTGAAGAGTGGTTTGTAGACTCTGGATGCTCAAGGCACATGACCGGGAACAAGAAGATGCTGACCAAATATATCAAAGAAAGAGGTCCCGATGTAACCTTTGGAGATAGCTCTAGAGGACAGACAAAAGGCTTTGGAGAGTTGCACCGAGGAAACATTGTGATATCCAAAGTTCATTATGTCAAAGGTCTCAAATACAACCTCCTGAGCATAAGCCAGTTCTGCGACGAGAAGAATCTAGTAGTCTTCACCATCTTGAAGTGTATGGTGATAGACATCTTATCTGGAGAAATAAAGCTACAAGGTTTCCGAAGAAGAGATGTATACATGATTGATTGGAACACAGGAACACCTAACTCCTGTTTTCTATCCAAGACTGTAGCTGAGAATGGATGGCTGTGGCACAAAAGACTATGTCACCTGAACTTCAAAGCCATCAACAAGATTAGCTCTCGAAGTCGGGTCGAGGACTTCCAAATGAAGCATTCAAGAAGGAAGCACTCGTGATGCATGTCGAAGGGAAAGCACCAAGGCGTCGCTCAAGCCGGCACCTACAACGCTCACAACAAGGATCTTAGATCTACTTCACATGAATCTATTTGGTCCCATCAAGCCAAGGACTTTGAGCGCGTAAAGCATGCTCTTGTGATTGTTGATGTTTATTCAAGGTACACTTGGATCATTTTTCTTTACTAGAAAAGTGAAACCTTGACCAAGTTACTCGAGCCGCCGAGAAGGATCCGAATGAGAAATCCCTCTCCATAATCAAGATTAGATCGACAGAGGAGGAGAGTTTCTCAACAAGGCGATAATCGATTTCGCCGATCGAATGGGATCCAAAGATGAGCTCTCTGCGGCCAGACGCCCGCCAGAATGGTGTTGCCGAAAGAAGGAACAACTCAAGGAAGCAAAGAAGGTCCATGATTGCGAAGCGACCTACCAAAAGGTTCTCGGGTCTGAAGTCGCAACACACCGCCACACCTGCATCAGAGTATGATAGTAGGGAGACATGGCAAAACTCCCTATGAGGTTTGGAATAATAGAACTCCTACTGTTGCTTACTTTCATGTTTTTGGTTGTAAGTGTTTCATCCACAACAACGGTAAAACACAGCTAAATGCCTTTGATGCTAAAACTGATGATGGTCTATTTATGGGATATTCCCAAAGAAGAAAGGCATATAGAGTTTTCAACAAAAGAACCTTAGTTGTGGAGGAAACACCCCATGTTGTTTTTGATGAATCTACTGTTGAGTACAGGAAACAACTTGAGCAAATTGAGAACAAGCTCAAGTCAGCAACCCTTGAAGAAGTCATTGTACATGACACTGGAATGGTGGACTCACTGCAGATCACCGATGACCCAACCGCAATGATGAAGACCCAATCCGGCAGATCGACAGATCACCAAACCTATCCGATCCAGCTTGCCGCCGAAGAAGACCCAAATGTGAGTCGATAAAGACTCATCTCAGATTCGTAACCAAGCCGCAGATGACAAGGCGGTAGCCGATCCATTGCACTGTAATCCACAGATGCGCACAACCACCAGAGCAATCCAACAGGGGAACAAACCTTAAGAGGACGAGATCCCCAAATGGCTCAAGGATCATCCAATTCAAGAAATTATCGGAAAGTTGATCGATGGAGTCAAGACAAGACACCAACTCTACCAAATAGAATGGCGATGTTCTCATGTTTCATGTCACAAATTGAACCCAAGACGACGTAACAAGCCTTGGAAGATTATTCATGGATTAATGCCATGCAAGAGGAATTGGAGCAGATGGAGAGAAACAAAGTTTGGGAACTACAATGCATGCACCTAATCACAAGAAAGTTATTGGCACCAAATGGGTGTATAAAAACAAGAGTGATGAAGACGGAGTTGTTGTTAGGAATAAAGCCGACTCGTAGCAAAAGGTTATGCACGGTTTGAGGGAATAGATTTTGATGAAACTTATGCACTGTTGCAAGATTAGAAGCCATCGACTATTCCTCGCATATGCCGCATTCAAGGATTTTGAAGTCTACCAAATGGATGTAAAAGTGCGTTTCGAATGGAATCCTAGAAGAAGAAGTCTATGTAGAGCAACCCCGTGTTTTGTCAAAGGAGACAAAGTCTATAAGTTTGAAGGCTCAGATGGACTCAAGCAAGCACCGAGAGCATGGTATGAAACACTGTCTGTGTTTCTTGAGAAAAATGGATTTTGCAAAGGAAAAGTGGACAAGACCCTATTCAGAGTGGAGCACGAAGGCCACATTCTAATAGTTCAGATTTATGTGGATGACATCATATTCGGGTCAACCAATCCAGAACTATGCGAGAAATTCTCCAACCTCATGCAAGGAGAATTCGAGATGAGTATGATGGGAAAGCTTAACTTCTTTCTCGGATTACAAGTTAAGCAGATGGAAAAAGGAATTTTCATCAACCAGGCAAAGTATACCCGAGATCTCATCAAGAGATATGGAATGGAATCAGCCAAACCCGCAAGAATTCCAATGAGCACAAGTACTCACCTGGATGCAGACGAGGCAGGAATATCAGTAGACTCAACCCACTACAGAGGACTCATCGGATCTCTTCTGTACCTCACGGCAAGCAGGCCAGACATCTCATATGCAGTTGGAGTTTGTGCAAGATTCCACCAAGCCAAGCAATCACACCTAGATGCGGCTAAGAGAATAATTAAGTACCTAAAGTCTACAATTAATGTTGGACTATGGTATCCCAAGGATGACAACTTCGAGCTATCGGGATACTCGGATGCGGATTTCACGGATGCAAAATCAATAGGAAGAGCACTAGTGGAACGTGTCAATTCCTAGGAACCAGACTGATATCCTGGTTTAGCAAGAAGCAAGTTTCTAACTCTATCTCCACTACAGAGTCAGAATACCTAGCTGCAGGTAGCTGTTGTGCACAGATCCTATGGATCAGACAACAATTAAGGGACTACAATATTATTGCCAACGAAGTTCCTATATGGTGTGACAACAATAGTGCTATTGCAATAACCAACAATCCGGTTTTGCACTCAAGGACGAAGCACATTGACGTTAAGAACCATTTCATTCGAGACCATGTGCTTAACAAAAGGGTTAGAGTTGAAAGAGTCAGCACAGACTACCAAATAGCTGACATCTTCACCAAACCCCTGCCAGAAGAAAGATTCCTAGAGCTGAGCAGAGATCTTGGATTACTCGATTGGGAATCTAGTTCTGAAGCAAGTTGAAGAAAGGATAAACCCACTCAGAATCAGCCTAAGCTGATGCAGGCGAGAAGATGAAGGCCAGTCGAAGCAACTTAGCTGTACAGAATACCAGGCGAGAAGTCAAACTCACCTGTAGCAGAGCGGTCAACAGTCAACGAATCAGACCAGCTAAGTTCTCTAAACTGATCTCTAATTTTTAATTATTATCTGTCATATTATTTTGGCTTAAGAAATAGCATTTAAAAATACATTTTATGAGCCAAGTGGCAATTTTAAATACACGCGTCACACGCCTATTTAATTAACCCCTACGGTGGCCAATCAGAATCAACCGTCAATTTTTAAATGGGGCCACCGATTCAAATTTGAAATTCAAAAGAATATGAAAAGGCGTACCACCGTTTAAATTTATAATAAACTAATCCAAACGTCCTTTCATCTTCTTTATAAGGAAGAAAGCTTTTCACTTTCCTCTTTACGCTTTCAGAAACCCTAGAACTTACAGAGCAAAATACACACTAAAAAATCCTAAAATCTTTTGCAGAAATGGCATCTTTTGACGGAGCAAACTTGAAGGCGATGAAGGACCAAGTTATCTTCTCCATGGTCGTCGATTTCGAAGGATTACTGGAAGCAAACCTAGAGGACTTTGATATGCTCGACTTAATCCGGCGATGGCCGAACGGAATCTACCCGTTTCTCGAAATCAACCCTCAACACTTGTTCAAGGAAGATGTGGTTGAATTTTATCGCAACGCTTACCTGATTCAGCACGGGATTCAGAGCACAGTCGGTGGAGTACCAGTCACCATAAATACAGAGAAGATTCGCTCTGTATTCGGGATGAAACATCGCGGTCTGGCGGTCGAAGCGCTCAAACAATCACCCGCCGAAACGTGGAAGACGATTAAGCTCGAAAATGTCCCTGAGAAATTGAAGTTTACAGCAAAGAGAAATGAGTTGAAGAGGGTCTATCGAGTTGCTTTGGACATCACAAACAAGATAGTCATGGGAATGGCAGGAAGCTATGACCAACTATCATCCTCAAAATTCATGGTGTTGGGTGCGTTAATTCAGCGAGAGGAAGTTGATTGGGCCGATTATATTTTTAGGCAACTTGTTCGTGAGGTGAACAAGGTCGAATGGCTCGAGGGAGAGAAGAAGTTCAAGACTAAGTTGGCGTTCGGAACGCATCTTAGTTGGTTCTTGGAGCAGACTGGAGTGGCCAAGGGAAACATTGACCCTTTCCACCCAAACAAGAGGTTAGGTCACATGGACCATGACAAGAAGAAGGTTGGAGTCACTGGGAGGGCAGCCCAGATATTGAAGGATTTACCATACTCAAGCTATTGCCCAAGGTACGATCTATCAGACTCGGACCAACCTGCAGCTGAGATTGGAACTGCAGTCGAGTCCGAAAATGAGTCTGATGAAACTCCAATCGCCATCCGTTTCAAGAGAAGGGGACCAGCCCCAGAAGGACCTTCCAACCTGCAGTCATCACCTGAACCCTCTCCAAAGAGGCCAAGGAAGCTGCAGTTCAGTGAAGGAGAGCAACCTGAGCACCACGCCAGTCCATCAGTTCAGTCTCCAGTTCATCCGGACCAGCCTGCACCAGATACCGAAACAAGAATTGTACCTGTCATTACTCCTCCAGTATACATGACCGAAGAAGAGGAAGCAGGTCTTGTTATATCTATCCCTGAAGCAGATTACACATTCAATCTTTTGGAAAATAACACTTTTAATCTTTCCATAGAACAACTTCACTTGTCAAGCCACAAGCGAAAAACATTCCTTTGTCAATATTTTTAAGGAGTGGAAAACTCTTAAAACCATGTCCTTTACAAATTTTCAAATTTTTGTTGAAACTAGTGGTTGGGAATACCCCCAAGCCACGGAGGATGTTCCACCGATTTTTGCAAAGAGTCAGATTTGGCTTTACTCCTCCAGAATAACTGGTTCATGTCACATTTTGAGACAAACATGGACCATTTTATCCACTCTATAATGCTAAGTATTTTTGATGGTACTTTTGGAGAAGAGGAGGAAGAGAAAGTAGAAAAGGAGATTAGGATAGAAGAAGTTGATGAAGAGAATGAAATTATCAATTTGGTTGAGGAAGATGAAGAAGCAAAAGAAGAACAAGAAGAAAACATACCAGTTGAAAAGGAGACAGGGGAAATTGAAAAAACAGAAGAAGTGGAAGATGAAGAAGATGAAGAAGAAGGAGAAGAAGTGGAGCAAGAAAAAGAAGAAGAAAATAAGGAGGATGATGATGATGATGAAGGAGAGAAGGAAAAAGATGATGCTAAGGATGATGATGATGATGATCATGATGATGGAGGTGAAGGAGGAGCTGGTGTGGTTACTGGAAAAGAAAAAGAAAAATCTGGAGAAGTAGAAAAAGAAAAATCTGGAGAAAAAGAAAAAGAGAAATCTGAAGAAGAAGAAGAAGGGAAAGAGGAAGAAAGAGAAAAGGAGCCAGAGAAGGAGCCAGAGCCTACCAACGAAGCTGCAGATAGGGTTGTTGTACCTCCCCGGTACACCAGCCTAGACGCGGAGCTGGCAGAGGACTCAGTCGGGGACCGGAGAAGACTCTATCGACCTACGGCCGGCAGCCAGAGCCTGCAGTCTAGTGGCTCCATTGCTGAAGGATCAGGAGAACACTCCCCATCAGCTCAGTTATCACCTACCATGACTGAGCTGATCAAGCAAATTGTCAGAGACACCATTGGGGAGCTGCTATCAACACAGGTCACTCCTGACCTTCAGACCATTAATGCCAAGATTGACACCTTACTGCAGAGACAGATCCTTCAGCCCCCTCCTCCTACAAACAACAGAATGCCTTTTGGCATGTCTGATTGGATGAGCCGCATGGAGCAACAATTGACAACCCTCATTGATGCTGGAAAAAAGGGGGAAGAGTGGATTCAGGGGGAAGGAAGAGAAATCAGAAGTAAGAAAAAGCAGGATGTCCCCCAGATTGAAGGACCCTCTAACTTAAAAAGGAAGGATGCTGAAGATCAAGAAGACAAGGCTGACCAGCCTGAAGGGAAGTGCAGAAGGACCAGAGGCGGCTTTGAACCTACTCTTGAATGGGAAGGTCTGGAGCTATGGTATGTTGAAGATTTCTGCCCACTTGAAGCTTTTGAAATGTGGGGAGCTGCTAGGAAGAAGTTCATCAGAGACTTTTATGTCTGGGAACTACTTCAAGATGACAAACTCTCCCCACAGGAGATTTTCATAAACTGGATGGAAGAGGTTCATCCTAAGCTTTGGGCTGTTCTAAAGAAGCATGCAAAAGATCAAAAAGCTTTTCCCATGATCCCTAAATTCAGAGCTGAAGAAGCACCAATCCGCATGGATGGTGAACTTGATGAACTACAACTCCAGGAGGAAATCAAGCGAGTCTGCCTTGAAAACAAATTCAGATCTCAGCAGGAGCAGGACTTCGCAGCACTGGTTGTGAAGAGAAAGTATGGCCTTGCTCCAGTCAAGGTAAGACCCATTGGAGCCAAACCATTCAGACCTGCCAAGCAGCCTATTCGAAGAGGCAGAGGAAGAGGCAGATGATTTTAGCTACTTTCCTACTTGTAATTTATTTTCTGTACTTAAACATTCTTGTATAATTTCGATGATAAGTCAGAAAACTTTATGAACAGTCTGTTGAATGACAATTTTCCAGTTGTCTCAATATTAGACTGATTTCAGTTTTGTCTTGCACTTAAGTGCAGACTTGGCCATTTGATTTCTTACTTAGTTTTGCCATCATCAAAATAGGGGGAATTTGTTAGGAATACTTGTTAGATTTTGATGATGTCATTAATTTAAAATCAAATGTTTATTAATTGGCGAAATGTAAGGAAGAACCAAATGAGTATCTTCCATAGGCCAAAATGTGTTAAGTATAAAATTGGCAATATGTAAAGAAGAACCAAATGAGTGTCTTCTATAGGCCAAAGTTAGTTAGGCTGAAAATCGGCTAAGTACTAAAGAACAGTCTAGTCTATCAGAAGTCTGACCGACTCAATCGAGTAGCCCTGGTCAACTAAAATTTATCGAGAGAAGTTTGACCAGATGCAGCCCAAGGTACCTAAGGAAGTCACCCGATCGACAAGTCTCAAACGGTGAGCAGTGAGACGACCTACTGCAGAGAAGTAAGCTGCACATCAGTCTACTCAACTACAGCCTAGTACTCCAAGTCCACGTCAGCATGCTTTGAAAAGTCAAATATTACGGAAAGCTCACATGCAACGTGAAGAGACAAATTGGAGTGATTCCCGCAAGAGATATGATTTATTTAAATCATCCTGACCCACCGTGAAGACTTTAATCCTTTTATATTCAAAAGATTCGGCGCTCACATGCAGAAGTCATCACAACGGTCGGAAGATGAAATTAAATAATGGGAATCCAGCCTTGCAACGTTCAGAAAAGATTAAACAATGAAGTCTGCCTCCAACGGACGGATTTGTTCAGATTTGCAACGGCTACAAGGAAGAAGCTCAGAGATCGTGATCTATATATACCCGGAGATTTGAAACTGAGCAACTACCGGTGCGAACATATACTCTAGCGATCAAAGCAAACAAAGCAATCTCAAGCAAACAAATAGCATCGTGAAAAAGAGCAGATCCAAAAGTCCATATTCAAGGAAGCTCTTTAGTTGGAGAAGACAAACACTCTTGTCTTTAAATCTTGAGTACGGGGTACTTCACTGGTTGAAGTAGCAGACTGTAAAGGCATCCGAGGATCGAGGATCAAGAGGTGCAAGCGATCAGTGTGTACAACGGCACGGAATTCCACCGGTTGGAAGTCTGTTGTAGTGTGTAGTGAATCATGTAATCTTTATCACCGGTTGACAATTATAGTGAATTCATCTCCAACTGGTTTGGAGAAAAGTGGATTAGTAGAGGATTACCCCACCTCCGAGACCACTATAATCGCTGTGTTATTTACTATTTTACTGCATCATACTCTAACTGCTGCATCCATTGTTAAGTGTTTCATTAAGTTAATTTATATTCGTCATCAGCTGACTTCCGCACATATCCAAGAACAAACGACTCCTAGTCATTTGTTTGATCATCAGCTGAAGAAACTCACTCTTCGAGAAAAAGAGTTCAAGAGTTTCTACAAGTCTATTCACCCCCCCTCTAGACTTGTTTCTGGACGACTTGTGACCTACACCCGATAATCGATACATAAATGTAGTGAACCATCTTTCTTCCTCACAAACAAGACTGGTGCACCCCCAGGCGAGGCGCGAGGTTGGATATATCCCTTCTCTAACAATTCCCCTAATTGACCCTTCAACTCCTGCATTTCTGAAGGTTCCATACGGTACGACGCCTTAGAAATTAGGGCTGCACTCGTCTCTAATTCAACTGTGAATTCAATCTCGCGCTCCGGTGGTAGTCCTAGAAAATCATCTGGAAATATATTCGAAAACTCGTTCACCACTAGAATCGAGGAAAGTTCAACCTTCCCGTTCTCTACTCTCGTAGCATAACACCAGTACCCCACACAACCATCCCTAATGAGTTTCGCCGCCTTCATAGCGCTGATTATAAGTTTCTGACTCCTCCTCATGTGTTCCAGAAAAGAATGCTAAGTACCTTCCTCAGCCAACATCTATATACTCCTCGTGTCATAATTCATTACACTGTCGTGTCTATCAAGCCAGTCGTCACCGAGGATCAAATCCTCTTCAATGATATCGACAACGATTAAATTCGAAGGCCACACCCTATCTGCTATTACTACTGGACAGTCTCTAACCTCCCTACCCCCCACAACTATATCCCCACTAGGAACTTTAACCACAAACAGTTCACAAACAGACAAACATTCAATACTCAATCGACACACACAATCCAAAGAGATGAACGAATGAGAAGCACCGGAATCGAAAAGCACTCTAACTGGATGAGAGAGAACATAAACGGTACCTGTAGCTAGGGTAGCCTATGGATCTTATGCTCTCATCATCTCGTAAACACGCGGTTGCACTAAACCAGCACTGGAGGCTCCCTCTCTAACGGACTGACCCCGTCCTCTTCCCCGACCAAAACTCTGAGATGGCTGACCAGATGATGACTTCTAATTAACACTTGTTTCTCCAAGCACAGGAACGGATACCTAACCCCAAGCGTCTTTTCTCCTTAAGTATAATACGCAGCTTTGTGGCCCGCCTGGCCGCAACTGTAGTATTTCAGAGGAGGCAGGTTGCAATCACGACTGATATGGCCCTGTTGGCCATAGTTAAAACATGTCACTCCCCGGCTGGATACACTGGGGCCGGTTCTGAAATTCTGGTTGCCTCCAGGCGCACAATGAGATTTTCCGGATGGATAGTTCGCCGACTGAGATTTGTGCTGATTGTTATTCTTACTACCCAAAAAATTTCCCGAGGTCTTTTGCTTTTTACCCTCACTAGCTGTCTCCATAGCTACGAAGGACATATCATAGGCTAGTGTTTTGCCCTGATATTCATTCATGGTAGCACAAGTGAACCGAGTCATGTAATGTCGAATTCTGGGCTTCATCTGCATATCAAAATGTAGAATCTTATCCCTCTCTTATCTCACTTGACCCTTCACGTGGTTGAGTTGCTGGTTGTATTCGATGATCGCCTGAGATACTGGAATGTCATGTGGTTTAGCCTCATAAAAGGATCAGAATCTGGCCTCCTGAACAGGACACGGACAGTGCTCGGCCTCCATTAACTCCTTAAACTCGTCCTAAGAAACTTAATGGTCTTAAGGCACGATGGCTTGCCACCAGCTAGCGGCGTCCCTCATCAGAAAGTACTATGCAATCGGCACCTTCCGTGTCTCTGGACAATTTACCGCCACAAACAATATTCATCTCGTTAATCCAATCTTCCCAGCCGATTGGATCCGTAGCACCAATGAACTGAGGAGGACGCATACAGATCACATCTTGTAGCCATCTATCTGCCCCACTATTCGTCACAGGAGGTGGGCTGAAGCGCTTGGGTCAAGAGAGCCATTTGGTTAGCCACTTGCTGTAATATAGTGGCCACACCAATTCCCGTATTATTCTCTGTGGAATTCCCCAAACTAGATGACTGGTCCTGCTGACCATCGGTACTAGGATAAACTGAATTCGACAGAGTAGGAGTAGTCGATCCAGCATCCGAACCGAGAGACATGGCCGCCCCACGGGATGCGCCACGTCCGCGTCCGCGTCCTCTACCAGCTGACATTCTAAAGGATAGGAAAAGGAGAAAGACATAAGTACAGTTCAGAAAATAACCGTCATGGTGATCGGTTACCCATATTACAAAGTCAAAAGACAAGACAGTAAAGAAGATAAGAAAGATAAGAGAACTTACGAGTACCGGTCGTACTGAGATGATGGCAGCGCGATGATACTGTGTTCACCAACAACGTGACTATGCCTAAAAGACCAATAACCTAGGTATCCATAAACCTAGGCTCTGATACCATATTCTGTAACACCCCCAAAATGTTTAGGGCATGTCACAGTGCCGTGAATTCCATCCGGGACCCGCAAGGCTAAACTCACACAAATTCATAACCAAAGAACTTCAATAAGTTTCCCAACATATTTAGACTCACTAAAATATTTATTGGATTTACCGATGAAACTCCAAAGGCCAAACTAAATCCACAAAGGACAACAAATTCGACATAATCAACGAGAAAAAAAATAGCCCCTATATTGTTGGGATATTATATTCCATATAATCATAAATTGGTTTTGATGCTGAATTGAAAATCAATCCAAAACAACAAAAGAAACAATAGAACGAAGCCAAAACAACAAGGAATCGAACTTGGCAGAATAGCAGTTAGCACATACAATGTGCACAGCTTAACTCACGCTAAGAAAGCCACCTGAAGGTTAGCGCATGGTACTTATGAAGGTTAACACACGCTAACAAAGAATATGACCGTTGTGAAGACTTTCAACATGGAGAATGACGTATGCAGTGACGAAGACATGGCGCACGCTATGGATGATAGTAGCGCACGCTAAATAGCATTCGAATTCAAACAAATGAACGTTGGAAGATTCTGTGGAAAGTCAAAGTCAAAAGGCATGCAACGGATACATGGTAACGCACATAATGACATCACATTAGCGCACGCTACAATGTATATTAGCACACGCTAACGATAAAGGGAGAAGCTACTGGACTCAAGACAAGAGCTGGTAACGTGCGTAACCATGCAGATAACGTATGTAAAAGAGGGGACTAGCGCACGCTAAAGGAGAAATAGCGCACGCTAAATGAAGGCAGTGGACTAACGGCTAGTTGAGAGGTTTTGCCTATAAATACCAAGTCATTTGGTATCATTCTAGACAACAACTACAAGCAAATCACTTATTGATCAGATATCAGTGTATTCAACTTTGTTGTTGTAATTGTGCCTAATTGATAGTGTTTGAGTGTTCATACACGATAACCATAAACGATAGGAAAGATACGAATTGTAGATTGATTCGGTGTTATTAGGATCGTTGAACCGGCATTATTAGAATCATATTTAAATCCAAGTGAGTTTTTTCTAGTACCCATCGAAAGCTAGATAAGTTACTTCCTTGTCCGATAGAAAAGAAAAACGGTTTATCTTGGACCAACATAAAGACAAGAGTGTCCGGTTTATCTCGGACAGATAGAAGACGAGATATTGGAACATTTTGTTCCATACATAAATTAAAAGTGTTTTGATGATTAAATTCGATAAACAAAACAAAACAATGAAGAGGCGAAGCAAAGAATTGAAGAAAACGAAGTTGCAAAAAGGCATTCTGGACATAGCTAACGTACATAAACAAGAGTGCATAACGTACGTAAATGATTGAATATTACGTATGTAACAGAGTGTTATTAACGTACGTAACTTGTTCAAACCAAGTGAACGTTGGAGGAGTCAAAGTCAGAAAAGCATGCAACGGACATATGACGTCAGCACTGACGTATGGCTTAATGTACGTAATAAAGAACTGCTAACGTACATAACCCAAAATGACGAAGCTCACTGAACTGGATTGTGAAGAGGCTAACATACGTAACACATGGAGGTTAACGTATGTAATAAAGCTTACGTACGTAATATGGCTCAGATAGTGTACGTAATGACGGATCTGGCAGCTGACGGCTAGTTTGATGATGGAGCATATAAATACCATTCTATGGTATTGTTTCACATATAATAACTTCAAGAATACTACACATTCATCTGAGATTGATATTCATTATATTTTTGTTGTTGTAATATTGAGCTTACATTGAGTGATTGAGTGTTATACACAAAATCATACACGAGTGGTAAAAGAAAAGATACGATTGGATTCAGTGTTATTAGGATCAAGGATCCGGCATTATTAGAATCGCAATCTCTATCTAAGTGAGGTTTATCTAGTACCCATAGAAAGCTAGAGAGGTTGATTTCTTGTCCTACGAAAAGGAAAATGGTTTAACTTGGACCGACACAAAGACAAGTACGTGTGGTTTATCACGGACCAATAGAAGACGTGATTATAAACGGTTATACCTCGACCGATAGAAGAGAGGTGCAGAGGTTTTTATCTTGGACCTATAGAAAAAGATACCGAGAGAGGACGTAGGCTCGTTTATAGCCGAACCTCTATAAATCCGTGTGTCGTTTAAATTTCCGCACTTTATTTTCGCTTCCGCAACACGGTGCAAATATCCGATATTGCTCCAACAATTGGTATCGGAGTAGGACTCCAATACACGACTTAACATCCGAGTATAAAAAGATCCAATGGCATTTCAATTCTCTCCAGTCGAAGGCCTCGCTCTTAACCGACCACCATTTTTTGATGGTTCAAATTTTATGACTTGGAAGAAGAAGATGTCCATATTCATTCGAGCATATGACATGGAGCTTTAGCAAGTGATATGCCTTGGCCCAAAAGTTCCAATCAAATCTGACGGATCTTTTAAGAGTTTCGAAGAGTATAATGACGAGGATTGGAAGAGTGACCACCTAAATCGTAAGGCTACTCAATTCCTATTTTGTGCCTTAAATCCGGAAGAAATCAATCGTGTTTCGTTGTGTGAGAGTGCGAAAGAAATATGGAAAATTCTCGAAATCACACACGAAGGGACAACTCAAGTCAAAGAGACGAAAATCAATATGCTTCTCCATGACTACGAGTTATTTATGATAATGGTGACGAGTCCATCACTAATATGCTCGACCGATTCTCGGTTATCACTAATGGACTTGCCTCGTTCGGAAAACCATTGTCTAGTAGTGAAAAAGTCAAGAAAATATTACGATCAATACCTAGCGAATGGGACGGCACCGTGGTTCGATAATTAATTATGAGATCGTGTTAAAATCCCGAAGTGTCAAGCTAAAGCCGAAGGAATGATCGTTAGCAATGAAGGCTAAGATGTCGAAAAAGAAAGAAGAAATCCCGGTGGAGGAAAGCGACGAAGAAATGGCATATTATTCCAAGAATATTAATAAATTCCAAACCTTATTAGACCGGAGGAAGAAGGATATCTCGAGCGAAACGAAGAAATTCGACGACTCTTGTCGACAATGTGGAAAACCAGGCCACTTAGCTAAACATTGCCGTGCTAAACCCAAAAGGGAAGTCCTCATGGCAACATGGAGCGATGAATACGAAGACGATGAATTTATCGATCAAAATAATCTCGCTCTCATGGCCCGAAGTTTGTTCGACAACAACGACGTCGAAAGCCATGTAAGTACATCCTCCCGTGATGAACTTTTTGATGCATTTGAATTATTGCATACGGATTTTCAAAACGCTTTATCCGAAATCAAATCCCTTAAGTCTAAAATTAAATCTTTGGAAATTGAAAATTCCAAAATTATAGCGAAGGGAAAATTTGTTGAAATCGATCATTCAAAGTGTATTGAAAATGAAAATATTTTGAAGGATGATCTCGCTAAAATTCAAACTGATCTGAAATCTTTGATAAAAAAATTCTCGTGCGGAAACGAGAAATTTGAACAAATGCTTGGTATTCAAAAGTTTACTTTGAATAAAGAGGGGTTAGGATTCAAAACACGTTCGAAAAATGAATCCGTTAATTTCAAAATACCCCATTGCGAAAAGTGTTTAAAAACCGAGCATCAAATTTCAAATTGTAAAAGCCCTAGACGAACGATTAAAATTAAGAAAATTTGGGTTCCTAAAGGAACAATTATTTCAAATATTGTTTATATCTCGAAACAAAAACCAACTATATGTTGGATCCCCAAAAATTAATTTTGATATTTTACAAAGGGAGAGATAATACTTTCAGGGGGAGTATATTTTTTTTTGAAAAACGGGTATAAACTCCATCCTACTCATGCATTTATTTATCATAAATTAGTATCATGCATATTTTACATTTATTGCATATTTTTATTCAATTGGTATTTTATTGCACTTTTCCATGAATACAAAAAGGGGGAGGGATAGGAGAATGGAGAAATAAGTCGAAAATGGGAGAAGAACTAACGAAACGGACAAAGTCAAAAACTTTAGTCTGTACACATATACATATATTTGTATTTTTTTAGGTAAATCCCATTGACGAAGTTTTGGTTTGTAATCATCAAAAAGTGGGAGATTGTTGGAACATTTTGTTCCATACATAAACTAAAAGTGTTTTGATGATTAAATTCGATAAACAAAACAAAACAATGAAGAGGCGAAGCAAAGAATCGAAGAAAACGAAGTTGCAAAAAGGCATTCTGGACATAGCTAACGTACGTAAACAAGAGTGCATAACGTACGTAAATGATTGAATATTATGTACGTAACAGAGTGTTATTAACGTATGTAACATGTTCAAACCCAGTGAACGTTGGAGGAGTCAAAGTCAGAAAAGCATGCAACGGACATATGATGTCAGCACTGACGTATGGCTTAACATACGTAATAAAGAATTGCTAACGTACGTAACCCAAAATGACGAAGCTCAATGAACTGGATTGTGAAGAGGCTAACGTACGTAACCCATGGAGGTTAACGTACGTAATGAAGCTTACGTACGTAATATGGCTCAGATAGCGTACGTAATGATGGATCTGGCAGCTAATGGCTAGTTTGATGATGAAGCCTATAAATACCATTCTATGGTATTGTTTCACATACAGCAACTTCAAGCATACTACACATTCATCTGAGATTGATATTCATTGTATTGTTGTTGTAATATTGATCTTACATTGAGTGATTGAGTGTTATACACAAAATCATACACGAGTGGTAAAAGAAAATATACGATTGGATTCGGTGTTATTAGGATCAAGGATCCGGCATTATTAGAATCGCAATCGCTATCTAAGTGAGGTTTATATAGTACCCATAGAAAGCTAGAGAGGTTGATTCCTTGTCCTATGTTAGGCGTATTTTTATATGCTTATTTATCATTATTTTGTATTATTTTGGAGAGTGAATTTGCTTAAATGAACTCTTAATGCCTTAATTTTGTATGTTTGTTAGGAGATTGGAGTCCAGAAGCTAAAACGAGGCAAAACGGGCGAAAACGGCGAATTTTGGCTGTGGGCCGCGGCACAAGGCAAGTGGGCCGCGGCACAGGAAGGCAACCAGCGGGCACAAAGTAGACTGTACTCTGTGCCGCGGCACAGTCCAGGTGAGCCGCGACACAGATGAATTAAAAGGCGCCCAGGCTTCCAGCTGAAGACCATGTGCCGCGGCAAAGATTTAGTGAGCCGCGGCACACTAGGCGGTTATGGTGAGCTCCGCGCGGATTTGGGCCGTTTTGAAGCCAGTTCTCGACCTACTCACATGGACGCGAATTGGAGACTGTGCAGAGCTATAAATAAGGGTTTAAGACGCTAATTAATCATCTTTGGATCTGGGGAAAATCTTGGAATCTTTGAGGAGACGGCAGAAGAGGAAGAAAAGCAGAAGACTTCAAGAGCAGAGGGCGGAAGCCAGAAGAACGGAGGAATCCGAGCTTCATCTGCGTTTGATTTTCATGCTCTTATTCATTTATTCTGTATTTTCATTTATTAGCATGTCAGGCTAAAACCGTAATCTAGGATTTTGATGAAACCTACGTTTTGACGGATTTGCTTGAGATTATCTAATTAATTACCTTTTTGTTGAGTTTTAAAAAAAAAAAAAATTCTTTGTTGAGGCAATATTTTGAATCTTTGTGCAACGTATTCGTTCTGGAATTACAGCAAACCCAACTCGTACGTCTAGTTTAAACGTTATGGTTCAATTTCATTTTTCTCTCACAGTTGTGCTATCTCGTAAAGATTTCTGATTTACGGCTGGATATCCTTAGCAGAGTGATGATTATTCTCGTTATTAGTTGAGTAAGTAACCTTCGGTGTTTAAATTTTTTCAGGACTGACTATGGCTAGGACGAAGAAGCTGAGCAAGAGAGCCAGGACTCAGTCATCCCCCACTCGAGGGGAAACCTCTCGTAGCCGTGCCGAGTCTGAGGGGCACCAGTTTTTTGACCCTGAAATCCACAAAATCTTCAATGAGAAGATTCGGCCGCGACCTCTTATTCCGGAGAGGGGATTTACTCCAGCCCCCCAAGACGGGGAACTGCTTACGATGATAGATGAGATGGGGTGGGCCCGATTTGCTGCACCCCCCGAGCCAGCAGTGATTTCGATAGTGCAGGAGTTCTATGCCAGCGCGTTATTGAAACATATTCGGGTAGGCAATATGTTGCAATCGACAGACACTCGGACTCAGGTCGATGTCCGAGGTATTATGATTGATTTTTCTGTATCTGTTATTCGGAGGTTGTTTGGGTTGCCGGTGGTAGATGAGACGGCTTATGACCGAGTTATGGCTAGCCTCATGAAGGAGGCTCTGCTCGAGACTATTGCACAGCCCGACTCCGACTGGGAGCAGCGCGCACCGGGTTCTTCCACCTTACATTTAAGAGCTCGCGCCTCAGCCGGCTCGGGCGTGCCTGGCTATATTTTATTTGCGCCCATATAGACCCCACTTCTCAGATCCGCACTGTTTTTCTCTCCCGCGCCCGGATACTATATGCTATCACATCCGGGCTGCGATTCGATGTGGCCCCTTTCTTGGCTTGTTCTATATTCCAGTGCATTCAGGGAGGGGCCAAGACGGGGTTGAAGCACCCCTCTCTTATCTGCGCTCTGTGCCGGCAGTCGGGGCTGACGTGGTCAGACGACGAGCCGATGCTAGCTCCCCAAGCCCCGATCGACCACCGCATCATCTCACATTTTGACCAGTGGGGAGGAGCGCCGGCGCACGCTCGGGGGAGAGGATTTCTTCTGGATGAGGCCCACGAGGGGACCCCCGAGCCTCTGTTGTTGACATAGGGTCAGGCAGATGCGGCCCGCCGCCCTACAGAGAGAGATTTCAGGCGATGATCGACGGGCTGAGGGAGGATATGTGGAGAGAGAGAGAGGAGATGAGGAGAGAGAGGGAGAGTATGCTGGCTGCCATGCGAGAGGAGCAGCGGACGGAGCGAGAGAGCATTATTACTGCCGTCAGGGGTGAGATGCGAGAGCAGGCCCGCCGGGCCAACCGGCGAGAGGCGAGGCGTCTGGCAGCGAGGGACGCCTACCATCAACAGTACCTTGCCGCATGGACGGCCCATATCATGCACCCAGACGAGCCATTTATTGCACCTGCTCGGCCAGCCACACCACCCTCCTCGCCGGATGATGCCGGCACCAGCTCGTGAGAGGACTGGAGGGGAGTACTTGACCTTCTTATTTTATTGCATATCATATTTTGTTCATTGAGGTCAATGTACGTCCTAAGTTTGGGGGGATTTACTTTCTGTTGCTACATTCATTGCTGTACTGATTTTGTTGCACTTTTTATTACTTTGCGTTATTTTTGTCGATAGCCTTGCTTGTCTTGATTTTACTCTATTCGTGAATTTTTCGTGCTTCTATTTGTGTAATACTGATGTTACGACACTGTTTTTCTCTCTGAAGAAACGGTCGAGTTTTAGTCGGGTTGTAGTCAGTGATTTCTGTTTCTGCTTAGCGTTCATTTAGGTCCGAAATTTTTTCTCGTGATTGTAGAAGTCTTGGCGGATAAGAGAGGATACATACGTGTTTTAAAATCACAGTCGATACGTTTGGTTACATTTTTCGGTTAGCTAAGTCGTCCAGTTACATAAGTCGTGTTGGCACTTAGATTGAGTTTAGAGTCGGTCAGTTTTTCCCAATAGTCGAGATAATTTTTGTTCTATGATTGGAAGTCTAGTAACCGGGGGTATTCACGTGACCCGTTGTTTACTCTCGCGTAAAACGACGACCCTTATTAGACTAGTGATTTAGAAATTTCACATGTGCCGATGATAGGGAGCCTATTAACCGGGGATATTCGCGTGACCCGTTGTTTACTCTCGCGTAAAACAGCGACCTTGATTCGGACATGCGGGAATTAGCTATTCGAGTTGTTTCTCCACTGTGGAGGGGAACTTAGTAACTAGAAGCATCCATGTGCCCCATGAGTGTCTTTTACGTCAAACGGTTTCCCAATACATGAGAATGGAAGTTCCACCCTAAGATTATCCCGATGAAACATCCCGAGATCCGAACCTAGTGGTCAACTCGAATCAATTTCTTGAGCATATTTATAAGGGAATACTGTCCGATGAAACTCGTGAAAATTTTGCCATTAGACTGTGGAACGGGGCGAATTTAGCTCGTTTATATTAACCTTTCATATTAACGGTCGATTTGATTCACGTTTGTTAATCTTTGAGCCGGATTTTCTTCATGAACGAGTAATTAGGACTGAACTTGGTTACTTTGTAGAATCAGTGTTCTGAGTGTAGCTCGCTATTACGATACTCGTATTTTTCAGAGAGAATTTCAGGATAGTATTGATTAGGTTGAGCACTACGAGTTGCACGATTATTCACGACATTCTTTTGTTGAATTTAATTCTTTTTGCTTGAGGACAAGCAAAGGCTTAAGTTTGGGGGTATTTGTTAGGCGTATTTTTATACGCTTATTTATCATTATTTTGTATTATTTTGGAGAGTGAATTTGCTTAAATGAACTCTTAATGCCTTAATTTTGTATGTTTGTCAGGAGATTGGAGTCCGGAAGCTAAAACGACGCGAAACGGGCGAAGACGGCGAATTTTGGCTGTGGGCCGCGGCACAAGGCAAGTGGGCCGCGGCACAGGAAGGCAACCAGCGGGCACAAAGTAGGCGCCACTGTGCCGCGGCACGATCCAGTGAGCCGCGGCACGAGATGAATTAAAGCGCCTGTGCTTCAGTGAAGGCCATGTGCCGCGGCACACTAGGCGGTTATGGTGAGCTCCGCGCGGATTTGGGCCGTTTTGAAGCCAGTTCTCGACCTACTCACATGGACGCGAATTGGAGACTGTGCAGAGCTATAAATAAGCAGAAGAGGAAGAAAAGCAGAAGACTTCAAGAGCAGAGGGCGGAAGCCAGAAGAACGGAGGAATCCGAGCTTCATCTGCGTTTGATTTTCATGCTTTTATTCATTTATTCTGTATTTTCATTTATTAGCATGTCAGGCTAAAACCCTAATCTAGGATTTTGATGAAACCTACGTTTTGACGGATTTGCTTGAGATTATCTAATTAATTACCTTTTTGTTGAGTTTTCCCAATCGTGTTTAATGCTTTCAATTATCTGGCCAATAGTTGTATTGTTGTAATCATTCAATTTGAATCGGGAGAGGAGAGTTGGCGAGGAACTATTGGTGAGGACCGTTTTATTCTGTGAGATAGGAATATACTCATAGGAACTACGTGGCCTTTTGGAGATTTTATACTTTTTGCCTATTGACGAATTAATTCACCTAGGGATAGAGTGCGTTATTCGCCCTTAGAAAAATCTATTGACCTCGGGAGAGGCGGTAGAGTATATTAGCAATCTTCGCCTTCAATGAATTGGAAAAATCATTAACTTCAGATAATCGAGAGTAAATTCGGATTAACCGAGGTGGATTCAGAATCCTAGACTTATTTATCATTTGATTTTCTTTCCTCAAGCGATCATTTTTCCTGTTTAGTCTTTTATTAATTCTTTTAGTAATTAATTACAAAACCAAAGTTCGATTGTTCAGATAAAACTAGAATACATAAAAATCGGTAGTTAGTGATTCAGTCCTCGTGGGAACGATACTCACTCATCACTTTATTACTTGTATACGATAACGTACACTTGCGTTCAAGAAAAATCGCAACATCCTATGAAAAGGAAAACAGTTTAACTTAGACCGACACAAAGACAAGTACGAGTGGTTTATCACGGACCAATAGAAGACGTGATTGTAAATGGTTATCCCTCGACCGATATAAGAGAGGTGCAGAGGTTTTTATCTTGAACCTATAGAAAAAGATACTGAGAGAGGACGTGGGCTCGTTTATAGCCGAACCTCTATAAATCCGTGTGTCGTTTAAATTTCCGCACTTTATTTTCGCTTCCGCAACACGGCGCAAATATCCGATCGGTATCCCTCAGACCGATACAAGACGAGGCTAGAGGTTGATCTTTAGCCTAAAGAAAAGATACGAAGAGAGGAAGTAAGCATTATTGGCCGAACCTCTATAAATCTTGTGTCATTTATCTTCCGTAAATTAATTACGCTTCCGCAATGCAAAGGAGTTTGATAACTCTATTATTCTTCGTGTAAATTTCAAACGGTTAAGGTACCAATTTCCCAACAATTTGTATCGGAACGGGTATCCATATAAATCGGCTTAACATCCGAGGAGAAGAAGATCCAATGGCGTTTCAATTTGCACCGGTCGAATGTCTTGCTTTAAGTCGACCTCCATTCTTTGATGGATCAAACTTCATGACGTGGAAGAAGAAAATGTCCATTTTCATCCGAGCTTACGACATCGAGCTTTGGAAAGTAATTTGCTTAGGTCCTAAAATTCCTACAAAATTGGACGGCTCTCTAAAAAGCTTCAAAGATTGTAATGATTAAGATTGGAAAAACGACCACTACAATTGCAAAGCAACACAATTATTGTATTGTGCTTTAAATCCGGAAGAACACAACCGGATATCATCATGTGATAGTGCCAAAGAAATATGGAAGATGCTTGAGGTAACACATGAAGGGACATCTCAAGTGAAGGAGACGAAGATCAATATGTTCCTCCATGAATACGAGCTATTTATGATGAAAAGTGATGAGTCCATCACAAACATGCTCGACCGATTTTCGGTCATTACTAATGGACTAGCTTGTTTTGGGAAACCATTAATAAGTAGTTAAAAAGTAAAGAAAATTCTAAGATCACTACCTGTTGAATGGGACGGGACGGTTATGGCTATAATGTAATCTAAAGATCTCAAAAATTTCGATTTTAGCGCCCTCGTCCGATCATTAATAAACTATGAGATAGTTTTGAAATATCGAAATGCCAAACCGAAACCGAAGGAAGAATCCATAGCTTTGAAAGCTAAGATGTCTCGAAAAGAAGAAATCCCAGTGGACGAAGATAATGAAGAATTAACATATTATGCCAGAAATATAAATAAGTACCAGAACTTTAAACCGGCGAAGAAAAGACATCAACTCGAGCGAGTCAAAGAAATTCGACAATAACTGTCGAAACTGTGGTAAACCAGGCCACTTTGCTAAAAATCGCCGAGGCTCAAATCCTAAGAAGGAAGTTCTCATAGCAACATGGAGTGACGAAGAGGATGATGATGAATATGTTCAAAATAACCTCGCACTCATGGCAATAAGTTCATTCGACGAAAGCGACGTCGAAAGCCAGGTTAGTACATCGTCTCAAGATGAATTATTTGAAGAATTCGAACTTTTAAATACCGGTTTTCAAAATGCTTTATTTGAAATTAAGTCCCTCCAATCGAAAAATAAATTATTGAAAATCAAAATTTCCAAAATAAATGAAAAAGGAGAATTTATTGAAACCGATCATTCTAAATGCCTTGAAAATGAAAATAAATTAAAGGATGATCTTTTGAAAGTTCAAACCGAACTTAAAAATTTAATGAATAAATTTTCTTGCGGAAATGACAAATTTGAACAAATGATTTCCGTTCAAAAATTCTCTTTAAATAAACAGGGGTTAGGATTCAAAACGAATAATAAAACCGAATCCTTTAAAATACCCCGATGTGAGAAATGTTTAAAACTTGGGCATCATATTTCGATTTGCAAAAGCCCAAGACGGACGATAAAAATTAAGAAAATTTGGATTCCTAAAGGAACCACCATACCAAATATCGTCTATGTTTCAAAAGAAAAACCAACTCTCGATTGGATCCCCAAAAATCAAAATTAATATATTTCCATCAATTAGTATTATGATAATTAATACTTTGAACAATATTGGTATCTAACTCAGGGGGAGTTACTATTCTTAAAAATGGGGAGATCTATTTTTCAGAGTGAGTTTTACCCGTTTATTGTTATATTTTATCGATTTTTTATATTTATTATTGCACCTTTTTTATTATGACAAAAAGGGGGAGAGTGTGAAGGGGGAAAATGTCGATAAAAATAATGACAGAAAGAAAATACGAGTTATGGAAAAATGATGAGAAAAATATAAAAAATGAGAAGGAGAAAAGAAAAGATGGGGAGAAGAAAACTAACGACACGGACAAAGCCGAAAATTTTGATCTGTAATTACTTATATTTTTGCATGTATAAAATAAAAATCCCATCGAAGGTTGTTGTTTTGTCATCATCAAAAAGGGGGGAGATTGTTGGAATATTCTATTCCATATAATCATAAATTGGTTTCGATGATGAATTGGCGATCAATGCAAAACAACAAAAGAAACAATAGAACGAAGCCAAAATAACAAGGAATCAAACTGGGGAGAATAGCAGTTAGCGTATGCAATGCGCACATCTTAACGCACGATAACTAAGCCACCTAAAGTCTCACCTGAAGTATCACCTAAAGTTTAGTGCACGCTACATACGAAGGTTAACACACGCTAATAAAGAATATGACTGTTGTGAAGACTTTCAACATGGAGAATGACGTATGCAGTGACGAAGACATAGCGCACGCTATGGATGATAATAGTGCATTCTAAATAGCATTCGAATTCAAACAAATGAATGTTGGAAGATTCGGTGGAAAGTCAAAGTCAAAAGGCATGCAACGGATACATGGTGACACACGCAATGACGTCGCATTAGCGCATGCTACAATGTATATTAGCGCACGCTAACGATAAAGGCAGAAGCTACTGTATTGAAGACAAGAGCAGGTAACGTACGTAACCATGCAGATAACGTACGTAAAAGAGGGGATTAGCGCATGCTAAAGGAGAAATAGCACACGCTAAATGAAGGTAGTGGACTAACAGCTAGTTGAGAGGTTTTGCCTATGAATACCAAGTCATTTGGTAACATTCTAGACAACAACTACAAGCAAATCACTTGTTGATCACATATCATTGTATTCATCTTTGTTTTTGTAATTGTGCATAATTGATAGTGTTTGAGTGTGCAATATCCGCGAAATAATTTTTTTTCTGGTGATATTCCATCTTAGCAACTCTATTGTGACCGTTTCCTTATTACGAGAATGATTAATTCTACACTTTTTGTGATCCGAGTTCGTCTCGGTGTCGTTCTGTTGAATTTCGTGTTCTTAAGCGACTTTTCCACGTATGAGTTCGACTTTGTAAAATCACCATTAATTTTTGGATACTCCAAAAATTCTTAATCTTGGTAATATTATAGAGAATCAATTTAGATTTCCAATGGTTCAAACAGTGAGTCAATCGGAGTCCGGACGAGGGAGTTATGGTCGAAAAAGCTAAGACACACACATTTTCCAGTTTTGGCCGAGCAGCCTGTACCGGGGGCCGCGACTCCTGCCGGAAGGGCCGTGGCAAACTTCCGAGTCACTGGGCGCATTTTCTAGCCTGTGCCGTGGCACACTGCCGAGCACTGTGGGCAGATTTCGGCCCTGTGCCGCGGCACACTCGGCCGGGCCGCGGCACACAGTGCAGTCTGCACTATAATTGCGGTTTTTTGTGAGATTCAGCCCATTTTTCCCATTTCTTACACTTACATCCGAGAGAGAGGGTGTGTGGGAGAAATTTTCTTCATCAATCACTTGAATACTCGACTCTTCATCATTTTCATTCGTTTGTGAAGCTCGGATCGTTGATCTAACGCGTGTTCATCGAATCAAAGTGTTTGGATCTTCAAAGGTAATTTTCTCAAACCTCTTGGATTTCGATTTGTGTTGAGATATAATGTTTTGGATTTATAATCATGTTGTATGAAGAGATATACATATGATTATGAGTTTGTATGAATATTCATCGGATTATTGAAAGGTTATTCAAGAACACTTTGAATATTGAGTTGGATTTGGGGGTTTTCGATTAATTGTTGTTGAAATCACGAATTTGGATATTCATATTGGATTATTGATCGTATTGAAGATGTTTTGTTGGTTTGAAACACTTCTTGGGGATTTTATATTGGTATTATTGAGGTTTGGTTGTAAACAAGCGAAGTTTGGCCTCAACGTGTTCGATATAATGCCCCAATGAACTTGGTTTAGTCGTATCGACGTTTTGAGTTAGTTATACTCGTGTTTGATTCGTGTGTTGAACCGGATTATTGGTAATTGTGTTATTCAAGGTTGTTTCGAGGACCGATAATCACTTCAAGGACGTTGCTCGTGGAAGGACTTTCTAGCCGTTGGTTTGAGGCAAGTGTTATACTTGTAGTAGTCAATGAGATTAATGTTATCATATATGTGTATGAATGTGTTGTATCATTCCGAGACGTAGTCTCTTCATGAATTCATTGATATTAAGAGATCGTTCGATACGATACCTTTCGGCAATTATGCCAAATGTTTTTATTGTTCGTTAATGGCCGGTTCAAGGCATTGTGATACTCGTTGTTAATGTTATTATCGATCACCGGTTCGCGGTATCGATGTATCGATAGTTGTTGTTGATATTAATGTCGATTTAAGACGTCGTTGTAATCATTGCTATTAATGTTGGAGTTTTGTCCTTGAAGTTGTTTTGGCCGATTAAAGGCGTTGACGTATTCATTTCTCTTCTTCGTTGTCGGTAACCGATTAAAGGTGCCGAGGCATCCTTCGTATCATTGTTATCGATTGACCGTTCTCGGGCAAATCGAAGTGTTCAATCATTTATCATATCATTGTTATCGATTGGCCGTTCTCAGGCAAATCGAAGTGTTCAATCATTCATCATATCATTGTTATCGATTGGCCGTTCTCAGGCAAATCGAAGTGTTCAATCATTCATCGTATCATTGTTATCGATTGGCCATTCTAAGGCAATCGAGATACTCAATCAGTCATTGTATCATTGTTATCGATTGACCGTTTTAAGGCAATCGAGGTATTGAATCATCCACTGCATCATTGTTATCGGTTGGCCATTCTAAGGCAATTGAGGTATTGAATTGGGGCTGTCGAGCATAGTTCCCATCCGTTGTGTCGTTGTTATCGATTGGCCATTCTAAGATAATCGAAGTATTTGAATCGGGACCGTCGTGGACGGTGCCTATCCGTGAGTCATCGTTATCGTGTTGGCCGACTCAAGGCAGCACACTATCATTCTCGTAAATTCGGTAATCTTCGGATCGTTGCCGTTTGTGATTAATTATATTTTGGAGGCTAGTCTCGGCTAGTGCTTATTATGGGTAAGTTTGGGGCTTGAACCTTCGCGGTTGGCTTCCCAACACCTACAGCTCAGTAGGTCACGGTCGCGTTTATGACCTTATTATGGGTAAGTTTGGGGCTTGAACCTTCGCGGTTGGCTTCCCAACACCTACAGCTCAGTAGGTCACGGTCGCGTTTATGACCTTATTATGGATAAGTTTGGGGCTTGAACCTTCGCGGTTGGCTTCCCAACATCTATAACTCAGTAGGTCACGGTCGCGTTTATGACCTTATTATGGGTAAGTTTGGGGCTTGAACCTTCGCGGTTGGCTTCCCAACACCTACAACTCAGTAGGTCACGGTCGCGTTTATGACCTTATTATGGGTAAGTTTGGGGCTTGAACCTTCACGGTTGGCTTCCCAACACCTACAACTCAGTAGGTCACGGTCGTGTTTATGATCTTATGGGTAAGCTTGGGGCTTGAACCTTCGCGGTTGGCTTCCCAACACCTACAGCTCAGTAGGTCACGGTCGTGGTTATGACCTTATTAGCCCTCATTAACTATAGCTTCGGGTTGTTCTGGTTTCATGTGATTGTGATATTTGACAGCTTCGGCTGAGTGGCTCTCAGGCCTTTGTGATTGTCTTGATAATTTCATTGGAGCCTTCGGGCAATGTGATTCATATTTATTTCAGTTCTGGTTTGGTTCATGTCGTGTAATTCATTGCGATATTCTGGGATTATGATTCGCCGTTGGGCACTTATGTTCTAACCTGTCAAACAGGTATTAATAGTATGCCGTGGGCATAGTATTTCACGAATGCTCGGTTCTTACCTTGGTTTGTGAGCATCTCGTATTATTATTATCATTGTACCATTTCATTCTGCCTTTGGATGCATATCATGTTATACATGTATTTGATGTTCATTATCTGGATGACTGACCCCGTGGGGGCGGAACATGTTTTCATGTTTTAGGTGCTTGCGAGGAGAGAGTTGAGACACAGGGGCATGATGATGGCGACGAGGCATTCGAGCGATACTAGTCCGAGTTGTTCACTGTTGGTCAGTCAGTTGGAGTGTACTCCAGTCTTGTCAGTCATTGTCATTTTGTATTACCCGAGCAGATGCTCGTGGGTGTTGTTGTACTTTACTTTTGGCCATGTAGGCCTTCGTTGTCGTTGAAATTCCTTATCGGTGTAATACCCGTAATTTCGATTTCCGGTAATTTCTTTTTTTTCGGCGGAAGTCCGTTTTGACGACTCTCTCATGACCGTTTCGTCATTCTGAGAATGATTAATTTTGCACTTTTTATCATCCGAGTTCGTTTCGGTGTCGTTTTCCTTTTCGAAAGCATTGGGCGTTTCGAAGCTTTCCGGTTGAGCCGTGTTCGTCGGAATACTTGCGTGCCGATTTCAAGGCAAGTACCTTGCCCATACTTTTCTTGTTTTATGGATATGATCATTAGTGATCGTCTAAATGTGGTTGTTTGGTCGTTTGAATTGAACTTTCAAAATATTCGATTTACCCTTGTTAAAGGCTTGCTTTCAAAATGCGTGTGTTTTGTGAATGGTGTGGTTTATGAATGACTATGTGAATTCTATGGATATGTTTGTTGTTGATGTTGCACTTGGTATTGCGTGCGGACTTATATTATTTCATTTCGGTGCGTTGTGGTTTGACGTGGTGTTTTGCTAAGTGTTTGATGCATCTGGGTAAATTGTTTGAATATATGTGTTGTATTGTGCTGTGTGTGAATATATGGATGTGGGCGGGGCCTACGGTGGCACATGGCATGCGATCATGTGGCCAGGATGCAACAAGTGATTGATCCAACCTTGAGATGTTGTGATTTGTTTAGCTAGCCAGCTCGGGAGGGTCCTTCGAGGCCTCGGGCGGGATCAATGGTATTACCCAGTTCCCAAGGCGATGCATGTATGTGATTTGTTTCGCTAGCCAGCTCGGGAGGGTCCTTCGAGGCCTCGAGTGGGATTTATGGCTTCGTCCCGGTCCTAGGAGATGTACGTGCGCGATTATGTTTTGTTGGTTTTATGTTCCGTCGAGGACACGTGATGTTGGGCTCTGGCCCTGTGAATTGTTGTCGGTTTTCTATTTGTGAAAACAAAACCTTTGGGATGTGACCCCTGTTGATTTTTGGAAAGATAAGGATTTGATAATCCTAATTTGTTTTCTATTAAAACTCCCGAGGGTATTTTAAACCATTTTGCGAACCGTTCTCGTTAATTGTGATCTTTCGGATTTGGAAAGTTTTACCCAAACTCTTGCCTCGGGAAGTATTCGTTTCGTTGTATTTTAATCTTTGAGGATTTCTGATTATTGTCATTCTTGGAACTTGAATTGTATGGCTTGTATTTTTGCACTCGTACTTGCACTAGCAAAACAGTGGAGTTTTGTTAACCCCCGAGTATTTGGGGGGTGGATGTCTATTTTTGCATTCAGGTTTTGGAGCATAGCACAGGGTCGGCACGAAGGATGATGAAAGATGAACGATACTAATCACACGAGGATCCGTTGATGTCGTACTGGTCTAGTTGTATTTTCTTTTCCGCTGCAGTATCTTTTCCCTGTTGTATGGGAGTTTATTGTATTTGGACCCCTGTGTGGGTATTTGTTGGAATTGAGTTGAATGTTATTATTGAAAGACCAAATTGGTCTACTGAGTCATTTTAGCCTTAAAGGCGATGTTTAGATGTTTGATTTTAGTTATCAGCCTGGTAGATCCTCGAGGAGAGGGTCTACGGCGTGTAATATACCTGAGTGGATTGGGGGTGTTACATAAATGGTATCGGAGCTTAGGTTGTGGAAACCTAGGTTGTCGGGTCAGTGGTGTCTGTTGAGTTTTATCTCGTCGGATTTTGTCTGACTAAGTCGTGTCGCGACGCGTCATCTGAGTTTGTTGGTCGTGATTAGTATCGTGGGGCGATCATCATTTTCGTGCGACCTGTGGATGTAAGTCTCCCTTCTTTGTGTTTGTGCCTCGTCTGATGCGAGTTACAGGTATTATGAGTTAATTGACGGAATACTCTTATGGATTTTGATTTCGTGATATGTGGTTATTTGACTCTCATATTTCGTTCATATGAGGAGTAGTGTTGCTAGATTGTGCATGTTGGACTGTATTTCTTTTATCCGATGCGTGAGTTCTTTTGTAATGGCTTTCGGTATTTTACCGACTGAGTTTTATTTCGAAAACCGATTCCCTTAACCGAGTTTTTGGCATTATGGCCTTGATCATTTTGGCGAAATTCTTATGACGGAATTTAGTATTTTGTAAATGGATTTTGTGAGTTTTTGAAATATTACCGTCATCGGCCTTTTTGGCATTTTTATAAATGGTTTTTAGCTTGGTGGGTTCCGGCGCGGGACCCACGGCGCTATATTGTTCCGTGTAATTACCTGAAATTTCTGGGCATTCTAGCTCATTGAATTATTTTCGAAAACCCTGAGTATCTTAGAAAATAAATTTCGAGACGCACTTTCAAAATGAATTATTTTCTCGTGGTACATCCAAGGTGCCACAATATGTTTCAAAATTCTTCTACCTCGAGGACCAAAATGTTTTGAGATATTTTCAATGTTTTATAAACACTTTTACTTAGACCCGAGAGTCGAATATTCTGAAAGTTTTTCACTATCAGAAAGTGTCCTCATTTTTATCAAATGTGAAATGGTTTTCCAAAGTCTTGATAACGATGTTTCACGTTTGTACTTTTTGAAAGGTGATACTCAAGATCAATCGGTGCTTTTCTAAATTATTTTCAAAAGGTGGTTTTCATTTTTTTTAAAAACCTATCAATTCCCGTTTGCGTTTGGGAATGTATGTATGATGTTTGCTTTGTCGTTATAATGTTTGCTCCTGAGTATGATCGAATTAGTGGCATGAACGTCGAGGCGTTGCCACGCATTTGTTGTACTAGCCCTCTGTGAGAAGTGTGAACTGGTATTTACTAATTGTCGCCTCGTGGTGATTTGCGTGTTGTCGCACGAGTGTGAGCTGTTGAAGCTTGGGTTTGTACGTTTGTGTACATGTATGATTGTTTCATGATGTTTGTAATTAGGTGCTGGTTATTATTTGGGCCGTTGAGGTCGCCGAACGATACCGTCGTTGCTGTAGTGTTTGTGTGTTTATTACTTTACGATGGTAATCGTTGTATATGATATGTGTTATAACTCTTTGTTGTGCTGAGTTGGCATCTCCGCTATGTTGTTTTGCGACGTTATGCCCCATTGTATCTAGCATCTGTATTTACGATATGCCGAGCCGAGGCATTTCGAACGTATTGTGCCGGGGCATGCACGTGTAAATTGTCCTTCTCGTCAGTAATGCGTTTCAAGTGCGGACTCGAGGGACACCGAATTCAGTTTTGCGAATTGGCTACCGAGACTTTCGAAGTTCGCGCTTCAGCACAGTTATTAGGATCGGCTCTGAGAGGCCCAGTGGAGATTTTTCTGTCGGTTGCTTTTTGTGTGGTTACCTTGTTTCCGTTTTTGTGAGCTGCGGGGACGACATTTCTCTTATAAGAGGTCGGATGTAATACCCGTACTATTTTTTGACTTCTGCAGTTTCTCCTTCTAAATTATATCGACTTGCACGTGTTCGTCGATACTTTTTGAACTTGTTTGATGTCTCGGTTGTCATCGTTCGACCTGGTTGTGACCTTGTTTCAGATCGATCTGTTTATCATCGTGACTTTTCCGAGTTCAGTTCGATTCTTGTGAACCTTGTTTGGAAGTAACATCTTTCACTTTCTACCAGTTCTTTTAATGTCTAGAGTTGAAGTGGGGACTTCGAAGTCATTCTTCGGCTATTGTCATTCGATCATTGTTGTTCGATCGTTGTTACTCGATCATTGTTTTTTTTATCGTTGTTGTTCGATCATTGTTATTTGATCGTTGTTGTTCCATCATTGTTATTTGATCATTGTTGTTCGGTCGTTGTGGTTCGATCATTGATTGTTCAGATTTTGTTGACCCCATTTCGTGATTGTTGAGTGTTCAGACTCCTTCCAAATTTCCTTATGTTCGGGAAATTAGTTTCGTTTCGATCTTCCAACCCTTGGGCGGTGGAATTCCATATTTATGTCTCTATCGGTGGCGTTGTGTTGGTCGTCGTGGAGCGTGTTTTCACGCCGTATGTCTCTTTGCGTTTCTTGCAGCGTTTCGCCGTTGGGCGCGAGTTTTCGGTTTTTGAGTATCTCGTCGAGTGTTCCTGATAGTAGATATTGCTTCTCCCTACTTGTTTTAAGTTTCGGGACGAAACTTCTTTTAAGGAGGGTAGAATGTAATACCCGTAATTTCGATTTCCGACAATTTCTTTTTTTCGGCGGAAGTCCGTTTTGACGACTCGCTCATGACCGTTTCGTCATTCTGAGAATGATTAATTATGCACTTTTTATCATCCGAGTTCGTTTCGGTGTCGTTTTCCTTTTCGAAAGCATCGGGCGTTTCGAAGCTTTCCGGTTGAGTCGTGTTCGTCGGAATACTTGCGTGCCGATTTCAAGGCAAGTACCTTGCCCATACTTTTCTTGTTTTATGGATATGATATTTAGTGATCGTCTAAATGTGGTTGTTTGGTCGTTTGAATTGAACTTTCAAAATATTCGATTTAGCCTTGTTAAAGGCTTGCTTTCAAAACGCGTGTGTTTTGTGAATGGTGTGGTTTATGAATGACTATGTGAATTCTATGGATATGTTTGGTGTTGATGTTGCACTTGGTATTGCGTGCGGACGTATATTATTTCATTTCGGTGCGTTGTGGTTTGACGTGGTGTTTTGCTAAGTGTTTGATGCCTCTGGGTGAATTGTTTGAATATATGTGTTGTATTGTGCTGTGTGTGAATGTATGGATGTGGGCGGGGCTACGGTGGCACATGGCATGCGATCATGTGGCCAGGATGCAACAAGTGATTGATCCAACCGTGAGATGTTGTGATTTGTTTAGCTAGCCAGCTCGCGAGGGTCCTTCGAGGCCTCGGGCGGGATCAATGGTATTTCCCTATTCCCAAGGCGATGCATGTGTGTGATTTGTTTCGCTAGCCAGCTCGGGAGGGTCCTTCGAGGCCTCGAGTGGGATTTGTGGCTTCGTCCCGGTCCTAGGAGATGCGCGTGCGCGATTATGTTTTATTGGTTTTATGTTCCTTCGAGGACACGTGATGTTGGGCTCTGGCCCTGTGAATTGTTGTCGGTTTTCTATTTGTGAAAACAAAACCTTTGGGATGTGACCCCTGTTGATTTTTGGAAAGATAAGGATTTGATAATCCTAATTTGTTTTCAATTAAAACTCCCGAGGGTATTTTAAACCATTTTGCAAACCGTTCTCGTTAATTGTGATCTTTCGGATTTGGAAAGTTTTACTCAAACTCTTGCCTCGGGAAGTATTCGTTTCGTTGTATTTTAATCTTTGAGGATTTTTGATTATTGTCATTCTTGGAACTTGAATTGTATGGCTCGATCGTACTTGCACTAGCAAAACAGTGGAGTTTTGCTAACCCCCGAGTATTCGGGGGGTGGGTGTCTATTTTTGCATTCAGGTTTTGGAGCATAGCACAGGGTCGGCACGAAGGATGATGAAAGATGAACGATACTAATCACACGAGGATCCGTTGATGTCGTACTGGTCTAGTTGTATTTTCTTTTCCGCTGCAGTATCTTTTCCCCGTTGTACGGGAGTTTATTGTATTTTGACCCCTGCGTGGGTATTTGTTGGAATTGAGTTGAATGTTATTATTGAAAGACCAAATTGGTCTACTGAGTCATTTTAGCCTTAAAGGCGATGTTTAAATGTTTGATTTTAGTTATCAGCCTGGTAGATCCTCGAGGAGAGGGTCTACGGCGTGTAATATCCCTGAGTAGATTGGGCGTGTTACAATCGGAATATTGTGTCGGATATCGTGGTAAGGACTATGATTTTCCCTTATTGTTTAATTTAATGTATTTTAGTCATGTTTGCCTGGTGGATCTCCTGGAGTGGGGTCCAGGGCACTGTAATAACCCAATAGGATTTGGGGGTGTTACAGAAGATGGTATCAGAGATTTGGGTTGTGAGATACCCTGATATGTGAGTTATGTGGCTCTACCGATGCGGTAGTAGTGGGACCGCTGAGTTCAAAACTGGACAGTCGGGTTTTGTGAGTCATAATATTAGTACGACTGCACGAGTCATTCATTCATCGAGTCGTCGTCAGTTGGGACTAGTATCGTGAGACCTCGAAGCTTCGTATGACCTGTGTAAGGACTCGATTCTCTTTATGTTCATACATTCATCATGTCATTAATTGTTCATGCTTTGTTGAAATCTATATGTGATATTAGTGTTATGATTGATTCATGACTAATAGTTTTGGAGCACGTGTGACTTGTGTAAGCATTAAGGATCAACTCATTCATTAGTTAATAATCCTCAATCATCATTTTGATCTCATCACTCAGTTAATTCATTCATCACTCAGTCAATATCATTCATCACTCAGTTAATTCATTCATCACTCAGTTAATTCATTCATCACCGAGTCAATATCATTCATCACTCAGTTAATTCGTTCATCACTCAATCAATATCATTACTCAGATAATTCATTCATCACTCGGTTAATTTATTCATCACTCAGTCAATATCATTCATCACTCAGTTAATTCATTCATCACTCAGTTAATTCGTTCATCACTCAGTCAATATCATTGCTCAGTTAATTCATTCATCACTCAGTCAATTCCTTCATCACTTAGTCAATCTCATTGTTCAGATTAATTCATTAATCACTCAGTCAATCTCATTGTTCAGTCAATTCATTCATCATTCAGTTAATCTCATCGCTCAGTTAATTCATTATCACTCAGTCAATCTCATTGTTCAATTAATTCATTAATCATCCAGTCCATCTCACGGTTCAGTTTTTGATCTTGTGAATCAAATTTTCGACCTTGTTAACTTGTTCAAGATAATCATTTCAGGAATTTCATCAGATAGTCTTTTCACCTCACTTGATCTTTCATGCGATCTTATCATATTCCGGCGTCATGTCGACGATAGTTTTATTGCATTATTAATGCATTCATTATGTTAGAGCGTGTATGCTCATTGTTATAATTCCGTCTCGTAATCATAATGCAATCTTCATACGAGATTTGTAATTATCACGTGACTTTCCTGCCTCGGTATGGAAAGAGTTGTCAGAGGGACATCGGACTCCGACGTCCAAGAGATCATTTTCTAGTCATCTTCGTGCTGGGAGAGCATCTTCATCTCAGACGATGAGTTCGACTGTTGTTTGCTTTAACTATGATACAATAGGACATTCATCACCGGTTTTGAGCAAGTTAATTCTTGCTCGGTAATAGGATAATCATTTATTTCATCGCCGTTCAATCATTCGCATAAGTCATTCATCATATATCAACCACGTTGAGACTTATAATTATCAAACTAATCATTCACTTCACGGGGAACAATGGTTCCAATCATTCCATTTGAGTTATCACTCATTGCGTTATTAGTTCACCTAGGTGAGTCATTCTTGATCATTGTCGGATTTCTAATCATTTATCATTCATCATAGTCACTCTCATTTTTGGTAACCTTCCGGGATCATATTAAGCGGTGAGTTCATATTTGAGTCTTCGTTGAATCGTTGGGATCGAGGAGATCGATGATATGGAGGATATCGATGTTGGGTACATTTTAAATGTAGCCTTGTCTTTCGGATGACTGTATAACTCAATCCGTAATAATGTATCGTGGTTGTGGATCATTTATTGTTGATCTATTTTATAATGATCGTATTTGAGAATCTTGAGATTTTGAGCTCGTTTGATGCATTCCTTTTGGTGTTGTACCGATATTTCGTGATACTCCGGGTGATTGTTTATAGTGATTCAAGACGTCAAGTAATGGGGACTTGGGCGTGCGATAGATATGGTTCCGAGGACTATGTGTGCATTGCTGTTCTTCTTGGGAGGTGAATCAGTGTTTGTATGGGCATCCGATGCCGATGAGAAGCGAGTTTTCAGTTCTGGTGTATCTCACTGAGTTTTCCTGGCGGGATATTACTTCTCCCACCTGGTTGTAAACAAGCGAACTTTGGCCTCAACGTGTTCGATATAATGCCCCAATGAACTTGGTTTAGTCGTATCGACGTTTTGAGTTAGTTATACTCGTGTTTGATTCGTGTGTTGAACCGGATTATTGGTAATTGTGTTATTCAAGGTTGTTTCGAGGACCGATAATCACTTCAAGGACATTGCTCGTGGAAGGACTTTCTAGCCGTCGGTTTGAGGCAAGTGTTATACTTGTAGTAGTCAATGAGATTAATGTTATCATATATGTGTATGAATGTGTTGTATCATTCCGAGACTTAGTCTCTTCATGAATTCATTGATATTAAGAGATCGTTCGATACGATACCTTTCGGCAATTATGCCAAATGTTTTTATTGTTCGTTAATGGACGGTTCAAGGCATTGTGATACTCGTTGTTAATGTTATTATCGATCACCGGTTCGCGGTATCGATGTATCGATAGTTGTTATTGATATTAATGTCGATTTAAGACGTCGTTGTAATCATTGCTATTAATGTTGGAGTTTTTTCCTTGAAGTTGTTTTGGCCGATTAAAGGCGTTGACGTATTCATTTCTCTTCTTCGTTGTCGGTAACCGATTAAAGGTGCCGAGGCATCCTTCGTATCATTGTTATCGATTGACCGTTCTCGGTCAAATCGAAGTGTTCAATCATTTATCATATCATTGTTATCGATTGGCCGTTCTCAGGCAAATCGAAGTGTTCAATCATTCATCATATCATTGTTATCGATTGGCCGTTCTCAGGCAAATCGAAGTGTTCAATCATTCATCATATCATTGTTATCGATTGGCCATTCTAAGGCAATCGAGATACTCAATCATTCATTGTATCATTGTTATCGATTGACCGTTTTAAGGCAATCGAGGTATTGAATCATCCACTGCATCATTGTTATCGGTTGGCCATTCTAAGGCAATCGAGGTATTGAATTGGGGCTGTCGAGCATAGTTCCCATCCGTTGTGTCATTGTTATCGATTGACCATTCTAAGGTAATCGAAGTATTTGAATCGGGACCGTCGTGGACGGTGCCTATCCGTGAGTCATCGTTATCGTGTTGGCCGACTCAAGGCAGCACACTATCATTCTCGTGAATTCGGTAATCTTCGGATCATTGCCGTTTGTGATTAATTATATTTTGGAGGCTAGTCTCGGCTAGTGCTTATTATGGGTAAGTTTGGGGCTTGAACCTTCGCGGTTGGCTTCCCAACACCTACAGCTCAGTAGGTCACGGTCGCGTTTATGACCTTATTATGGGTAAGTTTGGGGCTTGAACCTTCGCGGTTGGCTTCCCAACACCTACAGCTCGATGGAGTCACGGTCGCGTTTATGACCTTATTATGGGTAAGTTTGGGGCTTGAACCTTCGCGGTTGGCTTCCCAACACCTACAGCTCAGTAGGTCACGGTCGCGTTTATGACCTTATTATGGGTAAGTTTGGGGCTTGAACCTTCGCGGTTGGCTTCCCAACACCTACAACTCAGTAGGTCACGGTCGCGTTTATGACCTTATTATGGGTAAGTTTGGGGCTTGAACCTTCGCGGTTGGCTTCCCAACACCTACAACTCAGTAGGTCACGGTCGTGTTTATGATCTTATGGGTAAGCTTGGGGCTTGAACCTTTGCGGTTGGCTTCCCAACACCTACAGCTCAGTAGGTCACGGTCGTGGTTATGACCTTATTAGCCCTCATTAGCTATAGCTTCGGGCTGTTCCAGTTTCATGTGATTGTGATATTCGACAGCTTCGGCTGAGTGGCTCTCATGCCTTTGTGATTGTCTTAATAATTTCATTGGAGCCTTCGGGCAATGTGATTCATATTTAATTCAGTTCTGGTTTGGTTCATGTCGTGTAATTCATTGCAATATTCTGGGATTATGATTCGCCGTTGGGCACTTATGTTCTAACATGTCAAACAGGTATTAATAGTATGCTATGGGCATAGTATTTCACGAATGCTTGGTTCTTACCTTGGTTTGTGAGCATCTCGTATTATTATTATCATTGTACCGTTTCATTTTGCCTTTGGATGCATATCATGTTATACATGTATTTGATGTTCATTATCTGGATGACTGACCCCATGGGGGCGGAACATGTTTTCATGTTTTAGGTGCTTGCGAGGAGAGAGTTGAGACACAGGGGCATGATGATGGCGACGAGGCATTCGAGCGATACTAGTCCTAGTTGTTCACTGTTGGTCAGTCAGTTGGAGTGTACTCCAGTCTTGTCAGTTAATGTCATTATGTATTACCCGAGCAGATGCTCGTGGGTGTTGTTGTACTTTACTTTTGGCCATGTAGGCCTTCGTTGTCGTTGAAATTCCTTATCGGAATATTGTGTCGGATATCATGGTAAGGACTATGATTTTCCCTTATTGTTTAATTTAATGTATTTTAGTCATGTTCGCCTGGCGTGGGGTCCACGGCACTGTAATAACCCAATAGGATTTACAGAGTGTTACAGAGTGTTCATAAATGATAACCATACACGATAGGAAAGATACGGATTGTAGATTGATTCGGTGTTATTAGGATCGTTGATCCGGCATTATTAGAATCATATGTAAATCCAAGTGAGGATTGTCTAGTAGCCATCGAAAGCTAGATAGGCTGCTTCCTTGTCCGATAGAAAAGGAAAACGGTTTATCTTGGACCGACATAAAGACAAGAGTGTTCAGTTTATCTTAGACCGATAGAAGACGAGATTGTAACGGTATCCCTCGGATCGATAGAAGACAAGGCGTAGAGGTTGATCTTTAGCCTAAAAAAAGATATAAAGAGAGGGCGTAGGCATTATTGGCCGAACCTCTATAAATCTTGTGTCGTTTATCTTCCGCAATTTAATTACACTTCCGCAACGCAAAATAGTTTGATAACTCTATTATTCTAAGCGTAAATTTCAAATGGCAGAGGTACCAATTTCCCAACATGTAGTACTCGAGTACCAACTAACAGTTTGTAACAAACAAAAAACTCAACAACCAGACTTAGAGAAAGTAAACATCAAGACATTTCACAGTATCACGCCTGGCCTTCATCGTCGTACTTCCCCAGTGCTTGTCTAGTCGCATTCGTTGAACCTGAATTAAATGAAACGTACTTCCCCCGAATGGGTTTAGCCGTGGAATATCTTGTACAAGTAATACAAACGAACTCTTACATCTTACAATATCAAAGAACATGCATCAATGGTTTTCGAAAACAAATAAGATAATGATTTCTGGAAATGCAAAATCTATAATGTACCACCAAAAATACAAATCCTCCCAATTAACCGTGGACCCGACCATACGCGAATCCCTCCGAGTCCCTGATAGACCCTCCCGGAGTGGTTAACCCAAAAGTTCGTGCACCTAACCATGCGTGGATCCCTCCGAGGCCCCGTCGGACCCTCCCAGAGTGAACATAAACACTCTAACACTCACATACATCAATTTGCACATTTAAGATTGTAAGTTCGTAAGAATTTCTTGCCTTTGAGACATGATGGATTGTTTTGAAATGGTAAACGACCACCGTTGAAGGAAATCGGAAGCTTCGAACCTAGACGATTCGTAAAACGACAATCAACAACAACACGACTGGAATTTAACATTAAAAGACGCCCGAAAACCCCACCTACGATACATGTAATCCAACAATATACCCAACGAGGGTGGATCGCAACCAAACCCTCTCGATTCTCAAAAACTCCAAGATTACACCAATAATTCGTAGGAAAAACTTGTGCTAGGATAAAACAATGCCTGTATCGAAAGTTTTGATAGAGTGTTTTGATAAAGCGCCAATCCAGCATACAGCAAGCTGCTGTATCGAAAGTCTGATTGAAGTTGCTGATCATGTATCGAAGACTTCTCATTATGCCATCATACAGCAACATAGTCTAAAAGCGCCAAGTATAGAAGCTGTCTCTTCATACAGCAACATTCCATACAGCGGCTTCTCCATTATAGCCTACAGCACAAATGGATACAACATTCAAGCTGTAAAGTATTGAGATCTTCAATACCTATCGAAACAGGACTAAAGACCGTTTGAAAAGGAATCTTTGTTATTCGCTAAAGTCAAGTCCTGTTTGAAAACAAGTATTTAAATACTGAAAGGATAAAGTATTTAAATACTAAAACCGACAGAGATCTTCAAACAACGCAAAATCCGGATCTTGGTCTATATAAGTCAACCATCCAATTGTCACGGACTTTTTCTCAACGGATCTTTCTCAACGGATCTATTCAGAATGCTATATATATATATATATATATATATATATATATATATATATCCCCATGAGTTTGAAGATCAGTTACTGACGAAAAACCAACACAAGTAACCAGAAGCACTTACACGAATATATCTGAGCAAACATATTTCTTCAAGCATACTGCATATTCTGAGAGAAGAAATATACAAGTGCTCAACCTTCAACAACACATCATCAACTTAAGCTCAAGAAAGTCAAGCTGTTGTTCAACAAACGTTCTTTCATTGAACAAATCTATCAGCCCTGTGTGGATTGAGAAAGACTTGCTTATCCTGAAGTGTATGTGACGGACTTGCATTGAAGAGACAAAGCTTCGGAACTGTGTGTGAAGAAGTTAGTCAAGTGAAAGCCTAAACCAATCTGTGCGAACAGTTGAAAGCTACGATCATTGTATCAATCTGTGTGAACGATACATTGATAGCTTTGATTATAAATACGTAGTTGTGTATGCAGTATTTATAATAAACATTTTAACTCCTGTGTGGAGGACCAGTGGACGTAGAGGGGTTTAACTACTTTAATTACTGTGTCAATTACCTTCTGCATTTACTGTTTTAATATCTGTGATTATTTTAAGTATACACTTCATATCTAGTTGCTGTATTTACAGCAACTCACTTTAACAAGACTTCCGCTATGCACTCAAACTTGAAAATCGTACATCTTGTTGCTTAAAACACTTTACAAGCTGTATTCTGTATATTTAGTGGCCAACAAGTGGTATCGGAGTGGTGATTCTAAAAAGAATCAGTCGTATTTTTGATCGAATCAGATCCAAAATCACTGATTTTTTATCAAACAGTCTTTTTCTTTCGTATATTCTCATATGGATACATCAATGATCAATAAACTCCCTATGTTTTCTATTAATGAGTTTGACGATTGGAGAATTAGGATGGAGCCTCATTTGGCAGCAATGCACGAAGAGATGATTTTTGTTATACAGGATGGCCCCATAAAGATCATGAAGGTAAATCCGGCCCCAAGGATTGAAGGCCAGACTCATGTAGAGATGCTCGAGAAAGAGCGCGAACAATGGACTTCTGATGATAGAAAGCGCGCCAACCTCGACAATGTCGCTAAGAATGCGTTATTTGTCACTCTTGACAAAGGCATGTTCTCTAAGGTAAAGAGCTGTAAATCAGCCAAGGATATCTAGGATAAACTCAAGTTAATTTGTGAGGGAACTAAGCTCTCAAAAGAAAACAAAATTTCAAAATTAACTCAGCAATTTGAATCGTTTGAAATGAAACCAACTGAAACACTTGAGGAACTTGACCTCAGATTCACTGGCATTGTTGGTGAACTTGAAGCATTAGGCAAGATTTACACACAAATGGAGAAAAATTTAAAAAATTTTAGATCTCTCCCTGCCCGATGGGACATTAAGACCACAGCGATGCGTGTGTCATGCAATATTAATGAAATATGTACGTTTGATTTCTTTTCTGACCTCAAAGCATTTGAGTATGATATAAACATGAGAGAGAAAGATGAAGAATCTCCCGCAAGGACTACAGCATTAGCTGTTGTATCCAACCGAAGACACAGCATGCCGAGTTCATCAAAGCCCATTCACAAGAATGCTGACAGCGACGACGACATCCTGTCACAAGATGAAATGGTGCTCCTCATGCATAAGTTCAAGAAGTTCATCAAGCAGTCCGGAAAGACTACATACAGGCCCAAGCATGTTCACAAGGTAAGTACTGAAACTTCCTCTGGTGATGCTAACCAATGTTATAATTGCAGGAAACAAGGACATTATGCAAATAAATGTCCTCATCCTAAAGTTCAAAGGTTTCCGGAAGCCGAGCAACAAGAAAAAGATGAAAGAAGACATGCTTGGAAAAACAAGCTCATGGCCCTGATTGGTGAATCAAAAGCCTCCCGCGCTCCATCAAAGTCCAAAGAATGTCTTCATGTAGTCACTGACAGTAACTCATCTGATGATGATTTCGAAGATAAAGCCTATATATTCTTTATGGCCAAAGACATTCCGGAAGATGAAGATAGCGATGATGTGGTAAGCTCAACCTCATCTATTCCTACCAATGCATCTTATACTTTTGAAAACATGATGAATGAGTTTAAGAACATTCAAGAGGCCCATGAGACATTCAAAAATAAAAATATGCAGCTCCAACTTTCTAACCTAGAGCTGAAATAAGAAAACGACTTTCTAAAAGTAAATTACGAAAATATGTTTGTTAATTGTGAAAACAACAAAGTCGTTCATCAAAAACTCATGGAGAGCAATCATCAACTTGCTCATGAACTAAGTGAGTCTAAATCTCATAGTGAAAGCAAGCTAAATGATTTTGTTCTGCTTCAAGCCAAAGTAAAAACTCTCGAAAACGAGAAGGAGAACTTGAGACCATTCTGAAATCTTTCGAGAAATCATCCAAGAGAATGGAAGAAATTCTAAGCACTGGGCAACATGCTCATGATAAAAGTGGCTTAGAATACAGCTCATTTTCCAATAAAGGGAAAACTAGTACTGTGATCGTCAGGGGTGTGGAACTCATTCTTGTATCGGAAGAAATTCCCAGTCCTGTGAAGGAACCCATTGCACCGCGAACAGCAAAAGCTGCCATTCTTCCACCTCAGTCATATTCCAGATAGCGGAATCACCAGCCATTCAGACCTGTAAGGCGTATCCAACAGCATGCTCCCCGAGCATGTCAACAGCACCAATAGCCGTTCAGAAAGAAGGCTGTATCCAAATATCAAAGGCCCGCACGGCAGTACTTTCAGTACAGCACGCCTAGGTACTGGATACAGGAGCCTCGTTATCCCTCGCAAAAGCAAGTTTCCGCACAGTATCAGCAACAGATGTGGTAATCCAACTGGAGACCCAGAAGGCAAGCTGCAAGGCCGAAGAAAATGGATCCACCTCTAAGACGGAATTCATACTGGATTAATAATAATAACCCTAAATTTTACATGCATAATAATTATCATGGTTATAGTGACTACGTACATGCCCCATGTAGACATCACAACTACAAACCTAAAGCATTCTACAGTAAACCTATTGCTGTCAGGAAAATATGGGTACCTAAAGGAACTAACATCCATGGACCCAACAATCAAAGGGGACCTAAATCTACCTAATTTATTTGCATATAGGACATCTTAGAGGAGGACATCTGGTACTTCGACAGCGGATGTTCTCGGCACATGATAGGAGATAAAAGCAAGCTGTCAAATTACGTAGAAGGTCACGGTCCAAAAGTGCGTTTCGGTGATAAATCTAAAGGAAGAACAAGAGGGAGGGGAACCCTACTTGTGGGAAAATTTAAAGTCACCGATGTAGCTTATGTTGAAGGCTTACGGTACAATCTACTTAGTATTAGCCGTTCTGTGACAAAAAGTTCTCGGTGAAGTTCTATATATATCACTGTAGAGTCAAGAACATCCTGACCAAAGAAGTTGTGCTCATAGGAAGCAGATCAAGTAATATGTATATTGTTGATTAGATGCCTACGAGCTCCACAATTCCTTGTTTGTTGCCAAAGGCACTGCAGATTTAAGCTGGCTATGGAACAAAAGGATGTCTCACGTCAATTTCAAGACCATCAACAATCTCTCCAGACAGGGAATGGTAAGAGTTTTGCCAAATGTATCATTCCAAAAAGACATCGCTTGTGGACCCTGTCAGAAAGGCAAGTAAATCAAGACCACCCTGAAGAGCAAATCCTACCTTTCCACTCACAGAATTCTAGAAATGCTACACATGGATCTATACGGTCCTGTAGACCTCGTAAGTTTGGGAGGTAAGAAATACTGTCTCATTATTGTTGATGACTATTCCAGGTATGCTTGGACAATCTTCCTAAGCAAGAAGAAGGAAACAACATCAAAGCTGCCCGAGCACATGAGAAAGCTTCAGAATGATAAAGGGTTGAGTATCATGTCCATTCATTCCGACAGAGGTACAGAATTCACTAACCGCTTTATAGAGCAATACTGTTCGGAAAATGGGATACATCATGAATACTCAACTGCCCACACACCTCAAAAAAACGGTGTTGCTGAGCGAAAGAACAGGACGCTGAAGGAAGCAACAAGGACAATGATTGCCGCAAGCAAGTTGCCATAGCGCTTCTGGGGCGAAGCCACCAATAAAGCGTGCTATACCCAAAACCGCTGTATCATCAACAAGCACCACAACAAAACAGCATACGAGGTATGGAACAACAAAACTCCGTTAGCTTTGTACTTTCACATTTTTGGATGCAGGTGTTACGTTTTGAACAACGGGAAGGATCAAATTAGAACCTTCGATGAGAAGTCAGATGAAGGGATATTTGTAGGATATTCCTCTCTTACCAAAGCTTACAGGATCTTTAATAAAAGGAAGCAAACAATTGAGGAATCAGTTCATGTAGTGTTCGACGAACCTCACCATGATCCTACAGGAGTAGAAGAACTTACTCAGAACATCCAACAACTTTCCATCATTGATCCACCAACTACTATAGAACCTGTCGTTGACCTAGAAATCAACCCCACAGTTGTAATAACTGAAGTAGAAGCCGATACTGTACAAGCTGAAGCCGAAACTACAGCAACTCAAGATACAGTACGGGACCCCGAATTAGAACCCGACAAAAGATGGTTTAGAGATCACCCACAGGAGTTGATCATAGGAAATATTGATGCTGGTGTTTCTACCCATAGGAGAATATAGAGTACAAAAGGAAATGTACTATGTGCGCAAGAAGAACTCGAGTCTGAGATATCTCCATTTCCTGAATGGAAATCTCAATCCGAGCTTAGAAGACTCAATATGTGCACTATTGCTGTGTTCTTAGACCAGTCCGAACCTGTTTCTACCAAAGAAGCTCTCAACAACTCTCATTGGATTACATCTATGGAAGAAGAGCTTAATGGTTTCGAAAGAAACAACATATGTATCTTGTACCCAGACCTACGCATCAATCCGTAATTGGAACCAAATGGGTATTTAGAAACAAGAAGGATAGAAATGGACTCATTATCAGAAACAAATCACGACTAGTCGCCCAAGGCTACAGATAGGAAGAAGGCATAGACTATGATGAAACATTTGCCCCTGTAGCCAGACTGGAATCCATTAGAATATTTCTAGCCTTTGCCGCCTATAAGAGCTTCATTGTATATCAAATGGACGTCAAGAGTGCATTCCTGAATGGAGACATTGCCGAAGAAGTATATGTTGAACAACCACCAGGGTTTGTTAATCCAGAAGGCGGAGACCTCGTATATAGGCTAAGAAAAGCGTTGTATGGACTTAAGCAATCCCCTAGAGCATGGTATTAGACTCTGTCCCAGTATCTAACCGATAATGGATTTGAGAAAGGTGTTGTGGACAAGACCTTATTTAAAATACAGGAAGGTGATGACCTCATGATGGTTCAAATATATGTAGATGATATAATATTTGGTTCAACTAACCTTGCTTTGTGTCAAAGATTCTCTCATCTCATGTAAAGTAAATTTGAAATGAGTATGATGGGAGAACTTAGTTATTTCCTAGGATTGCAGGTAAAGCAGTTGCCTATAGGGATATTCATCAACCAGGAAAAATACAGCAAGGAGCTTCTCAACAAATTTGGAATGAATACTTCCAAATCATCATCAACCCCCATAAGCACTTCCGTGCAAATTAGTGCTGATGAAGCTGGAAAGCCGGTTGATCAATCACTCTACAGGAAGCTTATTGTCTCACTCCTGTACCTAACGGCTAGCAGGCCTGATATGCAGTTTGCTATAGGAGTGTGTGCGCGATATCAAGTATCACCTAAAGAATCACACTTCGCAACTGCCAAACGAATCCTGAAATATGTCAAATGAACAGTCGACGTAGGACTATGGTATAATAAGGAAGGCGGATTCGATTTAGTTGGCTACAGCGACTCGGATCTTGGAGGCTGCAAGCTAGATAGGAAGAGTACAAGCTGTACTTGTCACTTTCTTGGACCTATACTTGTGTCTTGGTTTAGCAAGAAACAATTGGCAAACTCGCTTTCAACAGCTGAATCAGAATACTATGTCTTTGGTAGTTCTCGTATGCGAATCCTTTGGATGCAACAACAGTTGTCAGACTATGGAACTGAAGCCAAAGAAATGCCGATAATGTGCGATAGCACGAGTGCAATTGCAATAACGCACAACCCTGTATTGCACTCGCGTACTAAGCATATCAACATGAAGCATCACTTCATCAGGAGTCATGTTTAGAACAAGGATGTTCGGCTAGAAAAAGTTCATACAGATATCCAGTTAGCCGACATCTTTACCAAACCTCTCGACACAGCAAGATTCTGCATGCTTCGACATGAATTGGGATTGCTACAGCCTGACTCCCTGTAAGTTTTTAATGCTTCTACTCAACAATTGAGGGGGAATGTTGTAAGACCCAAGAATACAGTATCCACCATTAGTTATCTGTACACTCAGACAATCAGAACAACACAGTAGGAACAAAGCGATATGAATTATTCTACAGCTGACGTGTGCAATAATTAAGGCGAATACAGTATGACCCATGAATACAGCAGTAATCCGAAAGTTGTTGTATAGAATTGAAATCCGTATGTACCTTTTAAGGGGGAACGCTGTATTTTCACGGATACAGCACATACTATGGGAAATCAATTAATATGTTATTTATTTTAAAATGATTTTTTAGTCCACGTGCCCTATTTTTAATTAAAACGTCTTTTGCATTAAATGCTTTACACGATACCTGGACATTGATATCTCAAAAGCCGTGATGTTTCAAATTGTTTAATATTTTCACACCGCCAATTCGGGCAATAAGGGAAACTAATACGTCAGATGTAGGACCCGCTCTCATTTTAAAATTTGATGGATAAGCTGTACCCGTTACACTCAGTCCATCCTGTTCGTTTATTTTAAACACCGGTTCCCATCCCTTAAATCTGATCGTTCATTAACTGAAAACCCTTCATCGCCGCCCAATATAAAAGGACTGTTAATGCCTCTTCAGACTCTTTACGCTTTTTGCATATTGAACGAGTCTTTGAGCATACAGCCTACAAGTTTTATTGTTTTTACTGCAATTTTCTTTGAATCTTCTTCACTTCTCTTCAAGAAACATCAATGGCATCTTCACAGACTTCCTCTCTCTCTCTCTCTCAAGAAGACCTCAAACATCATCGACGGACGGATCTTTGCTAGATCTGTAGTGGTTGAACGTGTTCGTTTTGAAGGATATGACGTCGAATCCATGGAGTTTGTCGTCTCGAAGATTCGTCAACAAGGCCTTTATCTCCTTGGGAGTCACACCACTGAGCGTTTCGATGCTCAAATGGTTGAGGAATTCTACCTCAACGCTGATGTCCGTTTCTTCTCGCTCGCTCAAGGAGGAAACATTGCTGACATCACTGCTGTCATTGGCGGAGTGGAGATCTGTGTTGACCAAGAACTGCTTCAGAATCTCTACAGGTTACCTGCTGATGGCCTTACCATGGAAGATCTTGAGACCTTTAGGTCCCAAGAAATCCTAACCAGATACTATGGATTACTCACCGGTTCAGCATCGGTTTAAATGGTTCACACTTCTTTCCACAAGAAACATTTTTATCTACCTTTTGTTTACTTACATGGTTTTTGTTGCCGTGTAATTGAGAATAGAACAGGTGCGTTCGAGATATGCACCAATTTGAAGTTCAGGATGATGGTCGCCATCATGACCTGTGAAAAGGTCAACTAGTGTCAGATTATACTCAAGAGGCTGCAAGAAGAAGTATCCAAGCCTGCCTCGCAAAAGAAGTCCTTTGGTTTGTTTCTAAATTACATTCTGACAAAATGTGGTGTTCCGCAAGCCAAAGAAGCAAAGAAGATCAATTCTCGGATATACATTGGAAGCATCTGGCCCTCTGTCTTTAACAAAGACCCCCTGATTGCGAATAGACCTTTTGTCTGAACTTTGCAATTTCTGCCGATCCGAGGGACATGTCTTCGAAGTCCCAGAGCGAAGAGACTTCCAGGAAGAGAAAAAGATCTCACAGCAAAACTCTCATTGCTGGTGAGAAGCTGGAAAGGAAGCTAAGGAAGGTTTCGAAATCAAAAACAGCGGCCCAACCCTCTGTTTCGAGCCCCCAAGACGCAACCCCAGTGGAAGAGATGCCTGCTACTGTCGAGACAGTAGATCCCGAGCCTTTGGCGGCTATGACGGATACACAGACATCTGCAAACTTAAAAGACTCTGGCGAGTCGGCTGCCTCTTTGGAGCCAATAGCCACATCTCCTATTCGGGATTCCACACCCGTTCAGGATCCTTCTCCCCTCAGGGTACCAACCCCTGTTCGGGATCCAGCTCCAACACAGGAACCCATTCCTGTCGAGGAACCCGTGCATACAGCGGACCCAAGCGCTGTACGCAGCCCCTCCCCAGATGCCATAATAAACAAAATTTTGCTTTCTATGCAAATCGAGCAGGCATATGAACGCTTTGTCAAATGGAAAGCCTACAGGCTCGCTCCGTACAAAAAGTTGTACAACTGGAGCGAATGGTGCGAAGAAGAAAGATTTGTCTTGGAAGTGACGTACTCTCAAGATGTTGAAGTCCTGATCCAATGGGACAACCTGTGATGTAAAGAGTTGATCGCAAGCCACCTGATGGACAAGGCATATGCCCGCAAGAAAGGAAAAGCAAAATCCATTGGCTCAGATCCCCATAGTCCTACATCTGATCATGACTCGGACGATGTCGACGACGTCCTCCAGGAAGGTCTGAGAATGAGTCATGAGGAAACCCAACTGGATCAAGGGACCTCAAGCCAAAATAATGTTCCCAACAGTGAGGATTCAGTCTCTCCTGTCGCGGAGGAATAACCAACCGCAGAACAGGCACCCGAACCTGTCGCCACCGATGACCAGACCCGCGCCATCCCGCATGAGGAATCAGTCCCTCTGCAGGAGCAGATGGACGCTGAGATACAGCAGGAGGATTCAGTCCCTCCTATACCTATGTCTTCAGAACCTATTTTAGAACAGGAGAATACTGCCACCCCTGTTGCCGAGCCGACATCGGATGCTCCCGCACCTTCAACTATATTGGAATCCAACGACGGTATCATACCTGAGGATATCCAACTCGATTCACATCCCAATGTAAACTTGAGACAGTTAAATGTAGTTGAAGATTTTGCCCAGCCCGACTCTCCCCGAACCATCGAGAAGAAAGAGCAACTACATGCTATTGGCCGACAAACCGTTTTCCTTCAGGATGCCATTAATGCCCTGCATGCTGTTGAAAAGGATATTGATTGGTTACATCAGTCAGCCATTAAAGAAATGACTGGTATGAGGCATGAAGTTTCTAAAGTTGAAGAAGCCTTCAGTATTCTGCCTACCGTCTTCAAGCAGGCACTTAACCAATTACAACAACGTCAGGAGCAGATCCTAAAGGAGGAAGAAGCTAATATTCGTATTTCAGAGGCCAAGAGAGCGTCCTCTATCATCGATACAAGTTCCCAACTTCGAGCACATGATAAGAAAATTCAAGATATGTCGTAGGCGCTCAGCTCCCTTGTTGACAAAATGTCAAGTTTTTAGGCGAAACAAGACGATGCATTCAAGATCCTTGAACGTCTTGATGAAAAGGTGTCCTACCTTGATGACGCCAAAAAGGGGGAAGGAGCGAGGGAAGATGCAAGGAGACCAAGGCTTGAGCGAGAGAAGGAGATGGAAGCTGCATTTGGAGATAACATTACTGCTGAAATTTCTCGTTTAGCATCTCCAGCTCACAACGTCGGGATACAGGGAGATCGCCCAGAATTCCAGGACCCAAAGTTTCCTTGGAAGAGCCTCGTTCGAAAACCGCAAACTATAAACCTCCCGGCCAACCGATAGCCTACTGCAGACGAGATCAAGAACTGGAGGAAGAATGAACTGCTAAGATACTTCGTTGTTCTTATCATGGAATCTTCAATATTCAACAGTTGCAGGACGGTGCAGGAAGCTGCAGAGGTGTTTAAGAAAAGATTGGACGAAGGAACGCTCCTGCTCCAGCAGAAGATTGGATCCTGGTTTTCGATAAATCCTATGAAGGTCAAGCTATATACCTAAATCGAAATAGGGACACTCATCAGAATTGGTAGAAGGGAACCAAGAATGACTCTAGAAGGCCTTGGAGGCATTCTGACTATAGGAGCTAGATTCCCTCCTGTATTCTTATCCTGTATTCTTATTTGTTTTGAGATAACAAAAAACTTGTAATCTTTGTTCAATATCAATAAAATGTTTTTCTCTTGAAAAATTACAACTCGTAATCTACTGTGCTCTTGTATGATTACGTAATTCAATCCATTTGCTAAATTAATACAAGTATAAAAACTTGTTATATATTAAGCTGTACGAACTTGTCTGCGAATAGTTCATAGATTCAGTTGTATGTATCTAGATAACACTGTAAGATTGTGCCTACGTGCCAATCATAAATTTAAAGATGTAATACTCTTTTGATAAATCTAAAACTCGCCTGCGAGCAATTCATAGTGTTAGGCTAATTGCTAAAGGCCAGAACATTCGAAAGAAGACCAAGAAGTCTGCCCTCCTGGAATATGTTTCATTAAGTGTCAAAGTTTTGGCATCATCAAGGATTTTTGGAAAACATCAAAAGGATTTGAAGAAGACTTGGCAAATTATCTAAAAGGTGGAAATTGTTAGGATAAAACAATCCCTGTATCGAAAGTTTTGATAGAGTATTTTGATAAAACCATGACTATGACAACATGACCACCAACTCAACATAGACCACGATATCAATGCTGACCACCAAACTCGTGTCCGCCTTGTGCTGGCTCTCCCACTAGACCTGTACCTGAATACATAACAAGTATATCCACCCTCGAAGGGGTCAGCAAGATGTCGGTGCAAGTACAATGATTACAGAATATGTACAACAAATGAATGTTCAACAGAAGTCACAATGCCATCACATATATTCCGAAATATAATACCATAATCATCATCATAAAACAACCTCCCGAGTTGTACTGGCCTTGTACCCACACAGGACACCCCAGAGAGTCCTCGTCAGGCCCTCTCTCGGTGTACAACCCAACCGAGAAATCCATAGAACTCGAAGTCTAACAAATCCCAGGGGACCCTCGCTGGTTTTACTCGGCTCGCACATACTCAATAAACACATGGCACAAATCACATTTTTCTAAAAATCACATTTTCACATATTCACACGAAGTAAAATAATCGCAATTAGAGTATTTGCCTTGATTGGAAATGATACAAGAATAAGGAACGGAATGACGTACGGTCCGAACTCCTTCAACAATTCGATCCTAGTTAAACAAAATACTGAATCAAATACCATACTATGAAAATAAAAGGATTCACCCTAAGTTTTACCCCTAGGGACATTTAATCAAACACTACGAGGACAACATGGTTTGAATTCAAACTATAGAAGAAAACTTGGAATTTAATCCATGAACTTCGGAGAAAGACAAAGGATTACGATTAAAACATCATAATCTAGCACAAACCAGAGCTAAAATGGATTCGAATCGAAGATCTTACCAAAAACCCTAAAATATGAAGAACTAGGATTCGAGCAAATTTTACCTTAATTTGGACGGTGAAAGTTGATGAGATGTTGATAACTTGGTGTTAGGAACTCAAAAACGTTGTTGGATGATGAAATGCGACCAAAATCTATACTCTTATATGCCCAAGACTACCCAGCCGCCGGAGAAGAAGAAGAAGAGAGTGCAAATGACGATTCTAGAACATGCCCAACATATATATACTGGGAGGGATTAGCACACGCTACGGCTAAAGTTTAGCGTGCGCTAACGGGCTGAAAGGCAGCGCAGTATTGAACAAAAGACTGTCCAGAACCTACTGTCTGACTTCGATAGCATGCGCTACCCATATGTTAGCGCGCGTTATCGATCGACACTAGCGCGCGCTAACTCCGAAAAATAGCGTGCGCTACCTGCTATCGCCTGTAGTCCAGAAAAGTTCTGCCCTTACTGTCCCACCGACATAGCGTGCGTTATCACACTATTAATGTACGCTAACACGTTGAAATAGCGCACGCTAGTTTGCCATTAACGTGTGTTGATGCCTCATTCCAGAGTCCAGAAAGCTCACTGCCCAGTAGTCCGAACATGCGCTAATACACAAGAGTAGCGTAGGCTACTCGCACCCGCTTAGCGTGCGCTATCAGTGCAGTCTAGCGCAGGCTAGCTGCTACTTTCCAGCATGAAATTTGCGAAGTCCGGCCAGAACGAACACAATCCGAAATTACATAACTCAACGATTACCAACCATGAACATTTCAATATCAATCAACCATACACTCATCTCCAAATAACCACAATATAACGAGATACATCCAAAATAACACACATAAAATACACGGATATTACACCCTTACCCCCTAAAAAGAAGTTTCGTCCCGAAACTTAAGATTTGAAAAGTTTAGGGTAACGGGCACGCATACTATCTTCAGTTTCCCACGTGTCTTCCTCAATTCCATGTTTAAACCATTGGACCTTTACGGGATCACTTTCCATCGCAATTGTTTCACTCGTCGCTCCAATATGGCTACCGGTTGCTCTTCACATGTAACATCATCATTAACTTCAATCTCTTGATAATAAATAACATGGCTGGGATCGGGAACATACTTACGCAGTTGTGAAACATGAAACACGTTATGAACATGATTAAATGTCGGAGGTAACTCTAATCGATAATCCACATCACCTGGTTTGTCCAGGATTCGAATGGACCAATATAACGAGGACTAAACTTCCCTTTCTTACCAAACCGGAAGACTCCAAGAGTCGGCGATACCTTCAACAACATGTGATCTCCTTCTTGAAATTCTAATGGTCGGCGTCGAACGTCATCATATGACTTTTGTCGACTCTGGGTGGTCAACAACCTTTGCTGAATAACAACAACCTTCTCCCGTGTTTGAGTCATCAAGTCCGGTTCTACTCCAATAAATTCGTAGGATTCGTCCCAATAAATTGGTGATCTACACCGTCTTCCGTATAATGCCTCAAATGGAGCCATTCCGATCGAACTATGACAACTATTATTATACACAAATTCAATCAATGGTAAGTGAATCTCCCAATCTTCCTTCCAATCTAACGCATAAGATCTCATCATGTCCTCCAATGTCTGGATGGTTCTCTCCGACTGGCCATCCGTCTGAGGATGATAAGTGGTGCTGAAATTCAGTTTGGTACTGAGTGCTCGATGTATTGCTTGCCAGAAATGTGACACAAAACGACCATAGTGATCTGAAACAATACTCATTGGGGTACCATAGAGTCTCACAATCTCAGCGATGAATAACCGAGCCAACCTCTCCGCCCCCCTGTAATATCCGCATTTTTCTTTCCCGGTATTTTTTTCATTTTTTGGTATATTACCGTGTTGGTATTTTAAGAAGACTTAATTCTGGACTGTTGTCATCCGATTCTCGTAATTGTTGCTAGAAACCGCCGTTTAGGGATTGCCGTAAATCCATCATGTGTTATTATGCTTCTCGTGAGTTCCATTTGATGTTTCGTTCGTGTTTCGGTGTTTTTGGGCCACTGTTATTCTGTGCCTAGCGCGCGCTATCATTGTTGTATAGTGCACTCTAAGCATCATGTTGTAGCGCACGCTACGTCCGCTTCGTAGCGCATGCTAGCGAGTCGAGCCCAGCAGTGGCAGTAGTCCATTTTTGCCCTCTGCTCTCTAAAAGAGTAACTTAGCTCACGCTAAGATGTTGCTCTAGCGCACGCTATCGTTTGGGCTTAGCGCGCGCAGAGTAGATGGTAGCGCGCACTAATCCGGTAGTCCAGTATTGGGCAAAAATTTTCTGGACTCGGCTGATGTTCAGGTAGCACACGCTATGGCCCGATAGCGCACGCTATCGAGGGGCGGTTAGCGCACGCTAATTCCTGGTAGCGCACGCTAATGGTCCAAAACCATAGGTTCTGGACTGGTTTTTGGCTGGATAGCGCACGCTAACCTTGATGGTTAGCGCACGCTAATAACTCTATGGCTATAAGAAACAGAGAGTTGACCGGAGCAGCCTCATTTTCTCATTTCTCTCCTTCTTCCACGACCGAGCGACTCCAGAGGCGATTTGGGGCGATTTTCTTCTTCCAATCACTTCAGAGATCCTTTTGCTTGAGTTCTTGGTGTAGATTAACAACATCAACACTTATTATTCATCTTTAATTCAAGGTAATCTCCTAGAACCCTATTTTTGGTAATTTGGGGGGTTTTGAGTTTTTGTCCGATTCGTTCTGTATTGTTGATTAATCCATGATGTATATGATTAATCTCTGTACTATTCTTGTTTTCCCTATGAGTTCATGGTAAGTTTCGTTGTTTTTGTGAAATCGAGAGGGTTCGAGTGCGACCGGTCCTCGTCGTTGTTTTTGTACGAACTTATATGAATCGTAGGTGGGTTTTCGGGTGTATTCCATTTCTGTAATCGTTTAGAAATGGTTGTGATTGTATTCTTCGAATCGTTAGGTTTGGGTTCGTTGGTTCCTAGCGATAGTATTGATTCTTCCTTTCTGTTCGTGTCGTCGTCTATTGACCGTGGCAAGTACTCTTATGAACTTACACTCTTAACATGATAGTATTTCATGAGTGATGGGTGTGTGTGTATGCTCACTACGGGTTATATCCGATGGGGTCTCGGTAGGGGTCCACGGAGGGGTGGATCGACGGTTAATTGTGGTGCATTTTTACAAATGTGTTTTGGATTATGGCGTTTCTGGAAATGTGTGTTTCAACTGCTACATTGCATGCTTGACTATATGTGTAAGCTGTATTTTGTTCATTTGGTTACTTGTACTAGCGTAATTGCTAACCCGTTTGGGGACCCTCCTTGGGGAAATTCATTTTATGAATTTCAGGTTATGTTCAGCCGGACGAGCGGGCATTGGGATAGTACGAGGATGCTGGCCAGGGTTGTTGACATGTGCAAGCGAGTTTATTTATTTTCCGTCGTCTATTTCGATATAGTTTTTTTCCAACTTGTGAACTAATAGAAGTACTCGAGTACTTAGGGTCTTTTGATATTTTTGCAAAGTGTATTGAGTTGTCCGTTATGTTTTCGTATGAATTTTGTGTTGCTTGATTGACCGGTCGAACCGGGTGGATTTTATTGTTTTTCGTCTTTGTGATGTTGTGTTATTGTGTTGACTCCGTGAGTCGATGAGTGAAGTTGATTACCTAGCCTGGTGGGTCCCATATAGGGGTCCACAGCAGTGTTAAATTCCCGGGTTTTCTTGGGGGTGTTACAGAAAATGATATCAGAGCACTAGGTTTATGGATACCTAGGCTTGTCGGTTGATTGGGTCTAGTTGTGTTTTGTTTTGCACGTTGTCACCCCGCTGCCATCATCTCGGTACTTCCAGTGCTCGTAAGTTTTCCTTACTCGATTCTTTGTTTCCTTGTATCGTACTTCCGATTTTGAACTGTGAATGTTTTTCCTCTCGTACTTACTATCGTATTGCAATTGCTACCTCTTATCTTCAGTATGGATGCTGGGAGAGGCCGAGGTAGAGGTCGCGGACGTGGTCGTGGACGCGGTCGGGGACGTGGGTCAGCCTGTGAGGCGGCCACATCACACAATTTTGGGGCTTGTTGTACTGATGGTCATCAGAGCCAGAGTGCTACTCAGGAAGGCGCAGCCGGTGGTGGCGCCGATATTGGTGTTGCAGCTGTGATGCAATAAATGGTGAACCAAATGGCTGCGATAGCTCAAGCGGTTCAGAACCCGACCCCGGACCATGCTACTCGGGGCAGAGCAGATCGTTGGCTTTAGGATGTCATCAAGATGCATCCTCCTCGGTTTTCGGGGGCTTCAGACCTGATTGGTTGGGAGGGGTGGATCAAGGAGATATCCAAAGTCTTTGTTGCCACCAACTGTCCCGAGGATCGCAAGGTCCCTATTGCCCAGTACTTTCTCACTGGGGATGCTACTGACTGGTGGGAAGTTGTTGAGCCCAAGGACCATGTTGCTTCATGGGTCGAGTTTAAGGACCTGATGGAAACCGAATATTGCCCGTGGCTAGTTAAGCAGGCTCGAGTCTGTGCTTTTAAGATGCCCAGCCTCAGGATATTCCTGTCTCTTAGGCTATTGCTGATTAAAACCGGGAGTTAGGCTTCGTGAAGACCCAAGTTAGAGAGGAGAGCGACAAGATTTTCCACTTTTCCAGACGGATGAAACTGAAGATTTGTGACTACATGTCTGGGATTGCCTGCACCACCTTGAAGGATTATCAGAGCATAGCTCTTGCTTACGATATGTCTCTGACGGCCAGTGAGGCGGCTCGTGAGAGCAAGAAGCAGAAGTCTGTCGGAACTTTTTCGGGCCACAAGGGGGGAGGTCATCAGAAAGCTCAGTCTGCTAACTTTCCCGCTGGTGGTGGTCCAACTCATTCTACTGGGGGTTTCCGCGGGGCTACCAGTACTCCTTCTCATGATGTGAAGTGTTTTAACTGTGGCTGACTGGGCCACATCAGTCGTAATTATCTGAGTCCCTTGCTGATGTGTAATCGGTGTAGCTAATCGGGCCACAAGGATGCTTTCTGTGCGGATAGAGAGAGAACTCTTGGTGCCCAGGCTTCCATACCAGCGTCCAGGGAACCGAGCGCAAACCAAGGGTCGTTTGCCTCTCAGTCTCCGTTGAGTGCCAGTCGGGGTCCGCCCGCTAGAGGGGGAGCTGCCAGTGTTGGCTCCGCCCATCCGCGTGTTTATGAGATGAGGAGGGCCGATGATCCAGCCGCCACCATGGCCACAGGTACCGTTCATATTCTGTCTCATCCTGTCATTGTGCTTTTTAATTCGGGTGCTACGCATTCATTCATCTCCCTAGAGTGTGTACGCTGTTTGAGTCTCGACTGTTTGATGCCTTGTGAGCCTTTCATCGTTAAGCTTCCTAAGGGTGATAGGATCGTTTGTGATCAGGAGGTCCGAGTCTGTTCTGTGTTTATTTGTGAGAGGGCTTGGCTCTCTAATCTTATTGTTGTGGATATTGAGGGCGAGGATTTGATTCTCGGGGATGATTGGATCAAGTGGCATGGTGCGATCATGAACTACCACACGAGAATCATCACCATGTTAGCCGAGGACGGCACCGAGCACTCTTTCGCATGGCGAAAGAGGGGTAACCAGAAGTTCGTGATTAACACCTTGAAGGCGATGAGACTCCTGCGGAAGGGGTGTACTGGTTATTGGCGTTACGCCCTGAAGGCGAAGGCGAGTAGGGTCGAGTTTTCATCGATTTCGGTCGTTAGTGAGTTTTCTGGTGTCTTTCCTGACGAGTTACCGGGGTTACCACCAGACCGTGATGTTGAGTTTGATATAGAGTTAGAGCTGGTGCGGCTCCAATATCAAAGGCGTCGTATCGCATGGCACCTTCAGAGATGGCCGAGTTGAAGAATTAGTTGAGTGAGCTTCTTGAGTCGGGATATATTCGACCGAGCGCTTTACCTTGGGGCGCACCGGTTCTGTTTGTGCGGAAGAAGGATGGTTCACTGCGTTTATGTATCGACTACCGTGAACCTAATAAGGTGACCATCAAGAACAAATATCTCTTGCCGATGATTGATGAGTTGTTTTATCAGTTGCAGGGAGCTGCGTTATTCTCGAAGATCGACTTGAGATCGGGGTACTATCAACTTCGGGTGAAAGAGTCCAATGTTCCGAAAATAGCTTTTCGGACGAGGTACGGACATCATGAGTTTGTGGTTATGCCCTTTGGGCTAACTAACGCGCCGGCAGTGTTCATGCAGTTGATGAACAAAGTTTTCATAGAGTATTTGGATAAGTGTATCGTCGTCTTCATTGACGATATCCTTATCTATTCGAGAAATGAGGAGGAGCATGTGCATCATATGCGTGTAGTGTTAGACATTTTGAGGACCGAATGACTCTATGCGAAGTTCTCAAAATGTGAATTCTAGCTGAAGGAGGTGATGTTTCTGGGTCACGTGATTTCAGCCGAGGGGGTCTGTGTGGATCCACAGAAGATTGAGGCAGTGTTGGATTGGACTCCGCCTAAGAATGTGAAGGAGGTCCGTCGTTTCTTGGGTTTGGCTGTGGCTACTATCGTAGGTTCGTTGTGGGGTTCTCGAAACTGGATCGACCACTTACACAGTTGCTTCAGAAATCCGAGAAATTTGTCTGGAATGACGAGAGACAGGCGAGTTTTGAGGAGCTAAAGAGGGGTTTAACTTCAGCCCCGATTTTAGTGTTGCCGTGTGGCAACGAGGGTTTTGCTGTTTATAGTGATGCTTCGGGTCAGGGTCTTGGGTGCGTATTGATGCAGCACAGCAAGACCATTGTGTATGCGTCAAGATAGTTGAGGCCGTACGATCTCAACTACCCTACTCACGATTTGGAGTTAGCGGCAGTTGTCTTTGCGCTCAAGATTCGGCATCACTAACTTTTTGGCTCTGCATGTCAGATTTTTACCGATCATAAAAGTCTGAAGTACATATTCACTCAGCGAGAGTTGACTATGAGGTAGAGGAGGTGGTTGGAATTGATTAAGGATTATGATCTCGAGATTCTTTATCATCCGGGCAAGGCGAACGTCGTGGGGGATGCCTTGAGTCAGAAATTGGTTGCGTTGCGGACGCTCGAGATGCTTACATCTCGATTTGAACTTCAGCGGGATTTAATTGAGTTGAGTGTTGAGATTTTGTTACCAGGAGCTGTCGGGGAACTTTTCGCTTTGGAGATTTCGTCGTCGTTGATAGATGAAATTAGGCTGAAGCAGATGGAGGATCCGAGGATTACTCAAATTCGAGAGAATGTTCTTAAGGGAAAGTTTCCTGGGTTTGTGATTCACGAGGATGGTGTGTTGAGATTCCAGAGTTGGGTTTGTGTACCGAACGACTTGGAATTGAGGCAGAGTATTTTGCGAGAGGCACATGCTACGCCTTACTCAATTCATCCTGGTTCGAGTAAGATGTACGAAGACCTGAGGAGGAACTTTTGGTGGAATGACATAAATGAGATCGCACGGTATGTAGCGAGATGTTTGACTTGTTAGCAGATCAAAATCGAGCATCAGCAGCCAGCCGGGTTATTACAGTCGCTTCCCGTTCCAGAATAGAAATGGGAGGATATTTCGATGGACTTCATCACGAGTTTGCCGAGATCGAAGTCTGGTGTGAATATGGTTTGGGTGATTATGGATCGTCTGACCAAGTCGGCACACTTTCTGGGCGTCAAGGATACTTGGGGTCCGGAGAGGTTGGCTCGTGTGTTTATTGCGCAGATTGTGAGGCTTCACGGTACACCAAAGTCTATTGTTTCGGATCGTGATGGCCGTTTTGTATCGCATTTTTGGCAGGCAGTACATAAGGTGTTGGGTACTGATAAGTGTCAGTTTTATACACTTATCCATGGTTTGTATCGATATATTTCACCCATAATTGAGCTAGTCTGCTCGTTTTTGCTTAGAATTAATTATCTTTTAATAATTTTATTATTTATCAGATGAAGATGAAAATTTAGTCTTAATCGGATTGAATTACTGATTTACTCAAGAAATAACATGTGTGTAAAATATTCTCTTTGTTGAATTTTTATGTATTCATGTTGTAGGGCTTTCCGAGACGATTTCGACAGTCTTTCCGGATTCAAAATTAGAGTTATATATCAAAAGTTATGATCCGAAGAAGATTTGGGGCAAAAATGCAAAGTCTAAGAAATTCTGGGCTGAAAATGAAGTTTGAAACTCCATACGGGCGTGTACGGGCGTAACTCACAAAAATGCAAATTTATGAAGCCATGTTACGGCTGTAACTTCTCAATGTTACGGCCGTAAGTCATCATAGTTACGGCCGTAACTCCTCAATGTTACAGCCGTAACTCCTCAATGTTACGGCCGTAACTCTTGACAGATTGTGATCATTGTCTAATTTTTTATACTTTTGGTCTATTATTGAGGGGATGGCTGGTATTGATCCAATCTAATGTAATAATGCTGGAGTTTTGGAACTATTAGATGACTTTAGGTGTATAAATAGACCCCTTAGATCCATCATTATTCATCATTCATCTTATATTTTCTCACTTTGTAATACTTTTTCTTTTTCTGTGAAGAACACACTTGTGTTCTTGAGTGATTTGTGTAAGTGTGGTTTAGCTTATGTTGTTGAGGGAGTTTATTGTTTCTTTTTCCTTTATCTACTAAGGGAGTTAGGATCAATTCTTTCCCTTTTTCAACTATTAATAACCACTCAAGCTTGTAATATGTTGGATAAAACCTTAATGGGCTAAGTTACCTAAGTTGGGATTATAAACAAGGTTAGTCATGTTATTTAAGTTTGTATAAAGATCTATTATGGATTACTTATTATTGTGTGTGATTTTCATTGGTTTACCAATTTTATTTATTTGGCCAATAAATGATGATATTTATGGTCTTCATATGTTCGAAAGAAAATATGTTTGATTAGATCAAATGATCTTCACTCTAAGTTGTTCTAGGGGATAGAAATATACCTCTAGACCTTAGATGATTCTTTGAGTTATTTTCATAAAACCTAATGCTATGTATTGAAGCTAATCAACATAGAAATATAGTGGATTGATTCAATATATAAGGGGTGTTTTGACATTCGAAAGAGGAACCGTCTTTTTAAGGAAAATCGAATCTACACAACATAATAAGTAAATACATCTTATGATCTCATATACATCTTCTATAACTAATGATGAACTAAGTTTGTAATCCCAACTATTTCATTTTATCTTTTATTAATCTATTATTAGTGCAATCTTTCATTTCCTTGAATTTTAGAACTATTATTGCATTTTCATTGCAATTGTCAAACCAAACTCTTAAATTGTGTGTTTCGATCATATAAATCTATATAAAAATAGTTAAATAGTGTATAATTCAATATATAACCTAACTTCCTCATGGGATCGATAAACCGGACTCAAAAAGTCCACTTACTACTTGATACGATATCGTGCACTTGCGATAGTTACACAAAAGACGTGTCAAGTTTTTGTCGTCGTTGCCGGGGAAGTATAAGTGTTATATTTGAAATCTTACATTGTAAACTATTGTTCTAGGATACAATTTCTCGACGGTGTAACTTAGTACTCAATTGTGTTTGTCCGGTCAAGTGGCGGATAACGATACTCCGTGACTATTAAAGTCGGATTTTTCAGTTTCCCACAACAACTGATATTTTTAGATATTTTTTTCTATTTTTATTTTATTTTATTTTCTATCATGGAAGAAACTTTGAATAGTATTGTAAAGAGATTTCCCTTTCTTAGCAAAAAAATAATTTTAAAAATTTACAAGACACGACTTGAAAGGATGAGGTTGCTTATGAATAAAAGCATACCTTTTGACATTAGATTCATTATTGAAGCCAAAGTGAGAATAGCATGTGAATTGACAGAAATACCTACTAGATTTTTACCAGGGCTTAGAAAAAGTTCATATGCCAAGAAACGACGAGCAAAGATAATAGCCGTTTGCTATAAATATACTAGATGGAACTGTAATTTAAAATGTCGATCTTTAGGAATTCCATCTACAAACAGAGAAGATAAAATTAAGTTCATTAAGGATGGTTTGAATAAAGAGAATTTAGATAATATCGAAATTTCTCTTGACATGCATCCTAGTGGACTCGTACATTACGGAATTCGATGTTTGTGGAATAAATTCAAACCAGAATATGAACAACGTCTTGGGAATCTGAATTTAAAAGACCATGTTTGCCAATTTGTAAGAAAATTGGATGGGAAGCTTCTCCCCGACTCATAGAAGGCGTTTAGGCCATTTCTGAACGTAAAATTAGAGGAAGATGTGAGCCACAATCACAACTACTGTACATACACGTGAGTATCTTTTATTTTTATCATATGGTGAGATTTTCTGAATAAAAAAAAGGGGTGATACGCAATAAATGCATTCATTATTCTATTGAGTAGTTGAAGCGCAATCAACGCAATCACAAACTTGTTAAACAATTTTACCTCATTTTTCTTCTATAAATAAACATTGTGCTTGTTTCTTTTATTCATCCCTCAAACTTGTACTTTTCTCTTTTTCTCTCAAATAAACTTCTTTTCAAAAATGGAGTCATCATCTTCCACAAAAAAAATTAGCACAGTCTACATTTTTGGTGGAGCTAGTTGTGAAAAAGAGGCATGCTTTACTAAAGCAGCCCACAAATTGGGTTGTACCTGAGGAGAAAAATACATACATGTAGTTTACGGAGGAGGAAGTATAGGATTAATGGGATGAGCTGCTGCTTCTGCCTATATGGAAGGAGTAAGAGTGTTGGGAATAATTCCAAAACCTCTGGCTGAAAGTAAAATCACCGGGGCAACTATTGGAGATGAGTTTAGAGCTGTAAATATGCAAGATCGCATAACTCACATGATAAATAATTCTGGCGCCTTTATCACCCTTCCCGGTGGTTTTGGCACTCTTGAGGAACTTTTTCATGTGGTTACCAAAGCCCAGCTAAATTTTCATCAAAAACCAATAGGTCTGCTTAATGTCAATGGTTTCTTTGATGGTTTACTATCTTTCATCAACTACTCTGCTGAAAAGGGTTTTATTTCCGAGCGTGCTAAACGAATCATAGTCGTTGCAACAACACTAGAAGAACTAATCAAAAAACTCATTGAATTTGTTCCTCAACCAGATCCAGCTCTAGCTAATATTGTCTGTATGGAAGATTTTACCGTGAGAAAACAAAAAGTGGATTCATTCCTCTCCCTTTGATAACCCATGTCAGACCTCTTGTATTTTTACTTTCTGCCGTGTGTAGAAAATCGTGCTAAATGATGGCAGCTTAAGGAGTTTCTTCTTGATCTCTTGACGGGCATCTATTCGCGATTTATGTATTGTTATTTTATTGCTGTAATTTTCATTGTTTGTTTTTTATAAAAACATAGATGGCAGCGTAAGGCGACTCTTCGGACTTTCCTGAAGCGCATCTTAAAAATTATGTTATACTTCCAAGTATATTTAATTTTCTTTTGTTGTTTGCCTCGTATATTTTTGTTCTCTTGCAGATCCAAAAAGGCGTTAGCTCAAGCATCAACTTTCGTAACAGGGAGTATTCTGCTTTTCTCCCTTGCTTTTAATTTTTTTTTTTTAAAACTGAGGACAGTTTCTTTTTCAAGTTTGGGGGTGGTATGTTCTCATTATTTTGGTGTGTTTAGCTTTGATTATTGTGGTGTGTTTTGATTATTTTTGTTATTTGGCTTTGATTATTTTAATGTATATATACATATATATATATATATTGTTTTGTGAGATTTCTAGATCTGCCCATAACACCAATAAGTTAGCTATATACAAGCTTCTAAAATCGTTTTAACCGGTTAAAAATTTGTACATTCCAAAATTTTTGGGCCTTAATCTCTCTTTCCAAGCCTTGTAGTTATCATTTAAAATCGAGACATTCGTTACCTTGAGAAAAGAAGAATCAGTCGGTTGATGAAAAATAGAACTGAAATTTACTTAATTTGTGGAGTTTTTGATTTTTCATGCTTAACTAATAAATGATTTTCTGCAAAAATTCTATACCCTAAAAAAAAGGAGTCATTGGTGAAAAGAGCTACACGTTAGCAAATAACGGTGTGAAAGCTATCACCTAAAAAAATGGAAATTGTGTTGGTGAAAAGAGCTACACATTAGCAAATAACGGTGTGAAAGCTATCACCTAAAAAAATAGAAATTGTGTTGGTGAAAAGAGATACACGTTAGCAAATAACGGCGTGAAAGCTATCACTAAAAGGGATGTCGTTTATGAGCGGATTTGAATTAATTAGCGGCTGAATTTCAATACACTCAATTTTGTGAACAATCACAATATTTGATGACGCCGATGAAATTCTTCTTCATATTGAGTCGAAAAATAAACGAGTGATCGAGAACAACCATTAAAGGGAGTTGTGTGTGTCACGAGTGGGAAAGAAATAATCAACCTTTTGGGGGAAAACCTTGCATTTGGAATTACAAAATAAAATCGTGTTTTAACTTCAAAATCATTAGTAGATTTATTTTGAATCTTGATTCATTTTTATCTACTGTATAAACCTGGTTGTTATGTATTAATGGCATTTTGATATCCTTTTCTCTTTTTATATTTTTTTTCATAATTTATGTGTGTATTATTATTTTTGTCTTATTTTTATTTTTATTTTTGGAGTGTGATTAATAAAGAGTCTTGCTCGGGACTAGCAAGAATTCAAGTTTGAGGGTGTGATAAGTGTCAGTTTTATACACTTATCCACAGTTTGTATCGATATATTTCACCCATAATTGAGCTAATCTACTCGTTTTTGCTTAGAATTAATTAGATTTTAATAATTTTATTATTTATCAGATGAAGATGTAAATTTAGTCTTAATCGGATTGAATTACTGATTTATTCAAGAAATAACATGTGTATAAAATATTCTCTTTGTTGAATTTTTATGTATTCATGTTGTAGGGCTTTCCGAGACGATTGGCAGTCTTTACGGATTCAAAATCAAAATTATATATCAAAAGTTATCATCCGAAGAAGATTTGGGGCAAAAATGCAAAGTCTAAGAAATTCTGGGCTGAAAATGAAGTATGAAACTCCATACGGGCGTGTACGGGCGTAACTCACAAAAATGCAAATTTACGAAGCCATGTTACGGCCGTAACTCCTCAATGTTACGGCCGTAAGTCATCATAGCTACGGCCGTAACTCCTCAATGTTACGGCCGTAACTCTTGACAGATTGTGATCATTGTCTAATTTTTTATACTTTTGGTCTATTATTGAGGGGATGGCTGGCATTGATCCGATCTAATGGAATAATGTTGGATTTTTGGAACTATTAGATGACTTTAGGTGTATAAATAGACCCCTTAGATCCATCATTATTCATCATTCATCTTATATTTTCTCACTTTGTAATACTTTTTCTTTTTGCGTGAAGAACACACTTGTGTTCTTGAGTGATTTGTGTAAGTGTGGTTTAGCTTATGTTGTTGAGAAAGTTTATTATTTCTTTCTCCTTTATCTACTAAGGGAGTTAGGATCAATTCTTTCCCTTTTTCAACTATTAATGACCACTCAAGCTTGTAATATGTTGGACAAAACCTTAATGGGCTAAGTTACCTAAGTTGGGATTATAAACAAGGTTAGTCATGTTATTTAAGTTTGTATAAAGATCTATTATGAATTACTTATTATTGTGTGTGATTTTCATTGGTTTACCAATTTTATTTATTTGGACAATAAATGATGTCTTCATATGTTTTGAAAGAAAATATGTTTGATTAGATCAAATGATCTTCACTCTAAGTTGTTCTAGTGGATAGAAATATACCTCTAGACCTTAGATGATTCTTTGAGTTATTTTCATAAAACCTAATGCTATGTATTGAAGCCAATCTGTAACACCCCCAATCCGCTCAGGGATATTACACGCCGTAGAACCTTTCCTCAAGGATCTACCAGGCTGGTAATGACATATAACAACTCAACCATGCCTTTAAGGCTAAAATAACTTAGTAGACCGATTTGGTCTTTCAACGAATACATACAGCTCAAATACAACTCATGCCCACGCAGGGGTCAAAATACAACTACACCCGTACAACGGGAAAATATAGCAGCGGAAAAATAGAGTACAACTGAACCAATAAACAGAGTACGGTTCCTCATCTGATTAGTATCGATCATCTTTCATCATCCTTCGTGCCGACCCTGTGTTATGCTCCAAAACCTGAATGCAAAAACAGACATCCACCCCCCGAATACTCGGGGGTTAGCAAAACTCCACTGTTTTGCTAGTGCAAGAACAAAGTGCAAATACGAGCCATACCATTCACATTCCACGAATATCAATAACCAAGGATCCTCAAAGATCCAAACGAAACGAAAAGTACTTCCCGAGGCAAGCGTTTGAGAAAACATTTCAAAATCGAAATATCACAAATCAATGGAAGTAATTTATAAAACGGTTTAGAATGCCATCGAGAGTTTTAATAGAAAACAATTTAGGATTATCAAATCCTACTTTTCAAAATCCACAAGACAAAAGGGGTCACCGCCCCAAATCTTTACTTTCCGAAAAATGACATTTACCAAACCGTTGGGATTTTAGCCCCAAATCCGAAAAATGACTTTTACAAAACCATTGGGATTTTAGCCCCAAATCTCATCAACTCACAGTACACAAGAATGACCAAAAGGTTCGTCTCCCAACATCAAAATCCACAAATAAAGGATTTAAAACAAACAACAAAATACTCTAGTGTCATCCTAGCCAAGTAAGCCAAACGAACACTTACCTCTTACACACTTAGTCGATGCATGCAATCATGAAAACACAGTTTCAAAGCACTCATTTCCGGAAATGCCAATATCGAATCACATTTGTAAAATGCACCACAATTAACCGCGGACCCACAGCTTCGTGGATCCCTGCCGAGACCCCGTCGGATCTAACCCACAGTGGTTAAAAGCAAGCTCGCGGTTCCACAGCTTCGTGGAGCCCTACCGAGACCCCGTCGGATCTAACCCGCGGTGAGCATACACACACACACGTTACTCATGCAATACTAACATGCTAAGAATGTAAGTTCATTAAGAATACTCACTAGAGATGGCCATTAACTCGACACCATTATCAAACTCTTCAAAACACAGTAACAAGATTAAATACGGAATACACGATTCCATAACTTTAAACAATAGGAGTATCATCATCAAATCCTTCAACGTTCAAAATAATCAAATCATAATCAATTCCCAAAACACGCCGTTCACAAAACACACACGCATTTGAAAGAAAGCCTTTAACGAGGCCAAACCGAAATCTTTTGAAACTTCGTTTCAAATAACCAAACAAACACACCAAGACGATCACCGGTCATCATATCCATAAAATAAGGAAAGTATAGGCAAGGTACTTGCCTCGATATCACGAGCAATGGAAAAATGAACGGATACGGCCGGGTAGCCCTCAAATTCCCAAACACTATCTAGAACGTGATAGCACCGAAATTACTATGGGAAAACACCACATGAATCATCAATCACCAACGGAATTCCACATCGGAATCATCAAGCACCTATAATCCTCCGTAAGGAATAATAAAACATGATTACGACGAGAATCAAGGCCAAAAACAACGGAAATCCCAACAAACTATCAACGGGAACTCATTCGAACATTTAATCGAACATTAAATGTTCAAGACCCTTCAAGAACAAAGAAATCACCCCTCGGGTCGAACGAACCAAAGATACAAGTATCCAATCCATAGAACAAGTTCAAAACAACGTTTATACAACAATTAATTGATTAAAAACGGATTGGAATCGAAATCAAAAAGGAAAATCCCCAAATCTACAAAAACAAGGGTTCAAGCCAAAATACCTTGATTTGGATGAAGGATTCAAGTAGAGGTCGAAAATCTACAACAAGACTTGAGGTGGATGATCTCTACAAGTTTGGGAGCACTCAAATTGCCCAAAAATCGCCCACAAATCGCCCTAGATGGAAGGAGGAAGAAGAGAGGAGAAAAATGAAGTTTTCTCCTCGAAAATCTGCTAAAAACGCAGAAAAAGCCCGTGTGCCGCGGCACAGGACAAGTGTGCCGCGGCCCAGGGCCACGAAAAACGCCCAGGAATCAGCTTAGTGCCGCGGCATAGCCTGAGTGTGCCGCGGCACATGGTACAACGCCCTTCAACACCAAAAAGGCACATCGTGCAGTCTTGTCTATTTCGACCATAACTTCTGCGTCTGGACTCCGATTGACTCACCGTTTGAACCATTGGAAAGCTAACTTGATGATCTATAATGTTGCAAAGATTCAGAATTTTTGGAGTTTCCAAGATTTAATGGTGACTTTACAAAGTCGAACTCCCACGTGAAAAAGTCGATTAAGGACACGGAACTCAACAAAACGACACCGAAACGAACTCGGATGACAAAAAGTGCAGAATTAATAATTCTCGGAATGACGAAACGGTCAGGAGAGAGTCGTCAAAATGGACTTTCGCCGAAAAAAAATTACCGAAATTCGAAATTGCGGATATTACACAATCAACATAGAAATATAGTGGATTGATTCAATATATAAGGGGCGTTTTGACATTCGAAAGAGGAACCGTATTTTTAAGAAAAATCGAATCTACACAACATAATAAGTAAATACATCTTATGATTTCCTATACATCTTCTATAACTAATGATGAACTAAGTTTGTAATCCCAACTATTTCATTTTATCTTTTATTAATCTATTATTAGTGCAATCTTTCATTTCCTTGAATTTTAGAACTATTATTGCATTTTCATTGCAATTATCAAACCAAACTCTTAAATTGTGTGTTTCGATCTTATAAATCTCTATAACAAATAGTTAAATAGGGTATAATTCAATATATAACCTAACTTTCTCGTGGGATCGATAAACTGGACTCAAAATATCCACTTACTACTTGATACGATATCGTGCACTTGCGATAATTACACAAAAGACGTGTCAGGTACTCGGTTGCGCCTGACTTCTTTTCATCCTCAGTCAGATGGGCAGTCGGAACGCACTATCCAGACATTTGAGGATATGTTGCGTGCTTGTGCTCTCGATTGGAGCAGTGATTGGGAGGAGCATTTACCATTGATTGAATTCATGTACAACAATAGTTGGCACGCGTCGATTCGAATGGCACCATGTGAGACGCTTTATGGGCGGCAATGTCGATCGCCGATTTGTTGGAATGAGGCGTCCGATTTGGTCGAGACCGAACCGGATATCGTTCTAGAGATGAGGCGGAAGATAGAATTAATTCGGGAGAGGATGTTGTTAGGAATACTTGTTAGATTTTGATGATGTCATTAATTTAAAATCAAATGTTTATTAATTGGCAAAATGTAAGGAAGAACCAAATGAGTATCTTCCATAGGCCAAAATATGTTAAGTATAACTTGGCAAAATGTAAAGAAGAACCAAATGAGTGTCTTATGTAGGCCAAAGTTAGTTAGGCTGAAAATCGGCTAAGTACTAAAGTACAGCCTAGTCCATCAGAGAAGTACAGCCGATTCCAGTCAGAGTAGCCCTGGTCAACTAAAATTTATCAGAGAAGTTTGACGAGACTGCAGCCGAGATACCTCAGGGAAGTCACCTGACCAGACAAGTCTCAAACAGTGAACAGCCGAGAGAACCTACCTGCAGAGATGTAAGCTGCACATCAGCCTACTCAACTACAGCCTAGTACTCCAAGTCCACGTCAGCATGCTTTGAAAAGTCAAATATTACGGAAAGCTCACATGCAACGTGAAGAGTCAAATTGGAGTGATTCCCGCAAGAGATATGATTTAATTAAATCATCCTGACCCACCGTGGAGACTTTTATCCTTTTATATTCAAAAGATTCGGCGCTCACATGCAGAAGTCCTCACAACGGTCGGAAGATAAAATTAAATAATGGGAATCCAGCCTTGCAACGTTCAGAAAAGATTAAACAAAGAAGTCTCTCTCCAACGGACGGATTTGTTCAAAGATTTGCAACGGCTACAAGGAAGAAGCTCAGAGATCGTGATCTATATATATCTGAAGATTTGAAACTGAGCAACTACCGGTGCGAACATATACTCTAGCGATCAAAGCAAACAAAGCAATCTCAAGCAATCAAATAGCATCGTGAAAAAGAGCAGATCCAAAAAGTTCATATTCAAGGAAGCTCTTAAGTTGGAGAAGACAAACACTCTTGTCTATAAATTTTGAGTACGGGGTACTTCACTGGTTGAAGTAAGAGACTGTAAGGGCATCCGAGGATCGAGGATCAAGAGGTGCAAGGCAGTCAAGTGTGTGTACAACGGCACGGAATTCCACTGGTTGGAAGCTGTTGTAGTGTGTAGTGAATCACTGTAATATTTATCACTGGTTGAGAATTATAGTGAATTCATCTCCAACTGGTTTGGAGAAAAGTGGATTAGTAGAGGATTACCCCACCTCTGAGACCACTATAACTGCCTGTGTTATTCTTGTTTCTTGCATCATACTCTAAGCTACGCATACATTGTTAAGTGTTTCATTAAGATTAATTTATATTCGTCATCAGCTGACTTCCGCACTTATCCAAGAACAAACGACTCCAAGTCATTTGTTTGATTATCAGCTGAAGAAACTCACTCTTCGGAAAAAGAGTTCAAGAGTTTCAACAAGTCTATTCACCCCCCCCCCCCTCTAGACTTGTTTCTGGACGACTTGTGACCTACAAGTGGTATCGGAGAGGTTGGTTCATTTTTTTTTCGCGAACCAGATCTATACTAGATATATATATCTTATCTCTCACTTTATAATGGAACACATGCACTCTAGACTACCTGTCTTTTCAGTTGACGAGTATGATCTCTGGAAGATAAGAATGCAGGCACACTTATCTTCAATCCATGACGACATGTGGTGCATCATTGAAGACGGTCCATTCATTTTCGAGAAGGACAACACGGTAGGAGATCGCAGCTGGGAGGCCCGAAAAGATCCCTAAGAAGAGAACGGAGCTGACCCCCGAAGAGAGAAAACTGGCCAATCTTGACAACAGGGCCAGAGATGTGCTTTACCAAACTCTTGACGAATCCACAATGGTCAAGATCAAAAATTGTAAGAATGCCAAAGAGATTTGGGACACATTAGCTCTAATGTGTGAAGGAACGGAGCTGATCAAGGAAAACAAGTTGTCAATAGCTATCCAAAAGTTTGACAACTTTAAAATGAAGAATGGTGAATCAATAGACCAAGTGGACACAAGGTTCACTGAAATTATCAATGAAATCAACTCCCTGGGCAAAACTTATGGCAACAGGGAAATGGCACTAAAGGTCCTCAGATCACTCAATCCCGAATGGAGCATGAAGGCTGTAGCTATGAGAGAATCCAAAGACCTGAATAAGATAAAGATTCAGGAGTTGTTCTCTGATCTAAAGGCTTATGAGTTCGAGCTTCCAAGCTCATCCTCAATCGAGCTGCAGAGAAGGGAATCGCATTTGCGGCCGAGTCCCTGCTAAGAGCTTATCGATGTGAAACCTCCAAATCCACTCGATTTTGAGGAAGAAATGGCTTTCATAATGCAAAGGTTCAGCAAATTCAGAAAGAACTACTCCAAGTATAAGAAAAACTACAAGGAGAATCCAAGAAGGAACCAGAAGGCTGGAAGCTGGAAAGTTGAATGTTACAATTGTCACAAAATAGGACACATCCAGATGGACTGTCCCGAGCTCAAGAAGGACGAAACCAAGAAGGAGGTGGGCAGAAAGGAAGACAGAAGAAAAGCTCTCATCGGAGAAGACCAGGAGCATGTCGAATCAAGCGGCGGTTTCTTTTACGATGAAGACGAGGAGTATGATTGCACGATGGCAAACTTGGCGATGAAGAGGTAACCTCTAAACCTACCGGTTCAAATAATAGCTCACCATGTCACAAGATATGGATTTACATGAATCGGTAAATCAATTATTCAAAGATTTTGAAACACTTAAATCGCACACCAAGATGTATCAAGAGAAGACTCAAATGCAAGATGAGAATAGGCGGTGAAAAATGATTTCGAAAAACTCGGGCTAGATTTAAATAAGGTTGAGACAACTACAGTGATTTTAAAAACCAGGCAAGTGTCAATACATTTGAGATAGACAGCTAAATATTTTACTTAAAGAAAAGTCACCGCACTTGCTCATGCCAAAGCCGAGTTTACTAAGGCACGTATAAATAAAACTCAGCGCAGGAAATAACCTCCTGAAGGCGTCTTCAACTCGGGCGATTGTGTACCTATAAAAGGTCATTATATACCAAATCGGGCCTTGGATATGATTCTCACACTCCCTCTAGTTACGAAACCAAGTTTATCAAGGGAGAAACAATGGTCTCAATCACGAGCGGTGTATAAACCGATTTTCAAAAACAGCAACGGCCAGTCAAACGTCTAGCTGCAGATCGAGTTACACTGCATACCACCTAGACAGCGACTAGCGGTGGCAAAAGCAAGCGGCCAGACAACATGCCCACTATTACCAACAACTCCCCAAAAATAGATTTCATAATGGGAGGCGGATGAAAACCTCAAGGTTATCCAAATTACCAAAATGAACAAGTGTGGAGACCACAAAGGTTTAACAAATGGTCTCGGCTAGATTTAGAAATGGCCCACACTATTTTGAGGAATATCCTATACAATCCAACCAGGAGATTTAGACCTCGACCACAGGCACCTTATAAGGGTTATAATAATAATAACAATTTTCATAATCCAAGGAGAAATCAATTCTCCAGGAAACCAACTAACCCCAAAGGACCCACACAAATTTGGGTACCTAAATCTCTGCTTGTTTAATTGCAGAAAAGGTGGAAGGACTACAACCACATCTCCTCAAGCTCAAATTTTGGAGGAGAAGAATGGTTTGTAGACTCTGGATGCTCGAGGCATATGACCGGGAACAAGAAGATGCTGACCAAATATATCAAAGAAAGAGGTCCCGATGTAACCTTTGGAGATAGCTCTAGAGGACAGACAAAAGGCTTTGGAGAGTTGCACCGAGGAAACATTGTAATATCCAAAGTTCATTATGTCAAAGGGCTCAAGTACAACCTCCTGAGCATAAGCCAGTTCTGCGACGAGAAGAATCTAGTAGTCTTCACCATTTTGAAGTGTATGGTGATAGACATCTTATCTGGAGAAATAAAGCTACAAGGTTTCCGAAGAAGAGATGTATACATGATTGATTGGAACACAGGAACACCTAACTCCTGTTTTCTATCCAAGACTGTAGCTGAGAATGGATGGCTGTGGCACAAAAGACTATGTCACCTGAACTTCAAAGCCATCAACAAGATTAGCTCTCAGAAGCTGGTCAGAGGACTTCCAAATGAAGTATTCAAGAAGGAAGCACTCTGTGATGCATGTCAGAAGGGAAAGCAGACCAAGGCATCATTCAAGCCTGTTCAGCCTACAACGCTCACAACAAGGATCTTAGATCTACTTCACATGGATCTATTTGGTCCTATCAAACCAAGGACTTTGAGCGGGAGAAAGCATGCTCTTGTGATTGTAGATGATTATTCAAGGTACACTTGGATCATTTTTCTATTCAAAAAAAGTGAAACCCTGACCAAGTTACCTGAGCTGCTGAGAAGGATCCAAAATGAGAAATCCCTATCCATAATCAAGATCAGATCAGATAGAGGAGGAGAGTTTCTCAACAAGGCGATAAGCGATTTCGATCGAGAATGGGATCCGGCATGAGCTCTCTGCGGCCAGGGCGCCCGAGAATGGTGTTCTTGAAAGAAGGAACAGAACCACGAAGGAAGCGGCAAGGTCCATGATTGCGAGCGGACCTACCCAAGAGGTTACAGGCTGAAGGCTTAACACACTGCCACACCTGCGAGCAGAGTATGATAGTAGGGAGACATGGCAAAACTCCTATGAGGTTTGGAATAATAGAACTCCTGTTGCTTACTTTCATGTTTTTGGTTGTAAGTGTTTCATCCACAACAACGGTAAAACACGGCTAAATGCCTTTGATGCTAAAGCGATGATGGTCTATTTATGGGATATTCCCAAAGAAGCAAGGCATATAGAGTTTTTAACAAAAGAACCTTAGTTGTGGAAGAAACACCCCATGTTGTGTTTGATGAATCTCTTGAGTACAGAAACAACTTGAGCAAATTGAGAACAAGCTCAAGACAAAGAACCCTTGAAGAAGTCATTATTCATGACACCGGAATGGTGGACTCACTGCAGATCAGCTGATGACCCAACCTGCAGATCAGACAGATCACCAAACCTATCTCGATCCGATTCTTTCCGACAAAGACTCATCTGCGATTGAACCAAGCTGCAGATGACAAGGCGGTAGGCCGATCGATTCTGAACGAGAATCCAGATGATGCGAGATAACCACGAGCAATCCATCGTGGGAACAAACCCGAGAGGGCGAGATCCCCAAATGGCTTAAGGATCATCCAATTCAAGAAATCATCGGAAAGTTGGTGATGGAGTCAAGACAAGACGATCAACTCTACCGGCGGGAATGGCGATGTTCTCATGTTTCATGTCGCAAATTGAACCCAAGGCAATGAACAAGCCTTGGAAGATTATTCATGGATTAATGCCATGCAAGAGGAATTGGAGCAGATGGAAAGAAACAAAGTTTGGGAACTAACAGACAGACCTAATCACAAGAAAGTTATTGGCACCAAATGGGTGTATAAAATCAAGAGTGATGAAGACGGAGTCATTGTTAGGAATAAAGCCGACTAGTAGCAAAAGGTTATGCAGTGTGAGGGAATAGATTTTGATGAAACTTATGCACTGTTGCAAGATTAGAAGCCATCGACTATTCCTCGCATATCTGCATTCAAGGACTTTGAAGTTTACAGGATGGATGTGAAAAGTGCGTTTCGAATGGAGTCCTAGAAGAAGAAGTCTATGTAGAGCAACCCCGTGTTTTGTCAAAGGAGACAAAGTCTATAAGGCATTGAAGGCTCTGTATGGACTCAAGCAAGCACCAAGAGCGTGGTATGAAACACTCTGTGTTTCTTGAGAAAAATGGATTTTGCAAGGGAAAAGTGGACAAGACCCTATTGAGTGGAACACGAAGGCCACATTTTAATAGTTCAGATTTATGTGGATGACATCATATTCGGGTCAACCAATCACGAACTATGCGAAATTCTCCAACCTCATGCAAGGAGAATTCGAGATGAGTATGATGGGAAAGCTTAACTTCTTTCTCGGATTACAAGTTAGCGAGATGGAAAAAGGAATTTTCATCAACCAAGCAAAGTATACTAGAGATCTTATCAAAAGATATGGAATGGAATCACCAAGCCCGCAAGAATTCCAATGAGCACAAGCACTCACCGGATGCGAGGCAGGCGAGGCATATCGGTGGACTCAACCCACTGAGAGGACTCATCGGATCTCTTACGCACCTAGCGCAAGTAGGCCGGACATATCATATGCGGTTGGAGTTTGTGCAAGATTCCACCAAGAAGCAATCACACCTAGATGCGGCCAGAGAATAATTAAGTACCTAAAGTCTACAATTAATGTTGGTGTGGTACCCCAAGGATGACAACTTGAGTGTCAGGATACTCGAGATGCGGATTTCACGGATGCAAAATCAATAGGAAGAGCACTAGTGGAACGTGTCAATTCCTAGGAACCGGTGATATCTGGTTTAGCAAGAAGCGTGTTTCTAACTCTATCTCCACTCTGAGTCGAATACCTAGCTGCAGTAGTTTATTGTGCCTGATTCTATGGATCGACAACAGTTAAGAGACTATAATATTATTGCCAATGAAGTTCCAATATGGTGTGACAACAATAGTGCTATTGCAATAACCAACAATCCGGTTTGCACTCAAGGGCGAAGCACATTGACGTCAAGCACCATTTCATTCGAGATCATGTGCTTAACAAAGGGTTAGAGTTGAAAGAGTCAGCACAGACTACCAAATAGCTGACATCTTCACCAAACCATTGCCAGAAGAAAGATTCCTAGAGCTTAGCAGAGACCTTGGATTACTAGATTGGGAATCTAGTTCTGAAGCAAGTTGAAGGAAGGACGGACCCTCAGAATCAGCCTAAGCTGATGCAGGCGAGAAGACGAAGGCCAGAATAAGCAACTTAGCTATCTGAGAATACCAAAGTAGAAGTCAACTCACCTGTTGCAGAGTGGTCAACAGTCAACGAAATCAGACCAGCTAAGTTCTCTAAACTGATCTCTAATTTTTAATTAATATCTGCCACATTTATAAATATTATTTTAGCTAAAATGGCATTTAAAATATACATCTTTATAAGCCAAGTGGAAATTTTAAATACACGCGTCACACGCCTACTTAATTAACCTCTACGGTGGCCAATCACAATCAACCGTCAAATTTTAAATGGGGCCACCGATTCAAATTTGAAATTCAAAAGAATATGAAAAGGCGTACCACCGTTTAAATTTATAATAAAATAATCCAAACGTCCTTTCATCTTCTTTATAAGGAAGAAAACCTTTCATTTTCCCCTTTACGCCTACAGGAACCCTAGAATTTACAGAGCAAAATATACACTAAAAATCCAAAAATCTTTTTTGCAGAAATGGCATCTCTTGAAGGAGCAAACTTGAAGGCGATGAAGGACCAAGTCATATTCTCCATGGTCGTCGATTTTGAAGGTTTATTGGAAGAAAATATAGATGACTTCGATATGCTCAATCTGATCCGGGCGATGAAGCTGAACGGAATCTACCCGTTTCTCGACATCAACCCGCAGCATTTGTTCAAGGAAGATGTCGTCGAATTTTATCGTAACGCCTCTCTGATTCAGCACGGGATTAACAGCTCAGTCGGCGGAATCCCTATCACCATAGATCGAGAGAAGATCCGTTCCGTATTCGGGATGAAACATCGTGGCTTGGCGGTCGAAGCTCTTAAACAATCACCCGCCGAAACCTGGAAGACGATCAAAATCGAAAACATCCCAGAGAAATTGAAGTTTACAGCGAAGAGAAATGAGTTGAAGAGGATTTATCGAGTTGCTTTGGACATCACAAACAAGATAGTGATGGGGATGGCAGGAAGCTATGACCAACTGTCATCATCCAAATTCATGGTGTTGGGTGCGTTAATTCAAGAAGAAGAAGTTGACTGGGCGGATTATATTTTCAGACAACTTGTTCGCGAGGTGAACAAAGTCGAATGGCTTGAAGGTGAGAAGAAATTCAAAACTAAGTTGGCGTTCGGAACGCATCTTAGTTGGCTTTTGGAGAAAATCGGAGTGGCCAAGGGAAACATTGACTCTTTCCACCCGAACAAGAGGCTAGGTCACATGGACCATGACAAGAAAAAAGTTGGAGTCACTGGGAGAGCAGCCCAGTTGTTGAAGGATTTGCCAGACTCAAGCTATTGCCCAAGATACGATTTATCAGACTCGGACCAACCTGCAGCTGAGATCGGAACTGCAGTCGAGTCCGAGAATGAGTCTGACGATACACCAATTGCCATACGATTCAAGAGACGGGGACCAGCCCCAGCAGGACCTTCCAACCTGCAGTCATCACCTGAACCCTCACCAAAGAGGCCAAGGAAGCTGCAGTTCAGCGAAGGAGAGCAGCCTGAGCACCATTCCAGCCCATCAGTCCAGTCACCAATCCATCCAGACCTGCCTGCACCAGATACCGAAACTCGAATTGTACCCATTATTACACCTCCTGTGTACATAACCGAAGAAGAGAAGCAGGTCTTGTTATCTCTATCCCTGAAACAGATTACACTTTCAACCTTTTAGAAAACAATACTTTTAATCTCTCTATTGAGCAACTTCAGCTTGTCAAACCGCAAGCAGAAAAACACTCCTTTGTAAATATTTTTAAAGAGTGGAAAACTCTAAAAACCATGTCTTTTACAAATTTTCAAACCTTTGTTGAAACTAGTGGTTGGGAATATCCCCAAGTCACTGAGGATGTTCTGACTAATTTTTGCAAAGAGTCAGATTTAGTTTTACTCCTCCAAGATAACTGGTTCATGTCACACTTTGAGACAAACATGGACCACTTTATCCACTCTATTATGTTAAGTATTTTTAATGGTGATTTTGGAGAGGAAGAAGAGGAGGAAGTAGAACAGGAGATTAGGATTGAAGAAATTAATGGAGACAATGAAGTTATCAATTTGGTTGAAGAGAATGAAGAAGCAAAAGAATCTGAAGAAAATATACCAGTTGAAAAACAAACAGAGTTGATTGAGAAAACAGAAGAAGTTGCTGATGAAGGAGATGAGGAAGAAGGAGAAGAAGTAGAGCAGGAAAAAGATGAAGAAGATAAGGAGGATGAAGATGATGAAGGAGAAAAGAAAGAGAAAGATGATGATAAAGATGATGATGATGATAATGATGATGAAGGTGAAGGAGGAGCAGAACAAGAAAAGGAAGAAGAAAAAGAAAAAGATGAGGAAAAAGAGAAAGAAAAATCTGGAGAAGCAGAAAAATCTGGAGAAGCGAGAGAAAGAAAAATGGAGAAGGAGAAAGAGAAGGAGCCAAAGAGCGAGCGAGCGAGAGGCAACCCATGCAGTGCAGATAGGATTGTTGTGCCCAGTACACGGCTAGATGCGTAGGCGCAGAGGACTCAGTCGGGGACCGGAGAAAACCCAATCGACCTACTGCTGCGGCCAGGAGCTGCGATCTAGTGGCTCCCTTGTGAAGGATCGGAGAACACTCCCCATCGGCTCGATTATCACCTACCATGACCGAGGTGATCAAGCGGATTGTCAGAGACACCATTGGGGAGCTGCTGTCAACTCAGGTCACTCCTGACCTTCAGACCATAAATGCCAAGATTGACACCCTACTTCAGCGAGAAATCCCTCAGCCTCCTCCTCCTACAAACAACATAATGCCCTTTGGCATGTCTGATTGGATGAGCCGCATAGAACAACAGTTGACAACCCTCATTGATGCTGGCAAAAAGGGGGAAGAGAGGATTCAGGGGGAAGAGAGAGAAATCAGAAGTAAGAAGAAGCAAGATGTCCCTCAGATTGAAGGACCCTCTAGCCTAAAGAGGAAGGAAGCTGTAGATCAAGAAGACCAGGCTGACCAGCCTGTAGGAAAAAGAAGAAGGACCAGAAGCGGCTTTGAACCTACTCTTGAATGGGAAGGGTTGGAGCTATGGTATGTTGAGGATTTCTGCCCATTTGAAGCTCTTGAAATGTGGGGAGCTGCTAGGAAGAGGTTCATCAGAGACTATTATGCAGGAACTACTTCAAGATGACAAACTCTCCCCACAGGAGATTTTCATAAACTGGATGGAAGAAGTTCATCCTAAGCTTTGGGCTGTTCTCAAGAAGCATGCTAAAGATCAGAAAGCTTTTCCCATGATCCCTCCATTCAGAGCTGAAGAAGCACCAATCCGCATGGATGGTGAACTTGATGAGCTACAACTTCAAAAGGAAATCAAGCTAGTGTGCCTCGAGAACAAATTCAGATCTCAGCAGGAGCAGGATTTCGCAGCACTCGTGGTAAAAAGAAAGTATGGCCTTGCTCCAGTCAAGGTAAGACCCATCGGAGCCAAACCATTCAAGCACACAAGCGACTATTAGAAGAGGCAGAGGAAGAGGCAGATGATCTTTTAATCATTTTTACTTGTAATTTATTTTCTATACTTAAAACATTCTTGTAAAATTTCTATGATAAAGTCAGAAAATTTTATGAACAGTCTGTTGAATGACAATTTTCCAGTTGTCTCAATATTAGACTGATTTCAGTTTTTGTCTCACACTTAAGTGCAGACTTGGTTATTTGACTTCTTACTTAGTTTTGCCATCATCAAAATAGGGGGAATTTGTTAGGAATACTTGTTAGATTTTGATGATGTCATTAATTTAAAATCAAATGTTTATTAATTGGCAAAATGTAAGGAAGAACCAAATGAGTATCTTCCATAGGCCAAAATATGTTAAGTATAACTTGGCAAAATGTAAAGAAGAACCAAATGAGTGTCTTCTGTAGGCCAAAGTTAGTTAGGCTGAAAATCGGCTAAGTACTAAAGTACTGCTAGTCCATCGTGAGAAATCTGGCCGATTCCGGTCGAGTAGCCACAGTCAACTAAAATTTATCGGAGAAGTTTGACCAGATGCGGCCGAGGTACCTAGGGAAGTCACGACTGCAGACAAGTCTCAAGCAGTGAGCAGTGAGAGAACCTACTGCAGAGATGTAAGCCGCACATCAGCTACTCGACTACGACTAGTACTCCAAGTCCACGTCGGCATGCTTTGAAAAGTCAAATATTACGGAAAGCTCACATGCAACGTGAAGAGACAAATTGGAGTGATTCCCATAAGAGATATGATTTAATTAAATCATCGACCCACCGTGGAGACTTTTATCCTTTTATATTCAAAAGATTCGGCGCTCACATGCGAAGTCCTCACAACGGTCGGAAGATAAAATTAAATAATGGGAATCCGGCCTTGCAACGTTCGAGAAAGATTAAACAAAGAAGTCTCTCTCCAACGGACGGATTTGTTCAAAGATTTGCAACGGCTACAAGGAAGAAGCTCGAGATCGTGATCTATATATATCGAAGATTTGGCGAGCAACTACCGGTGCGAACATATACTCTAGCGATCAAAGCAAACAAAGCAATCTCAAGCAATCAAATAGCATCGTGAAAAGAGAGATCCAAAAGTTCATATTCAAGGAAGCTCTTAAGTTGTAGAAGACAAACACTCTTGTCTATAAATTTTGAGTACGGGGTACTTCTTTGGTTGAAGTAAGAGACGTAAGGGCATCAGGATCGAGGATCAAGAGGTGCAAGGCGATCAGTGTGTGTACAACGGCACGGAATTCCACCGGTTGGAAGTCATGTTGTAGTGTGTAGTGAATCACTGTAATATTTATCCTTTGGTTGAGAATTATATCAATTCATCTCCAAGTGGTTTGGAGAAAAGTGGATTAGTAGAGGATTACCCCACCTCCGAGACCACTATAACCGCTGTGTTATTCTTGTTTTACTGCATCATACTCTAGCTGCTGCATACATTGTTAAGTGTTTCATTAAGATTAATTTATATTCGTCATCAGCTGACTTCCGCACTTATCCAAGAACAAACGACTCCAAGTCATTTGTTTGATTATCAGCTGAAGAAACTCACTCTTCGGAAAAAGAGTTCAAGAGTTTCAACAAGTCTATTCACCCCCCCCCCCCTCTAGACTTGTTCCTGGACGACTTGTGACCTACAGATGTTGACTGCTCAGAGTCGATAGAAGTCATATGCTGATGTCCATCATCGACCTTTGGAATTCGAGGTGGCAGACCATGTTTTGCTAAAGGTATCGCCTACGAAGGGAGTTTTCCGCTTCGGGAAGAAGGGAAAGTTGAGCCCGAGATTTATTGGGCCCTTTGAGATTCTCGAGAGAGTCGGTGAGTTGACATACCGTTTGGCATTGCCTCCGGACTTGAGTCACGTTCATAGCATTTTCCATGTTTCCCAACTGAGGAAATATGTTCCGGATCCTAGTCACGTCATCGACTATGGTGAGATTGATGTCGCCGAGGATATTACCTTCGAGGAACGCCCTTTGAAGATTTTGGAGCACCGTAAGAAGCGACTGAGACACAAGACCATTACTTTGGTCAAGATGCAGTGGTCGAGGCATGGTGTCGAGGAGGTAACTTGGGAAACCGAGGATAGCATGCGTGCTAGGTACCCCGAGGTGTTTGTTTCTTAATTTACGGGACGAAAATTATTTTTAGACGGGTAGAATGTAATATCCGTATCTTTCTTTCCTGGTATTTTTTTACATTTTTTGGTATATTACCGTGTTGGTATTTTGAGAACACTTAATTTCTGGCTGTTGTCATACGATTCTCGTAATTGTTGTTCGGAACTACCGTTTCAGGGTTGCCATAAATCCATCCTGTGTTATTATGCTTGTTGTGAGTTCCGTTTGATGTTTCGTTCATGTTTCGGTATTATTGGGCCATTGTTATTCTGTGCCTAGCGCGCGCTATCATTGTTGTATAGCGCACGCTAAGCATCATGTTATAGCGCACGCTACGTTTGCTTCGTAGCGCATGCTAGCGACTCGAGCCCAGCAATGGCAGTAGTCCGTTTCTGCCCTCTGCTCTCTGGAAGAGTAGATTAGCGCACGCTAAGAAGTTTCTCTAGCGCACGCTATCGTTTGGGCTTAGCGCGCGCAGAGTGGCCAGTAGCGCACGCTAATCTGGCAGTCCAGTACTAGGCAGAATGTTTCTGGACTCGGCTGATGTTCAGGTAGCACATGTTATGGCCCAATAGTGCGCGCTATCGAGGGGCGGTTAGCGCACGCTAATTCCTGGTAGCGCACGCTAATAACTCTCTGGCTATAAAAACCAGAAAGTTGACCGGAGCAGCCTCATTTTCTCATTTCTCTCCTTCTTCCGCGGCCGAGCAACTCCAGAGGCGATTTGGGGCGATTTTCTTCTTCCAATCACTTCAGAGATTCTTTTGCTTGAGTTCTTGGTGAAGATTAACAACACCAACACTTATTATTCATCCTTAATCCAAGATAATCTCCTAGAACCCTATTTTTGAGAAATTTGGGGTTTTTTGAGTTTTTGTCCGATTCGTTCCGTATTGTTGATTAATCCATGATGTATGTGATTAATCTTTGTAGTATTCTTATTTTGCCTACGAGTTCATGGTATGTTTTGTTGTTTTTGTGAAATCGAGAGGGTTCGGGTGCGACCGGTCCTCGTCATTATTTTTGTACGAACTTATATGAATCGTAGGTGGGTTTTCAGGTGTATTCCATTTCCGTCGTTTAGAAATGGTTGTGATTGTATTCTTCGAATTGTTAGGTTCGAGTTCATTAATTCCTAGCGATCGTATTGATTCTTCCTTTTCGTTCGTGTCGTCATCTATTGACCGAGGCAAGTACTCTTATGAACTTACACTCTTAATATGATAGTATTGCATGATTGATGGGTGCGTGTGTATGCTCACTACGGGTTAGATCCGACGGGGTCTCGGTAGGGGTCTACGGAGGGGTGGATCGACGAGCTTCGCTTTTAACCACTACGGGTTAGATCCGATGGGGTCTCGGTAGGGGTCCACGGAGGGATGGATCGACGGTTAATTGTGGTGCATTTTTACAAATGTGTTTTGGATTATGGCGTTTCGGGAAATGTGTGTTTCAACTGATGTTTTCTGCATTGCATACTTGACTATATGTGTAAGGTGTAAGTTGTTCATTTGGTTACTTATACTAGCGTAATTGCTAACCCCTTTGGGGACCCTTCTTGGGGAAATTCATTTTATGAATTTCAGGTTATGTTCAGCCGGACGAGCGGGTATTGGGACAGTACGTGGATGCGGGCCAGGGTTGTTGACATGTGCAAGCGAGTTTATTTATTTTCCGTCGTCTATTTCGATATGGTTGTTTTCCAACTTGTGAACTAATAGAAGTACTCGAGTACTTAGGGGCTTTTGATATTTTTGCAAAGTGTATTGAGTTGTCTGTTATGTTTTCGTAGGAATTTTGTGTTGCTTGATTGAACGGTCGAACCGGGTGTCTTTTTATTATTTTGCGTCTTTGTGATGTGGTGTTATTGTGTCGACTCCATGAGTCGATGAGTGAAGTTGATTACCTAGCCTGGTGGGTCCCATGTAGGGGTCCACGGCACTGTTACATTCCTGGGTTTTCTTGGGGGTGTTACACCCCCAAGTATCTTTAATACCTAGAAAATATGCTGATTTGGTTAGACGATCAACGATTACCCAAATCATAATCATCCCAGTTCGCATCCTTGGCATTCCCACAATGAAATCCATCGCGATATCTTCCCATTTCCATTCCGAAATTGTTAATGGTTGCAACTTCCCGGAAGGTCGTTGATGCTCAGCTTTAACTTGCTGACAAGTTAAACATTTCGACACGAACTCCGTTACTTCCTTCTTCATGTTCGGCCACCAAAAATTCTTCTTCAAGTCTTTATACATTTTACTCATACCTGGATGGATCGAGTACGGAGTAGAATGTGCTTCCTTCAAAATCACTTGTTTAAGATCATCCTGATTCAATACACAAATTCTACCTTGAAATTGAAGAACGCCATATTTGTGTATCATGACTCCAGGTGCCTTTCCTTTAACAACATCTTCTCGAAGTTGTACAAACAAAGGATCATCTAACTGTTTGGACTTAATGTCCTCAATCACGGAGGATGTGACCTCAAGGAAACATAATTGGCCTTGAGTTACTTGAGGCCAAATTTCAATATCCAAATTAAATAACTCTCGTCTGAGCCTCGGTTGGATGGTAAGTATTTCCAATCTTTGCAACACGACTGACTTGCGGCTCAAAGCATCAGCAACGACATTCGCTTTACCTGGATGGTAAAGAATGTCAAGATCATAATCTTTAATCAATTCCAGCCATCGCCGTTGGCGCATATTAAGCTCCTTCTGAGTAAAAATATATTTCAAACTCTTATGGTCTGTATACACTCGACATGAAAAACCATACAAATAATATCTCCAGATCTTTAATGCAAATACCACCACAGCTAACTCAAGATCATGGGTAGGATAATTCATCTTGTATGGCTTTAATTGACGAGACACATAAGCTACTACTCTCTCATTTTACATCAATACACATCCCAATCCTTGTTTAGAAGTATCACTATAAATAACAAAACCTTCCATTCCCTGCGGTAAGGCTAAAATCAGTGATGTAGTCAGCTTCTTCTTCAACTCATCGAAACTCTTCTGACACTCGTCACTCCATTCAAACTTCTGAGTTTCAATAATAATTGAGTGAGCGGTCGAGCGGTTATCGAGAATCCCTCGACAAATCGACGATAATAACCAGCTAATCCCAGGAAACTCCGAAGTTCGTTAACATTCCTCGGGGGTTCCCAGGCTAAGACTGTTTCAACTTTGTGAGGATCTACCCGAACACCACCAGCTGATATAATGTGTCCAAGAAAAGCAACTTCTCTCAGCCAGAACTCGCACTTAGGAAACTTAGCATAATGCTTATCAGTCCTCAAAATACCCTACACAATCCTCAAGTATTCGGCATGTTCCATCTCGCTCTTGGAATAGATTAAGATATCATCAATAAATACCACCATAAATTTATCGAGATATTCGATAAATATTTTGTTCATAAGTTGCATAAATGCCGCCGAAGCATTCGTCAAACCGAAAGGCATAACTACGGATTAGTAATGCCCATATCTCGTTCGAAATGCCATTTTTAGAATATTCGAATCCTGAATTTGAAGCTGATAATTTTCCGATCTCAAGTCAGTCTTGGAGAAAACCGTAGCACCCTGAAATTGATCAAATAGATCATCGATTCTTGGCAACGGATACTTGTTCTTGATAGTGAGTTTATTCAACTCACGATAGTCAATATATAACTGTAAGGATCCATCTTTCTTCCGTACGAACCATACCGGTGCACCCTATGGAGACGCACTATGCCGAATATAACCTTTGTCCAGCAGTTCACCCAATTGTTTCTTCAACTCTTGCATTTCCGATGGGGCCATTTTGTATGGTTCATTAGATATTGGCTCCACATTAGTCTCTAGTTCAATAACAAACTCCACCTCACGATGTGGCGGCAATCCCGGCAAATCATCCAGAAATACATCTGGAAATTCCTTCACAACTGGAATAGAAAATAACTGAATTCCGCCAGTTTCTGTCTTCATTGCGTAACACCAATAACCGGTACAACCTTGGTTCAACAATTTCATAGCCTCCATGGCTCGGATAATCTTCCTAGAAGTATCGGGTTTCTGCCCTTCAAAAACATATTCCATACCATCCTGATCAATTATCAAAATTATTTTTTGACGATAATCCACTACGGCCCCATGATGATCTAACCAGTTATCACCAAGAATTAAATCTTCTCCCTTCATATCAATCACAATCAAATCAGATGTCCAATCCATACCGCCGATGGTTAAAGGACAATTGACAATCTCTCGATCCCCAACTATCCTTTCCCCACTCGGTAGTCCAACAATAAAAGGTTCACATGCAGAGAGACCAATAAGACCCAAACGATTCACACAAGACAATGATATAAAGGAATGAGTAGCTCCAGAATCAAATAATACATCTACTGGGTGCATACAAATGTAAACTATACCTCACATAGTTGCAGCACCCACGTCATTAGTCCGCCTCATCTCATACAGTCGGGGTGGAGATGATCCAGTGCTATGTGTATCCTTATGCTCGGTCTTGCCTATGCTGCGTCCGACACTCGGAGTTGACTGACCCGTGACTGTGCCTAATGGAATAGGGGACTGCTTGGCAAGGATTCTACTCACTCTCTCACAATACGACGCCCGATGTCCCTGCTTTCCACACATAAAATAAGTAACAGGGCGTGATGAACAATAAGGATTGACATTACCAGGAACTCCACAATTAAAACAAACTTTCGACGCTCCTTCACTGGGTTGAGGGGAACCAACGGAAGACTAAACAGAAGATTGAGGCCTACGTGATCCGCTGCCTCGGAAACTACCAGAAATCTCGGTTTCGTTGAGCTCGAAACCGTAGGAACCGGAACTGTAACCATCGCATAAGTGAGCGCTCTATCTTGATATTCTTGTAGAGTAGTGCACCCAAGACCCGCCATATAATTTCGGGCCTCAGGTTTCATTCTTGCATCAAAATGAAGTATTTTATCCACTTCATCCCTAAATCGGTCCTGAACATATATTAACTGCCCATTGTACTTCTTGATTGCTTCCGCAATAAGGATATCTTCGGGTTGAGCTCTAAAGAATTCACTAACCCTGGATAACCGTATTGGTGCGGGACAATACTGTGCCTCTATTAACTCTTTAAATTCTGAAGTGACATCACGATCCTTGGGCCTAACAGCCCACCACCAGTCAGACGCATCATCAGTAGTTAAACACTGAGCAATCGGGACCTTCTTGGCCTCAGGGCAGCCAATACCATTAAATATATTTTCTATCTCAACCAACCAATGATCCCAGTTGTTAGCATCGCCTGAACCATCAAATATAGGAGGGTTCATTTTCATGACTTCTTGAAGCCATCGGTCCTCAACAGTCCTACCAGTGTTAATGTTCTGCACCACTTGATCCAACTGGTGTACTTGCGTTACAACTTGTTGAAGAACGTTAGGAACTTCGGCCTCCGAATTCCCACTTGTACCTCCCGAAGGAATCGGGTCTGATCTAGCCACAGAATGAGATGCCGAATCTGAAACGGACATCTCGGATTCAGATACCGCTACTCTACCACGGCCTCGGCCGTGCTAACGGACAGCTCTAACTCTCGGCATACTGAAGAATAAGAAATAGTACAAGAAGAAAACGATACAATAGATTATACGATGACAAAATAATCACTCCCGAGGGAAAGAAACATCCAACATCCAGAGAGGCTTCCAGCATAGGCAACACGGGGTGGTAGCACGCCAATGATACTGTAGACAACAATCGACTCATTTTAACAGACCTAAAAACACCTACAGCCGAGGTATCCATAAACCTAAGATCTGATACCATATTCTGTAACAACCCCATAATTTACAGAGATATTACAGCGCCGTAGGTTCTTTTTGGAGAACCTACCAGGCTTAGACTGACATAAAACTCATTAAAATTAACAAACTACAACATCCACTTACTTAAAACAAACTGTCTCTAATACGACAAGTATTACAAAAAACAAATAACACATTGTCCCGTAGGACTACACCTGATACAAAAGTTCACAGCTGATACTACAACATCATCAACAATCAACAACAACATAATAATAATACATGATAGTACCCGCGTGAGTACAAAACCAAAACACGACCATGACTATGACAACATGACCACCAACTCAACATAGACCACGATATCAATGTTGACCACCAAACTCGTGTCCGCCCTGTGCCGGCTCTCCAACTGGACTTGTATCTGAATACACAACAAGTATATCCACCCCCGAAGGGGTCAGAAAGATGCCGGTGCAAGTACAATGATTACAGAATATGTACAATAAATGAATGTTCAACAGAAGTCACAGTGCCATCACATATATTTCGGAATACAATACCATAATCATCATCGTAAAACAACCTCCCGAGTTGTACTGGCCCTGTACCCACACGAGATACACACCCCAAAGAGTCCTCGTCAGGCCCTCTCCGGTGTACAACCCAACCGAGTGATCCGTAGAACTCAAAGTCTAACGAATTCGAGGGGACCCTCGCTGGTTTTACTCGGCTCGCACATACTAAATAAACATATTCCACAAATCACATTTTTCTCAAAATCACATTTTCACCTATTCACACGAAGTACAATAAACGCAATCAGAGTACTTTCCTTGATTGGAAACGATACAAGAATAACTAATGGAAAGACGTACGGTCCGAACTCCTTCAACAATTCGATCCTAGTTCAACAAAATACTGAATCAAATACCATATTATGAAAATATAAGGATTCACCCTAAGTTTTACCCTTAGGGACATTTAATGAAACACTACGAGGACAACATGGTTTGAATTCAAACTATGGAAGAAAACTTGGAATTTAATCCATGAACTTCGTAGAAAGACGAAGGATTATTATTACAACATCATAATCTAGCACAAACCAGAGCTAAAATGGATTAGAATCGAAGATCTTAGCAAAAGCCCCAAAATATGAAGAACTAGGGTTCGAGCGAATTTTACCTTGATTTGGACGGTGAAAGTTGATAAGATGTTGATAACTTGGTGTTAGGAACTCAAAAACGTTGTTGGGATGAAATCTGACCAAAATATATACTTTTATATGCCCAAGACTACCTAGCCGCCAGAGAAGAAGAAGAAGAGAGTGAAAATGACGATTCTAGAACATGCCCAGCATATATATACTGGGAGGGATTAGCGCACGCTATGGCTAAAGTTTAGCGTACGCTAACGGGCTGAAAGGTGGTGCAGTGTTGAAAAAAAGACGGTCCAGAACCTAATGTCTGACTCCGGTAGCATGCGCTACCCATATGTTAGCGCGCGTTATCGATCGACACTAGCGCTCGCTAACTCCGGAAAATAGCCTGCACCACCTGCTATCGCCTGTAGTCCAGAAAAGTTCTGACCTTACTGTCCTGCTGACATAGCGCGCATTATTACACTATTAACGTATGCTAACACGTCGAAATAGCGTACACTAGTCTGCCATTAGCGTGCGTTGATGCCTCATTCCAGATTCCAGAAACATCACTGCCCAGTAGGCCTAACGTGCTAATGCATAAGAGTAGCATGTGCTACTCGCACCCGCTTAGCGTGCACTATCAGTGCAATCTAGCGCGCGCTAACTGCTACTTTTCAGCATAAAATTCGCGAAGTCCGGCCAGAACGAACACAATCCGAAATTACACAACTCAACTATTACCAACCATGAACATTTCAATATCAATCTGCCATACACTCATCTCCAAATAACCACAATACAACAAGATACATCCAAAATAACACACATAAAATACACGGATATTACAGATTCAATAACCCTTATTGTAGTTTGGTATAAACCACTACTCATTAGTTTCTTGAGAACGCGGCGTCTTCCGCATTCTGCCAGAGTAGCACACAAAAATTCCATTCTATTCTCACAATGTGTATCAAGGTGATAACCGTTGGCACGGATGTCCCTAAAACTTAGCAAGGTTCAGTTTGCTCTAGGGGCATAGAGAGCATTTGTGACATTAATATGTGTACCATTAGGTAACAAGAAATGAGCATGTATCCTCCCTTGGATTACTTGGGAGGAACCAATCATTGTTGTCACTTAGGATATGTATGGCACAATATTCCTAAATAATTGCCTATTCTGAAGAATAGTGTGGATTGTTCCACTATCAGCAAGGCACTCAATTTCGCCAAGAGACATCTACAGTAAGACATGAAACTCCTTGTATTGAAATACATAGCGAAAACTAACTAACTTCGAGTTTGGGGAAATTCAACCAAGTTGGTTTGTAATGCCCCGGTCTTTTATATGTATGAATTATTATAACCTCAAGTGCGACATTAGGGTTTTGCATTCACAAATAATAAAATTCTGACTATTGGAATAAGTTTAGAACTATTTACATGTTTTTAATTCAGAAATCAGATGTTCGGTTATCTGGTAGGGTTTCTCTTTTGATTTTGATTTTATGTTTCGATAGACAGAATCGTGATTCCATCACCTTCTATATACACCACTTTTACGTTATGAGTACGATTTTCAAAAGTTTACTTTTTGAGTTTTCGGGTATATTTTATGTCGAGTCGTTTTCTCGGATAATTCGCGTTCCGTAAATCGCGAAACTTTTCTCCGAATTTAAGCTGAAAGTGCGACACTATAATTTAAGTATATGACATACACACAATACTCGAGTAATTTTATCTGCGGAGGAGCGAAACGTAAAATATTATTCGACCGCTTTATTTATGACGTCTAGGGTTAACCTAGTATTTAAGGGACATCACCTCCCTTTCTTTTCCCCCTCACTTCATCTTCTTCCTCTTCTTTTACTCCTTTGGCCGCCCCCTCCCCATTCAAGTGAAGAAAACACCATTGTTCTTCCTTAAGAACTCAAGTTACAAGCTCATTTTGTGTGCCAAACTTAAATCCAAGTTCATATTCAAGTAAGTTACCTCCTCCTCTTCATTTATATCCAAGTAGAAATAGGTTTTAGGTAACTTTAAAATTTAGGAATATATGAAGAGCTTAGGTTTAATGTTATAATGTTTTGTATGTTGTTTTTAAGTTGATTCTAAGGTTATTGAAAGTGTTTAGAACAAGTTGTAATCATGTTTTGATTTTCAAGGGTTGGCCGAAAATTCTTAGGGTTTATAACCCAATCATGTGTTGTTTTTCTTCTGATTGTCTTACACAATATGTTGCTATATGAAGATATGATGCTATAATGAATTTATGGGATTTTTATAAAATGTTTGGTATTTTGGAAAGTAAAGAAACATGTTTAGTTCTTGATATGTTGTTGTATGTTCAAATGTGACTTGATAATTATGATGATGTACGAAAGGAGAACATGATATGTTTTTGTTAGATTTTTATAAAATGTTTTGGAAATTTATTTGAAAACAAAGGCATGAAGTTAGATTTATGAAGTTGGAAGATGTGTTCGTAATATTTGATGTAGTTAAGGAGCATGTTATGTATTGAGGATTTTAATGTCATGTTTAGGTCATTTGTATGTTAGGACCAAGACTTTGATTCTCAACATGAGTAGATATTAAATGTGTTGTTGATGTTAGTGATATTTTATATGTGGTGTTTGAATGTTAATGTTGGAAAATAAGAATGAGTAAGTAGTCATTTTTCAAAAGAAAAGATTATGAAATGGAGTTCATAATGTCGAGAAGCATGTGTGTATGTCGACTCCTATATGTATTATAAGTATGATATGAATAATTATAGTTTACATGTTTAGGGTTTTCGATGCTATAAACGAGCTCTAGGTTAATACGATGTTTTTCCCATTTCCGTCGGATATTGGCAGTTTCGTTACACTTCATCGAGACGGACATAAGTTTCTTCACGTTTAATATTTTTGAGATCCGTAAAATGAACATGAAGCTAGACTTCAGTGGCTTTCCAGTGGTATAAGATACACTATCTAGTTCTTACTGTGCCTAAATAGAATGCTAATTATTTACAGCCTTGATGCACATTATGTTATGATTGTGTTAAGTGTTTGATGACGGTTTTCGAACCAAGGAATGTGTAACGGAATCGTGTATCGGTTACCGTTGTTAGTATCTTTATATGTTATATGGTCAGATAGGTTCTCTAAGAGAATCATAGATTTTATTATTAAACTTAAGTCGAATGCAAAACTCTAAAGTCCAAACATGTAGATCGAGTCCGTTGTCCGTTAGACTTCGTTAAGCTCGATCGACCGCTAAACTTAGTTGTTTCTGATGAAAGGTAGAGCAGCAGACTGAAGCATAAGGAAGAGTTGAGAATCATTTTGCTTGCGTTTATTACTTGTCCAGGTGGGCTTTCTATACGAAAATGATTTGAGCTTTGCCCTATTTTGATGAAAGGTTTTACAAGCAAATTATGATTTCAAATGATTATGATGCATAAAAACCTTTATGTGGATTCTTATGAACCTATTACTGTCGGCTTGCCAACCTGTGAAATGATTGATCCTGAGCTAGAAAAAGATCGCTGTTCAGGGTTAGTGTACATAGTACTCGGGATTGTGAGCTCTCTTCGGAGTGGCCGATCTCGGGGAGTAACGTTCACGGGAGGTGGCCACCTTCCCCAACGTAAATTATTGATATGGTGATTCTGATGATATATGCTATGAAATGAAATGATTTAGTAATCATGGGATTTTTCTTAAAAAACTCGTGTGTTACTGCTTAAATGCATGATGACAAATACGAAAGCATGTTTTATGTTTTGGCAATATGTTCACGGAGTACGTTGTACTCAGCCCTGTATATCTTTTAAAATGTGCAGGTTGAGCAGGGGATGTGACAGAGGGTGTTGAGTGGAAGTCTTTTATTTACGATCAATGTTAAGCCCTGGTTACATATCTTCATATATGTAACCAACCATATTTTTCCGCTGCAAACACTCTTTATGATTTTGCTTTCTAAGTTATGCCGATTGTAATATGCTATGAAGCCTTTTTCTAAACTTCAAAGCTAATATTATAACTATGTATTCTACTTTGGATTCTAAGTCATTCCCACGGGATTGACTCCCCTTCATGATACCTTGATAGGTCATTCATGGAAATCCACCCATATTCCTTATGAAATGTATGCTTCCCCCTTTACTCCCCGCTTATTAATTCCTACCCCGTGTCATGCTCCGGTTGTGCCGTCCTTAGGGATAAGGGGCTGTGACAGAATGGTATCGGAGTAGTTCATTCGCTCTGAGTCTATGTTCTTTCAAGAGAAGTTTAGTTCGATTCTCTAAATTGATTTAAGAATCAATTATCAACTCAACACCCCGTCACGTCATGCTCAACTGAAGAGTAGGGTAAAAGATTTACTAGTCTTTATGATTCAAACTTCTTTTGCCATGAAAATGTATCTCTTTGCGAGCATTTATGAAATGTTAATTATGAACATATATGGAACGATATATGTATGATGAAGCATGTACTATATGAATTCTTATTTTTCAATTATGCATGAATTGTTGCTGATGAAGAAACACGAAAGACGAGAACCTAGATACTTAGTGTCTGTCTTCTATTACGCGAACGAGAACTTATGCACCTTAAGTATTTCTGCAAATGCACAAATGTGAAGGGCAAACAATGACGATGTAACGACGAGGATGGATGATGCAGTGACGTCTCCAACGAATATGACTTACGTACGAGTAATACGAGTATGGTTATATTTATAGGGATGTCCATTTATGGTGGAACCCGAATAACTTTCATATCATACCACGTTAGAGAGTATATTATTATTTTTATGTTAGGTGTTTCTCAGAGTCCAGAGTTCGAGTCGAGAACTTGGGATGAGATTTTTATCCTTCTTCTGAGAACCCTTTAGTACAGTTGTTCTATTATGTTGAGACGTTGATGTATTATACGTATACCTTCTTCATAAAATAGCAACCACGAAGACGACGACGCGTAAGTCAACAAGGAGAAGGCGTACACCGTGCGACCTTGTGGAGGCTTTCCGCAGCACGTATCGAGGCACAGGTTCCACCTTGGGCCAGTCTGTGGCAGACCTCAAGGCGACTGTTAGGCGTATTTTTATACGCTTATTCATCATTATTTTGTAGTATTTTGGAGTGTGAAATCATCTAAATGAGCTTTTAATGCCTTAATTTTGCATGATTGACAGGAAATTGAAGTCCGGAAGCTTAAACGATGCAAAACGGGTGAAAACTGGACTATGAGCCGCGGCACAAGGAAACTGAGCCGCGGCAAAGGAAGACACCAGCCGAAGGGCTGAGTAGGCTGTACTCTGTGCCGCGGCACAGCCCATGTGAGCCGCGGCACAGAAGGATTTAATTACGCCTGGTATTGATTTTAGCGATGTGCCGCGGCACACGGCAGTGAGCCGGCACACTTAGCGGGATTTATACGTCTGCGCGGATTTTGGGCCGTTTCGAAGCCAGTTTTCAACCGATTAATATGGACGCGATTTGTGGAGGTGCTGAGCTATAAATAGGGCTTAAGACCCTAATTTAATTATCTTGGAATCATTGAATCTAAACCTAAGAGAGCTTAAGCTTGGAGACAGAGAAGAAGAGGAAAGCAGAGGAATTCAAGGGCAGAAGGCGGAAGCTGAAGAACGGAGGAATCCGAGCTTCATCTGCGTTTGAATTTTATGCTTTCGTTTATTTATTACGTATTTTCGGTTTTTAGTATGTCGGGCTAAAGCCCTAATCTAGGGTTTTGATGAAACCTTGATTTTGTGAATTGATTGAGATTATCCAATTTATTACCTTTTTATTGAGTTTTCCCAATTATGTTTAATGCTTGCAATTATCGGCCAATAGTTGTATTGATTTAATCATTCACTTGAATCGGGAGAGGAGATTTGGTGAGGAACTATTGGTGAGGACCGTTTATTACGTGAGATAGGAATATACTCATAGGAACTACGTGGCCTTTAGGAGATTTCATGCTTTTTGCCTAGCGACGAGATAATTCACCTAGGGATAGAGTGCGTTAGTCGCCGTTAGATAAATCTATTGACCTCGGAGAGGCGGTAGAATATATTAGCAATCTCGCCTTGATAAATTGGGAAAATTATTTATTACGGATGATCAAGATTAAATTCGGATAAATTAAGGTGGATTCAAAACTCTAGACTTATTTATCATTTGATTCCTTTTATTCAAGCTATCGCTTTTGTTTAGTCTTTTATTCATTCTTTTAGTTATTAATCCAAAACCCAACTTGATTGTTCAAATAAAATTGGAATACAGAAACGTCGATAGTTAGAGATTCAATCCTCGTGGGAGCGATACTCTACTTATCACTTTATTACTTGTAAGCGATGACGTGCACTTGCGTGTAGGAAATATCGCAACAAGTTTTGGCGCCGTTCTTAGGGGATTGAATTTTTCTAATATCGACTTAAGTATTTCAGTCTTAATTTGAACGTTTTATTTTTGTTTATTTAATTTTGTTTATTCGTTTTTCCCTTGGGACCTTTCGTGTAGTGTATGAGAAGACTCGTGCGAAGGCCTACTACCTTTGGACACCGAGCTCGAGCGCACTCTAAGAAGGAACAAAAAGGAGAAAAGAGAGCTGCAGACGACGGTCAACATGGCCGAGAATATTGAAATCCAAGGAGGAGACAACCAAGTGCGGCAAGCTCAACCGGAACTCGCTCTTCGAGAGTATGCCATGCCGCAAGTCAACGCAAATTTTTCGGGAATTCGGCGTCCCACCATCCAAGCTAGTAACTTTGAGATCAAGCCCGCCATTATTCAGATGGTGCAGGCGAGCCCATTCTGTGGACTACCGAAGGACTATCCGAATGCCCACATTGCTTCTTTCCTTGAGATATGCGACACTTTCAAGACTAATGGTGTCACCGACGATGCCATCCGATTGAGGCTCTTCCCTTTTTCTTTGAGGGATAAAGCAAAATTCTGGTTGAATTCCTTACCGCCGGGGTCGATTACAACTTGGGAGAGGTTAGTGCAAGCCTTCCTTGCAAAATTTTTCCCACCAGCTAAGACGGCGCGGTTAAGAAACGAGATAACCACTTTTGCCCAGTACGATATGGAATCGCTCCACGAGGCGTGGGAGCGATATAAAGAATTGCTTCGAAGATGCCCTCATCACGGCATTCCTGATTGGCTTGTTTGCATCGTTTTATGGTGGTTTGAGTGCTTCTACACGCACTTTCGTGGATGCGACTTAGGAGGAACATTCATGGGAAAATCTATGGCGAGGCTCACGTGCTTTTGGAAGATATGGTGGCGCTTACCAATGGCGGTAGAAAGATTGACACGAAGAGGGTAATGGAAGTTTCGAGCAATGATCCGATGTCCACCTTGTCACTCAAGTCGCCGCTTTGACACAACGGCTCGGAACTTTTCGCACGCACCGACCCGTTACCATTGAGACATGTAATTGGTGTAACGGATCACACCAGTGCGGAGTGTCAATTTGGAAATCCGTTCGAGCAAAATCGGATGGAGCGAGCTCAATTCGTAGGAAATGGGAATCGGCCAAGAATAACCCGTACTCAATACTTATAATCCGGGGTGGCGCAATCATCCCAACTTTTCATGGAGAAACGGATGACGCACACCAGCCCCCTTTCGCGGAATCAACGGCGGCCCCCTTAGCTCCAAAAGTTTCTCTCGTGGAAGCGCTTTCAAAATTTGCGGCAAATACGTGTCAATTTATGACTCGGACGGGCTACACTACAAAATCATTACGCTTCCATTCGAATTTGGAGGTTGGTGGGCCAAATCGCTAATGTGTTCTGACTCGTCGGAGGAGCATTGCAGTACCACGAGACAAATCCTAGAGAGAGCCTAAACGCAATTAGCTTGAGAAGCGGGAGAGAGTTCTTGGATCAGCCCGAGCGGGGTAAAGAGAAGAAGGTTATTAAGGAAGAGATGGATTTAAAGCCAGAGGAGTCGAAAGATTTGGAGCCGGATAACTCGAAGACATGTGTTCCCCCCGTTCCATTTCCACAAAGACTACAGCAAAGAAGGGCGGACAAACAATTTTCCAAGTTTCTTGATGTGTTCAAAAAGCTTCACATAAATATTCCGTTCACCGACGCATTGGAGCAGATGCCGAGTTATGTCAAGTTCATGAAATAGATATTATCTAAGAAGAGAAAACTTGAAGAGTTTGAAACGGTTGCCTTGACAGAGGAGTGCAGTGCAATTCTTCAAAAGAAGCTCCCACCTAAATTGAAAGATCCGGGAAGCTTTAACATACCGTGCACCATGGGGAATCTTTCGTTTGATAAGGCACTATGCGATCTTGGTGCAAGTATCAACCTCATGCCTCTATCGATTTTTCAAAAGTCTGAATATTGGGAAGCTAAGCCAACCACATCTCATTACAATTGGCGGACCGATCGATAAAGTATCGAGGAGTGATCGAGGATGTATTAGTTAAGGTTGACAAGTTCATCTTTCCGGCCGACTTCATCGTACTAGACATGGAGGAAGATGACAATATTCCGATCATCTTGGGACGACCATTTCTAGCGACGGGCGAACCCTTATAGGCGTGGAAAAGGAGAGCTAACTCGAGGGTCCAAGACGAGGAAGTTACTTTTCAAGTATTCAAATCGTTCCCATGTCCGGAAGTCTGATAAAGGATCACAAATTGAGGGTGTGGATGTTTGTGAAAGAGGAAAGCATCGAAAAAATCGTCGTTGGGAAAATTGATTTTGTGTTAAATGGCCCAAGTTTGAAGAAGGATGTAGAACTAGTGGCGTTTCTCGACCATGAAGAAAAATCTGCTGCTGATTGTGAGTTCGTTTGTGAAGGAGGAGAGTGAGCCGAAAGCGAGAAAAATTAGTCATGGAGAAACCGGGTGTTTCGGGAAGTTTCTCAAGTCGAAACCTTTTGAAAACTACATTTGATGACTGAACCGAAAGTCGAGCGGCTGATGACCAATGGTCATAATTTTAAGCAAAATACAAGCGGTTCGATGAGCGGGCGGAAGCCAATGGAGTTTGCAGCGAACTAACGTTGTTCAATAGGTCAGTGAAGACTATAAACTTAGCGCTTCTCGGGAGGCAACCCGAGCTCGTAGCTGTAGTTTTTTGCATTTCTTTATTTTTCTTGTATTCGTGATTTTTATTTTTCATCATTTTTGTGCTTCTATTTGCTTCTTCCTCTCGTTTTTAACGTCTGCTTTTCAAAATTCTGCGCAGGAAAGTCCCAGGGGAGAAACTGGAGTATGAGCCGCGGCACAGTTATTGTGAGCCGCGGCACACATCGATCGCAATGGGAGGCAAAACCGACTGTACTTTGTGCCGCGGCACGGCATAAATGAGCCGCGGCACACTCGAGTAATGAGCCGCGGCACACGGAATTTGAGCCGCGGCACACGACAAAACAAGACACGAGTAAAGGGCGTACCTTGTGCGCGGCTCACTTTATACGTGCGCGGCACACTATGCGGAATCCGAAAGGCCAGGTAGCTTATAACATGCATTCGGCCGGCATTTATCAGGTACATTTTTCCTTCTCCTTGCCTTCCCTCCCCAGCGCGACCGGCCGAAGAAATTCCTCCATCTTTTCTCTGCGATTTTTTTCTTGAAATCTCGAAAAGGTACGTTTCAATCTTGCGATTTTACTTGCTTATGGTTTATATTTGGAAGTTGTGTTTGTGTTTGATAAGTGGAATATGTTTATTTCTCCTTCAAATAGTTTCGTGATTGTTAGAATATAACAGGGTAATTTCATCGAATTTTCTTTATTAAATTGGAATATCAATGAATTGATTGTGTTAAGTTGTTCATGATTGAATTGTATTTCTGTTTTTGGGGGCTGAATCGAGCTAGAACTATGTTCATTCTTCAAGTAAACATGCGCCCTCAAGGTGTCTGATAAATTGCCCAAATGAAAATTTTCGTTGAAAAAGCAATTGTTTTGAATTCTCGTGCAACGTATACGTTTTGAATTCTGACAAGCCCAATCCTTACATCCAAGTTAAATGTTTAAGTCCAAATTCATCTTTCTCTCGTATGCGCTAGTGTCTTAAATTGAATTTACGGTTTGATGTCTTTAGCCGCGCATATATCATCGTTATTATTTTTGCGTAAATAAACCCTCGTCTTTGTGCTTCTCGGGGCGATTATGGCGCGCACGAAGAAGGCGACCAAGCGTGCTAGGACCGAGTCATCCCCTACGCGAGGAGACCTCTCGGGAGTCGGGCCGAGGCGGAGGGCACCAATTTTCGGACCCGAGATCCACAAGATATTCAACGAAAAGATCCGTCCACGTCCACTTATTCCCGAGAGAGGTTTTACTCCGGCTCCTCGGGACGGGAGTTGCTCATGATGATTGACGAGATGGGATGGGCTAGATTTACCGCACCTCCCGAGCGGCGGTCATTTCGATCGTCCGGGAGTTTTATGCAGGCCTCTCTTTGAAGCACATCCGGGCGGGGCATTCGTTGCCATATTTAGAGTCCGGACTCAGTCGACGTCAGGAGTCACGATTGATTTCTCCCATTGCTATTCGGAGGCTTTTTGGGTTTCGGCGGTGGGCGAGACGGCTATGACCGCGTGATGACCGGCCTCACTAAGGAGGCCACGCTTGAGACGATTGCACGGCCAGTACCGGCCCAGGAGCGGCGAGCCTGAGCTCATCTACTTTTCACTTGAGGCTCGCGCCTCGGCCCGGCTCGGGCGAGCACAGCTTTACTTTATTTGCGCATTGATCCCACCTCCCAGATCCGTCAGTTTTCTCTCCGCGCCGGATCTTGTTTGCTATCACCTCCGGGCTGCGCTTGATGTGGCCCCCATTACAGTCCGCTCTATCTTCCGAGTATCCGGAGGGGGCCAAGACGGGTTGAAGCAACCCTCCCTCATCTGCGCTTTATGCCGTGATCGGGGCGACATGGTCGATCGACGAGCCGATGCTTGCCCAGAGGCCCCGATCGACCACCGCATCATATCGCACTTTGAGCGGTGGGGCGGAGCGCCGGCACACGCTCGGGCGAGATTTTGCTTGAGGAGGCTCACGAGGATCCCCGAGCCACTTTGTTGGCGCACGGAGAGGCCGGACCGCGGCAGACGGAGCGAGGTTGGAGGAGAGGCTGTTTGATGGGGCTGCGGGAGGATATGAGGAGACAGAGAGAAGAGCATAGGGAGGAGGCTGCGGAGAGATAGGGAGGAGCTGAGGAGAGAGAGAGAGGAGCTGAGAGAGGAGTTGAGGAGAGAGAGAGATGAGATGAGGAGAGAGAGAGAGAGAGCTGGATGGCTGCCTTGCGAGAGGAAGCGGCGGCGCGCGGGAGAGTGTTATTCTTTGCCGCTTGAGCCGAGATGAGAGAGCGAGCCCGCCGGGCCGGCCGGCGACGGAGGCGTCTTCTTTGCGAGGAGGCTTATCATCGAGAGCACCTCGCCGCATGGACGGCCCACATCATGCATCCCGACGGGCCATTTCTGCGCCCACCCGGCCACACCACCCTCCTCACCGGACGATCTGGCACCGGCTCTGAGCGGTGGAGGGGAGTACTTGACCTTTTACTTTTCTTGCATTTCATTTTTTGTCCATTGAGGTCAATGTACGTCCTAAGTTTGGGGGAGGGATTTACATTCAGTCTACATTAATTGCTGTACTCTATTTTCTTGCTGTACATTATATTTTGTTGCACTTTTCTTTTCTTTGCGAAAATTTTTTTTTAGATAACCTTGCTTGCCGTAGTTTTTTCTTTATTCGTGAATTTTCGTGCTTCTATTTTGTGTGATACTGATGTTACGACACTGTCTTTCTCTCTGAAGAAGCGGGCGAGTTTTAGTCGAGTTGTAGTCGATTATTTACATTACCTTAGTATTGATTAGGTCCGAAATTTTTCGTGATTGTAGAGGTCTTGGCGAGATAAGAGACGATACATACTTGTTTAAAATCCCCATTAATACGTTTGGCTACATTTTCCGGATAGTGAGTAAATCTTGTTTCTTTAGTCGTGTTGGCACTTAAATTGAGTTTAGAGTCGGTCAGTTTTCCCTAAAAGTCGAGAGAATGCGTTCTATGAAGGGAAGTCTAGTAGCGGGGTATTCGCGTGACCGTTGTTTACTCTCGCGTAAAGCAGCGACCACTGATTAGACTAGTGATTTAGATATTTCACATGTGCCAATGATAGGGAGCCTAGTAAGGGGTATTCGCGTGACCATTGTTTACTCTCGCGTAAAGCGGCAACCTTGATTCGGACATGCGGAAATTTTGTATTCGAGTTGTTTCTCCGTATGGCAGGGAACTTAGTAACTAGAAGCATCCATGTGCCCCATGAGTGTCTTTTACGTCAAGCGGTTTCCGAATACATGAGAATGGAAGTTCCACCTAGGATTATCGATGAAACATCCCGAGATCCTAACCTAGTGGTCGACTCGAATCAAATTCTTGAGCATAGTTATATAAGGGGATCTTGTCCAGGGTTTATTTGTTATAAGACTCGTAAAATTTGTGCCTTTAGGCATGGAGCAGGATGAACTAGTTTGGTTGTGTTGGCCTTTCATATTGTGGACGATTTGACTCATGTTTTGTTAATCTTTGGTGAAATTTTCTTCATGAACAAATGATTAGGGTGAACTTGATTACTTTGCGGAATCATTATTAAGTGCGATTCGCTTTTATGACACTCGTATTATTTAGAGAGGATGGCGGGATAGTATTGATTAGGTTGAACACTATGAGTTGCACGATGATTCACGACATTCTTTTATTGACTTTAATTCTTTTTGCTTGAGGACAAGCAAAGGCTTAAGTTGGGGTATTTGTTAGGCGTATTTTTATACGCTTATTCATCATTATTTTGTAGTATTTTGGAGTGTGAAATCATCTAAATGAGCTTTTAATGCCTTAATTTTGCATGATTGACGAAATTGAAGTCGGAAGCTTAAACGATGCAAAGCGGGCGCAGCAAAAGCGGACTATGAGCCGCGGCACAAGGAAGGCGAGCCGCGGCAAAGGAAGACACCGGCCGAAGGGCGAGTAGAGTTGTACTGCATGTGCGGCACGGCCCATGTGAGCCGCGGCACGAAGGATTTAATTACGCCCGGTATTCAGATTTTAGCGATGTGCGCGGCACGGCACGAGGTGAGCCGCGGCACACTTAGCGGGATTTATACGTCTGCGCGGATTTTGGGCGTTTGAACCGATTTTCAACCGATTAATATGGACGCGATTTGTGGAGGTCTTGAGCTATAAATAGGGCTTAAGACCCTAATTTAATTATCTTGGAATCATTGAATCTAAACCTAAGAGAGCTTAAGCTTGGAGACGAGAGAAGAAGAGGAAAGCAGAGGAATTCAAGGGCGAAGGCGGAAGGCGAAGAACGGAGGAATCCGAGCTTCATCTGCGTTTGAATTTTATGCTTTCGTTTATTTATTACGTATTTTAGGTTTTTAGTATGTCGCTAAAGCCCTAATCTAGGGTTTTGATGAAACCTTGATTTTGTGAATTGATTGAGATTATCCAATTTATTACCTTTTTATTGAGTTTTCCCAATTATGTTTAATGCTTGCAATTATCGGCGATAGTTGTATTGATTTAATCATTCACTTCGAATCGGGAGAGGAGATTTGGTGAGGAACTATTGGTGAGGACCGTTTTATTCTGTGAGATAGGAATATACTCATAGGAACTACGTGGCCTTTAGGAGATTTCATGCTTTTTGCCTAGCGACGAGATAATTCACCTAGGGATAGAGTGCGTTAGTCGCCGTTAGATAAATCTATTGACCTCGGGAGAGGCGGTAGAATATATTAGCAATCTCCGCCTTCAATAAATTGGGAAAATTATTTATTACGGATGATCAAGATTAAATTCGGATAAATTAAGGTGGATTCAAAACTCTAGACTTATTTATCATTTGATTCCTTTTATTCAAGCTATCGCTTTCTGTTTAGTCTTTTATTCATTCTTTTAGTTATTAATCCAAAAACCCAACTTCGATTGTTCAAATAAAATTGGAATACGAAAACGTCGGTAGTTAGAGATTCAATCCTCGTGGGAACGATACTCTACTTATCACTTTATTACTTGTAAACGATGACGTGCACTTGCGTGTAGGAAATATCGCAACAGCGACATGGTGTCTCAGACTGCGAGGGCATTCAGCGCCTTATCGACCTCCTTCCAATCGAGTGTAGGGAGTGGGTTGCTGCAGTCTCAAGATACTATATCTTTTTGCGTGAGGCGACCTTAGTACCTTCCGGATATTTCGTGGCCTTTGCTATCTGCATCACCACTCAGTACCTCCAGCACCATGCACCTCCCCCTGGAGCTTGCGTGTATCGACCTTATGCTAGGGGAGCTTTTCCGGAGAGGCTATCTACACCTCTACCGAGCCAGGTGGTTCTTGTTACACCACCTCATTCTCAGGATGGGTTAGACATGGAGGCAGGGACCTCAGAACCTCGCCGCAGGGACATGAGGACCGAGCCTTTTACTCTCAGAAGGACGTATCCGCCACTTCGACCTATGCCAGTCATCGATCCAGTCCACCCACGACCGATCGCAGACGATGCTCATCTACTTCTCCCAAAAAACGCAAAGTCACTGAAGACCCTCTTGCAGTCTCTCCAGCTTTAGACGAGGAGTCAGAAGAAGATCCGGAAGAGGATCCGGAGGAGTCCTCCGATGAGGACAGCTCGACCGCCGAGTCCAGGGCGACTTGAGATAGATCTGGATGGCGCTAGCCATTTATTTTGTATTTTGTATGCTGAACATCACTTCTTTTGCTTATACTTGCCGTTCCGATGTCTAGCACTTTTTTATTTTATAGACGGCAATGCTATTTGTTAGAGCATCCCGTATTTTGGTATATGTGTAGGCATGTAGCCTAGATCAGCTTGTATTGATAAACAGTAAGACCTCGTTGAAGGCAATTATACTATTATGATACATATGATATATTGATATATATTTAACCCTTCATGGGCTTTTCTTCTCATGAGTATGATGTTGTTATTTCTGATCTCTTTCTCGACCTTGCTACGAGAGTTATCTATGAGTATGTGTTTGTAATACCTGAGATCTTCATTCTGGTTTGTCGAATTATTTTCATTCGAACGGTTTGTTGTTGTTCACGTCTTTGAAATCGTACGCTTGCCCGGTGGCATGTTGAGTTTCGTAGCCTGCTCGTTATCATTTTGGATCTTAGTCGGTGCGTTTGCGTGATTGAGACATTGTCGAGTCTCGATTCGGACGGTCGGGTGTTGGCTGAGTCGAGTCACGGTCGTAAGGCCTGGCCGATTACGGCCGTAAGACTCCGGCACAGACTGGCCTGTGAGGACTCCGTTATGGCCATAAGGTTTATCCTGTTATAGTCGTAATGCTTCGTTACGGCCGCAAGGCATTGGCCGGTTACGGCCGTAATGCATCGATAGATTTCGGGCAGTCGCCCTGGGGACCCAGTTACGGCCGTAAGGCCGCATCAAGCACGGCCGTAAGGCATACCCGTTACGTACGTAAGGCAGCAGACGTTACGTACGTAAACGGAGTTAACCGAGTTACGGCCGTAAGGCACTGCCAGTTACGACCGTAACGCTGTCGGCCATATATGGGCCTGGCGTCGGTCCAGGCCTCATTTTCTTGTGTTTTCTTCTTCTGGTGGCGGCTCTCGGATGGATGCGACGGGGAGCGGCATTCTTGGCCGATTCTACTCATTTCCAAGGCGTTTTGGAAGGCCTTTCTTGATTACATCAACATCAAATCCTTGTTCTTCGCCGGATAGAGGTAATTCTTCCGTAGAACCCTAGTTATGTAATTTTTTGGGGGTTTTCTTTGTGATTCGTTGATTGTGTCCGATATTGATGAATTGTTCATGGTAATCTCATTGTATTGGTCATGATCTTCGGATTTTGCAACTCGTTTATCGATTTTTATCACCCGGGACTTGATTCCCTATTTCCTCGAAGAAACCCTCAGATTCTTGTTGTTTTTTGGGTTGATTCGAATTCCGTTTAGCGTTATTGATTCGTGGTGATATTATTTTCGTAGTTTTCGTGGAGTTGTCGAGTTCTTGGTCGTTCTTGGAAGTTCGAGGGCTACCCGACCGTGTCCGTTCGTCGTTCCGTTGCTCGTGGTATCGAGGCAAGTATCTTGCCCCTACATTTCATGTTTCGTAGACGCATTAGTTGGTAATGGAACCTAATTGAAATTTGAATGTTTTTAATGAACCTTTAAAAGAATCGGTATATTCTCGATAAAGGTTTTTCCTTCGAAGATAAAACGTATGCTTTGTGAATAAATGTGTTTTCTGAATATGTGTATTAGTGTTGTATGTTGGAAGGTGTTGTGATTGTATTATGTGATTATAGTAGACCCTTTTTCCACTGGTCGAGGATTGTGTATTGATACGTGTACTCATTTGGTGAATATGTGATGTTGTGTGACATTAGTTGTGAGTATATGAGTGGCCATTCTAGCAAGTACTTTGCATTTGTTTGCATATTCTATTATTAGGATTATGGCTTCCGATGTATGTTGTAGATGTGAATGCGTATGTTCACCCAGGGATGGTCTGACGGGGTCTCTGGGGATACGTAGTGCCGTGTGTATACGTATCACGAACTGGGGTTAACCACCCAGGGATGGTCCGACGGGGCCTCTGCGGGGTGCGGTGGCCGTGAGTCTCGTACCAATGGTTAACTTTTGAAATGTTTTGTTGGAGAATTATGATTTTGGCGCATATTTCATTTGATTAGAATGGCAGTTCAAATTGTATTGTACTTGGTTGGAATGGCACCAGAAAATGTGTTGTGTATGATTCGTCTCTTGGTTGCAATATTTGGGTATGGGTACGTGAGTCCTGTGGTTGCTCCGTGTATTGTAGCTTTGTGGTGTGTCGAGTCGACCATATGGTTAAGTTGCAGAGTTGTGCTCTTTGATATCGTTCTGTGAGACTGTTGTCATGATAATGTTTGACATTGTGTAGTTTCCTTCAGGTTATTATTTCGAGTATGTGATGTGGATGATTGGGTCGTGGACCCCGTGTTTCGTGATTTGGGTCGTGAATCCCGTGTTTTTTTATCAGAATTGTATTTTGGAAAAATGATCTTTGGGTTGTGTCCCTAAGTGGTTTCGAAGGACTTGAGAATTCTTGATCCCAAATATTTTCAAAACTCCCGAGATCGTAAAATCTTTTGTAAGAGGTACATTGGGTTTATTTCACACCTTTCATGATTTGAACCGTCTTGATCAAATGGTTTATCTCGGGAAGTGTGTTCATGATTATTAAGTTCTTAGAGTATGTGGTGTATGGCTTGTATTCGTATTTTATACTTACACTAGCAAAACAGTGGAGTTTTTCTAACCCCCACGTATTCGGGGGTGGATGTCGGTATTGCGTCCAGGTACTTGCAGGTTGCTGGGGAGCGAATCACAAGATCGGTACGAAGGGTGATGGAAGATGACGATACTAATCACATGAAGACCAATAGTGGAGTATTTGGATAGAGTCTTGTTGGTTATGTCTCCGCTGTGTTATTTTCCCGATATATGGGAGCGTTAATGTATTCCAGCCCCTGCGTAGGTATGAGTTTCGGGAAAGAGTTATGTATGTAATGATGTGTGTGTTGTGACAAAAGACCAAATCGGTCTAATGGTTCATTATGTAGCATGTAATGTGATTTATTGTTTTTGTATTTAGCCTAGTAGATCCTCACGGAGAGGGTCTGTGGCGCTGTAATATTCCAGAGTGGTTTGGGGGTGTTACAGAATATGGTATCAGAGCTTAGGTTGCAGAAACCTAGGCTGTCGGGTCGAGTTGTGTGTTGTCAGGTCTTGTCTTGTCTTGTCAGATTTTGTCTGACTGAGTCATGTCGCGATGCGTCGTTTGAGATGTCGGTCGTGATTAGTATCGAGGTGCAACCATCATCTTCGTGCGATCTGTAGATGTAAGTCTCCCTACTTTGCTGTGTCTCGTGTTATACGAGCTTGTGTGATTTTGTGTTATCGTGTGGAGTTTAAATGTGAATTGTGAATACATAATTCATACTTGTTGATTCTCGTGTTGTGCTGGGATGAAGAGCGGTACCGGTGTGTATGTATGTATATATATATATAATTGTATAAATCGTTTTACATGAGTAATATTTTGGTGTGGTTACTCAATGAAAGTTTATCAACGTGATATTTTAAAAACTTTAACTGTTTTGGGAAATCACGTAAATTTTACTTTAAAACACCCTTGAAGAAGGGAAAGAGTTTGATTCCATACGATGACCTCGAGACCAAAAATTTTTGGAGAACTCAAACTACTTATATTTTATTTTCATTTTGCATTACAAATTTTCAAAATTTGATTTTTTTTTTTTAAACTCAAATGAGGTCTATCAAAAATTTACTTGAGATGTGACTTTCGCTTTCAACTTTTCGGTTTCATAAATTCCAGTTAAAAGGTATGTGGTAATGATATTGTTGTCATTTCGGCTATAATGCCCTGAGTCGTGATTAAAGTGGTGGTATGAATACTGAGTCATTCGATATGCATTCGTCGAGGTAGTTCTCTTGACCGAGAGGTGGGAATTCGATTTGGAATGTTAATTAACTTTTGATGGTTATTTGTGTAATGTTATAAGTATGTGAACTGTTGGCGTTTGGATTTGTACGTTGTTGTTTATTCGTAACCTCTGGTCTAGTACTGCTGGAAGGTGATTATGAATGTGTTACCAAACTTACATAGTTAGTGCACGCCATCTTTTGTCGTGGAGCGCGCTTTCTAGCTGGACAAAAGTTTTAGACTGCATTTTGCCGTTAGGTCTAACTTTTACAGTTGATCATCTGTGAGTGGATTCCATGTGTGTAGTAATATTGTTGTGTGTGATTATGTGACTTTCGTTGCGTTAGGTTGTTGCTTGATTGATATGCCAAGGGGCAGAGGACGTGGTCGCAACCGTGGTACGGATGGCCACGGGGATCAGGCGCGGGATCGAGAGAATATTGCTGGGAACGATATTGGTATGGGTGTTGCTACTATATTGCAACAAGTAGCAGCACAGATGACTCAGTTGACCCAGGGGGTTCAGCGCAACACTGATGTGATTCAGAATCCTACTCGATTTGTTGGTATGGCGGATACATTGGGTTGGGACGGTTGGCTTCTTCAGTTGAAAAACATATTCAAGGCCATTGATTGTCCCGAAGATCGGAAGGTTCCTATTGCTCAGTACCTTCTTAGCAAAGATACTGCTCATTGGTGGGAAGCTATTAAACCTCAGAATCATGTCATCATGTGGGCGGAGTTCCGAGAGCTTCTGGAAGCTGGGTTTCATTTGGAACCGACTAGAAAGTAGAGGAAGTTGGATGATATTGTGGTTAGTACTGGAGTTGGTGTTTCTGGATTGCAACTTCGTAGTCTTTCCCCTATGAAGCTTCATCGCTCGATGCATGAGACTAAGAGTTCCAAGTCGTCTGCTTTGAATCCTGGAAAAGCTAGGAGGTGTTTTAACTGCAACGTGTTGAGGCATGTTCTTGCGCATTGTCTTTCTCCGCCAGTAACGTGTTACAAGTGTGGACTCGAGGGACACCGAGTTCAGTTTTGCGAGTTGGTCACCGAGCCTTCCGAGGCATGGACTTGAGCACTGATATCATGATCGACTCTTAGGAGTCCCTGCGGTGTGTAGTTTAACGATTGTATGTTATGTTATTCCCTTGCTTTGTTGTTTCGGATTTCGGAGATAAACTTCTTTTAATAGAAGTGGGTTGGATTTTGAACTTTTGTATTTGCAACTCTATCGACTCGTTTGTGTTTGTTGATATTTTCTGAACTTGTTCTATTCTTCACTTTTTGTTGTTCGAATGGATTGTGGTATTGTTTCGGAATAATCTATTTGTCGTTGTGACTTTTCCGAATCCGGTTCCGTTCCTGTGAATCTTATGTAGAGAAGTATCTTGTCGTTTTTACCAGACCTCATATTGTTTGATTTTTGTTGTTCGTTATGATTCGAGTATGACTATTCGACCGTTGTCTCAATCGTTGTGGTTCGATCGTTTGTTGTTCGATTTTTGTTGATCTCGTATCGTGATTTTGAGCATTCGGGTCACTTCGCAATTTCCCTTAAGTTCGGGAAATTAACTTCGTTCTCGATCTTCCCACCCTTCGGCTGTGGAATTCATCTTTGTTCAGCGATTAACTCGCGTTTTGATTGATGTACTGTTCAGGTTGGTCAACCATATTGATTTTGTTCGTTGTGTTTTGTTATCGTTCTGGTGTAGCGATATGAATGGTAGCAGCTACGTGTTGCATGTGATTCGTTGCAAGTCATCGGAAACGGATAGCGTATGTTATCTGAGATTGTTTTGCATTGATCGTTCTATGTTTTAAGTTTCGGGGACGAAACCTCTTTTAAGAGGGGTAGAATGTAATACCCGAGAACTTCATTCCGGTTTCGTCGAATTTTTTTCGATCGAACGGTTTGTTGTTGTTCACGTCCTTGAAATTGTGCGCTTGCCCGGTGGCACGTTGAGTTTCGTAGCCTGCTCGTTATTGTTTTGAATCTTATTCGGTGCATTTGCGTGATCGAGACATCGTCGAATCTCGAGTCGGACGGTCGGGTGTTGGCTGAGTCGAGTTACGGCCGTAAGGTCTGGCCGATTACGGCCGTAAGATTCCCGCACAGCCTGGCCTGGGAGGACTCCATTAAGGTCGTAAGGGTTATCCTATTACGGCTGTAATGCTTCGTTACGGCTGCAAGGCATCGGCCGGTTACGGTCATAATGGATCGGCAGATTTCGGGCAGTCGCCCTGGGTACCCGGTTACGGCCGTAAGGCCGCGTCGAGTACGGCCGTAAGGCGTACTCGTTATGTATGTAAGGCAGCAGCCGTTACCTACATAAAGGGAGTTGACTGAGTTACGGTCGTAAGGCACTGCCGGTTACGGCCGTAATGCTGTCGGCCATATATAGGCCTGGCGTCGGGCCAGACCTCATTTTCTTGTGTTTTCTTCTTCTGGTGGCGGCTCTCGGACAGGTACGACGGGGAGCAGCGTTCTTGGCCGATTCTACTCATTTCCAAGGCGTTTTGCAAGGCCTTTGTTGATTAGATCAACATCAAATCCTTGTTCTTCGCCGGAATGAGGTAATTCTTCCGTAGAACCCTTGTTGTGTACTTTTTTAGGGGTTTTCTTCATGATTCGTTGATTTTGTCCTATATTGATGAATTGTTCATGGTAATCTCATTGTATTGGTCATGATATTCGGATTTTGCAACTCATTTATCGATTTTTATCACCCGGGACTTGATTCCTGATTTCCTCGAAGAAACCCTTGGATTCTTGTTGTTTTTTCGGGTTGATTTGGATTCCGTTTAGCGTTATTGGTTCGTGGTGATATTATTTTCATAGTTTTCGTGGAGTTGTTGAGTTCTTGGAAGTTCGAGGGCTACTCGACTGTGTCCGTTCGTCGTTCCGTTGCTCGTGGTATCGAGGCAAGTATCTTGCCCCTACATTTCGTGTTTCGTAGATTCATTAGTTGGTAATGGGACCTAATTGCAATTTGAATGTTTTTAATGAACCTTTAAAAGAATCGGTATATTCTCAATAAAGGTTTTTCCTTTGAAGATAACTCGTATGCTTTGTGAATAAATGTGTTTTCTGAATATGTGTATTAGTGTTGTAGACTGGAAGGTGTTGTGATTGTATTATGTGATTATAGTAGACCCTTTTTCCACTGGTCGAGAATTGTGTATTGATACATGTACTCGTTTGGTGAATATGTGATGTTGTGTGACATTAGTTGTGAGTATATGTCGGATAAAGTGGCCATTCTAGCAAGTACTTTACATTTGTCTGCATATTCTAGTATTTGGATTAAGGCTTCCCGTGTATGTTGTAGATGTGAATGTGTATGTTCACTCAGGGATGGTCTGATGGGGCCTCTGGGGATACGTAGTGCCGTGTGTATCCGTATCACGAATTGTGGTTAACCACCCAGGGATGGTCCTACGGGGCCTCTACGGGGTGCGGTGGTCGTGAGTCTTGTACCAACGGTTAACCTTTGAAATGTTTTGTTGGAGAACTATGATTTTGGGCGCATATTTCATTTGATTAGAATGGCAGTTCAAATGGTATTGTACTTGGTTGGAATGGCATCAGAAAATATGTTGTTTATGATTCGTCTCTTGGTTGCGATATTTTGGTATGGGTACATGAGTCATGTGGTTGCTCCGTGTATTGTAGCTTTGTGGTGTGTCGACTTCGACCATATGGTTAAGTTGCAGAGTTGTGCTCTCTGATGTCGTTCTGTGAGACTGTTGTCATGATAATGTTTGACAGTGTGTAGTTTTCATCAGGTTATTATTTCGAGTATGTGATGTGGATGATTGGGTCATGAACCCCGTGTTTCGTGATTTGGGTCGAGGACACCGTGTAAATTGCGATCCTAGAACAAGATCGAGTAGGATACAAATACTTTCAATGTCTATGCTTTTCTGCTTCTCTTCTGAAAGAACATAGAATACAAACATGTAAGCACAAGAAACAAGATATGTAATGATAAGTGTGTTGTGACAAAAGACCTGTAATACCCGAGATTTATGATAGGTATTTGAACCTTGTGATATTGTAATTGTTGCTTTTTGATCTGAGTATTATTCTCCGTATTCCATGATCCGGTGTTGTTAAGCGCATGATTTCATGAATGTGATCTAAATTGTGATTCTGCGCATGTAGCGCACGCTATCGACTAAGTGTAGCGTACGCTAATTTGGATCCGTAGCGCACGCTGTGCATGAACCTTAGCGCACGCTATACGTAGTCATCATGATTAAGATAGGGTGGTAGGTGAGATCGGCTGCGGACCTCGGTCGGATCATGTCGGGCTGAACCTGGACGGCTTTCGGGAAAAGCCAAGTCAACGCGGTAGCGCACGCTACTGATATGAGGATAGCGCACGCTAAATGCTGAGTACAGTGAAGTCAGTAAGCTTCGTATGGTCGTTAGCGCACGCTACGGATAGGGACTAGCGCGCGCTAATAACCCTTTTCTATATATAGGACAGCACAATTTTTCATTTTTCAGATCTTTTCACTTCCCAAATCCGAATTTTTGAGCTTAGGGAGTTACTTCCTCCATCCTCAACCTCTCATATCACCCTCCTAGCACGAGTTTGAAGATTTTAGATCATTGGAGATTGGTGTTCAAGCCTCGGTGTTGGATTTCTTCAAGATCCTTCGTGTTCTTCGCTACTTTGAGGTGGGTGATTCTTCACCAATATTAGTAGTATTCTGAAGGACGTTTTGATCATGATTTGGGATTATCTAGTCAGTTGAATTCGTAAGTAGTCGAACATCATGTGTTAGATGGATATTTTCGATGTTTCGGTACTTCTTCATCGTATAAACCATGAAACCTTTTAGTGTTTGAAGTCCTAGCATATTCATGAAGCTTAAAAACCGATTTTGACCAGTATATGGAGATTATCAAGTTCTTATGTCTTTACATAATGGAATCATACGTTTTGGGACATGAAATGGATTGAACTTAGGATATTTTCTTGAAGATCAAAGATGAATTATGGTGTTGTGATGATTATACGTATCCTTGTATCTTGTAGTCGTTTAATCCATAAAGATCTTTCACAAACCGTATGAGCATGATATGTACGGACATGACATGTATTAGCACTGAAGATTCATGAGTTTCATCACCATTAGATTAAGTTTTCTGCCCAGTAGTAAACCGCCATGCACAGTTAGCGCACGCTAAGATAGGCATATTAACGTGCGCTATCGGGAATGAGTAACGTACGCTATGTTTGGTACGTAACGTACGTTATGTCATCAGGCGGGGCGATCGGTGATCGAGAGGAGCCGATTACGGCTAGCGTACGCTAAACTTGGTCATTTGCGTACGTTAACGGGCAGGCTTAGCGCACGTTACGTAGAGTACGTAGCGCACGCTAAGTAGTTCAGGCAGGATTCATTTTTAGAGCTTTCGGCCGTAAATTGGATTGTTAGACATTCATACGACTTGAGAGGAATTCTTTATTATTTCTTAGATCTGAGCCTTGCATAGGGGACGATCGAGGGGCGGTGACATACGGACGCGTGTCATTTGTTGGAGTAATTCATTCTTGCCATTTTTGAGGCAAGTATCATATGTTGAGTTTGGTTTATATTGGAACTTTGATCATGCATATGGTTTTGTTCATGTTGTCGAGTATGAGATTAATTTCTTTGATTTCTTGTGATATCCGTGGTTAATTGTTCGTATTAATGGACATATTGAAATGCATATATATATATGCATGATTGCATGGTTTATATTGTAAATGATCCGAGGGGGGGTCATGAGGATCTATGCTGAGGGCGCTGGATCGAATGTCTACCATGCGTTGGTCCGACGGGATCATCATGGGGATCTATGCTGAGGGCGCTGGATCATTGGACGGCTTTTCCACCATGCGTTGGTCCGACGGGATAATCATGGGGATCTATACTGAGGGCGCTGTATCGCTGGATTACCCTGTTTTGTATTGATGGAATCGTGAGGATTCGCATCATTGGATTCCGGTGACGGAAGTCCGTTTTGTATGTTTTATAATGCACTGATGAAATTTGTATTGTGATACTTGTACTAGCATTGTTTGCTAACCCCTTTGGGGGTGGACATTGTTTTGATGTTCAGGTAGCCGAGGAGCGGGGAGGCAACCACAGTACCGACATGACGATGAAATGGCTCAGTGATGTGGTTGATGTTTATTGTTATTGTGATTTGTCTTCTTGGTTCACTTTAGTACTCGAGTACGTGTGTTTTAATAATGTCATTTTCGATATGGTTGTATAAGTTAACTCATTGGATCAGTTGAACCAGTTCTGTATTTTGATCTTCAGTTGTACGGTTGGATCATATTTACATTTCTTTTAATTAGCCTTGTAAATCCTTACTTAAAGGGTTTACGGCGCTGTAATTATTCCGAATATCTCGGGGTGTTACAGAATATGGTATCGGAGCTAAGATTCATGGATATCTTGGCAGTCGGGTTAGTTGGGTCTGTTTACGTTATTTGATTATTGGTCGTTTATAACATCACTGCTGAGCCAGCATCGTCGCGTGGACCGTGGTTGTAAGTTTCCTAATCTCAAATACTACCGCTTTATTTAATTCATGTTTTGTGAACATTGACGGATTTTCTTTTAGAAAGTTTGCCCTGGATATTGAGTATTTGTGTTTACAGTATGTTGAGGGGAGGTCGTGGACGCGGACGTGGAAATGTGAGACAGGAGGATTCGGCGTCTACCCCAGAGATTTCTGCTAGTCGAACCGATTCCCATTCTGGAGGACAGCAGGGATCAACAAATAATAATGCAGATCCTAATATGCCGGGAGTGCTTGAACAGGTGGTTGCTCAGATAAACCAGTTTGCTCAGGTTGTTGATCGCATGCAGACGGCGATGGGACAGCAGCATAACGAGGATAATCGGGGGGACAAATGGCTTACTGAGGTGGTCAAATTGCACCCTCCAAAATTTGACGGTTCTGCTGAAACGCTTTCTTGGGATCACTGGCTGAAGGAGTTAGAGAAGATCTTTGCAGGGATTAACTGTCCCAACGACAGAAAGGTTACGATCGCCCCGTATCTTCTGACTAGGGAGGCTTTCGATTGGTGGGAGGCCATTCGACCGGAGGAGCATAATGCTGACTGGACGGAGTTCAAATTAATGATGGAAGCGCAATATTGTCCTCGCCCGGTTAGAGAGGCCCGAGTCCGGGAGTTTTTCTCACCACAAAATTCAGAAGCATCTGTGACAGACGTGATTAAGACTTTTAATCACCAGTTGACTTATGTGCGCCACTTGGTCAGGACCGAGGCAGAGAGGATTTTTCATTTTGACATGCGGATGAAGCCGGAAATTCAGCAGTATATGTCCGGATTTGAATGTAACACCTTGCGACAGTATCAGGAAAAAGTATTGGCGTATGATATGAAAGAGGCGGCAGTAGAGAAGTCAACGGAAGCAAAGAAGCAGAAAGTGTCTTGCAACTTCACGGAGAATAAGAGTAGTGGGCCCCACAGGGGCCAGTCCTCATTTCATTCATCCAGGAGGCCTCCGCATCCTTCTCGAGGTGGAAAGAAGTTCCGGGCAGCACCAACCGTTTCAGACACAGGGAAGAAATGTTATAACTGTGGCAAAACGGGTAATGTTCGACGTGACTGTTTCGCACCTGCTGTGACCTGTTTTGAGTGTGGACAGGAAGGACATCGTGCAACATTTTGTGGAAATGCGACTCGATCTTTTGGTACTCGCGCTCCCGCACCGGTTCCGAAGGACACTAGTGTAAACCAGACGCAGCAAAGTGGTTTCCAGCAACAGAATGTTGGGAAAAGAGAGGCATCTAGCGTTGGGTCCGTTCCTCCGCGTATTTACGAGATGAAAAAGTCATACGATCAGAACACGGCTGTTGCATCAGGTACGATTCAGATCTTTTTGCAACCAGTTAGTGTCTTATTCGATTCAGGAGCTACGCATTCTTTCATATCTTTGAACTGTGTTAATTGTTTAAAAATCTCGTGCTTGTATGATTTTGAACCTTATGTTGTGGGATTACCGAGCAGAGAGAAACTTGTGGGAACCCTAGAAACTAGAGATTTTCCAGTGACTATAGGAGGAAGAAATTGGCTATCAAATCTTATTGTAGTAGACATCTTGGGTGACGATTTAATTCTCGGAGATGATTGGCTCAATCGTTATGGAGCTATTTTGAATTACCGAAAGAGAGTCATTTCTATCATTTTCGATAACGGGTCTGAACATTTATTTAAGGGGTGGAGACCGAGAAGCTCAGGAAAATTGATCAAAGTGATGAAAGCAGCGAGATTGCTAAAGCAGGGTTGTTACGGATTCTGGTGTTATGCCATGAAGAAAGAAGAAGGAGTAGAGCTCTCATCTATTCCAGTTGTGAATGAATTCTCAGATGTGTTCCATGACGAACTACCTGGGTTACCTCCGCAGAGAGAAGTGGAGTTCACTATCGAACTAGAACCTGGAGCCGCTCCTATTTCCAGAGCACCATACCGTATGGCGCCCACCGAGATGTATGAAGTAAAGAAGCAACTGGAAGAATTATTGCAGAGGGGTTACATTCAACCTAGCATTTCTCCTTGGGGAGCACCCGTTCTCTTTGTCCGGAAGAAAGATGGATCCCTCCGATTATGTATTGATTATAGGGAATTAAATAAGGTGACGATCAAGAACAAGTATCCTATATCTCGGATCGATGACTTGTTTGATCAATTGCAAGGGGCAAGGGTATTCTCGAAGATTGACTTGCGATCAGGATACCATCAGTTTAGAATTGAGAAATCGGATATACCGAAGTCTGCTTTCAGATCCCGGTACGGGCATTATGAATTTGTAGTGATGCCATTTGGACTTACCAATGCTCCTGCGGTATTTATGCAATTGATGAATCGGGTATTCTTAGAATACTTGGATAAATTTGTGGTCGTCTTCATCGATGACATCTTGATATATTCGAAAGACACAGAGGAGCATGCCGAGCATTTGCGTGTGGTTTTGAGCACCTTGAGGAAGGAACAGCTGTATGCAAAGCTTTCCAAATGCGAGTTATGGCTTAGGGAAGTAACTTTCCTTGGGCATGTGATATCAGCTGACGGAGTTCAGGTGGACCCGAAAAAAGTCGAAGCAATCTTGGAATGGGAAGCTCCTAATAACGTGAAAGAAGTCCGACGCTTCTTAGGACTTGCTGGATATTATCGCCGTTTTGTAGAGGGATTTTCCAAAATTGCTCGTCCGCTCACTCAGTTGTTACAGAAAACTCAAAAGTTCATGTGGGATGAGAAATGCCAGGCTGGTTTTGATGAACTTAAGAAGAGACTGACGACAGCACCTATATTAGCGTTACCAGATGGGACTGATGGACTCATGGTATACAGCGATGCTTCAAATCAGGGTCTGGGATGTGTATTGATGCAAAAGGATAAAGTGATTGCCTATGCTTCTCGGCAATTAAAACCGTACGAAGTTAATTACCCGACTCGTGATCTGGAGTTAGCAGTTGTGGTCTTTGCCTTAAAAATTTGGCGACATTATTTATACGGCACTCATTGTCAGATCTTTACAGATCATAAAAGCCCCAAGTACATTTTCAGTCAGAAAGAATTAAACATGAGGCAGAGAAGGTGGCTGGAGTTGATCAAGGATTACGACTTGGAAATTCTCTATCATCCGGGTAAAGCAAATGTAGTAGCTGATGCATTAAGCCGTAAACCTATTTCTCTTCGAGTGTTGGAAGCACTTACGTCCCAAACCAGCAGTCAACGAGAACTGATCCGCGAAGGGATTGAAGTATGGCCACCAGGTAACCAAGGGCAACTATATGTGATGGAACTGACTTCGTCACTACTCGAGGAAATCAAATCTAAGCAGTTGAACGATTCTCTGATTCTTTGGTTATGTGACGAAGTAAAGAAAGTAAAAGCCCCAGGATTCGTGATACAAGATGATGGAGTTCTGATATTTCAGAGTCGACTTTGAGTTCCCAATGATGATGTTTTGAGACAGACAATTCTGAAGGAAGCTCACAGCGCGCCCTATTCTATTCACCCGGGCAGTAGTAAGATGTATAAGGATCTAAAACAAAACTTCTGGTGGGGAAACATGAAGAAGGACATAGCAGAGTACGTTTCGAAGTGTTTGACTTGTCAGCAGGTTAAGATTGAACATCAGCGACCTGCCGGAATGTTAAAGCCGCTTCCGATTCCTGAGTGGAAGTGGGAGGATATCTCGATGGATTTCATCACCAATATGCCAAGGACCAAGACAGGAATGAACATGATTTAGGTTATAGTTGATCGACTAACCAAGTCGGCTCATTTCCTAGGAATTGAAGACACATGGGGACCCGAGAAATTGGCACGAGTATTTATTGCAGAGATAGTCAGATTGCATGGGATGCTGAAGACCATTATTTCAGATCGAGATGGTCGCTTCGTGTCGCACTTCTGGAAGGCAGTTCACAGGGCTTTGGGGACCGAACTGAACTTTAACACGGCTTATCATCCTCAAACGGACGGTCAGTCCGAAAGGACTATACAGACAGTAGAAGACATGCTTAGAGCTTGTGCTTTGGATTGGTCAACGGATTGGGAAATTCACTTGCCATTGATTGAATTCACCTACAACAATAGTTGGCATGCTTCTATTAAGATGGCACCATTTGAAGCTTTGTACGGGAGAAGATGCCGATCACCCCTGTGCTGGGATGATTCTTCGGACTTGATCGGGACGGAACCGGAATTGATAGTTCAGACTCAGGAGAAGATAGCTTTGATTCGGAAAAGGCTGTTGACTGCCCAGAGTCGACAGAAGTCTTATGCAGATGTGCGTCGTCGCCCGCTAGAGTTCGACATTGGGGACCAGGTACTATTGAAGGTGTCTCTTACACGTGGAATTTTTCGTTTTGGGAGGAAAGGCAAGCTAAGTCCGAGATATATCGGACCATTTGAGATCCTCGAGAGAGTTGGGGATTTAGCATACAGGTTGGCCTTACCGCCATCACTGAGTCACGTTCACAATGTGTTTCACGTATCCCAATTGCGGAAGTATGTACCAGATCCAGTCATGTCATTGAGTTCGACGAGATCGAGATAGCTAATGACGGCACCTTCGAAGAGAGACCAATCAAGATACTTGAGAGTCGGATCAAACAATTGAGGAATAAACCAATATACTTGGTTAAAGTACAATGGTCACGACATGGAGCTGAAGAGGCCACTTGGGAAACGGAGGACAGTATGAAGACTAGATATCCAGAGTTGTTTTCATCTTAAGTTTCTGGACGAAACTTCTTTTTAGGGAGGAAGGATGTAATACCCGAGATTTCTGATATGTATTTGAACCTTGTGATATTGTAATTGTTGCTTTTTTATCTGAGTATTATTCTCTGTATTCCATGATCCGGTGTTGTTAAGCGCATGATTTCATGAATGTGATCTAAATTGTGATTCTGCGCATGTAGCGCACGCTATCGACTAAGTGTAGCGTACGCTAATTTGGATCCGTAGCGCACGCTGTGCATGAACCTTAGCGCACGCTATACGTAGTCAGCATGATTAAGACAGGGTGGTAGGTGAGATCGGCTGTGGATCTCGGTCGGATCATGTCGGGCTGAACCTGGACGGCTTTCGGGAAAAGCCAAGTCAACGCGGTAGCGCACGATACTGATATGAGGATAGCGCATGCTAAATGCTGAGTACAGTGAAGTCAGTAAGCTTCGTATGGCCGTTAGCGCACGCTATGGACAGGGACTAGCGCGCGCTAATAACCCTTTTCTATATATAGGACAGCACAAATTTTTCATTTTTCAGATCTTTTCACTTCCCAAATCCGAATATTTGAGCTTAGGGAGTTACTTCCTCCATCCTCAACCTCTCATATCACCCTCCTAGCATGAGTTTGAAGATTTTAGATCATTGGCGATTGGTGTTCAAGCCTCGGTGTTGGATTTCTTCAAGATCCTTCGTGTTCTTCGCTACTTTGAGGTAGGTGATTCTTCACCAATATTAGTAGTATTTTGAAGGACGTTTTGATCATGATTTGGGATTATCTAGTCAGATAAATTCGTAAGTAGTCGAACATCATGTGTTAGAAGGATATTTTCAATGTTTCGGTACTTTTTCATCGTATAAACCATGGAACCTTTTAGTGTTTGAACTCCTAGCATATTCATAAAGCTTAAAAACCAATTTTGACCAGTATATGGAGATTATCAAGTTCTTAAGTCTTTACATAATGGAATCATAATTTTTGGTACATGAAATGGATTGAACTTAGGATATTTTCTTGAAGATCAAAGATGAATTATGGTGTTGTGATGATTATACGTATCCTTGTATCTCGTAGTCGTTTAATCTATAAAGATCTTTCACAAACCGTATGAGCATGATATGCACGGAGATGACATGTATTAGCACTGAAGATTCATGAGTTTTATCACCATTAGATTAAGTTTTCTGCCCAGTAGTAAACTGCCATGCACAGTTAGCGCACGCTAAGATAGGCATATTAACGTGCGCTATCGGGAATGAGTAACGTACGCTACGTTTGGTACGTAACGTACGTTATGTCATCAGGCAGACGATCGGTGATCGAGATAGATCGATTGCGGCTAGCGTACGCTAAACTTGGTCATTTGCGTACGTTAACGGGCAGGCTTAGCGCACGTTACATAGAGTACGTAGCGCACGCTAAGTAGTTCAGGCAGAATTCATTTTTAGAGCTTTCGGCCGTAAACCGTATTGTTAGACATTCGTACGACTTGAGAGGAATTCTTTATTATTTCTTAGGTCCGAGCCTTGCATAGGGGACGATCGAGGGGCGGTGACATACGGACGCGTGTCATTTGTTGGAGTAATTCATTCTTGCCATTTTTGAGGCAAGTATCATATATTGAGTTTGGTTTATATTGGAACTTTGATCATGCATATGGTTTTGTTCATGTTGTCGAATATGAGATTAATTTCTTTGATTTCTTGTGATATTCGTGGTTAATTGTTCGTATTAATGGACATATTGAAATGCATATATGTATGCATGATTGCATGGTTTATATTGTAAATGATCCGAGGGGGGTCATGAAGATCTATGCTGAGGGCGCTGGATCGAATGTCCACCATGCGTTGGTCCGACGGGATCATCATGGGGATCTATGCTGAGGGCGCTGGATCGTTGGACGGGTTTTCCACCATGCGTTGGTCCGACGGGATCATCATGGGGATCTATACTGAGGGCGCTGGATCGCTAGATTACCCTGTTTTGTGTTGATGGAATCGTGAGGATTCGCATCGTTGGATTCCGGTGACGGAAGTCCGTTTTGTATGTTTTATAATGCACTGATGAAATTTGTATTGTGATACTTGTACTAGAATTATTTGCTAACCCCTTCGGGGGTGGACATTGTTTTGATGTTCAGGTAGCCGAGGAGCGGGGAGGCAACCACAGTACCGACATGACGATGAAATGGCTCAGTGATGTGGTTGATGTTTATTGTTATTGTGATTTGTCTTCTTGGTTCACTTTAGTACTCGAGTACGTGTGTTTTAATAATGTCATTTTCGATATGGTTGTATAAGTTAACTCATTGGATCAGTTGAACCAGTTCTGTATTTTGAACTTCAGTTGTACGGTTGGATCATATTTACATTTCTTTTAATTAGCCTTGTAAATCCTTACTTAAAGGGTTTACGGCGCTGTAATTATTCCGAATATCTCGGGGTGTTACAAGACCAAATCGGTCTAATGGTTCATTATGTAGCCATGTCGGTATGTAATGTGATGTATTGTTTTTGTATTTAGCCTGGTAGATCCTCACGGAGAGGGTCTGCGGCGATGTAATATTTCCGAGTGGTTTGGGGGTGTTACAGTGTTGGTGCATTATGATTATATAATCGCGAACTCCTTTCTATGATCTAGTATGACGATAATTACATACCAATGAGAATGAACTAATAATGATTATGTGCACCACAGAATGCCGCCCAAAAGAGAAAGAAGGAGAGGAGGGCATGAACGCGCCCCTACACCACCTCCTCCTCTACCCCAACAGGCTATTGAAGAACTATTCCTCAAGCAAAATCCCCCTACTTTCAATAGGTCAGGAAACCCAAGCGATGCTGAGCTTTGGGTTTGAGCTATAGAACGAATTTTTAACTTCCTAAGGTGTACCAATCAAGAGCGTCTTTCTTGTGTGCTCTTCCAACTCACTGGATCTGCAGACTTCTGGTGGGAAGCGTGCAGGAAGATCTTGACAGCTGAGCAACTGGAAAACTACTCTTGGGAGGAATTCAAGGAGGCACTGTATGACAAGTATATTCCAAAAACCTTTAAGTTCAAGAAGGAAGCTGAGTTCTACGATCTGAAGCAAGGAAGGATGTCAGTGACCGAGATGTTTTGTGAGTTATTTAGGTATGCTCCAGACCAAGTTGATACGGATGAGAAGATGGCAGGAAAATTTAGACCAGGATTGAGGCATGAGATAGGCATGTCCCTAGATAGCCATAGAAGGCTAAGCTACACTGAATCGCTGAACAGAGCTCTGGATATTGAGGCAGCAATGCCAGAAGAGAAGCGAGCGCCCACAGTTACACCACCACCCACTCAGACAAATTCCCACGAATATAAGGGGAAGCGTAAGTGGGAAGGACGAAACAATGGTGGCAATGGGAACAACCAGGCTAGCAGGAAGCCGTAGTAGGGAAATATACCTCATGGACAGCCTCAGGCTTGGGGAGGCAACAATCAGGGATGGCAGCTGGTTCCTGCTCAGGGAGGCAATAATCAGGGACGAGTTGCAAACCCCATATGTCCCAAGTGTAACAAGAAGCATCACGGTGCCTGTCTGTTTAGCATTGGAAGTTGTTACACGTGTGGTCAAAAAGGCCATATAATGAGGAATTGTCCTAAGTAGCAGCAGGAAGAGAGACCAAACCACCAGGGTCAACCCCAGCCACTAAGAGCACTACAAGGACAGCCGCAACTACCGCCACCACCTAAACAGCAGAATCAGAATGCTAGGTCGTATGCCATCAATCAGAAGCAACCCGAGAAGGATAAGGGTAACTTGGCAGGTATGGGCAAACTTCTTAACCTACCTGTAATTGTTTTGTTTGATACTGGAGCATCACATTCATTTATTGCTAGAGCATGTGTGGATAATCTTAGTATTATACCGAAACATGCTAGTCATGTCATGAGAGTATATTCACCACCAGGAGGAATTTCAACTACCACGCATGTTTGTTCTAATCTGGAATTAGAACTCGGGAATCTTAAGGTGGTAACTAATAATCTGAATGTTATGACGATGTGGGGTATTTATGTAATCCTAGGAATGGATTGGTTAGCCGAGTGTTATGGCACAATTCTTTATTATGAGAGGAAAATTTCCTTCAGACCACCAGGAAAAGAGCCAACAGACTTTCACGGCATAAGAATGGGTAGAAGATCACCCGTTATCTCTGCTCTCCAAGCCAAGAAGATGATGAGAAAGAAGAATTGTCAGGCTTTCCTTGTTTACCTTAATGGAGAAGCTGGAGAAGATCAGACGATAGGTGATGTTCCAATTGTGCGAGAATTCGAGGATGTATTCCCAGAAGTGTTACCGGGTTTACCACTAGATCGACAAGTGGATTTCAACATCGATATGGAGCCAGGGTCAGCCCCAGTGTCGAAAGCACCATATAGGATGGCACTGAAGGAACTGCAAGAACTCAAGATCCAACTGCAAGAGCTATTGGATTTAGGTTTCATTAGACCGAGTGTTTCTCCATGGGGAGCACCTGTCCTTTTTGTGAAACAGAAGGATGGTACACTGAGAATGTGTATAGATTACAGGGAGCTGAATAAGCTCACACTCAAGAACAAGTATCCTCTGCCAAGGATAGATGACTTGTTTGACCAACTCAAGGGAACAACTATGTTTTCTAAGATAGACCTTAGGTATGGGTATCATCAGTTGAAGATTCGACCAGAGGATATACCCAAGATAGCTTTCCGAACAAGATATGGACACTATGAGTTTATAGTCATGCCATTCGGATTAACTAATGCCCCCGCAGTATTCATGGACCTTATGAACAGAGTTTTCCACCCGTACTTGGATAAGTTTGTCTTGGTGTTCATAGATGATATTCTCATCTACTCTAGAAATGAGAAAGAGCATGAAGAACATCTCAGGATAGTGTTGGAAACACTAAGAATGGAGAAACTCTTTGCCAAATTCACTAAGTGCGAATTTTGGTTGAAAGATGTTTCTTGGGCACATTGTGTCAGCAGATGGTATTAAGGTGGACCCAGCTAAAGTGGAAGCAGTACGTGATTGGAAGTCACCAACCAACTCTAATGAGATTAGGAGTTTCTTAGGTCTAGCTGGGTACTAGCGAAGGTTCATTGAAGGATTTTTCAAGATTGCTAGACCAATGACACAACTGTTGCGGAAAGAAATTAAGTATTTATGGACTGATGAATGTGACGAGAGTTTTCAGGAACTCAAGAAAAGATTGAATACGGCACCAGTTTTAGCAGTATTAGAAGCGAACAAGGAGTATGTGGTGTACACAGATGTTTCTAAGAATGGGCTAGGTTGTGTTTTGATGCAAAATGGGAAAGTGATAGCTTACGCGTCAAGACAACTTAGGCCGCATGAGGTGAATTATCCTACGCATGATTTGGAAATAGCTGCAGTTGTGCACTCATTAAAGATATTGAGGCATCACCTTTATAGGGTAAAATGTGAAATTTTCACTGACCACAAGAGTTTAAAGTACTTTTTCAAGCAGAAGGACTTGAACATGAGACAAAGGAGATGGCTCGAATTGGTAAAGGATTATGATTGTGGTATTAACTATCACCCAGGCAAGGCTAATGTGGTAGCAGATGCCTTGATTCGTAAGACTCAATCACAATTAGGATAGCTACTTACCGCAGAAAGGGATCTAATCCGAGATTTTGAAGGAATGAGTTTAGAGGTGGTTTATCCACCGGAAACGATAATGGGTCGGGCCGCGACGTTAGTGACGACACCAGATTTTAGAGGACGGATAGTGAATGCACAGAGGAGAGATGAAGCATTTGAGAAACTACGTATGAGAATTAGATCCGGTAACCCAGGAAGTTACCGTGTAGCGGCTGATAACACAATTATGTTCGAAGAGAGAATATGTGTCCCACATGATGAGGAATTAAGGAATGAGATTATGAGTGAGGCTCATGATACTCCCTATACTGCTCACCCCAGGAGTACCAAGATGTACCAAGACCTGAAGAGAAATTTCTGATGGGACAGTATGAAATGGGATGTAGCTTCATTTGTCGAGCGGTGTTTGGCTTGTCAGCAGGTGAAAGCACTACACCAACGACCGTATGGAAAGTTACAGCCATTGACCATTCCAGAATGGAAGTGGGAAGGAATAGCGATGGATTTTGTGACTAGTTTGTTGAGGACCAAACGAGGAAACACTGGTATATGGGTTATAGTAGACAGACTCACAAAATCAGCTCACTTTTTGCCTATCCCAATCACTTACGGATCTGAGAAGTTGGCATAGTTATATGTCCGTGAAATTGTACGTTTGCACGGAGTGCCGGTATCAATCACGTCAGATCGAGATCCAAAATTTACCTCTAGATTTTGGAAGAGTCTACAGAAGGAATTGGGTACACATCTGAACTTTAGTACCACTTTCCACCCGCAGACCGATGGATAATCGGAAAGCACGATTCAAACTCTAGAAGACATGTTAAGAACTATAGTGTTTGATCAAGGTGCGAACTGGGAGCATGTTTTGCCGTTAATCGAATTTGCTTACAACAACAGTCATCAGGAAACGAAAGATATGGCGCCGTATGAAGCCTTATACGGCAGAATATGCAGGTCACCACTTTATTGGGATGAAGTAGGTGAGAGAAATATTTTGGGGCCATATCGAGATTATCCGCAAGATAAGACAGAGAATACAAGAGGCCCAGACTCGACATAAGTCATACGCTGATACACGCCGAACTTAATTGCATTTCGAAAGTGGGGATAAGGTTTTCCTCAAGGTTTTCCCTTCTAAGGGAATAATCAGGTTTGGCGTTAAGGGCAAGCTTAGGCCACATTTTATAGGTCCATATGAGATTCTTGAGAGGATCGGCCCAGTTGCTTATAGGTTGGCTCTGCCACCTAGTCTTGGGAATATTCACAATGTTTTCCATGTTTCTCAGCTGAGGAAGTATGTATTTGATCCCAAGCATGTGATTCATCAGAGTGACATAGTTCTTAGTCACGATATGAGTTATGTAGAGAGGCCTGAAGCTATTTTAGACTATAAGATTCAAGAACTGAGGAATAAGTCGATTCCTTTGGTGAAAATATTATGGAGAAATATTCAAGTAAGTTACCTCCTCCTCTTCATTTCTATCCAAGTAGAAATAGGTTTTGGGTAACTTTAAAATTTGAGAATATATAAAGAGCTTAGGTTTAATGTTATAATGTTTTGTATGTTGTTTTTAATTTGATTCTAAGGTTATTGAAAGTCTTTCGAACAATTTGTAATCATGTTTGATTTTCAAGGGTTGGCCGAAAATTCTTAGGGTTTATAATCCAATCATGTGTTGTTTTTCTTATGATTGTCTTACACAATATGTTGCTATATGAAGATATGATGCTATGATGAATTTATGGAATTTTTATAAAATTTTTTGGTATTTTGAAAAGTAAGGAAGAAACATGTTTAGTTCTTGATATGTTGTTGTATGTTCAAATGTGACTTGATAATTGTGATGATGTATGAAAGGAGTACATGATATGTTTTTGTTATATTTTTATAAAATGTTTTGGAAATTTATTTGAAAACAAAGGCATGAAGTTAGATTTATGAAGTTGGAAGATGTGTTGGTAATATTTGATGTAGTTAAGGAGCATGTTATGTATTGAGGATTTTAAAGTCAAGTTTAGGTCATTTGTATGTTAGGACCAAGACTTTGATTGTCAACATGAGTAGATATTAAATGTGTTGTTGATGTTAGTGATATTCGATATGTGGTGTTTGAATGTTAATGTTGAAAAAATAAGAATGAGTAAGTAGTCATTTTTCAAAAGAAATGATTATAAAATGGAGTTCGTAATGTCGAGAAGCATGCTTGTATATCGACTCCTATATGTGTTATAAGTATGATATGAATGATTAGAGTTTACATATTTAGGGTTTTCGATGCTAGAAACGAGCTCTAGGTTAATATGACGTTTTTTCCATTTTCATCGGATATTGGCAGTTTCGTTACACTTAATGGAACGGCCATAACATTCTCCACGTTTAATATTTTTGAGATCCGTAAAATGAACATGAAACTAGACTTTAGTGGCTTTCCAGTGGCATAAGATACACTATCTAGTTCTTACTGTGCCTTAATAGAATGCTAATTATTTCCAGCCTTGATGCACATTATGTTATGATTATGTTAAGTGTTTGATGATGGTTTTCGAACCAAGGAATGTGTAACGGAATCGAGTATCGGTTACCGTTTTTAGTATCTTTATATGTTATGTGGTCAGTTAGATTCTCTAAGAGAATCATAGCTTTTATTATTAAACTTAATTCGAATGCAAAACTCTAAAGTCCAAACATGTAGATCGAGTCCGTTGTCCGTTAGACTTCGTTAAGCTCGATCGACCGCTAAACTTAGTTGTTTCCGATGAAAGGTGGAGCAGCAGACTGAAGCGTAAGGAAGAGTCGAGAATCATTTTGCTTGCGTTTATTACTTGTCCAGGTGGGCTTTCTATAAGAAAATGTTTTGAGCTTTACTCTATTTTGATGAAATGTTTTACAAGCAAATTATGATTTCAAATTATTATGATGCATAAAAACCTTTATGTGGATTCTTGTGAACCTATCACTGTTGGCTTGACAACCTATAAAATGATCGGATCCTGATCTAGACAGGTCGCTGGCCAGGGTTAGTGTACACAGTACTCGGGATTGTGAGCTCTCTTCGGAGTGGCCGATCTCGGGGAGTAACGTTCGCGGGAGGTGGCCACCTTCCCCGGCATAAATTATGGAGATGGTGAATCTGCTGATATATGCTATGAAATGAAATAATTTAGTAAACATGGGCTTTTTATTAAAACCCCCGTGTGTTACTGCTTATATGTATGATGACAAATACGAAAGCATGTTTTATGTTTTGGCAATATATTCACGGAGTACGTTGTACTCAACCGTGTATATCTTTTAAAATGTACAGGTTGGGCAGGGGATGTGACGGAGGGTGTTGAGTGGAAGTCTTTTGTTTACGATCAATGTTAAGCCCTGGTTACATATCTTCATATATGTAACCAACCATGTTTTTCCGCTGCAAATATTCTTTATGATTTTGCTTTCTAAGTTATGCCGATTGTAATATGCTATGAAGCCTTTTTCTAAACTTCAAGGCTAATATTATAACTATGTATTCTACTTTGGATTATAAGTCATTCCCACGGGATTGACTCCCCTTCATGATACCTTGATAGGTCATTCATGGAAATCCACCCATATTCCTTATGAAACGTATGCTTCCCCCTTTCTTCTCCGCTTCTTAATTCCTACCCCGTGTCACACTCCGGCTGTGCCGTCCTTAGGGATAAGGGGCCGTGACATGGTTAGGATCAAAGTTTGCACAATCGCTGGAAATAATTTCCGCACAGCTTGACTTTTGTTCACTAAAACAGTAATAACTCCTTCGCTAAGAAATCTATGGACGAACGGTTAGTTGTTCTGGAAACTAAATTTCCGTATATTTCCATCCATAGGTATTGCACTTTCTGGATCATTAAACTCAAATCGTAGTGCTCGTTTCAAGTTTCTAATTTGGTATTTCTCTATTTTTGAGTGATAGAGCAAAGTTGAAGCCTTTTCAAAGGCATTGACATTGATGCAATAATATGGCAATGATGGCCATAGGCACGTTTAAACGTGTTAAAATGCAGAGGGTGCTCGATTTATACCTCGACTAATGATCTTTTCGGTAATTCCAACTTGGTAGGCTTGTAAAGAAAGTAGGAATGTCGGTACAGCTAAGGCTGTTTAAAAACCAATGATTCTGTATGAACTTTCATAGTATAAACAAATACAAATGAGGATGCGTCTAGTCATGGTCAAAAGTTTCTGATAGAATCCATTAGTGCATCAAATTAACCAAGCAATTCTTATTGAGCAATTGTCTTGTAATAAACTAAACCAAACATGCTATTTGAGGGAAAAATAAAATTTGTTTTTGCACAGTCACAGCAATTAATAGAATTCTATTTCATCATGGCCAATTTTATTTTCATAGAAAATCCCAAAGTAGTTCTCAATCGAAAAACTAGAAACAAGACAAAACATAAACCAAAATGTAAAAGCTAGTCAAACTACAATGATCTAGTCAAAGTCAGCAACATCCAAATGCTGGTCTTGTCCGCAATGGTGAGAGAGATCTCAACATGGTTCACCACCTCCATATTCTTATTATCTTCCTCCATATAATTCGGCTCTTGAGTTAAGTACTGTTTATACTGCTTGCAGTAGGCTTGGATGTTCTTTAGCGCCTTGCAATTGCGGTAAGTATGCTTCTTTGAACAGCAAGTATAGCAATTTTGGCCTTCCTTGGGTCCATTCCCTTCGGCAGGAGGTGGTCCACGTGGTTGGGCTCCACTAGGACTGGCGATCGAGCCACCTTGCCTGTTCCACACATTGGAACGACGACCTCATCTTTTCCCTCGCTTGCTCGAGTCATGCACCCGTGGTGCTTGCAAAAACTGAGCAGCATTGCCTTTTCTATTTTAACATTGCGCCATCCTCTGGGTAGCCTGGTTCACTTCTGGAATTGGCTTCGTACCAACTGTGCGCGCATTGCTATTGAGAATGATCACATGATGTCTTTCTTTTTTCGCGAGGTGGCAGATAAGGTCACTAAAATTTTTAATTCTCCCTTCCGCATAGGCAACGCGCAGCTGATGAGCAATCACACTTGCTCCCACGGGAAATGTGTTAAGAGTCTTTTCGATCAAGTCTTAATCAGATTTCTTGACACCACAAAAACCAAGACTAGCACGAATGTCGAGGACGACTTGATTATAGACCTCCACATTCACATAATCTAAGAACCGGATTTGCTCCCATTGAAATTGCAATTTGGGGAAGCGCTGGTCATGCATATTATTAAAACTTTGTTCAAGTGTATCCTTATTTGGGGGGTTTCAAATTCATATAACACTTTTCCAACAACGGATGTATATGCCTACGCAAGTACATCAGTGCATTAGCCTTGGTTTCCTCGCTTGGTTCTTGAGCGGCAGGCTCGTTAGAGTATGGTGGTAGTAAATCTCTTACCGGCGAACGCCAAGCGAACGTCTGAGACCCACCTATGGTACTCCTTACCAGCGTGGTCAAGGATTTCGAACTTCGGGAGAATATTGGAGCTTTGTGCCATTTACAAGATATAAACAAGAGGAAGTTAGTCCTGTTGGATTTTCAGTGACAATGTAAACAGTCATAATCGATGCTTTAAAGCATGTAACATAAGCGTTACTCGATATACTTCCCTTAATTGTTTAGTAAACTCGACAAAAATGATGGTATCAAATCGCACCCAAATACGTGGTGTATGCAACGATCACAAGTAACGACTTCAACAATTCCGTGACTCCCTCAGGGCCGTCACACAGTTTTCTTCGACACTCAGAGATATCGACTTCTCTCGCAGTCTCATCCACCGCAAAGTAGCGGGAGGGATAAAGAACCCGATAACCCATGTCCCCAAAAAAAAATCCCGCAAAAGAGAGAATTGAAATAGTACAAGCTTAGATAAGTACCTTGATTATGCAATTAGGTACGTGATACGGGACAATGGGTGGTATGCTCCGATCTACCGATTGGTACTCGACGCGACGACGTGAAACCGGGTCACAATTTTGGTGGTTCCAGAAAATCACAAATTAAATCGGTGTTCGGGTCTTTGGATCGAGATTTTGAACCGGTTCGGACCGGTTGGGCTGGATTGGGTCACGACTTCCGACAGCGGGCGACTAGGCTGGAGCTGGTCGGATCGAGCGGCGAGTGACGGAGGTCGGCGCGGGCGATCTGGGCTTGATCGGGTCGGACACTGGAGGCACTGGCCGAGCAATTCTCGGTGCAAATGATAAAACCTGCATAGGTCGGACGCAGGAGGCAGTGGCCGAGCAGGTCTCGGTGCATACGATTTGGCCTGCACGGGTCGGACGCGGGAGACGGTGCTCGTCGCGACTTGGTCGGGCAACGAAGGCGGGAGCTTGGTCGGATCACTGCTGCGTTGAATCGGCAGGTGGTGGCAGTTCGGCAGAGGCCGAGCTGGGTGAAGCACGGTTGGGTCGGATCGGAACAGATACGGACTCCATCGGCACGGGCGGACTGATCGCTGCTAGGTTGCAGTAGGGTCCGGGCAGCGGGGACTGGGGCTCGATTGTGGTGGCAATGTGCGGCAGAGGCCGAGAAAGGCGATCGGGGCTGGGATCGATGTTTTGGCAGTGTGCGGCAGGGGCTGACCAGAGTCGCTCACGGCAGTGTGCGGTAGGGTCTAGGCGGACGATCGCGGCAGTATGCGGCAAGTTGTGGCAACGGGCGGAGATGCGATGGTGCACGACGAGCAGGGGTCGGAAAAAAATTCGGAGCTACGTGCTGATAGCGTGTTTAAGGAGAAAGTAAGAAAGATGTAAAGATGAATTGATCAATTGTAATCATAACACGAATTTTTCACGAAAAAATTCTTGCTCAGTTGGGGAACTATGTGCTGATAACGTGTTTAAGGAGAAAGTAAAAGACTGTAAATACGGGTCAATCAATTGTATTCATAACACTGATAGAGGGACCTTTATATAGGCATTACAATGAGTCCTTCAATACATAAGATTCCTAATTAAGGTAAAAAACCTAATGAGATCCTACTACCTCTAGAAGTATCTAGATTACTCCATCTGTGTATCTTCCTACAACCAGTGTTAGGCAAGACACCAACAAGCGAAAGATATCCCAGAACAAAAATAAATTATTAAAAATCCATCTCTATTGAATGAATTTAAATAAAAAAAGGTCAACTAAATAAAAATATATATTAATTTTTGGTTGAAAATATATGTAATTACCAATATCAAGATTTAATATAAAAATTAATAAGTACACTACACATTAATTAATACATGTTACAAAAAAATTGGATGAAATAAATTAATAACTTTTATAAAAAATCATGCTCATACAGTGGATGTATTCACGGTTATATACTAATTTTACCTATATTAAAAACATCAAATGGCGGTCATACCGTTCGTTCGACTTTGCTTTCTATTTATCGTATGATATATCTAATAAAACTTGCATCACATTCGACAGTTAATTTTAGTAACTAGAATGTACTTTATATCAAACCAAACCAATCAGTTCCATCCCCAATCATACGCAGACCAAGTTTGGCTGATCGACCCTATATCAGTGGGGCGGACGTCCAATTACCGAAACACAAGAAAATGTGTTTAATGAAATAATCTCTCTTAAAATGATGCATATTAAACTGAAACCCAGGAAATAAGTAAATGATAAATAGGGGGGAAAACACTCCATTTCACAAGGTTATGCACACAAATTAAGGATTAAAAACTAAATGACTATATTTAGTTTATTAATTTGCACACATCAACGCCACTGAAAAACAAAAATCTTACCAAATGAAGAGGGAACAAACAGCAAAAATGGTTCCAGAATATAGGCAGTACATCAGATAAGAAAGAAGTCGAACCGTAAATCATTAATTGTGATAAATCCGTCTGTAACTTACTACAGGATATTATTTGACTTTTGAACGCAGATTCAGCGTTTTATTAAAACTTCGAAAATCGAGATGGTGTTTGTATTATCGAGCATCCTTGGATAGAAAATTATGTGTTCCAACAGGTCGTGCATTGCGAAGATCGTCACAGGAGTCGCCCCTTTCAAACACGGCAGCAGCCCCCATCCCAGTGCCTGCAAACGAGATACCAGACAACCGTAAATTTGAAGTTCTTGAAATCGGGAGTGCGGGAGAGGGAGGAAGTGGGAGGAGGGGCGAGGAGATATATATACATATATTGGGTATATATATATATATAGAGAGAGAGAGAGAGACCTATACACATTGACACCACGCCAAAGCGACAATCTTTGCCACGACGCTTCATTTCGTGCAGTAAAGTGGCAACACAACGTGCTCCTGTGTAAAAGTCAAGCAATCACAACACATCAAAGATTAATTCTCTCATAAAACTCCATAGTTGGAAATTGGTTAAAGGATTGAAGCCAAGGTCATTCTGTTATTCATTATTGGATCTGTGTCCTATGATGCGTCTCCCAGATAGGTTAGTGCGTTTCTCTTGGGTTGATTATTTTGTACGCTTTTATCTTGTATTTGGGTCGAGTACCCCTTGTACTCAGCTTAATATAATATTTTTTACCTTCCCAAAAGAAGATTAATTATCTCATTACTCAGAAAATCATACATGTTCAACTTATAAATAAGACATCTGCTTTTGAGAATAGTCCTGTTTCCTACTTTATCAACAATTCCACCTACAAGTATTGCGAGGTTCAGAAGAATTCTCCAAAAAGCATCCTTGATTAAAGCGACCGTCTGACTGCACCAGGCGGTCAGATGTCTTTTTTCCTCCTTTTTTTAAAAAATGGAAAAGGTGTAAAATGAAAAAAAAAAAAAAGAGACAAAAACTGGAGAAATAAATGAACTAAAAAATAACTAAGAGCCCCCAAAACCTTGAAAACTAAAAACCTCTTGAGAAAAAAATAAAAGAACAAAAAAACTGACACCCACCCCCCACCCCTTTACTAAAAGTAAAAATTGAAAAGAAAACATAAAATTATAATTTAGACTGTCTTACAGAATATATTCAAGTAAAGACGGTCTCACACAAGTTTTTGCCTTCCAAGTAAATGCCATGGAATGGTGCACCATGTCCAACAAAGTTTTTGCCTTCCAAGCAAATGCCATGGAATGGTGCACCATGTCCAACAAGAACCAATGAGATGGATCAGCCAGCAAAGTGATTTCAATGTTGACTAAATTCAAGTTTGAAATCTTCACGATATATTAACAGAAGTACCTGTTGCACCCAAAGGATGACCAATTGCCATAGCACCTCCATTGACATTGATCTTCTCAGGATCGAGTTCAAGCTTCTTACGGCAGTACAGGTATTGTGAAGCAAATGCCTGAATATCATCCATCATGATGAAATTATTAACAGCACTTCTACTCATAAGTGTCTATTGTTTTCTTGGGCGAGGGAAAAAAAGATCTTTACCTCATTTATCTCGAAAAGATCAATGTCTCCGAGTTCAAGACCAGCAGATTTGACTGCTGCAGGAATTGCAACAGCTGGACCGATACCCATGATTGCAGGATCAACACCAACAGCAACAAAGCTCCTGCAAGGCCACACGAAAGCATATTACTTGCACTGAGTGAATCGAGCATTCTACCTTTCAATAAGAAATGACTCGCTTTAGAGAATCATAGCATCCTCCTCATTAACTTGATAATACATCTGAAAATGTGATGTTTATACACATGATAGCCAGCATGCAGAGGGACTTTGGGAGTAACAGCACGCTTTCCCAAGTGTAATTCCACAAAACAGATGGTTAGTTATATAGAGGGTCTCAGTGCAGCAATGACTTATGGAAATGAGGAGTTACTGCAGAAAAATTCAAAGAGAAATGCAGAGATGATTCGTCGAATAACTAGAAGCAATAAGCTAGAGTACGTTGTCTGAGAACAAAATAAACAGATGGGGATCTTAAAAGCACGGTTTTTTAGCAACCTGGCATAAAACTGAGATTTTCCAGACATGTATATGCAAGATTCATAGAACATATTTTTACAAACCTGAATACGCCAAGGATGGGAAGCCCTTTCTGCATGGCAACACCTCTCTTCATGAGGAGCACAGCTCCAGCGCCATCACTCACTTGGCTAGAATTCCCTGAGGTACAAGGTAGAAATATTGGTATAGAACAATTATGCTTCCAAAAAATAGATTTCCATGCAGCAGTCGTAGTTACCAGCAGTAGTTGAGCCATCTTTCTTGAAAACAGCTTTCAACTTGGCCAGGTCGGCCACTGAAGTGTTTGGTCTGATGCCATCATCGACAGATATCGTAATTGCTTTCTCATCACCAGATTTAGGGTCCACAATCTTTTTCAATATATTACATAGGAAGCATCATAATATTGACTAAAAAGCATAATATATATGAATATTTGAACTCGAAGTGAAGAAGGGGGGTCGGGGGTGGAGCGGCGGGGAGGAAGTACACCAAGATTCTTAACAGAAATTGTCATACCTTAGTTTTCACTGGTATGATCTCATCTTTAAATTTTCCCGAAGCAGTTGCTGCAGCAGCCTTTCTATGTGATTCAACCTGACAGGGAAGTTCATAGACATCAACGACAAGGTCCGATTGAATATTCGTTCAACTGTATAATTTAACTTACTGCAGCCTGATCTTGCTCCTGCCTTGTTATTCCAAAACGGTGGGCGACGTTTTCCGAAGTAATACCCATTGGAAGGAGACAGTCTTGTGCTTGTGCCATCGTTTTCACCTGGAATTTGTTCAATTGTATTAACACACACCTACTGGAACTGTAGCCCGACGAAAAGTTTAAGCTGCAATATAGAACAGAAGTTTACTCTTGGATTGACTGATCCTTCCCAAGCCATAGGATTAACAGTCATTGACTCCAACCCAGCACCAATCCCTGATTCAGAAAGTAAAGATTGCCTAAATAAGTAAAAAATATCCTTTCTTTTTAAAGGAGGAAGAGTGAACAACTATCTTATACCAATATCATAGAACCCAGCTTTGATAGCTGCAGCAACATCTGCTACAGCTTGCAGGCCAGATGAACATTGCCTGTTCACAGTTCTAACAGGTACAGTCTCTGTATGCAACAGTCACACAGAATATCAGTAACGTTCTTATGGCAAAGAACATACTAATAACTAGAAGAACTCTAGATGTATACCAGGGAAACCAGCATAAAATGCAGCCATCCTGCATTCACTTGCTCTTTGGGACCCCGGCGCCAACACTGTTCCTACAACAATGTCCCCTACTTCACTTGGATTTACATTTGTTTTCTCTAGCAGTGCCTGTCACATAAAGTAGTAACAACAAATAACTCTTAAAATCTCTCAACTTTAAGCTTCAGCAGAACAAGAATGGACAGAAACAGACAATACCCTCAAAACAGGTGCTAGTAAATCATCAGGATAAGTATCTTTGAAGCCACCCCTTTTAGACTTGCACTGTGCAGTTCGATAGGCACTAAACCAGAACAAGAAGATTCCATTTTAGATAACAGCATATCCGTTTAAAACATTGATCATAGTTAGAAAACAAGAGATTAAGTCAAAACAAAACTCCAAGATTAGAGATTCTTACGCTACTATAACCACATCATTATCAAAGACAGAAGCCCGATGGTATGGAGCACTATCCCCTGCTGAACATATAGATGCCTGTCGAAATAACATAACAGACGTTCAAATAAAATAAACAATTACTCGTGCATATATACATAGAGGTGCCCACGGTTCGGCGGTTCAAACCGGAACCGGCGGTTCCGAACCGCGGCCACTGCTTTTGGAACCGGTTGACTACAGTTTGAACCGGAACTGAAACCGAAACCATGAACCGGTTGGACACCTCAACATTTACATCAAACTGGAAAAGAGTCTCTTAGGCCCTGCTTGTATTGCTTAACTTTAAAAAGAACCAGCTTTTTGATTAATTTTACAAATTTTTAAATTGGTCAGTGTTTGGTAGATGAAAAAAGCATTTTGCTTAGAATTTACAGGTCACTAGCAGCAGATTTCGAGAGCAGCATTGGGGTTGCTTTTAGACTGTCGAAAAAAAAAACTGAAAAATAAAATTTTACATCTTAAAAGCACTTTATAAAATAATATTTAACAAACACAAATCTGTTTAAAGTCACATATCATTATTTTGACATCACAACTGTAGCAGTATTTTTTAAGTCAAAGCACTACCAAACTAAGCCTTAATAAAATCACCCAGTATACACTGCAATTACGAGATAACCATGCAAAATTCTCTTAGAATTTGTACAATTTCCAAGATGTATTCCACAAAGGAAATCTGATCCATATCTTCCACGCAGGGAAAGTGAACATATATGGAATACCAAACACTAAAAATCTTCACTGTTTCATTCAAATACCAAACTTCTAAAAGCATTTAGATGCTAGTAACAAAGACAATTTCAACTTGAGTCACTTTTTCAATAGCAACTCTTTCACCAAGTTATTTCTCCCACAAACCAATTCAGAAAAATAAACAAGAGATTTGAATTAATGATGAACCAAGCCCAAATTAACAATATACTTCTCCCCATCATTACCAAAAGAATGCACAAAATCTGGGGCATCGGAAAACGAGACACTAAATTAACTACAAACCAAGCGCAATAACCTACTTTCTCTGTGACTACTCCCTCCGTTCCCCAAATTTGTTCCTACCTCTTCTTTTCGGTACGTCCCAAAATTTTGTTGATATGCCATTTATGGACACCAATTAACTTAATACTACACTAATGTGGAACCCAGTCTCCACCCACATTACGATCCACAATACACTCAAACTTTTTTATTAAAACCCATCGGAAGATTTTCAAGCACAATTTTTGGGGACGAGTAGATACCAAAAAAAAAAAAAAAAAAAGATGCTACTATAAACCTGCGCATACTCTTTTTTTATATTCTTCCGTCAGTCTCCAGGGGGAGATACACACATCGGATACACAAAGATAACAGTTTTCCAGATACAGTACAAAGCTATATGTCCCATATCTGCACTTCAATTTCCAGTAGAGATGAGGATACGATTCACATGCATTTTTGTTAGTCGTTTTATATTCCTATTCATTCTTAACATTGATTCACAGAAATAATAAACGAAAAAGAGAAGAATTATGAATTTAGGGCCATAAAGATTGGTCTTTGCCTTTATATTTTGTTCGCAAAACTACTCAAATTACAGCTGAAACATCTCTAGCGGACAACAAATTACTTATCAAACAATTTTTCAACTTAATCACTTCATATAATCCTGTGATTCTGGAAAACTCGATTCCATTGAAACCTTGATTCCATCAAACTGAAACGAAATATAAGTTACGCGATCCAATTATAGCGCCAAAAAAAAAAAACACAAAATCGAAATTTCTAAAAGAGATTGAGAGAACTGACGGAAACGGAAGATTGAATATCTTCTAGGGACGACGAAGTAAAGGACGGACGGAGGTGCTGCAGTAGAACTCTCTGTCTCTCAGCTGCTTTCTCCATGCTGTCTTTCTCCTTGAAATTTACACACGCGTATAGTAAGTAAACCAGAGGAAATGAAACCGGCTTGGATCGGTGGAAGCTTTCGTATGTATATATAAATAGTTTGTTTGAACGTATTGGGAAACGTGATGAGATGTGCATTTTTATCTATAAAGTACATTAAAAATTAGTATTCCACCGCCTCTCTTGATTATGGTGTTTTTTTTTTGAGAAGTGCTACACATACACATATTTATACACACTTTTTTACACACTAACATCTCAACCATTCATTTAGTGTGGGACCCATTCGTTTATTGTGGGACCACACTAAATGAATGGTTGAGATGTTAGTGTGTAAAAAAAATGTGTATAAATGTGTATGTGTAGCATTTCTCTTTTTTTTTATAGATCCGTGATCCATATTTCTTATGACTAATATTATGAGAAACAATTATGACCCCTCAGCTTCCAGTTAAACCGCGAGATAATATACCTGACCAATAATTAAATATACTCCACTTCTGCGCACAAGGAGTTAGGTCTTGTTCTTTTGGACTTATTTTTCAGTTTTTCAGTTCAGTTCAGTTCAGGTCCATTCAGTTCAGTTCAGTTCAGTTCAGTTCAGTTCAATTCTTATTCTTCTTCTTATTATTATTAATCTTAATTATTATTATTGTTATTATTACTAATAATATTACTATTATCGTTGTTGTTGTTGATTACATTTACTATTATTATTTACTATTATTATTATTTACCCTTAATATATATTTCAGTTCAGTCCATTCAATTCAATTGATTCGATTCAGATCCATTCAATTCTGGGCCTGATTCGATTCGATTGATTGCTCAAAAAAGAATGCAGCCTTATCCCCCAAATGATTGCTCCATGCTGGACCCCGATAGATAGGCATGCCGAGTCTCCATAATCCAACTGCAGGTTCCCACTGCCGCTTAAAGCACATGATATTGTAACTATTCGCCAGCTACCCGGGGGCTAGGACCTAACCCTTAGTCAAAGACTAAAGGGATCATTAGGTCTTGAGAAATTCAATTCCAAAAAGGGTTGCCACTAGGAATTGAACCATTGACCTCCAACTAAATTCAATCAGGTGTTTTTCTTTAATATTGATAATTTTGGATTTGGTTTGGGATATATATCAAATTTATGAGTATTACTAAATATCGGCTCTCAGTTATTAGTTCTCGTCCTTAAAAATTACACTTTTATCTTATTAATATTTACTTGATATATTCTAATTCTGTTTCATTTTCATTCTTTCACCCAAAACAATCAAACATTCAAAACTATCATCACCAATACATTTGACCACCCACAACCTCAAAAATGGACTAAAACGCACCATCGACGCCTTTTGAGGTAAAATTTTTTGTTTTCGGTGGAAATAACGCGGGCATCTGAAAAGACGCCTGCGTCATGGGACTGGAATGCACCCTGGTGTATGCGTTAAATCAAAGCCTGAACCGTGGCGCAGGCGTTAATGACGGACCTATAGGGATTTAGAAAGGGGTCCGAACTTTTAAATTTTATTAACAACAAATTTTATTTTATTTTATGTAAATAAAATAAAAATGAATTAAGGGTTAACTGATATTTATGTAGTTAAAGAAATAGTTATATATAGTAGCACTATTGAGGTTCAATGGCATCAAGCCCAGGGGGAAAAGGAACTTAAAAAATGTAGGCTGTGAGATTCGATCTCGGTGTATAAAAACAATGACCAAGGACCGACTATGTTACACAATGCAATGATAATCACTGCAGAAAGTATATATAAAAACTATGGATTCTGGGCTGGACCAAGGACCCCCTTCGACCCCCCCCCCCCCCCCGTCCGTCCCTGGCAGGCATTTACCGCAGACGTCTGTACCATGGCTCAGACGGAAATTATGGGCACTTGTGCCATGGTTCAGGTGTTTACCCCAGACGCCTGTACCATGGTAGAAGCGCAAATTCTGGGCGTCAGCACCATGATTTAGGCTGAATTTTTGGACGCTTTTTCTTTGTATCATTTTGAATTTTAGTATCAGTATTATTGGTATTATTATTAACTTCCTGTCAATTAAAAATTCCAGGTTACATTGGCGGACTTTAACGATGACAGTGTTGATTATAGTGGATATTCGTTAATTCTGAAATATTTGAGAGTGATTTAAATGCGATTGCTTGGGCAGAAAAAATCGCAAAGCAAATATAACATCATACTGATGACAAATATATCTCGACAAATATTTCAGATGCAAAAAAAAAAACTCAATTGGCCACATGCCAATCTCTCATATACGCCTCCAACATGGTCGCGCTTCAATCGCCTGATCTGGGGGAAGACCACTGATACAATACTGAGTAATGCCAATTGACTCACCCACTGTAAAAAAATAATAACAATATCCAATCAGTGTAATATATGATGAAATGAAACATAGTGTAAATTTTATAAAATAAATATTAAACAACATACGTAGTCGTTGCTAGAACGAGAAGGAATCACCGATCCAGCTGCAGCACTGTTGTTCAGTAGCCGAGGGTTCGAATAACGATAATACCACTCAAGGTAGTCAACCGGGCATGCAGCGTGATCATGTATAGCACCCTGATACTCAACGAGAATAAGCCTGTATGTGCCCGGAAACATCACCCAAGCATCAGATGACATCCGAGTGGGATAGTCGACCCTGTATAATCTGCTTGTCCATGACCTGACCTCTTTCTCCGGTTTGGTGATTGGGAACGGGATGGTCTGCACATAACTGAGCTGCTCCAACGCTCCACCAGGCATGTATGGCTCAATAATATCCCGATACCGTAGCCAGCCGATGAATGTGGTCCTCAGGACATCCCTCACTAGATTAGGGCCATAGGAAAATCACTCCATCTGCGTATATATAGTCAAACAATTAGACAAGTTACATTCAAATGAATTATTATTATTATTATTAGAAGGAATTGTTATACCTCTACTGCAGTCAGGTGATCAAGGCGGTGACGCAAAGACTGGAGTCGGTGCTCGTCCTTACCCTCCACCTGGACACTCCACGTACAAGCTCGGGCCTGAATGGGCTCAACAATCACACACTCACGGTGAGGTCGAAAGCAGGGAAAGTACTCGTAAATCTAAGCCTGGATGAGGGTAAGACATCCACAATACCTATGGAGTCACCCTGACTAGCCACACCGAGTTGAGGATACATGAATGCCGATGTGGCCGAACCCCGTGAATACTGACCAGTCGTATCCATACTGTCCTTCACCTCAGTAAGCAAGATGGTCTAATCTGTTACCACTCTTGTCAACAAACAAGGTGGATCCAAACAAAACTACATCTAATCTACCGCCTGGGAATCCTCCACTCGAGCTGTGTCGCGGCATAACCTGAAAATTGACTCAATAAGTACGCTGCCACCCCCAATGAGTGGCTAGTAGCTCCTGTTGGGGTTTTACGTGTATCTAATACAATAAATATGAGCAAAACACAACATAATAAATTTACGAAAAACCTAGACAATGATCTACATGCAGTAATTTAATTGATTTATTAAGAGTTCGTCGAATTACCTTAATTCGAAGAACATATCTGAACCCGGACCAGAAGATGATTAAATTCTGTTCCTCTTTCGGTGATCCACACATGAACAACTGGTACAAGCCGGATTGCTAGATCCTTACAAATAATGTTGATAATCAGTACAATAAATAATTCCTTACTAGAAGGATTTGTACCGTTGATCAAAATCAACTAAGGAAAGAAGACGGAGATGGCCGAAACGGACTTCCCAGACTGAGAGCAGTTCGGTCGAACAGTAGAGAAAGGGTGGGCCGATTTTTGTCTTACAAAATTAGGGTTGTATAATTTTTATTATGACAACTCATTGTCATTGATCCTTTATTTATATTAAGTAAACCCTAGAGTCAAACTCTAGTATTTGATTAGTTGTCCATCAACTTATTAAATAATACAATACATATAATATCTCATATTATATATTACATATTATTTAATCCTCTAATATAATATCTAATATTATATTTATCTTTCCCAGTTGATATAATTAAATAATATAATATATAATATCCTATATTATATATTACTCATTATTTAATTTTCTTAATAAATATAATATACAATATTATATCTATTAATTATTCTTGCTTGTCTTTAGTTGTCGTATATGTGACCCAAAAGACTTATATTACGTTGGCAATTATTTAATGCCTTATTAAATAATAAGTCATAAGCGGTCTCTAGCAAGACATTATGACTATCCAAATAATATAAGTTGATAGTCCATTAAACCATTTAACGTGTCAAATCCCTTTGTCGCGCGATATCACATTTGAACTAAGTCATGGAAATTGTCATACTTATTATGTTCAAATGCTTCCTCGATCTTGAGTAGATTGATTGAATCAAATGACTCTTCGTTTGAGCATGAAAATGCATTTCCTTCAGTCCTACTTATCAAGGGCCCCAACAGATATCTCTCTCACTAAAGAGAGGGACAAATCCCCATCTTGGTTATTCATTACCTCTACATGACTCCCACTAATCATGATCGCTAACCTTTATAATCACCATGTTTCAAATGACGCTGGATTACGTCAAGGCATAGCAGTTATCATGTTGGACTCTATGATAATCTCAGGTTCAAGGATTTATTGACATACTGTTATATTGAGATTCACTTATGACATTTCCATGCGGTAATCTCAATGCGGATCTGTCCAATATTGGTTCTCCAACCAATACCCATAAGTTTGATCCGTACCATACGCATAATCTGTTAGGGCTGTATACTGCAAAGCATACTTTATGCTTGTATTACCTTATTTCCCTGTAATTACCTATGAGAATATTAATTACATTTAATCACATGTTTTGCATATTTATTCACGTTATGGTTATGCAAATGAAATGTCTAATTATTTTATATTGTAGATAATGTGGTGTGTTGGTGTCACATGGAAGATCACATTATCGGTACCTTATAAAATAATATAATAGTTCACAACCTATATAATTATTAGACAAATTATATAAAAAGTTGTAGTGTATGCTTGAGATTAGTTGGTCTTGACTATTAGCATACATTAGCATATTTGCATACGTTGAACTGGATCGAGGTGAGATAGTGTCTTTTTAGTGACTGTAAGAAGAGCGTAAATCTCGGATAATTATTATTTCTTAATTCAAAGTATATAATATTTAATTGTGTATTTATAATACTTATTGCTTTGATTTACCATGGGTGAGGGTCAAAATGATCGACTCAATAAGCCTCATATCTTAGGCAATAATATTTATTTATATGACAGTTATTATTACTAGAAATCGTGCCACGACTCATGCGGGTTGATGATGTCCCCTTGAGGAGCTCGATAATGATTATTATATTAAACCCTGCAGGTGAATTTAATTCCGATATAATAATAAGGTTCGAGTGGTACTACTCTTGGATAAGATATTAATTAATTAAAGTTGTCAGTAGCTTATAATTAATTAATGGATATTCAATATCTTAAACACGAGAAATAATATATTTAATAAGGAGCCCAATTTCGTAATTTGGGATTTTAGTAGGAAGTGCAATATCAACCTTTTAATGGACTAAGTTGATATCAATAGATTCATTATATTAGGAAGAGTCCTAATATGGTAAGATGAAATCTATTGGGAGTCCTTCCATAATCCTCCTTAAGATCCCTAATAGTAGTCCAAGAGCCTATATAGGACAATAAGGGGGAGGCCGATTTTCCAAGTCTTTTGTAAGGTTGTGAGATCAAATTTTTCCTCTTGTGTTTAATTGTAGATCTAGACTTGTGTCTTTGGTTCTACAATTTAGATAACACATTAATTTGCTAAGATTGTTCATAAAATACTAGAAAACAAAGAAAAATCAAGTGACCACATACAAAAGGAATTTCGGCCGATCCATATTGTGTCCAAGCAAGATCCGGTAGCTCGTTGCCCACACAACGTCCGGATTAAGGCGGATCATACTCTAGAAGGTCTAAAGTAGAAATACAATGTGATCAAGATGAAAGCAACCAATTCGCTTCAAAGGTAATATCCTATGATCTTTTAGATCTAGATTAGGATATTTCAATAACCAACATATTTATTTAATAAATAATAAATAATATTTAAATTACTTATTAGTCTTAGTAATTAATTAATTAGCATGCCTAAATAGATCTTATGCTCGTGGATGCGTAAAACGCAATTATCAAATTTCCCAAACTTCACTTCCGCTGCATTTTATTTCCAACATAATCATCCGATGATTATCAATCAAACTTATACTAGTATATTAATCACTTGAGTTTCCACTCAACGCGATTGGACCAGAGACATTTGAATAATCTTATTATTCGTGAATAACTATTATTCGATTATTATAATAAAACATGCACACATTATAATAATCAATGAGAAATAAATGATATCAAGTAACTTTCTTTAAATGTGACAATTACAAATCTAGGCACATCTAATGTCCTAGGGTACTATTCCCAACAATCTTCCACTTGCACTAGGACTTCTCCATCTCATTCATATTATAGTTCATAATGAATTGACCGAAACTATCGGGCAATGAGTTTAGGATCATATTCGTGGAGTGCTCCTTAGAAAGTTGAAAACCAAGCCTATCATGATGATCAATATATCATGTCATCTTGAGTACATGAGCGCTGACAAATGTCCCCTCAACCATCTTGCAAGCATACAATGTTTGAAATGTCTCATACCTCTCTTGCCTAGCATGCTTCGAGAAAGTTTCCTTGAGGTGAGCATTAAGCTCATAAGCTTCCATTTCTTCCAGATTCTTCTGATGTTTTGGACAAATGGAAGCCAACATAAGACAACTGACATCAATGGAATCATCACAATGTTTCTTCCATTTGTCTTTTGTTGCTTTGTTAGCATTATCAGCAGGCTCATCGAGAATTTCTTCCTCAAGAACATACAACTTTCTTTCTTGCTTGAGAACTATTCTCAAGCTCTGGATCCAATCCAGATAGTTGTTGCCGTTTTCTTTGAGCTTGTCCTTCTCAAGGACAGATTGCAGTGAAATGGTGGATGTGTTGTTTGATGTCATTCTATTATCTACGAACTCAATATGCAAAGTATTTAGTCACATTATTTTATTTTTCGAAAAAACTCCCACTGAAACAAAGTACCCTTAATTTTACAATATTTGTAATTTTAGTGGGCTAAGACCCCATTTTACACAATTCTAAACCCAGCTTTGGCATGACGCCTAGAATTGAGCTACTTTAGGTGGATAACTCTTTATCGATTACATCATATGTAACTCTTAGATTATATTTATGGAATTTGGCATCTTATGCCCAAGCATGTTATAATCCCATCTTATGCCTTAAGGTTCAAAACTATTTTAAATTCTTAGTTCATTAAAACATATATGTATCACCATTACCTATCCTACCTTACTAAGATAATCCGAGCACCCAGCTTTTGGCATGACCTGCTCAAGATGATCGAAGTCTTGATAGGTGTTTTAATTGAACGGCATTAAAATTTTTTTAACAAGGGGTTTTATCCTATGTAGCATGTCTATGTTGGCTAACATACATCTAAACATACATCGTATCACATACATGCATAAATTTAAACATACATCACATCACATGACATAATAAACATAGGACCGTGTATAGCATGACCATAATCCTAACGTGATTTTCATGAGCCAACATGAAAATCACAAAGGTCAATCTAAAGGGTATAATTGGTCTTCATTAATCTTCCAACTCCTTGGAACGTCATACGCGATCAATTGGCCCCTGGAGTCCGCCCTTTGTCTCCTTCTTGTCTTGATTATATTAATGAAAAATAATACACTAGTAAAATTAGATTACAAGAGGGCAAATAATATGCAGGCTGTAAATATTATAATAATAAATTAAAATACGACTCTCAAGCCGTAAAAACTAATTATAATTAAACGACATGCGGGCTGTAAAACCAACCCAAAATTAAATTGAAATATCCAATCACATTGGTCAGTTTATGGTCATGCCATACACCAAACATATACTAAAATTAATAATCACATAATTAATTAAACATACTATTAAAATTAATTATCACATAATTAATTAAACAGAATATGAATCTGTCTAACATCCAGGTGTAAGATTAATATCCGATCAAAATTCAACAATCTGAAACACTAGCCCAGATGGCCGAATGCTCTTCACCAGTGTAATATCCGGATAAATTGTCGAGTATTTTCATCTGTATTTGAACCTTGTATTATTCGACCTTGTGATATCAATAATCGAAGTATGATCTTTCCCGTATTCATATCAACATGCATGATCATATCAACCTTGTAAAATTCATGCATGCAACTATGTCATAACGTACGCTAGCTAGTAAATGAGTTAACTTATACAACCATATCGAAATGACCTTATTAAAACAGACATACTCGATTACTAAATGAACCAAGAAGACAAATCACAATAATAATAAACATCAACCACATCACTGAGCCATTTCATCGTCCTGTCGGAACTGTGGTTGCTTCCCCGCTCCTCGGCTACCTGAACATCAAAACAATGTCCACCCCTGAAGGGGTTAGCAAAACAATGCTAGTACAAGTATCATAATACATAAATCATCAATGCATCATAAACAAGCAAAACGGACTTCCGTCATCAGAATCCAACGATGCGAATCCTCACGATTCCATCAACATAGTACAGGGTAATCCAGCGATCCAGCGCCCTTGGTATAGATCCCCATGATGATCCCGTCGGACCAACGCATGGTGGAAAACCCGTCCAGCGATCCAGCGCCCTCAGCATAGATCCCCATGATGATCCCGTCGGACCAACGCATAGTGGACATTCGATCCAGCGCCCTCAGCATAGATCCTCATGATCCCCTCGGATCATTTATACCATAAATCAATCAATTATGCATACATATATGCATTTCAATATGTTCATCAATACGAACAAATAACAACGAATACAACGAGAAATTACAGAAATACATCTCATATTCAACAACATGAACAAAACCACAAGCATGATCAAAGTTTCAATATAATTCGAACTCGACATATGATACTTGCCTTGAAAATGGCAAGAATGGAAATACTCCAACAAATGACACGCGTCCGTATGCCACCGCCCCTCGATCGTCCCCTATGCATGGCTCGGACCTAAGGAATAATAAAGAATTCCTCTCAAGTCGTACGAATGTCTAATAATCCGGTTTACGACCGCAAGCTCTAAAAATGCATTCTGCCTGAACTACTTAGCGCGCGCTACGTACTATATGTAACGTACGCTAAGCCTGCCCGTTAACGTAAGCAAATGACAAGGTTTAGCGTGCGGTAGCTGTGTACTGACAGTCTTCTCTGAACACCCGACTGCCCTGCCTAATGATATAACGTACGTTACGTATCCAGCGTAGCGCACGTTACTCGTTCTCGATAGCGCACGTTAATATATACATCTTAGCGTGCGCTAATCGTGCATGGCAGTCACTACTGGGTAAAACTTGAGCTAAAAGTGATGAAAATTCAAGAAATCCTCAGTGTTAATACAAGCCATCTCAGTGTGTATCATGCTCATATGGTTTGTTACTGATTAAACGACTACAAGATACAAGGGTACGTATAATCATCACAACACCATAATTCATCTTTGATCTTCAAGAAACATCCTAAGTCCAATCCATTTCATGTCCCAACGTATGATTCTATCATGTCAAAACATAAGAACTTGATGTTCTCCCCATACCGGTCATAAACAGTTTTGAAGATACATGAATACGTTTAGGAGTCCAACACTAAAAAGGTTCAAAGGTTTAAACGATGAATAAGTGCCGAAACGTCGAAAATATCCTTCTAACACATGATGATCGACTATTAACGAATCTAACTGACTAGATAAGCATAATCAAACGTCCTTAGAACACTACTAATATTGGTGAAGAATCACCTACCTCAAAGTAGTGAAGAACAAGGAGGAAATCGAAGAAATCCAACGTCGAAGGCTTGAACACCAATCCTCAATGATCTACATGTAATACCCGGTTGTAATTCAGTAATTATCATTCAGTATTTATCATTCAGTAATTGATACTCAGTAATTTCACTCATTAATGATCAATTGTCACTCATATTCAATCATGGTATTCATCATTCAGAGTAATTGTATCGGGTATCAATCGTCATTCATCACTAATCTAATTGGAGTTTCGTGCCGTGGTTATCATCATCGTCATTTTCATTGTGGGCTGTGCGTGAGGAGTAGCGCACGTTACGTACTCCTTTTAGCGTACGCTAATTGAGTACAGGTAGCGCACGCTACCACTCAGCATTAGCGCACGCTAGTGTTACCACAGTTGCGATCCGAGAAGGTACCGGGTGCAGTGAGTTATATGTAGCGCTAGCTATGAGTGGTAAGTAGCGCGAGCTAGTGGGTTGTAGTAGCGCACGCTAATATGTGGAGTAGCGCGCGCTAAGGACGGATCAGGTTGAGGCCAGTGGCTACCGGATCGCGATCGATTAATTCATAGCGTACGCTATGAGATGTTTTTAGCGACGCAATCGATATTATAGCGCACGCTAAATATTGGGTGTAGCGCACGCTACCGAGGTCAAATCGAGCACCGACGGTTCGGATTCCGATCGGGCATCAAATAATTCGTTAGCGCACGCTAACAATGGGTTTTAGCGCACGCTAATGATATGGCCGTAGCGCACGCTACAAAAAGGTACGTAGCGCGCGCTACTGCGTTCGGACAGTGGGTACTGGATTTCCCAATTTACCCGTTAGCGCACGCTACGCATAAGGGCTAGCGCACGCTAACCTGGTGTGGCTATAAATTGGACAGTCTAGCCGGATTTCGTCATTTGTCATCTTTTCTCTTCCTCTCTTCGGTTCCGGGCGATTTGGAGCGATTTGAAGAGTATTCTTCAAGGTGTAATCATCCATCATCATCTTCAAGTCTTTGAGTTGGATTACCATCACTTCATCATCTCCTTAACATCGAATCAAAGGTATTAATCTCTTGAATCTAGAATTTCGGATTTTTGGGTTTTTCCTTCCGATTTCTTCGTGTAAGCTTGGATTATCATTGGAATATGTTAGATATGGATTATCTACCTTGGATAAGTATATTCTTACGGATTTAATGGTTATTTTCGGAATTATTTCAAGAACCCTTGGGGTTGACTTCGGTTAATTTGGGGATTTTCCGATTAATGTTGTTGTAATCATGAATTATGGATTCCTAGTGGATTATTAATATCATTGGAAGTGTTTTGGTGGTTTGAAATACTCATTTTGGTGTTGGTTTCGACATATTCGGGATTGGATATTTTCGAAGTCGTGTGGTTGGTTACGTATTCGTTAGAATGCCCCTATGAGTTTGATTATCGTTGTTTCGACCTTTGGGTTAGTCGTGTTTTGTTGTTTGATGCGTGTATTGAACGGTTGTTGGTAATTATTGTTATTCAAGGTTGTTCGAGCGACCGGTATTTCACTTAGGACGTTGTTCGTGGACGGACATTCTTCATCGGTATTGAGTAAGTTAATTCTTACTCGGTTAAAAGGATATTCATTCCTTTTGTTGTTGTTCATTCATAATCGTAACTCATTCATCATTATATTAACCGTATCAAAACTTGTCATTGCCAATTAATCACCTCAGTCACAAGGAACGATGGTTCCAATCATTTCATTGAACTATCATTCATTTCACCATCATTTCATCTTGGTGAGTCATTATTCATTTTCGTTGTCACTTTTGTTATATCGTGGCATTCCGGGTCATACTAGCGTGCCGGTTGGTATGTGTAGGATTTTCATGTCGGGCACATTATAGTCGTGTGTTGGTTGGTGGCCTCACATTGGACTGTGCACACCAGTTGATGGCTTCGTGAGACTGATTAGGTACAAGACCATGCGTGTATTCGATCGATACTCGTTGGTGGCTTGTGCACGGACACATTTCCATCCCGGACACAGTGTGGCGCCATTCCTTTGAGCCGTACTGATAGTTGATTCATATAGCATGTTTGATTGCGTATGTTTCGACAGGATAATTCATAACTTCAGATATATCATGATTGTGTATTTTCAACTCTTGAGGATTGTTGTTCTGTGTAACTGACCCCGTTGGGGGATATTGTTTTTCAGGTCATGGCAAGGCTAAAGCACGGGGAGAGCACGGTGACGGCGAGGAGTCCCAGTGATACTAGTAGGGGCCCCCAGTCTTTTCAGTCATTTATGTTTCCTTCATTTATTTCGCTGCAGACATTCCGTTTGAATATTCATTTCACTCAGTGGTGTATATTTTATCTCCATATAAAATATACTTGTATTCAGTATCATCCTGGGTGTGTTGTATGAAACTCCTCATTGGAGTAATTAATTGTGTAATGTGGTTCGGTACTACATTTACCTTGCGTAATTCACTCATTTTCATTAGCCTGGTGGGTCCCAGTCGGGGGTCCACGGCACTGTAATATCCGCCTAGTTCGGGGTGTTACAGAGTTGGTATCGGAGCGTGGTTTTGAATACTACCTTCCGAGTCATTTCTCATTTGAAATCATCGTCATCAGACTAGTATCATTGGACTTTCGCGTCACGTGTGACCTGTGCAAATGCCGAGCCAATCAGACCGAAAGAACTGTAAGATTTCTAACGCCATGGTATAATTTCTGGCAATAGTCATTCATTCATCATTCATCAATTAACAATCCTCAAACATCATCATTCATTGTGATAAGGACGATCATGTTAACTCATTAATCACTTAATTCATTTCATTTCTCAGTTAATGATCAGAATGATCAAATTAACTCATTAATCACTTAATTCATTTCATTACTCAGTTGTCGATCTGGATGATCATATTATTAATCTTGTTAAGTTATTCAAGATAATCATTTCAAGAATTTCATCAGATAATCATGTCACTTCAGTAAATCATTCATATAATTACTAAGTAGAGCATGTATACTCATTTTCATCATCTCATGACATAATCATAACGTGATATTCATGCGGGAAATATAATCATTATGCGACCTTCCTACTTCAGTATGAGGAGAGCTGTCAGGGGATGCACGGGGAGAGGCCGCGGTGCGGGCCGAAACCCGGGAAATAATCACTCGCTGTCGGGAAATCGTGCCCAGGACTCGGCTCGATCATAAGATGTTCGGGTTGATCCACACACTTTTATGCAGGCCATGATGACCCATGTGCAATTGCTCAATCATCATTGTGCCACTCTGGCCGGATTAATCGAGAGAACCCTCCCGTATGAGCCAGCTGCTAAGGAAAGTGCTGAACAACAACTTCCATCTGTCAGCAAGAAGTCAGCGAAGCGTAATCAATCCGAAGGCGGTCAGTCAACCTTCAAGAAGCCTCGTGTGAGTCCTATCGTTTCTGAGCGACCTCCTACGGCGCATAATCGTGCGGGATCTCAGTCCCGAGTGGCCAGTTCGGCCATCACCTGTTTCAATTGTGGAACGCCGGGTCATTACAGCACTGAGTGTCTGAAACCGTCTATCACGTGCTATAATTGTGGGAATTTTGGGCATAAGGCCCGTTTTTGCCGAAAGGACTCAAAGTCGGCTCCGGCGGCATCTCAGGCCCCGAATCAATCAGCGATTCAGAATCAGACTGCTTTGTCAGCGTCGTTTAAGACAATGGAAGCAAACAAAGGTGGAGCTCATATTTATCAGACGGGAGCGTCCGGTTCGGGGGCCGGCAGGTCCCGGATTCATGTGATGAAGAGGATCGACGATCCGGTGGCCCGAACGATCTCAGGTATACTCGTAATTTTATTTCAACCTGTGTGTACCTTTTGATACTGGTGCACCGCATTCATTCATTTTCGAGTCATGATTGAATAGACTTAATTTGGATAGTCCTATTGCTTGTGGACCTCATACCATCGGTGTACCTGACGATGGAGGATTTTCGGAAATCATATCAAGGTAAGCTTAATGACCGCAATTGGTTAGTGGACCTAATCGTAGTGAATTTATCTAAGGACGATGTAATATTGAGTGTTAATTAGATGGATTGTCATGATACCATTCTCAATGTTCGTAAGCGTATGGTCACTATCATTTCCGTCGTTGGATGTCGAATGTGTGCTTCAGGGAGGTGATTCCCGTTGTTCCAGAAGAATTTTTAATATGACGGAAGCAGAGAAATTCCTCAATTGAGTTATTCAATCATTCATTGTATCATTGTCATCGATTGGTCGTTCATAGGCAATCGAGTTATTCAATCATTCATTGTATCATTTTCATCGATTGGCCGTTCATGGGCAATCGAGATATTCAATCATTCATTATATCATTGTCACCTATTGGCCGTTCTTAGTCAATCGAGGTGTTCAATCATTCGTGGTATCATTGTCATCGATTGACGATGTATTTCCCAGACGAGTTACTTGGTTGCCTTCACATAGAATTGTGGAATTCACGAGTGAGTTGGAGCCCGGTACGTCCCCGTTATCGAAGGCATCATACCGGATGGCCCGACCAAAATGCAGAAGTTGAAGACTCAACTTGAGGAATTGTGCGAGAAAGGTTATCTCCGACCGAGTGCGTCCCCGTGGGGAGCACCAGTGTTATCTGTCAAGGAGAAGTATGGTTCGTTCGTGTGTGTATTATTACGAGGAGTTGAACAGGATGATGATCAAGGATAAATATCCTCTACCCAGTATCGATGATCTTTTGGATCAACTTCAGGGAGCTTCAGTATTTTCCAAGATCGACTTAAGATCTGGATATCATCAGTTGCGGATTCGAGAGTCGGATATCACGAGGACGGAATTTCGAACACGCTATGGTCATTATGAGTTTGTGGTTATGCCGGTTGGGTTGATTAATGCACCTGCGGTATTCATGGAGTTAATGAATCAGGTTATCATCGACTTTTGGATCAGTTTGTTGTTGTCTTCATCGATGACATTTTGATTATTCTCATGACCGAGAGGAACACGAGGTTCATTTTCATCAGGTTCCCGACGTGTTAAGACGAGAGCAACTTTATAGAAAGTTTTCCAAAGGTGAGTTCTGGATGTCCGAAGTGACTTTTCTCGGACCTGTAATTTCATCAGATGGAGTGTGTGTTGATCCTCAGAAGACGAAGGCTATCCAAGATTGGTTACCTCCGAAGAATGTTAAGAAAATCTGAAGCTTTCTCGGATTAGCCGGTTATTATCGGCGGTTTGTGGAAGGATTTTCTAAAATTGTTCAGTCAATTCATTCATCACTCAGTTAACCTCATTGTTCAATTAATGCATTCAAAACTCAGTCAATCTCATTGTTCAGTCAATTCATTCATCACTCAGTTAACCTCATTGTTCAATTAATTCATTCAAAACTCAGTCAATCTCATTGTTCAGTCAATTCATTCATCACTCAGTTAACCTCATTGTTCAATTAATTCATTCATCACAGAGTCAATCTCATTGTTCGATTAATTCATTAACCATCCAGTCCATCTCACGGTTCAGTTGTTGATCTTGTGAATCAAATTTTTCAATCTTGTGAACTTGTTCAAGGTAATCATTTCAGGAATTTCATCAGATAGGCTTGTCACCTCACTTGATTTTTCATGCGATCTTCTCATATTACGGCGTCATGTCGACGATCGTTTTATTGCATTATTAATGCATTCATTTTGTTAGAGCGTGTATACTCATTGTTATCATTCCGTCTCGTAATCATAATGCAATCTTCATACGAGATCTGTAATTATCACGTGACTTTCCTGCCTCGGTATGGAAAGAGTTCAGAGGGACATCGGACTCCGACGTCCAAGAGATCGTTTCTAGTCGTATTCATGCTGGGAGAGCATCTTCATCTCAGACGACGAGTTCGACTGTTGTTTGCTTTAACAGTGATACAACAGGACATTCATCACCGGTGTTGAGCAAGTAATTCTTGCTCGGTAATAGGATAATCATTCATTTCATCACCGTTTAATTATTCGAATAGGTCATTCATCATATATCAATCACGTTAAGACTTATATTTATCAACCAATCATTCACTTCTCGGGGAACAATGGTTCCAATAATTTCATTTGAGTTACCACTCATTTCGTTATTAGGTCACCTCGGCGAGTTATTCTTGATCCTTGTCGGATTTCTAATCATTTATCATTCATCATAGTCACTCTGGTAACCTTCCGGGATCATATTAAGCGGTGAGTTCATATTTGAGTCTTCGTTGAATCGTTGGGATCGAGGAGATCGATGATTTGGAGGATATCGATGTTGGGTACATTTGATATATAGCCTTGTCTTTCAGATGACTATATAACTCAATCCGTAATAATGTGTCGTGGTTGTGGATCATTTATTGTTGATCTATCTTATAATGATCGTATTTGAGAATCTTGAGATTTTGAGATCGTTTGATGCATTCCTTTTGGTGTCGTACCGAGACTTCGTGATAATTTGGGAAGAGGGCTAAGTTGAGTCCGAGATTCATTGGACCGTTGAGATTCTGGATCGAGTAGGCGAGTTAGCTTACCGTTTGGATTTACCTCCGGCGTTGAGCCGCATTCATAATGTGTTTCACGTATCTCAGCTGCGGAAGTATGTTGCCGACCCGAGTCACATACTTCAGTTCGATGAAATCGAGATTGACGATGATCATTCATATGAGGAACGTCCTATACGAGTTTTAGAGCGGCGAATCAAGCAGTTGAGGAATAAGATGATTCCTTTGGTTAAAATTCAGTGGTCTAGACACGGAGTCGAAGAGGCTACGTGGGAAACCGAGGATAGTATGCGGGAGAGTTATCCCGAGTTGTTTGACCCTTAGTTTCGGGGACGAAACTCTTTTAAGGGGGGTGTATGTAATACCCGGTTGTAATTCAGTAATTATCATTCAGTATTTATCATTCAGTAATTGATACTCAGTAATTTCACTCATTAATGATCAATTATCACTCATATTCAATCATGGTATTCATCATTCAGAGTAATTGTATCGGGTATCAATCGTCATTCATCACTAATCTAATTGGAGTTTCGTGCCGTGGTTATCATCATCGTCATTTTCATTGTGGGCTGTGCGTGAGGAGTAGCGCACGTTACGTACTCCTTTTAGCGTACGCTAATTGAGTACAGGTAGCGCACGCTACCACTCAGCATTAGCGCACGCTAGTGTTACCCTGGCTGCAGTCCAGAAGGTACTGGACTTCAGGTGAGTTATATGTAGCGCACGCTACGAGTGGTAAGTAGCGCGCGCTAGTGGGTTGTAGTAGCGCACGCTAATATGTGGAGTAGCGCGCGCTAAGGACGGATCAGGTTGAGTCCAGTGGCTACTGGACTGCACTGGATTAATTCATAGCGTACGCTATGAGATGTTTTTAGCCTACGCAATCGATATTATAGCGCACGCTAAATATTGGGTGTAGCGCACGCTACCGAGGTCAAATCAGAGGACTGACAGTTTCTGGATTCCAGTACTGGGCATCAAATAATTCGTTAGCGCACGCTAACAATGGGTTTTAGCGCACGCTAATGATATGGCTGTAGCGCACGCTACAAAAAGGTACGTAGCGCGCGCTACTGCGTTCGGACAGTGGGTACTGGATTTCCCAATTTACCCGTTAGCGCACGCTACGCATAAGGGCTAGCGCACGCTAACCTGGTGTGGCTATAAATTGGACAGTCTAGCCGGATTTCGTCATTTGTCATCTTTTCTCTTCCTCTCTTCGGTTCCGGGCGATTTGGAGCGATTTGAAGAGTATTCTTCAAGGTGTAATCATCCATCATCATCTTCAAGTCTTTGAGTTGGATTACCATCACTTCATCATCTCCTTAACATCGAATCAAAGGTATTAATCTCTTGAATCTAGAATTTCAGATTTTTGGGTTTTTCCTTTCGATTTCTTCGTGTAAGCTTGGATTATCATTGGAATATGTTAGATATGGATTATCTACCTTGGATAAGTATATTCTTACGGATTTAATGGTTATTTTCGGAATTATTTCAAGAACCCTTGGGGTTGACTTCGGTTAATTTGGGGATTTTCCGATTAATGTTGTTGTAATCATGAATTATGGATTCCTAGTGGATTATTGATATCATTGGAAGTGTTTTGGTGGTTTGAAATACTCATTTTGGTGTTGGTTTCGACATATTCGGGATTGGATATTTTCGAAGTCGTGTGGTTGGTTACGTATTCGTTAGAATGCCCCTATGAGTTTGATTATCGTTGTTTCGACCTTTGGGTTAGTCGTGTTTTGTTGTTTGATGCGTGTATTGAACGGTTGTTGGTAATTATTGTTATTCAAGGTTGTTCGAGCGACCGGTATTTCACTTAGGACGTTGTTCGTGGACGGACATTCTTCATCGGTATTGAGTAAGTTAATTCTTACTCGGTTAAAAGGATATTCATTCCTTTTGTTGTTGTTCATTGATAATCGTAACTCATTCATCATTATATTAACCGTATCAAAACTTGTCATTGCCAATTAATCACCTCAGTCATAAGGAACGACGGTTCCAATCATTTCATTGAACTATCATTCATTTCACCATCATTTCATCTTGGTGAGTCATTATTCATTTTCGTTGTCACTTTTGTTATATCGTGGCATTCCGGGTCATACTAGTGTGCCGGTTGGTATGTGTAGGATTTTCATGTCGGGCACATTATAGTCGTGTGTTGGTTGGTGGCCTCACATTGGACTGTGCACACGAGTTGATGGCTTCGTGAGACTGATTAGGTACAAGACCATGCGTGTATTCGATCGATACTCGTTGGTGGCTTGTGCACGGACACATTTCCATCCCGGACGTAGTGTGGCGCCATTCCTTTGAGCCGTACTGATAGTTGATTCATATAGCATGTTTGATTGCGTATGTTTCGACAGGATAATTCATAACTTCAGATATATCATGATTGTGTATTTTCAACTCTTGAGGATTGTTGTCCTGTGTAACTGACCCCGTTGGGGGATATTGTTTTTCAGGTCATGGCAAGGCTAAAGCACGGGGAGAGCACGGTGACGGCGAGGAGTCCCAGTGATACTAGTAGGGGGCCCCAGTCTTTTCAGTCATTTATGTTTCCTTCATTTATTCCGCTGCAGACATTCCGTTTGAATATTCATTTCACTCAGTGGTGTATATTTTATCTCCATATAAAATATACTTGTATTCAGTATCATCCTGGGTGTGTTGTATGAAACTCCTCATCGGAGTAATTAATTGTGTAATGTGGTTCGGTACTACATTTACCTTGCGTAATTCACTCATTTTCATTAGCCTGGTGGGTCCCAGTCGGGGGTCCACGACACTGTAATATCCGCCTAGTTCGGGGTGTTACACTACAATCTTCAACACGAGCTAGGATGCTGATGGGAAGTGTTTAGGATGTAGAGAGTAATACTCTAAGTATAAGGATTCGGATGTTGGAAGAGAAAAGACTGAAAATACGAAAAGGATGCTGTCCTATTTATAGAAAATGGTTATTAGCGCGCGCTAGTCCATACTCGTAGCGTGCGCTAACGTCTTACTGACTTCACTGTACTCAACACTTAGCGTGCGCTATTCACATGCCAGTAGCGTGCGCTAAGGCGTTGACTTGGCTTTTCCCGAAAGCCGTCCAGGTTCATCCCGACACAATCCGACCAAGATCCCCGACCTGATCTCACCTACCACACGTCTCAATCATATTGACCACGTATAGCGTGCGCTAATGATCCTTTGTAGCGTGCGCTATGGATCCATGTTAGCGTACGCTACACATAGACGATAACGTGCGCTACATGCGCAGAATCACAAATCTTAAATCACATTCATGAAATGATACGCTCAACAACACCGGACTATGAGATACGGAGAATAATACTCAGATTAAAGTGCAACAATTATAATATCACAAGTTCCAAATAAATATCAGAAATCTCGGGTATTACATCCTTCCTCCCTAAAAAGAAGTTTCGTCCCGAAACTTAAGATGAAAACAATTCCGGATATCTAGCCTTCAAACTGTCCTCTGTTTCCCAAGTGGCCTCTTCAGCTCCATGTCGTGACCATTGTACTTTAACCAAGTGTATTGGTTTATTCCTCAATTGTTTGATCCGACTCTCGAGTATCTTGATTGGTCTCTCTTCGAAGGTGCCATCATTAGCTATCTCGATCTCGTCGAAATCAATGACGTGACTGGGGTCCGGTACATACTTCCGCAATTGGGATACATGAAACACATTGTGAACGTGACTCAGTGATGGTGGTAAAGCCAACCTGTATGCTAAATCCCCAACTCTCTCTAGGACCTCAAATGGCCCGATATATCTCGGACTTAGCTTACCATTCCTCCCAAAACGGAAAATCCCTCGTGTAGGAGACACCTTCAATAGTACATGGTCCCCGACGTCGAACTCTAGAGGGCGACGACGTACGTCTGCATAAGACTTCTGTCGACTCTGGGCAGTCAACAGTCTTTCCCGAATCAAAGCTATCTTCTCTTGAGTCTGAACTATCAATTCTGGTTCTGTCCCGATCAAGTCCGAAGAATCATCCCAGCACAGGGGTGATCGACATCTTCTCCCGTACAAAGCTTCAAATGGTGCCATCTTGATAGAAGCATGCCAACTATTATTGTAGGTGAATTCAATCAATGGCAAATGAACTTCCCAATCAGTTGACCAATCCAAAGCACAGGCTCTAAGCATGTCTTCTACTGTTTGTATAGTCCTTTCGGACTGACCATCTGTTTGGGGATGATAAGCCGTGCTAAAGTTGAGCTCAGTCCCCAAAGCCCTATGAACTGCCTTCCAGAAGTGCGACACAAAATGACCATCTCGATCCGAAATAATGGTCTTCGGCGTCCCATGCAACCTGACTATCTCTGCAATAAATACTCGCGCCAATCTCTCGGGTCCCCATGTATCTTTAATTCCTAGGAAATGAGCCGACTTGGTTAGTCGATCAACTATAACCCAAATCATGTTCATTCCCGTTCTAGTCCTTGGCATACTGGTGAGGATATGGATGTGGTCGCGGTCGTAGACGCGGGCGTAGGAGTGCTGAGAGAGAAGCTTTACTTTCTGTCCCTGACTCACTGTCAAATCAGGCTAGCTACAACTCAGGCGAGCAACAAGAATCTGTTAACAACGAATGAGAGCAGACGGTGGAGACCAATGCCGAACCTACTGTTCTCGACATCCTTCGTTAGGTGGTCAACCAGATGACTCAATTTGCTCAAGTTGTTGACAGGATGCAAGTGGCGGTAGGATTGCATCCAGGGGAAAGACAGCAAGGCATCCCAGACTTGGGAAATCGAGGAGACAGATTCTGACTTGATCGAGACGGAACTGGAGTTGATAGTACAGACTCAAGAGAATGTAGCTCTAATTCGTGAAAGACTGTTGACTGCCCAGAGTCGGCAGAAATCTTATGCAGACATGCGCCATCGCCCATTAGAGTTTGGTATTGGAGACTGTTAGGATAACAATCCCTGTATCGAAAGATCTTGATAAGAGTGTTTTGACAATGTGCCAATCCAGCATACAACAAGCTACTGTATCGACAAGTCCTATTGAAGTTGCTGATCCTATATCGAAAACTTATCATCATGCCATCATACAGCAACAAGAGTCTAAAAGCGCCCAGTATGGAAGTTGTCCCTTCATACAACAAACATTCCATACAACGACTCTCCTCTATAACCTACAGCACAAATGGATACAGCATTCAAGCTGTGAAGTAATGAAACCTTCAGTACACATCGAAACAGGACTGAAGACCGTTGAAAAAGAATCTTTGATATTCGCTAAAGTCAAGTCCCGTTTGATAAATAAGTATTTAAATACTGAAAAGATAAAGTATTTAAATACTGAAGCCGACAGAGATCTTCAAACCACACAAAATCCAGATCTTGGTCTATACAAGTCAACTATCTAGTTGTCACGGAATCTTGCTCAATGGATCTATTTCCAACGGATACATTCAGAAGCTATATATATATATATATATATATATATATATATATATATATCTCCAGAGTTTGAAGATCGTAATCTGACAAAACCACAACCAAGAAGCGCTTACACGAATATTCCGAGCAAATATATTTCTTCATGTATACTGCATATTCTGAGAGAAGAAATATATAAGTGCTCAACCTTGAACAACACATCATCAGCTAAAGATCAAGAAGGTCAAGCTATTGTTCAAACAATCATTCTATCATTGAACAAACCCATCAGCCCTGTGTGGACTGAGAAAGCATTGCTTTTCCCGAACTGTGTGTGCCGTACTTGCATTGAAGAGACAAAGCTTCAGAACTATGTGTGAAGAAGTTAGTCAAGTGAAAGCCTAAACCAATCTGTGTGAACGGTTGAAAGCTTCGATCATTGTATCAATTTGTGTGAACGATACATTGATAGGTTTGATTATAAATATGTAGTTGTGTACGTAGTATTTATAATAAACATTTTAACTCCTGTGTGGAGGACCAGTAGAGGTAGAGGGGTTTACCTCGAACCACTTTAATTACCGTGTCAATTACCTTCTGCATTTACTGTTTTAATATTTGTGATTATTTTTAAGTATACACTTCATATCTAGTTGTTGTATTTCCAGCAACTTACTTTAACAAGACTTCAGCTATGCACTCAGACTTGAAAATTATACAACTTGTTGCTTAAAACACTTTTCAAGCTGTATTCTTTATACTTAGTGGCCAACAAGTGATATCGAAGCAGTTGATTCTAAAAAGAATCAGCCGTATTTTTGATCGAATCAGATCCTTAAATCACTTATTTTTTTCTTCCCTACATTCTCATATGGATACATCAATGATCAATAAAGTCCTTATGTTTTCTATTAACGAATTTGATGATTGGAGAATTAGGATGGAGGCTCATGAGCAATAAATGAAGAGATGATGTTTGTTATACAGGATGGCCCCATAAAGATCATGAAGGTAAATCTGGCCCCAAGGATTGAAGGCCAAGCTCATGCAGAGATGCTCGAGAAAGAGCGCGAACAATGTACTTTTGATGATAGAAAGCGCGCCAACCTCGACAATGTTTCTTAGAACGCATTATTTGTCACTCTTGACAAAGGCACGTTCTCTAAGGTAAAGAGCTGTAAATCAGCCAAGGATATCTTGGATAAACTCAAGTTAATTTGTGAGGGAACTGAGCTCTCAAAAGAAAACAAAATTTCAAAATTAACTCAGCAATTTGAATCTTTTGAAATGAAACCAACTGAAACACTTGAGGAACTTGACCTCAGATTCACTGGCATTGTTGGTGAACTTGAAGCATTAGGCAAGATTTATACCCAAAGGGAGAAAAGCCTAAAAATTTTCAGATCTCTCCCTGCCCGATGGGACATTAAGACCACAGCTATGCGTGTGTCGTGCAATCTTAGTGAAATATCTACTTTTGATCTCTTTTCTGACCTCAAAGCATTTGAGTACGATATAGATAGGAGAGAGAAAGCTGAAGAATCTCCAGCCAGGACTACAACATTAGCAGCTGTATCCAACCGAATACACAGCATGCCAAGCTCATCAAAACCCATTCACAAGAATGCTGACAGCGACAACGACATCCTGTCACAAGACGAAATGGCGCTCCTCATGCATAAGTTCAAGAAGTTTATCAACCAGTCGGGAAAGACTCCATACAGGCCCAAGCCTGTTCACAAGGTAAGTACCGAAACTTCCTCTGGTGATGCTAACATGTGTTATAATTGCAGGAAACCAGGACATTATACAAACAAATGTCCTCATCCTAAAGTTCAAAGGTTGCCGGAAGCCGAGCAACAAGAAAATGATGAAAGAAGACGTGCTTGGAAAAACAAGCTCAAGGCCCTGATTGGTGAATCAGAAGCCTCCCCCGTACCATCAAAATCCGAAGAATGTCTTCAGGTAGTCACTACCAGTAATTCATCTGATGATGATTTCAAAGATAAAGCCTATATGTGCTTTATGGCCAAGGACATTCCGGAAGATGAAGATAGTGATGATGAAGTAAGCTCAACCTCAGCTATTCCTACCAATGCATCTCATACTTTTAAAAACATGATGAATGAGTTTAAGAACATTCAAAAGGCCCATGAGACATTGAAAAATGAAAATATGCAGCTCCAACTTTCTGACTTAGAGCTGAAAGAAGAAAACGACTTGCTGAAAGTAAACTATGAAAATATGTCTGTTGATTGTGAAAACAGCAAAGTCGATCATGAAAAACTCATGAAGAGTAATCATTAACTTGCTCATGAACTAAGTGAGGCTAAAACTCATAGTGAAAGCAAGACAAATGATTTTATTCCACTTCAAGCTAAGGTAAAACTCTCGAAAAACGAGAAGGAGAACTTGAGACCATTCTGAAATCTTTCGAGAATTCATCCAAAAGAATGGAAGAAATTCTAAACACTGAGAAACATGCTCATGATAAAAGTGGATTAGGATATAATTTCCAATAAAGGGAAAACTAGTACTGTGTTCGTCAGGGGTGTGGAACATATTCCTGTATCGGAAGAAATTCCGAGTCCTGTGAAGGTACCCGTTGCATCACGAAAAGCAAAAGCTGCTATTCTGCCACCACAGTCATATTCCAGACAGCGGAATCACCAGGCATTCAAACCTGAAAGGCGTACTCAATAGCATGCTCCCCGAGCATATCAACAGCGCCAACAACCGTTTAGAAAGAAGGATGTATCCAAATATCAAAGGCCCACACGGCAGTACTTTCAGTACAGCATGCCTAGGTATTGGATACAGGAGCCGCGTTATCCCTCGCGAAAGCAAGTATTCTCACAGTATCAACAATAGCTTTGGGAATCCAACTGGAGACCCAGAAGGCAAGCTGTAAGGCCGAAGAAAATGGTTCCACCTCCAAGACAGCATTCGTACTGGATTAATAATAATAATCCTCAATTTTACATGCATAATAATTATCATGGTTATAGCGACTACGCACATACCCACGTAGAAATCGCAACTACGGACCTGAAGCATCCTACAGTAAACCTATTGCTGTTAGGAAAATATGGGTACCTAAAGGCACTAACATCCATGGACCCAACAATCAAAGGGGACTTAAATCTACTTAATTTATTTGCATACAGGACATCTTAGAAAAGGACATTTGGTACTTCGACAGTGGATGTTCTCGGCACATGACAGGAGATAAAAGCAAGCTGTCAGATTATGTAGAAGGTCGCAGTCCAAAAGTACGCTTCGGTGATAAATCTAAAGGAAGAACAAGAGGAAAAGGAAACCTGCTTGTTGGAAAATTCAAAGTCACCGATGTAGCTTATGTGGAAGGCTTACAGTACAATCTACTTAGTATCAGCCAGTTATGTGACAAACAGTTCTCGGTGAAGTTCTATATAGATCACTGTAGAGTCAAGAACATCCTGACCAAAGAAGTTGTGCTCACAGGAAGCAGATCAGGTAATATGTATATTGCTGACTGGATGCCTACGAGCTCCACAATTCCGTGTTTTGTTGCCAAAGGCACTGCAGATCTAAGCTGGCTATGGCATAAGAGGATGTTTCATGTCAACTTCAAGACTATCAACAAGCTTTCCAGACAGGGAATGGTTAGAGGATTGCCAAATGTGTCATTCCAAAAAGACAGCATTTGTGGACCCTGTCAGAAAGGCAAGCAAATCAAGACCACCCCGAAGAGCAGATCCTACCTTTCCACTCACAGAGTTTTGGAAATGCTACACATGGATCTATACGGTCCTGTAGACCCAGTAAGCTTGGGAGGTAAGAAATACTGTCTCGTTATTGTTGATGATTATTCCAGGTATGCTTGGACAATCTTCCTAAGCAAGAAGAAAGAAACAACATCGAAGCTGCCCGAGCACCTGAGAAAGCTTCAGAATGAGAAAGGGTTTAGTATCGTGTCCATTCGTTCCGACAGAGGTACAGAATTCACTAACTGCTTTATAGAGCATTCCTGTTCGGAAAATGGGATACAGCATGAATACTCAGCTGCCCGTACACCTTAACAAAATGGTGTTGCTGAGCGAAAGAACAGGACGCTGAAGGAAGCAACAAGGACAATGATTGCCGCTAGCAAATTGCCACAGCGTTTCTGGGGCAAAGCCACCAATACAGCGTGTTATACACAAAACCGCTGTATCATCAACAAGCATCACAACAAAATAGCATACGAGGTATGGAACAACAAAACTCCATTAGTTTCGTACTTTCACATATTTGGATGCAGGTGTTATGTTTTGAACAACGGGAAGGATCAACTTAGAACCTTCGATGAGAAATCGGATGAAGGGATATTTGTAGGATATTCCTCTATTATCAAAGCTTACAGGATCTTCAATAAAAGGAAGCTAACAATTGAGGAATCAGTTCATGTAGTGTTCGATGAACCTCACCATGATACTACAGGAGTAGAAGAAGTTACTCAGAAAATCCAACAACTTTCCATCATAGATCCACCAACTCCTATAGAGCCTGTAGTTGACTTAGAAATCAACCCCGCAGCTGTAAGAACTGACGTAGATGAAGTCGATGATGTACAAGCCGAAGCCAAAACTACAACAACTCAAGATATAATACGGGACCCCGAATTAGAACCCGACAAAAGATGGTTGAGAGATCACCCACAAGAGTTGATCATAGGAAATATTGATGCTGGAGTATCTACCCGTAGGAGAATACAGAGTACATAAGGAAATGTACTATGTGCGCAAGAAGAACCCGAGTCTGAGATATCTCCATTTCCTGTATGGAAATCTCAATCCGAGCTTAGACGACTTAACATGTGCACTATTGCTGTATTCTTAGCCCAATCCGAACCTGTCTCTACCAAAGAAGCTCCCAATAACTCTCATTGGATTACATCTATGGAAGAAGAGCTTAACAGTTTTGAAAGAAACAATGTATGGTATATTGTACCCAGACCCACTCATCAATCCGTAATTGGAACCAAACGGGTATTTAGAAACAAGAAGGATATAAATGGACTCATTATCAGGAATAAATCCTGATTAGTCGCTCAAGGCTACAGACAGGAAGAAGGCATAGGTTACAATGAAACATTTTCCCCTGTAGCCAGACTAGAAGCTATTAGGATATTTCTAGCCTTTGCCGCCCATAAGAGCTTCATTGTATATCAAATGGACGTCAAGAGTGCATTACTGAATGGAGACCTTGCCGAAGATGTATATGTTGAACAACCACCAGGGTTTGTCAATCCAGAAGGCGGATACCTCGTATACAGGCTAAGGAAAGCACTGTATGGACTCAAGCAAGACCTTTCTCACGAATAAAAGAAAATAGTGCGGAAAGTAAAGGACTCAAAGATTTATAGAGGTTCGGCAACTTGCCTACGTCCTCTCTCCGACTTCTTTTTCTATTGGCTCAAGAACAACCACACACTTGACTCGTCTTCGATCGGTCCGAGTACAACAACCGTTACAACCGCTTGTCTTCTATTGGTCCAAGCACAACCACTCTCAAAATAAACTTTGTTTATCTAGTGTTCTATAGGAACTAGATAATCCTCACTTTACGAATATTGGAGTTTAATCCTAACAATGCCGGATTAAAAGATCCTAATAACACAGGATTAGTGACTCTTAATTCGTTTCACTTACGCTCAAGTATGAGTGATGCAACACTCACAACCAAATGAAAGAAGATTTGACATTGGAGGAACTGGATTCTTTTGGGTCTGATGAATTTCCGAAGGCCTATTGGAACTTGTTCACTGGGAACTCTTAACCGTTGCAAGTTCATCTTTCCTGCCATAAGAAGAATTTTACTCTGTGTTATCTATATATGCATGAATTTTGTTGTAGAGTTGTTGAAAATTGGACTAGAGCATTCGAGATGTGCACTAGCTTGAGATTTCGGATGATGGTGGCCATCATGTCTAGAAAAAAGGTCAACTGGTGCCAGGTGATCCTGAAACGGCTTCAGGAGTGGGCGTCCAAATTGGACTCTGTCAGGAATTCTTTTAGCTTGATATTGAATTACATCCTAACTAGTTGTGGAATATAGCAGTCACCCAATGCAAAGAGGATCCTTGCTGGGAAGTTTCTCAGTGGCTCCAAACTAACTGTTTTCAATAAGGCACCACTCCTCGTCGACAGGCCAAGCCCATTCACCCTCCCCACGTCGAATGATACCCGAGATGTTACTAATCACTCGGAAAAATCTAAATATGTTGATAGCAAGAAGAAGCCTGTCAGCAAGAAGAGACATGTTCCCGACAAGCAGCTCCCATTCAGCCATCGAGAAGAAGAAGAAGAATAAGTTGAAGGTTAAGAAATCTTTGAAGTCAAAAGCTATTCCTAGAGCACCCTCGGTGGCTACAGCGGCCACAGAGGCAATTCCGCCTACCACACCATATGCCGCAGTAGTTATTCCACAGGACGCAACCTCTATGGAAGAAAATCTTGGTGCTCCCACAATAGATCCTTAGCCTGTGACGGCTATGACGGATGACCAGCCGTTTGACAAGCTGGAAGGTGTTGGTGAATTGGCTGCCCCTTTGGAGCCAACGATCACCACTCCTAACAGGGGCCCCACCCCTGTAAGGATCCTGACAATCATATGGCCTATGTGCCACCCTTCCCGTTTCCGCAGCGATTGCAAAAGAAAAAATTGGACAAGCAATTCTCCAAGTTTCTTTACGTCTTCAAGAAACTACATATCAAAATTCCTTGGTCTGATTGGCTCGGCATTTGCACAGGTCACACGTGACGCAAAAGTCCAATGATACTAGTCCGATGACGATGATTTCAAATGAGACATGACTCGGAAGGTAGTATTCAAAACCACTCTCCGATACCAACTCTGTAACACCCCAAACTAGGCGGATATTACAGTGCCGTGGACTCCCGACTGGGACCCACCAGGCGAATGAAAACTGATGAATTAAATAATATAATTGTAGTACCGAACCACATTTTATTACCAAACACTCCAATGAGGAGCTTAAATACAATACACCAGGACAATACATAATACTAGTATATTTTATATGAAGATAAAATACACCACCCTGAATAAATAAACGTCTGAAACGGAATTTGCAGCGGAAATACAACTGAAGGGAAATAAGCATGACTGAAATGACTGAAATAAACGGAATGACTGGGGGCCCCTACTAGTATCACTGGGACTCCTCGCCGTCAACATGCTCTTCCCGTGCCTTTGCCTTGCCGTGACCTGAAAACAAAATCCCCCAACGGGGTCAGTTACACAGAACAACAATCCTCAAGGGTTGAAAATACACAATCATGATATATCTGGAGTTATGAAATATCCTTGGTTATGAATTACGCTGAAGAGGAGTATCATAGTACGTCTGTAGTGTTCTGTGCAAGTGTACAAGACGGATGACCGGACACACCCGTCCTTGTACCTAATTAGTCTCACGGAGTTAATCTTTACCGTGTGCACAGTCCAATGTATCACTCCCAATACATGGCCATCACGTGCCCGACTAAAAATTCCACACATCTGCACCCGGCCACGCAATATGAACCCAGAAGGTCATATGAACGAGAATGACCATAATGAATATCAATGAATAATAATAATCTAACAAAGTCAAGAATGACTCACCGAGATGAGAGTGATAATGAAGTGATTGATAGTTTCAATGAAATAATTGGAACTGCCGTTCCTCGTTAATGAAGTGATTATTCGACAATTACAAGTCTCAATATGATTAATACAATGATGAATGAGTTATGATTATGAATGATCAACAACAAAAGGAATGAATATCCTTTTAACCGAGTAAGAATCAACTTACACAATACCGATGACAATGTCCTTCCACGAACAACGTCCTAATCTAGATACCGGTCGCTCGAACAACCTTGAATAACAATAATTACCAACAACCGTTCAATACACGTATTAAGCAACGAAACACGACTAACCCAAAAGTCGATACAATGATAATCAAACTCATAGGGGCATTCTAACGAATACGTAACAAACCACACAACTTCGAAAATATTCAATCCCGAATATATCGAAACCAACAACAAAATGAGTATTTCGGACCATCGAAACACTTCAATGATATCAATAATCCTATAGGAATCCACAATTCGAGTTAACGACAACATCTAATCGAAAACCTCCAAAAACATCAAAGTCAACCCCAAGGTGTTCTTGAATCAAACCTCAAAATTGCTATTAAATCCGTAGGAATATATTTATCCAAGATAGATAATCCATATCTAACATATTCCAACAATAATCCAACCTTACACGAAGAAATTGGGAGGAAAAACCCAAAAATCCAAAATTCTAGATCCAAGAAGATTATTACCTTGATTTGATGTGATGAGGATGATGAAATGATGATTAATCCAAAAGATAAGCTTGAAGATGATGATTGATGTTTACACCTCTAAGAACACTCTCCAAATCGCCCGGAATCGCCCGAAACCGCCGAAGAAACGAAGAGAAATGATAAATGACGAAGTAAGGGCTGAACTGTCCTATTTATAGCAATCCCAGTTTAGCGCGCGCTATCCCCAGTTCTTAGCGTGCGCTAACGGGTATTTTGGGTAGTCCAGTACCCACTGTCCGAACACGGTAGCGTGTGCTACGTACCTTTTGTAGCATGCGCTACAACCATGCCAATAGCGTGCGTTAACACCCATGGTTAGCGTGCGCCAACGAATTATCTGATGCCCAGTACTGGAGTCCAGAAACCGTCTTTCCTCTGATCTGATTTCGGTAGCGTGCGCTACAACCAATATTTAGCGTGCGCTACAATATCGATTGCGTATGCTAAAAACAACTCATAGCGTGCGCTATGAATTAATCCAATGCAGTCCAATAGCCACTGGGCTCAACCTGATTCGACCTTAGCGCGCGCTATACCGACTGCATAGCGTGCGCTACTCCGGCCTACTAGCGTGCGCTACTTACCATTCGTAGCGTGCGCTACATATAACTCACCTGCAGTCCAGTGCCTTCTGGACTGCAGCCAGGACAACATTAGCGTGCGCTAATGCTGAGTGGTAGCGTGCGCTACCTGTACTCAATTAGCGCGCCCTAAAGAGAGTACGTAGCGTGCGCTACTCCTCACACACAGCCCACCATGAAAATGACAATGATGATATGCTCGGCCCGACTATCCAACCAGGTTGAATGAGGAAATAACACTGATACGCGATACTAATAAACTCCGAACGGTGAATACAATGAATGAAAAATGAATGATGAATGATCATTAGTGAGTGAAAATTACTGAGTGACAATTACAGAATGATATTACTGAATGATAATGACTGAATTACAACTGGGTATTACAAATATTAAATATCCTCGAAATGTCAATATGGTTACGAGCGAGTTGCTAGAAAAAACAAAAAATACACCAAAATGAGGATACCGGAAAAAGAAAAAAATTACGGATATTACATTCTACCCCTCTAAAATAAGTTTCGTCCCGAAACTTAAGAAACAAACGAATCGGGGTACCTAGCACGCATGCTATCCTCTGTTTCCCAAGTCACCTCCTCGACATCATGTCTCGACCACTGCATCTTGACCAAAGGGATGGTTTTATGCCTCAGTCGCTTCTCACGATGCTCCAAAATCTTCAAAGGACGCTCCTCAAAAGTAATATCCTCGGCGACATCAATCTCACCATAATCGATGACGTGACTAGGATTCGGAACATATTTCCTCAGCTGGGAAACATGGAAAACGCTATGAACGTGACTCAGGGCCGGGGGCAACGCCAAATGGTATGCCAACTCACCGACTCGCTCGAGAATCTCGAAGGGTCCAATAAATCTCGGACTCAACTTCCCCTTTTTACTGAAACGGAAAACTCCTCTCGTCGGCGACACCTTCAGCAAAACGTGGTCTCCCACCTCGAATTCCAAAGGTCGACGACGGACATCGGCATATGACTTCTGTCGACTCTGAGCAGTCAACATCCATTCCCGAATCACTTCTACCTTCCGTCTCGTCTCTAAAATGATATCCGGTTCGGTCCCGACCAAATCGGATGCCTCATTCCAACAAATCGGCGATCGACAACGCCGTCCATAAAGTGCCTCGTACGGTACCATTCGAATCGATGCGTGCCAACTATTGTTGTACGTAAATTCGATCAATGGCAAATGCTCCTCCCAGTCACTACTCCAATCGAGAGCACACGCACGCAACATATCCTCGAATGTCTGGATCGTGCGTTCCGACTGCCCATCGGACTGAGGGTGAAAAGAGGTACTCAAATGCGAACGAGTACCTAACGCCTGCCAAAAGTGCGATACAAAACGACCATCGCAATCCGAAACAATAGACTTCTAAGTACCGTGAAGCCTCACAGTCTGCGCGATAAACACACGAGCCAACTTCTCCGGGCCCCAAGTCTCCTTGATGCCCAGAAAATGTGCCGACTTGGTCAGACGATCAACAATCACCCATATCATATTCATGCCCGACCTCGATCTCGGCAAACTCATAATGAGATCCATCGATATATCTTCCCATTTCCATTCCGGAACGGTAAGTGACTGCAATAACCCGGCCGGTCGCTGATGCTCGATTTTAACCTGCTGACAAGTCAAACATCTCGCTACAAACTGTGCGACCTCCTCCTTCATATCATTCCACCAGAAATTCCTTCTCAGGTCCTTGTACATCTTACTCGAACCAGGATGAATGGAGTAAGGCGTAGCATGGGCCTCACGCAAAATACTCTGTCTCAACTCTGGGTCGTTCGGTACACAAATCCGACTTTGGAATCTCAAAACACCATCCTCGTGAATCACAAACCCAGGAGACTTTCCTTTAAGAACGTTCTCTCGGATTTGAGTAATCATCGGATCTTCCAACTGCTTCAGCTTAATTTCATCGATCAAAGACGATGAATTCTCTAAAGCACAAAGTTGCCCGACAGGTCCAGGCAACAAAACCTCAACATCCAACTCGATCAAAACCCGCCGAAGCTCAGACTGAGATGTAAGGGTCTCCAGCGTTCGCAACGCAACAGGTTTCCAACTCAAGACGTCGGCCACGACGTTCGCCTTGCCCGGATGATAAAGGATTTCGAGGTCATAATTCTTAATCAACTCTAACCACCTCCTCTGCCTCATATTCAACTCCCGCTGAGTAAATATATATTTCAGACTTTTATGATCGGTAAAAATCTGACATGCAGAGCCGAAAAGATAGTGACGCCAAATCTTGAGCGCAAAAACGACTGCCGCTAACTCCAAATCATGTGTAGGGTAGTTGAGCTCATAGAGCCTCAACTGTCTCGACGCATATGCAATGGTCTTGCCGTGCTGCATCAATACGCACCCAAGACCCTGACCCGAAGCATCACTATAAACAGCAAAACCCTCGTTGCCACACGACAACACTAAAATTGGGGCTGAAGTCAAACGCCTTTTCAGTTCCTCAAAACTCGACTGCCTCTCGTCATTCCAGACGAACTTCTCAGACTTCTGGAGCAACTGTGTAAGTGGCCGAGCTAGTTTTGAGAAACCCTCGACGAACCTACGGTAGTAGCCAGCCAAGCCCAAGAAACTACAGATCTCTTTCACATTCTTGGGCGGTGCCCAATCCAACACTGCCTCAATCTTCTGCGGATCCACATGAACCCCCTCGGCTGAAATCACATGACCCAGAAACATCACTTCCTTCAGCCAGAACTCACATTTCGAGAACTTCGCATAGAGTTGCTCGGTCCTCAAAATGTCTAACACTACTCGCAAATGATGGGCATGCTCTTCCTCGTTCCTCGAATAAATAAGAATATCGTCAATGAAGACGACGACACACTTATCCAAATACTCGATAAAGACTTTGTTCATTAACTGCATGAACACCGCTGGCACATTAGTTAGCCCGAAAGGCATAACTACAAACTCATAATGTCCGTATCTCATCCGAAAAGCTGTTTTCGGCACATCGGACTCCCTCACCCGGAGCTGATAGTACCCCGATCTCAAATCAATCTTCGAAAATACCGCAGCTCCCTGCAACTGATCGAACAAGTCATCAATCCTTGGCAAATGATACTTCTTCTTGATGGTCATCTTGTTTAGTTCGCGATAGTCGATACACAAACGCAGTGAACCATCCTTCTTCCGCACAAACAGGGCCAGTGCGCCCCAAGGAAGCGCTCGGTCGAACATACCCCGATTCAAGAAGCTCACTCAACTGCTTCTTCAACGCGTCCATCTCTGAAGGTGCCATGCGATACGGCGCCTTCGAAATAGGAGCCACACCCGGCTCTAACTCTATAGCAAACTCGACCTCACGGTCCGGTGGCAACCCCGGTAACTCATCAGGAAAACATCAAGAAACTCACTAACGATTGGAATCGACGAAAGTTCGAATCCACCATCCTCCGCCTTCAAGGCATAGCACCAATAACCGGTACACCCCTTTCGCAAGAGTCTCATCGCCTTCAAGGCATTAATAACAAACTTCTGGTTTCTCTTTCGCCCCGCGAAAGAGTGTTCGGTGCCGTCCTCGGCTAGCATAGTGATGATTCTCGTAAGGTAGTTCATGATCGCACCATGCCGCTCGAGTCAATCATCCCCAAGAATTAAATCCTCGCCCTCAATTCCCACAACAATAAGATTAGAGAGCCAAGCCCTCTCACAAATAATCACAGCACAATCTTGAATCTCACGGTCACCAACGATCCTATCACTGCTAGGAAGTTTAACGATGAAAGGCTCGTATGGCGATAAACAATCAAGACCCAAACGGCGCACACATTCCAAAGACACGAATGAATGCGTAGCACCAGAATCGAAAAGTACACTGACAGGATGCAAATGGATGTGAACGGTACCTGTGGCAACGGTAGCGGTTGGGTCATCGGCCCTCCTCATCTCATAAATGCGTGGGTGGGCAGAGCCGACACTGGAAGCTCCCCCCTTAGCGGGCTGACCCCGACCTCTCCCTCGACCAGCACTCGGTGGAGATTGAGAAGCAAACGATCCTTGATTCACACTTAGTTCCCTAGGCACTGGAATGGAAGCTCGGGCACCAAGGATTTTCTCCCTCTCGGCACAGAAAGCAGCCTTGTGGCCCGGTTGGCCACACTGATTACAAGTCAGCAAAGGTTTCAAACAAGTACGACTTACGTGGCCTGTACGACCACAATTAAAACACTTCACATCACGGAAAGGAGCACTGGTAGTTCCACGAGAACCCCCAGTGGAACGAGCTGGACCACCGTCGGCGGGGAAATTAGCAGACTGGGATTTCTGCTGACCCCCACCCTTGTGGCCCGAAAAATTCCCAATGGATTTCTGCTTCTTGATTTCACGAGCCGCCTCACTCGCCGTCACAGACATATCGTAAGCAACGGCCCTACTCTGGTAATCCTTCAAGGTAGTACAGACGAGCCCCGACATATAGTCCCGAATCGACAATTTCATCCGCCTGAAAAAATGGAAAATTTTGTCGCTCTCCTCGACAACTTGGGTCTTCACATAACTCAACTCCTTGTTAAAATCGGCAATAGCTTGAGATACGGGGATATCCCATGGTTGAGCATCATAGAAAGCATGTACTCGAGCCTGTCTGGCCGGCCACGGGCAATATTCGGTCTCCATCAATTCCTGAAATTCGGTCCACGAAGCAACATGGTCTTTGGGCCCAACGGCCTCCCACCAATCCGTAGCGCCCCCAGTGAGAAAGTACTGGGCAATAGGGACCTTACGGTCCTCGGGACAGTTGGTAGAAGTGAAGACTTTAGATATCTCCTTGATCCACCCCTCCCAGCCGATCGGGTCTGAAGTTCCCGAAAACTGAGGAAGATGCATCTTCATGACATCCTGAAGCCAGCGGTCCGCTCCGCCCCGATTAGCATGGGCCAGATCCGGGTTCTGAACTGCCTGAGCTATCGCCGCCATTTGGTTCACCATTTGCTGCATAACGGCCGCAATACCAAGATCGGCGTGCTCCTGAGAAGAAGCATGACTATGACGGTCGCCGGTACTGCCGGCTCCCGAAGAATGCGACGTGGTCGCCCCACCGGCTGACCCACGTCCTCGGCCGCGTCCACGACCACGACCACGACCTCTTCCAGCATTCATACTGGAGTTAAATAAGTAGCAAAAGCCATATGATGGTAAGTACGAGAGGAAAAACAACCACAATCAAGAATAGAAGGTGTAATGCAAGGAAACAAAGAACGAAGTAAGATAAACTTACGGGCACCGGTAGCATCGGAATCATGGAAGCGTGATGATGATGTGTAAAACGACATACAACAAGACCCAATAACCGACAAGCCTAGGTATCTATAAACCTAGTTGCTCCGATACCATTTTCTGTAACACCCCCAAGATATTCGAGGTATATTACAGCGCCGTGAATCCCTATATGGGACCCACCAGGATGAACAAACATCATACTCATCGACTCGCGGAAACAACAAAATAACACCTCATCATAAAGACGCAAAACAAAATAATCCACCCGGTTCAACCGGTCAAACATAACACCATCATCCGACACAAACACAATAGACAACAATACAATCCGGACGAACAAGAACTCTTAAGTACTCGAGTACTCCTATTAGTTTAAAAACCACAAAAGATAAAAAGATAGAAGACAATAAGACACCACTCGTGCACAATCATCATGCACGGCCATCATCCGCATACCGGTCCAGCGCCCGCTCGTCTCGATGAACCTGACCTGAAATTCATAAAACGAATTTCCCCAAAAAGGGTCCCCAGATGGGTTAGCAATTACGCTAGTACAAGTAACCAAATGAACAACTTACATCTTACATATATAGTCAATGCATGCAATCGTGAAAACATAGTTCCAAAACACTTATTTCCGGAAATGCCATAATCAAATCACATTTGTAAAATGCACCACAATTAACCGTCGATCTACGTCTCTGTGGACCCCTACCGAGACCCCGTCGGATCTAACCCATAGTGGTTAAAAGCGAGCTCGTCGATCCACGTCTCTGTGGACCCCTACCGAGACCCCGTCGGATCTAACCCGTAGTGAGCATACACACACACCATTTCTCATACAATACTAATATGTCAAGATTGTAAGTTCATAAGGGTACTTGCCTCGATCAATAGACAGCGACACCAACGGAAATGAAGGATCAAACACGACCGCGAGGAACCGGCGGAAATGAACCTAACGATTCGAATAACACAATCACAACCACTTTTAAATGATTACGGAAATGGAATACACCCGAAAACCCACCTACGATTCATGTATATTCGTACGAAAACAACAACGAGGGCGGACCACAACCAACCCTCTCGATAACGAAAGATACTACGAAATACACCATGAATCCCTAGGAAAATGAAGGATACCAACAAGATTAATCATATTCATCATGTATTAACCAACAAAACGGAACGGATCGGACGAAAACGTGAAAACCCCCAAATCTTTCCCAAAATAGGGTTCTAGGAAACTTTACCTTGATTCAAGAGGTAGAAGATGATTAAATGATGATAACTTGGTGTTAGAGACTCAAAATATTGGATGGATGATGATACACGGTCCAAACTTCAGCCTCCAAAACGTCTAAGTCGCCTAACCCTCGGAGAAGAAGAAGAGGGGATGAAAAATGACGCTGAAAAACGTGATTGTCCCCTTAAGTACCTCAGAGACGCACGACCACCACGCACGACCAAGTGCTCGTGCGTCTGGTCGTGCGCCAGGCCACTGCCTAACTTCGGTCCTCACGTACAAGCACAGCGCATGAGCACTAGCTCGTGCTTCCTGCTCGTGTGTCCCTGGGAGTTACTTCCGAGCATTGATTGTGCACGAGCAGCAGGCACGACCAATGTTCGGGTGCTTGGTCGTGTGCTAGGCCACTGCCCAGCTCCTGTCCTCACGCACGAGCACAGCGCACGAGCACTAGCTCGTGCTTCCTGCTCGTGCGTCCCTCGAGTCCTCTGCCTAGCATACGACTACGCAAGAGCGCCAAACACAATCGGCAACTCGTGTGGCCTGCTCGAGTGCAAGAACCAAAGGCTAACATCTAGCCCGACACGACTCCGAAAACATCCAGAACGTAACCAACTCAAAAGGGAAAGACATCAAGAGTTCACGATGATCTCTAAGGGACAATACGACAACATAATACAATACGCCATCGAATCACCAAGCAAAAACTCACAACGTCCATAAGGACATAAGATGGACTTGTGGCAACCCTGAAACGGCGGTTCCGAAAGATGATTTACGAGAATACATGAAATAGCGACGAAAATGACATAAAACGCCAAACCAAGTAAAAGGAGTCCGAAACAAGCTCGGACAACAAGAAGTCTAATATTAAATATCCTCGAAATGTCAATACGGTTACGAGCGAGTTGCTAGAAAAAACGAAAAATACACCAAAATGAGGATACCGAAAAAAGAAAAAAATTACGGATATTACACTTATCCTACCCAGACCAAAAAGCCTACATTACAACCAGTAAAGTCCTTTATCATTCACAAAATTGCATGCACAAATATTGGTAGAGATGTAGACGATTGGCAAGCTTATAGGGATTCTTATTTCATTGAATAAGCTTTGAGCGTACACATATTCCTTTATACACTTTGAGAGTGAGTGAATACACTTGACCGGTGAGGTTCATATTCTTCAAATATTGGTTATGATGTTAAGGAAGCCCCCCGGAAATTTGAATACTTTATAGAACTCGATTTATTTATTACTTGAGGCATATTAATGAATGTTTAAAATGATCATTTGAGTTGTGTTGAGGGATGAGTTCCCTTAAGAGTGGTTATTTTGAAGTGTATTGCTCGGGATGATCAACATTTAAGTTTGGGGGATTTTGGTAACACTCATTTTTACACATATTTTTATAAGGTTTTTCCGGATTTTAAGATCCTAAAATGTGTAGAATTGTGTCGTTTGTGCTCATATTGTGTTTGTTGGACTCGATCACGCTTGGGTACATTTTATTTGATTTTATAGGTGTTTTAAGGACATTATCAAGTAAGAACAAAGTCTCAATCCCTAATACATATCAAGCAATGCAAAAACGAGAGATCGAGCCGAAAAGGAAGGAAAAACGGAGTCAAAACGGACCAACACGGACTCGGCCGTGTCACTGACTCGACCGTGTCATACAACACGGTCGGGTTTCACGTCCAGAAGATTTTGCCAATTCTAGAAGACTATGACACATTGATGAGTCGATTTTTGATCGTTTCATTCTATTCTACCGAGTCGTACTTTTGTTTGTTTTTGAGTTTTTTTTGCTCTTTTTACGCGTGGTATGTTAAATTTTTGTTTTGTAGGTATCCGAACGAATATTGTGGTGAAATATGCGCTTTTATGGCCGATATTGGAGTTTATGACGATCAAGAGCGAGAACGAGGCCTAAAACGATGAAGATTGAAGCACTATCTATCGTATTTTCTAATTTACAGATTCATTACTTTGAATAAAAATGTGTTCTATATATGAATGGATTCCTCATGAAATCATATTCGCAACGGTATATCATACGCTAAATTCTAAGGTGAATTGAGGGAGATATGGCTTCTAGACCACGGCTTCACAGTCGAGACACGGGCAGTGACCCAGGACACGGCCGGGTCTGCTATCCAGAGAGTTTTTACATTTTTTGGGATACTTGTACACGGCCGGGTCTGTTGTCCAGAGAGTTTTTGCATTTTCTGGGACACTTGGACATGATCGGGTCACTTTTCGGTGCAAGTCCATTTATTTGACATTTTTACACGATTTGGAGAATTTTTCTTGGTCTTTTGGCTTTATAAAAAGGTGTTTGAGACCTTAAGATGTAAGATTCTGATCTTGTGTGAGATATTTGGTGGAAAAACACATGATTTAGAGAGAGAAACACCAAAATAAGGAGAAAATAGAGAGTTTTTCATCACCTTCTTTGTATGTTCATCTTGAAGAAAAAATACATTTGTGAGAGAATATAATTCCTTGTATCATTTTGTTGTGAGTTCTTGAAAGAAGGTCATCAAACCTTCATCGGGAATTCGATTTCAGCATTTACAAGGGAAGTTTCTACCATGTTTTGTTTTACAATTTCCATTATTGTTGTTGAAATAATCATGTGTATCTAATCTTTTCATATGGGTTTTTAGATTGAGCCACACACATGTTATCGATTGTTAGTTTCTATTGATTTTCCGGGTAAAGTTTGGGATTGTTCCTCTTGTTCATTCTTCGCGTAAGAACTTTTGATTTAGATCATCAAACCTATTTCATAGTTGTTATTATCATTCAAAACGAGGGTTTTTTGTCGGTGTTCGCCATCAAACGACCCGATAGAAGCGATTGTTAATGTTCTAAACCTTTTTCCTCGATATTTTAGCAAAGCACCCCATCAAAGGTATTAGCTAGTCGATTGTTAGTAGAGATTCGTCCCCATCAAAGGAGTTTCCCTTATTTGCAAAAAGAACAATCGTGATTTTTAGAATTACCGCCATCAAACGGATTTCTTTTAATCGTGAGCAATCGATAATTCCAAACCTTATTTATTTGAGTATCGGAACTAATAATTGATTACGTGTGTGTCGGTGACTCTAAATTCCCATATCAATCTCATTATTGTAATCTCTCAATTATCCGAAAATTAATTTGGTGTTGTTAACGTTTAGTTTATTTTAATTTTATGCGTTAGTGATTGCAATCCTATCAAACCAATGATGTACTTTAATTTACTTTTGTTCTTTCGACTATTTGCCAAACATTATCGAACTTTAAACCGTTTCCAACTCCTCGAGAGATCGATCTCGGAGTTACTTGTCGCTTCCTGCAAAAGCGATTCGTACACTTGCGAGTTTATAATTTGTTCATCAAGTTTTTGGCGCCGTTGCCGGGGAGTTGGCGTTTAATTTTTGATTTTGTTTTAATAATAGTTGAACTATTTATTTTTCATGTTTTTGGCCTGTAATTATTATTTATTTATTTTTGCTTTGTTTATGTTCTTTGTTTTTATTATTTTCGTTTCCTTTATTCTCTAAATATTTTGTTCTAGCTCTTTGATATTGCAGCGTTCGGTAGAAGATCGTTGGGAATCTGCTTCTACCATTGATCAACAAATGCTATACAAGTTGGAACATACCCAAGAAGACTAACACGTTGCGACATGGACTACGAGAGGAATTACAATTATCGGGATTGTGGAATGAGTTATTATGATCATAATTTCAAGGAATTTGAACATGAACGAAGAAAAGTTTGTTATGCATATGGAATGAATGGGCACGGAGCTAATGTTTGCCCATATGGCTATGACTACGAGCAAGAACTGGAGCAATCTTATTGGGCTATGTGGCATAATGAAAAAACGCCTGAGTGGGAGGAGAGGAGAAATAATTATGGAGGAAACGCAAGAAACGCACCACTCCCGAACACTTATTATCCTGGGCTAAGAAACTATCCGAATTTCACGTGGAGAAACAACAACCCGATGCCATATGACACAAGCGCCCAAGCCCAATACAACGGAGGAAATCGAGCCCAACAAACAACGCAAAGTGAACCACCTCCACAGCAAAGGAACTCTCTTGAGGAGAGTATTATGGCATTCATTAAGGAAAGCAAAGAAGACCAAGCTCTGAACAATAAAAGGTTCGAATTTTTAGAAGCTTCGGTGAAGAAAATGGAGACTCAAATTGGGCAACTCGCTGCCGATGTACACATACAAGAAATAGCTAAAATACCAAGTCAGCCCGAGCAGTCTCAATCTATCACCACCCTTCGGAGCGGTAAAGTGATAAATAAGGAGGACCTAGAAAGCTTTGACATGGAAGTTATTTTCGTGGAAAAAGAAGTTCCCACTGTGAACTTAGGAGCGAGTATTAATTTAACGCAAAAATCAATATACTCACAACTAGGTTTCGGGGAGGTGATAGCCCCGATGGATTTCGTGATACCATACATAGAAGAAACATCACCAACAAAAATCACTTCACTTATTCTTCAAGGAATACATTTCATGGTGACGATGATAATGAAAATTGAAATGGTGACAAAAGCGCTCACAATGGAAATTCATGGAACCACTACCCATATCCTGACAAAAGAAAACGAGTGAAAAATGACGAGCTATGTGGTTGGACCTGGCACATTTCCATTTAATACCGGATAGAAGAAGCCGAAGAAGTCGAGCTAAAGACTATAAAAAAGCGTTGCTTGGGAGGCAACCCAAGGGAGTTTTTTTAATTTTTATCGCTTTTATTATTATTATTATTGCATTAATTTTGTTTTTGTCTGTGGTGTGTGTAGGTAATCTAATAAGAAGGGTATTTATGGGAGGAAGAAGCCTAGCCTATTGAAAGTTGAGACCTGAGCACAAAGGATGGTGCCCCGCGATAAAAAACCATACTTCTTAATCCGGTAGTTTTATTTTCTTTCTTTTTAATTTACATTTTCGCATTTTTCCTGACTTAATCTTTCTGCTTGGGGACAAGCAAAGGTTTAGGTTTGGGGGGGTGCAACTTCTTTGATTTTTGTTTGTTTTTAGTTTGCGTGATGTTTGTTTCCTTTCTTTATTTTTTTTCTCTTACGTGATGTCGTAGTTGGATTATAATAACCTTGTTAACTATTGGGTATATGGATGATTAATCGTGTTTGTACTTGGCTCGTAGAGTTTTATAAATCTAATTGATTGTTTGACCTTGTGTGTGAATGTGTAGTCTTGGTTACTTGATTTGATGTGTAAGGAATGAGTGTGGTAGTCAAAAAGCCGTGAGTTCTTGTGCCTAATTGAACCGTTCACCTTTAGCGGTAAAATTCTTTCATGTGTTATTTCTCTTCTTATGGTTTGTATTCTTTAGAACTTGCATGATTCTGTCGGATGATGTGTTGATATTTACATACACGAGAAATGATTAGGGCTGCCCATTTTTTTGTCTTGAACCTACTTATCTAAAAATACACACCATTTCATATCAATATCCTTTGCTATCTCCGTTGAGCCTTTAGCCGTATTTTGTTCGAAAAACCCGCATCTTATAGCACCTTATCCAAAAGCCATAACTTACCCAAGTATTGGTCCACGTAAGAGCATGAGAGGGTATATTTGAAAAACGAATGTGTGCAAAGTTTGTGGTGTATAGAGGCAAAAATCTTCTCTCCCGTTCCCCTAAAAATAATAAGCCCCACAAAAAAAATGGGGTGATCCTAATAATAATGGGATAGAAAAGATAGGGGAGGAGAGGAGTGAGCCTAAGAAAAACAAAAGGAAAGTCGTTGGGTTGTGAGAATAGGCCAATATCATAAGAATTGTGCTTAATAAGGCCTAGAAAAAAAAAAGATATATATACGGGAGAATTGGAGTAGAATGATTGATCTTGCTTTGAGTGTTTATTTCATATATGTGAGGATCGCATATGCTCTACTTGGACTGAACTTGTAACTACTAGCCAAATTTTCCCAACCTGAGCCACAACCCCGTTACAACCAAAAGTAAGACCCTATGACTCGTGTTTTGTGAATATCGATATGATTGATGAGAGAAGTGCAAGCATATAGTAGAACTTTCCATTCGAATCGAGTTGAGCGTATTGACCTATCTAAACACTTGAGAGATGAGTGAATCGATAAAATTCCATGAGGGACTACTAAGACTTATTTTCTTGCATGTTAGATTAAGTGTCATTGCTATTCATTCATTTGTGAGTTTACCCTTCCATGACGAGTTACGAGACTTTACGATACTTTTATATTCCCGGTTGATTGTATGTATACCCGATGATTAACTTGATTATTCAATCCTTCTCATTTTCTTTGTCGTGTGTTTTATTTATTTTTGCTTGGGGACAAGCAAAGTTTAGGTTTGGGGAGATTTGATGAGTCGATTTTTAATCGTCTCATTCTATTCTATCGAGTCGTACTTTCATTTTTTTTAGTGTTTTTGCTCTTTTTATGCGTGGTATGTTATATTTTTGTTTTGTAGGTATCAGGACGAAGATTGTGGTGAAATATGCACTTTTATGGCCGATATTGGAGTTTATGACGATAAGAGCGAGAACGAGGCCTAAAACGATGAAGATTGAAGCACTATCTATCGTATTTTATAATTTCCAGATCCATTACTTCGAATAAGGATGTTTTCTACATATGCATGGATTCCTCATGAAATCAGCTTCGCAACGTTATATCATACGCTAAATTCCGAGGTGAATTGAGGGAGATATGGCTTCTATACCACGGCTTCACAGTCCAGACACGGGCAGTGTCCCAGGACACGGCCAGGTCTGATGTCCAGAGAGTTTTTGCATTTTCTGGGACACTTGGACACGGTCGGGTCACTTTCGGTGCAAGTCCATTTATTTGACATTTTTACACGATTTGGAGCATTATTCTTGGTCTTTTGGCTTTATAAAAAGGTGTTGGAGACCTTAAGATGTAAGATTTTGATCTTGTGTGAGATATTTGGTAGAAAAACACATGATTTAGAGAGAGAAACACCAAAATCAGGATAAAATAGAGAATTTTTCATCACCTTCTTTGTATGTTCATCTTGAAGAAAAAAATACACTTGTGAGAGAATATAATTCCTTGTATCATTTTGTTGTGAGTTCTTGAAAGAAGATCATCAAACCTTCATCGGGAATTCGATTTCGGCATTTACAAGGGAAGTTTCTACCATGTTTTGTTTTACAATTTCCATTATTGTTGTTGAAACAATCATGTGTAGCTAATCTTTTCATATGGGTTTTTAGATTGAGCCACACACATGTTATCGATTGTTAGTTTCTATTGATTTTCCGGGTAAAGTTTGGGATTGTTCCTCTTGTTCGTTCTTCGCGTAAGAACTTTTGATTTAGATCATCAAACCTATTTCATAGTTGTTATTATCATTCAAAACGAGGGTTTTTTGTCGGTGTTCGCCATCAAACAACCCGATAGAAGCGATTGTTAATGTGTTGTTACCCAAAATATTATCCGGAGATGATATGCTGGAATAGACGAGTAACAAACAAAATGCGAGAGCACGTCCGTGGGGAAGTAAATAACACAAGATTTGCCGGGGTTGTTAGTCCCGGGCTTGAATACTCTCGTGAGATATTATTAATATGAATACTTGTGAGTACAAATATTAATATTAGAGTACAATTACAATGAGTGTAAAGATCATAATTATCTTAGCTCTTGAGTGCTGAAGATTGCCGGAAGAACCAGAGTTGAAGCTCTGTGAGTTCTTGTCACAAAGATGAGGTGTTCTCTGTATTGTTTGCTGTGTATAATTGTGTCTACGTTGTAACGTCCTTTTTACCAATGCTGGAGGCCTCGTATTTATAAGAGAAGAGGTTTCTCGGATCGCACTCGCACCCGCACCCATTCAGTATCTGATACTGCATACTGGTGAATTTTGAAGAATTCGTGCATCATAGGTTAGGAGTCTTTTTAGAAGAAATAGACTCTATCAAGGAGACTTATCTCTTAGAAAGTCCTGGAGACTTGTACCTTCCGGACGCTTAAATTACGTAGGTCTCCTACCTCCTAGCAGACTCTTAAATTATGTCCAGAAGTCTTGTACCTTCTAAATTCTTATAAGGACTTGTGCCTTTAATTATTTTCTGGGCCCAATTAATTGGATTTTAATTTGGGCTTTTCAATACCTTAATAAATATTTGGATATTTATCTATTTTTTATTGGGCTACATAGCCTAGTCCACTAGGCATGGTTATAGTTTTACTTAAACGAAGCATTATCCAACCCGTGCGATGCACGGTCTTTGGTTGAATATCTACGTGTTTTGTACGTAATGTTGGGGCAGACGGTTGAATGAGCAGATAGCAGAATTTAAATGCCTTTTAGAGAAATTTATATGTTTTTTTATTGTTATTGTCCTTTTATTTTAGTCTATGTAATTAGTTATATGAAATGAGGCTTTACTAACCCGTATATTGCTCTGGGGTTGTTTTTGGTTTATTCAATGCACCGATTGTATCTAGGATTTCATAGCTAAAATTTAATCATCTTGTAATTTATACTATCATTTAAAAGTTCATTTTAATCACCTTGTGTATTAGAAGGTGCACGTGTTTTGTACGTAATGTTGGCGCAGACGGTTGAAGGAACAGATGACAGAATTTAAATGCCTTTTAGAGAAGTTTATATGTTTTTTTTATTGTTATTGTCCTTTTATTTTAGTCTATGTAATTAGTTATATGAAATGAGGCTTTACTAACCCGTATGTTGCTCCGGGGTTGTTTTTGGTTTATTCAACCCGTGCGATGCACCGATTATATCTAAGATTTCATACCTAAAATTTAACCATCTTGTAATTTATACTATCATTTAAAGTTCATTTTAATCACCTTGTGTATTAGAAGGTGCATTTGCATTGTGATCTTTATCATAACTTTTGTATTTAAATTAGTTTATTTACATTAAAAGTTACAATTAAAATAGTCTCTTCATATATTTACAATTAAAAGTTACAATTAAATCCCGTCTATGTAATTAGTTATATGAAATGAGGCTTTACTAACCCGTATGTTGCTCCGGAGTTGTTTTTGGTTTATTCAACTCGTGCGATGCACCGATTGTATCTAAGATTTCATAGCTAAAATTTAACCATCTTGTAATTTATACTATCATTTAAAAGTTCATTGTAATCACCTTGTGTATTAGAAGGTGCATTTGCATTGTGATGTTTATCATAACTTTTGTATTTAAATTAATTTATTTACATTAAAAGTTACAATTAAAATAGTCTCTTCATATATTTACAATTAAAAGTTACAATTAAATCCCCCTTCCACATTAAATTAAGGGGGATAAGTATTATATAGTATGAGACATTCTGACCCGTGCGATGACTGGTTTTGTTTTTCGATAAACTATTGAACTTTTACTTATGTCTAAAACTCAACCTTTTTTATTTTAGCAAACTCATTTAATTTATCTGTTCAAATCGGATGTACTACCACTCACCGGTACAAAAGAGCGTTATTTTACCTTTATCGTTGATATTGTTCCTACATTACGTGTAGCATATCAATATTGTTATTTGACCAACAAAATACATTCTTCAATTCTTTAAGAATGGATGTAAACATTTGTTTGTGATAACTTTTCATAGTGTGAGTAAAGGTTATAAGTGACTATTTATAGTTTGTAAGAAATCATGAGTTATAAGTTTTTTACTTTTCTTTATTTATTTTCAGTTAATAATGCACTTTGATCCAATTAATAGAAATTTTATCAATTCATAAAAATATCATCTTTCATGGTATCTCGATAAGCTCTTCTATAAGTCACTTTACTAAGCTACATTAGATGTGGCTAACTTATTAAACCAAATAACTCTCTACGTATGAAAATGAAGTCACGTTGAGTTTGACCAATTAACACTTCAAATATGTATATTTTATGGTTATAAACAACTAATTATACCGTCGATCATAAGATATGATTTACAAATAGCATATTTTGATACGTAAATAAGCGTATAATAGCGTTTAAATACATCGGTTTAATATCACTTTAATCCTTTATCTTGTACTCTTACACTATATCACTCTCAAGTAGTGCTTGGCTCGTCATATGTACCAACTAAATATTCATTCACTTTCAATGTACCAAATCTTTCGTGTTGCATTCTACTCTCGTTTATAGCCATTGTCAAAACAAAAATACAATAAACTAAAGATGAATCAAGCATAAATATTCACTACTCAATAATGTTTGTGACCCTACTGGCTTAGAATGATTTATGATATCCAACATGTTTGCTAAGCTTTTGATCGAGATTAGAAAAATAAATGTGAACTTACTTAGAATTATGTAAGAGTTTCATGCATGTGTTGCTAAGCCTTCGAGCAACATCGACGAATAACCTGCCAATATTACAGATGAAAGCGCGGAAAGAAAATAGATCAGAATTATTTTATCTCATTGTTTCATCAACTTATGAAACACTTGGTGGCGTGATATGACAGAATTATTATATAAAGATAGCTAAAACTAATTTTGTGACCATGCATAAACTATATATTTATACCACATACTCCATAGAAGTTGGGGAGACTTTCTAAATTATGACATGAATATGAATTTTATGACTACTAAACGGAAATAAGAAAATTCAATGCATGAATACTTGATTGGACACAGAATTATATTGAACTCAAAATTGGTTATAACATTTAATTTCTTAATTTTTGTTATAAAACTCAAAATTATAAAACATTAAGAGCTCGTTTGCTAAGTTGTATGGGATAAACCTTGATAAGATTGACTGGGATTTCTCATACAATATAAGAAATTAATATCATATTTGGTACGATGTATTAAATTCTCTGCAAAATATAGATATCATGTAGTTTATTGAATTTATTAGTTGCAGTATTGTTTAATATCACCTAATACCACCTCTTAGGTGGGATACGTAATACCAAAAATCAGTATTATTTATACGGGCCCGAATTTTATCAAGGGCCCTATACTTTATAACAAATAAGATATAAAGGTGTATTAGATATATTATACACCTTAATCACACATAGCAAACAAGCCCTAAGACTTAATAATATTAATTAATGACATGAATCATTAAGACAAAACAGTTAATATTGGGACTCAATCTTTTACCGTACGAGTCATTCCGACCCGTGCGATGCACTCGGGCTCATTCTAATTGCTCGTAGCATATTGCTCAGCACTAATTTTCGTTATTGTGTTGTTCAATAGGTTCATCTAATTTTGTTATCACAAATACTCAAAATGAATAGATCAATCGAACAGGGAACATCATTATGTTAATCATTTATTCAGTTATCTAAGTGTTCATAGCGGTTTTTGTTTGTCAATGCCGTTATTTCGTTACCTTTAATTGAGTTCGAGTAAAAAACTCTAAATGAATTTCAAGTTTTATAGCCTTCTCATAACGTGATTTTCGGCATTAATTTCAAATTCTTGCACACGGGCTCGTTCTAATTGTCATTTTGTTGGTCAATAGGTTCATTAGTTGTGATTTTGGTATCACAAATACTCAAAATGATTTTATAAGTCGAAGAGGGAACATCATTACATTGATCATTTATTCAGTTATCTATGCACACGGGCTCGATCTAAATGTTCATAGCGTATTGTTCAGCACTAATTGCCGTCATTTTGATCATGGATCGATTTTTTGTTGGTCAATAAGTTCATAAGTTGTGTTTGGCACTAATTTTCGTCATATATAACTTGGGCTGCCTCAGGACCCGTGCGATGCACACACGTTGCGACGCTCCTTGCAAAGTTATATTGTTTTTATTAAGAAAAGTTTACACATTTCACAACTTATCGTATTGTGCATTATTTGAGTTATCACAATACTCGTGATAACGTCGAAAATAAAATGATGTTATTTGATCCTATATTTAAGTTTCTTAACCATGCTTCAAATTTGAAGAAAATTTTGAAACATTGCTCAAAATCCTCCATATATGAAAGATTTATTCACTCTTCAAATCATTAAATATTGCAAGTATATACTCAAAGTGATAGTAAATAGATAAAGGTTGGATATCTTTGAAAAACTTGTAGAATCAAATGAAATCTTATAGTACAGTACAATATAAGAAAAATTGTATAATCTATAACAAAATCTTACAAACAATAAAATTAACAGTATAATTTTTTATTGGTACACATCCTTCACCTCTTTGAGACTACTACCATTTCTTTAAACTGTGCATGTCATATCTTTTACAGTATTAGTCAACATATAATTTTTTATTCTCTTTTCAATTTCTTTATCAACTAAGTAGTTATAAGTAATCTAAATAAAATAGTATTAGATATGCTCCACTTCATTTCATTACATAGTAAATCGTATTATCAAATATTTGTGTAAAAACCATAAATATGCAAATAAACATATCATAAAGTATAGGAAAACAAAGTACATTCTTGCACATTAGGCATACCATTCTACTCTCCTCTCACGGTTTAAAGTCAAAGACCTTTATGTTTTTCTCTCCACATTCAAACCACTTTCTTCGTTGACAGTTTGACAAACTCATCTAAAAAGAAAATATTTGCTAGCATCATTAGATCAAACATTTATGTTAACAAACAAATATATGTAAATGTTAAAAATCAAACACTGGACAAATTTCTAGAGTGGCGTTAGATTGTATTGTATTATATGATCATATGATTTATGCACTCAATATTAGTACTTTGTTTGATATATCAACTTACATTAGTGCATATATATTATAGGCAGTAGTAGTACAACTGTATTATGAATATATCACAAAAAAAAGTGTCTGCACCAAATAATTATCTGTTCTCACCATTTCATCTCATTCTAAAAATGTCAAAAAATACAATATTGACTCGAAAGTTTTATAAAAACAAATATAAATATTCTTGTGAGGATGGAAGCTATAATAACAGCAGGCTACACAATGCACGGGCCTACAAGAGTCCTACTATTTGAGCTATCTTTAATTTGGGCTCTCTAGCCTCAACTTTTTCTTTAATCATACCTAATGTCCTAATGCCTCCATCTATCACTCTCTTTAGTTTTTCAGTTACAGATCTAAATACCCATCACAAACAATTTCTTGATTTCCTATGAAACACCAACAAAGAACTTAACTCTTATTCTTTTCCTTAAATTCGAAATATGAGAAAGAGATCAAGACCTTTGGATCTTTGTTATTTCTTCAATAAACCCAATAAATAAGCACAATCATTTTCTTTTTAATACCCTCAAACACGAATCACAAACACAAACACTTATTTGTTTGTTTTTGTTCGAACGAAGACACAACTTACACTCGGCTCCAAGATCGTGTTAACGGTCTCGGGTAAGGTTTTTTTTTTGTGTTTTCTTTAAACGAAACAAAGAAGGAATGAGACAATCTTGTGTTACTTCTTTCTTTAACATTTCGAATAACACACATATCTATGATGGATATTGGTTTAGATCTTTAAAAGATCTTTTATCATGAAAAGCCAAATCTTAGATCTTCTGTTTGCTTTTTCGTTTCGAGTCTCAGCTTAGGTAGTTGATGGATTGTTGTATTGTTGTAGGCTGTTGTATTGTGTGAAGGTGTGTAATTTAGGATAGTTGTGTTGTTGATCCTTCTTCATTCTTTTTCATTTCGTTAACCATCAAGTCCAGTACCACTTTTGTGATGTAATTTGGTATGGAATTTTGCATTACATGAATGTGTTACTTATAGTTTTTTTTTCTTAAGTAGACATATGAAAAGACTACAATAATTGAATTCCTTTATTGTAGGTGGTTGTTCGAATTCATTTGGGTTGTAACTCTAGAGTGCTTTGTATGCCAATCGTTTGGTGTTGTAAGTGCTTTGAATGGTTCATGAGCCTGTATTAACTGTTGTATCTCTAGAATGCTTTGTATGCTAATCGTTTGGTGTTGTAAGTGCTTTGAATGGTTCATGTGAAAGCTGCATTGAAGGTCCCTGTAACTGAATGGAAAACGCAGACTGCTCAACTTGTTTGCATTGAATTTCGAGCATTAGCTATCTTGTACTCTACGCAATCTTGATGCCTCACCATAAATAGTAGGACTCAATCTTATATTAGGATAGATATAAGATAGATATATTAGCACACGTTTTTTCTCTAATGAGTTAAGAGTCGATAGTATTATTAACATGAGTTCTACTCGAAGACTCATGAGTTGTTAACATTAACATCGCCTACTTTTTTTTTGTAATTAATCAAACCCAAGATCTTCAATTTGTACTCTTTTTAAAATGTGAAAATAGCTTGTTTTGCTCATTTGCATATAGTAATATTTTTTTGTGCCTCAAGTTTAGTACATCTCTTTTGATACCCAAATTGTCGAAATTGACCTTTTTACTCGAATAAATTCGAGTAATATATTGTAATTTCGAGTAACATAATTTCGAGTCAACTTAAAAAAATAATATTGAGGAAGGTTGAAAATATGGGTTACACGAGCCCGAAAATTCGGGTTGGACCAGTCAAATCGTATTAACCGAATTTAATTCGAGTCAGGCGTAGTCGGGCTCGAATAAATTCGAGTCATATATTGTAATTTCGAGTAACATAATTTCGAGTTAACTTGCAAAAATATACACGTGCAGTATTACTCGAATTCGTGTGGGGCATTGTCTATTCATGACAAACATAAAAAAAAATCTTAAAACAAATGCGTTGTGGGGCAGTGCAGTGTTACCCGAAGTGAAATTGTTCGGATTCGTGTGATGAGTGAGTGGGGCAGTGTAGTGTTACCCGAAGTGCAGTGGAGTGTGATGAGTGTTGTGGGGCAGTGCAGTATAGATTCGAGTTACCTGAATTCAGATTCGTGTAACCCGATTTTGTTACGGGTAACTCGTATTTTGTTCGGTAACCCGAATTCGGATAATTTGATTGTCTAATTGTGTTACACGATTGTCAACCTTCCTCAACATGTACATTTTTTAAAGTTGACTCGAAATTATGTTGCTCGAAATTATAACAAATGACTCGAATTTATACGAGTAAAGGTCAATTTCGACAATTTGAGTATCAAAAGAGTTGTTACTAAACTTGGGGCAGAAAAGAATATTACTATATACAAAAGGGCAAAAAAAAGTTTTCTCCAATTTTACTACATAGCCTAGTCCACTACATATAACCTTATTTATGGTTTATAGTCTAATCTAATATTTTTATTTATTTATTTCCGTAAGTCAATTTTTTTTTTTTTTTTGTAATTAATCAAACCCAAGATCTTCAATCTAATTCCTTTAATCCATCGTCTGTAAGTTGTACTCTTTTTAAAATTGTTGAATATCATCTTTCTCCCCAAGAAAGATACTATCCTTTTGGAGTGACATGATAAGAAAGTAGTTTATTTTGGACTTCCCCAAAAGTTTCCAAGAATGGCGTCATTCTTTCGCAGCGAGAAAAAAAAATGGACCACCTGGAAAATAGCTATTTATAAATTAATAATATGAGAAGTAATAAATGGTTGTTGGGAAAATTATATACACATTGATTGGTTTTGATTGATCCCAAAACTCCCCTTAACAATGTTTTTAGTATGCCTTAGAAAACTCTCGACATGTTATAGAGAGCGTTAGTTAGTCAGTAGTTAGAAACTGACAACTGAAGACCTTGGCGAAACTAAAGACTTGAAGACTGAAGAAGCAACAAAGCACTCATACCGATAGAATGATCAGTATATAAAATGGGAAGACGATTATGGATGCTGATATTTATCATGCTGAAGACTTTCCCACGTGGAGTCTACAAGTTGCATGAAATGATCGGATATCTTCTTTAAACAGAGTTTAAGGGATATTCTTTCACTTAAAAGGGAAGACATCCATACTCTGCCAACATTGGAGATCACGCCTGCAGAGAAATTACAACCCAACGTCACATCCCATGCTTCATGGTGTGCTAAGTTGCAGAGGCATTTAATGCCGAGAAGACATCGGAGAAGAAGAATGATCAACTCTCCAACGGGAAGAAATTTGAATCAGATCTCCTCCAACAGATCTATTCAAATTTTCTCCTATAAATACTCCTTCGATTCCCACTTCAAAATTACAATTTTCTTTACTTCAGTATCTATCTGCTTATCTTTATTTACACATAAAACTGACGATAACACTTTCAGGCTAAAACTATCTGTGATAACAAATTGATAAAAACGTTGTTATCATAATCACGCTTTCCGCTCAGAGTTATTAGTCCAACTGACAAGTTCTTGGACAGTCAGTAGGATTTCTAACTCCTCTACAAACTCTGCGACTGAAACCTTACGTGTTCCTCAGTTCGACTCCTCATTATTCGTACTGAAGAAATCAGACTGAACATTTCATCAATCATCAGTCCACAAGCCAAATCAGTTTAGAATCTTATTTCGAGAAAAGCAGCAATCAAGTGTATCCCCCCTCCTGTTCAGTACCCCTCCACCACCCAACAAAGGTGACGAGAATGTACTTGAATAATATGGATAATGGGCCTAGGGTCGGACCTACTGTTAGGCGGAGGAGTCCGTCGACTCGGGCCCGAAAAAATAGTAATTTTTAGGGGCCCAAATTTCTCTCTCTCTCTCTATATATATATATAATAGTTGATATTGCAAATACTAGGAGCCCCAATAACTTGATTTTTAGGAAATAATCCTGCCGTTGAGTAATTTGGGATCAAATACTAGGAGCCCCAATAACTTGATTTTTGTTGGTCCTTATTTTCTTTTTTGCAATATGTGCAATACTTTTATTCAAAGTTTTTATAAAAAGTAAAAGATGTATGGATTGTTCATCTAATAGTTTAACTTCAACTTTTTTTTTTCTAGTTATCATGTCTTCCAAATATAAGTCTGGATGTCAAAAAAGAAAAAGAAAAGCAGAAATAGAAAAGTTAATCCAAAGTCAAGTTGGAGATATCAATAAATATTTTTCTCCAAATAAAAGAACGGTGGTGGGAAGTGCAGATACAAGTGAAAATAACTTGAGAGAGAATCGAAGAAGTTCATGAACCTAAACATGTTAGTGTGGATGAATTGAATGTCAATAGTGAAGAAGATGAGATTCACGTGGATGAAGTAAATGAGAATGAGAAAGAAGATGAGATTAATGTGGATGAATCCAACGAAAATGAGACAGGAAATGAACTTGTGCAACATAAAAACTCGAATCAAGAGATAAGCTTTGATGATCTTGGAAAGTGGCACAACATTGATAAAAAACTTAGGGATTTTTTGGTGGAAAGAGGCCCGAAGAGAGATTTTGGTATCTTATTTCCTAAAGATAGCTCCAAAAGACACTTTGATGCATTCCACTATAAAAGAGTTCTACCAAATGGTGAGGAAAACGATAGAAGATGGTTATTGTACTCCGTTTCCTTAAATAAGATATTTTGTTTTTGCTGTAAATTATTCAAGAAAACTGGACTCAGTCATCTTGCTAATGAAGGATATAATGACTGGCACAATTTGAGTCGTTCATTAATTGCTCATGAATCGAGTAAGGAGCATATGAAATGTATGATTGATTGGCTTGAGTTGGAAGGGAGATTAACAAAAAATAAGACAATTGATGCTAGTGTTCAAGTACGACTCAATAAAGAAAAGGAATATTGGAAACAAGTGTTACAGAGAATAATTGTGGTACTGCAAAGATTGGCAAAAAATAATTTGGCATTACGAGGAAGTTGTGAGAAGTTTTATGTAGAAAATAATGGTATCTTCCTGCAAATTATTGAAATGGTTGCTCAGTTTGATCCAATAATAAGAGAGCACCTTCGGCGAATAGAAGATCATGAGACTTATGTTACATATCTTGGTCCAAAAATTCAAAACGAATTGATACATATGTTGGCAAGTGAAGTAAGGAAAAAAAAATACTTGCAAAAGTTAAACATGCCAAATATTTTTCAGCCATACTAGATTGTACTCCAGGTGTTAGTCACAAGGAGCAAATGTCTCTAATCATACGATGTTTGGATTGTAACACCCCCAATCCACTCAGGGATATTACACGCCGTAGACCCTCTCCTCGAGGATCTACCAGGCTGGTAACAACATTTAACATCTCGACAATGCCTTCAAGGCTAAAATGACTCAGTAGACCGATTTGGTCTTTCCACAAATACATACAACTCGAATACAACTCATGCCCACGCAGGGGACAAAATACAACCACACCCGTACAACGGGAACAATATAGCAGCGGAAAATAAAGTACAACTGAACCAACACACGATGTACGGTTCCTCGTGTGATTAGTATCGATCATCTTTCATCATCCTTCGTGCCGACCCTGTGTTATGCTCCAAAACCTGAATGCAAAAACAGACATCCACCCCCGAATACTCGGGGGTTAGCAAAACTCCACTGTTTTGCTAGTGCAAGAACAAAGTGCAAATACGAGCCATACAATTCACATTTCACGAATAACAATAACCGAGGATCATCAAAGATCCAAACGAACGAAAAGTACTTCCCGAGGCAAGGGTTTGAGAAAATATTTCAAAATCGAAACATCATAAATCAATGGAAGTAATTTATAAAACGGTTTAGAATGCCATCGAGAGTTTTAATAGAAAACAGTTTAGGATTATCAAATCCTACTTTTCAAAATCCAAAAGGCAAAAAGGGGTCACCGCCCCAAAGGTTTACTTTCTGAAAAATGATATTAACCAAACCGTTGGGATTTTAGCCCCAAATCCGTAAAACGACTTTTACAAAACTATTGGGATTTTAGCCCCAAATCTCAGCAACTCACAGTACACGAGAACGACAACAAGGTTCGTCTTCCAACATCAAAATCCACAATAAAGGATTTTAAACAAACAACAAAATACTCTAGAGCCATCCTAGCCAAGTAGGCCAAACGAACAACTTACCTCTTACACACTTAGTCAATGCATGCAATCATGAAAACCGTTCAAAAGCACTCATTTCCGAAAATGCCATAAATAAGTCACATTTGTAAAATGCACCACAATTAACCGTCGATCCACACCTCCGTGGACCCCTACCGAGACCCCGTCGGATCTAACCCGTAGTGGTTAAAAGCAAAGCTCGTCGATCCACACCTCCGTGGACCCCTACCGAGACCCCGTCGGATCTAACCCGTAGTGAGCATACACACACACACACACGTTACTCATGCAATACTAACATGCTAAGAATGTAAGTTCATTAAGAATACTCACTAGAGATGGCCATTAACTCGACACCATTACCAAACTCTTCAAAAAACACAATAACAAGATTAAATACGGAATACACGATTCCATAACTTTAAACAATAGGAGTATCATCATAAAATCCTTCAACGTTCAAAATAATCAAATCATAATCAATTCTCAAAACACCGTTCACAAAACACACGCGTTTTGAAAGAAAGCCTTTAACGAGGCCAAACCGAAAACCTTTGAAACTTCATTTCAAATAACCAAAAAAACACATCAAGACGACCACCGATCATCATATCCATAAAACGAGAAAAGTATGGGCAAGGTACTTGCCTCGAATAACCACAACGCGGAGAATCGGCCGAAGTAGGTTGGCACGAACCGACTACGAACTCGCCGACTCCACCGAACGCCAACTCACGTTCACAAACTACGAAGGACAAATAATAACAATGAAATGAATTCCATAACACGACTCAAAGCCGTTGAATTCAAAGAACGAATGACGAAAGTTCACGGATTTCCCCTAAAACGGCCAAGAACACGATTCGTTCCGTCAAAACCAAAAAACGGAATTCCAAGTTGAAATATGGATATACAATCCATAGAATATGTTTAACAACATCATTTAACCATAATCGATCCATCGAAAACAGATGAAAAATGAGATCGGGGACAAATCCCCCAAAAAGTCAACTCGAAGGAAATCAAGAAATATACTTCGATTCGACGAAGAACAATGGATTAAATGATGTTAAACACAACAATACTACCAATATTAATCATACCCATCATGAATTAATCAACAACACGGAACGAATCGGACGAAAATGCAAAAATCCCCAAATTCACGAAAATTAGGGTTCTAAGGAAGATTACCTTGATTCGCTGGATCAAAGGATGATAACGGACGATTGATTGAGGTTATGAACTCAAGAACTTCATGGATTTGTTGTCAAACAACATGGCTTCGTCACCCATGAATCGCCATTCGCGGACGGAGAAGGAAGGAAATGAAAAACGAAGGGAAATGTGGCTGGTGTGTCATATATATACTGGGCCGGAACTAGCGTGCGCTAGCCTTCCCGGACTAGCGTGCGCTATCGGCCAGTACCGGCCGAGCACTCTCGGCCATGGTCCGCATGACCCGGCACCACCGACCAATTTCTGCCGACCATGACTCGTCCACCCGACTCCCGCTAGCGTGCGCTACGGCCGGAAGCCTGCGCGCGCTAGCCGACCTGTCCAATAGCCACTGGACTAACAAACTTACCCAGGTAACGTACGCTAGTCGGCCGGCAGCGTGCGCTACCCCTGTCGGTTAGCGTGCGCTACGACCAAGCGATGGCAGCGCTACCTGCCGATCTCCGACGGAGTCCGTAACCTCGAAACCCCATCCGGCCGATGGCGTCGTTGGTCGACCAGGCTAGCGGCGCTACACTGCCGGTTAGCGCGCGACCTTCCGGCGATAGCGTGCGCTACGCGGTTCTGCCGCATCTGCCCGGCCGGTGCCGCAATCGTCGGCCGATCCGCAACCGTCCGGCGATCCCCGCAACCGCTGGCTCGACGACCCGATTTCCAAAACGCCGCAGGCGAACACGGCGAAAAGTTCGCGGACGACATCAACGACCGAAATGAAAACATAATACCATAATTAGTCATACGCGACCAAGAAACGGGTCGAGGCAACAATTACAGATACGGATACCGTAACTTTCAAGAAATTACAAAATGGCCCAAAACGCCGGAAATCACGATACGTGATCGAATAACCAAACCGAAGTTCACAACACGCCTAACAAAGTTAAACGGACTTACGGGAAACTCGAAGCAATGATTTGAACGAGATTCGCAAGAATCGAACTCAAGTGCGGAAAAGTCGCTAAAAAGCACGGAACTCAACAAAACGACTCCGAAACGAACTCGGATGTCAAAAAGTGTAGAATTAATCATTCTCAGAATGACGAAACGGTCATGAGCGAGTCGTCAAAACGGACTTCGGCCGAAAAAAGAAATTTACCGAAAGTCGAAAATTGCGGATATTACATGGATGATTTAGAAAGCTCAGTAAAAGTAGAAGAATATTGGATACAATTTTTAGGAGTTGATGATACTTCTGGACTTGGGCTCTTTACTTATCTTCAAAATGTTCTAACCGAACTTGATCTTGATTTTAAAGATATCAGAGGTCAAGGGATATGACAATGGCTCCAATATGAAAGGAAAACGCAGAGGCGTACAAAACAGATTGCTTGAAGTAAATCCTAGAGCTTTTATACTCCTTGTGGTTGCCATAGTCTGAACTTGACAATATGTGATATGGCGAACTCTTGCCCTAGAGCTATGTCTATTTTGGAGTGATCCAACACATCTATACATTGTTTTCATCCTCTACCAAAAGATGGAAGATCTTTAAAGATCATGTAAAAGGTTTAACAGTTAAGCCATTGTCGCAAACACGCTGGGAAAGTCATGTTGAAAGTGTGAAAGCAATAAAATATCAGATTACACAAATAAGAGATGCTCTACTTGACTTGACAAATGATACTGAAGATCCCAAGACAAAGAGTGAAGCTGAGTCCTTGGCGTTGTATGAATTTGAGAACTTTGAGTTCTTACTTGGGGTGGTAATTTGGTACAGGTTGTTACATGCGATCAATTCTGTGAGTAAGTTTCTTCAATTTGAAAATATGGATATTGATGTTGCTATCTCACTTTTACAAGGCCTTAGTTCATTTCTTAAAGACTATCAAGAATCTAGTTTTGATAAAGCCATGAGTGAAGCTAAAGTAATGGCAAGAGAGATAGGAATCGAAGCAGTGTTTCGAGAAAACATATTATTCGAAGAAAGAAGCAGTTTGATGACAACTGTAATATCCGGAATTTTTACTACTGTTATTTAATGTTATTTTATCCGAGTTAATTGCATTTGAGGATATCGTCTATCAAGTTATTTTAATTTTTGATATCGGGTATATCATATGAGAATATTTTTGGGTTGAGTATATGTGTATTCAGTATGTTGTATGTTCGTATCCAGTATGTCGAGACGGACCGGAATAGTTGGATTTTGGCTAAGTACATAAGGCCATTACGTACGTTAAGCTTAAGAACTTACGTACGCTAAATTCTACGCTTTACGTACGTTATGCATAAGGCATTATGTACGTAACAAAGGGAATCGGACAGGACTGAGCTGTGGTCGGCAGGTGGGGCCTTGTGTCGGCAACTTTCGATGGAGGATGTGGACATGTGAGTCAAAGGATGGATTTACGTACGCTATACAGGGTGTATTATGTACGTAATACGAGTATATTATTGTAGCAAGTCAACGTACGTATTACGTACGCAATGGATTAAGTGTTACATACGTTATGAGGCAGCTGGCCGAGTCGTGGCCGAGGACTCGCTGGATGGCCGATCACGGTCGGCAGTGACTCACAGGGATGGCCAATCACGGTCGGCAGTGACTCGTTGGGTGTAAGGACTGGCCGACAACGGCCGTAAGGTTGTGGCCGGGTACGGCTGTAAGGGCCTATTACGTACGTAAGATGGTGCCGGTTGTAACACCCCCAAGATATTCGAGGTGTATTACAGCGCCGTGGACCTCTACATGGGACCCACCAGGCTAACGCAACAAAAACACCGCTCGACTAACCGTCTCGGTTAGCAAGGAAACAATTGTCAACCACAAGAACATAAAACGACACGCCCGGTACAACCGGCATAACAAACATCAACCGACAAATACATTAACTCCAACGAAGACAAATCACAACCCGAAAGGAAAAGCCTAAGTACTCGCGAGTACAATCTATAAGTTTACAATTTGGAAAACAACCACATCAAAAGAGACGGTAGAAATTAACAAGACTCGATTTGCACATGTCAACAACCGTGGCCGACATCCTCGTACCATCCCAGCGCCCGCTCGTCTGGTTGAACATAACCTGAAATCCATAACAAGAATTTCCCCGACAACGGGTCCCCAAAGGGGTTAGCAATTACGCTAGTACAAGTAACCAGATGAACGACTTACATCTTACACATATAGTAATGCTTGCAATTCAAGAAAACATAGTTCCAAAACACTCATTTCCGGAAATGCCAATATCAAAACACATTTGTAAAATTTCACCACAATTAACCGTCGATCCACGTCTCTGTGGACCCCTACCGAGACCCCGTCGGATCTAACCCGTAGTGGTTAAAAGCAAGCTCGTCGATCCACGTCTCTGTGGACCCCTACCGAGACCCCGTCGGATCTAACCCGTAGTGAGCATACACACACACCATTTCTCATACAATACTACTATGTCAAGATTGTAAGTTCATAAGGATACTTGCCTCGATTAAATAGACGACGACACGAACGGAACGGAAGAGTTGAACACGACCGCAAGGAACCGGCGGAATGAACCTAACGATTCGGATAACACAATCACAACCAACTCTAGACGATTACGGAAATGGAATACACCCGGAACCCCGCCTACGATTCATGTATATTCATACCAAAATAACAACGAGGGCGGACCACAACCAAACCCTCTCGATTCCGTAAAAATCCACAAAATATCCATGAATCCGTAGGAAAACTAAAGATACTAACAATATTAATCGTATACATCATGAATCCACCAACAAAACGGAACTAATCGGAAGAAAATCCCAAAACCCCCAAATTAATCGAAAATAGGGTTTTAGAATATTACCTTTGGAGATTCAAGAACTAAGATCCGTAGAACACGCGTTAGATTGATTATCCGAGCCTCACAACCGAAAAGAAATGATGAATATAGTCCCCCGGTTGAAGAACTCTCCCCCGACATATCCTCTCTCTCGTGATGCAGTGGAAATATGGGGAAGGAGACGACCGATCTCGTCTAATAAGGATGAGTCTGCGCAATTACCGCCGTGTGCCGCGGCACGCCAGTGTGCCGCGGCACAGCCGAAAATCTACTCCTGTGTTTTGGCATTGTGCCGCGGCATACTGCGTGTGCCGCGGCACACGCATACTGATTGGGTTTGGTCGCGGAAGACACACGAGTGTGCCGCGGCACCGGACAGGTGTGCCGCGGCACCGGATGGGTGTGCCGCGGCACACGATCTGATTTGTTCGACATATTACAGGCCCGCTCGGCCAGTGCCCAGCACTTCCGACAGTGCCGCACCGGTCCGGCCAGCTGCTCAGCCGCCACGACCCGATGCCTCGATTTCCGAAAACGCACGGAACGAACACGACGAAAAGTTCGCGGACGACATCAACGACTCGAGATGAAAACGTAATGCAATAATTAATCATACGCGACCAAGAAAAGGGTCAAGATGACAATTACAGATATGGATACCCGTAACTTTCAAGAAATTACAAAATGGCCCAAAACGCCCGGAAATCACGATACGTGATCGAATAACCAAACCGAAGTTCACAACACGTCTAACAAAGTTAAACGGACTTGCGGGAAATTCGAAACAGCAGTTTCGGACGAGATTCGCAAGAATCGAACTCAAGTGCGAAAAAGTCGCTAAAAAGCACAGAACTCAACAAAACAACACCCAAACGAACTCGGATGACAAAAAGTGTAGAATTAATCATTCTCAGAATGACGAAACGGTCATGAGCGAGCCGTCAAAACGGACTCCGGCCGGAAAAAGGAATTTACCAAAAATCGAAAATTGCGGATATTACACCGGTAACGGTCGTAAGGCTATCGGCCAAAATAGATAGGAGGGTAGCTATGGCTGGTTACAGCCGTAATCCATGGCCAGTTATGGTCGTAAGGTACCGACAGGTCTCGGCTATTTAAGGGCCTGGACCGGGTCACTTGGCCATTTTTACATTTTCTCTTCGCTCCTTCATGATTCTTCGCCAGAAATTGATGGATTTGATTGGGAACATCATGGATCATCATTTTTTAGAAGTTTGATTCATGTATAACATCATCTTTTGCCCGGATCGAATGTAAGAACACTTGAACTCTTGGTTTTGAGAATTTTTTAGGTTTCATGGTGTTTTGGCCAATTTCATTCGTTTTAAATCAGATTGTTGATAGAAATTCGTTGTATTCTCGGAATCATTCATTACTCTTGAAGTTTTGTGGAACAAATTCGAGAATTTCTCCGTTAATCGATTAAATTGGACTATGCCCTCAAAGTGTCCGATAAAATGCTTCAATGGATAGAACTTGGGAAGTTCTATAGGTTTTCGTAGAATTGTCATTGAATTGATATCGTTGTGATTTAGGAACGAACTTTTGAAGGAGGTTGGATCGGGACTCTTTCCTTTCGTCGATTTCTTCGCACCGTGTTAATCAAGGGAAATGTTTACTTGTGTATTTCATCTTCTAAGAGGTATGTTGGGTAATCCTCTCCTTGAATTCGGATTTTGATGTTATTGTTGATGAATGATTCGTATGAAGATGATTATCGTTTTGTTGTTACAATTCGTGAGGATATATGAACTATATGTTGAAGGGTATATATGTTTGTGATTGTGTTCTTCGTGTTCTTGATGTGGTTGGTGTTTATTGATTGATGATTTGGATATACCTTTGAATTCCGCCTTCAAGGTGTTTGATTGAAGTTTCGAAAGAGAAATTGATTGGAATATTTTAGTTAAGTTTGTATAGTCGCCTTATCGAATCGATATATAGACTTTGCGGAATCATGGGAATGAATTCGTAATTGTTTGAGTTAGATTGTTCGGACTTGTGTTTAATCAATATGTTTTGGAATCGTTAGGGTTGTAGAATGGTTATACCGGTTGTTGATTATTATCGAATGTGTGTTAATCGATTATTGCAATAGGTGGTGATAATTGATCGTTGATTACGACCATTGTGTTACGGTTGAGTGTTGCGATATTTCTTTACACGCAAGTGCACGTCATCGTTTACAAGTAATAAAGTGATAAGTAGAGTATCGTTCCCACGAGGACTGAATCTCTAACTACCGATTTTTTCGTATTCCAATTTTATCTGAAGAATCGAACTTGGGATTTGCGATTAATAACTAAAAGAATTACTAAAAGACTAGTAGAAAACAATATCTTGGATAAAAGAAATCAAATGATGAATAAGTCTAGGGTTCTGAATCCACCTTAGTTTATCCGAATTTACTCTCGATTATCCGTAATAAATAATTTTCCCAATTTATTGAAGGCGGAGATTGCTAATATATTCTACCGCCTCTCCCGAGGTCAATAGATTTATCTAAAGGCGAATAACGCACTCTATCCCTAGGTGAATTAATTCGTCGATAGGCAAAAAGCATGAAATCTCCTAAAGGCCACGTAGTTCCTATGAGTATATTCCTATCTCACAGAATAAAACGGTCCTCACCAATAGTTCCTCACCAAATCTCCTCTCCCGATTCGAAGTGAATGATTAAATCAATACAACTATTGGCCAGATAATTGCAAGCATTAAACATAATTGGGAAAACTCAATAAAAAGGTAATAAATTGGATAATCTCAATCAATTCGTCAAAACAAAGGTTTCATCAAAATCCTAGATTAGGGCTTTAGCCTGACATACTAAAAACTGAAAATACAGAATAAATAAACGAAAGCATAAAATTCAAACGCAGATGAAGCTCGGATTCCTCCGTTCTTCAGCTTCCGCCTTGAAGTCTTACCTTCCCTCTTCTTCTGCCGTCTCCAAAGCTTTTGCTCTCAAAGATTAAAGATCCAAAGATTCCAAGATGATTTAATTAGGGTCTTAAACCCTATTTATAGCTCAGCACAACTCCAAATCGCGTTCGTATCAGTCGGTCGAAAACTGGCTTCGAAACGGCCCAAAATCCGCGCGGACATACAAAAACCGCCAAGTGTGCCGCGGCTCACTAAACCTGTGCCGCGGCACATCGCCTTCAGCTGAATGCCTGGGCGTTAATTAATTCTTCTGTGCCGCGGCTCACTGAGGTGCCGCGCACGCAGTACAGTTACTCGCCTTGGTGGGTGTCTTCTGTGCCGCGGCTCGGCTTCCTTGTGCCGCGGCTCAGAGTCCAGATTTTCCGTTTTCGCCCGTTTTGCCTCGTTTTAGCTTCCGGACTTCAATTTCCTGTCAATCATACAAAATTAAGGCATTAAAAGCTCATTTAGACGATTTCACTCTCCAAAATACTACAAAATAATGATAAATAAGCGTATAAAAATACGCCTAACAAATACCCCCAAACTTAAGCCATTGCTTGTCCTCAAGCAAAAAGAATTAAATTCAATAAAAGAATGTCGTGAATCATCGTGCAACTCATAGTGTTCAACCTAATCAATACTATCCTGTAATTCTCTCTAAATAATACGAGTGTCGTAAAAGCGAGCTACACTCAGAATAATGATTCCGCAAAGTAATCAAGTTCAGTCCTAATCACTCGTTCATGAAGAAAATCCAGCTCAAAGATTAACAAAACGTGAGTCAAATCGACCGTCAATATGAAAGGCTAAAATAAACAAGCTAGTTCGTCCCGTTCCACAGTCGAAAGGCACAATTTTCACGAGTTTCATAACAATTAAACCTCGGACAGTATTCCCTTATATATATATGCTCAAGAATTTTATTCGAGTTGACCACTAGGTTAGGACCTCGGGATGTTTCATCGGGATAATCCTAGGGTGGAAACTCCATTCTCATGTATTGGAAAACCGTTTGACGTAAAAGACACTCATGGGGCACATGGATGCTTCTAGTTACTAAGTTCCCGTCTACAGCGGAGAAACAACTCGAATACATAATTTCCACATGTCCGAATCCAGGTCGCCGTTTTACGCGAGAGTAAACAGCGGGTCACGCGAATACCCTCGGTTACTAGGCTCCCTATTATTGGCACATGTGAAATATCTAAATCACTAGTCTAATCAGGGTCGTCGTTTTACGCGAGAGTAAACAACGGGTCACGTGAATACCCCCGGTTACTAGACTTCCCATCATAGAACACATTATCTCGACTTTTGGGAAAAACTGACCGACTCTAAACTCAATCTAAGTGCCAGCACGACTAATGAAACAGTACGACTCACTATCCGGAAAATGTAGCCAAACGTATTGACGGTGATTTTAAAACAAGTATGTATCGTCTCTTATCTGCCAAGACCTCTACAATCACGAAAAATTTCGGACCTAAATGAATACTAAGCAGAACAGAAATAACTGACTACAACTCGACTAAAACTCGACTGTTTCTTCAGAGAGAAAAACAGTGTCGTAACATCAGTATCACACAAATAGAAGCACGAAAAATTCACGAATAAAGAAAACTAAGACAAGCAAGGCTATCTAAAAAATTTTACGCAACGTAATGAAAAGTGCAACGAAATAAAGTACAGCAAGAAAATAAAGTACAGCAATGAATGTAGCAACTGAAAGTAAATCCCCCCCCCAAACATAGGACGTACGTTGACCTCAATGGACAAAAAATGATATGCAATAAAAGTAAAAGGTCAAGTACTCCCCTCCAGTCTGCTCAGGACCTGGTGCCGGCATCGTCCGGTGAGGAGGGTGGTGTGGCTGGCCGGGCGGGCGCAATAAATGGCCCGTCGGGATGCATGATGTGGGCCGTCCATGCAGCGAGGTGCTCCTGATGATAAGCATCCCTCGCAGCAAGACGCCTCGCCTCTCGTCGGCTGGCCCGGCGGGCCTGCTCTCGCATCTCGGCACGGACGGTAGCAATAACACTCTCCCGCTCCGCCCGCTGCTCCTCCCGCATGGCAGCCATCAAGCTCTCTCTCTCTCTCCTCATCTCATCTCTCTCTCTCCTCGTCTCCTCTCTCATCTCCTCTCTCTCTCCTCAGATCCTCTCTCTGCTCCTCTCTCTGTCTCCTCAAATCCTCCCGCAACCCATCCAACAACTCCTCCAACCTCGCTCTATCGGGCTGCGGGCTGGCATCTCCATGCGTCAACAAAAGTGGCTCGGGGGATCCCTCGTGGGCCTCCTCTAGCAGAAATCCTCTCCCCCGAGCGTGCGCTGGCGCTCCTCCCCACTGGTCAAAGTGCGATATGATGCGGTGGTCGATCGGGGCCTGGGGGGCAAGCATCGGCTCGTCGTCTGACCAAGTCAGCCCATCACGGCATAAAGCGCAGATGAGGGAGGGTGCTTCAACCCGTCTTGCCCCCTGGATACTCTGGAAGATAGATCGGACCAGGATGGGGGCCACATCAAAACGGCCGGAAGTGATAGCAAAAAGTGTCGGGCGCGGGAGAGAGAAAGACTGTGCGGATCGGGAGGTGGGGTCAATACGTGCGCAGATAAAATAAAGCTGTGCACGCCTGAGCCGAGGCGCGAGCTCTGAAGTGAAAAGTGGAAGAACTCGTGCTCATGCTCCCGGTCGGTGCAGGCATGCAATGGTCTCAAACAGGGCCTCCTTAGTGAGGCTGGTCATCACTCGGTCATAGGCTGACTCGTCAACCACCGGAAACCCAAAAAGCCTCCGAATAGCGGCCGTGGAGAAATCAACTATAACCTCTCGGACGTCGACCTGAGTCCGAGACTCTAAAGACGGCAACGTATGCCCTGCCCGAATGTGCTTCAGCAGAGCGCTGGCGTAAAACTCCTGCACGATCGAGATAACTGCTGGCTTGGGAGGTGCGGTAAATCTGGCCCACCCCATCTCGTCAATCATAGTGAGCAATTCCCCGTCCTGAGGAGCTGGAGTAAAACCCCTCTCTGGAATAAGTGGTCGTGGCCGGATCTTTTCATTGAATATCTTGTGAATTTCGGGGTCCGAAAATTGGTGCCCCTCCGCCTCGGCCCGAACACGAGAGGTCTCCCCTCGAGTAGGGGATGACTCGGTCCTAGCTCGCTTGCTCAGCTTCTTTGTTCGGGCCATAATCAGTCCTGAAAAGTACAACACGAGGGTTTATTCACGCAAACAATAATAAAAATGATCTACGCTCGGCTAAGGATGTCCAGCCAGAAATCCCGAAATCAACAAAAACGCATAGGTGAGAGAAGGATGAATTTGGACTTAAACGTTTAACCTGGATGTAAGGGTAGGGCTTGCTGTAAATTCAAAACGTATACGTTGCACGACATATTCAAAAGATTGCTTTTCCAAAGAAAATTTTTCACTTAGGCAATTTATCAAACACCTTGAGGGCACAAGTTCACTTGAAGAGTAAACATAGTTATAGCTCGATTCAACCCCCAAAAACCGAAACATAATTCAATCATCATCAACTCAACACATTCAACTCATTGATATTCCGATTTAACCATGAAAATTCGATAAAACTACCATGTTATTCCCTAAACCATCCTAGAAATTTCGAAGGAGAATAAGCATGTTCCATTCATCCATAGCAAAAACAACTTCCAAAATAAACCATAAGCAAGTCAAGATTAAAGATTGAAACGTACCTTTTGAAGATTGCAAGAAGAAATCGCAGGGAAAAAAAATGGAAGAAAACTTCGGCCGGTCGCGCGCTGGGGAGGGAAGGAGATAGGAAGAAGGCGTACCTGGAAATGCCGGCCGAACGCGTGTTATATGTTACCTGGGCCTTTCAGATTCCGCATAGTGTGCCGCGGCACAGCTAAAGTGAGCCGCGGCACAGGGTACAGTCCCTTTTGCCTGTGTTCTCGTTTTGTCGTGTGCCGCGACACAGATTACGTGTGCCGCGGCTCAGTGCTTAAGTGTGCCGCGGCTCATTTATGCCGTGCCGCGGCTCAGGGTACAGTTGGTTTAGCCTCCCCTTGCGATTGATGTGTGCCGCGGCTCACAATACTTGTGCCGCGGCTCATCCTTCAGTCTCTTCCCTGGGACCTTCCTGCACAGAATTTTGAGAAGAAAACGTTAAAAACGAGAGGCAGAAGCAAATTGAAGCACAAAAAATGATGAAAAATAAGAATCACGAATACAAGAAAATTAAAGAAATGCAAAAATCTACAACTACGAACTCGGGTTGCCTCCCGAGAAGCGCTAAGTTTATAGTCTTCAGCCGGACCTATTGGAAAACATTAGTTCGCTTTTCGCAAACTCCATTTGGTTTCCGCCCCGTCAATCGAACCGTTCATATTTTTGTAAAAATTATGACCATTGGTCATTAGCGATTCGACTTTCGGTTCGGTCATCAAATGTTGTTTGCGAAAAGGTTTCGACGTGAATAACTTCCCGAAACACCCGGTTTTTCCATGACTAATTGTCCGCTGGGCTTTCGGCTCACTCTCCTCCTTCACAAACGCACTCAAGACTGCAGCAGATTTTTCCTCATGCTCGAGGAACGCCACTCGGTCTACATCCTTCTTAAGACTTGGACCATTTAACACAAAATCTGAATTTTCCCAACGACGATTTTTTCGGTGCTTTCCTCTTTCAACAACATCCACACTTTCAATTTGTGACCTTCTATCAATACTTCCGGGACATGGAAACAATTTAAATACTTGAAAAGTAACTTGCTCGTCTTGGACCCTCAGAGTTAACTCCCCCTTTTCCACGTCTATAAGGGTTCGGCCAGTCGCTAAAAATGGTCGTCCCAAGATGATTGGAATATTTTCATCTTCCTCCATGTCGAGTACGATGAAATCGGCCGGAAAGATGAACTTGTCAACCTTAACTAATACATCCTCGATCACTCCCCTCGGATACTTTATCGATCGATCCGCCAATTGTAAGGAGACTGTTGTTGGCTTGGCTTCCCCAATATCCAGCTTTTTGAAAATCGACAGAGGCATGAGGTTGATACTCGCACCAAGATCGCATAGTGCCTTATTAAACGAAAGATTCCCCATGGTGCACGGTATGTTGAAGCTTCCCGGATCTTTCAATTTAGGTGGGAGCTTCTTTTGAAGAATTGCACTGCACTCCTCTGTCAAGGCGACCGTTTCAAACTCCTCAAGCTTTCTCTTCTTCGATAATATCTCTTTCATGAACTTGACGTAACTCGGCATCTGTTCCAATGCGTCGGCGAACGGAATGTTTATGTGAAGCTTTTTAAACACATCAAGGAACTTAGAAAATTGTTTGTCCTCCCTTCTTTGCTGTAATCTCTGCGGAAACGGAACGGGGGACACACATGTCTTCGAGTTATCCGGCTTCAAATCCTTCGACTCCTCTGGCTTTAAATCCTTCTCTTCCTCAATTTTCTTCTTCTTTTCACACCGCTCGGGCTGATCCAGCACCTCTTTCCCACTTCTTAAGCTGATTGCGTTTAGACTCTCTCTAGGATTTGTCTCTGTTCTACTCGGCAATGCTCCCTCTGGACGAGCTGTCAGCACATTAGCAATTTGGCCCAGCTGGACCTCCAAGTTCCGAATGGAAGCAGAATGATTTTGTAATGTAGCTTCCGTACGGGTCATAAATTGACTCGTATTTGCCGCTAATTTTGCAAGTGCTTCCTCGAGAGATACTTTGGGAGCGGGAGGGGGCTGCTGTTGATTCTGGGCGAACGGGGGCTGGTGTGAGTTCTGTCCGTTTCTCCATGAAAAGTTAGGATGATTGCGCCACCCCGGATTATAAGTATTGGAGTACGGGTTATTCGGCCGATTCCCACTTCCCACAAATTGAGCCTGCTCCATCTGATTTTGCTCGAACGGGTTCCTAACTTGACATTCCGCGCTCGGGTGTGATCCGTTACACCAATTGCATGTCTCTATGGTAAGGGGGGCTGGTGCGTGTGAAAATGCCTGGAGCTGTTGGGTCAAAGCGGCGACTTGAGCTGACAAGGTGGAGATCGGATCATTGCTTGAAACTTCCATGACTCTCTTCGGTGTCAATCTTTCCGATGGCCATTGGTATGCGTTTTCAGCCATATCTTCAAAAGCACGTGTGCCTCGGCCATAGATTTTCCCATGAAGGTCCCACCAGAGGCCGCATCCACGAGAGTGCGTGTAGAAGCACTCAAACCATTATAGAACGTATGAAGCTGAAGCCAATCAGGAATGCCGTGATGAGGGCATCTTCGTAGCAAATCTTTATATCGCTCTCACGCCTCGTGGAGCGATTCCATATCGTACTGACCAAAAGTGGTTATTTCGTTTCTCAACCTTGCCGTCTTAGCTGGTGGGAAAAATTTGGCAAGGAAGGCTTGCGCTAACCTCTCCCATGTTGTAATCGACCCCGGCGGTAAGGAATTTAACCAGAATTTTGCTTTATCCCTCAAAGAGAAATGGAAAAGCCTCAATCTGATGGAATCGTCGGTGACGCCATTAGTCTTGAACGTGTCGCATATCTCAAGGAAAGAAGCAATATGGGCATTCGGGTCGTCATTCGGCAGTCCACAGAATTGGCTTGCCTGCACCATCTGAATAATAGCAGGCTTGATCTCAAAATTATTATCTTGGATAGGGGGACGCCGAATTCCCGAAAAATTAGCGTTGATCTACGGCATGGCATAATCTCGAAGAGCTAGTTCCGATTGAACTTGCCGCACTTGGTTATCTCCTCCTTGGACTTCGATATTCTCGGCCATGTTGACCGTCGTCTGCAACTCTCTTTTCTCCTTTTTGTTCCTTCTTAGAGTGCGCTCGAGCTCGGTATCCAAAGGTAGTAGGCCTTCGTTACCGAGTTTTCTCATGCACTACACGAAAGATCCTGAAAGGAAAAACAAGTAAACGAAATTAAATACACAAAAAAATAAAAATAAAACGTTCAAATTAAGACTGGAAATACTTAAATCGATATTAGAAAATTTCAATCCCCGGCAACGGCGCCAAAAACTTGTTGCGATATTTCTTTACACGCAAGTGCACGTCATCGTTTACAAGTAATAAAGTGATAAGTAGAGTATCGTTCCCACGAGACTGAATCTCTAACTACCGATTTTTTCGTATTCCAATTTTATCTGAACAATCGAATTTGGGATTTGCGATTAATAACTAAAAGACTAGTAGAAAACAATATCTTGGATAAAAGAAATCAAATGATGAATAAGTCTAGGGTTCTGAATCCACCTTAGTTTATCCGAATTTACTCTCGATTATCCGTAATAAATAATTTTCCCAATTTATTGAAGGCGGAGATTGCTAATATATTCTACCGCCTCTCCCGAGGTCAATAGATTTATCTAAAGGCGAATAACGCACTCTATCCCTAGGTGAATTAATTCGTCGATAGGCAAAAAGCATGAAATCTCCTAAAGGCCACGTAGTTCCTATGAGTATATTCCTATCTCACAGAATAAAACGGTCCTCACCAATAGTTTCTCACCAAATCTCCTCTCCCGATTCGAAGTGAATGATTAAATCAATACAACTATTGGCGGATAATTGCAAGCATTAAACATAATTGGGAAAACTCAATAAAAAGATAATAAATTGGATAATCTCAATCAATTCACAAAACAAAGGTTTCATCAAAATCCTAGATTAGGGCTTTAGCCTGACATACTAAAAACTGAAAATACAGAATAAATAAACGAAAGCATAAAATTCAAACGCAGATGAAGCTCGGATTCCTCCGTTCTTCAGCTTCCGCCTTCTGCCCTTGAAGTCTTCTGCTTCCCTCTTCTTCTGCCGTCTCCAATGCTTTTGCTCTCAAAGATTAAAGATCCAAAGATTCCAAGATGATTTAATTAGGGTCTTAAACCCTATTTATAGCTCAGCACAACTCCAAATCGCGTCCGTATCAGTCGGTCGGCGGCAACGGCCCAAAATCCGCGCGGACATACAAAACCCGCCAAGTGTGCCGCGGCTCACTAAACCTGTGCCGCGGCACATCGCCTTCAGCTGAATGCCTGGGCGTTAATTAATTCTTCTGTGCCGCGGCTCACCTGGGCGTGCGCGGCACGAGTACAGTTACTCGCCTTGGTGGGTGTCTTCTGTGTCGCGGCTCGGCTTCCTTGTCTGCCGGCTCGAGTCCAATTTGCCGTTTTCGCCCGTTTTGCCTCGTTTTAGCTTCCGGACTTCAATTTCCTGTCAATCATACAAAATTAAGGCATTAAAAGCTCATTTAGACGATTTCACTCTCCAAAATACTACAAAATAATGATAAATAAGCGTATAAAAATACGCCTAACATTGAGGTTAAAGAGTTCGTAGATTGTTTTTGGTCGGGGCTGAGGAGCTCGTAGACGAAGGCAATGGTTTTGGTAACGGCTTCGTGGTATCGGTATCGAGGCAAGTTATACTTTTTCAGTTTGTAATATTTAATGAATGGTTTCCATTTCATTCGTCTATAATTCGTATAGCAATGATTATAATTGTGAAGACAGGAGATTTGGGATTATAAATTGTTTTCAGATTTTGGGAATTTAAATCATAATGTATATGATTTACTATTGTTATTGGTATACTTGGGTATCGACGATATGTTGTGATAAAGACGAAGACATGAATTATCTACCGTCCGTGACATTTTGGGCCGTCGAATATTGAGGATAATTGTTGGTGATAGTTTTGACATCGAGATTGCTCTCGAAGGACTCGGGGCAAGTACTCTAATCATTTTTATCATTTGTGTCGATCATGTCGTGATTCATTCATGTATCATTCTTGTCATGAATTTGTGCATTATTGTTGTCGTGTATTATGTATTGTTGTTTTGTGCAGTTGTGCATTGTTGTCATATATCCACCTCGTGTTGGTCCGACGGGATCATCGGGGGATCTATGCTAGCGTGCGCTGGATCATCGGACGGGTTTTTCACCTTGGGTTGGTCTGACGGGATCATCGGGGGATCTAGGCAGTGAACGCTGGATCATCGGATTGCCATGTATTGTTGTTGTGCATATGTATATTATGGGTTTGCCATAAGTGTACATTGTCGTTATTGTTGTGATCATATTGACGTTGTCATATGAGTATGCATTTGTAGGTCTTGTGTTAGGACCATGTCCGTATGTTGTGTTGATCTGATCTCAGATTAGACTGACGTGATTGTCATGGTATTTCGTATCTTGAGGTATGTTCCGTATTTCCTTGGTGCTTGTCTTTGATGGACAATCGATTATCATATTGGAATTGTCGACGTTATCCGATGCACTGAATTGGCGAGAGTTGGTATAATTTTCGCATCACGAGTTATGATAATGTTTTGAGCATCTTGGGTATTGTTGAGATACCGTACAGATATTTCGGTATTATCTTAATGTGTTGTTAAGGATACGAATCGTGGATTTTCATAAAGTTACGACAGTAAGATTACATTGGTCGTACTCTTACTTAGTATTTCCATTGATATGTAACTGTTGACGTGATGTGATAGTTATCATTGTTGGATATTATGGCTGACCCCGTCGTGGGCTTTCTTTTTAGATTCTTGAGTTATCAAGCTTGTAGCGGACGTGGAGAGATGAGCTTCCCAGAGGATACTGGCTAGGGCATGTATTTGTGTATTTAGTTTCCTGATCAGTTCTTCTATTCCGCTGCTGGAGTATTTTAATTGTTTGTCTTTACCCGCTGCGTGAGTATTTTTAAATGGTGTTTTGGTATCTGGTAACTTAGGTTACTTTGGCAATCGTTCTCTAAATCCATTCTGTTGGTACGTGTAAGCGATAGCTTAACGTATGTTCTTAAACTATTGAGCTTTGGCATTTCGGGCCTTCTGGTTTCAAATGATATTTTACTACGGTTTGATAAATGGATTTTATTAAGTCTTCGAATGTTTTTAAAAGACAGTACCGTCGTTAGCCTCTTGGGCGTTTGTAAATGTTTGCGAAAAATTCCTTCAGCCTTGTGGGTTCCATCTCAGGACCCACGGCGTTGTAATATTCCCGATCGGATCTGGGGGTGTTACAGAATATGTATTGGAGCTTAGGTTGAGAAAACCTAGGCAGTCGGGTTGAGTTAGGTCGTGCTTTTGTCGTGTCATTCGAGTTGTCGGTTGACAAATGTTTGAGCTCTGAGTTTTTGTTGTTCACTCGGACTTGTGTGTTATGTGATTTACCAGTGTGGTACTGGAGTTGTTGTAAACTTTTCCAATGATATTAACGTGTGTTTTTTTGGATAGAGATGTGTTGTGTTCTCGAGTTGAACTGATTTTGCAAAATGTGTGTTTTGATAATATCTGTGTCGAGTATTTTCTAGAGTTGAGACATGTGCCAGTATCACGGGGAATCGTCGGCGTCACAATCTGTAAGTATTTGGATTTTTGAATTGCATTGAGATTTATTGCCGTTCTAAGTTGATACGTTTTGAGATTCAGAAAGATATTATATGTTACAGTATAAGGTGACAGAATTGGGACAGGATTGATAATTTGAGAAACTATGATTTTGGAAATCAATATGTCGGTTAAGTTTTGGAACGGAATTGTGTATTCGGGAGAAGTATTGTGGATTGTTGAGAAGAAGATGTATTCATGTTAGTTCATCTTGTGATATATGAACTATTTTTGAGCATTTGATAATGATACTTTTCAAAATGAATGTTTTGCAGATGTTTTAAGGAAAATGATTTTTGGGCTGAGACCCAATCGATTTTGAAATTGTTTTGTAACTCAGGACTTGGAGTCCGAAAAGAGTTTTATACCTTTTAAACTTCTTGTAAGGCGGAACGAGATGCGGGTTGAGACCCTAATGTTTCAAAAGGCTTTTCCGTTTCTAAAACCCCCCAAGATTTGTAAAACACTTAACTAATCGTTTATGCATTATATTATGACCTTTCGAGTTTTGGTTTACTTGTTCAAATTAAACTTCTCGGGAAGTCTTTCGCTGTGTTGATTTGTTTCCATGTTTTGTCATAGCATAATTGAGGTGATCCAGGATAGGATAATGGTTGACGTTGCGAGTCATGTGTAGAAAAGGAGTTTTTATCGGAGTCTATATATTGAGGTTTTGGAACTATATCGTGTAGTTTTCCGATGGAATGTCAGTGGAATTTGTGACGAGTCGGATTGGTATACAGGAGTATGGATATGGTCAATCATTTGCATAGTTTTCATTTTAAAACTTCGAAATCGTGTAGATTCGAAGGAAACTGATATCGAATACTTGGCACCAACGAGCCAATTTAATTTTTGAAAATTTATTTTGTGGTCTTACCAAAATTTATGTTTTGAGTTTTGAAATTTTTGAAAGAACTTTAGAATATTTGTCTTCTTGATGAGACTGTATGATTTCAAACTGATTTGAAAATGTGATTGATATACATATGCATTTTTCATATCATGATGAAGTTCTGAGTGAGACTCACAAACTGATATCATATCGATGGTACGAGGAAAAGAGATTTGAACTTCAGTATGGTAGTTTGGTTATCCAGAGATGATCGGTTGGTTGATCAGATAAGAGAAATATGCTGCGTGTTGTAGATCCATGCACGGGATGTAATTTTGGAACTTTGGATTTTGTGAAACCGGGACATATGTGTTATGTGATTCCGTTGGTATGGTAGTAGCGCGATTTTACCATAGTGATTTTTGAATGATTTCTTTGTAAGTGTAGGTTTGGGGGGTGGTGACCCCATACTGGTTGTTTTAGATATTAAGTGGTCGTTCCCACTCCATGTATGATTTGGTATGTTCGTCGATTGGCGATTGGTTGTCCGTACGCCGAGGGGTATGTTCACCAGTCGGGTATGTTTATTGAGATCCACTGTATGTGATTGGAGTGTCATTTTGAGAATGTTATTCTTTCGTATATTGGTTTCTGTGGTTCTGTGTTGATCATGTTGAAGCTTACCATGTGAAGGTATTCTCGATTTTCGTTGATCGCTCGTTGGTCATATAGGAATTTATCATGTTGATGATATTCTCAGCCGCTTGTTGACCTTTGTATTGATCGTATTGGAGTTTATCATGTCGATATATTCTCGGTTAATTTATTAGTTGATCATTGCTGGTGATCATCTAAGCGTTCAGATTTTATGTCGATGTTTCGGGATTTGTTACCATTGTGTTGAGCAGATGTATCGCGCATTATTAATTTTTAGCAGGATTTGGACTTGATTGTGTAATCAGGTAGACAAGATCTGACACGGATAGATTATGTCATCCAATGATGATATTTTTTTGTTGAGGTTCACGGATTGTGAATGTAAGCGTATTGAGGCTTTACAGTGAAGTCATTTGCTAGTATCTCAGGAGATCGTCGACTTTGCGCATTTGTAAGTGTACTGTTTTGGTTATTAGTTAATGATGATGATTGATCGTTGTTGTGATGATTTCGGAATATTTTGGTTGAACGGTTTGTTTGTTTTCTATGACGGATTGCAAGTTTCGAGGACAAAACTTATTTTAAGTGGTGTAGTATGTAATATCCGGAATTTCTACTACTGTTATTTAATGTTATTTTATCCGAGTTAATTGCATTTGAGGATATGGTATATCAGGTTATTTTAATTTTTGATATCGGGTATATCATATGAGAATATGTTTGGGTTGAGTATATGTGTATTCAGTATGTCATATGTTCGTATCCAGTATGTCGAGACGGACCAGAACAGTTGGATTTTAGCTAAGTACAGAAGGCCATTACGTACGTTAATCTTAAGAACTTACATGCGCTAAATTCTACGTTTTACGTACGTTATGCACAAGGCATTACGTACGTAACAAAGGGAATCGGACAGGACCAATCTGTGGTCGGCAGTTGAGGCCCTGTGTCGGCAACTTTCAGCGGAGGATGTGGAGAGGTGAGTCAATTGATGGATATATGTACGCTATACAGGGTGTATTACATACGTAATACGAGTATATTACTGTAGCAAGTCAACGTACGTATTACGTGCGCAATGGATTAAGTGTTACGTACGTTAGGAGGCAGCTGGACGAGTCGTGGCTGAGGACTCGCTGGATGGCCGACCACGGTCGGCAGTGACTCACAGGGATGGCCGATCACGGTCGGCAGTGACTCGCTGGGTGTAAGGACTGGCCGATAACGGCCGTAAGGTTGTGGTTGGGTACGGCCGTAAGGGCCTATTACGTACGTAAGCTGGTGCAGGTAATGGCCGTAAGGCTGTCGGCCAAAATGGACAGGAGGGTAGCCATGGCCGGTTACGGCCGTAAGGTACCGACAGGTCTCGGGTATTTAAGGGCCTGGACCGGGTCACTTGGCCATTTTTACATTTTCTCTTTGTTCCTTCGCGATTCTTCGTCACAAATTGATGGATTTGATTGGGAACATCATGGAGCATCATTTTTTTGAAGTTTGATTCATGTTTAACATCATCTATTGCCCGGATCGAAGGTAAGAACACTTGAACTCTTGGTTTTGAGGAGTTTAGAGGTTTCATGGTGTTTTGGCCGATTTCATTCATTTTAAATCAGATTGTTGATAGAACTTTGTTATATTCTCGGAATCATTCATTACTCTTGAAGTTTTGTGAAACAAATTCGAGAATTTCTCCGTTAATTGATTAAATTGGACTATGCCCTCAAAGTGTCCGATAAAATGCTTCAATGGGTAGAACTTGGGAAGTTCTATATGTTTTCGTAGAATTGTGATTGAATTGATATCGTTGTGATTTAGGAACGAACTTTTGAAGGATGTTGGATCTGGACTCTTTTCTTTCGTCAATTTATTTGCACCGTGTTAATCAAGGGAAATTTTTACTTGTGTGTTTCATCTTCTACGAGGTATGTTGGGTAATCCTCTCCTTGAATTCGTATTTTGATGTTATTGTTGATGAATGATTCGTATGAAGATGATTATGGTTTTGTTGTTATGATTCGTGAGGATATATGAACTATATGTTGAAGGATATATATGTTTGTGATTGTGTTCTTCGTGTTCTTGATGTGGTTGATGTTTATTGATTGATGATTTGAATATATCTTTGAATTTCGCCTTCAAGGTGTTTGATTGAAGTTTCAAAAGAGAAATTGATTGGAATATCTTAGTTAAGTTTGTATAGTCGCCTTATCGAATCGATATATAGACTTTGCGGAATCATGGGAATGAATTCGTAATTGTTTGAGTTAGATTGTTCGGTCTTGTGTTTAATCAATATATTTTGGAATCGTTAGGGTTGTAGATTGGTTATACCGGTTGTTGATTATTATCGAATGTGTGTTAATCGATTATTGCAATAGGTGGTGATAATTGATCATTGATTACGACCGTTGTGTTATGGTTGAGGTTGAAGAGTTCGTAGATTGCTTTTGGTCGTGGATGAGGAGCTCGTAGACGAAGGCAGCGGTTTTGGTAACGGCTTCGTGGTATCGGTATCGAGGCAAGTTATACTTGTTCAATTTATAATATTTAATGAATGGTTTCCGTTTCATTCGTTTATAATTCGTATAGCAATGATTATAATTGTGAACACATGAGATTTGGGATTATAAATTGTTTTCGGATTTTGGGAATTTAAATCATAATGTATAGATTTACTTTTGTTATTGGTATACTTGGGTATCGACGATATGTTGTGATAAAGACGAAGACATGAATTATCTACCGTCCGTGACATTTTAGGCCATCGAATATTGAGGATAATTGTTGGTAATGGTTTTGACATCGAGATTTCTCTCGAAGGACTCGGGGCAAGTACTCTAATCATTTCTATCATTTATGTCGATCAGTCGTGATTCATTCGTGTATCGTTGTTGTCATGCATTTGTGTATTGTTGTTGTCGTGTATTGTGTACTGTTGTTTTGTGCAGTTGTGCATTGTTGTCATATGTCCACCTCATGTTGGTCCGACGGAATCATCGGGGGATCTATGCTAGCGTGCGCTGGATCATCCGACGGGTTTTCCACCTCGGGTTGGTCTGACGGGATCATCGGAGGATCTAGACAGTGAACGCTGGATCATCGGATTGCCATGTATTGTTGTTGTGCATATGTATATCATGGGTTTGCCATAAGTATACATTGTCGTTATTATTGTGATCATATTGACGTTGTCATATGAGTATGCATTTGTAGGTCTTGTGTTAGGACCATGTCCGTATGTTGTGTTGATCTGATCTCGGATTAGACTGACGTGATTGTCATTGTAATACCCGTAATTTCGGTTTCCGGTAATTTCTTTTTTTCGGCGGAAGTCCGTTTTGATGACTCGTTCATGACCATTTCATTATTCTGAGAATGATTAATTCTACACTTTCTGACATCCGAGTTCATTTCGGTGTCGTTTTATTGAGTTCCGTGCTTTTTAGCGACTTTTCCGCACTTGAGTTCGACTCTTGCGAATATCGTTCGAAACTGCTGTTTCGAGTTTCCCGTAAGTCCGTTTACTTTGTTAGATTGTGAACTTCGGTTTGGTTATTCGATCACGTATCGTGATTTTCGGGCGTTTTGGGCCATTTTGTAATTTACCCAAAGTCGTGGGTATCCGCATTCGTAATTGTTGTCTTGACCCTTTTTATGGTCGCATGTGAGTTTGGTTATAGCTCAACCACTTAGTATGATCTTATTCTAGAGCTTTCCGTGCGTATCTTGAACTTGGTGTTCCGATCGGAGGAATTTGTTGTTGTAATCAGCTTTGAGAGCACTGTTGCTGTCCTTCTGAGTTGTTAGCGCACGCTATACTTATTGGTTAGCGCGCGCTATGGTGCGGTTGTTAGCACACACTACATGTGTGGTAGCGCATGCTAACGAGTGGTGCAGAATCAGTCCAGAGGCTACTGGACTAGGTTCAGACGTTGATCAGCGCACACTATGTAGTATCATAGCGCGCGCTAGAGTGCATTAGTAGCGCACGCTAGGGTGAGGATAGCGCACGCTACTCGGTAGTTCAGGGCAGTCCAGGGGATACTGGACTGGGAATGAAGGTCCCGTTAGCGCATGCTAACAATTGTGGTTAGCACACGCTAACAGTGTGCCCCGATAGCGCACGCTAATCCTGAAGATTAGTGCACGCTAAGCTGTCGAGTGTATATAAAGTGGACAGCAGTCGTGGAACGTCATTTCCACTTCATTTCTTCTCCTCTCCGCGGGTTTGAGACGAAGGCGACTGGGGTCCGAACTTCTTGTCGATTTTGTTCCATCCAAAGGTGTTTTGGGGGACCTTTAGGTGATCATAGCATCATCTAATCCATTGTTCTTCGTCGAATCAAGGTATATTTCTTGATTTCCTTCGAGTTGACTTTTTGGGGGATTTATTCTTGATTTTGTTTTCCATTCGTTTTTGATGAACCGATTGTTGTTAAATGATGTTGTTAAACATATCCTATGGATTGAACATCCATATTTTGGGTTGGGAATTCCGTATCCGTGTTTTGTCGGGTCGATTCGTGTTCTTGACCGTTTTGGGGGAAACCCTTGAACTTTCGTCGTTTGTTCTTTGAATTCAGCGGCCTTGGGTCGTGCTATAGAATTCATTTTCATTGTTGTTATTGTTGTTCGTAGTTTATTGTTGCGGGTTATCGTTCGGTGGAGTCGGCGGGTTCGTAGTCGGTTCGTGCCAACCTACTTCGGTCGATTCTCCGTGTTGTTCTTATTCGAGGCAAGTACCTTGCCCATACTTTTCTTGTTTTGTGGATATGATAATTAGTGATCGTCTAAATGTGTTTGTTGGTCGTTTGCATTGAACTTTCAAAAGATTCGGGTTAGCCTTGTTAAAGGCTTGTTTTCAAAACGCGTGTGTATTGTGAATGGTGTGTCTTGTAAATGACTATGTGAATCCTATGGATATGTTTGGTGTTGATGATGCACTTGGTATTTGCGTGTGGACGTATATTGTTTCATTTCGGTGCATTGTGGTTTGACGTGTTGTTTTGCTAAGTGTTTGATGCCTCTTGTTGAGTTGTTTGGATATCATTGATGTGATATGTTACTTGTGTGAATGTGTGGATATGGTTGAAGGTCTACGGTGACACATGGCACGTGATCATGTGGTCAGGATGCAACAAGTGATTGATCCAACCGTGAGAGCCTGAGGTAATCTACGGTGGCACATGCCATGCGATTATGTTGCCAGGATGCAACAAGCGATTGATCCAACCGTGAGATGTGTGTGATTTGTTTCGCTAGCCAGCTCGGAAGGGTCCTTCGAGGCCTCGAGTGGGATTTATGGCTTCGTCCCGATCCTGGGCGATGCGCGTGCGTGATTACGTTGTGTTGATTTTTATGTCCGTCGAGGACACGTGATGTTGGGCTCTGGCCCTGTGAATTGTTGTCGGTTTTCTATTTGCGAAAACAAAATCTTTGGGCTGTGACCCCTGTTGATTTTTGGAAAGAGAAGGATTCTGAAATCCTAAATTGTTTTCTATTAAAACTCTCGATGGCATTTTAAACTGTTTTATAAATTGTTTCCCTTGAGCTGTGATCTTTCGGTTTTGGAATGTTTTACCAAACTCATGCCTCGGGAAGTGCTTTTCGTTACGTTTGGAACTTTGAGGATTCCTGGTTATTGTTATTCGTGGAATGTGAATTGTATGGCTCGTATTTGCACTTTGTTCTTGCACTAGCAAAACAGTGGAGTTTTGCTAACCCCCGAGTATTCGGGGGGTGGATGTCTGTTTTTGCATTCAGGTTTGGGAGCATAACATAGGGTCGGCACGAAGGATGATGAAAGATGAACGATACTAATCACAGGAGGATCCGTATGAGGTCATTAGTTTAGTTATAGTTTATTTTCCGCTGCAGTATTCTTTCCCGTTGTACGGGAGTGTTTGTATTCGACCCCTGCGTGGGCATGTAATGAGTTTGAGTTGTATGTATTTATTGAAAGACCAAATCGGTCTACTGAGTCATTTTAGCCTTAAAGGCATTGTTGAGATGTTCCTTGTTATTATCAGCCTGGTAGATCCTCGAGGAAAGGTTCTACGGCATGTAATATCCCTGAACGGATTGGGGGTGTTACAGTCATGGTATTTCGTATCTTGAGGTATGTTCCGTATTTCCTTGGTACTTGTCTTTGATGGACAATCGATTATCGTATTGGAATTGTCGACGTTATCCGATGGATTGAATTGGCCAGAGTTGGTATAATTTTCGCATCGCGAGTTATGATAATGTTTTGAGAACCTTGGTATTGTTGAGATATCGTACATATATTTCGGTATTATCTTAATGTGTTGTTAAGAATATGAATCGTGAATTTTCATAAAGTTACGACAGTAAGATTACATTGGTTGTACTCTTACTTAGTATTTCCATTGATATATAATTGTTGATGTGATGTGATGGTTATCATTGTTGGATATTATGGCTGACCCCGTCGTGGGCTTTCTTTTTAGGTTCTTGGATTATCAAGCTTGTAGCGGTCGTGGAGAGATGGGATTCCCGGAGGATACTGGCTAGGGCATGTATTTGTGTATTGAGTTTCCTGATCAATTCTTGTATTCCGCTGTTAGAGTATTTTAATTGTTTGTCTTTACCCGCTGCGTCAGTATTTTTAAATGGTCTTTTGGTATCTGTTAACTTAGGTTACTTTGGCAATCGTTCTCTAAATCCATTTTTTCGGTACGTGTAAGCGATAGCTTAACGTATGTTCTTAAACTATTGAGCTTTGACATTTTGGGCCTTGTGGTTTCAAATGAGATTTTACGACGGTTTGATAAACGGATTTTATTAAGTCTTCGAATGTTTTTAAAAGACAGTACCGTCGTTAGCCTCTTGGCGTTTGTAAATATTTGCGAAAGCCTTGTGGGTTCCATCTCGGGGCCCACAGCGTTGTAATATTTCCGGTCGGATCTGGGGGTGTTACAACAACAACAGTGAACATGTTACACACTCAGCTGAGGAATCTTTCAGAATTAACTATTTCTACTTTATACTTGATAAAAACCCGTTCTTCTATTGATGGCCAATTTGAACAATTTAAAAAATATGAAGAAACTTTTGGGTTTTTATTTAATATGGAGAGATTGCGATGCGTTGATGATGAGACCTTGTTGAAGTCTTGCAAGAATCTTCAAAATTCCCTAACACATAATGATCATTCAGATATCAATGGAGCTAATCTATTCTTAGAGGTAACATTCTTGAAGTTTCTTTGCCGATAGAAATAAAATCTGCGATTGAAGTGGTGGATTATTTGAAAAAAATGGATGGATGCTTTCCGAATGCTTACATTGCTTATAAAATCTTGTTAACGATACCGGTTATAGTGGCAAGTGCAGAAAGAAGCTTCAGTTGAAGCTCATTAAAACTTTTCTCCGATCAACAATGTCACAAGAAAGATTGAACGGATTAGCTATGTTATCCATTGAGAAAGAAACCATTGAGCAACTTGATTATACAGACTTGATTAATATTTTTGCCGCCAAAACTGTGAGGCAGAGTTGTATTTAGATAATTATTTTCAAATTGTTTGCCTTTTATTTATTATTTTTAATATAAATATCTTTAACGTTATGATTGCTTCATTTATTATTATTTTTTTTCTATTTGTACATTGAGGGAAAATATTAAGGGCCCACTGTAAAAACTCGACTCAGGCACGGATGTTGCTAGGTCGGCCCTGAATGGGCCCATATTATAATGTAAAATAAAAATAAAAATTGTGCTCTGTAAAATAAATAAATATAGATATGTAATTAATCAAGTTGCACTAGATTCCATGATTTTCAGTTTCTACATTTTAATTAATTTTTATATTTTTTGGATTTCTGGCTTTCAATATTTTTATAATTACTAAAACAATACATTTTGATTATTGATAATATTGAAATAAATTTGATTTTTTTTAATATTCTTTTTATGTAAAGGTGACGTCAATAATGATGTTTGCTATGTCTGGATATTTTAACAATGTCGGTACTAAAAAATTATTGAAGACTGTTATAATATACCATGAATGTGATGTTTTAATTACCCCTTTGTTTTTGTATAGTGTGAATGACTATTTTGCCCCTATTGTAATTATGTAATTACGATTGTGCCATCTAAAGTTTTCCTATAAATAGAACTTCAGTTATTAATGAAAAATATACCTGAGAATCATTCTCTATTCTCCCTCTAAATTCTCTCTCTACGATAATTCGGTTTTATAACACGTTATCAGCACGACTCTAACCATTTGGGTAATATATCACAAGAGTATGCTCTACAGTTGCATCTTATAGATGACCATCTGTATCAGAAATTGAATTATTACAACTAAACACTAACACACACCTTATATGCAGCAGTCTTCTTCTCTCTAATAAGGAAAATCTCCAAGCATGTCAAACAATCAACCCTCAAGCCATCGAAACCGGACCCGAAACGGGAAACTCGAATTCTGTTGCTATCCATCATCGCACGGTGGTGTGATGTATGAGGTACTATTTGTCAATATGTGTGCGTATGTGTTATTCAAGAAGAAGATTAAAAAAAGGGGAAAAAGTTGGGAGAAAGAACAGCAAACGGAGAACTGTAATGCTGGTTCTGTGACATCCACTCTGAAATCCCCTATCTATTGACAGCTTAAGCAAACGAGAAAACAGAAATGTAAGCAAAGCAAAGAATATTAAATAAATATAAAAGAATAAAAAAAAGGACAACCTATTCGTCCACAAAAGAAAACAAAGAAAAAACAAATCATAATGTTTGAAGTCAGTACAAGAAAATAAATAAAATATAAAAGAATTAAATATTCTTATAATATGTTAAATTATAGATCTGGTTTTTCTTATATATAAGATTCATATGATCTCAGAATCAATTTTTGTTGATACCATCGTGATCGGTTTAACGAGACCTTTAGTTTGACACTAATATTGATATGAGTGTTAACTCTTTTCATATATATTATTATTAAATTTATTACAATGTACAAATTAATGTCCAACTCTGAGAATCGCAAAGATTTATCAATACATACCATTACACATGTTATTAACAGCAGTCGATATTTCGACGTATACCTTACAATGACTATATTTTTGAGGAATTGATTGGACGATCCTGCTTTGGTAGAAGCAGTTAATTATTTTTGCAGTTTAATTTCTATCTTTTATTCATCTCAAAGTGGTGGTTTGAAACCGCACATTTATCAAATTTTATTTTCTGCAATTACAATACCTCCTATGTGATGAGTTCAATTATCACAAGACGGATGGTTTTACATGTACACAATTTATATATTATATATCACCATCGTGGTTGGTTATACCACATGAATGGTTTATAAATCCTGCTCCCGAAGAAGCAGTTGATCAAAATAAATCCTACTCTGGAGAAGTAGTTGATCGATTATCTAAATCCTGCTCTGAAGAAGCAGTTGAAAGAAATAAATCCTACTCTGAAGAAGTAGTTGATCAATGATTCAAATCATGCTTTCGAAGAAGAAGCAGTTGATGGAAATAATATCCGATCTCCATAATTATTAAACACAAATGGAGAAAATTGAGCAAGTGATGCCATAAGCTATCACCGATTAATTAAAGAAAATCTCATGCAAACCGCATGATGGGATCATTTGACAAGTGATATAGAAAACTATCACTCGAAAATAATTGCTCAATAAATCCCATGTTGATTATATCACATGGTGGGATCATTAAAATAATATTGATTGACAATATTTATGGAGAAACATATATCACATATTCGTGATAATAATGTATTTGTAAAAAGGTAAAAGATGATCTTATTATTACTGGAACAAGCACACAACAGTCGAAGTGAAAATATCGAAACTAGCTGAAAGGCAGTAAACACTCGACAATATGAAACGCGAAAAAGAAAATACTTATGAAACCCATAAAAAGAAAAGGGGTGCGTCTCGAGAGTATAAAACTCCGTAACTCTATCACCCCTGGCATCAGGGTTTATAATGAAAGATCTAAATGATCTAAACTTCTTTTTCTTTTGGCGCCAATACTCTGTGGCTGATGAGCTTTGACTTCCAAATTCTTAAGTGAAATATATGCTTGAAACTTTATAAGTAGATCAGCAACAGTGTCAGCACATATTATTATATCTCGTGATGGTTGAGATATAAACTTGTGATCTACTCCTTGATCCAGAAAGGCAAGCAAATCGCTGAAGAAATTTCAACAAACCTATAGATTTGGTATGGAAATCCCGCTCAGCCCATGATGTGATGTTGAATATCTCATTGAGTGTGTCATAGCCACCTGGAAGAACAATAAAGGCATCACTATTATTCACCATATACATCAAACTATCATGCACAGACTGTGCTTGAAGCATCAACCCAGTTGAACCCCCTATACTACTGGTTCTAACTGTGGGATAGTGTAAGACACTTGTTACTCTTATTCTCCCATTTTGTGCAGCCTCTAAAAGATAACCCAAAAATCTATAATTACTCCCACCATACAATATATCGATTTTGTGTTTTCCTAATTCTTTTACGAATTTATTTGCCATATCTATATGCTGGATATGACCTATCAGTTTTGATCCACCTAAAATACATATAGTTTTAATTGGATGAGATCTATATGAGGATTCTGAGAACTCCATCTTTCTACACTAGACATTCAAAATACTTTTATGAGAGATGTATTTTCTGATTTGTGAATCCCAAATTTAAAGAACAAACTTCTTACTAAACGACAAATGACTTCACTATTTTCATTGAAAAAGGAGCGGCAGATAAGTCATTACTTTTGACAAAATTACAAAAGAAAACGAAAGATATGATATTATATTTTTCAATGAAAATGACGTTACCATTTGGCAGCTGAGAAATTTAAATATTGGAAAATAATATTCATCAACTTGCATTATTTTTCTATTACCTTATACCAACTTTGACATAACGGACTTACAAACTGGATCTTTTGAGACTAATTTTTCATGACTATAACGTTCCAGTTCATCCTTAAATTGTATCCACAAAGCCATTAGTTCACGATGAACGTATCCACTGGGATGTGTATCAAGAATCTGTTGAATATCATGATCTATAGATTCCTTACTCAATCCATCCTTGATAAATGCTATTTTATCTTCTCGATTTTTGGATACAAACCCCACAGATTTGCATCGTGTGTCACATGTCCACCGAGCACATTTATAGCACCCGCCTAATCTTTTTGCTCTGTGTTTCTTTGCAAAACTATTCTTACCTGTACCTGGCATGTACTTAAATGAATTTGAAAATTCACCAGATAATCGAACTTGTGCTTCGATCAACCATCGAATATCTTTTGGGATGCCATTTCTCATTAGCACCCTTAATCTTTCGAGTCGAGCTCGATAAATTCTTTTATGATATTCACTGGAAGAGATGGGTAATATTTACGAAGATTCGAAAGCATTGAATCCATTATGATATTCAGACCCTCGGTATGGGTGAATTTTGTGAATACAATAATAATCTATTTATAGATTGGAATTACGCGTATGAGATTTGACTCCGCGTCCTGAAGCGTATGAACTAAGGCTCTATATTTGAATAATGAACATAAGATGACATGTGGGAGCAGCGACTCCATATTGATAATGATGTGCAATAATGGCACCGAAAGATGATGTGATATGCCGGTAAAATATCTATATGGTGATATAGACACATCATGTCTTCAAATATTTGTTCTCGATTAATATCACTACTAGCTAATATTGGGAATGAATCCCTAATAAATTTGGAATATATTAAGGGGGAGTATGGGCCCACTTTCTCTACATGTGAACTACTAGATATTATGGATCCACTAGATAGTCACATGTTTATATGACTCGTAATCAGAAATTTACGAGATGATTTGCTCATGATTTGAGCATATATTTCAGATCAGATAAAGCTAGTAATATATCCCAAATAAACTTGAATAGATCCCAAAAAGGATCAAGATATGCGCATACAAGTGGGATATCAATTGGCATACTATTCAAAGTCCTCCAACCAATATTGAGAACATAATATATAAACTCTCATGACTGAAGATGAATACTGAGATACTGGCATATGTGTTTGGTGCTCAAGAAATCTCTTAGCATAAGGGGGAGTATTGGTAGTTGGAAATATGAGAAATGCATCACATTATATCCTCACAACTGAAATATGAACTTGAAGTTCAAAGATGCATAACAGATTTTTAATCTTTGGTATACAAATCAAAGAAAATGATAAAAGGATGCATATACTTTTGAGAAGTATACAGACATAATCACAATGTGTAATTCTAATGGATGATTGCTAATGAGATATCTCGGCAAGTTATGTTGCCATGGGGAAATAAATATTGAAATGTGTCGACACAATATTGCGCTATGAATGAAATGAGGATATCAATGATTGGAAAGAGGGTATCGATAAATGATATGAGGATATCTATGTGTAACACCCTCAATATATTCGGGAATATTACAGCGCCGTAAATCCTTTACATAAGAATTTACAAGGCTGATTAAAAGAAAAGACAATAACAGATACTGCTTTATGAAATTACTGAAGTAAAAATACAACTGTCTGGTTGAAAATGAAATAGGAATATCCAATGAAGAGTTATTATTACATCACCAAAATCCAAATCATTATAACGGACGACGTACTCGAGTACTTAATGAAATAATCAACAAATAACAGATAGTAAACCCGGCCAGAACATCACTTTGCACCCTCGTCGTCATGCATCTCCAGTGGTTGTTTCCCCGCCCTTCTGGATCCTGAACATACACAAATGTTCACCCCCGAAGGGGTTAGCACAACGATGCTAGTACAAGTACAATAATCATACATCAGTGATATAATCAACAATTTTATCATAACAAGTTTCTCCAACGAGAATATCCACAACATATATCATAACATAACAGTTTCAACATACTGATGGTATTCCAACGATCCAGCGCACACAGCTATAGATTCCCATGATGATCCCGTCGGACCAACACATGGTGGAACTACCTGTCCAACGATCCAGCGCACACTATAGATTCCCATGATGATTCCGTCGGATCAACACATGGTGGACATATATTCACAACATATTTACACGATACAATCACCTCATAATTCTCATAATATAAACAATTCTAATTTAGAGTACTTGCCTCGGTTCGTTGACAAGAATAAACTTCCACGAATATCAAAATACTCGAAGGTCGTCCACTTCGATCAATCACGTGATAAGCTCGAACCTTAACAAAAGAAATAGTACAGAATTCATTTCGTGCGCATTTAACGTCTAACAATTCAATAATTACGGTAGGAAGTCCTTAATACGAAATCTATGCGGGCCATTAACGCACGCTACGAATCATATGTAGCGACGTTAGTGCTACTCGTTAGCGTCGCGATACACCGCCTAGCGTCGCTAACCCGGCGTTGTCGATTGCCTCATCGATCGGCCGATGACTCGGTGATGATTTAACGACGCTAAGTCCAAAGCGTTGCGACGCTAAACGTACTCGATAGCGCCGCGTTAAATCTCGTATATTAGCGCACGCTAATAATGCATGGTCGAGATTTCACCGATCACCAACCGACTCGATCGATGGTCTAGCGTGCGTTACGTACCAAACGTAGCGCACGCTAACTAGTACTCGATAGCGCACGTTAAATCGCATAACATAGCGTGCGCTATCTTCGCATGGCGATTCTATCGGCGAAAGCAAGCTGTTCTTGCCATGTTCAAACAATGAAATCCTTCGTGATAATTCATGTTACTTCCATGAATACCAAGTTCTTACTCTTATGAATGATCTCCGTGGATGATATCAATTTCAAGATGCAAATATACGTATAATCATCATGACACCATAATCCATCTTGATTACAATTCTCATGCAAAGTTGGTGATCTCCGGTTGATGTATTAGATGCTACTATCATTATACATATTCAGACTTCATCTTGAGGTGAACTAACAATTCCGACTTATACGAAAGAATATTTCATAAGATGATTCTTCCTTTAAGTTCTTATAACATCTCTTCCAAATCATGATCACAAAGATAACATAAATCATACGGATTGTTAACTTCAGAATATTACTCTCATCATTTGAAGTACTAGGATCCCAACTTCAAGGTTCCAACAATAATATTGTATTTGTAGTCATTCCAATCCTCTAAACATGATGTTGTTGAATAATTCACTAATGAAATTCAATACCTCGATAATATGATCATCGTATCCATTGGAAAACCAAATCTAAGACTGGTGATAGGTTGAACATACCTTAGAATGCCGAAATCACTGAACCACGAGGTATAATCCGACTCCGTTTGGTTGTGTGCCACTCCAAGGTGTTACTTCTCTTCAATGATCACTCACAAGTGATACTCAATCATTCAATGATCACTAATATATGTTCTAAGTGTTTAGAAGGGATATACTTGCTCTCTGGACTCTCAAAGGTGAAGTATAGACGAAGGAAATGAAAGCCAAAGCGGTTGCTGTCCCATTTATAATATTCTGCATTATTGACAAGTTAGCGCACGCTACTAAGCATCCCTTAGCGTGCGCTAATAATGGTTGACTTCAGAGTTTGTCCGGATGCGTCGGTAGGAATCTTATCCGACCCATGTCACGGGCGCATGTGTTAGTGTCGCTCAATAATTGAGTTCTTAGCGCACGCAACCCCTACCTTCATAGCGTGCGCTAATAATGGCCCGATAGCGCGCGTTAAGATACATTCTTAGCGTGCGCTATCACAAGGTTTCTTGAGCAATTTTGCATGATTCTATACTTATGCACAATGATATCAATGCACTAAATATCATATTCCAAAATCAAAATCACCAATCCGAAATAATACATGGTTGAATACGGATGAAATACACGTAATAAATCCGGATATTACATACTCTCCTACTAAAAGGAGTTTCGTCCCGAAACTCAAGACGAAAATAACTCGGGATATCTAGACTTCATATCACCTGTTTCCCAAGTGGCTTCTTCCATTCCGTGATGTGACCACCGAACTTTGACCAAAACGATTGACTTGTTCCTCGGTTGCTTGACTCGACTCTCGAGTATCTTGGTAGTCTTTCTTCAAATGTCCCATCCTCGCTCGACTTCGATCTACTTGAAATCAATGATATGATGGGATCTGGTATATATCTCCAGAATCGGGACACGTGGAACACGTTATGAACATGACACAATGACGGCGGCAATGCCAATCTGTATGCCAACTCCCCAACTCTCTCGAGGATTTCAAATGGTCCGATATATCTCGGACTCAGCTTTCCTTTCTTTCCGAAACGAAAGATTACCCGAGTAGGAGAAACCTTCAAAAGTACGTGATCTCGATCAACTCCAATGGACGGCGGCGTACGTCCGCATAGGATTTCTGGCGACTGGGCGCTAATGGCCTTTCACGAATCAAGGCTATCTTCTCTCGAGTCTGCTCGATCAACTCTGGTTCTGTTCCGACCAAGTCCGATGAATCGTCCCAGCATAGGGGCGATCTGCATCTCCTTCCATATAATGCCTAAAACGGTGCCATCTTAATGGAAGCATGCCAACTATTATTGTAGGTAAATTCAATCAACGGTAGATGAACTTCCCAATCGTTTGACCAATCTAAGGCACAGGCCCTTAGCATATCTTCCACCGTTTGTATAGTTCTCTCAGATTGTCCGTCGATGCGGGTGATAAGTCATCAAGTTCAATTCGGTCCCCAAGGCCTTATGAACTGCCTTCCAAAAGTGAGACACAAAACGGCCGTCTCGATCAGAAACAATGGTCTTCGGCGTACCATGCAATCGAACTATCTCCGAAATAAAGACTCGTGCCAACCTCTCTGGTCCCCACGTATCCTTAATGCCTATAAAATGAGCCGATTTGGTTAAACGATCAACTATCACCCAAATCATGTTCATTCCTGTCCTGGTTTTCGGCATATTGGTGATAAAGTCCATTGATATGCCCTCCCACTTCCATTCAGGAATCGGGAGCGGCTTCAACATTCCAAAGAGCCGTTGATGCTCGATCTTAACCTACCGACAAGTCAAGCATTTGAAACATAGTCCGCTACGTCTTGCTTCATGTTGCCCCACCGTAAATCTCGCTTCAAGTCCTTATACATTTCTTGGTGCCGGGTGGATAGAATAGAGGCGAACTATGAGCTTCCTTCATAATCGTCTGCTTTGAACATCAATATTGGGAACGCAGAGTCGGTTACGAAATCTCAAAACTCCATCGTCATGAATTATGAATCGGGGGCCTTTCCTTTGATCACTTCATCATGTAACCGAACCATCGAGAGGATCATCTACCTGCCTAGATTTGATTTCTTCGGTTAAAGATGAAGTTATCTCCATCACGCATGATTGTCCTTGGACTCTTTGTAACCATACCTCAATTCCTTCACGAATCATCTCTCGTTGAAGGCTAAGTTGGGATGTCGGCGTCTCCAAGATCTCGAATAGAGACAGCTTGCGGCTAAGTGCATCGGCCACTACATTTGCTTTGCTCGGATGATATAAAATCTCCAAGTCATAGTCCTTAATCGGTTCCAACCATCTTCTTTGCCGCATGTTCAACTCTTTACATTGAATATGTACTTGAGACTCTTATGATCCGTAAAGATCGACGGTGAGTCCGTCTGAGATAATGCCTCAGTTTTCAAGGCAAAACCACCGCCGCTAGCTCCAATCATGTGTCGGGTAATTCACTTCATAAGGTTTCGATTGTCGCGACGCATAAGCGAACACCTTATCATTACGCATCAACACGCACCCAAGTCCTTGATTCAAGCATCATGTAAACTATGAATTCTTGATTCCCTGCGGAAGTGATAGAATCGGTCGTCAATCTCTTCTTTAACTCATCAAAACTAGTCTGACACGACTCGTTCCACTCAAACTTTTGAGTTTTCTGCAAAAGTCGAGTAAGTGGGCGGGAAATTTTAGAAAACCATTCCACGAATCGACGATAATATCCAGCAAGTCCTAAGAAGCTTCGGACCTCTTTCACATTCTTTGGAGGCTTCCAATCCAATATTGCTTCGATCTTCCGAGGATCTACTCGGACTCCTTTAGTGACACCACATGGCCGAGAACATTACTTCCTTTAGCCGAATTCACACTTAGAAAGTTTGGCGTACAATTGCTCGTTTCTCAAAAGTTCCAATCTGATCCGCAAATCCGCGCATGTTCTTAGGACTCTTAGAATACACCAGGATGTCGTCAATAAACACAACCACAAATTTGTCCAAAAATTCAATGAACACTCTGCTCATCAATTGCATAAATACAAAGGTGCGTTAGTGAGACCAAACGGCATCACTACAAACTCATAATGCCCGTAGCGAGTTACGAGCTGATTTGAACATCGGACTCCTTAATCCTCGATTGATGGTATCCCGATCTCGGATCAATTTTAGAAAATACTTTTGCCCCTTGCGGTGGTCAAACAGATCATCAATCCGTGGTAACGGATATTTGTTCTTAATCGTCATCTTGTTCGGCTCTCGATAGTCAATACACAATGGAGCGATCCATCCTTCTTTCGGACAAAAGAATCTGGCGCTCCCGGGGTGAAACGCTTGGGTGAATATAGCCCTTGTCCAAGAACTCCTCCACCGCTTCTTCAATTCGTACATCTCGGTAGGTGCCATACGATACGGCGCCTTAGAAATTGGTGTCGCTCCGTGTTCCACTCAATAGTAAATTCTACATCCCTTCGTGGAGGTAGCCTGGTAATTCATCAGAAATACATCCGAAATTCGTTCACAACAGGAATAGATGAAAGTTCCACCATGTCGTCTTCTTTCTTCATTGCATAACACGATGCATCTGACCTTGTTTCAACAATCTGACTTTCATCGCTTTGATCAATTTTCCCGAGCTTCCGGTTTCCATCCTTGAACAAGACTTGAGCCATCATCGTGATCGGTGAAATATTCCTCCTTCGGTAGTCTACAATTGCTCCATACCGATTAAGCCAATCGTCTCCGAGTATCAGTCATCTCCTTGCATTTCTATCACGATCGATTTGAGAGCCACTCCCTCCCCCAAATGATACAGAAAATTTCTAGTTTCTAAATTTCCGACAATTCTCTCTCCACTCGGTAAACCAACAACATAAGGTTCACAAGTATAAAAACCGGAAATATTCAAACGATTTACACAAGACAAAGATATGAAAGAATGTGTAGCTCTGTATCGAACAAAACGCTAGCTAATTGGAAAAGATTTGGGATAAGACAATGGCATCACGATCATCTGTCCTCCTCATCTCATACAAACGTGGGGAACAGATCCGCACTCGATGTCCCCTTTCGGTCCCATTGTCCTCTGCCTCGCCCGCGGCCAAAATTGAGGCATCGAACACTTTCTGCGTCTGTTGGACAGCTTCCTTCGAAGGCCCGTGATGAGCGGGTTCCATTGTACTTAGTGGCGTCCTTACAAAACGCCGCACGGTGCCCTTCCCCGTCCGCACTCAAAACATGTAATCTGGAGTGCGCAAACAATCACGCCAAAGGTGGCACAGGCGACCACGGTTAAAGCACTTCCTATTTGTATCCGTCGTGGTGACATTGTTCCGTAATTCTTTCCGCTCTTAGTCGGGTGCGGAGGCTTCTTGAAATAAAAGAAGACTGGGCCTTGCGGGGCCCATCGCTCTTGTGCTCGTAAAAGTACCGAGACTTTCTGTTTCTTCGACTCCATAAACTTCTCCATTCCGCTTCTTTTATTTCGTACGCCAACGCCTTATCCTGGTATTGGCGGAGAGTGGTACATTCAAAACCGGACATGTACCTCTGGATTTCGGTTTCATCCTCATTTCGAAATGAATCATCATCTCCGCATCATTACGACCGGATGTCGAACAAATGCTAATCTTTGGTTAAACATCTTAATCGTGCAGGATACGGGTTCATCGATGGTGAGCAGATAAAAATTCTCGAATTTTGGCTTCCCTCACGGGACGAGGGCAATCGGGCTTCCATCATCATTTTAAATTACGCCTAATCGGCATCATGATGCAGAGGTCGGATAGCTTCCCACCACTCGGACGCTTCCCTATCGTAAATCTTGGGCAATAGGAGCTCTCCTGTCGTCCGGCAATTAATTCCAAAAAATTTTCTCCAGTTCCTTCAACCAATGGTCCCAGTGGGAGTCTCGGAAAAGCCGTCAAATTTGGGCGGTTGCATCTTCGCCACTTCTTGCGACCACCGGTCATCCCGATTTCCCATATCCGGGATCCCTTGCATCTCTCTCCTGCCGTAGTCCCACCGCCACTTGCATTCAGTCCACGACACAGGCGAACCGAGTCATCTGGTTCACCACTTGTGAAGGATCTCTGCACAGGATCTGTTCATTATTAATAGATTCTGCGGCTCGCCGAGCTATGGTAACTTTGGTTAGAAGGTGACGCCTCCCTTTCGGCATTTCTTCGTCGCGTCCACGACCGCGACCACGTCCACGTCCGCCTCTCAACATACCGTAAGCATAAATACTCAATATACGAAAACAACATCGTTCTAATATTCGAGTATAAAGAGATACAATATGTAAAGAACGAGATAGAGTTTAGGAACTTACAACCACTGTTCGCATGAAGACGTGGCGGTGCGGTGATGTCATTCACGGCCGGTTACCCCAAAAGACATAAATGACCCCTATTTTAACCCAACGGCCAAGATATCCATAATCTTAGCTCCGATACCATATTCTGTAACACCCCCAATATATTCGGGAATATTACAGCGCCGTAAATCCTTTACATAAGAATTTACAAGGCTGATTAAAAGAAAAGACAATAATGAATCTTGCTTTATGAAATTATCAAGTAAAAATACAATAAATCAGTTGAAAATGAAATAGGAATATCCAATGAAGAGTTATTATTACATCACCAAAATCCAAATCATTATAACGGACGACGTACTCGAGTACTTAATGAAATAATCAACAAATAACAGATAGTAAACCCGGCCAGAAGATCACTTTGCACCCTCGTCGTCATGCATCTCCAGTGGTTGTTTCCCCGCCCTTCTGGATCCTGAACATACACAAATGTTCACCCCCGAAGGGGTTAGCACAACGATGCTAGTACAAGTACAATAATCATACATCAGTGATATAATCAACAATTATATCATAACAAGTTTCTCCAACGAGAATATCCACAACATATATCATAACATAACAGTTTCAACATACTGATGGTATTCCAACGATCCAGCGCACACAGCTATAGATTCCCATGATGATCCCGTCGGACCAACACATGGTGGAACTACCTGTCCAACGATCCAGCGCACACAGCTATAGATTCCCATGATGATTCCCGTCGGATCAACACATGGTGGACATATATTCACAACATATTTACACGATACAATCACCTCATAATTCTCATAATATAAACAATTCTAATTTAGAGTACTTGCCTCGGTTCGTTGACAAGAATAAACTTCCACGAATATCAAAATACTCGAAGGTCGTCCCCTTCGATCAATCACGTGATAAGCTCGAACCTTAACAAAAGAAATAGTACAGAATTCATTTCGTGTCGCATTTAACGCCTAACAATTCAATAATTACGGTAGGAAGTCCTTAATACGAAATCATGCAGGGATGATTAACGCACGCCTTCGAATCATATGTAGCGTGCGTTAGTGCTACTCGTTAGCGTCGCGATACCTGCGCCTAGCGACGCTAACCCGGCGTTGTCGATGCCTCATCGATCGGCCGGTGACTCGGTGATGATTTAACGACGCTAAGTCCAAAAGCGTTGCGACGCTAAACGTCTCGATAGCGCCGCGTTAAATCTCGTATATTAGCGCACGCTAATAATGCATGGTCGATTACTTCACCGATCACCAATCGACTCGATCGATGGTCTAGCGTCGTTACGTACCAAACGTAGCGCACGCTAACTAGTACTTGATAGCGCCGCGTTAAGCGCATACCATAGCGTGCGCTATCTCGCATGGCGATTCTTTGACGAAAGCTGATTCTTGCCATGTTCGAAACAATGAAATCCTTCGTGATAATTCATGTTACTTCCATGAATACCAAGTTCTTACTCTTATGAATGATCTCCAGGATGATATCAATTTCAAGATGCAAATATACGTATAATCATCATGACACCATAATCCATCTTGATTACAATTCTCATGCAAAGTTGGTGATCTCCGGTTGATGTATTAGATGCTACTATCATTATACATATTCAGACTTCATCTTGAGGTGAACTAACAATTCCGACTTATACGAAAGAATATTTCATAAGATGATTCTTCCTTTAAGTTCTTATAACATCTCTTCCAAATCATGATCACAAAGATAACATAAATCATACGGATTGTTAACTTCAGAATATTACTCTCATCATTTGAAGTACTAGGATCCCAAATAATATTGTATTTGTAGTCATTCCAATCCTCTAAACATGATGTTGTTGAATAATTCACTAATGAAATTCAATACCTCGATAATATGATCATCGTATCCATTGGAAAACCAAATCTAAGACTGGTGATAGGTTGAACATACCTTAGAATGCCGAAATCACTGAACCACGAGGTATAATCCGACTCCGTTTGGTTGTGTGCCACTCCAAGGTGTTACTTCTCTTCAATGATCACTCACAAGTGATACTCAATCATTCAATGATCACTAATATATGTTCTAAGTGTTTAGAAGGGATATACTTGCTCTCTGGACTCTCAAAGGTGAAGTATAGACGAAGGAAATGAAAGCCAAAGCGGTTCTTTGTCCCATTTATAATATTACGCATTATTGACAAGTTAGCGCACGCTACTAAGCATCCCTTAGCGTGCGCTAATAATGGTTGACTTCAGAGTTTGTCCGGATGCGTCGGCGGAATCTTATCCGGACCCATGTCAGTGGCGCATGTGTTATTGTCCCGCTCAATAATTGAGTTCTTAGCGCACGCAACCCCTACCTTCATAGCGTGCGCTAATAATGGCCCGATAGCGCGTTAAGATACATTCTTAGCGTGCGCTATCACAAGGTTTCTTGAGCAATTTTGCATGATTCTATACTTATGCACAATGATATCAATGCACTAAATATCATATTCCAAAATCAAAATCACCAATCCGAAATAATACATGGTTGAATACGGATGAAATACACCGTAATAAATCCGGATATTACATACTCTCCTACTAAAAAGGAGTTTCGTCCCGAAACTCAAGACGAAAATAACTCGGGATATCTAGACTTCATATCAGCTTGTTTCCCAAGTGGCTTCTTCCATTCCGTGATGTGACCACCGAACTTTGACCAAAACGATTGACTTGTTCCTCGGTTGCTTGACTCGACTCTCGAGTATCTTGGTAGTCTTTCTTCAAATGTCCCATCTGCTCGACTTCGATCTCGCGAAATCAATGATATGTGGGATCTGGTATATATCTCCGTAATCGGGACACGTGGAACACGTTATGAACATGACACAATGACGGCGGCAATGCCAATCTGTATGCCAACTCCCAACTCTCTCGAGGATTTCAAATGGTCCGATATATCTCGGACTCGGCTTTCCTTTCTTTAAACGAAAGATTCCCGAGTAGGAGAAACCTTCAAAAGTACGTGATCTCCAAGATCTTGAACTCCAATGGACGGCGGCGTCCGCATAGGATTCTGGCGACTGGGCGGTTAACGGCCTTTCACGAATCAAGGCTATCTTCTCTCGAGTCTGCTCGATCAACTCAGTTACGTTCGACCAAGTCCGATGAATCGTCCCAAAGATAGGGGCGATCGCATCTCCTTCCATATAATGCCTAAAACGGTGCCATCTTAATGGAAGCATGCCAACTATTATTGTAGGTAAATTCAATCAACGGTAGATGAACTTCCCAATCGTTTGACCAATCTAAGGCATGTGCCCTTAGCATATCTTCCACCGTTTGTATAGTTCTCTCGGATTGTCCGTCGATGCGGGTGATAAGTCATCTTGAAGTTCAATTCGGTCCCAAGGCCTTATGAATCGCCTTCCAAAAGTGAGACACAAAGCGGCCGTCTCGATCGAAACAATGGTCTTCGGCGTACCATGCAATCGAACTATCTCCGAAATAAAGACTCGTGCCAACCTCTCTGGTCCCCACGTATCCTTAATGCCTAGAAAATGAGCCGATTTGGTTAAACGATCAACTATCACCCAAATCATGTTCATTCTGTCCCGGTTTTCGGCATATTGGTGATAAAGTCCATTGATATGCCCTCCCACTTCCATTCGGGAATCGGGAGCGGCTTCAACATTCCAAAGAGCCGTTGATGCTCGATCTTAACTCCGACAAGTCAAGCATTTCAAACATAGTCCGCTACGTCTTGCTTCATGTTGCCCCACCGTAATTCTCGCTTCAAGTCCTTATACATTTCTTGGTGCCGGGTGGATAGAATAGGGCGAACTATGAGCTTCCTTCATAATCGTCTGCTTTGAACATCAATATTGGGAACGCAGTCGGTTCTGAAATCTCAAAACTCCATCGTCATGAATTATGAATCCGGGGCCTTTCCTTTGATCACTTCATCATGTAACCGAACCATCAGAGGATCATCTACCTGTCTAGATTTGATTTCTTTGGTTAAAGATGAAGTTATCTCCATCACGCATGATTGTCCTTGGACTCTTTGTAACCATACCTCAATTCCTTCACGAATCATCTCTCGTTGAAGGCTAAGTTGGGATGTCGCGTCTCCAAGATCCGAATAGAGACAGGCTTGCGGCTAAGTGCATCGGCCACTACATTTGCTTTGCTGGATGATATAAAATCTCCAAGTCATAGTCCTTAATCAGTTCCAACCATCTTCTTTGCCGCATGTTCAACTCTTTACGATCGAATATGTACTTGAGACTCTTATGATCCGTAAAGATCCGACGGTGAGTCCGTCTGAGATAATGCCTCCATTTTCAAGGCAAAACCACTGCCGCTAGCTCCAAATCATGTGTCGGGTAATTCACTTCATAAGGTTTCATTGTCGCGACGCATAAGCGATCACCTTATCATTACGCATCAACACGCACCCAAGTCCTTGATTCAAGCATCACAGTAAACTATGAATTCTTCGCCTCGGGAAGTGATAGAATCGGTGCCGTCGTCAATCTCTTCTTTAACTCATCAAAACTAGTCTGACACGACTCGTTCCACTCAAACTTTTGAGTTTTCTGCAAAAGTCGAGTAAGTGGGCGGGAAATTTTAGAAAACCATTCCACGAATCGACGATAATATCCAGCAAGTCCTAAGAAGCTTCGGACCTCTTTCACATTCTTCGAGGCTTCCAATCCAATATTGCTTCGATCTTCCGAGGATCTACTCGACTCCTTTAGTGACACCACATGGCCGAGGAACATTACTTCCTTTAGCGAGAATTCACACTTAGAAAGTTTGGCGTACAATTGCTCGTTTCTCAAAAGTTCCAATACAATCCGCAAATGCCGCGCATGTTCTTAGGACTCTTAGAATACACCAGGATGTCGTCAATAAACACAACCACAAATTTGTCCAAAATTCAATGAACACTGTTCATCAATTGCATAAATACAAAGAAAGCGTTAGTGAGACCAAACGGCATCACTACAAACTCATAATGCCCGTAGCGAGTTACGAACGCCGATTTCGAACATCGACTCCTTAATCCTCGCTGATGGTATCACGATCTCGGATCAATTTTAGAAAATACCGTTGCCCCTTGCGGTGGTCAAACAGATCATCAATCCGTGGTAACGGATATTTGTTCTTAATCGTCATCTTGTTCGGCTCTCGATAGTCAATACACAATGAGCGATCCATCCTTCTTTCGGACAAAAGAATCGGGCGCTCCTGTGGTGAAACGCTTGGTCAATATAGCCCTTGTCCAAGAACTCCTCCACCGCTTCTTCAATTCGTACATCTCAAGAGGTGCCATACGATACGGCGCCTTAGAAATTGGTGTCGCTCTGTGTTCCACCAATAGTAAATTCTACATCCCTTCGTGGAGGTAGCCTGTAATTCATCAGAAATACATCCGGAAATTCGTTCACAACAGAATAGATGAAAGTTCCACCATGTCGTCTTCTTTCTTCATTGCATAACACCGATGCGATCTGACCTTGTTTCAACAACTGACAGCCTTTCATCGCTTTGATCAATTTTCCGAGCTTCCCGCTTTCCATCCTTGAACAAGATTTCGAGCCATCATCAGCGATCAGTGAAATATTCCTCCTTCGGTAGTCTACAATTGCTCCATACCGATTAAGCCAATCGTCTCCGAGTATCAGGTCATCTCCTTGCATTTCTATCACGATCAGATTTGAGAGCCACTCCCTCCCCCCAAATGATACAGGGAAATTTCTAGTTTCTAAATTTCCGACAATTCTCTCTCCACTCGGTAAGCCAACAACATAAGGTTCACAAGTATAAAAACCGGAAATATTCAAATGATTTACACTAGACAAAGATATGAAAGAATGTGTAGCTCCTGTATCGAACAAAACGCTAACTGGCTGGGAAAAGATTTGGACAGTACCTGATGCGACAGCAGCATCCTGATCATCTGTCCTCCTCATCTCATACAAACGTGGGGGAACAGATCCGGCACTCGATGTCCCCTTTCGGTCCCATTGTCCTCGCTCGCCTGCGGCCAAAATTCCGAGGCATTCGAACACTTTGCCGCGTCTGCTGACATCGGCTTCCTTCGAATCGGGCCGTGATGAGCGGTTTCCATTGTTCTTTGTGGCTTCCTTTCTAAACGTCACACGGTGCCCTTCCTGTCCGCACTCAAAACATGTAATGGAGTGCGCAAACAATCACGCCAAAGGTGGCACAGGCGACCACGCTTAAAGCACTTCCTAGCCGTATCCGTCGTGGTGACATTGTTCCGTAATTCTTTCCGCTCTTAGTCGGGTGCGGAGGCTTCTTGAAATAAAGAAGACTGGGCCTTGCGGGCCCATCGCTCTTGTGATCTGTAAAAGTACCATAGACTTAATGTTTCTTCGACTCCATAAACTTCTCCATTGCTGCTTCTTTTATTTCGTACGCCAACGCCTTATCCTGGTATTGGCGGAGAGTGGTACATTCAAAACCGGACATGTACCTCTGGATTTCTGGTTTCATCCTCATTTCGAAATGAATCATCATCTCCGCATCTGTTCTGACCAGATGTCGAACAAATGCTAACTGCTGGTTAAACATCTTAATCGTCTGGGATACGGGTTCATCTGATGGCTGAGCAGAGAAAAATTCTCGAATTTTGGCTTCCCTCACAGGACGAGGGCAATACTGGGCTTCCATCATCATTTTAAATTCTGCCCAATCGGCATCATGATCTGTAGGTCGGATAGCTTCCCACCACTCGGATGCTTCCCCTATCAGAAAGTACTGGGCAATAGGAGCTCTCCTGTCGTCCGGGCAATTAATTCCAGCAAAAATTTTCTCCAGTTCCTTCAACCAATGGTCCCAAGTGGGAGTCTCGGAAAAGCCGTCAAATTTGGGCGGTTGCATCTTCGCCACTTCTTGCAGCCACCGGTCATCCCGATTTCCCATATCTGGGATCCCTTGCTGTCTCTCTCCCTGCTGTAGTCCCACCGCCACTTGCATTCAGTCCACGACCTGGGCGAACTGAGTCATCTGGTTCACCACTTGACGAAGGATCTCTGGTACAGCAGGATCTGGTTCATTATTAATAGATTGCTGCGGCTCGCCGGAGCTATGACTGGCCTGGTTAGAAGGCGACGCCTCCCTTTCGGCATTTCTTCGTCCGCGTCCACGACCGCGACCACGTCCACGTCCGCCTCTCAACATACTGTAAGCATAAATACTCAATATACAGGAAACAACATCGTTCTAATATTCGAGTATAAAGAGATACAATATGTAAAGAACGAGATAGAGTTTAGGAACTTACAACCACTGTTCGCATGAAGACGTAGGCAGTGCAGTGATGTCATTCACGGCCGGTTACCCCAAAAGACATAAATGACCCCTATTTTAACCCAACGGCCAAGATATCCATAATCTTAGCTCCGATACCATATTCTGTAACACCCCCAATATATTCGGGAATATTACAGCGCCGTAAATCCTTTACATAAGAATTTACAAGGCTGATTAAAAGAAAAGACAATAATGAATCGCTTTATGAAATTATCAAGTAAATATACAACCGTCTGGTTGAAAATGAAATAGGAATATCCAATGAAGAGTTATTATTACATCACCAAAATCCAAATCATTATAACGGATTTACGATTTCGAGTACTTAATGAAATAATCAACAAATAATGATAGTAAACCCGCCGAAGATCACTTTGCACCTCGTCGTCATGCATCTCGGTGGTTGTTTCCCGCCCTTCGGATCCCGAACATACACAAATGTTCACCCCGAAGGGGTTAGCACAACGATGCTAGTACAAGTACAATAATCATACATCGGTGATATAATCAACAATTATATCATAACAAGTTTCTCCAACGAGAATATCCACAACATATATCATAACATAACAGCTTTCAACATACCGATGGTATTCCAACGATCCAACAAGACACAAACTATAGATTCCCATGATGATCCCGGACCAACACATGGTGGAACTACTGTCCAACGATCCAAATAGACACATTTATAGATTCCCATGATGATTCCCGTCGGATCAACACATGGTGGACATATATTCACAACATATTTACACGATACAATCACCTCATAATTCTCATAATATAAACAATTCTAATTTAGAGTACTTGCCTCGGTTCGTTGACAAGAATAAACTTCCACGAATATCAAAATACTCGAAGGTCGTCCCCTTCGATCAATCACGTGATAAGCTCGAACCTTAACAAAAGAAATAGTACAATTCATTTCGTGTCGCATTTAACGTCTAACAATTCAATAATTACGGTAGGAAGTCCTTAATACGAAATCTGTCTGGACAGATTAACGCACGCTACGAATCATATGTAGCGTACGTTAGTGCTACTCGTTAGCGTACGCAGTACACACTGCCTAGCGTACGCTAACCCGGCGTTGTCGATCACCTCACCGATCGACTGACTCGGTGATGATTTAACGACGCTAAGTCCAAAACGTTGACGCTAAACGCATTTCGATAGCGCACGTTAAATCTCGTATATTAGCGCACGCTAATAATGCATGGTCGATTTCACCGATCACCAACCGACTCGATCGATGGTCTAGCGACGTTACGTACCAAACGTAGCGCACGCTAACTAGTACTTGATAGCGCACGTTAAATCGCATAACATAGCGTGCGCTATTCGCATGGCGCTATCACGAGCAAGAATCGTTCTTGCCATGTTCAAACAATGAAATCCTTCGTGATAATTCATGTTACTTCCATGAATACCAAGTTCTTACTCTTATGAATGATCTCCGTGGATGATATCAATTTCAAGATGCAAATATACGTATAATCATCATGACACCATAATCCATCTTGATTACAATTCTCATGCAAAGTTGGTGATCTCCGGTTGATGTATTAGATGCTACTATCATTATACATATTCGACTTCATCTTGAGGTGAACTAACAATTCCGACTTATACGAAAGAATATTTCATAAGATGATTCTTCCTTTAAGTTCTTATAACATCTCTTCCAAATCATGATCACAAAGATAACATAAATCATACGGATTGTTAACTTAATATTACTCTCATCATTTGAAGTACTAGGATCCCAAATAATATTGTATTTGTAGTCATTCCAATCCTCTAAACATGATGTTGTTGAATAATTCACTAATGAAATTCAATACCTCGATAATATGATCATCGTATCCATTGGAAAACCAAATCTAAGATCGGTGATAGGTTGAACATACCTTAGAATGCCGAAATCACTGAACCACGAGGTATAATCCGACTCCGTTTGGTTGTGTGCCACTCCAAGGTGTTACTTCTCTTCAATGATCACTCACAAGTGATACTCAATCATTCAATGATCACTAATATATGTTCTAAGGGTTTAGAAGGGATATACTTGCTCTGGACTCTCAAAGGTGAAGTATAGACGAAGGAAATGAAAGCCAAAGCGGTTCTTTGTCCCATGTATAATATTCTGCATTATTGACAAGTTAGCGCACGCTACTAAGCATCCCTTAGCGTGCGCTAATAATGGTTGACTTCAGAGTTTGTCCGGATGCGTCAGCGGGAATCTTATCCGGACCCATGTCCCGGCTGGCGCATGTGTTAGCTGTCCCGCTCAATAATTGAGTTCTTAGCGCACGCAACCCCTACCTTCATAGCGTGCGCTAATAATGGCCCGATAGCGCGCGTTAAGATACATTCTTAGCGTGCGCTATCACAAGGTTTCTTGAGCAATTTTGCATGATTCTATACTTATGCACAATGATATCAATGCACTAAATATCATATTCCAAAAATCAAAATCACCAATCCGAAATAATACATGGTTGAATACAGATGAGATACACTGTAATAAATCTGGATATTACATACTCTCCTACTAAACAGGAGTTTCGTCCCGAAACTCAAGACGAAAATAACTCGGGATATCTAGACTTCATATCAGCTTCTGTTTCCCAAGTGGCTTCTTCCATTCCGTGATGTGACCACTGAACTTTGACCAAAACGATTGACTTGTTCCTCAGTTGCTTGACTCGACTCTCGAGTATCTTGACTGGTCTTTCTTCAAATGTCCCATCCTGCTCGACTTCGATCTCGCCGAAATCAATGATATGACTGGGATCTGGTATATATCTCCGTAACTGGGACACGTGGAACACGTTATGAACATGACACAATGACGGCGGCAATGCCAATCTGTATGCCAACTCCCCAACTCTCTCGAGGATTTCAAATGGTCCGATATATCTCGGACTCAGCTTTCCTTTCTTTCCGAAACGAAAGATTCCCCGAGTAGGAGAAACCTTCAAAAGTACGTGATCTCGATCTTCAACTCCAATGGACGGCGGCGTACGTCCGCATAGGATTTCTGGCGACTCTGGGCAGTTAACAGCCTTTCACGAATCAAGGCTATCTTCTCTCGAGTCTGCTCGATCAACTCTGGTTCTGTTCCGATCAAGTCCGATGAATCGTCCCAGCATAGGGGCGATCTGCATCTCCTTCCGTATAATGCCTCAAACGGTGCCATCTTAATGGAAGCATGCCAACTATTATTGTAGGTAAATTTAATCAACGGTAGATGAACTTCCCAATCGTTTGACCAATCTAAGGCACAGGCCCTCAGCATATCTTCCACCGTTTGTATAGTTCTCTCAGATTGTCCGTCAGACTGCGGGTGATAAGTCAGATCGAAGTTCAATTCGGTCCCCAAGGCCTTATGAACTGCCTTCCAAAAGTGAGACACAAAACGGCCGTCTCGATCAGAAACAATGGTCTTCGGCGTACCATGCAATCGAACTATCTCCGAAATAAAGACTCGTGCCAACCTCTCTGGTCCCCACGTATCCTTAATGCCTAGAAAATGAGCCGATTTGGTTAAACGATCAACTATCACCCAAATCATGTTCATTCCTGTCCTGGTTTTCGGCATATTGGTGATAAAGTCCATTGATATGCCCTCCCACTTCCATTCAGGAATCGGGAGCGGCTTCAACATTCCAGCAGGCCGTTGATGCTCGATCTTAACCTACTGACAAGTCAAGCATTTCGAAACATAGTCCGCTACGTCTTGCTTCATGTTGCCCCACCAGAAATTCTGCTTCAAGTCCTTATACATTTCTTTGGTGCCGGGTGGATAGAATAGGGCGAACTATGAGCTTCCTTCATAATCGTCTGCTTTGAACATCAATATTGGGAACGCAGAGTCGGTTACGAAATCTCAAAACTCCATCGTTATGAATTATGAATCCGGGCCTTTCCTTTGATCACTTCATCATGTAACCGAACCATCGGAGGATCATCTACTGTCTAGATTTGATTTCTTCGGTTAAAGATGAAGTTATCTCCATCACGCATGATTGTCCTTGGACTCTTTGTAACCATACCTCAATTCCTTCACGAATCATCTCTCGTTGAAGGCTAAGTTGGGATGTCGGCGTCTCAGATCTCGAATAGAGACAGGCTTGCGGCTAAGTGCATCGGCCACTACATTTGCTTTGCTGGATGATATAAAATCTCCAAGTCATAGTCCTTAATCGGTTCCAACCATCTTCTTTGCCGCATGTTCAACTCTTTACATTGAATATGTACTTGAGACTCTTATGATCCGTAAAGATCCGGTGAGTCCGTCTGAGATAATGCCTCCAGTTTTCAAGGCAAAACCACTGCCGCTAGCTCCAAATCATGTGTCGGGTAATTCACTTCATAAGGTTTGGTTGTCGCGACGCATAAGCGATCACCTTATCATTACGCATCAACACGCACCCAAGTCCTTGATTCAAGCATCACTGTAAACTATGAATTCTTGATTCCTGCGGAAGTGATAGAATCGGTGCCGTCGTCAATCTCTTCTTTAACTCATCAAAACTAGTCCGACACGACTCGTTCCACTCAAACTTTTGAGTTTTCTCGCAAAGTCGAGTAAGTGGGCGGGAAATTTTAGAAAACCCTTCCACGAATCGACGATAATATCCAAAGAAGTCCTAAGAAGCTTCGGACCTCTTTCACATTCTTTGGAGGCTTCCAATCCAATATTGCTTCGATCTTCGAGGATCTACTCGGACTCCTTTAGTGACACCACATGGCCGAGGAACATTACTTCCTTTAGCGAATTCACACTTAGAAAGTTTGGCGTACAATTGCTCGTTTCTCAAAGTTCCAATACAATCTGATCCGCAAATCCGCGCATGTTCTTCCGGACTCTTAGAATACACCAGGATGTCGTCAATAAACACAACCACAAATTTGTCCAAAAATTCAATGAACACTCTGTTCATCAATTGCATAAATACAGCAGGTGCGTTAGTGAGACCAAACGGCATCACTACAAACTCATAATGCCCGTAGCGAGTTCTGAACGCTGATTTCGGAACATCAGACTCCTTAATCCTCAGTTGATGGTATCCTGATCTCAGATCAATTTTAGAAAATACTGTTGCCCCTTGCAGCTGGTCAAACAGATCATCAATCCGTGGTAACGGATATTTGTTCTTAATCGTCATCTTGTTCAGCTCTCGATAGTCAATACACAGTCGGAGAGATCCATCCTTCTTTCGGACAAAAAGAACTGGCGCTCCCGTGGTGAAATGCTTGGTGAATATAGCCCTTGTCCAAGAACTCCTCCACCGCTTCTTCAATTCGTACATCTCGGTAGCTGCCATACGATCCGGCGCCGTAGAAATTGGTGTCGCTCCAGGTTCCATTTCAATAGTAAATTCTACATCCCTTCGTGGAGGTAGCCTGTAATTCATCAGGAAATACATCCGGAAATTCGTTCACAACAGGAATAGATGAAAGTTCCACCATGTCGTCTTCTTTCTTCATTGCATAACACGATTACGATGCGACCTTGTTTCAACAATCGTGACGGCTTTCATCGCTTTGATCAATTTTCCCGAGCTTCGGTTTCCATCCTTGAGCAGTACGGAGCCATCATCGGCGATCGGTGAAATATTCCTCCTTCGGTAGTCTACAATTGCTCCATACCGATTAAGCCAATCGTCTCCGAGTATCGTCATCTCCTTGCATTTCTATCACGATCGGTTGAGAGCGACTCCCTCCCCCAAATGATACAGGAAATTTCTAGTTTCTAAATTTCCGACAATTCTCTCTCCACTCGGTAAACCAACAACATAAGGTTCACAAGTATAAAAACCGGAAATATTCAAACGATTTACACAAGACAAAGATATGAAAGAATGTGTAGCTCTGTATCGAACAAAACGCTAATCGGCCGGGAAAAGATTTGGGATGCACACGATGCGGCGACATCACGATCATCTGTCCTCCTCATCTCATACAAACGTGGGGAACAGATCCGGCACTCGATGTCCCCTTTCGGTCCCATTGTCCTCTGCCTCGCCGCGGCCAAAATTCCGAGGCATTCGAACACTTTCTGCGTCATTGGACACTTGGCTTCCTTCAACGGGCCGTGATGAGCGGGTTCCATTGTACTTAGTGGCGTCCTTACAAAACGCCGCACGGTGCCCTTCTGTCCGCACTCAAAACATGTAAGCTGGAGTGCGCAAACAATCACGCCAAAGGTGGCACAGGCGACCACGGTTAAAGCACTTCCTAGCCGTATCCGTCGTGGTGACATTGTTCCGTAATTCTTTCCGCTCTTAGGCAGGTGCGGAGGCTTCTTGAAAGAAAAGAAGACTGGGCCTTGCGGGGCCACTTGCTCTTGTGCTCTGTAAAAGTACCGGAGACTTTCTGTTTCTTCGACTCCATAAACTTCTCCATTCTTGCTTCTTTTATTTCGTACGCCAACGCCTTATCCTGGTATTGGCGGAGAGTGGTACATTCAAAACCGGACATGTACCTGGATTTCGGTTTCATCCTCATTTCGAAATGAATCATCATCTCCGCATACATTACGACCGGATGTCGAACAAATGCTAGCTTCTTTGGTTAAACATCTTAATAAATGCAGGATACGGGTTCATCGATGGTGAGCAGAGAAAAATTCTCGAATTTTGGCTTCCCTCACAGGACGAGGGCAATCTGGGCTTCCATCATCATTTTAAATTACGCCCAATCGGCATCATGATCTGTAGGTCGGATAGCTTCCCACCACTCGGATGCTTCCCTATCGAGAGAAATCTTGGGCAATAGGAGCTCTCTGTCGTCAAGGCAATTAATTCCACAAAAATTTTCTCCAGTTCCTTCAACCAATGGTCCCAAGTGGGAGTCTCGGAAAAGCCGTCAAATTTGGGCGGTTGCATCTTCGCCACTTCTTGCAGCCACCGGTCACCCCGATTTCCCATATCCGGGATCCCTTGCTGTCTCTCTCCCTGCCGTAGTCCCACCGCCACTTGCATTCGGTCCACGACACAGGCGGCCAGGTCATCTGGTTCACCACTTGACGAAGGATCTCTGCAATGCAGGATCTGGTTCATTATTAATAGATTCTGCGGCTCACGGAGCTATGGTAACTCGGTTAGAAGGCGACGCCTCCTTTCGGCATTTCTTCGTCGCGTCCACGACCGCGACCACGTCCACGTCCGCCTCTCAACATCGTAAGCATAAATAATAAATATACAGGAAACAACATCGTTCTAATATTCGAGTATAAAGAGATACAATATGTAAAGAACGATATAGAGTTTAGGAACTTACAACCACTGTTCGCATGAAGACGTAGGCAGTGCAGTGATGTCATTCACGGCCGGTTACCCCAAAAGACATAAATGACCCCTATTTTAACCCAACGGCCAAGATATCCATAATCTTAGCTCCGATACCATATTCGTAACACCCCAATATATTCGGGAATATTACAGTAGTAAATCCTTTACATAAGAATTTACAAAGGTGATTAAAAGAAAAGACAATAACGAATCTTGCTTTGTAAATTATCAAGTAAAAATACAACCTGCGGTTGAAAATGAAATAGGAATATCCATGAAGAGTTATTATTACATCACCAAAATCCAAATCATTATAACGGACGACGTACTCGAGTACTTAATGAAATAATCAACAAATAACGAGATAGTAAACCCGGCGAACATCACTTTGCACCCTCGTCGTCATGCATCTCCGGTGGTTGTTTCCGCCTTACGGATCTGAACATACACCAAAGTTCACCCCAGAAGGGGTTAGCACAACGATGCTAGTACAAGTACAATAATCATACATCGTTGATATAATCAACAATTATATCATAACAAGTTTCTCCAACGAGAATATCCACAACATATATCATAACATAACGGTTTCAACATACGATGGTATTCCAACGATCCAGTAAGACACAACTATAGATTCCCATGATGATCCGTCGGACCAACACATGGTGGAACTACTGTCAACGATCCAGCACACAAACTATAGATTCCCATGATGATTCCGTCGGATCAACACATGGTGGACATATATTCACAACATATTTACACGATACAATCACCTCATAATTCTCATAATATAAACAATTCTAATTTAGAGTACTTGCCTCGGTTCGTTGACAAGAATAAACTTCCACGAATATCAAAATACTCGAAGGTCGTCCCCTTCGATCAATCACCGTGATAAGCTCGAACCTTAACAAAAGAAATAGTACGAATTCATTTCGTGCCGCATTTAACGTCTAACAATTCAATAATTACGGTAGGAAGTCCTTATACGAAATGCATGCGGGCCAGTTAACGCACGCTACGAATCATATGTAGCGTGCGTTAGTGCTACTCGTTAGCGTCGCGATACTGCGCCTAGCGTCGCTAACCCGGCGTTGTCGATTGCCTCAGCGATCGGCCGATGACTCGGTGATGATTTAACGACGCTAAGTCCAGCGTTGCCTACGCTAAACGTACTCGATAGCGCCGCGTTAAATCTCGTATATTAGCGCACGCTAATAATGCATGGTCGATACTTCACCGATCACCAATCGACTCGTGATGGTCTAGCGTCGTTACGTACCAAACGTAGCGCACGCAAACTAGTACTCGATAGAGCACGTTAAACTGCATAACATAGGGTGCGCTATCTTCGCATGGCGCTTTCTTTGCCGACGATGGCTTCTTGCCATGTTCGAAACAATGAAATCCTTCGTGATAATTCATGTTACTTCCATGAATACCAAGTTCTTACTCTTATGAATGATCTCCAGGATGATATCAATTTCAAGATGCAAATATACGTATAATCATCATGACACCATAATCCATCTTGATTACAATTCTCATGCAAAGTTGGTGATCTCCGGTTGATGTATTAGATGCTACTATCATTATACATATTCAGACTTCATCTTGAGGTGAACTAACAATTCCGACTTATACGAAAGAATATTTCATAAGATGATTCTTCCTTTAAGTTCTTATAACATCTCTTCCAAATCATGATCACAAAGATAACATAAATCATACGGATTGTTAACTTCAGAATATTACTCTCATCATTTGAAGTACTAGGATCCCAAATTCAAGGTTCCAACAATAATATTGTATTTGTAGTCATTCCAATCCTCTAAACATGATGTTGTTGAATAATTCACTAATGAAATTCAATACCTCGATAATATGATCATCGTATCCATTGGAAAACCAAATCTAAGACTGGTGATAGGTTGAACATACCTTAGAATGCCGAAATCACTGAACCACGAGGTATAATCCGACTCCGTTTGGTTGTGTGCCACTCCAAGGTGTTACTTCTCTTCAATGATCACTCACAAGTGATACTCAATCATTCAATGATCACTAATATATGTTCTAAGTGTTTAGAAGGGATATACTTGCTCTCTGGACTCTCAAAGGTGAAGTATAGACGAAGGAAATGAAAGCCAAAGCGGTTCTTTGTCCCATTTATAATATTCGCATTATTGACAAGTTAGCGCACGCTACTAAGCATCCCTTAGCGTGCGCTAATAATGGTTGACTTCAGAGTTTGTCCGGATGCGTCAGCGGGAATCTTATCCGGACCCATGTCCCGGCTGGCGCATGTGTTAGCTGTCCCGCTCAATAATTGAGTTCTTAGCGCACGCAACCCCTACCTTCATAGCGTGCGCTAATAATGGCCCGATAGCGCGCGTTAAGATACATTCTTAGCGTGCGCTATCACAAGGTTTCTTGAGCAATTTTGCATGATTCTATACTTATGCACAATGATATCAATGCACTAAATATCATATTCCAAAAATCAAAATCACCAATCCGAAATAATACATGGTTGAATACAGATGAAATACACTGTAATAAATCCGGATATTACACTATGACTGTGAAATATGGTATTGGAAATGAGGACATTAAAATTCATGATTTGTGAAAGTGAGGATATTGAAATCCATCGAAAATTGAAATATATGCCCCAATAATAAAATTATAACATATGGGCTTACTGGAAGTGACTCCTCAGGAGATTTTGAACATACTATCAGTGCGTGCAGTCACTCAAAATAAGGTGTTGTGAAAGAAAGTTATCTGCTGTACTCTTTTCCTTGACTGAGGTTTTATCCCACTGGGTTTTTCTAGCAAGGTTTTTAACGAGGCAGCTTAATCACAACTAATATGGAATCTCCAAAAGAGATTTGGAATATATTGCAAAGAATATGAGTTCGATATTACAAACTGCACTGAGTATGATACTCATCCTTGGAGGATTATTGAAATGCATGGGGCATATTTATAAAATACGTGTTGCATTCTTTTTCCCTTGACTGAGGTTTTGTTCCATTGGGTTTTCCTAGCAAGGTTTTTAATGAGGCAACTGGAATGGCGTATTAGTATGAATAATGTACTCTTTTTCCTTCATTAGAATTTTTCCCATTGGGTTTTCCCTAATAAGGTTTTAACGAGGCATATTCATGTCATAATGAGGAACAGTACAAAGATCAAGATTATTCCTCAAAGTTTGAAAACGGAAGGAGTAGTTGTACTCTTTTTTCCTTCGATCAAGTTTTTCCCACTGAGTTTTCTTGACAAGGTTTTAATGAGGCAACACGTAGATACTCCCAACAACAAATGATATACATGACAGATTCACTAAGTTTTTGTCCCATGAGGTTTTACTGAGACGGCACAAGAATACTCATACAAGAACTATCGAGATAAGGGGGAGCAAATTTATGAGATCACAAATTGCTGAAGTTTTATCCCACAGGGATTTCCTACCAACATTATGATGCAACATGATATGATTGCCACAAGCTCCAGTACAAACAGTTTTTAAGTTTTTCTCCCATTGGGTTTTTCTTCAAACTAGTTCAGCATATATTTATGTAAATAAGTCATTCAAGGGGGAGTGTTATAATATACCATGAATGTGACGTTTCAATTACCCCTTTATTTTTATATAGTGTGAATGACTATTTTGCCCCTGATGTAATTATGTAATTACGATTGTGGCATCTGAAGTTTTCCTATAAATAGGACTTTAGTTATTAATGAAAAATATACTTAAGAATCATTCTCTATTGTCCCTCTAAATTCTCTCTCTACGATATTTCGGTTTATAACAAAGACCTATATAAGAAAAACGACAATATGAATAAATAGTATAGTATTAGAATTGTGAGACATCTCACCCTAAAAAAATAATAATAAAAGAACTGCGAGTAGAGATGGCCACTGGCCAGTTCCTGCCATAGTAGGTTCGGGCCCGGGCCGGTTCACGGGCCATATCTGGCCAACCCTAGCACTGGTATGTTTAGGGTCGGGCCATAGCAGTGTCGGGCCAGGGTCATAGCAGGGCCATGATTTTACGGGCCAAAAATCGGGCCATAGAAGGGTGGGTCGAGCCTATTTTTCTTCTTAAAAAATTAAATTAAAAAAGGACTTGATCTTAATTATTACAATTTTATAAAAACAATCAAATTTGAATGATTATTTAATAAAAATGTATAACTAAGTTGTCTACGTATCTCGAAAGAATCAAAGCCCACGTAGTTCTTCACTTACCATACTTACCTTATTTCGGTTAGATGTTGGTGTCTAGTCCTGATCAGTCCCTTGCGATGCACCAGATTCCGATGAAGTGTCCATGATCATGAAAGAGTCTTCTTCATCTTCATCATCACCGTACCCCTTTCCTTGTTGACGTCTTTCCGCTTGATCCCAATCTTTTTTACATACAGACATTTTGACGGACTCTGGAGCCAAGCGTGTTCTTTTATCATCGATCACTCTTCTACCTGCACTAAAAGCCAAATCCGAGGCTATTGTCGTGGCAGGAACAGTAAGCACATCTCTAGCAATTTTTGTTAGTATAGGAAAATCACAACTATCTTTATGCCACCATGAGAAAATTTCAAAATCGGGTAAATTAGTTTTATCACTATGATCTCGATCTAGATATTTATGAACATTAATAGAAGCAGAAGCAGAAGAAGAACCTGAAGTCTTTGATTTTTTGGGGTTTTGAAAAAGAATATTTGATAAACCCGCATCAAATCTACCTTTATCTTTAAATGATCCGGTATCATCTCGGAGGAAAGACTGATCATAAACCTGATATAATTCTATTAAGCATGCAATACATTGGTCAATATAATTTTGAACATTATATTCAATTTCTAATTGTTCATAGTAAAATTCTAACATATTAGATAAAGCTTCATACATGAATCAAGACTAGTAGCAACACCATATAAGAGAGGAAATTCGGTAAAATATGATACCCATATTACTCGCATATCCTCCCATATATGTATCAAAGTAGGATCTTATGAAGTACATTTTGAAAAAGTCATAATTATTTTAATACATTCAATTATTACTAAATGAATATTAGGCTCATAAACTAAAGAAAAGACTTTAGTAGCATCATTAAAAGCTTTTAATAAGGTACAAATAGAATCTTCTATATCCCAATGACTATCATCAACTAATAAGTTCGGTGCGTCCCTATGTATATTATTATATAAAGTACTAATTACTTTCCTATATTTTAATATCTCTTTAAGTATTTGATATGTTGAATTCCATCTTGTTGGTGTGTCAATAGAAAACCTCTTTCTTGGTAAATTATGTTCTTTACATAATGCAAAATATTCTTGTCTAATATTCTTAGATGATCTAATCCAATTAATAATATTCCTAACGGGTAATAAAAGAGGTGCAATAAAGGTAATTCCTTCCTGAACTGATAAGTTAATAATATGAGTACAACATCTAACATGTATTAGTTTACCATCTAATAGTAATGGAATAGTATACCTTTTAAAATAATCAGCGTATTTAGTGTTTGTCGATGCATTACCGAAAAAGATAGAAAATATTTTAGAAAGTAAATGAAATTCTTTTAAAGTGCTGGAAATTCTAGTTTAAATATTAAAACCCGAATCTGACTCTTCCATAATATTAAAAGTTATTATATGTTTTTGTAAAGCAAAAGTTTCATCTAACCAATGAACGGTTACGCATAAATAAGGCTCACCTTGGGTGGAAGTCCAACAATCGCTTGTTAAAGCCACCCAACCGTTAAAATTACGAAAATATTCCATCAATTGTCCACATGCTCCATAATATTGTTTCATCATACGATGCTTAAGGGTATTTCTAGGTACCCTTTTATAAGCCGGATTTAACGAAAGTCTATTAAAGGTTTCTAAATTAACACTTTCACCGTGACTAAATAGCAATTCATCCGCCGTAACAAAAATTGCCATATTATCAACCATCCTATCTCTATTATAGATAAAAGGGGTACCTCCACCGGGTTGTGTAAAATTACCGATTTTTGTTTGGCCGGTGGCGTCACTTTGGACCTCCCCTTCTTTACCATAGGTTATACCATGTGAGTGCTTCAAATGTCAACTCGGCGTGCCTGTTCCATCTCCCATTTTCCATTTGTAACCGATCGGTCTTTTTCCTTGCTCCGCACATAGCTTACAATTAAGTAGATATCGTCCAGGACCTTGGGCCGGATTTTCGAATTTTTCGAAGTAGTTCCATACATAAGGTACTTTAGCGGAGGAAGTGGATCTAGAACTTGAACCACCTAAATCAATAAATAAACGTAAAACGTATTAAATTATAATTAAATAACTATAATCGTAATGACATATAGAATAAAATAAAATAAATAAGTAAACACTATTAAGTTTCTGTTAATAATACATATATTTTGTTGCAGTACTTGTTACAGAACTAATCAATAATTGAGAATTAATTGAATACTATATAGATCAAAAAATATACTTTTCTTTTGATATAATATAATACAAAAAACGAGAGTTTTTGAGGGTGGCCTTCAATTCATTTGATAAAAAAGTAACTCCATACGATGGGAATTAAATTGTTAAATTAAAATATCATATGAAAGAGAATCCAATTTCCGAATCAAATACACGTAATTACCTTCTTCGACAGTACGGTCGGTCAGGTGGTGGTACCATTGGCAAAGTTATAGAACCTTGTGTTTTTGGTCTTTGCAATATAGGAGAAAGTTGAGTAGCGGTGGTATTCATCAAGTTTTCAAATTCTTGATCAGAAAGAGAATCTGAGGGGTTGAATGCCATTTTTCGAAATAATAGAGATAAGATAATATAAGAAATAAAAATTATAAATCGAATAAAACTAATTGAGAGAAGTTATGGAGAATTGTAGAGAATTGTAGTAGAGATTGAAAGAATTTGTGTTAGAAAATTGGATGAATTAAGGTGGTATTTATAGGAATTGAAAAATATTAAAATAAGAAAAAAAAAAAAAAAGGCATTCAAATGCCTCAACAGTCACTGACTTCCCAATCCCAAATGCTTTCAAATGACGGGCCATAATTGTTATTATTGGAATGATTCCACGCTCCCAACGGCCATAATTTTGAACAGCCAGGGTGCATGTGGCGGGCCAATGCGGGCCAGTTCGGTGGGCCGATTCGTGCAGCGGGCTGGGCCATAGCAGGGCAGGTTCAACGGGCCATAGCAGGGTTAGGTCCGGGCCTCCTCGGGTCAGGGTCGAAAAAACAAAACCCTGACATTAACCGAATAAAATTGGTTCAGGGCCGGTTTCCTTATGGATCGGTCCAGTGCGGGCCGAATGCATAGCTTCCATGCGACTGGTCCATAGCGGTTTGGGCCCAGCCCACCACAATGGCCATCTATAACTGCGAGACATTATAGAGGGAGACTAGGTACTTATAAAAAGACATAGGGCTCGTTTGGTAGCCATGTTTCGGCAGGTTATGATAAATTAACCTGCCGAAACTAACGTTTGGTAGCCATGTTTCGTTAACTCCTTGGCCCGATTTTAAGCTCAAGCCCTTCACATTCCACTGTTCAAGCTTGGTTACGAAACTCACCAAAATGGTGGGTTTAAATAACTTGATTGAAAAATGCTCATTTTAACCCAATAATCCCAAAATTACCCCTTTATTTTTTTAAAAAAATCTGGAATATTAATATTAAAAATCGAAAATTTTTATTTAAATTTCGAAAGTAAAAAACAATTTTATTTCGAAAATAAAAAATAAAAATAAAAAATTTCTATTTAAAGTTCGTAAATAAAAAATAAAATTAGTTCGAAAATAAAAAATAAAAATCGAAAATTTTTATTTAATGTTCGAAAATAAAAAAAATAAAAATTAGTTCGAAAATAAAAATCGAAAATTTTTATTTAAAGTTCAAAAATAAAAAATAAAATTAGTTCGAAAATAAAAAATAAAAATCGAAAATTTTTATTTAGAGTTCGAAAATAAAAAATAAAATTAGTTCGAAAATAAAAAATAAAAATCGAAATTTTTTATTTAAAGTTCGAAAATAAAAAATAAAATTAGTTCAAAAATAAAAAAATAAAAATAAAAAATTTTTATTTAAAGTTCAAAAATAAAAAATAAAAATAAATTTTTTTTATTTAAATGTATGTTGTATATAATATAACAAGGATAAAAATGTAATTTTATAATTTAATCTAAATAGTACATTTTTTCTACCAAACACCAAACTATCATCCCCACTTTATCTAACTTGCTATATCCTAACATGCCATGACATAGCTACCAAACGATCCAATAATGCTTTAGATTCTTTTTTTAGGATGTTTTTGTGAATAAATATATCCATATACTTACATCATCTGTTTAATAATTTCAAAAGATTTCGAAATTACATAAAGATAAAATTTATTATAGTCCATTTTTTCTCTCGAACAATTATCCGTGTTGGGTATTAAAATACGAGATCGGGGCATATATGAGTAGACAAATTTAAATTGGTTCACTTAGCAAACATAATTGAATTGTCAATGGAAGCAAATCGGAATTTTCGTAACAAGTAATATAAGTCGAACAATCTATATCCTATATAATATATAAAACTTGAGTTTTTTTCTTGCACCACATTGCTTTGTCCTACATGTCAATTTATGGATTTTTGAGTTTTTTTGGACTTTTAAATCATCTATACTCTTTCTTTTCATTTGACAGTTCTCACATTTCCGTGAGTATTTTCCCCACGTTTATAGAAATGATAGATTTTCATTTTAATTTTGATTTTGTTTGCCTTTTTAATAATAATTTAAGTTATGAGAAATCATTCAATTCTTTGGCATTGTAGGTTTTTTGGCCATTTATTGAATTTTTTTTATTTATGGCTGATTCTTCTCATTTATTACTTTTGTCAGGTTTGAATATTATTCATTAACGTCTAACTGCCCAAATTTAGTTTCTTATCTTTTTATTTTCTCCACACGTAAGTTTAGCAAATTTTCAAAGATATTTTTCCCACGTTTACAGGAATTGTCAGGTTTGGAAATTATTCATTAACGTCTAACTGCCCAAATTTAATTTCTTATCTTTTTATTTTCCCAACACGTAATTTTAGCAAATTTTCAAAGAGATTTTTCCCCACGGTTATAGGAATTGTCATGTTTTTGTTTCACTTCTGATTTTATTTTCCTTTTTAATAATAATTTAAGTAATGAGAAAATCAAAACTTAAAACATAATTTGATATTCTCCCTATATTCTCCATAATGTCATTCACTTAATTTTAGCAAATTTCAAATAATATTCCTAAATTTTCGTGTTTCCTTGAAATAGCTGAATCTTCCTTTTTGTAAATATAATTTACTATAATCAAAACTTTTTTGCATGCATAAAATAAGTATGAAGAGCCATCCTGAAATAAAATTTCAAGAGAATCACTAGTTGGCAGCTGCAGAGCATCAAAGCAATTTTCCATCGGACAAACTCATACCGACGTGCAATATACTGTTTCTTTGCATGTGCATAGTTTTTTTAACCATTCATTTATTGAACTGTTTTGAAACATAAAACTATTAAACATTGTTATGTCGCGATTAACACATCTCGACGGCGATCGACGTAAGGGCCGAGCAACCGAGTCAGCATCAAATGAACCACGGCACACCTACCAAACGAAGATCCCATATCAAGTCCAAGTGCCGAGCGATCGACATCCAGGTCAATCATCTCTTGGCACATAGCGATCGACTCTGGTGCCCGGCCAAGGACGACCGCCTCATGCCACATGTAAAACCAACATCCGTCATATCTACCAAGACCGGATCTCGGAGTAAAGACCCACGTACAGATCCGGAAAAGGCGCCGTAGGAAAAAGCCTTTGACTCCAACCCATCAACAGCTGTCAACGACAAAGACAAACCTAACCTACCGACAGACCCGTCGAAAGGCCCAAAGTGGACCTCCCAATACAACGACGTAATTCACATGGCGTCTTCTCATTGGTTCGCACAGTTGGCTGTCAATAGCAGCTGCAGACTTTAAGGGAACCAACCCATGTGCTAAAGACGATGGTCGCTTATTATAATACAAGAAAGGCGATCGCCCGCTCGGGATCAAGACATCCCAACTACCACCTCTCCTAAATATAGAAGGCTTCCTGCACTTGGAAACCTCTCATATTTTTTCTTGACTCTGTCTAGGATTTCTCTCTCAGAACCTCTTAACCGAAAGACGGTAGGCAGAAACAAGAACTCCCTACAGTTCAAGAAGTCACAGAGCAGCACTCAAGAGCTAGATAACTAGGGTCTTTGCACTCATTGTAATTGTACTCTTACACTAATATCTGTACTCCAAAGTATTCGTATTAATAATATCTCGCGAGAGCATTCAAGCCCGGGACTAACAACCCCGGTAAATCTTGTGTTATTTACTTCCCCACGGACGTGATCTCGCATTTTGTTTGTTACTCGTCCATTCCATCATATCATCTCCGGATAATATTTTGGGTAACAATAATTGGCGCTAGAGGAAGGGGATTTACCCTCATTTTCATTCCGACCGTTACGAAGAACACTCACTGTTCTTCGGAGCATATACTTGAAGAAACACTCACTATTCTTCAAAGAAAAGCCTTCAGAATAATGACGTCTGCCACCCCATCGAAGAGAGCCACTCTCCGATCCGCCGGACGTCTCATTCCGGCTCAATCCGAGCCCCAACCTACGGCGGAGGGTAGCCGCGGTGGCGCGAGACTCTCGATCCCGCCCCCGAGGGACAGCCCTAGCCTCTCGCTCGATCAATTCCAAACCGCGGAACAGATCGAGGGGGCCATGGCCATCCTACGGGAGCGACGGAGAGCATGCGGTGCGTCCGCTATTACCCCATCATCCATCCGCTGTGCGGGCAAACGGAAGCTCAAGGGGTTACTTGTCGAGCAATCGTCAGGAAGCCCCGATTCACGAGAAGAAGCACTCGATAGGCGGGACGGTTCCATTTTCAGCCACCTAGGAAGCGACCCATCATGGCGACCGGGGCATTCTGTCCCCAGCCATGAGACGACGGAGCCCGAATCCGTCACCAGTAATTCGGCATACCCAACTCCCAAAAGGCAGGGCAGCCACTTGGCTCCCCCTCGCCGAAGAACCGAGATCGACGACGAAGACCTCATCACCTACCGCGGAGCCAGGAGACCAGTACACAATCGCCTCGGATCCTGCTCCAAGATCCAAACCAAGAGCGACCAAGCTACTACGATGGCCGTAATGCAACGCCAGGTCGATGGCATGAAGGCGCTCCTAGAAACTGGGTCAGGCGCCAAGAGAAAGATCGCCGGGCCGAGTGAGCCGCTCGCGGTCCAGATCGAACTCGCCCCCGTGCAGCCAAGGATCACTCCTCCTCAAAGACCTTTGTACGATAGGAGATCGGACCCCGAGACTCACCTGAGCAAGTTCCGGATCTACACGACTGGATGTGGGGCATCAGATGCGACCAGGTGCCGAATGTTCCCATTAACACTGGGCAATCTGGCCCATAGGTGGTACATCTCATTGCCACTGCGATCCATCAGTTCCTTTGAACAACTGGCGAGTGACTTCACATCGTACTTCGCCACCAAGGTCGCCCGACCAAAAGGTCCCCACCGCATGATGAAGATCAGGCAGGGGGAATACAAGTCTGACGACGACTACATTGACCGGGTGGATGAGATAATCCTCAACGGTGAGCCCGTAAGCGACAAGATCGCCCTCTACTCGGTCCTTGGGGGATTCAATGGTCTTTCGCCCATGTTTAGGCACCTTACGAAGGACATCCCCCCGACCTACGCAATATTCCACGCCAAGGCCGCAGACTTTTTGGCCAGGCGGAGGTTGTTAACCTTTCGCCAAGGCGATGGGGCAGAGACGGCGATCGCCAAGTCCAACAAGGCGGTCGCCAAGCCACCCGGTGATTTCAGGACCTTCGAGGATGTGGAAGCCCATCTCTACCACAACCTCAATCTATCTCCGGCTCATATTTTCTACGCCATCCAGGGGCGCGAGCGGCTAAGCAAGCCGAAGGTGGTAAGGGATCACGGTCATCTGGACCGCAACAAATTTTGTGCTTACCACAAGAGTTCCGGCCACAACACCGATCAATGCCGCGACCTCCTCAGACAACTCTGGAGATTGTTCGAGGAGGGCAAGCTGGACAGTCTAGTAACTGATTCATACTAGTCCATCCTCCCGATCAACCCTGGCGGACAGATCTTTATGCTTCAATTAAGAGGTGGAAACTTTGGAGGTCTTTCCCCAGTTTCCCCCAGGTAAAACGAAAGGCCACTGCCCAAAGCAACGTCTCTAAAAAAATGGAGTACTCGCTCACCATCTAAAGTTCATCATCTAACATGATGGACCTAGGCACGAGATTGCCTCCCTCAGCACAACGTATACCATCGAGGATCGCCATCTAACATGACGATCCGAGGTAGAAGAGTGCAGCCATGGTCCTGGGGGTCGATGGAACCGACAGCTTCGTCCATGCAAGGTTCCTTTGGGCTGCGATCGCTCGCCCTTCGTTTAAATAGGAGGCGGGCGTAGCCGAAGGACCCTCCAAACAAATCTGTGGACACGCTCGCCCGCCCTCAAAGGCTCATCATCTAACATGGTGGACCCGGACGATGCGATGTGTCCCTACCCCCGTCACAACATATACCGTCGAGGACCGCCATCTAACATGACGATTCGAGGTAGAAAAGTACTAACAAGCCACGGTCATGGAGTCGATTAATCCGACGACGCCCCGTGCAAGGACTCCTTCAGACCAAGACCGCTCGCCCTTCGTTTAAATACGAGGCGAGCACAGCCTAACGGAGGACCCTCACAATAAAGTGAGTCGCGAGACAAACCTACAGGTGGAATGTCCCTTGCGCACAAGACACGGTCATTGAGGTCGGTCCATCGAACTCCGCGACCATGCACGGTTCTTCAAGGTCGAAATAATCGGCTTTCCACGAGGGATCTGCAAAATTGAAAATCGCAATGAGCCGAACCAAGAATCAGTCCGCTCAAGAAAATGATCATCTGGTCCATAAAGAGTTGAGTCGCTCGTCTGTAATTCAAACGATCGCCGGTAACACCACCTCACCTAATGCCTTCAGCATCGGAGCGAGCTGGGGGGCAATTATTGTGTCGCGATTAACACATCTCGATGGCGATCGACGTAAGAGCCGAGCGACCGAGTTAGTGTCAAATGAACCACGGCACACCTACCAAACAAAGATCCCAGATCAAGTCCAAGTGCCGAGTGATCGACATCTAGGGCAATCGTCTCTTGGCACATAGCGATCGACTCTGGTGCCCGGCCAAGGACGATCGCCTTATGCCACGTGTAAAACCAACATCCGTCATATCTATCAAGACCGGATCTCGGAGTAAAGACCCACGTGCAGATCCGAAAAAGGCGCCGTAAGAAAAAGCCTTTGACTCCAGCCCATCAACAGCTGTCAACGACAAAGACAAACCTCACCTACCGACAGACCCGCCGAAAGGCCCAAAGTAGACCTCCCAAGACAGCGACGTGAGGCACATGATGTCTTCTCATTAGTTCGTACAGCTGGCTGTCAATAGCAGCCGCGGACTTTAAGGGAACCAACCCATGTGCTAAAGACGATGGCCCGCTTATTATAATACAATTAAGGCGATCACCCGCTCGGGATCAAGACATCCCAACTACCTCCTCTCCTATAAATAGAAGGCTTTCTGCACTTGGAAACCTCTCGGCTTTTCTCTTGACTCTGTCTAGGATTTCTCTCTCAGAACCTCTTAACCAAAAGACGATCACAGAGCAGCACTCAAGAGCTAGATAACTAGGGTCTTTGCACTCATTGTAATTGTACTCTTACACTAATATCTATACTCCAAAGTATTCGTATTAACAATATCTCGCGAGAGCATTCAAGCCCGTGACTAACAACCCCGGCAAATATTGTGTTATTTACTTCCCACGGACGTGCTCTCGCATTTTGTTTGTTACTTGTCCATTCTAGCATATCATCTCCAGATAATATTTTGGGTAACAACAAACATAACACTATTTCAGTAATGTGCATCCCTTATAATGTATTTATTTTTTTCTAGTATTTTGCTTCTCATGCCTGTAGAAATGGTTATGTCATTAACCCATTGCAGAAAATATATTTCAAGAATATAAAACAACATTAAAGATATTAGTATCTTTCACTAATTTTTGGTATGACTGACATCTTTTATTTTGAAGAAAATGAATTTATTGTTGAATTTAATAGTCTTATTACGAAAATCTATATAAAAGTTATTTTATGCAAATAGAATTATACTTTTTGTAGTGTGGTTCTTACAAATTGTCGTAAAAAAAGTAATTTTTCTATGTGCAGTTTCAATATGCAAATATTTTTTCCGATCTAAATCAAGTAATTTGGTCCTGTTAATTAAGTTTCACAGAACAGAAAAACGCTTACTGACATAATATAATTCAATATTCACTCTCCTTAACATAAATCGCCACTTATATTCTGCCAAAAAAAGTAGTGGATGGCATAACTAACCATAATACATCATGTCTGCATATAGAACAATAGTCTAGCCATTCATACGACAAAGTGCCAGATCAAAAGTATTGAATCCTCCAAATTCACGATCCTTTATTAGATGTGAATTTTACTCGCTATCTACATATAAAACAAAAGTAGTGGATATCATAACTCACCATAATGCAAATTCGCTGTTCTAAAAATACAAAATTAGCGTCTCCAGAAAGTGTCATCGACTATGAATATTCGAGACATAGTACTGATAACGGATGAAAAGATCAAATGATCTCTTACGGTTCGTATGTTAAGAATGTGGATTCCCATGAGTGCAAAAGGCAAGTCACAATGTATCGAAATGGTTTTGCTCGATCGCAAGGTAACTTCTAATTGCTGTGTTTTTGGTTTTAGTTTATAACTTTATAACATACTCATCGTGGATTCATTTTTTCTCAGGGAGCTAAAATTCCAGCTAGCGTGTACATAAGTTTGGTCATGCGGTTCAAAAGATTTTTGACCGAGGGTTCGACTTTCATTATTGAAGATTTGGAAGCAAATGAGAAAACCAAGTGGCAGCAGCCAGTAACGATAAGTTCAAGTTACGTTTCGAGTATTGCACACGAATTCACCCATATTCAAAAGACAATGAGCTTTCCAAAAACGGATTCCAGTTTGTTTCTGCTCATGAATTACAAACACAAGCCATCGACGATGCGTACTATGTTGGTAAGTTATACAGGCATATACATTTACATTCACGGAATGCACCTGACAATTAAACAATTCCATTGCAACAGATGTCATTGGCGAAATTAAGAGTTGGGAAAAGATGGAGACGATTATATCGACTAACTTTTCAGTTCGAAAAATGGATATGATTTTGCATGATGTCGAGTAAGCGGTTGTTCTTTACTTCAAATTTGATGTAAATGTTATTTCTCTCAACAAGAAAATATATTAATTGGAACTTATATGTTTTATGTATAGCGACTGTCCAATTGAATGCGTACTATGGGAAGCATATGATGACGAAATTATTCAATTTATGGAAAATCACGGTGATTCAACCGATCGTGTGATCCTTATCATACAGTTTGGCAAAAAGACTACATACTTGGGTAATTGTTTTAAATAATATAGATTGTATAATTATGTGTTGTGATATGAATACTTTTATTTTTATACTAAAAGTATGATCCAAAAACTATTGCAGCTAAGTTGCCTGTAGCAACAGTAAAATATGCTACTAAAATATTTGTGAATGTTGATTTCCCAGAAGTCGAAGATTTCTATCAGAAGTGTGTGCAGCTCTAAACCTTTCAAAGATATATATTTTTATAAAATGAGTTTAGTCACGAAGTATGTTGTCTAATATATCGTAGAAAACGTGATAAGGGGATTGTTTCTTTTAGCCATTCCATCACACATCTTTCTAACGATACCAAAAGTAATTCTCACTGGGATTGGTTCAATGGTGATCGACACCGAAACCTTGCTGAACTACCAGCATGGAAGAGGTAAATCTTCCATTATCTAACTACGCTTGTATAGTTTCCTTTTTAAATTTATTTCACAATCTTGAGAAATAAAATTGTCGTACTACTGGCTGTTGTCAGTTAATTGCGTACAAAATTGATGTTCAAAACTAACTCTGGAATATAATTATAAACAAAACAAAGATCTGCATAAAGTCATGTATGTATGATTTTTGCGTAAAGAATTACACTAAATATATTTGCATGAATGAATATTTTCACTGTCTACCTACTCTATTGATCAACCAACTTTTTTTATATTTTTCTGCCTGGTTTTTACACCGTAAAGGTGTATGCTAGCACCATCGATGTCAGGTCTACATGGTACTACAATGCATGCGGCAATTGCAACACAAAGGTTACTTTAAACGCGAACCTTGGTGATATTTGTTCAAACTCTAAGGGGTTGTTCGGTTCATTTTCTGTTAAGACCTTAATCCATATGACTGTCTGAGTGGATATGGTTGTCTGACTGTTAATAGATAAGTTGGTGTTCGGTTGTTATGCTGAATAAACAGTCTGAATGTCATAAATGACTATTTTACCCCCAGTCTTTGTTTTTGTTTATATAAATAAACTGTTTAATATAAATATTGAATAAATGACTTATAATAATTAAAAAAATTCTAATTTAAACATTTTAAAATAAAAATAACTTGAAAAAGTTAAACGACGGACAAGTGTTCAACATAAAATCGAAACAAAAAGACAATACATGACAGAGAAGTGTTCACATAGCAAGATGTTCACGTTTGCAGCATGAAATCGACCAAAAAAAGTAACCTGTTAATGATCGATGGAAAAGTTCAGTTGATCGATGGAGATTACAGGAGGAGGAGAAAGCGATGGTGATGGTATTTTGGTGGTGATGGTAGACTGCTTCTTTAGGGTTTTTAATTAAAGGGGTTGGTGGTGAGGGGTAGATGGGGAATCAATTAGGAATTAATGAGCTGAATTCAAACCACACCCATTTTGAGGCTAACCGGATCAGCCAAATCTGAGTGAATTAATCCCCAGACGAACAAATGGATATGGCTGACCGAATAAGCCATATCCTTTTAACAGCTCAATAAGCCCCAAACGAACAGCCACTAAGTGCAATATGGCCATTACGAAGATAGTACCACGGTATAAGCAATTGTTGATTTTTATATTAGATTGTTGATTTTATATTAGATTATTTTTATTAAATATTTTCTGAATTTGTTACAATTTTACTGTACAGGTTTCTGTTTAAAGTTGCTGTCTCAGATGTCACCGCCACCTCAATATTCTTGCGGTTTTAAGATGTAGTTATGTGTTGTTACCCAAAATATAATACGGAATGATTTGCTGGATATGGCTACGGGTGAGTAACAAACAAAAGGTGAGAGCACGGGTCTGCACGTGGGCCGTCTTCCCGAGATTCAGTCTTCGTAGACTTGACGGAGGTCGGCTTTACATGTGGCATAAGACGATCGTCCTTGGTCGGGCACTAGGGACGATCGCTAGGTACCCAAAGGCGATCGCTCTATACGTCGATCGCTCGGTACTTGATCTCGATCTGTCATCTTCGTTTAGCAAGACTGCCTTGGTTTATTTGACACTTAACTTGGGCCGACCGGCCTCTGTGCCCATTGATGGGCTGTTGATGCTTCTTGGCAGCCGATCGCGGTTGAGGCGATCGCCTCTTCCGAGCGTATTAATCGTCGCACAACAATTGCCCCCCAGCTCGCTCCGATGTTAAAGACGTGGGGTGAGGTGGTTCCAATGGCGATCGCTTGAATGGACTATGAGCGACTCATCACTTTATGGAACAGGCGATCGTCTTCTCGAGCGGATTTCGATTTTGAATTCGGACGACCTAGTCGGTCGCTGAAAAGAGCGGGAGGCAAAAGTTGACTTGAGACGTCATTGGGGCACGTGACACGCTCCTGTTGGGGGAGTCCGACGGTTTGTCAGACTTATCCTCTAGCGTGCCCTCGAAACGATGCGTACGTGGGACTCGAGGACGGCAATAAAGTCGGTCTTTCCTGACCTTTGCGCTTCGACCTTCGAGACTTTCCTTATTTGCCCAGAAGCCCCTGCCTTCGCCTATAAAAAGGGGCTAGGGTTTCTAGGTTAAAACTTCATTTACATTTTGAGAAGAAGATATCGCCGGATTCCTTTGAAGCTTCGTGTTGCCGAGCATCGTTTGACTCAGACTTTTTAGGTAAGAAAAAACCTTTTCTTCTTCCTTTCTTTTTGATGATGTCCGGAGGAAAACCAACGGTGTATGAGATGGGTAGCACTTTCGCCGCCGGGGCTTCGACCGCCCGTGATGAAATCTCCGCGGAGTTCCACGTGGAGACAGCCGTCGAGGCTATTCACGCCGGGATTGAACCCGTGGAGGTCGAAGAACTCTTTAACGAAGCCGATGCGGCCAGGGTGGTGGAGGCCGAGGGAATGCATTCGCTGACCGAAGAGGAGATTGAAGTGAAGGCGTACTGGGAGCGAAACAGTGCGTTCGGCAAAGCCTTTTCAGACTTTGCCGAACTTATGGAGAAATTGGCCGGCCCAATTCCCAAGTTTGACTTCTGCAAATACTCGATCGCCCATCCCTATCAACCTGAAAGGCGGACGCTGTTCCGGGCCTCGCGCCGCTCCCCGTGGTCGCTTGACCAGATTAGAAGCTCGGCGACCAGGAAAGATTTGGACCGCTGGAGGGCGAAGTTCCATGTCCCTTCTGACATTTCCCTCTATGTGCCCGCCGAGAATGAACGTGCCGACCAACCTCCTGAGGGCATGGTCGCCGCTAATGAGGCGATCATGGGGGCCGGACTGTGGTTCCCACTTCCGTTCGCCGTGTCCTATTTGCTGACCGCCTGGAATGTGGCGCCGCTTCAACTGACGTCGAACGCCTGGCTGCAAATCGTCTGCACCCTTACTTTGTTCGGCGGTCACCGGCTGTACCATCTTCCTTCGCCGCTGGAGAATAACTCTCTCTTCAAGCTGACGGCTCAGAAGGGTTCCGTTGGCGGATACCACATTCAAGGTCGCTCGGGTCGGGTGAATCTTGGGGTCCCGAACAAGGTCCGAGACGATCTGACAAAGTGGTTCTGGGTCGGCGGTGCGTGGAGGTCGGGCGCGAGCGACAATACTACTGATGAGTTGGATATCCCCATCGACTTCCGAGAGAGGAATCCGAGTAAGGATTTTGACTCTCCCTTCGTTCGGATATATTCTGAACTGATCTAATTTGGCCTTCTTTTTGCAGGTGCCCTTGTTCCGGATGCAGGAGAGCTAGCTTTTGATTTTGCGATCGTTTGGGAGCGGATACGCAACCTTTCCGACGACCATACAGATGCTCGCCAGATCAACAACGAAGCCTGCTGGTTGGCCGCTCGGCTGTTTCATTTTCCTCGCCACCTAGGGGTTCCAGATACGAACTTTCACAATCTTCCTTTATTTGACAATCGTCTTGACTGGGGAAGGTGACTAACCTTTGTCGATTGCTTTCTTTGCAGAAATCCGCTTCCCTCGCTACCAAGAGCCCCTGGCCGAGATCGCTATGTCAAACCCCGGGATTATGAGTCGCCTTCGCCAAGGGAAGAAAATGAGTCGAGCTCCTGCTGCGATGCTCCAACCTATCACGGAGGCGAGGCCTCTCCTGGAGCCGGTCGTTGAAGAACAAGACCCTCGGAAGGAGGGGCAACTTCGGCTTAATTGCAAGAAGTGGAGGATGGAGGATCCCTCGGCCTCTGCTGCTGTTGATGAGCCGCCGATCCCCGCGCCTCCGGTTTCCGCAATTCCCTTGGTGAAGGGGTCCACGCCCTCCTCGGCTTTCCTGGAAGCCATGCGACCGCCAATGCTGACCCCATGCGGGAGGCCGTTCTTCGGCCGCGACCCAGAGAAGGTGGCAAGGTAAGCTTAGTCGCTTTGCTGGGTTATGTCACTTATGTAGGAAATATACCAACTATTTTGTTCTTGGCACAGGCTCCGTCGCAGCGACCCAAACTGCTCGCCGCTGGTGTTGGATTTTCTTGCGAGCAAAGCTCATCGCGAGGCTTGAGATGTCCCCCACTATGTCGCTCGGGCTGCCACCGCCCTGCCGAAAGCCTGGACGACCGACTTGGACGTGATCGCATGCCGGCGATCTGCTGATGCGATGCAGGCGACCTTCGCTTTAGCCCTTCAGACGGCGACGATGGCTGCCCAGGCTGTGAAAGACTATGAGGGGCGGCCCTCCACCGCTCGTCTCCAGGCAGACCTCGAGGCTGCTCGAAAACAGAATGCCAAGCTTGCCGAGAGGCTCGTGGCGATAGAGAAGAGCTCTATGGAGGCGGCTAACAAGGCGAGCCATGACCTCGAGCGGGCTCAGGCGGCGAACGACCAGATGAAGGATCTGATGATGGATGCCCGCAAGTCGCACGCGGCCGCACAGAAGGAGGTTGCTGAGCTGAAGGCGATCGTCGACCGGTTGACCGGCGAGCTGACGTTGTCGAAGGAAGAGGTGGCTGCCAAGGTTGCCGAGCTCCAGGGTGCGAACCAAACACTTGCGGGGCTAAGGGAGAAACTGGGGGCGACCGAGGCCGATCCCTACCTCAACATGGAATATGTCAGCGAATTTGCCTATTATATGGCTTATGCTGATGCAATCCGCGCTGCTAAGAAGGGAGGGCTCGAGGTCGGCCCTTTGGTTGATAACTTCAAAGCCTACGTGCTTGAGCACCCTCTGCATCCAGCCTTCTTCGTGCTGATCCTCAACCTCTCCTCGGATCATGGGGTCGACTTGAGTTGGTATCCATCGCCGGACAACCTTGTTCGCCCGGATGCCCCAGAGGATGAGGGTGCAGTGCCTGTTGCTGGCGAGGGAGCGGGCGCCGATCTTTGAGCTTTTCTTGCATTTTACTTGTAATTTTCTAGGCTTTTGTTGTATTTTTTCCCTCGGGCGACCGTGCTTGTACATCAGATCCAAATAAAATGAAATGAAAAAAATGTTTCTTTATTTGATTTCTTGTGTTTGTATGTTCGTATTTCCAAATCACTCGCATTGACCTGGCATCGATCGTCGTATGTATATCTGAACAAAGTCGATCGTCGTATGTATAGCTCCGCTCTCCCCCTTGTTTTTGTTTACTTAGTGAAAGTAAGAGAACGAAAATAAATCGTTTAGCGAGCGATCTTTGGTCTGGTTCTTGCGATCTTCAATTTTGCAGATTCCTCGAGGAAGGCCGACCATCTCGGCCTAGAGGAACCTTGCACGGTCGAGGAGTTCGATGGAACCGACCTCTACGACCATGTCTTGTGCGCGAGCGACATTCCGTCTGATGGTCTACGTCTCGCGACTCACTTCATTGTGAGGGTCCTCCGTAGGCTACGTTTTGCCTCGCAATGTAGCAATGAGGCGGACGATCTCATCCTGGAGGAGTCCTTACACGGACCGCCGTCGGATGAATTGACTTCACGACCGTGGCTCGTTAGCACTCTTCTGCCTGGGACTGACATGTTAAATGGAGGACCTTCGAGGGCATACGTTGTGACGGGGGGTGATCGTGTCCACAGATCTATTTTGGAGGGTCCTTCGTCTATGCCCGCCTCGTATTTAAATGAAAGGGCGAGCGATCTCCGCCCAAAGGCACCTTGCATGGACGGGCTGTCGGTTTCATCGACCTCCACAACCATGGCTGCACTTTTCTACCTGGGATCGTCATGTTAGATGGCGATCCTCGACGGTATACGTTGTGCTGGGGGAGGCGATCGCTTGCCTAGGTCTATCATGTTAGATGACGAACTTTAGAGGGCGAGCGTGTCATCCTCTTTTTGGAGGCGTTGCTCAGGCGGTAGCCTTTGGTTTGTTTTTCCGAAGCAAATCACATGGGGAGAATTGGAAAATCTCGTTAAGTACTTTGCACATTGAGTAAATGAATACAGGGTGTTTCTACTGATAGTACTTCTTCAAATGGACGGCGTTCTAGGGATATTGGTTCGGAGTGCCGTCTAGGTGTTGGAGCTCGTAGGCTCCTTTGGTTAGCCACTTGGATATTCTGAAGGGCCCCCTCCCAGTTCGGACCAAATACTCCCATGTGGGTCTGGATCTTCTTGAGGACTAGGTCGCCCACTTAAAATCGTCTTTCTTTGACCTTTGAATTGAAGAACTTTTCGGATTTCCTTTTGTGGATTGTGTTCTTCATTTCCGAGGTCAGTCGTTCATCGAGCATATCCAAGTCGATTCGCCGAGCTACATCATTGTCCGTCGCCAGTTGTTGTGCAGTTCGGTGGCTGAGGACGGTGATCTCCGATGGGATCACTGCTTCTGTTCCGAAAGCGAGGGCGAATGATGTTTCGCCGGTTGAATTTCTTGTCGTCGTTCGGTAGGACCACAAAACATCCGGGAGCTCGCTCGCCCAGCGCCCTTGCTTGGATTCGAGTCTGGCTTTGATCGTGTGCTTGAGGATCTTGTTTACAGCCTCTACCTGGCCATTTGTTTGCGGGTGGTAAGGGGCCGAGAACAACTTTTTTATTCCCCATTTCTCGCAGAATTGCATAACTTCCAAACCGTCGAACTGCTTTCCGTTGTCAGAGATGATAGCCTGAGGTAGACCGAAACGGCAGATGATGTTTTCCAAATGAACTTAATTACTTGCTCCTGGCCGATCTTGTTGAGTGGTTCGGCCTCTGCCCATTTTGTGAAGTAATCGACCCCCACGATGGCGAATTTACATTCCTCCGGTGCTGTTGGCAAAGGACCGATGAGGTCGATGCCCCATTGGGCGAACGGCCACGGACTATACATAGAGGTGAGCTACTCAGGGGAGAGCTTGATGTTCGGGCCCATTATTTGACACTAGTGACAAGATCGGGCATAGGCGATCGCGTCTTTTCGCAAGGTAGGCCAGAAAAAACCTTGTCTGGTCGTCTTGTCGATAAGGGCCTGCCCTCCTGCGTGATTTCCACAGATCCCGTCATGGATTTCGGCTAAAACAACTCGGCCTTCCTCCAGCATAATACATTTGAGGAGACGAAGGCTGAAAGCTCGCTTGTAAAGCCGGTCGTCCAAGAGGGTGTATCTGGTCGCTCGGAGCTGAAGCTGGCGAAGCCTTGACCCGATCTGTGGGCACCGTTCTGTCCTTCAAATATTCAATGATCGGAGTCATCCAGTTCTCTTCGGCGATGGCAACTGTGGAAACCAAGATTTTGTCGATCGTCGTGCGAGGAGCATACGTGACACCATATTGGGCGATCTCCAATGACCACTTGAGGAGTCGCCCGTTGGTGTCTGGCCGGTGCATAACTTGCCTTAGGGGGAGAGTCGTCAGAACCTCCACTTGGTGTTCGAAGAAATAGGCTCTCAGCTTGCGAACACTCATGACAAGTGCGTAGGCGCCAAAGGCTCGCGATCTACTGTCGCGACAGTAGCAGTCATCTCTTCCGCAGGGGTTGCGCCCTGGGGTCTCGATACAGTGGGTTGGGCCATTGAAGGAGCATCCTTGAAGGTTTCTGTAGCCTTAACTTTTGAAAGCCTCCTTAGCTTCTTTTTCGGCTTCTCAACAGCAACGGGTGTTTTACTGTGAGATCTCTCTCTTCCTTGAAGTCTCCTTGCTCTGGGACTTCGAAGATACGTCTCTCGGATCAGCAGACAGGGGCAATGTTCGAATGAAAGGTCTGTTTGCAAGCAGGGGTCCTTTTTTGAAAACGGTGGGTCCGATTCTTCCCATATAAATCCGAGAAGTGATCTTCTTTGCTCTTTCGTCTTGTGGAACACCGCATTTTGTCAGAATGTAATTCAAGAGCAAACCAAAGGATTTCTTCTGCGAGTCAGGCTTAGAAACTTCTTCCTGCAGCCGTTTGAGGATGATTTGACACCAGTTGACCTTTTCACAGGTCATGATTGCAACCATCATTCTGAACCTTAGATTGGTGCACATATCGAACGCACCTGTTCTATTCTCAATAACACGACAACAAAAATTGTGTAAATAGACAAAAGTTAAGCAAAGGTTTTTCTAGTGGCAAGAGGTGTGAACCGTTTCAACCGATGCTGAACCGATGAACAACCCATAGTATTCGGTCAAGAGTTCTTCGGACCCAAAGGTCTCAAGATCTTCTATTGTCAGGCCATCAGCAGGAAGCCTGTAGATATTCTGGAGAAGCTCTTGGTCAATAGGGATCTCGACTCCGCGAATGACAGCACTTATGTCAGCAACATGTCCTCCCTGAGCCAGCGAAAGGAAACGAACAACAGCATTGAGGTAGAATTCCTCAACCAGGTGAACATCAAAGCGTTCAGCGGTGTGACTTCCAAGGCGATAAAGGCCTTGCTGACGAATCCTAGTTGTTGTTGCCCAAAATATTATCCGGAGATGATAAGCTGGAATGGACGAGTAACAAACAAAATGCGAGAACACGTCCGTGGGGAAGTAAATAACATAAGATTTGCCGAGGCTGTTAGTTCCGGGCTTGAATTCTCTTGCGAGATATTATTAATATTAATACTTGGGAGTACAAATATTAATGTTATAGTACAATTACAATGAGTGTAAAGACCCTAGTTATCTTAGCTCTTGAGTGCTGAAGATTGCCGGGAGAATCAGAGTTGATGCTCTGTGAGTTCTTGTAACAACGATGGAGTGCTGTGTTTTCTAGCTGGATGTCTGAACTTCCGAACCTTTTACCAGTTGCTGAAGGTTTCCTATTTATAGAACTGTAGGTCGCTGGGCGATCGCCTCTGCTGTATTATAATAAGCGGGCGATCATCCCTAGCACATGGGTTGGTCTCCTTAGAGTCCGCAGCAGTTGCTGGCAGCCGGATGCACGAACCAATGAGAAAACCACACGCGTACGGAGTCGCTGTATTGGGAGACCCCACCTGGGACCTTTCGGTGGGTCTTTCGGTAGATGAGGCCGTCCTTGTCACTGACAGCTGCTGATGGGCTGGATTCAAAGATCCTTATCCTGCAGTGCCATTTGCGGTCCTCGCTCCGAGATCCGGTCCTTGTAGATATGACAGACGATGCCTTTACACGTGGCATAGGACGACCGTCCTTGGTCGGGAACCGGAGTCGATCGCTAGGTGTCAAGAGGCGATCGCCCCGGATGTCGATCGCTTGGTACTTGATCTCAGTCTGGACTCTTCGCTTGGCAAGTCTGCCTTGGATTATTTGATGCTGTCTTTGGTCGCTCGGCCCGTAAACCGATCGTCGTCGAGGCGTATACATCGTCGCACAACAATTGCCCCCCAGCTCGCCCCGATGTTGAAGACGTGGGGTGAGGTGGTTCTACTGGCGATCGCTTTAATCTAGACGAGCAATTCAGCATTCTACGGAACAGACGATCGTCTCTCGAACAGACTGATCTTGAATTCGGACGACCTGGTCGATTGCTGAAATGAGCGGAAAATGACAGCGGTTGTGGAAACGTCACCGGGGCACGTGTCGGGCTCCTGTTGGGGGAGTCCGACGGTTTTGTTGGGCTATCCTTTGGCGTGCCCTCGAAATGATGCGAACGCGGGATTCGAGGACAGCATTTAAATGCTGCATATCTGACAGTTGCACTTCGATCCTCGGGACTCCGCTTATTTCTCAGAAGCCCCCACTCCTGCTTATAAAAAGGACTGGGGTTACAAGGTTAAAAAAAACCTTATGCGTTTCTGCTTGAGTAGAAGACATAGCCGATTTCTATTGAAGCTTCGTGTAACGATCGTCGTTCGACTCAGACCTTAGGTAAGAACAAAAACTTTTTCTCCCTCCTTTCTTTGAATATGTCCGGAGGAAGACCATATGTGTATGAGTCGGGTAGTACTTCCGCCGCCGGTGCTTTGACCGCCCGGGATGAACCTTCTACGGAATCTCATGTTGACACCGCCGTCGAGGCCATCCGTGCCGGGATTAAGCCCGCGGAGATCGAGGAACTTTTTAATGAGGCTGACGCGGCCAATACGGTGGAGGCCGATCGGATCCGTTCACTGAAATGGGAGGAGGCGGATGCGACGGTGCACAGGGAGCGGGACAACGCGTTCGGCAAAGCCTTCACATATTTTCCCGAACTCATGGAGAGATTGTCCGGCCCTCTTCTCAAATTTAACTTTAATGAATATTCGATCTCCCATCCTTATGAACCTGTAAGGAGGACGTTGTTCTGGGCTGCCCGCCGCTCTCCGTGGACCCTTGCCAGATCAGGAGCTCGGCTACCAGGAAGGATCAGGACCGTTGGAGGGCGAGGTTCCATGTTCCTTCTGATGTCAGTCTCCACGTTCCCGCCGAGAACAAGTGAGCCCATCAACCTCCCGAGGGCATGGTCGCCGTCAATGAGGCGATAATGGAGGCTGGACTGCGATTCCCGCTGCCGTTCGCTGTCTCCTATTTGCTGACCGCCTGGAACGTGGCGCCGCTTCAATTGACGCCGAACGCCTGGCTGGAGATCATTTGCACCTTCACTTTGTTTGGTGGCCATCGGCTGTATCGTCTTCCTTCGCCGTTGGAGATGAACCATCTCTTCAAACTGACGGTTCAAAAAGGTTCTATCGGTGGCTACCATATCCAAGGTCGCTCAGGTCGGGTGATTCTTGGGGTCCCGAACAAAGTGAGGGGCGATCCGTCGAAGTTGTTCTGGGTCGGCGGCGCGTGGAAGTCAGCAGCGAGCGACAACCCAATCGACGAGTTGGATATTCCCACTGGCTTTCGGGAGAGGAGTCTGAGTAAGGATTTAGACTCTCCCTTTGTTCGGACATTTTCTGAACTGATCTGATTTTGACCTTCTTTTTGCAGGTGTTATTATTCCGGCAGCGGGCTACCTTGCTTTTGACTTTGCGATCGTCTGGGAGAAGATATTGAGTCTTCCTGACGACCGTATAGACGCCCGCCAAATTAACAACGAAGCCTGCTGGTTGGCTGCTCGGCTGTTTTGCTACCCTCGTCATCTAAAGGTTCCAGGTACGAACTTTCACGATCTTCTTTGATATGCCGATCGACTCGACTGAGGAAGATTACTAACTTCGTTGTTTGTTTTCTTTTGCAGAAGTTCATTTCCCTTGTTTCCCAGAGCCTCCTGCTGCGATCGCCATGTCTAATCTGGGGGTTATGAACCGTCTTCTCCAAGGAAAAAGGTGAGCCAAGCTCCTTCTGCTCGGCCGCGACCGACCCCGGAGGCAAGACCTCTCCAGGAGCCTGTCGTCAAAGGGCGGGAGCCTCGGGAGGAGGAGCAACTTCGGCTTATCCGTAAGAAACGGAGGACTATGGAGCCCTCGTCCCATGTTACTGTAGACGAGCCGCCGATGTCTATGCCACCAATTTTCGTGATTCCTCCGGCAGAGGGGTCCACGCCATCTTCGACTTTTATTCAGTCCATGGCGACTACTGAGGCCGAGAATTTGCGTGGAAATCCGTTCTTCGGTCGTGACCCAGAGAAGGTCGAGAGGTAAGCCTGGTCATTTTGCCAAGTTATGAAAGTTGTGTAGGAAATACACTTAACTCTTTTGTTATTTGTGCAGGATCCGCCATTCCGACCCGAGTTGCTCGCCGATGGTGCTGGACTTCCTATCGAGCAAAGCTCCTCGCGAGGTCAGCGATATCCCCTCTTATGTTGCTCGGGCAACCGCTTCCCTCCCGAAGGCCTGGACGACCGATCTGGATGCAATCGCGCGCCGGCGATCTGCTGATGCGATGCAGGCTACCTTTGCGCTGGCCCTCCAGACAGCGACGATGATTGCCCAGGCCGTGCGGGACTATGAGGGGTTACCGTCCACTGCCCATCTCCATGCAGACCTCGAAGCCGCATGGAGACAAAACATTGAGTTTGCCGACCGGCTCACGGCCATGGAGAAGAGCTCCGCGGAGGTGGCTAAGCAGGCGCAGCAGGATGTTGACTGGGCGCGGGCGGTGACTGACCGGATGCGGGACCAGATGACGGAAGCCCGCAGGTCGCACGCGGCCGCGCAGAAGGAGGACGACCAACTAAAGGTGACCGTCGCCCGATTGACCATCGAGCTTGCATCCTCGAAGGAAGAGGTGGCCGCCAAAACTGCCGAGCTCGAGGGCACAAGCCAAACGGTTGCGGAGTTGAAGGAAAACCCTGAAGGCGACTGAGGCCGATCCCTTCGTTAACGTGGATTACATCAGCGAATTCGCCTATTACATGGCTTATGCTGACGCCATCCGCGCCGCTAAGAAAGGAGGACTTGAGGTCGGCCCTTTGGCTGAAAATTTCAAAGCTTATGCGCTGGAGCATCCTCTGCAGCCTGACTTCACAGTGCCGATCCTCGACCTTTCTGCGGATCTCGGAATCGACTTGAGCTGGTATCCACTGCCGGACAACCTTGCTCATCTGGGTGCCTCGGAGGATGGGGATTCAGAGCCTGCAGCTGGCGATGGAACGGGCGCCGATCTTTGAGCTTTTCTACTTTTTTACTTGTAATTTTTGTAGCTTTCGTTGTACTTTTGCCTTCGGGCGACCGTGTTTGTATTTTTATTCCAAGTGATGAAATAAATGTTCGTTTTTCTGATTTCTTGCTTGTATGATTGTCTTTCTGAGTCTTTTGCATGACTTTATACAAGTGTGTGAGGAACAATCGTTGTGTGTACAGCTCCAAGTGAATTGATAAATTCATATTGATAACCTTTACAACAAAGTCGATCGCTGCACATACATCTGAATAATGCCGATCGGCGTACGTGTAATTGGGTAGAGACAATCGTGGTATACATAGCTCCGCCCTTCCCCCTTGTTTTTGTTTACTTAGTGAAAGTAAGGGGACGAAAATAAATCGTTGAGTGAGCGGTCTTCAATTTTGCAGATTCCTCGAGGAGAACCAACCATCCCGGCCTAGAGGAATCGTGCACGATCGCGGAGTTCGATAGAACCGACCTCCACGACCATGTCTTGTGCGCGAGCGACATTCCGTCTGATTGCCAACTTCTCGCGACTCACTTAATTGTGAGGTCGTATTTAAACGAAGGGCGTGCGGTCTTGGTCTGGAGGAGTCCTTGCACGGGGCGTCGTCGGATTAATCAACTCCACGCCGGCAGCTTGTTAGCACTTTTCTACCTCGGATCGTCATGGTGGTGATCCTCGACGGTATACGTTGTGACGGGGGGAGGGAAGCGTCGCATTGTCCGGATCCACCATGTTAGGTGATGGACCTTTGAGGGCGGGCGAACGTGTCCACAGATCTGTTTTGGAGGGGCCTTAGGCTACGCCCGCCTCGTATTTAAACGAAGAGCGAGCGATCGCTGCCCAAAAGGACCTTGCATGGGCACAGAGAACGGTTCCATCGTCCCTTATCGCTTTTGGCTTGCTTAGCGGTTCGCGCCCCTTGATGGCATAAAAAATGTGAGCCGGAGTTCAGTTGAACTTGTGGAGGAGATGGGCTTCCACCTCCTCAAAAGCGTTGAAATCACCGGGTGGCTTGGCGACCGCCTTGCTGGATTTGGCGATCGCCATATTTTGGACGGGAGGCGGCGTCTCCTCACCTAGGCGAAGGGTGATGAGCCTTTGCCTGGCCAGAAAATCGGCTGCCTTCGCGCGGAAGATCGCGTAGGTTGGAGGGATGTTCTTCGTGAGGATCCTAAACATAGGTGAATGTGTCACATCCCGGGACCCCTCCGCCGTAGCATGATATTGTCCGCTCTGGGCGCTCTCCTCTGAGCCGGCCCTCACGGTTTTGTTTCTGGGAACCCTGCGAGCAGCTTCCCAGGAGGTCACCCATCATGTGGTTGCTCCTCGCGCCAGCACGCTTAACTTCGGAGTTCTCATCACCCCGAAGCCAATGGGCTCCCAAAAGTCCTCATGCTATTGGAGTTCCGCATGCACATATAAGGCACTTCGCCCTGCTCTCTGCTAGTCGATGTGGGATATCACAATCCGCCCCTCCTCAAAGGACCCGACGCCCCCGTCGACACACTCGCACGGCAGAGTGGCTCCGATACCAAATTGTCACATCCCGGGACCCCTCTGCCGTAGCATGATATTGTCCGCTCTGGGCGCTCTCCTCTGAGCCGGCCCTCACGGTTTTGTTTCTGGGAACCCAGCGAGTAGCTTCCCAGGAGGTCACCCATCCTGCGATTGCTCCTCGCGCCAGCACGCTTAACTTCGGAGTTCTCATCACCCCGAAGCAAATGGGATCCCAAAAGGCCTCATGCATTGGAGTTCCGCATGCACATATAAGGCACTTCGCCCTGCTCTCTGCTAGTCGATGTGGGATATCACAGAATGACCATAGAATCCCCCCAGGACCGAGTAGAGGGCGAGCTCGTCGCTTATGGGCTCACCGGTGAGGACTATTTCATCCACCCGGTCGATGTAATTTGCGTCGTGCTCGTCTTCCCCCTGCCTGATTCTCATCATGAGGTGGGGGCCTTCTGGTCTGGCGACCTTGGCGGCGAAGTACGACGTGAAGTCACTCGCCAGTTTCTCAAAGGAATTGATTGATCGCGGTGGCAGTGAGACGTACCACCTATGGGCCAGGTCGCCCAACGTTAACGGGAATATTCGGCACCTCGTCGCATCTGATGCCCCACACCCGGTCATGTAGATCCGGAACTTGCTCAAGTGGGTCTCGGGGTCCGATCTCCCTTCATACAAAGGTGTTTGGGGAGGAGAGATCCTTGGTTGCACGGGGGCAAGCTCGATGTGGACCGTGAGTGGCTCACTCGGTCCGATGATCTTTCTACTGGTGCCTGCCCCAGTTTCCATGAGCGTTTTCATCTCGTCGAGCTGGCGTTGCATAGCGTCCATCGTCGTGGCCTGGATGCTCATAGATCGGCGCTCGGAGCGGGAGCCGAGGCAATAATATGAGCCGTAATATGACGTCCGGCGGATCGGAGCGTGGCTCTCTTCGCTGTGGTGGCAGACGCCATTATTCTGAAGGTTTTTCTTTGAAGAACAGTGAGTGTTTCTTCAAGTATATGCTCCGGAGAACAGTGAGTGTTCTTCGAAACGGTCGGAAAGAGAACGAAGTGCTCAACCCCTTCTTCTAGCGCCAATTGTTGTTACCCGAATTATTATCCGGAGATGATATGCTGGAATGGACGAGTAACAAACAAAATGCGAGAACACGTCCGTGGGGAAGTAAATAACACAAGATTTGCCGGGGTTGTTAGTCCCAGGCTTGAATGCTCTCGTGAGATATTATTAATATTAATACTTGGGAGTACAATTATTAATGTTAGAGTACAATTACAATGAGTGTAAAGACCCTAGTTATCTTAGCTCTTGAGTGTTGAAGATTGTCGGAAGAACCAGAGTTGATGCTCTGTGAGTTCTTGTAACAACGATGGAGTGCTGTGTTTTTTAGCTGGATGTCTGAACTTCCGAACCTTTTACCAGTTGCTGAAGGTTTCCTATTTATAGTACTGTAGGTCGCTGGGCGATCGCCTCTGCTATATTATAATAAGCGGGCGATCGTCCCTAGCACATGGGTTGGTCTCCTTAGAGTCCGCAGCAGCTGCTGGCAGCCGGATGCACGAACCAATGAGAAGACCACACGCGTCCAGAGTCGCTGTCTTGAGAGACCCCACCTGGGACCTTTCGGCAGGTCTGTCGGTAGGTGAGGCTGTCCTTGTCACTGACAGCTGCTAATGGGCTGGAGTCAAAGATCCTTATCCTGCGGCGCCATTCGCGGATCTGCATGTGGGTCCTCGCTCCGAGATCCGGTCCTCGTAGATATGACGGACGATGCCTTTACACATGGCATAGGACGACCGTCCTTGGTCAGGCACCGAAGTCGATCACTAGGTGTCAAAAGGCGATCGGCCCGGACGTCGATCGCTCGGTACATGATCTCAGTCTGGACTCTTCGCTTGGCAAGTCTGCCTTGGATTATTTGATGCTCTCTTTGGTCGCTCGGCCCGTAAACCGATCGCCGTCGAGGCGTATAAATCGCCGCACAACACTAGTAATGACGAACTCCATCGACCGACGTCATCACCTTCGGAACGAACACGTTCAAGCACGATATATCTAGAGAAGATCCGTCCGTCGATGATGTTGGAGGATTTCTTGAGAGAGATGGAAGAGGTCTGAGAAGATGCCATTGATGATTTTCGAAGAAAAGATAAAGAGATTTCAAGGAGAAATGTAGTAAGAACAGAAAGATTTGTAGACTGTATGCTCAAGAAATTGTTCAATATGCAGAAAGGGTTTTCAGAGGATGAACGGTCAGATTTAAGGGATGGGAACCGTTGTTTAAAATGGATGATCACGATGGACTGAGTGTAACCGGTACAACTTATCCATCTCATTTTAAAATAAGAGCGGGTCCCACTTCTGACTTATCAAATTACCCTTATTGCCCGAAACGGCGGTGTAAATTAATATAATAATATGAAACATCGCGGCTTTGAAGATACCAATGTCCAGATGTCTTGTAAAGCATTTAATGCAAAAACTTTTTAATTATGACAGGGCACGTGGACATAAAGATCGTTTAAAAAAATAAATAACATGATAATTGATTTCCCATAGTATGTGCTGTATCCGCGAAAATACAACGTTCCCCCTTAAAAGGTACATATGTGTTTCAATTCGGTACAGCATCTTTCGGATTAATGCTGTATTCTTGGGTCGTACTGTATTCCCCCTTAATTATTGCACACATCAGCTATAGGATAATTCATATCGCTTTGTTCCTACAGTATTGTTTCGATAGTCTGAGTGTACAGATAATTAACGGTGGATACTGTATTCTTGGGTCTTACAGCATTCCCCCTCAATTTGCTGAGTAAAAGCATTAAAAACTTATAGGGAGTTAGGCTGTAGTAATACCAATTCATGTCGAAGCATGCAGAATCTTGCTGTGTCGAGAGGCTTGGTAAGAATGTCGGCTGACTGGATATCTGTATGAACTTTTCCAAGCGAACATCCTTGTTCTCAACATGATTCCTAATGAAGTGATGCTTCATGTTGATATGCTTAGTGCGCGAGTGCAATACAGGGTTGTGAGTTATAGCAATTGCACTCGTGCTATCGCACATAATCGGTGTTTCTTTGGCTTAAATTTCATAGTCTGACAGTTGTTGTTGCATCCAAAGGATCTGCATACAGCAGCTACCAGCAGCATAGTATTCCGATTCAGCTGTTGAAAGCGAGTTTGCCAATTGTTTCTTGCTAAACCAAGACACAGTCTAGGTCCAAGAAAGTGACAAGTTCCACTTGTACTCTTCCTATCTAGCTTGCAGCCTCCGAGATCCGAGTCGCTGTAGCCAACTAAATCGAATCCGCCTTCTTTATCATACCACAGTTCTACATCAAATGATCCTTTGACATATTTCAGGATTCGTTTAGCTGTTGCGAAGTGTGATTCTTTAGGTACTACTTGATATCGCCCACACACTCCTACAACAAACTGGATATCAGGTCTGCTAGCTGTTAGATACAGGAGTGAGCCAATAAGCTTCCTGTAGAGTGATTGATCAACCGGCTTTCCAGCTTCATCAGCACTAATTTGCATGGAAGTGCTCATGGGGGTTGACGATGATTTGGAAGTATTCATTCCAAACTTGTTGAGAAGCTCCTTGCTGTATTTTTCCTGGTTGATGAAAATCCCTGTAGGCAACTGCTTTACCTGCAACCCTAGGAAATAACTAAGTTCTCCCATCATACTCATTTCAAATTTACTTTGCATGAGATGAGAGAATCTTTGACACAAAGCAAGGTTAGTTGAACCAAATATTATATCGTCTACATATATTTGAACCATCAGAGGTCATCACCTTCTTGTATTTTGAATAAGGTCTTGTCCACAACATATTTCTCGAATCCATTATCGGTAAGATCCTGGGACAGAGTCTCATACCATGCTCTAGGGGCTTGCTTAAGTCCATAGAGCGCTTTCCTTAGCCTGTATACTAGGTCTTCGCCTTCTGTATTGACAAACCCTGGTGGTTGTTCAACATATACTTCTTCAGCAAGGTCTCCATTCAGGAGTGCACTTTTGACGTCCATTTGGTATACAATGAAGCTCTTATGGGCGGCAAAGGCTAAAAATATCCTAATAGCTTCTAGTCTGGCTATAGGGGCAAATGTTTCATCGTAGTCTATGCCTTCTTCCTGTCTATAGCCTTGAGCGACTAGTCGGGATTTATTCCTGATAATGAGTCCATTTCTATCCTTCTTGTTTCTAAATACCCATTTGGTTCCAATTACTGATTGATGCATAGGTCTGGGTACAAGATACCATACATTGTTTCTTTCGAAACCGTTAAGCTCTTCTTCCATAGAAGTAATCCAATGAGAGTTGTTGAGAGCTTCTTTGGTAGAAACAGGTTCGGATTGGGCTAAGAATACAGCAATAGTGCACATATTAAGTCTTCTAAGCTCGGATTGAGATTTCCATTCTGGAAATGGAAATATCTCTGACTCGGGGTCATCTTGCGCACATAGTACATTTACTTATGTACTCTGTATTCTCCTACAGGTAGAAACATTAGCATCAATGTTTCCAATGATCAGCTCTTGCAGGTGATCTCTCAACCATCTTCTGTCGGGTTCTAATTCGAGGTCCCGTACTATATCTTGAGTTGCTGTAGTTTCGGCTTCCGCTTGTACAGCATCGGATTCATCTACGTCAGTTCTTACAGCTGCGGGGTTGATTTCTAAGTCAACGACAGGTTCTAATGGAGTTGGTGGATCTATGATGGAAAGTTGTTGGATGTTTTGAGAAATGTCTTCTACTCCTGTCGGATCATGGTGAGGTTCATCGAACACTACATGAATTGATTCCTCAATTGTTAGCTTTCTTTTATTGAAGATCCTGTAAGCTTTGCTAACAGAGGAATATCCAACAAATATCCCTTCATCCGATTTCTCATTGAAGGTTCTAAGTTGATCCTTACCATTGTTCAAAACATAACACCTGCATCCAAAAATGTGAAAGTATGAAACTAACGGAGTTTTGTTGTTCCATACCTCATATGATGTTTTGTTGTGATGCTTGTTGATGATACAATAGTTTTGTGTATAGCATGCTGTATTGGTGGCTTCACCCCAAAAACGCTGTGGTAACTTGCTTGCGGCAATCATTGTCCTTGTTGCTTCCTTCAGCGTCCTGTTCTTTCGCTCGGCAACACCATTTTGTTGAGGTGTACGGGCAGCTGAGTATTCGTGATGTATCCCATTTTCCGAACAGTATTGCTCAATAAAGCGGTTAGTGAATTTCGTACCTCTATCGGAACGAATGGACACGATACTCGACCCTTTTTCATTTTGAAGCTTTCTCAGGTGCTCGAGTAGTTTTGATGTTGTTTCTTTCTTCTTGCTTAGGAAAATTGTCCAAGCATACCTGGAATAATAATCAACAATAACGAGACAGTATTTCTTACCTCCCAAACTTACCGGGTCTACAGGACCATAGAGATCCATATGTAGCATTTCCAAAACTCTGTGGGTGGAAAGATAGGATTTGCTTTTTAGGGTGGTCTTGATTTGCTTGCCTTTCTGACAGGGTCCACATACGCTGTCTTTTTGGAATGAAACATTTGGCAATCCTCTAACCATTTCCTGTCTGGAGAGTTTGTTGATCGTCTTGAAGTTGACGTGTGACATCCTCTTGTGCCATAGCCAGCTTAGATCTGCAGTGCCTTTGGCAACAAAACAAGGAATTGTGGAGCTCGTAGGCATCCAGTCAGCAATATACATATTACCTTATCTGCTTCCTGTGAGCACCACTTCTTTGGTCAGGATGTTTTTGACTCAACAGTGATCTATATAGAACTTCACCATGAACTGTTTGTCACAGAACTGGCTAATACTAAGTAGATTGTACTGTAAGCCTTCAACATAAGCTACATCAGTGACTTTGAATTTTCCCACAAGTAGGGTTCCCTTCCCTCTTGTTCTTCCTTTAGACTTATCACCGAAGCGCACTTTTGGACCGCGACCTTCTATGTAATCTGACAACTTGCTTTTATCTCCTGTCATGTGCCGGGAACATCCGCTGTCGAAGTACCAAATGTCCTTCTCTAAAATATCCTGTATGCAAACAAATTAGGTAGATTTAGGTCCCCTTTGATTGTTAGGTCCATGGATGTTAGTGCCTTTAGGTACCTAGATTTTCCTGACAGCAATAGGTTTACTGTAGGATGGTTTAGGTCCGTAGTTGCGATTTCTACGTGGGGCATGTACATAGTTGCTATAACCATGATAATTATTATGCATGTAAAATTCAGGGTTATTATTATTAATCCAGTACGAATGCCGTCTTGGAGGTGGAGCCATTTTCTTCGGCCTTACAGCTTGCCTTCTGGGTCTCTAATTGGATTCCCAAAGTTGTTGTTGATACTGTGGGGATACTTGCTTTCGCGAGGCATACCGCAGCTCCTATATCCAATACTTAGGCGTGTTGTACTGAAAGTACTGTCGTGCGGGCTTTTGATATTTGGATACAGCCTTCTTTCTGAGCGGCTGTTGGCGCTGTTGATATGCTCGGGGAGCATGCTGTGGGGTACGCCTTATAGGTCTAAATGGCTGGTGATTCCGCTATCTGGAATATGACTGTGGTGGCGGAATGACAGCTTTTGCTGTTCGCGGTACAACGGGTTCCTTCACATGATTCGGAACTTCTTCCGATACAGGAATGGGTTCCACACCCCTGACGAACACAGTACTAATTTTCCCTTTATTGGAAAATGAGCTATATCCTAAGCCACTTTTATCATGAGCATGTTTCCCAGTGCTTAGAATTTCTTCCATTCTTTTAGATGATTTCTCGAAAGATTTCAGAATGGTCTCAAGTTCTCCTTCTCGTTTTTCGAGAGTTTTTACTTTGGCTTGAAGCAGAACAAAATCATTTGTATTGCTTTCACTATGAGATTTAGTCTCACTTAGTTCATGAGCAAGTTGATGATTGCTCTCCATGAGTTTTTCATACTCGACTTTGCTGTTTTCACAATCAACAGACATATTTTCGTAATTTACTTTCAGAAAGTCGTTTTCTTCTTTCAGCTCTAAGTTAGAAAGTTGGAGCGGCATATTTTCATTTTTCAATGTCTTATGGGCCATTTGAATGTTCTTAAACTCATTCATCATATTTGCAAAAGTATGAGATGCATTGTTGGGAATAGCTGAGGTTAAGCTTACCTCATCATCGCTATCTTCATCTTCCTGAATGTCCCTGGCCATAAAGCACATATAGGCTTTATCTTTGAAATCATCATCATATGAATCACTGTCAGTGACTACCTGAAGACATTCTTTGGATTTAGATGGTGCAGGAGAGGCTTCTGATTCACTAATCAGGGCCTTGAGCTTGTTTTTCCAAGCACGTCTTCTTTCATCCTTTTCTTGTTGCTCGGCTTCTGGCAACCTTTGAACTTTGGGATGAGGACATTTATTTGCATAATGCCCTGGTTTCCTGCAATTATAATACAGGTTAGCATCACCATAGGAAGTTTCAGTACTTACCTTGTGTACAGGCTTGGGCCTGTATGGAGTCTTTTCCGACTACTTGATAAACTTCATGAACTTATGCATGAGGAGCGCCATTTCGTCTTGCGACAGGATGTCGTCATCGCTGTCAGCATTCTTATGAATGGGCTTTGATGAACTCGACATGCTGTGTCTTCGGTTGGATACAGCGGCTAAGGCTGTAGTCCTGGCGGGAGATTCTTCAGCTATCTCTCTCCTGTCTATATCGTATTCAAAGGCTTTGAGGTCAGAAAAGAGATCAAAAGTAGATATTTCACTAAGATTACACGACACACGCATAACTGTTGTCTTAATGTCCCATCTTGCAGGGAGTGATCTGAAAATTTTTAGGTTTCTCTCCCTTTGGGTATAAATCTTGCCTAATGCTTCAAGTTCACCAACAATTCCAGTAAATCTGAGGTCAAGTTCCTCAAGTGTTTCAGTTGGTTTCATTTCAAAAGATTTAAATTGTTGAGTTAATTTTGAAATCTTGTTTTCTTTTGAGAGCTCAGTTCCCTCACAAATTAACTTGAGTTTATCCCAGAGAACGTGCCTTTGTCAAGAGTGACAAATAGCGCATTCTTCGCAACAATGTCGAGGTTGGCGCGCTTCTTTCGTCAAAAGTCCATTGTTTGCGCTCTTTCTCGAGCATCTCTGCATGAGCCTGGCCTTCAATTCTTGGGGCCAGATTTACCTTCATGAACTTTATGGGGCCATCCTGTATGACAAAAATCATCTCTTCGTGCATTGCTGCAAGATGAGCCTCCATTCTAATTCTCCAATCATCAAATTCATTAATAGAAAACATAGGAACTTTATTGATCATTGATGTATCCATATGAGAATAAGGAAGAAAAAGATTGTTTTTCAAAAATAAGTGATTTAAGGATCCCATTCAATCAAAAATACGACTGATTCTTTTTTAGAATCAACAGCTCCGATACCATTTGTAGGTCACTAAATATACAGGATACAGCTTGGAAAGTGTTTTAAACAACAAGCTGTAAGGTTTTCAAATCTGAGTGCATAGCAGAAGTCTTGTTTAAAGTAAGTTGCTGTAAATACAACAACTAGAAATAAAGTGTATACTTAAAATTAATCACAGATATTAAAATAGTAAATGCCGAAGGTAACTGACACGGTAATTAAAGTGGTTCGAGGTAAACCCATCTACGTCCATTGGTCCTCCACACAGGAGTGAAAATATTTATTATAAATAATACGTACACAACTACGTATTTATAATCAAACCTAATCAATATATCTTTCACACATATTGATATAATGATCTTATCCTTCTGTAATGTCTGATATTCTCGTTTTCTGTGATCTTAAATTGTTTGTGTCTTGACGTCGGACATTTTCTTGTTGACGAGAATCAGAGTGAATTCTATCATAATACTATATTTGTTTCTACCGCATAGTCGTTGTGGTCGGGTGCGACTTGTTGTCGCGTGCGTTTCTTTGATTAAATGTGTCCATGTGATGTGTTGTTAATTACTCGTTGTTGTTTTGAAACATAGTCGGTGGTGTTGCGTTAGTCGTCGTGGGGCGTGTTTTCACGCCGTATATTCCTTTGCGTTGCTTGTAACGTTTCGCCGTTGGGCGCGATTTTTTTCGGTTTTTGTGTATCTCGTTGAGTTTTCCTAGCGGGATATTACTTCTCCCTACTTGATTTAAGTTTCGGGACGAAACTTCTTTTAAGGAGGGTAGAATGTAATATCCGCAATTTCGGATTTCCGGTAATTTTCATTTTTCGGCGGAAGTCCATTTTGACGACTCGCTTTGGACCGTCTCATCATTCTGAGAATGATTAATTCTGCACCTTTTGTCATCCGAGTTCGTTTCGGTATTGTTTTGTTGAGTTCCGTGTTTCTTAACGACTTTTCCGCACTCGAGTTCGATTCTTGTGAATCTCGTTCAAAATTACTGTTTCGAGTTTCCCGTAAGTCCGTTTAACTTTGTTAGACGTGTTGTAAACTTCGGTTTGGCTATTCGATCACGTATCGTGATTTTCGGACGTTTTGGGCCGTTTTCATAATTTCCCAAAGTTTGGGGTAATTACTTCGGTTGTCGAAATTCGAGCCTTCGGGTGGTCGGAATTGTGTGTTCTCTTAGCTTTTAGATTCGTCTTTGCGAGTACTTCGTAACCGTATCTTCGATTCGTATTCAGGTTCGGGTTTCGGTGTCGTTTTCTTGAGTTCAGTGTTATTAAACGACTTTTCCAAGTATGAGTTCGACTTTGTAAAATCACCATAAATTCTTGGAAACTCCAAAGATTTTAGATCTTCCCAATATTATAGAGCATCAAGTTAGCTTTCCAATGGTTCAAACGGTGAGTCAATCGGAGTCCGGACGAGAGAGTTATGGTCGTAATAGCTCAGACACTCATTTTCCGGTTTGGTAGGCGGCTGTCTGCGTGAGCCGCGGCACATGCCGGCAGGGCCGCGGCACACTGCCGAGTCACTACCGCGGCACACCCGTCCGGGCCGCGGCACACTCATGTTTCAATTATCGGCCAACCCCTCTGTACCGTGAGCCGCGGCACATGCCGGCAGGGCCGCGGCACACTGCCGAGTCACTGCCGCGGCACACTCGTCCGGGCCGCGGCACGCTGCCGATCACTAGGGGCATATTCGGCCCTGTGCCATGGCACACTTCGGCTGGGCCGCGGCACACAGTGCAGATCAGCCTATTTATGCGGATTTTGTGAGATGAATGCTCATTTCATCTCTTCCTTCATTCCTCCTCCTCTTGGGCGATCTTGTGGGCGATTTTTGGGCGTTTTTGCATCATCAATCCCAGAGAACTTCATATTCTTCAAGTTCTTGGTGTGGATTAATAACACCAACAATTGTTTTTCATCATTAATCTAAGGTAAATTCTTGAAACCCTACTTTTGGGTGAATTGGGTGTTTTTGTTCGTTTTGTCCGATTTAACCGTAATAACTTAGATTTGTGATGTATTGATGATTATTTAGATGTATTCTATCATTTCCCTTATTATTCCATGGTTGGATCGTTTCGATTCGTTGTTTTGGTCGAGTTCTTAGTCAACGCCTTGAAGGTGTCCGACAAAAGGTCTTAGAGGGGGGATTGGGCGTTGTATGATTATTATCCATCGTACGATTGTTGATTTATCATTGGCATGACTTAGGGACGAAATTCTTGTGAAGAACTCGAGTCGGAACCCTTCCGTTCGTTGTCTTCTTCAGGGTCCGAGCTTCCCGGTCGAATCGTGTTCTTTGGAGTATTCGGTAGCGGTTATTAAGGCAAGTATTTTACTATACGAATTGTGTCTTGTGAATAGGGACGTCGTATTATGGTTGTGATGCATTGGTTTACTTTCGTGTATATGCTTCGTATGAATTGATTATTACGAACAATTGATGGTAACGATAATACCTTCACTTAGTTAACATCGTGGAATCGTGTTGGATGTGCAAATCATCTAAGTTTGTGCCGGGCGTGGTTGGTCATTGTTGAGTCGTTGTGATGATCATGATATTTGTGTTGTTTTGGTTTACATACTTGATTGTACATTTCGGTGTAATGTGTAATGGCTTGACATTTGATGATTATGAGTTGTGTCGTGTCGATGTGTGTGCGTGTGTTCCAGGTAGGGTCTGACGAGTCCTCTGGAGTTCGGTACATGATGTGTACGAACAAGGTGTGTGATCCAGGTAGGGTCTGACGAGGCCTCTGGAGTTCGGTACATGATGTGTACGAACAAGGTGTGTGATCCAGGTAGGGTCTGATGAGACCTCTGGAGTTCGGTACATGATGTGTACGAACGATGTTTGTGGCCGGGTAGGGTCGGTTGAGGCCTCCGAAGTTCGGTACATGATGTGTACGAACAATAATCGTGTAGCAGTAATTGTTTGGATAACATTTTAAATATGGGTCTCGGACTCATAATGATATATTATCTAGTGTGTTTTCAAACGAGAATCGGGCTAAGGCCCTAATGTTTACAAAAAGGTTTTGTAAATTGGGACTCGAGGTCCAATAGGATTTCTGGTTTAAAAATCCCCGAGATGATGTGTTCCTTTTCAAATATCTCTTACTTGAGTTCGAAATTCTAAAACTTCTCGGGAACATTTTGATAATTGATTTACGTATTAAATTCGTAGTTGCTATTTACTTGTTGCATTTCGTATCGTATTATACTTGCACTAGTAAAACAGTGGAGTTTTACTAACCCCCGAGTAATCGGGGGGTGGATGTCTGTTCTGCGTCCAGGTACATGCAGGTTCAGGGGAGCAGTCATAGGATTGGCACAAGAGGATGACGAGCTGCGATACTAATCAAGAGTCGAGAGTTGGTAGAGTTTGGTTGTATTGTTAGAGTTGTTTCAGTCTTCCGCTGTATTGTGTTTCGACCCCTGTGTGGGTAATGTTGTTTAGTCAGTTCTGTTAATGGAGTTGTGTGACCTCATCGGTCTGTGTGTTTATGTGTAAGTGACCTTAACGGTCTGTATTATTATGTTGTTTGACCCTGGCCGGGCAAGCATTTGGTTGTTTATGGATGTTTAGCCTGGTAGATCCTTGTGGAAAGGGTCTACGACGTGTAACATTCCCATACGGTTTTGGGGGTGTTACATTTATGGTATCGGAGCTTAGGTTGCGGAAACCTAGGCTGTCGGGTCGAGTCGAGTCGTGGTTTGTCGAGTAATGTGTTGTCTTGTCGTTCGAGTCGTCAGGTGACAAGTTGAGTTGTGCATAGTCACAACGTGTCGGATATGTTGTCAGATGAGATTAGTATCATGGGCGACCGTCATCTCCGTGCGGCCTGTGGACGTAAGTCTCCTCTTTTATGCGAAGTACCTGTGTATCATGATTTTTTCTAAATGAGTTAATTGTGGTGCATAATTTTATTTGCACGGTGTTGTGAATATAGTTGTATTTAATACGTGTGACATATAGTATATGTATAAAACTGGGCCGATTGTTATTTTACCTTTGAACCACTGTGAGGGGTGGTATGATGTGAAAATTGAGAACCTTGTTGGGTTTCGAATAAGGTATCGACGATTGAGTTCGTGAGAAACTTCGAGGAATGGTTTTGTTGTATGTTTAAACTAGATCTTTGTGAGATGTATTCAATCGATTGTGCATGTTGGATCGTATTCCTTTTCCGCTGCGTGAGTTCTTTTGTAATGGCTTTCGTATTTTACCATTGAGTTTTATTTCGAAAACCGATTCCCTTAACCGAGTTTTTGGCATTATAGCCTTGATCGTTTTGGCGAAATTCTTATGACGGTATTTAGTATTTCGTAAATGGCTTTTGTGATTTTTTGAAATATTACCGTCATCGACCTTTTTGGCGTTTTGTAAATGGTTTTTAGCCTGGTGGGTTCCGGCGCGGGACCCACGGCGCTATAATATTCTGTGTAATTACCTGAAATTTTTGGGCATTCTAGCCCATTGAATTATCTTTGAAAATCTTGAGTACCTTAGAAAATAAATTTCGAGACGTACTTTTAAAATGAATTATTTTCTCGTGGTACATCCAAGGTGCCACAATATGTTTCAAAATTCTTCTACCTCGAGGACCAAAATGTTTTGAGATATTTCCAATGTTTTAGAAACACTTTTACTTAGACCCGATGGTCGAATATTTCCGAAAGTTTTTCACGAAAAGAAAGTGTCCTCATTTTTATCGAATGCGAAATAGTTTTCCAAAGTCTCGATAACGATGTTTCACATTTGAACTTTTTTTGAAGGGTGATACTCAAGATCAATCGGTATTTCCAAAATTATTTTCAAAAGGGGGTTTTTATTTTTTTTTTAAAAAAAACTATCAATTCCCGTTTGCATTTGGAAATATATGTATGATGTTTGCTTTGTCGTTATGATGTTAACTTCCGAATATGATCGAATTGGTGGCATGAATGTTGAGGCGTTGCCACGTATTTGTAGTACTATCCCTCTGTGAGAAGTGTGAACTGGTATTTACTATTTGTCGCCTCGTGGTGATTTGCGTGTTGTCGCACGAGTGTGAGCTGTTGAAGCTTGGTTTTGTACGTTTGGGTACATATGTGATTGTTTCATGATGTTTGTAATTATGTCTTTGGTTATCGTCGGGCCGTCAAGTCGCGAACGATACCGTCTGCTTTGTAGTGTTTGTGTGTGTATTACTTTACGATGGTAATCGTTGTATATGATATGTGTTATGATTCCTTGTTGTGCTGAGTTGGCATCTCCGCTATGTTGTTTTGCGACGTTGTGCCCCATTGTATCTAGCATTTGTATTTTCGGTATGCCGAGCCGAGGTGTTTCAACCGTGATGTGCCGGGGCATACACGTGTAAATTGTCCTTCTCGGATGTAACGCGTTTCAAGTGAGGACTCGAGGGACACCGAATTCAGTTTTGCGAATTGGCTACCAAGACTTTCGGAGTTCGCGCTTCAGCACAGATATCAGGATCGGCTCTGAGAGACCCATGGGAGATTTTCCTGTCGGATGTTTTTTGTGCTATTACCTTGTTTCCGTTGTTGTGAGTTACGGGGACGACATTTCTTTTATAAGAGGTCGGATGTAATACTCGTACTATATTTGACTTCTGCAGTTTCTCCTTCTAAATTCTATCGACTTGCACGTGTTCGTCAATACTTTTTGAACTTGTTTGATGTCTCAGTTGTCATCGTTCGAACTGGTTGTGACCTTGTTTCATATCGACTTGTTTATCATCGTGACCTTTCCGAGTTCGGTTCGATTCTTGTGAACCTTGTTTGGAAGTAACATCTTTCACTTTTTACCAGTTCTTTTAATGTCTGGAGTTGAAGTGGGGACTTCGGAGTTATTGTTCGACTGTTGTCATTCGATCATTGTTGTTCGATCGTTGTTGTTCGATCATTATTATTTGATCATTATTGTTCGATCATTGTCATTTGATCGTTGTTGTCTGATCATTGTTATTTGATCATTATTGTTCGATCATTGTTATTTGATCGTTGTTGTTCGATCGTTGTTGTTCGATCGGGGTTGTCTGACTGTTGTTGCCTGATCTCGTACTGCGAAGAATTGTCGTTCACTGTTAGTCAACTGTTTCGAGTGTGGCCAAGTGGGTCACCGAGCGGTGCATTGTGAGACCATTGCCAAGATGTTCGGGAATTAGGTTTTCGTTCCTACTCGGGGAGTGCCCGGTGGTGTCCCGTGATGTAGTTGTGTATCGTACTTCGTGCTGTAATTCGTGTAGAAATTGATATTTATTGCGTGAACTTTTTGGTTTTGTTTGTATTCTACCATGATGTTTTATTTTAAGTTTCGGGACGAAACTTATTTTTAATAAGATAGAATGTAATGTCCGATATTCTCGTTTTCTGTTATCTTGAATTGTTTGTGTCTTGACGTCGGACATTTTCTTGTTGACGAGAATCGGAGTGAATTCTATCATAATACTATATTTGTTTCTACCGCATAGTCGTTGTGGTCGGGTGCGACTTGTTATCGCGTGCGTTTCTTTGATTAAATGTGTCCATGTGATGTGTTGTTAATTACTCGTTGTTGTTTTGAAACATAGTCGGTGGCGTTGCGTTAGTCGTCGTGGGGCGTGTTTTCACGACGTATATTCCTTTGCGTTGCTTGTAACGTTTCGCCGTTGGGCGCGATTTTTTTTGGTTCTTGTGTATCTCGTTGAGTTTTCCTGGCGGGATATTACTTCTCCCTATTTGATTTAAGTTTCGGGACGAAACTTCTTTTAAGGAGGGTAGAATGTAATATCCGCAATTTCGGATTTCCGGTAATTTTCTTTTTTCGGCGGAAGTCCGTTTTGACGACTCGCTTTGGACCGTCTTATCATTCTGAGAATGATTAATTCTGCACTTTTTGTCATCCGAGTTCGTTTCGGTATTGTTTTGTTGAGTTCCGTTTTTCTTAACGATTTTTCCGCACTCGAGTTCGATTCTTGTGAATCTCGTTCAAAATTACTGTTTCGAGTTTCCCGTAAGTCCGTTTAACTTTGTTAGACGTGTTGTAAACTTCGGTTTGGTTATTCGATCACATATCGTGATTTTCGGACGTTTTGGGCCGTTTTCGTAATTTCCCAAAGTTTGGGGTAATTACTTCGGTTGCGAAATTCGAGCCTTCGGGTGGTTGGAATTGTGTGTTCTCTTAGCTTTTAGATTCGTCTTTGCGAGTACTTCGTAACCGTATCTTCGATTCGTATTCAGGTTCGGGTTTCGGTGTCGTTTTCTTGAGTTCAGTGTTATTAAACGACTTTTCCAAGTATGAGTTCGACTTTGTAAAATCACCATAAATTCTTGGAAACTCCAAAGATTTTAGATCTTTTCAATATTATAGAGCATCAAGTTAGCTTTCCAATGGTTCAAATGGTGAGTCAATCGGAGTCCGGACGAGAGAGTTATGGTCGTAATAGCTCAGACACTCATTTTCCAGTTTTGGCCGAGCAGCCTGTACCGTGAGCCGCGGCACATGCCGGCAGGGCTGCGGCACACTGCCGAGTCACTGTCGCGGCACACCCGTCCGGGCCGTGGCACACTCATGTTTCAATTATCGGCCAACCCCTCTGTACCGTGAGCCGCGGCACATGCCGGCAGGGCCGCGGCACCCTGCCGAGTCACTGCCGCGGCACACTCGTCCGGGCCGCGGCATGCTGCCGATCACTGGGGGCAGATTCGGCCCTGTGCCATGGCACACTTCGGCTGGGCCGCGGCACACAGTGCAGATCAGCCTATTTATGCGGATTTTGTGAGATGAATGCTCATTTCATCTCTTCCTTCATTCCTCCTCCTCTTGGGCGATCTTGTGGGCGATTTTTGGGCGTTTTTGCATCATCAATCCCAGAGAACTTCATATTCTTCAAGTTCTTGGTGTGGATTAATAACACCAACAATTGTTTTTCATCATTAATCTAAGGTAAATTCTTGAAACCCTACTTTTGGGTGAATTGGGTGTTTTTGTTCGTTTTGTCCGATTTAACCGTAATAACTTAGATTTGTGATGTATTGATGATTATTTAGATGTATTCTATCATTTCCCTTATTATTCCATGGTTGGATCGTTTCGATTCGTTGTTTTGGTCGAGTTCTTAGTCAACGCCTTGAAGGTGTCCGACAAAAGGTCTTAGAGGGGGGATTGGGCGTTGTATGATTATTATCCATCGTACGATTGTTGATTTATCATTGGCATGACTTAGGGACGAAATTCTTGTGAAGAACTCGAGTTGGAACCCTTCCGTTCGTTGTCTTCTTCAGGGTCCGAGCTTCCCGGTCGAATCGTGCTCTTTGGAGTATTCGGTAGCGGTTATTAAGGCAAGTATTTTACTATACGAATTGTGTCTTGTGAATAGGGACGTCGTATTATGGTTGTGATGCATTGGTTTACTTTCGTGTATATGCTTCGTATGAATTGATTATTACGAACAATTGATGGTAACGATAATACCTTCACTTAGTTAACATCGTGGAATCGTGTTGGATGTGCAAATCATCTAAGTTTGTGCCGGGCGTGGTTGGTCATTGTTGAGTCGTTGTGATGATCATGATATTTGTGTTGTTTTGGTTTACATACTTGATTGTACATTTCGGTGTAATGTGGAATGGCTTGACATTTGATGATTATGAGTTGTGTCGTGTCGATGTGTCTGCGTGTGTTCCGGTAGGGTCCGACGAGGCCTGCGGAGTTCGGTACATGATGTGTACGAACAAGGTGTGTGATCCGGTAGGGTCCGACGAGGCCTGCGGAGTTCGGTACATGATGTGTACGAACAAGGTGTGTGATCCAGGTAGGGTCAGCGAGACCTGCGGAGTTCGGTACATGATGTGTACGAACGATGTTTGTGGCCGGGTAGGGTCGGTTGAGGCCTCAAGTTCGGTACATGATGTGTACGAACAATAATCGTGTAGCAGTAATTGTTTGGATAACATTTTAAATATGGGTCTCGGACTCATAATGATATATTATCTAGTGTGTTTTCAAACGAGAATCGGGCTAAGGCCCTAATGTTTACAAAAAGGAATTGGGACTCGAGGTCCAATAGGATTTATGGTTTAAAAATCCCCGAGATGATGTGTTCCTTTTCAAATATCTCTTACTTGAGTTCGAAATTCTAAAACTTCTCGGGAACATTTTGATAATTGATTTACGTATTAAATTCGTAGTTGCTATTTACTTGTTGCATTTCGTATCGTATTATACTTTCACTAGTAAAACAGTGGAGTTTTACTAACCCCCGAGTAATCGGGGGGTGGATGTCTGATAAGGCCCGTACATGCAGGTTCAGGGGAGCAGTCATAGGATTGGCACAAGAGGATGACGAGTTGCGATACTAATCAAGAGTCGAGAGTTGGTAGAGTTTGATTGTATTGTTAGAGTTGTTTCAGTCTTCCGTTGTATTGTGTTTCGACCCCTGTGTGGGTAATGTTGTTTAGTCAATTCTGTTAATGGAGTTGTGTGACCTCATCGGTCTGTGTGTTTATGTGTAAGTGACCTTAACGGTCTGTATTATTATGTTGTTTGACCCTGGCCGGGCAAGCATTTGGTTGTTTATGGATGTTTAGCCTGGTAGATCCTTGTGGAAAGGGTCTACGACGTGTAACATTCCCATACGGTTTTGGGGGTGTTACATTTATGGTATCGGAGCTTAGGTTGCGGAAACCTAGGCTGTCGGGTCGAGTCGAGTCGTGGTTTGTCGAGTAATGTGTTGTCTTGTCGTTCGAGTCGTCAGGTGACAAGTTGAGTTGTGCGTAGTCACAACGTGTCGGATATGTTGTCAGATGAGATTAGTATCATGGGCGACCGTCATCTCCGTGCGGCCTGTGGACGTAAGTCTCCTCTTTTATGCGAAGTACCTGTGTATCATGATTTTTTCTAAATGAGTTAATTGTGGTGCATAATTTTATTTGCACGGTGTTGTGAATATAGTTGTATTTAATACGTGTGACATATAGTATATGTATAAAATCGATTGTTATTTTACCTTTGAACCACTTTGTGAGGGGTGGTATGATGTGAAAATTGAGAACCTTGTTGGGTTTCGAATAAGGTATCGACGATTGAGTTCGTGAGAAACTTCGAGGAATGGTTTTGTTGTATGTTTAAACTAGATGCTGTGAGATGTATTCAATTGGATTGTGCATGTTGGACTGTATTCCTTTTTCCGCTGCGTGAGTTCTTTTGTAATGGCTTTCGGTATTTTACCGGCTGAGTTTTATTTCGAAAACCGATTCCCTTAACCGAGTTTTTGGCATTATAGCCTTGATCGTTTTGGCGAAATTCTTATGACGGTATTTAGTATTTCGTAAATGGCTTTTGTGATTTTTTGAAATATTACCGTCATCGACCTTTTTGGCGTTTTGTAAATGGTTTTTAGCCTGGTGGGTTCCGGCGCGGGACCCACGGCGCTATAATATTCTGTGTAATTACCTGAAATTTTTGGGCATTCTAGCCCATTGAATTATCTTTGAAAATCTTGAGTACCTTAGAAAATAAATTTCGAAACGTACTTTTAAAATGAATTATTTTCTCGTGGTACATCCAAGGTGCCACAATATGTTTCAAAATTCTTCTACATCGAGGACCAAAATGTTTTGAGATATTTCCAATGTTTTAGAAACACTTTTACTTAGACCCGAGGGTCGAATATTTCCGAAAGTTTTTCACGAAAAGAAAGTGTCCTCATTTTTATCGAATGCGAAATAGTTTTCCAAAGTCTCGATAACGATGTTTCACATTTGAACTTTTTTTGAGGGGTGATACTCAAGATCAATCGGTATTTCCAAAATTATTTTCAAAAGGGGGTTTTTATTTTTTTTTTTAAAAAAACTATCAATTCCCGTTTGCGTTTGGAAATGTATGTATGATGTTTGCTTTGTCGTTATGATGTTAACTTCCGAATATGATCGAATTGGTGGCATGAATGTTGAGGCGTTGCCACGTATTTGTAGTACTATCCCTCTGTGAGAAGTGTGAACTGGTATTTACTATTTGTCGCCTCGTGGTGATTTGCGTGTTGTCGCACGAGTGTGAGCTGTTGAAGCTTGGTTTTATACGTTGGGGTACATATATGATTGTTTCATGATGTTTGTAATTATGTGCTGGTTATCGTTCGGGCCGTCGAAGTCGCCGAACGATACCGTCGTTGTTGTAGTGTTTGTGTGTGTATTACTTTACGATGGTAATCGTTGTATATGATATGTGTTATGATTCCTTGTTGTGCTGAGTTGGCATCTCCGCTATGTTGTTTTGCGACGTTGTGCCCCATTGTATCTAGCATTTGTATTTTCGGTATGCCGAGCCGAGGTGTTTCAACCGTGATGTGCCGGGGCATACACGTGTAAATTGTCCTTCTCGGATGTAACGCGTTTCAAGTGAGGACTCGAGGGACACCGAATTCAGTTTTGCGAATTGGCTACCAAGACTTTCGGAGTTCGCGCTTCAGCACAGATATCAGGATCGGCTCTGAGAGACCCATGGGAGATTTTCCTGTCGGATGCTTTTTGTGCTATTACCTTGTTTCCGTTGTTGTGAGTTACGGGGACGACATTTCTTTTATAAGAGGTCGGATGTAATACTCGTACTATATTTGACTTCTGCAGTTTCTCCTTCTAAATTCTATCGACTTGCACGTGTTCGTCAATACTTTTTGAACTTGTTTGATGTCTCAGTTGTCATCGTTCGAATTGGTTGTGACCTTGTTTCAGATCGACTTGTTTATCATCGTGACCTTTCCGAGTTCGGTTCGATTCTTGTGAACCTTGTTTGGAAGTAACATCTTTCACTTTTTACCAGTTCTTTTAATGTCTGGAGTTGAAGTGGGGACTTCGGAGTCATTGTTCGACTGTTGTCATTCGATCACTGTTGTTCGATCGTTGTTGTTCGATCATTGTTATTTGATTATTATTGTTCGATCATTGTTATTTGATCGTTGTTGTCCGATCATTGTTATTTGATCATTATTGTTCGATCATTGTTATTTGGTCGTTGTTGTTCGATCGTTGTTGTTCGATCGGGGTTGTCTGACTGTTGTTGCCTGATCTCGTACTGCGAAGAATTGTCGTTCACTGTTAGTCAACTGTTTCGAGTGTGGCCAAGTGGGTCACCGAGCGGTGCATTGTGAGACCATTGCCAAGATGTTCGGGAATTAGGTTTTCGTTCCTACTCGGGGAGTGCCCGGTGGTGTCCCGTGATGTAGTTGTGTATCGTACTTCGTGCTGTAATTCGTGTAGAAATTGATATTTATTGCTTGAACTTTTTGGTTTTGTTTGTATTCTACCATGATATTTTATTTTAAGTTTCGGGACGAAACTTATTTTTAATAAGATAGAATGTAATGTCCGATATTCTCGTTTTCTGTTATCTTGAATTGTTTGTGTCTTGACGTCGGACATTTTCTTGTTGACGAGAATCGGAGTGAATTCTATCATAATACTATATTTGTTTCTACCGCATAGTCGTTGTGGTCGGGTGCGACTTGTTATCGCGTGCGTTTCTTTGATTAAATGTGTCCATGTGATGTGTTGTTAATTACTCGTTGTTGTTTTGAAACATAGTCGGTGGCGTTGCGTTAGTCGTCGTGGGGCGTGTTTTCACGACGTATATTCCTTTGCGTTGCTTGTAACGTTTCATCGTTGGGCGCGATTTTTTTTGGTTCTTGTGTATCTCGTTTAGTTTTCCTCGTGGGATATTACTTCTCCCTATTTGATTTAAGTTTCGGGACGAAACTTCTTTTAAGGAGGGTAGAATGTAATATCCGCAATTTCGGATTTCCGGTAATTTTCTTTTTTCGGCGGAAGTCCGTTTAGACAACTCGCTTCGGACCGTCTCATCATTCTGAGAATGATTAATTCTGCAGTTTTTGTCATCCGAGTTCGTTTCGGTATTGTTTTGTTGAGTTCCGTGTTTCTTAACGATTTTTCCGCACTCGAGTTCGATTCTTGTGAATCTCGTTCGAAATTACTGTTTCGAGTTTCCTGTAAGTCCGTTTAACTTTGTTAGACGTGTTGTAAACTTCGGTTTGGTTATTCGATCACATATCGTGATTTTCGGACGTTTTGGGCCGTTTTCGTAATTTCCCAAAGTTTGGGGTAATTACTTCAGTTGTCGAAATTCGAGCCTTCGGGTGGTCGGAATTGTGTGTTCTCTTAGCTTTTAGATTCGTCTTTGCGAGTACTTCGTAACCGTATCTTCGATTCGTATTCAGGTTCGGGTTTCGGTGTCGTTTTCTTGAGTTCAGTGTTATTAAACGACTTTTCCAAGTATGAGTTCGACTTTGTAAAATCACCATAAATTCTTGGAAACTCCAAAGATTTTAGATCTTTTCAATATTACAGAGCATCAAGTTAGCTTTCCAATGGTTCAAACGGTGAGTCAATCGGAGTCCGGACGAGAGAGTTATGGTCGTAATAGCTCAGACACTCATTTTCCAGTTTTGGCCGAGCAGCCTGTACCGTGAGCCGCGGCACATGCCGGCAGGGCCGCGGCACACTGCCGAGTCACTGCCGCGGCACACCCGTCCGGGCCGCGGCACACTCATGTTTCAATTATCGGCCAACCCCTCTGTACCGTGAGCCGCGGCACATGCCGGCAGGGCCGCGGCACACTGTCGAGTCACTGCCGCGGTACACTCGTCCGGGCCGCGGCACGCTGCCGATCACTGGGGGCAGATTCGGCCCTATGCCACGGCACACTTCGGCTGGGCCGCGGCACACAGTGCAGATCAGCCTATTTATGCAGATTTTGTGAGATGAATGCTCATTTCATCTCTTCCTTCATTCCTCCTCCTCTTGGGCGATCTTGTGGATGATTTTTGGGCGTTTTTGCATCATCAATCCCAGAGAACTTCATATTCTTCAAGTTCTTGGTGTGGAATAATAACACCAACAATTGTTCTTCATCATTAATCCAAGGTAAATTCTTGAAACCCTACTTTTGGGTGAGTTGGGGGTTTTTGTTCGTTTTGTCCGATTTAACCGTAATAACTTAGATTTGTGATGTATTGATGATTATTTAGATGTATTCTATCATTTCCCTTGTTATTCCATGGTTGGATCGTTTCGATTCGTTGTTTTGGTCGAGTTCTTAGTCAACGCCTTGAAGGTGTCCGACAAAAGGTCTTAGAGGGGGGATTGGGCGTTGTATGATTATTATCCATCGTACGATTGTTGATTTATCATTGGCATGACTTAGGGACGAAATTCTTGTGAAGAACTCGAGTCGGAACCCTTCCGTTCGTTGTCTTCTTCAGGGTCCGAGCTTCCCGGTCGAATCGTGTTCTTCGGAGTATTCGGTAGCGGTTATTAAGGCAAGTATTTAACTATACGAATTGTGTCTTGTGAATAGGGACGTCGTATTATGGTTGTGATACATTGGTTTACTTTCGTGTATATGCTTCGTATGAATTGATTATTACGAACAATTGATGGTAACGATAATACCTTCACTTAGTTAACATCGTGGAATCGTGTTGGATGTGCAAATCATCTAAGTTTGTGCCGGGCGTGGTTGGTCATTGTTGAGTCGTTGTGATGATCATGATATTTGTGTTGTTTTGGTTTACATACTTGATTGTACATTTCGGTGTAATGTGTAATGGCTTGACATTTGATGATTATGAGTTGTGTCGTGTCGATGTGTGTGCGTGTGTTCCAGGTAGGGTCTGACGAGGCCTCCGGAGTTCGGTACATGATGTGTACGAACAAGGTGTGTGATCGGTAGGGTCAGCGAGGCCTGCGGAGTTCGGTACATGATGTGTACGAACAAGGTGTGTGATCCGGTAGGGTCAGCGAGACCTGCGGAGTTCGGTACATGATGTGTATGAACGATGTTTGTGGCCGGGTAGGGTCGGTTGAGGCCTCCGGAGTTTGGTACATGATGTGTACGAACAATAATCGTGTAGCAGTAATTATTTGGATAACATTTTAAATATGGGTCTCGGACTCATAATGATATATTATCTAGTGTGTTTTGAAATGAGAATCGGGCTAAGGCCCTAATGTTTACGAAAAGGTTTTGTAAATTGGGACTCGAGGTCCAATAGGATTTCTGCTTTAAAAATCCCCGAGATGATGTGTTCCGTTTCAAATATCTCTTACTTGAGTTCGAAATTCTAAAACTTCTCGGGAACATTTTGATAATTGATTTACGTATTAAATTCGTAGTTGCTATTTACTTGTTGCATTTCGTATCGTATTATTGCACTAGTAAAACAGTGGAGTTTTACTAACCTTCGAGTAATCGGGGGTGGATGTCTGTTCTGCGTCCAGGTACATGCAGGTTCAGGGGAGCAGTCATAGGAATGGCACAAGAGGATGACGAGCTGCGATACTAATCAAGAGTCGAGAGTTGGTAGAGTTTGGTTGTATTGTTAGAGTTGTTTCAGTCTTCCGTTGTATTGTGTTTCGACCCCTGTGTGGGTAATATTGTTTAGTGAGTTCTGTTAATAGACTTGTGTGACCTCATCGGTCTGTGTGTTTATGTGTAAGTGAACTTAACGGTCTGTATTATTATGTTGTTTGACCCTGGCCGGGCAAGCATTTGGTTGTTTATGGATGTTTAGCATGGTAGATCCTTGTGGAAAGGGTCTGCGGCGTGTAACATTCCCATACGGTTTTGGGGGTGTTACACCTTCAACCATTCATACAGATTGGTTTAAGCTTTCACTTGACTAACTTCTTCACACACAGTTCTGAAGCTTCGTCTCTTCAATGCAAGTCCATCACACACAGTTCAGGAATGGCAAGGTTTCTCAGTCCACACAGGGCTGATGGGTTTTATTCAAGGGTAGAACAATGTTTGAACAACAACTTTGACTTTCTGAGCTTTTAGCTTGTTGTTGCCCAAAATATCTATCCGAAGATTAAATACTGATAGAGACGGACAACAAACAACAATTGCGGGAGCACTTCCGAGAGAAGATAAATAATACAAGATTTGCCGGGGTTGTTAGTCCCGGGCTTGAGTGCTCCCGCAATTGTTGTTTGTTGTCCGTCTCCAGCAGTATTTAATCTTCGGATAGATATTTTGGGCAACAACAATTGGCGCTAGAGGAAGGGGATCTAACCCTCAAATTTTTATACCTACCATCTCGAAGAACACTCACTGTTCTCGGGGCAGATACTTGAAGTGACACTTACTGCACCTCAAAGAAATCTTTCAGAAATCATGTCTTCCGCCTCCGCGTCGAAGAAAGCCGCTGGCCAGCCTGCCGGACGCCGCGTTCCGTCCCAGTCCGAGCCACAGCCGATGGTGGAGGGTAGTCGCCGCGGTCAGAGACGCTCGATCCCACCCCTGGACGGCGGCCCAAGCCTCTCGCTCGATCGATTCCGAACCAAGGAACAGATCGAAGGGGCCCTGGCCGTCCTACAGGAGCGACGGAGTGCTCTCGACGCGCCTCCTGCTATCACCCCCTCGGCCGTCCGCCGGAAGTCCAAGCGGAAGCTCAAGGCGTTACTGGCCGAGCGATCGCCAGGAGGCTCCCGTCCGCAAGAAGAGGCGCTCGCCAGCCGGGGCACCTCTGTCTTCGATCGCCTGGGCAGTGACCCGACCTGGCAACCGGGGCAGTCCGGCCCCAGCCACGAGATGACGGAGTTTGAGTCCGTAACCAGGAGCTCGGCCTACCCGACTCCCAGAAGGCAGCCCAGCCGTCTGGCTCCTCCTCGCCAAATAGCCGAGGCTGGCAGCAGCGGAGTCCGGAGATCGGTACACGATCGCCTCGGCTCCTGCTCCCAAAGCCGATCTGCAAGCGACCAAGCCACGGCGATGGCTGCGATGCAACGTCAACTCGACGACATGAAGGCGCTCCTGGAATCCAGGGAAGGCGCCAAGAAGACGATCGCCGGGCCAAGCGAGCCGCTCACGATCGACATCGAGCTCGCCCCCGTGCAGCGCAGGATCGCTCCCCCGCAAACACCCGTGTACGAGGGGCGATCGGACCCCCAGACGCACCTGAGGAAGTTCAACATCTACATGACCGGGTGTGGGGCATCTGACGCGACCAGGTTCCGAACGTTCCCTCTGACGCTGGACGACCTCGCCCACAGGTGGTACGCCTCGTTGCCGCCTCGGTCCATTGGCTCTTTTAACCAGCTGGCGCACGTCTTCACGGAGTACTTCGCCACCAGGGTCGTCCGGCCCGAAGGTCCCCTTCGCATGATGCAAATCAAACAGGGAGAAGAAGAGTCCGACTCGGACTACATCGACCGGGTAGACGTGATCATCCTCAACGGCGAGCCCGTAAACGATGAGACCGCCCTCTACGCGGTCCTAGGAGGATTTCAGGGTTTTTCGCCCATGTTCAGGCATCTCACGAAAAACCAAGCTACAACCTACGCAGCCTTCCGGGCTAGAGCCGCAGATTTTCTGGCCAGGCAAAGGTTCCTTCTTAGCCTGTGAGCAGCGCGATCGGCGCCCGGACGACGATCTCCCGCCTGATCGCCGATATCGACCTACGAATAAAGCGATCGGCAGCCGAGCGACGATCGACAGTCTTCCAGCCCGATCGCCGATCATCACGCTACATCATCAGCAACCCGGCGGACACGATCTCCATCTACAGTCCAGCATCTAACATGACGGACTAAGGCATAAGATCGCCTCCACCGCACATCGTAAAGCCATGGTCCTGGCAGTCGATGGAACCGGCTGCTTCGGCCATGCAAGGTCCCTTTCGGCCGAGATCGCCCGCCCTTTGTTTAAATACGAGGCCGGCGTAGTCTAAGGGCTCTCCAACATTAATCAGTGGACACGTGCCACAACCCCCGTCTCAACGTACACCGTCGAGGTCGGCCATCTCCATGGCTGGCCAAGGTGGAAGCAGAGCTAACAAGCCGCGGGCGTGGAGTTGATTCATCCGACGCTGCCCCGCGCAAGGACTCCTCTAGACCAAGACCGCACACCCTTCGTTTAAATACGAGGCGAGGCGCAGCCTAACATAGGACCCTCATAATAAAGTGAGTCACGAGACACTCAATGTCTTCGCGCACCAAGACACGGTCATGGAGTCGGTCCATCGATCTCCGCGACTGTGCACGATTCCTCAAACAAGCGAAACCACCAAGTTTCCGAGGGGGATCGGCCAATGTTGTTTTTACAGGTACAAGACCGAAAGATAGCTAGCCAATCGACCATGATAGCCCAAGTCCGAATCCTAAGTCAGCTCAGCAAGATCGCCCGTCCTCATCCTTACACGATCGCCAGCAAAACCATCTCGCCCCATGTCTTCAACATAGGAGCAAGCTGGGGGGCAATTGTTGTGTCAAGAATTAACACTCTCCGACCGGTGATCGCCTCGGAGGTCGGGCGACCGAGTCTCTGCCAAGCAGCCAAGCCAGAACTGCCGACCAGCGACCAGGCGGCCGAGCCTTAACCCAGCGGACAAGCTACATCGGCCAACCGAAGGTCCCAGGACAAGTCCCGGTGCCGAGCGATCGACATCAAATACGATCGTCTCTCGGTACTCGGCGACCGACTCCTGGCGACCGACAAGCGGACGACCTCTCTCGACACCTGTCGACCGACCCTTGGCGACCGACCGATGCCGACCCTCGGCAACTGGCCGATGGCGACCTCTGATGACCAGCTAGAGACGACCGCCTCATGTCGATCAGCACCGATGGCCATCCAGTCGGCAAAGGCCGAACCTTAAGACTGGCACCACGTGCAAGATCCGAGACAAGATCCGCATATCTCGGATCATTGACCACAGCCTGGCAGAATCTTTCCACCAGCCGACAAGCCGCCGAAAGCTGTCAGTAGGGCCGCATGTGACATTGATTCCGCCGAAAGTTGTCAGTAGGGCCGCATGAGACAAAGATTCCGGACGCGTGCTAGCTCCTCATTGGACTGCCCAGCTGGCGCCAGCACCTATCTTGGACTTTAGCCCGACAGCCCGGGTGATCGCCCCATTATAATATTGGCCGGCAGACGATCGCCCCATTATTATAATGGCCGGAAGGCGATCGCCCGCCAGAAGACAAGACCCGGCTGCCACTATAAATACAAGGCACCCTGCACTCGGCCAAGGGTCTGCATTATCGCGATTTCAGCACATTAGACCGAGATTTTGGCACACAAAACACTCTCTGGCATTCTCACACTCCAACTTCCTTCGGATTTAACACAATACAGAAGCAAAAACACCCAGCACTTGGCTATCTCCAACTCTTGGCAACAGCTATCATTCGGTACTTCTTCTCCCGGCCTCTCTCATCGAGCAAACTATCGGCAGGGACGAAGAACACCGAGCTTCGCTCAAGAGCTGGATTAACAGAGTCTTTTTACACTCATTGTATTTAGATTTCTCTCATTAATACTTGTATCCACGAATATTTGTATTAATAACATCTCGCGAGAGCATTCAAGCCCGGGCCTAACAAACCCGGCAAATCTTGTATTATTTATCTTCTCTCGGAAGTGCTCCCGCAATTGTTGTTTGTTGTCCGTCTTCCAGCAGTATTAATCTTCGGATAAATATTTTGGGCAACAACATAGCTGATAATATGTTGTTCACAGTTTGAGCACTTGTATATCTCTTCTTTCAGAATAGCAGTATGCTTTGGGATATATGTTTGCTCAGATGTATATGATGATAACTTCGTTTGTTTTTCGTGCGTTCTCAGTATATGTGATCATAAAACTCTGGATATATATATATATATATATCCTTCTGAAATATATCCGTTGAGATAGATCCGTTGAGCAAAAGTCTGTTCCAACGGAATGATGTGTTTGAATAAAACACGATCCGGATTTTGCGCTTGATTGAAGATCTCTGGCGGTTTAATATTTAAATACTTTATCCTTTAGTATTTAAATATATCTTCTTAAACGGGACTTTGACTTTAGCGAATAACAGAGATTCCTTCTTGTCCTGTTTGGATACTGTATGGAATGATAGCTGTATTGTCGATTCGAGACAGCTTCCATACTTAGTCTTATGAGACTTCTTTGTTTATGATTGATTCACTGTATGCTGGGACTATGAAAAGTCTTCGATACAGGTTGACACCTTTGATCAGCTTTTCGATACAGCTATTTGCTGTATGCTGGATTGGCACATTGTCAAAACATTCTTATCATGATCATTCGATACATGGATTGTTATCCCAACAATTTCGATACAGGGATTGTTATCCCAACAGATGGTAGCTGGAGAAGGCGTCCATAAGCAACATCATTTCGCAACATGTCGTGCTATCGACCAAGTGGTCAATGTGAGGCATTAGAAAGTGATCTTTTGGACAAGCCGCGTTGAGGTCGGTGAAATCGATGCACAACCTCCAAGAGTCGCTCGCCTTCTTGACGAGCACCGCGTTGGCCACCCACTGTGGCTCGTCGGTAGCTACCCCGATCAGTTTATTGTCGAGCATCTTTTTGACTTCTGCATCTAGCGCTGCATATTTTTCTGGACCGAATTTCTTACGTTTTTGGTGAACAGGCTTCCTTGCCGGGTTGATCTTTAGATAGTGGCAAGCATGCTCAGGATTGATGCCGACCATATCTTGATGCGACCAGGCAAAGATTCTGATGTTCTTTCGTAGTAAACTGATCAGATCGTCTTTTAGCTCGGGATCGATGTTCGAGCCAATCTGCACTTCCCGCTCCGGGCGAGCTGGATCGATTGTTATACTTTCCAACTCTTCGGTGGGGACGGTCGCTTCTCGTTTGGAGCGATCGCCGGACTCGATCCTTGGATCAACATCGAGGCTTGGCTCGAAGCCGATCCTCAGTTCGATGTCGTCCGACAATCGATGTGAGATGCCGTCTTCTGAGTTGGGCTGGTATGAGGTGTTTGGCTCGTCGATCTCCATTGATTGGTTGTCGATCATCCCAGTGTTACAAACAGGACAAGAAATGCTTAAAGGAAAATCTATAGCACAAGAGTAGTTCAAACACTTCTGTGTCATTAGTTGATCTCCTTTTACAGTACCGACTATTCCTTCGGTAGTGGGAAACTTGAAACAATAAAAGAAAGAGGAGGCGACCGCCTCAAAGGTTTCTAAAAAGAGGCGACCTAGGAACCCATTATAGATGCTAGGCATGTCTATGATTACAAAGTTCAGGTTCCTAGTGATCTTAACCTTAGGATCATAACGAGACTAGCTCGACGGAGAGCTTGACCCTTCCATAGTCTTGACCGTGTTGTCGCTGAACCCTTGAAGCACGGTTTTGAACGGCTTGATGAATTTGGTCAAGTTGCCGAGCTAGTCCAGAGCAGATTTGTATATGATGTTGCAAAAGCTCCCATTGTCAACCATCACGCGGTCGACCGTTTTCCCAAGGATACATGCTGAGATCACCAAGGCATCCCCCTGGAGAAGGTGATGAGCGCATCTATAGAGATGGTTGGGTCAGGGCACCACGACATGGACTCCGGCGAACGCCCTCAGCTCGGCCTTTCATTTTTTGTTTGACATGGTGGAAACCGTGGAAAGACCTTCGAGATTTCCACCTCCTGATTGAAGCATATCGACCCAGCCGCCGAGTTGATCATAGGGATCGACTCATCTGAGTCCTCTGGCTCGTTTCGTTCTCGCGGCCGGATTAGGAGGTTAACGGTTATTGTTCTGCCAATCGTGGCCCCGGTCCTTTCTCGCCCGGGCTTCTGGTTACTAAACTGTCCAGCTTGCCTTCCTCTAACAATCTCCAGAGTTGTCTGAGGAGGTCGTGGTATTGGCTGGTGTTGTGTCCGGGACTTTTGTGGTAGGCACAAAATTTATTGCGGTCCAGATGACCGTTGTCCCTCATCGCCTTTGGCTTGCTTAACCATTCGCGCCCCTTGATGGCGTTGAAGATATGGGCCGGAGATAGATTGAGGTTCCGGAGGAGGTGGACATCCACATCCTTGAAGGCCTTGAACTCACCGGGTGGCTTCGCGACCGCCTTTCTAGGCTTGGCGATCGCCTTTCTAGTCCTCACCGGCGCCTTCCTCTCTCCGGTTGCCCCCTCGCCTAGGCAAAGGGTGAGCAATCTCTGCCTGGCCAGAAAGTCGGCGGCCTTGGCGCGGAAGATCGCATAGGTCGGGGGGATGTCCTTTATGAGGTGCCTGAACATGGGCGAAAGACCATCGAATCCCCCCAGGACCGAGTAGAGGGCGAGCTCGTCGCTTATGGGCTCGCCGGTGAGGACTATTTCATCCACCTGGTCGATGTAATCTTCATCGGACTCGTCTTTCCCGTGCCTAATCTTCATCATGCGGTGGGGACCTTCTGGCCGAGTGACCTTGGCGGCGAAGTACGATGTGAAGTCACTCGCCAGCTTTTCAAAGGAGTTAATTAAGTGCGGTGGCAATGAGATGTACCACCTATGGGCAAGATTGCCCAATGTTAACGGGAACATTCTGCATTTTGTCGCGTCTGGCGCCCCGCATCTGGTCATGTAGATCCGGAACTTGCTTAAGTGAGTCTCGGGGTCCGATCTCCCCTCATACAAAGGTGTTTGAGGAGGAGAGATCTTTGGTTGCACGGGGGCAAGCTCGATCTGGACCGCGAGCGGCTCACTTGGTCTGGTGACCTTTCTCTTGGCGCCTGCCCCAGTTTCTAGGAGTGCTTTCACATCGTCGAGCTGGCATTGCATTGCGGCCATCGCTGTAGCCTGGCTGCTCGAGGTTTGGATCTCGGAGCGGGAGCCGAGGCGATCATGTACTGATCTCCTGGATCCGTTGTAGGCGACGAGGTCTTTGCTGCCGAGCTCGATTTTTTGGTGAGTGGGAGCCAGATGGGTGACCTATTTTTTGGGAGTTGGGTACGCCGAACTCCTGGTGATGGATTCGGACTCTGACGTCTCATGGATGGGGCCAGAATGCCCAGGTTGCCATGAAGAATCACTTCCTAGGTGGCTGAAGACGGAACTGTCCCGCCTCGCGAGTGCCTTTTCTCGTGAATCGGGGTTGTCTGACGATTGCTTGACATATAACCCCTTGAGATTTCGTTTGCCCGCGCGGCGGATGGCTAAGGGGGTAATAGTGGATGCATTGCATGCTCTCCGTCGCTCCCTTAGAATGGCCATGGCCTCCTCGATCTATTCCGTGGTTTGAAATTGATCGAGTGAGAGGCTGGGGACGTCCCTCGGGGGTGGGAGTGAGAGTCTAGCATCGCCGCGGCTGCCTTCCGCCGTAGGTTGGGACTCGGTTTGGGCCAGAATAAGGCGTCCGGCGGACCGTAAGGTGGCTCTCTTCGAGGTGGTGACAGACGTCATTATCCCGAGGTTTTTTCTTTGAAGAACAGTGAGTGTTTCTTCAAGTATATATTTCGGAGAACAGTGACTGTTCTTCGAAACGGTCGGAGAGAAAATAAGGGTTCAAGGCCCCCTTCTAGCGCCAATTGTTCTTCTTCTAGCGCCAATTGTTGTTACCCAAAATATTATTCGGAATGATTTGCTGGATATGGATACAGGTGAGTAACAAACAAAATGCGAGAAGGAATGTAAATAACACAAGATTTGCCGGGGTTGTTAATCCCGGGCTTGAATGCTCTCGCGAGATATTACTAATAAGAATACTGCTTTAGAGTACAACTATTAATGTTAGAGTATGATTACAATGAGTGTAATAACCCTAGTTGTCTAGCTCTTGAATGCTGATGATTGCCGGAAGAATCAGAGTTAATGCTCTGTGAGTTCTTGTTTCAAAGATGAAGTTCCAAAAGTCCCTTCCAAATGCTGGAAATCTTCTATTTATAGGAGAGGAGTTGGGATGCCTCGATCCCAAACGGGCGATTGCCTTCCTGCATTAAATGCTCATTTAATACTTCTGACACGCCATTAAGGGCGACCGGGGCAATCATTCCAAAGACGTGGTTGATTTTCTTAAAGTCCGCGGCTGCTATAGGTAGCCAATCGTGCGAACTAATGAGAAAACAACACGTGCTCCGGGACTCGATCTGGAAGGTCCCACAGGGGCGCCTTTGCGGGTCTATCGGTAGGTGAGAGGCTGTCCTTGTCACTAACAACCGGTGATGGGCCGGAGTCAAAAGCCTTCTCTGCTGCGCCATTTGCGGGTCTACACGTGGGCCTTCTTCCCGAGATTCAGTCTTCGTAGACTTGACGGAGGTCGGCTTTACATGTGGCATAAGATGGTCGTCCTTGGTCGGGCACCAGGGACGATCGCTAGGTACCCAAAGACGATCTCCCTGGACGTGGATCGCTCGGTACTTGATCTCGATCTGTCATCTTCGTTTGGCAAGACTGCCTTGGTTTATTTGGCACTTAACTGGGTCGACCGGCCTCTGTGCCCATTGGTGGGCTGTTGATGCTTCTTGGCAGGCGATCGCTTCTTCAGAGCGTATTAATCGTCGTACAATATCATGCAGTTAATCAATAAGACTGCCGAGGATTTGTTGGACTCACTCAAGAGAGTAATACAACCTTTTTTTTTAAGAATTGTGCTTATTTGATTCCCTATATATGTTACTTTGTAATTATAGTCTTAATTGTTAATTGATATATACGAAGGAGGGCTATGAGGAATGCTTTCCTGATGAGTTTGATGGCATCATCAAACGTGAATGTCTGTGCAACATGAAGGTGCATCAAGAATTCAACATAAATCAAATGAAAAATGAGTATTCTGTTGATAAGATCACGGCTGATGAAGATATAATCGATAAGTTTGCTCGATACAAATTCCGTGAAACCAACTTCAACTGAATCATATATTTTTTATTTTTAATATTAGAACACAAATACGTATGCAATATGTAATTAATAGAAAGTCGTCTCTCGGGATGGTTTAGGACATGAAACTTACTCGGAAACATGAGTGGAGGAAAAGGTTAGTATGTTGTATGTGATAATATAACTGTTACGACTTTCATTTATGTATGAATAACTGTTTTAGTTAATATGTTGGGATGTTTTGTGATTCTCAAACTTCCTCAGATTGTCACATGTGATGAACAAGATTCATGTGATAGCACCAGTTCTGAAATTACGCCAATGAATCGTTTTTCAACTTCAGGCACGACCCTATATGACGACTATTGTGATATGCAGATATGTTGCTCAAAAATCATAAAAAGGGAAAAGTAGCTTTGATTTCAACGTGCTCATTTCTTTTAATTTGAGTATTTTTGGAATTTTCAACATTGTAATTCGCATATTGCCGGATTTGATTATTTTTTGCCTTAAAATTAATATTTTCATGAAACAGTTTGATGTTTCTTATTATTACTACTTTGTTGGATTTCTGGGTTTTTGTCATGAAGTACTTTGATGTTTATTATTACTAATATAGATTTTGTTTAGTTCTCCTCAACTCAATAAAAAGACAATTGCTCATTAATTTTCTCTTAGGTAAATTAAAGAGGCTTAATATAAGTATATGTCATCATACAGATCACGCACCTCGCGCTGCGTTAGTGTAAAATGAAGTCAATCAAGCTGCCATCTAGCGTACGATACGTAATTCAGCAGCGTATGATACGTAAATTTGGGATCCGGGCCGAACTGAGTCAAAATCCAGAAAATTCGAGTCCAGTCCGAAATGACCCGGTAAAAATAAAAATACATAAAAATATTTTTATTGTAATTTACCCTCAGTGGTGATGAAATAGTGATGATTAAAGGCTCGATTATGATTGCACATTATTCTAGTTAAGTTTATTTATCCTAAAATGTTGTTGAACTTGGGAGTTTGGTGACTAAATGAAGATATTAAGATTGATAACTGCATTTTATGGGAGTATATAAATAAGAAAGCATTTTAGATGTAATAATAGGATACTTAATATGCAAAAAAAAAAAAATTTACTAAATCGGGCTAGGACCGGGCCAGCCCGGACCGACCCAATTTTACCGGGTCCGGACTTCGGGTCGATAAAGTCCGACCATTTATAATCCGGTCCATTCCAGACCGGGTCGGTCAGGCCCGGTGCTCAGCCCTACCTACCGCAATCAGGCATCTATTTGAATCAAAATATATCGCAATTGACATATAAAAAATAAGTGATATTAAAAAAAATGGCATGAAATGAAAGAGCAACTAAGTGACTTTTGTATTGCGAGTTTAGACATGAAGTATGTTGTTCGGAACCCCTGTTTAGTGGTCTTGGTGCAAGAAGGCATCAACAAAAGCAAAATATATTTGATTTCCATGTAAAAAAATAATTGGCTGAAGTATAAAAAAAAACTAACATTGAAAAAATAATGACATGCCTCAAAAAGCAACTAAGAGGCTTTCAATATAATCCATTAATTAAATTTTTATTAACTGAAATAATATAAGGGATAACATTGTTGGCCCAAATATTGGGTTGTATATTTGTTTTTGTTAAATTAATAATTAGCTTATATTAGTAAATACCCACTAAAGCAATTAGATCCTTTCAATTTATCCATAAATAATACCAATTATTTGTTTAATATTATTATAATATCATCAGCCCAAATATTATGCTGGTGATTTATTTTAGTTAAATTAGTAATTATCCTCTAACTTATTTGTTAATTAAGTACTACTTTAAGTATCGAATCAGAAAAAAATCAATGCCTACAGATAGCTCTGATTTATTTTTTTGGACTAAGATTTCAAGAACCCTCTTAGCTTAAAATATCGAGTTGCAGATTTAGATACAAAAATTAGGGATTACCAACAAATTACTTATTATTTAAATAAATCTATACAATGGAGCTCTCTGATATTTGTAATATCCGCAGTTTCGATTTCCGGTAATTTTTTTTTTTTTGGCGAGAGTCCGTTTTGATGACTCATTTGTTACCGTTTCATCATTCTGAGAATGATTAATTCTGCACTTTTTTGTCATCCGAATTCGTTTTGGTGTCGTTTTGTTGAGATCCGTATTCTTAATCCTGGGTCGATAGCGCACGCTAACACTTGTGGTTAGCGCACGCTAAGGTGCAGTTGTTAGCGCACGTTACGGGTGTGGTAGCGCACGCTAACTGGAGGTACAGAAATAGTCCAGAGGTTACTGGACTGGGTTAGAACATTGATCAGCGCACGCTATTTAGTAATATAGCGCGCGCTAGGGTGCATTAGTAGCGCACGCTAGGGTGAGGATAGCGCGCGCTACCTAGTAGTTCAGGGGCAGTCCAGGAGCTACCGGATTGGGTCTGAAGGTCTCGTTAGCGCACGCTAACACTTGTGGTTAGCGCACGCTAACAGTGCATTTTGGTCTGGAAGTTTTGCTTCAGTGCCTCGATAGCACACGCTAATCTTAAAGATTAGCGCACGCTAAGCTGTCCAGTGTATATAAACTGGACAGCAGTCATTATTCTCATTTTCACTCATTTTTCCTCTTCTCTCCGCGGGAGTAAGTCAAAGGCGACTGGGATCGCGATCTTGGCCGATTTTGCTCAATCCAAAGGTGTTTTGGAGTATCCTAGGTGATTATAACATCATCTAATTCATTGTTCTTCGCCGGATCAAGGTATTCTTCTTGATTACCTAGAGTTGACTTTTTGGGAGTTTTGTTCTTGATTTCGTTTTCCATCCGATTTTGCTAAATTAATTGTTGTTAAATGATGTTGTTAAACATATCATATGGATTGTATATCCATATTTGGATTTAGAATTCCATTTTCGTGTTTCGTCGGGACGGTTTGCGTTCTTGGCCATGTTGGGGGAAACCCTCGAACTCTCTTCGTTTGTTCCTTCAATTCAACGGCTTTGGGTCGTGCTATGGAATTCATTTTCATTATTGTTATTGTCCTTCGTAGTTTATTGTCGCGGGTTGTCGTTCGGCGGAGTCGGCGGGTTCGTCGACGGTGCGGGTCTCCTCACTTCGGTCGATCCTCCGCATTTGTGATTGTTTGAGGCAAGTACTTTGTTCACACATTTCTTGTTCTGTGGATATGATGATCGGTGATCGTCTAAATGTGTTTGTTTGGTTGTTTGAAATGAACTTTCAAAAGATTCGGTTTAGCCTCGTCAAAGGTTCACTTTCAAAATGCGTGTGTTTTGTGAATGTTGTGTCTCGTGAATGGTTAAGTGAACCCTATGAATACGCTTGGTGTTGTTGTTGTACTTTGATTATATATATATATACATATATTATCTCGTTTCGGTGCGTTGTGATTTGACAATTGTGTCGTGTTATGTGTTTATTGCCTTCGGGTGAACTATTTGGATATCCTTGGTGTGATATGTTATCTGTGTGAATGTGTGAATATGGTCGAGGTCTACAGTGACACACGACATGTGATCATATGGTCAGGATGCAACACGTGATTGATCCAGCCGTGAGAGCCTAAGACAATCTACGGTGACACATGGCTTGTGATCATGTGGTCAGGATGCAACAAGTGATTGATCCAACCGTGAGATAATAAGAATACCTACGATGACGCATGACATGTGATCATGTGGTCAGGAGACAACAAGTGATTGATCCAATCGTAAGATGCCGTGACAAGTGATCACGCTGGTGTGTATGATTTTGGATTTATTGATCAGGTTGAGTACCTTGGGTGTGACCGAGATTTCGTATCTTGGGTGGTTATGTTTTGCTGACTTTATGTCCGTTGAGGACACGTGACGTGGGTTTTGAACCCTGTGAATTGTTGATGATTTTATTCAAGAAAGCAAATCTTTGGGCTGTGACCCTTATTGATTTTGGAAAGAGAAAGATTCGATAATCCTAAATTGTTTTCCGTTAAAACTCCTGCGGTCATTTTAAACTATTTTACAAACTGTTCTCATGATTTGAGATCTTTCGAATTTTGGAAAGCTTTACCTAAAATCTTGCCTCGGGAAGTATTTTCGTTATGTTTGAATCTTTGAGGATTCCTGGTTATTGTTATTCTTGGAATATGATTTGTATGACTCGTATTTACATTTTGTACTTACACTAGTAAAATAGTGGAATTTTGCTAACCCCCGAGTAATCGGGGGGTGGATGTCTGTTTTGCATTCAGGTTTTGGGGAGCATAACATAGGGTCATCATGAAGGGTGATGAAAGACGATCGATACTAATCACATGAGGACCCGTACGTTGTTGTACTGGTTCGGCTGTACTTTATTTTCCGCTGCAGTATTTTTCCTCGCTATACGGGAGTGTGTTGTATTCGACCACTGCATTGGCATGTATTGAGATTGAGTTGTATGTATTTATTGAAAGACCAAATCGGTCTACTGAGTCATTTTTAATTCTTTTTACCAGCCTAGTAGATCCTTGAGGAAAGGGTCTACGGCGTGTAATATCCCTGAGTGGATTGGGGGTGTTATAATATTTCCGACCAAAGTTTGCAGAGAAACCACAAGAAAGGTTCGAGTAGAAACAAAGCGAGAAGCACAAATACCCTGGATTGCATCGCCAAACTTGCATAACGATTCACTGTCGACGAATATCACCTCCGTGTTGTCAAACATGTATATATATATATATATATATATATATATATATGTTCTCCTGTCGCTCTATAAAAATAGATTTAGTTTTTTAGCAAGCAATCATATTGATGTAGATTATATAAGGTTCATAAGTAAGAGTAGTGTTACTACCATAATTCGGGCTTGAGGCAGTAGGGGCGGACTCCAAACATTCTTATTGAGTCCGGTTTCTCTAGAATTTTTTAAAATCCATTGATTTCTAAACAAATATTGAAAAATACATTTATAACCAGAATATATAAATAATAATTATCAACTAAATAACTATCAAATGCTTCATATTTAAATTTATGATTATATTTATTTACTAATAAATTTCAATACACACACACACACACACACACATATATATATATATATATATATATATATATATCCAATCATGAGTATCTTAAAAAAATTGAATTTAATTATATTTATTAAGATACTGATCGCATATAAGTTCTCGTTATACAAGAAATAGACGGGAGAAAAAAGAGAAGGTTGTTCCCTCTTTATTGTTAATGAGCTTGGCAACTTCCATAACATCATCTAATTCATTGTTCTTCGCCGGCAGGGCTGCGGCACACTGCCGAGTCACTGTCGCGGCACACCCGTCCGGGCCGTGGCACACTCATGTTTCAATTATCGGCCAACCCCTCTGTACCGTGAGCCGCGGCACATGCCGGCAGGGCCGCGGCACTGCTGCGAGTCAGCCGGCACACTCGTCTCGGCCGCGGCATGCCGCCGATCACCGGGGCAGATTCGGCCTGTGCCATGGCACACTTCGGCCGCGGCTGCACACAGCGAGATCACCTATTTATGCGGATTTTGTGAGATGAATGCTCATTTCATCTCTTCCTTCATTCCTCCTCCTCTTGGGCGATCTTGTGGGCGATTTTGGGCGTTTTTGCATCATCAATCCCAGAGAACTTCATATTCTTCAAGTTCTTGGTGTGGATTAATAACACCAACAATTGTTTTTCATCATTAATCTAAGGTAAATTCTTGAAACCCTACTTTTGGGTGAATTGGGTGTTTTTGTTCGTTTTGTCCGATTTAACCGTAATAACTTAGATTTGTGATGTATTGATGATTATTTAGATGTATTCTATGATTACCTTGTTATTTCTTGGTTGGATCGTTTCGATTCGTTGTTTTGGTCGAGTTCTTAGTCAACGCCTTGAAGGTGTCCGACAAAAGGTCTTAGAGGGGGGATTGGGCGTTGTATGATTATTATCCATCGTACGATTGTTGATTTATCATTGGCATGACTTAGGGACGAAATTCTTGTGAAGAACTCGAGTTGGAACCCTTCCGTTCGTTGTCTTCTTCAGGGTCCGAGCTTCCCGGTCGAATCGTGCTCTTTGGAGTATTCGGTAGCGGTTATTAAGGCAAGTATTTTACTATACGAATTGTGTCTTGTGAATAGGGACGTCGTATTATGGTTGTGATGCATTGGTTTACTTTCGTGTATATGCTTCGTATGAATTGATTATTACGAACAATTGATGGTAACGATAATACCTTCACTTAGTTAACATCGTGGAATCGTGTTGGATGTGCAAATCATCTAAGTTTGTGCCGGGCGTGGTTGGTCATTGTTGAGTCGTTGTGATGATCATGATATTTGTGTTGTTTTGGTTTACATACTTGATTGTACATTTCGGTGTAATGTGGAATGGCTTGACATTTGATGATTATGAGTTGTGTCGTGTCGATGTGTCTGCGTGTGTTCCAGGTAGGGTCTGACGAGGCCTCTGGAGTTCGGTACATGATGTGTACGAACAAGGTGTGTGATCCAGGTAGGGTCTGACGAGGCCTCTGGAGTTCGGTACATGATGTGTACGAACAAGGTGTGTGATCCAGGTAGGGTCTGACGAGACCTCTGGAGTTCGGTACATGATGTGTACGAACGATGTTTGTGGCCGGGTAGGGTCGGTTGAGGCCTCCGAAGTTCGGTACATGATGTGTACGAACAATAATCGTGTAGCAGTAATTGTTTGGATAACATTTTAAATATGGGTCTCGGACTCATAATGATATATTATCTAGTGTGTTTTCAAACGAGAATCGGGCTAAGGCCCTAATGTTTACAAAAAGGAATTGGGACTCGAGGTCCAATAGGATTTATGGTTTAAAAATCCCCGAGATGATGTGTTCCTTTTCAAATATCTCTTACTTGAGTTCGAAATTCTAAAACTTCTCGGGAACATTTTGATAATTGATTTACGTATTAAATTCGTAGTTGCTATTTACTTGTTGCATTTCGTATCGTATTATACTTTCACTAGTAAAACAATGGAGTTTACTAACCCCGAGTAATCGGGGTGGATGTCTGCTCAAGGCCCGGTACATGCAGTGTCGGGGAGCAATCATAGGATCGCACAAGAGGATGACGAGTTGCGATACTAATCAAGAGTCGAGAGTTGGTAGAGTTTGATTGTATTGTTAGAGTTGTTTCGCCTTCCGTTGTATTGTGTTTCACCCCTGTGTGGGTAATGTTGTTTAGTCAATTCTGTTAATGGAGTTGTGTGACCTCATCTGGCCTGTGTGTTTATGTGTAAGTGACCTTAACAGCCTGTATTATTATGTTGTTTGACTGGCCGGCAAGCATTTGGTTGTTTATGGATGTTTAGCCCGGTAGATCCTTGTGGAAAGGTCTACGACGTGTAACATTCCCATACGGTTTTGGGGGTGTTACATTTATGGTATCGGAGCTTAGGTTGCGGAAACCCAGCATTCGGCCGAGTCGAGTCGTGGTTTGTCGAGTAATGTGTTGTCTTGTCGCTCGAGTCGCCAGTGACAAGTTGAGTTGTGCGTAGTCACAACGTGTCGGATATGTTGTCAGATGAGATTAGTATCATGGGCGACCGTCATCTCCGTGCGGCCTGTGGACGTAAGTCTCCTCTTTTATGCGAAGTACCTGTGTATCATGATTTTTTCTAAATGAGTTAATTGTGGTGCATAATTTTATTTGCACGGTGTTGTGAATATAGTTGTATTTAATACGTGTGACATATAGTATATGTATAAAACTGGGCCGATTGTTATTTTACCTTTGAACCACTGTGAGGGGTGGTATGATGTGAAAATTGAGAACCTTGTTGGGTTTCGAATAAGGTATCGACGATTGAGTTCGTGAGAAACTTCGAGGAATGGTTTTGTTGTATGTTTAAACTAGATGCTGTGAGATGTATTCAATTGGATTGTGCATGTTGGACTGTATTCCTTTTTCCGCTGCGTGAGTTCTTTTGTAATGGCTTTCGGTATTTTACCGGCTGAGTTTTATTTCGAAAACCGATTCCCTTAACCGAGTTTTTGGCATTATAGCCTTGATCGTTTTGGCGAAATTCTTATGACGGTATTTAGTATTTCGTAAATGGCTTTTGTGATTTTTTGAAATATTACCGTCATCGACCTTTTTGGCGTTTTGTAAATGGTTTTTAGCCTGGTGGGTTCCGGCGCGGGACCCACGGCGCTATAATATTCTGTGTAATTACCTGAAATTTTTGGGCATTCTAGCCCATTGAATTATCTTTGAAAATCTTGAGTACCTTAGAAAATAAATTTCGAAACGTACTTTTAAAATGAATTATTTTCTCGTGGTACATCCAAGGTGCCACAATATGTTTCAAAATTCTTCTACATCGAGGACCAAAATGTTTTGAGATATTTCCAATGTTTTAGAAACACTTTTACTTAGACCCGAGGGTCGAATATTTCCGAAAGTTTTTCACGAAAAGAAAGTGTCCTCATTTTTATCGAATGCGAAATAGTTTTCCAAAGTCTCGATAACGATGTTTCACATTTGAACTTTTTTTGAGGGGTGATACTCAAGATCAATCGGTATTTCCAAAATTATTTTCAAAAGGGGGTTTTTATTTTTTTTTTTAAAAAAACTATCAATTCCCGTTTGCGTTTGGAAATGTATGTATGATGTTTGCTTTGTCGTTATGATGTTAACTTCCGAATATGATCGAATTGGTGGCATGAATGTTGAGGCGTTGCCACGTATTTGTAGTACTATCCTCCGTGAGAAGTGTGAACTGGTATTTACTATTTGTCGCCTCGTGGTGATTTGCGTGTTGTCGCACGAGTGTGAGCCGTTGAAGCTTGGTTTTATACGTTGGGGTACATATATGATTGTTTCATGATGTTTGTAATTATGTCCGTTATCGTCGGCCGTCAAGTCGCCGAACGATACCGTCGTTGTTGTAGTGTTTGTGTGTGTATTACTTTACGATGGTAATCGTTGTATATGATATGTGTTATGATTCCTTGTTGTCCGAGTTGGCATCTCCGCTATGTTGTTTTGCGACGTTGTGCCCTATCAGTATCTAGCATTTGTATTTTCGGTATGCCGAGCCGAGGTGTTTCAACCGTGATGTGCCGGGCATACACGTGTAAATTGTCCTTCTCGGATGTAACGCGTTTCAAGTGAGGACTCGAGGACACCGAATTCGGCTTTTGCGAATGGCTACCAAGACTTTCGAGTTCGCGCTCAAAGACAGATATCGTGATCGGCTCTGAGAGACCCATGGGAGATTTTCCTGTCGGATGCTTTTTGTGCTATTACCTTGTTTCCGTTGTTGTGAGTTACGGGGACGACATTTCTTTTATAAGAGGTCGGATGTAATACTCGTACTATATTTGACTTCTGCAGTTTCTCCTTCTAAATTCTATCGACTTGCACGTGTTCGTCAATACTTTTTGAACTTGTTTGATGTCTCAGTTGTCATCGTTCGAATTGGTTGTGACCTTGTTTCAGATCGACTTGTTTATCATCGTGACCTTTCCGAGTTCGGTTCGATTCTTGTGAACCTTGTTTGGAAGTAACATCTTTCACTTTTTACCAGTTCTTTTAATGTCTGGAGTTGAAGTGGGGACTTCGGAGTCATTGTTCGACTGTTGTCATTCGATCACTGTTGTTCGATCGTTGTTGTTCGATCATTGTTATTTGATTATTATTGTTCGATCATTGTTATTTGATCGTTGTTGTCCGATCATTGTTATTTGATCATTATTGTTCGATCATTGTTATTTGGTCGTTGTTGTTCGATCGTTGTTGTTCGATCGGGGTTGTCTGACTGTTGTTGCCTGATCTCGCATCGCTAAGAATTGTCGTTCACTGTTAGTCAACTGTTTCGAGTGTGGCCAAGTGGGTCACCGAGCGGTGCATTGTGAGACCATTGCCAAGATGTTCGGGAATTAGGTTTTCGTTCCTACTCGGGGAGTGCCCGGTGGTGTCCCGTGATGTAGTTGTGTATCGTACTTCGTGCTGTAATTCGTGTAGAAATTGATATTTATTGCTTGAACTTTTTGGTTTTGTTTGTATTCTACCATGATATTTTATTTTAAGTTTCGGACGAAACTTATTTTTAATAAGATAGAATGTAATGTCCGATATTCTCGTTTTCTCGTTATCTTGAATTGTTTGTGTCTTGACGTCGGACATTTTCTTGTTGACGAGAATCTGAGTGAATTCTATCATAATACTATATTTGTTTCTACCGCATAGTCGTTGTGGTGGGTGCGACTTGTTATCGCGTGCGTTTCTTTGATTAAATGTGTCCATGTGATGTGTTGTTAATTACTCGTTGTTGTTTTGAAACATAGTCGGTGGCGTTGCTAGTCGTCGTGGGCGTGTTTTCACGACGATATTCCTTTGCGTTGCTTGTAACGCTTCATCGTTAGCGATTTTTTTGGTTCTTGTGTATCTCGTTTAGTTTTCCTCGTGGATATTACTTCTCCTATTTGATTTAAGTTTCGGACGAAACTTCTTTTAAGGAGGGTAGAATGTAATATCCGCAATTTCGATTTCCTAATTTTCTTTTCGGCGGAAGTCCGCTTAGACAACTCGCTTGACCGTCTCATCATTCCGAGAATGATTAATTTGCAGCTTTTGTCATCCGAGTTCGCTTTCGGTATTGTTTTGTTGAGTTCCGTGTTTCTTAACGATTTTTCCGCACTCGAGTTCGATTCTTGTGAATCTCGCTCAAATTACCGCTTTGAGTTTCGTAAGTCCGTTTAACTTTGTTAGACGTGTTGTAAACTTCGGTTTGGTTATTCGATCACATATCGTGATTTTGGACGTTTTGGGCCGTTTCGTAATTTCCCAAAGTTTGGGGTAATTACTTGATTGTCGAAATTCGAGCCTTGGGTGGTCTAATTGTGTGTTCTCTTAGCTTTTAGATTCGTCTTTGCGAGTACTTCGTGAACCGTATCTTGATTCGTATTCGAGTTCGGGTTTCGGTGTCGCTTTCTTGAGTTCATGTTATTAAACGACTTTTCCAAGTATGAGTTCGACTTTGTAAAATCACCATAAATTCTTGGAAACTCCAAAGATTTTAGATCTTTTCAATATTACAGAGCATCAAGTTAGCTTTCCAATGGTTCAAACGGTGAGTCAATCTGAGTCCTGACGAGAGAGTTATGGTCGTAATAGCTCGACACTCATTTTCCGCTTTGGCCGAGCACTGTACTGTGAGTCGCGGCACATGCCGGCAGGCTGCACATCGCTGAAGTCACCGCTGCGCACACACCGTCCCGGCCGCGCACACTCATGTTTCAATTATCGGCCAACCCTTCGTACCGTGAGCCGCGGCACATGCCGGCAGGCTGCAGACACTGCCGAGTCACCGCCGCAGTACACTCGCCTCGGCCGCGGCACGCCGCGATCACCGGGGCGATTCGGCCCTATGCCACGGCACACTTCGGCTGGGCCGCGGCACACAGTGCAGATCAGCCTATTTATGCAGATTTTGTGAGATGAATGCTCATTTCATCTCTTCCTTCATTCCTCCTCCTCTTGGGCGATCTTGTGGATGATTTTTGGGCGTTTTTGCATCATCAATCCCAGAGAACTTCATATTCTTCAAGTTCTTGGTGTGGAATAATAACACCAACAATTGTTCTTCATCATTAATCCAAGGTAAATTCTTGAAACCCTACTTTTGGGTGAGTTGGGGGTTTTGTTCGTTTTGTCCGATTTAACCGTAATAACTTAGATTTGTGATGTATTGATGATTATTTAGATGTATTCTATCATTTCCCTTGTTATTCCATGGTTGGATCGTTTCGATTCGTTGTTTTGGTCGAGTTCTTAGTCAACGCCTTGAAGGTGTCCGACAAAAGGTCTTAGAGGGGGGATTGGGCGTTGTATGATTATTATCCATCGTACGATTGTTGATATATCATTGGCAAGACTTAGGGACGAAATTCTTGTGAAGAACTCGATTCGGAACCCTTCCGTTCGTTGTCTTCTTCAGGTTCCGAGCTTCCCGGTCGAATCGTGTTCTTCGGAGTATTCGGTAGCGGTTATTAAGGCAAGTATTTAACTATACGAATTGTGTCTTGTGAATAGGGACGTCGTATTATGGTTGTGATACATTGGTTTACTTTCGTGTATATGCTTCGTATGAATTGATTATTACGAACAATTGATGGTAACGATAATACCTTCACTTAGTTAACATCGTGGAATCGTGTTGGATGTGCAAATCATCTAAGTTTGTGCCGGGCGTGGTTGGTCATTGTTGAGTCGTTGTGATGATCATGATATTTGTGTTGTTTTGGTTTACATACTTGATTGTACATTTCGGTGTAATGTGTAATGGCTTGACATTTGATGATTATGAGTTGTGTCGTGTCGATGTGTGTGCGTGTGTTCCAGGTAGGGTCTGACGAGGCCTCTGGAGTTCGGTACATGATGTGTACGAACAAGGTGTGTGATCCAGGTAGGGTCTGACGAGGCCTCTGGAGTTCGGTACATGATGTGTACGAACAAGGTGTGTGATCCAGGTAGGGTCTGACGAGACCTCTGGAGTTCGGTACATGATGTGTATGAACGATGTTTGTGGCCGGGTAGGGTCGGTTGAGGCCTCCGGAGTTTGGTACATGATGTGTACGAACAATAATCGTGTAGCAGTAATTATTTGGATAACATTTTAAATATGGGTCTCGGACTCATAATGATATATTATCTAGTGTGTTTTGAAATGAGAATCGGGCTAAGGCCCTAATGTTTACGAAAAGGTTTTGTAAATTGGGACTCGAGGTCCAATAGGATTTCTGCTTTAAAAATCCCCGAGATGATGTGTTCCGTTTCAAATATCTCTTACTTGAGTTCGAAATTCTAAAACTTCTCGGGAACATTTTGATAATTGATTTACGTATTAAATTCGTAGTTGCTATTTACTTGTTGCATTTCGTATCGTATTATTGCACTAGTAAAACAGTGGAGTTTTACTAACCTTCGGGGTGGATGTCTGCTTCAAGGCCTGTACATGCGTGTTCGGGAGCAACATAGGAATGGCACAAGAGGATGACGAGCTGCGATACTAATCAAGAGTCGAGAGTTGGTAGAGTTTGGTTGTATTGTTAGAGTTGTTTCAGTCTTCCGTTGTATTGTGTTTCGACCCCTGTGTGGGTAATATTGTTTAGTGAGTTCTGTTAATAGACTTGTGTGACCTCATCGGTCTGTGTGTTTATGTGTAAGTGAACTTAACGGCCTGTATTATTATGTTGTTTGACTCTGGCCGCAAGCATTTGGTTGTTTATGGATGTTTAGCATGGTAGATCCTCGTGGAAAGTGCACGGCGTGTAACATTCCCATACGGTTTTGGGGGTGTAACACCTTCAACCATTCATACAGATTGGTTTAAGCTTTCACTTGACTAACTTCTTCACACACAGTTCTGAAGCTTCGTCTCTTCAATGCAAGTCCATCACACACAGTTCAGGAATGGCAAGGTTTCTCAGTCCACACAGGGCTGATGGGTTTTATTCAAGGGTAGAACAATGTTTGAACAACAACTTTGACTTTCTGAGCTTTTAGCTTGTTGTTGCCCAAAATATCTATCCGAAGATTAAATACTGATAGAGACGGACAACAAACAACAATTGCGGGAGCACTTCCGAGAGAAGATAAATAATACAAGATTTGCCGGGGTTGTTAGTCCCGGGCTTGAGTGCTCCCGCAATTGTTGTTTGTTGTCCGTCTCCAGCAGAGATTTAATCTTCTGATAGATATTTTGGGCAACAACAATTGGCGCTAGAGGAAGGGGATCTAACCTCAAATTTTTATACCTACCATCTCGAAGAACACTCACTGTTCTGGGCGTATACTTGAAGTGACACTTACCGCACCTCAAAGAAATCTTTCAAATCATGTCTTCCGCCTCCGTCAAGAAAGCCGCCGCCGCCACGGACGCCGCCTGGCCCTGCCTCCGAGCCACAGCCGATGGTGGAGGGTAGTCGCCGCGGTCAGAGACGCTCGATCCCACCCCTGGACGGCGGCCCAAGCCTCTCGCTCGATCGGTTCCGAACCAAGGAACAGATCGAAGGGGCCCTGGCCGTCGTACAGGAGCGACGGAGTGCTCTCGACGCGCCTCCTGCTATCACCCTCGCCGTCCGCCGAAGTCCAAGCGAAGCTCAAGGCGCATCGCCGAGCGATCGCTGTGAGGCTCCCGTCCGCAAGAAGAGGCGCTCGCAGTGGGCACCTCTGTCTTCGATCGCCCGGGCGTGACTGACTGGCAACCGGGCAGCCCGGCCCGGCCTACGAGATGACGGAGTTTGAGTCCGTAACTGTGAGCTCGCCACCCGACTCCCAAGGCTGCCACTGCCTGGCTCCTCCTCGCCAAATAGCCGAGGTCGGCAAAGCGTGAGTCCGAGATCGGTACACGATCGCCTCGGCCTCCTGCTCCCAAAGCCGATCCGCAAGCGACCAAGCCACGGCGATGGCCGCGATGCAACGTCAACTCGACGACATGAAGGCGCTCCTGAATCTGTGGAAGGCGCCAAGAAGACGATCGCTGCCAAGCGAGCCGCTCACGATCGACATCGAGCTCGCCCCGTGCAAGCAGATCGCTCCCCGCAAACACCCGTGTACGAGGGGCGATCGACCCCGACGCACCCGAGGAAGTTCAACATCTACATGACCGGTGTGGGGCATCCGACGCGACTGTGTTCCGAACGTTCCTCTCGACGCTGGACGACCTCGCCCACAGTGTGGTACGCCTGTTGCCGCCTCGGCCCATCGGCTCTTTAACCACCGGCGCACGTCTTCACGGAGTACTTCGCCACCAGGGTCGTCCGGCCCGAAGGTCCCCTTCGCATGATGCAAATCAAACAGGGAGAAGAAGAGTCCGACTCGGACTACATCGACCGGGTAGACGTGATCATCCTCAACGGCGAGCCCGTAAACGATGAGACCGCCCTCTACGCGGTCCTAGGAGGATTTCAGGGTTTTTCGCCCATGTTCAGGCATCTCACGAAAAACCAAGCTACAACCTACGCAGCCTTCCGGGCTAGAGCCGCAGATTTTCTGGCCAGGCAAAGGTTCCTTCTTAGCCTGTGAGCAGCGCGATCGGCGCCCGGACGACGATCTCCCGCCTGATCGCCGATATCGACCTACGAATAAAGCGATCGGCAGCCGAGCGACGATCGACAGTCTTCGGCCCGATCGCCGATCATCACGCTACATCATCAAGAACCCCGGACACGATCTCCATCTACATCCCAAAGATCTAACATGACGGACTAAGGCATAAGATCGCCTCCACCGCACATCGTAAAGCCATGGTCCCGGGCAATCGATGGAACCGGGCCATTGCCGGCCATGCAAGGTCCCTTTCGGCCGAGATCGCCCGCCCTTTGTTTAAATACGAGGCCGGCGTAGTCTAAGGGCTCTCCAACATTAATCAGTGGACACGTGCCACAACCCCCGTCTCAACGTACACCGTCGAGGTCGGCCATCTCCATGGCTGGCCAAGGTGGAAGCAGAGCTAACAAGCCGCGGGCGTGGAGTTGATTCATCCGACGCTGCCCCGCGCAAGGACTCCTCTAGACCAAGACCGCACACCCTTCGTTTAAATACGAGGCGAGGCGCAGCCTAACATAGGACCCTCATAATAAAGTGAGTCACGAGACACTCAATGTCTTCGCGCACCAAGACACGGTCATGGAGTCGGTCCATCGATCTCCGCGACTGTGCACGATTCCTCAAACAAGCGAAACCACCAAGTTTCCGAGGGGGATCGGCCAATGTTGTTTTTACAGGTACAAGACCGAAAGATAGCTAGCCAATCGACCATGATAGCCCAAGTCCGAATCCTAAGTCAGCTCAGCAAGATCGCCCGTCCTCATCCTTACACGATCGCCAGCAAAACCATCTCGCCCCATGTCTTCAACATAGGAGCAAGCTGGGGGGCAATTGTTGTGTCAAGAATTAACACTCTCCGACCGGTGATCGCCTCGGAGGTCGGGCGACCGAGTCTCTGCCAAGCAGCCAAGCCAGAACTGCCGACCAGCGACCAGGCGGCCGAGCCTTAACCCAGCGGACAAGCTACATCGGCCAACCGAAGGTCCCAGGACAAGTCCCGGTGCCGAGCGATCGACATCAAATACGATCGTCTCTCGGTACTCGGCGACCGACTCCTGGCGACCGACAAGCGGACGACCTCTCTCGACACCTGTCGACCGACCCTTGGCGACCGACCGATGCCGACTCTAAGAATCGGCCGATGGCGACCTCGATGACCGCCTAGAGACGATCGCCTCATGTCGATCAAAGACCGATGGCCATCCAGTCGGCAAAGGCCGAACCTTAAGACGGCACCACGTGCAAGATCCGAGACAAGATCCGCATATCTCGGATCATTGACCACACTGCGAGAATCTTTCCACCCGACAAGCCGAAAGCCGGTAGGGCCGCATGTGACATTGATTCCGCCAAAGTTGTCGGTAGGGCCGCATGAGACAAAGATTCGGACGCGTGCTAGCTCCTCATCGATCGCCACTGGCGCCAAGACCTATCTTGGACTTTAGCCCGACAATGGGTGATCGCCCCATTATAATATTGGCCACAGACGATCGCCCCATTATTATAATGGCCGGAAGGCGATCGCCCGCCAGAAGACAAGACCCGGCTGCCACTATAAATACAAGGCACCCTGCACTCGGCCAAGGGTCTGCATTATCGCGATTTCAGCACATTAGACCGAGATTTTGGCACACAAAACACTCTCTGGCATTCTCACACTCCAACTTCCTTCGGATTTAACACAACATGTATAAAACACTCAAAGACTTGGCTATCTCCAACTCTGCAACAGCTATCATTCTACTTCTTCTCCTCTCTCATCGAGCAAACTATCGGCAGGGACGAAGAACACCGAGCTTCGCTCAAGAGCTGGATTAACAGAGTCTTTTTACACTCATTGTATTTAGATTTCTCTCATTAATACTTGTATCCACGAATATTTGTATTAATAACATCTCGCGAGAGCATTCAAGCCCGGGCCTAACAAACCCGGCAAATCTTGTATTATTTATCTTCTCTCGGAAGTGCTCCCGCAATTGTTGTTTGTTGTCCGTCTTCCAGCAGTATTAATCTTCGGATAAATATTTTGGGCGACAACATAGCTGATAATATGTTGTTCACAGTTTGAGCACTTGTATATCTCTTCTTTCAGAATAGCAGTATGCTTTGGGATATATGTTTGCTCAGATGTATATGATGATAACTTCGTTTGTTTTTCGTGCGTTCTCAGTATATGTGATCATAAAACTCTGGATATATATATATATATATATATATCCTTCTGAAATATATCCGTTGAGATAGATCCGTTGAGCAAAAGTCTGTTCCAACGGAATGATGTGTTTGAATAAAACACGATCCGGATTTTGCGCTTGATTGAAGATCTCTGGCGGTTTAATATTTAAATACTTTATCCTTTAGTATTTAAATATATCTTCTTAAACGGGACTTTGACTTTAGCGAATAACAGAGATTCCTTCTTGTCCTGTTTGGATACTGTATGGAATGATAGCTGTATTGTCGATTCGAGACAGCTTCCATACTTAGTCTTATGAGACTTCTTTGTTTATGATTGATTCACTGTATGCTGGGACTATGAAAAGTCTTCGATACAGGTTGACACCTTTGATCAGCTTTTCGATACAGCTATTTGCTGTATGCTGGATTGGCACATTGTCAAAACATTCTTATCATGATCATTCGATACATGGATTGTTATCCCAACAATTTCGATACAGGGATTGTTATCCCAACAGATGGTAGCTGGAGAAGGCGTCCATAAGCAACATCATTTCGCAACATGTCGTGATATCGACCAAGTGGTCAATGTGAGGCATTAGAAAGTGATCTTTTGGACAAGCCGCGTTGAGGTCGGTGAAATCGATGCACAACCTCCAAGAGTCGCTCGCCTTCTTGACGAGCACCGCGTTGGCCACCCACTGTGGCTCGTCGGTAGCTACCCCGATCAGTTTATTGTCGAGCATCTTTTTGACTTCTGCATCTAGCGCTGCATATTTTTCTGGACCGAATTTCTTACGTTTTTGGTGAACAGGCTTCCTTGCCGGGTTGATCTTTAGATAGTGGCAAGCATGCTCAGGATTGATGCCGACCATATCTTGATGCGACCAGGCAAAGATTCTGATGTTCTTTCGTAGTAAACTGATCAGATCGTCTTTTAGCTCGGGATCGATGTTCGAGCCAATCTGCACTTCCCGCTCCGGGCGAGCTGGATCGATTGTTATACTTTCCAACTCTTCGGTGGGGACGGTCGCTTCTCGTTTGGAGCGATCGCCGGACTCGATCCTTGGATCAACATCGAGGCTTGGCTCGAAGCCGATCCTCAGTTCGATGTCGTCCGACAATCGATGTGAGATGCCGTCTTCTGAGTTGGGCTGGTATGAGGTGTTTGGCTCGTCGATCTCCATTGATTGGTTGTCGATCATCCCAGTGTTACAAACAGGACAAGAAATGCTTAAAGGAAAATCTATAGCACAAGAGTAGTTCAAACACTTCTGTGTCATTAGTTGATCTCCTTTTACAGTACCGACTATTCCTTCGGTAGTGGGAAACTTGAAACAATAAAAGAAAGAGGAGGCGACCGCCTCAAAGGTTTCTAAAAAGAGGCGACCTAGGAACCCATTATAGATGCTAGGCATGTCTATGATTACAAAGTTCAGGTTCCTAGTGATCTTAACCTTAGGATCATAACAGCAGACTAGCTCGACGGAGAGCTTGACCCTTCCATAGTCTTGACCGTGTTGTCGCTGAACCCTTGAAGCACGGTTTTGAACGGCTTGATGAATTTGGTCAAGTTGCCGAGCTAGTCCAGAGCAGATTTGTATATGATGTTGCAAAAGCTCCCATTGTCAACCATCACGCGGTCGACCGTTTTCCCAAGGATACATGCTGAGATCACCAAGGCATCCCCCTGGAGAAGGTGATGAGCGCATCTATAGAGATGGTTGGGTCCGGGGGCACCACGACATGGACTCCGGCGAACGCCCTCAGCTCGGCCTTTCATTTTTTGTTTGACATGGTGGAAACCGTGGAAAGACCTTCGAGATTTCCACCTCCTGATTGAAGCATATCGACCCAGCCGCCGAGTTGATCATAGGGATCGACTCATCTGAGTCCTCTGGCTCGTTTCGTTCGATTCTGGCGACCGGATTAGGAGGTTAACGGTTATTGTTCTGTCGCCAATCGTGGCCCCCGGTCCTTTCTGCCCGGGGCTTCGGCTTGGTTACTAAACTGTCCAGCTTGCCTTCCTCTAACAATCTCCAGAGTTGTCTGAGGAGGTCGTGGTATTGGCTGGTGTTGTGTCCGGGACTTTTGTGGTAGGCACAAAATTTATTGCGGTCCAGATGACCGTTGTCCCTCATCGCCTTTGGCTTGCTTAACCATTCGCGCCCCTTGATGGCGTTGAAGATATGGGCCGGAGATAGATTGAGGTTCCGGAGGAGGTGGACATCCACATCCTTGAAGGCCTTGAACTCACCGGGTGGCTTCGCGACCGCCTTTCTAGGCTTGGCGATCGCCTTTCTAGTCCTCACCGGCGCCTTCCTCTCTCCGGTTGCCCCCTCGCCTAGGCAAAGGGTGAGCAATCTCTGCCTGGCCAGAAAGTCGGCGGCCTTGGCGCGGAAGATCGCATAGGTCGGGGGGATGTCCTTTATGAGGTGCCTGAACATGGGCGAAAGACCATCGAATCCCCCCAGGACCGAGTAGAGGGCGAGCTCGTCGCTTATGGGCTCGCCGGTGAGGACTATTTCATCCACCTGGTCGATGTAATCTTCATCGGACTCGTCTTTCCCGTGCCTAATCTTCATCATGCGGTGGGGACCTTCTGGCCGAGTGACCTTGGCGGCGAAGTACGATGTGAAGTCACTCGCCAGCTTTTCAAAGGAGTTAATTAAGTGCGGTGGCAATGAGATGTACCACCTATGGGCAAGATTGCCCAATGTTAACGGGAACATTCTGCATTTTGTCGCGTCTGGCGCCCCGCATCTGGTCATGTAGATCCGGAACTTGCTTAAGTGAGTCTCGGGGTCCGATCTCCCCTCATACAAAGGTGTTTGAGGAGGAGAGATCTTTGGTTGCACGGGGGCAAGCTCGATCTGGACCGCGAGCGGCTCACTTGGTCTGGTGACCTTTCTCTTGGCGCCTGCCCCAGTTTCTAGGAGTGCTTTCACATCGTCGAGCTGGCATTGCATTGCGGCCATCGCTGTAGCCTGGCTGCTCGAGGTTTGGATCTCGGAGCGGGAGCCGAGGCGATCATGTACTGATCTCCTGGCTCCGTTGTAGGCGACGAGGTCTTTGCTGCCGAGCTCGATTTTTTGGTGAGTGGGAGCCAGATGGGTGACCTATTTTTTGGGAGTTGGGTACGCCGAACTCCTGGTGATGGATTCGGACTCTGACGTCTCATGGATGGGGCCAGAATGCCCAGGTTGCCATGAAGAATCACTTCCTAGGTGGCTGAAGACGGAACTGTCCCGCCTCGCGAGTGCCTTTTCTCGTGAATCGGGGTTGTCTGACGATTGCTTGACATATAACCCCTTGAGATTTCGTTTGCCCGCGCGGCGGATGGCTAAGGGGGTAATAGTGGATGCATTGCATGCTCTCCGTCGCTCCCTTAGAATGGCCATGGCCTCCTCGATCTATTCCGTGGTTTGAAATTGATCGAGTGAGAGGTCGGGACGCCCTGGGGTGGGAGTGAGAGTCTAGCATCGCCGCGGCGCCTTCCGCCGTAGGTTGGGACTCGGTTTGGGCGAGAATAAGGCGTCCGTGACCGTAAGGTGGCTCTCTTCGAGGTGGTGACACGTCATTATCCCGAGGTTTTTCTTTGAAGAACAGTGAGTGTTTCTTCAAGTATATATTTCGGAGAATGTGACTGCTCTTGAAAGCAGTCGGAGAGAAAATAAGGGTTCAAGGCCCCTTCTAGCGCCAATTGTTCTTCTTCTAGCGCCAATTGTTGTTACCCAAAATATTATTCGGAATGATTTGCTGGATATGGATACAGGTGAGTAACAAACAAAATGCGAGAAGGAATGTAAATAACACAAGATTTGCCGGGGTTGTTAATCCCGGGCTTGAATGCTCTCGCGAGATATTACTAATAAGAATACTGCTTTAGAGTACAACTATTAATGTTAGAGTATGATTACAATGAGTGTAATAACCCTAGTTGTCTAGCTCTTGAATGCTGATGATTGCCGGAAGAATCAGAGTTAATGCTCTGTGAGTTCTTGTTTCAAAGATGAAGTTCCAAAAGTCCCTTCCAAATGCTGGAAATCTTCTATTTATAGGAGAGGAGTTGGGATGCCTCGATCCCAAACGGGCGATTGCCTTCCTGCATTAAATGCTCATTTAATACTTCTGACACGCCATTAAGGGCGACCGGGGCAATCATTCCAGCACGTGGTTCAGTTTTCTTAAAGTCCGCGGCTGCTATAGGTAGCCAACTGTGCGAACTAATGAGAAAACAACACGTGCTCCGGGACTCAGTCCTGGAAGGTCCCACCTGGGGCGCCTTTTGCGGGTCTATCGGTAGGTGAGAGGCTGTCCTTGTCACTAACAACTGGTGATGGGCTGGAGTCAAAAAGCCTTCTCCTGCTGCGCCATTTGCGGGTCTACACGTGGGCCTTCTTCCCGAGATTCAGTCTTCGTAGACTTGACGGAGGTCGGCTTTACATGTGGCATAAGATGGTCGTCCTTGGTCGGGCACCAGGGACGATCGCTAGGTACCCAAAGACGATCTCCCTGGACGTGGATCGCTCGGTACTTGATCTCGATCTGTCATCTTCGTTTGGCAAGACTGCCTTGGTTTATTTGGCACTTAACTGGGTCGACCGGCCTCTGTGCCCATTGGTGGGCTGTTGATGCTTCTTGGCAGGCGATCGCTTCTTCAGAGCGTATTAATCGTCGTACAATATCATGCAGTTAATCAATAAGACTGCCGAGGATTTGTTGGACTCACTCAAGAGAGTAATACAACCTTTTTTTTTAAGAATTGTGCTTATTTGATTCCCTATATATGTTACTTTGTAATTATAGTCTTAATTGTTAATTGATATATACGAAGGAGGGCTATGAGGAATGCTTTCCTGATGAGTTTGATGGCATCATCAAACGTGAATGTCTGTGCAACATGAAGGTGCATCAAGAATTCAACATAAATCAAATGAAAAATGAGTATTCTGTTGATAAGATCACGGCTGATGAAGATATAATCGATAAGTTTGCTCGATACAAATTAGTGAAACCAACTTCAACTGAATCATATATTTTTTATTTTTAATATTAGAACACAAATACGTATGCAATATGTAATTAATAGAAAGTCGTCTCTCGGGATGGTTTAGGACATGAAACTTACTCGGAAACATGAGTGGAGGAAAAGGTTAGTATGTTGTATGTGATAATATAACTGTTACGACTTTCATTTATGTATGAATAACTGTTTTAGTTAATATGTTGGGATGTTTTGTGATTCTCAAACTTCCTCAGATTGTCACATGTGATGAACAAGATTCATGTGATAGCACCAGTTCTGAAATTACGCCAATGAATCGTTTTTCAACTTCAGGCACGACCCTATATGACGACTATTGTGATATGCAGATATGTTGCTCAAAAATCATAAAAAGGGAAAAGTAGCTTTGATTTCAACGTGCTCATTTCTTTTAATTTGAGTATTTTTGGAATTTTCAACATTGTAATTCGCATATTGCCGGATTTGATTATTTTTTGCCTTAAAATTAATATTTTCATGAAACAGTTTGATGTTTCTTATTATTACTACTTTGTTGGATTTCTGGGTTTTTGTCATGAAGTACTTTGATGTTTATTATTACTAATATAGATTTTGTTTAGTTCTCCTCAACTCAATAAAAAGACAATTGCTCATTAATTTTCTCTTAGGTAAATTAAAGAGGCTTAATATAAGTATATGTCATCATACAGATCACGCACCTCGCGCTGCGTTAGTGTAAAATGAAGTCAATCAAGCTGCCATCTAGCGTACGATACGTAATTCAGCAGCGTATGATACGTAAATTTGGGATCCGGGCCGAACTGAGTCAAAATCCAGAAAATTCGAGTCCAGTCCGAAATGACCCGGTAAAAATAAAAATACATAAAAATATTTTTATTGTAATTTACCCTCAGTGGTGATGAAATAGTGATGATTAAAGGCTCGATTATGATTGCACATTATTCTAGTTAAGTTTATTTATCCTAAAATGTTGTTGAACTTGGGAGTTTGGTGACTAAATGAAGATATTAAGATTGATAACTGCATTTTATGGGAGTATATAAATAAGAAAGCATTTTAGATGTAATAATAGGATACTTAATATGCAAAAAAAAAAAAAATTTACTAAATCGGGCTAGGACCGGGCCAGCCCGGACCGACCCAATTTTACCGGGTCCGGACTTCGGGTCGATAAAGTCCGACCATTTATAATCCGGTCCATTCCAGACCGGGTCGGTCAGGCCCGGTGCTCAGCCCTACCTACCGCAATCAGGCATCTATTTGAATCAAAATATATCGCAATTGACATATAAAAAATAAGTGATATTAAAAAAAATGGCATGAAATGAAAGAGCAACTAAGTGACTTTTGTATTGCGAGTTTAGACATGAAGTATGTTGTTCGGAACCCCTGTTTAGTGGTCTTGGTGCAAGAAGGCATCAACAAAAGCAAAATATATTTGATTTCCATGTAAAAAAAATAATTGGCTGAAGTATAAAAAAAAACTAACATTGAAAAAATAATGACATGCCTCAAAAAGCAACTAAGAGGCTTTCAATATAATCCATTAATTAAATTTTTATTAACTGAAATAATATAAGGGATAACATTGTTGGCCCAAATATTGGGTTGTATATTTGTTTTTGTTAAATTAATAATTAGCTTATATTAGTAAATACCCACTAAAGCAATTAGATCCTTTCAATTTATCCATAAATAATACCAATTATTTGTTTAATATTATTATAATATCATCAGCCCAAATATTATGCTGGTGATTTATTTTAGTTAAATTAGTAATTATCCTCTAATTTATTTGTTAATTAAGTACTACTTTAAGTATCGAATCAGAAAAAAATCAATGCCTACAGATAGCTCTGATTTATTTTTTTGGACTAAGATTTCAAGAACCCTCTTAGCTTAAAATATCGAGTTGCAGATTTAGATACAAAAATTAGGGATTACCAACAAATTACTTATTATTTAAATAAATCTATACAATGGAGCTCTCTGATATTTGTAATATCCGCAGTTTCGATTTCCGGTAATTTTTTTTTTTTTGGCGAGAGTCCGTTTTGATGACTCATTTGTTACCGTTTCATCATTCTGAGAATGATTAATTCTGCACTTTTTTGTCATCCGAATTCGTTTTGGTGTCGTTTTGTTGAGATCCGTATTCTTAATCCTGGGTCGATAGCGCACGCTAACACTTGTGGTTAGCGCACGCTAAGGTGCAGTTGTTAGCGCACGTTACGGGTGTGGTAGCGCACGCTAACTGGAGGTACAGAAATAGTCCAGAGGTTACTGGACTGGGTTAGAACATTGATCAGCGCACGCTATTTAGTAATATAGCGCGCGCTAGGGTGCATTAGTAGCGCACGCTAGGGTGAGGATAGCGCGCGCTACCTAGTAGTTCAGGGGCAGTCCAGGAGCTACCGGATTGGGTCTGAAGGTCTCGTTAGCGCACGCTAACACTTGTGGTTAGCGCACGCTAACAGTGCATTTTGGTCTGGAAGTTTTGCTTCAGTGCCTCGATAGCACACGCTAATCTTAAAGATTAGCGCACGCTAAGCTGTCCAGTGTATATAAACTGGACAGCAGTCATTATTCTCATTTTCACTCATTTTTCCTCTTCTCTCCGCGGGAGTAAGTCAAAGGCGACTGGGATCGCGATCTTGGCCGATTTTGCTCAATCCAAAGGTGTTTTGGAGTATCCTAGGTGATTATAACATCATCTAATTCATTGTTCTTCGCCGGATCAAGGTATTCTTCTTGATTACCTAGAGTTGACTTTTTGGGAGTTTTGTTCTTGATTTCGTTTTCCATCCGATTTTGCTAAATTAATTGTTGTTAAATGATGTTGTTAAACATATCATATGGATTGTATATCCATATTTGGATTTAGAATTCCATTTTCGTGTTTCGTCGGGACGGTTTGCGTTCTTGGCCATGTTGGGGGAAACCCTCGAACTCTCTTCGTTTGTTCCTTCAATTCAACGGCTTTGGGTCGTGCTATGGAATTCATTTTCATTATTGTTATTGTCCTTCGTAGTTTATTGTCGCGGGTTGTCGTTCGGCGGAGTCGGCGGGTTCGTCGGCGGTGCGGGTCTCCTCACTTGGTCGATCCTCCGCATTTGTGATTGTTTGAGGCAAGTACTTTGTTCACACATTTCTTGTTACGTGGATATGATGATCGGTGATCGTCTAAATGTGTTTGTTTGGTTGTTTGAAATGAACTTTCAAAAGATTCGGTTTAGCCTCACAAAGGTTCACTTTCAAAATGCGTGTGTTTTGTGAATGTTGTGTCTCGTGAATGGTTAAGTGAACCCTATGAATACGCTTGGTGTTGTTGTTGTACTTTGATTATATATATATATACATATATTATCTCGTTTCGGTGCGTTGTGATTTGACAATTGTGTCGTGTTATGTGTTTATTGCCTTCGGGTGAACTATTTGGATATCCTTGGTGTGATATGTTATCTGTGTGAATGTGTGAATATGGTCGAGGTCTACAGTGACACACGACATGTGATCATATGGTCAGGATGCAACACGTGATTGATCCAGCCGTGAGAGCCTAAGACAATCTACGGTGACACATGGCTTGTGATCATGTGGCCAGGATGCAACAAGTGATTGATCCAACCGTGAGATAATAAGAATACCTACGATGACGCATGACATGTGATCATGTGGTCAGGAGACAACAAGTGATTGATCCAATCGTAAGATGCCGTGACAAGTGATCACGCTGGTGTGTATGATTTTGGATTTATTGATCAGGTTGAGTACCTTGGGTGTGACCGAGATTTCGTATCTTGGGTGGTTATGTTTTGCTGACTTTATGTCCGTTGAGGACACGTGACGTGGGTTTTGAACCCTGTGAATTGTTGATGATTTTATTCAAGAAAGCAAATCTTTGGGCTGTGACCCTTATTGATTTTGGAAAGAGAAAGATTCGATAATCCTAAATTGTTTTCCGTTAAAACTCCTGCGGTCATTTTAAACTATTTTACAAACTGTTCTCATGATTTGAGATCTTTCGAATTTTGGAAAGCTTTACCTAAAATCTTGCCTCGGGAAGTATTTTCGTTATGTTTGAATCTTTGAGGATTCCTGGTTATTGTTATTCTTGGAATATGATTTGTATGACTCGTATTTACATTTTGTACTTACACTAGTAAAATAGTGGAATTTTGCTAACCCCCGAGTAATCGGGGGGTGGATGTCCTGCTTGCATTTTGGGAGCATAACATAGGGTCATCATGAAGGGTGATGAAAGACGATCGATACTAATCACATGAGGACCCGTACGTTGTTGTACTGGTTCGGCTGTACTTTATTTTCCGCTGCAGTATTTTTCCTCGCTATACGGGAGTGTGTTGTATTCGACCACTGCATTGGCATGTATTGAGATTGAGTTGTATGTATTTATTGAAAGACCAAATCGGTCTACTGAGTCATTTTTAATTCTTTTTACCAGCCTAGTAGATCCTTGAGGAAAGGGTCTACGGCGTGTAATATCCCTGAGTGGATTGGGGGTGTTATAATATTTCCGACCAAAGTTTGCAGAGAAACCACAAGAAAGGTTCGAGTAGAAACAAAGCGAGAAGCACAAATACCCTGGATTGCATCGCCAAACTTGCATAACGATTCACTGTCGACGAATATCACCTCCGTGTTGTCAAACATGTATATATATATATATATATATATATGTTCTCCTGTCGCTCTATAAAAATAGATTTAGTTTTTTAGCAAGCAATCATATTGATGTAGATTATATAAGGTTCATAAGTAAGAGTAGTGTTACTACCATAATTCGGGCTTGAGGCAGTAGGGGCGGACTCCAAACATTCTTATTGAGTCCGGTTTCTCTAGAATTTTTTAAAATCCATTGATTTCTAAACAAATATTGAAAAATACATTTATAACCAGAATATATAAATAATAATTATCAACTAAATAACTATCAAATGCTTCATATTTAAATTTATGATTATATTTATTTACTAATAAATTTCAATACACACACACACACACACACACACACACACATATATATATATATATATATATATATATCCAATCATGAGTATCTTAAAAAAATTGAATTTAATTATATTTATTAAGATACTGATCGCATATAAGTTCTCGTTATACAAGAAATAGACGGGAGAAAAAAGAGAAGGTTGTTCCCTCTTTATTGTTAATGAGCTTGGCAACTTCCAGATCTGAATCTAAAAAAACAGTGTAAAAATACACTTATTGTTCATGGATCTGGAAACTTACACTTGTCCTCACCCGGATCCACGATTTGTGGACTTGCAATGACGAGGATAGAGCTGGACCTAGATCTGGACGATGGGACAACCTTCCGATCCATTAGTGTACAACGAAAAATTCCGGGCATGAGTGCCAGATTGTGAGACTCGGAAATGAAAGCCCTGCTAGGCCAAATCGAGCAGAAAGAGCCCATGCCAACACTCCTAAAATCCGATTGTGAGACTTGAAAATAAAAGCTCTCTAAAGCACCGGAATAGAACTTTTTACATACTCAAAGGCTCAGAATGGGAGATGAATAGTTTTTTATTTGAGATGGAGATTTGAGGTGTGGAGAATTGGATATACAGAGATTTGAGATGAGATGTGGAAAGCTAGCAGCTACCGTCGAGGCGTAGATTTTGAGGTGTGGAGATTTGAGAAGGGTGAGTCGTATACGTAATGTGTGTACTCAATAGAAAAGACATTAATTGTATATTATTAATATTATGTTGATGAGTCCCTTAGTGGCTAGTATTATATTTGTTTGGCCCACCAAATTGATGAGTTCTTTATGACCGACCAATTGATGAGTTCATTATGTCCTTGCAAGTGGACACAACAATGACTTTATCTCTATCCGGAAACATCAATAGTGTGTGTAACGTGTATAGTAAACAGAGACGTATATGTCTCTCTATATAATATTGAAAGTAGGTTGTATATTAGGTGCTGTTATTTGGAATTGGTCGGATTAATTAAGTGAGGTTGTGTGGTTTGTTTTTGATGAGTCTATATTTGTTACTATTATTATATTTTAATTTTAAAATTGCCAAGCCAAATAAAAAACTGCGAATTATTGTTTCTACTAATTTATATTTGAGTTCTGGCATAATTTTTTTCAGAATTAGTTATTATATCAACATAATTAATACATTCGTTAATTGCCAAAAAAATTATCGACATAAATAAATTATGCTATTAAATTATGTACAAAAGTTATTTCACATTATGACATGCTATTAAAGTCTGCAATAATGTTATTTTTTCAAGCCCTTCAATGGATCAAAAATATTACAAAAGCGGCAGAGAAGTCAAGATAGCAATTCAAGTTATAGAACACCACTCGGTGACATAACAAATGGTTAGCTTTTATGTTGTCATTGTATATTTAGTTTTGAGCTATTTTCACCTTTCAAATAGCTATTTCTATAATAATATGATGAAAGAATTCTAGTAGGTACTACTATTATGCCGCCGCCATTTTAACAAATGACAATTATGAGTCCCCTAAGTTGCCTTACAAATGGTAAGAATTAGAATATTTTGTTTTTTCAATCATGATTTTTTCTTTGCAAACTGTAGTTAATAATATGATAATAATTGTTAAGTTTATAAATAGCGAGTACGGTTCGGCAAAGAGATGAGAATCTGATAAGCATGTTTAGGATGGGTAAGCATGTTTTTCAGGATGCATTGGCTTTACAATCAACCAGAAGAAATATTATGGATGATCATTTTAATAGCGCCTCCATAAAACAAAATGGTGTGGATTCTATATTTATTTTATTTGTTTTTTCAATATTTTTTTTTGTATAATACCATTTCATTAACACATGGATTTCACATATTCACTACTCTTGGTAATTTACTTTACTTAAAATAAAATCATTATTCGATTCTTATACAAATCTAAACACTTCATATACTGTTATATATTACTTGGGTTGCTAATTAAAAATATACACAAGTACTTTAATAGTATAAGATATTGCGCGAGCAGGAAATCCAAATGATGCAAAGATGGTTAGAATGAGTAGGATGGAGATATTGACATCTAAGAGGAAATCAGCAATAAGTGGGGGTCTTACTCCAGTTAGCAATGCAGGTACAATTTCAAAAAAAAGTGCAGATGTAGTATGCTATATTGTTTATTCTTCTATAGAACTACAAAGAAGTAATCAGTGCCAAAATGTGAAATAACTCATGATTCATGTGTATAATTATTTTAATATTTTTATATGATGCAATTTATCACCATGTTTAATAAAATTAATTTACTACTTACAATATTTTCAGGTCTCTTAAACTTAGAATGCAACGTTGCATGATTAGAAAAGTAAAAATTGGTGAGGATTGCACGAAAGAGGAGAAGCGCTATACTGATAGCTATGAAGCAAGCAAACGTACTCATTCGTGTTAATAAGGTCGACAATACATGTACGACATCAACATGCTCATCATATAATTAAATGCTGGTACATTTAAGTTTCATTAGTGCATACTCTAAGATATTTTTTTAAATAAGTAGACTGGTTTTACAAATTATTTTAGTTTATGATTTAATTTTCTTATATAATAGTCAAGTCGACTTACTCCTAATCTTATATTTGCGCCGAATCAGCTTTTTTGTTAAGATCATCTCTTTATGTTTACAAATGTCATATGTAATTTGCCCTTACAGATTATTTTGATATTGGTGACCCTACTTATGAATGCGAGTATTGTGGCGCCTTAATATGGTTCGAGGAAAGATCTCTAAAAATAAATAATAGTATGAGTCATAAATTCACATTATGTTGTTCAAAAGGGAAAGTCCAACTTTCTCTTTTGAAATGTCCTCCCAAATTGTTGCTCGATCTCCTGGAGAAGATACATACGAAGATCAAAAATATTATCAAGCATATCCGAAAATATAATATGATGTTCTCATTTACTTCTATGGTGGGACAGTTGATAAGATGTGAATAGCGGGCGTGGTCCTTATACGTTCAGGTTGGGAGGGCAAAATCATCATCGTATTAATTGGAAGTTTGTTGCCCCTACAAGGAGTATATCGATGGTATCACTGAAGCAAGTTCATGAGGATTCGGACCCTACATGCGTCACCTCTTTTCAATGTTGCTATTATCTAATAGTATATCGAGACCTGGAGTTTTATGGGATAAGACTTAGCAGCTTTTGTCAGATGATGTCCTTTACCGTTGGCGCCATAATTTAAATAATTGGGGTAACAATGCTTTATATCTAAACTTCATAACAATTACTTTATCAATATATGATTAAACTATTATCTGTTTGCAATTATTTCTACTTCATTCATAAGATTATGCTCTTTCATAATATGTGCAAATGCATTTATCTCACTTAGTTTTCTTCATTTCATCATATACAGATCTGGAGCTCACTGATGAACAAGTGCAGAACTATGCATTGGTTGAAATTGAAAAAATTGCTCTCACTTAATTATAGCAGTATCCATTATTTTCCACATATGCCCTTACCGAATGACTCTATCATCTCGGACGATCAGAACAAACTTATATTGGACGAGACGTCTTACAACAGAGATGGGTTACTTGCAGAGCACTCAATATTGTATTCATGTTTGATTGAGGATCAGTCTTTGGTTAATAAAAAAAATTATAGATGCGGTTGATAGAGGCACTGGTGGAGTGTTCTTCTTATACGGCTCATGGGGCATGGGAAAAACTTTTATTTGGAGGACACTATGCTCGGCGTTGAGATGCAGTGGGTATATACTTCTTCCAGTAGCTTCAAATGGTATTGCTTCGTTGCTCCTATGTAAAGGTCGAACTGCACACTCGAGATTCGGTATTCCATTGTTGGTTGATGAGATAACAACTTGCAGCAAGGCCAAGCCAGGAACTGACTTGGCAGAGTTCCTAAAGACGACAAAGCTAATAATTTGGGATGAAGCACCAATGACTCATAGATTCTCATTTGAAGCACTTGATAAAGGCTTGAAGGACATTATGCGACATCCGGATGGTGAGCCCTCTGATAAGCCATTCGGAGGGTTGGTAGTCGTGTTAGGTGGTGATTTCAGACATATATTGCCCGTTATCCCCAAAGGAAGCAGACAAGAGATTGTGCATTCTGCCATTAGTTCATCCAAACTTTGGGATACATGTGAGGTCCTTAAGTTGACGAAAAATATGTGCTTGAAGGTCTTCTCATGTACTCCTGAATTTTTATTATTGCCGCACTTTTTTATGTTTGTTTTTAAATTTGATTCAAATTCTTTGATATGTTATAGTATTTATGTCAATGCAGGTTGACGCATCTACTTCTGATGTTATTGAGGCAAGGGAATTCGCTAAGTGGATATTAGATATTGGGGATGGGACTGTTGGTGTAAACGACGACAGAGAAGCAGATGTTGAACTGCCCAATGATATTCTAATACGTGATACGGTTGATCCTATTGCAACCATCGTTGAGAGAACTTATCCATCATATTCCAGAATATGCATGATCCACTATTTTTTCAAGATAGGGCTATACTTGCTCCAACTAACGAGATAGTTGAGAAAATCACTGACTACATATTATCCCTATTGCCTGACGATGCAGTGAAGTATATGAGTTCGGACAACATCATCAAAGAGGATGGAGACATGGATGGTCACGAAGATATATTTTTTGTTGAGTTTCTTAATACATTTGGGTGTTCCGGATTTCCAAACCACGTGATCAAATTGAAAGTTAGATGTCCAGTGATGCTTCTTAGGAATAGAGGCCAGTCGGCTGGGTTGTGCAATGGTACGAGGATGATAGTGACAAAGCTTTATAAGCACGTCATTGAGGTTGCAATGATGTATGGAAAAAATGTCATTAAGAAAGTGTTTATTCCTCGAATTATATTGAGCCCTTCAGATTTCACCAAATTCCCAATCAAGGTCCAATGTAGGCAGTTCCCCCTACCCGTTTGCTTTCCAATGACTATAAATAAGAGTTAGGGGCAGTCACGTTGGACTTTACTTTCCTAAACCTATATTCAGCCATGGTCAGTTGTATGTGGCAGTCTCGACAGTAACTAGCAAGAAGGGTCTGAAAGTTCTAATTTGTGATGAAGAGGGTCAGACTTCTAACTCGACGACTAATGTGGTTTACAAAGAGGTTTTCGACAACCTGTGAGGAATTTTTTTTGAGTAAATTTTTTGGTGTTTGACTCTTAATATAAAGGAGATTTATATTCTATCGAAAATCAGTTAATTTTGCTATATTTGACTTTTAATTTTTCATACATAAATTTATCTTTATGTTTACATTCAAGTAAATGAGAAATCTATATCCCGTCGAAGTTCGACGAGTCTTGAACTAGTATAGTCTCAAACACGAACTTAAAAAGTTTGAAATGTAGTTATTACTAATGTATGTATGAATCATGTACATGGCTTGGTGGCAAAAAAAAAAGTAGTACTATCTGTTTTTAGTTAAGTAAAAAATTCACATAAAGTAAAATATAAGGATAATTATGTTTGTAGAAGTGAATATGACATTTATTGTAAACAGATCTTTTTTTGTGTGTGTTGAACAAAAAGCAAAATTTTGGGTGGGTGTTGTTAATAGATTTTCTAAGAAAATAAATAGACAATAATAAAAGTAATACATGATTATTATATTATATATGCAATATTACTAAGTGAGATTTTATAAAGCGATAAAGGAAATACTATTACCCAAAAAAAATCGACAAAAATATGGGCTTCATCAACTGTTCTGTTCATCAAAAACACGAGAAGCCGTTGATTAGAATGTAATCAACGGACGAAAATTGACTTTGAATTTGGCGCGGATCGAACAGCGCAGAAAACTAAGAGGAGTGTATACAATTGGGATTTTGTGGGATTTTTTTAGATTTTAGAAATCCTAGGATATTCAATTTGGATTGTTTTGAATCCATTAAAATATTGAGGTATTCAATTTGGATTTCAGAATATTATTTAAAATCATGGTGTATTCAATTAGGATTTCAAAATGTCATTTAAAATCTTGGTGTATTCAATCTGGATTTAAAACAATCCATTAAAATCTGAGGGTATTCAAAAATTCATGGATTTCTTTGGATTCATTAAAATGGTGGATTTTGATGGATTTGTTAGTGTTTTTTTGTAAGTTTTGAAATCTCACCAAAATCAATGAGATTTTGAAGGATTTCTAAAAATCCATTTATAAATCCGAAAGTCTCTCCATCAACTTTATAAGATTCTATGATGATTATTATTAATCCATGCATTATTTCTAATCCGCCCAATCCACCAAAATCTAAATTGAATACGCGGACGAACAATATGTCCGTTGATTAGAGTTGTGATCAATGGCCCACAATATCATGGTGCGGATTCAGCAGTAAACGAATGGCATCCATTGATTAGAGTTGTGATCACGACCCACAATATTGGGGTGCGGATTCAGCAGCCCCATGGTTTGTGGCGAGAAAGCCTATCTTAAATAAATAGTCGAGCAAATTAAATACTCAAATCATCATGTTGTTACCCAAAATATTATCCGGAGATGATATTGCTGGAATGGTCGAGTAACAAACAAATGCGAGAGCACGTCCTTGGGGAAAGTAAATAACACAAGATTTGCCGGGGTTGTTAGTCCCGGGCTTGAATGCTCTCGCGAGATATTATTAATACAAATACTTGGGAGTACAAATATTAATGTTAGAGTACAATTACAATGAGTGTAAAGACCCTAGTTATCTTAGCTCTTGAGCGTTGAAGATTGCCGGAAGAACCAGAGATGATGCTCTGTGAGTTCTTGTAACAACGATGGAATGCTGTGACGACTGTGAAAAATAGACGGTCTTTCACCGTGTGAATTAGATAAACTCTCATATGGAAGTAGTTTCTGAACTTGTGAACTTCTTAAAGTCTGGACTGTTGGGTACCGATTCGGATATTTGCGCCGTTTGCGGAAGCGTAAATAAAAGGTGCGGAAATAAAAGGACACGAGGATATATAGAGGTTCGGCTATAATCGAGCCTACGTCCTCTCTCGGTATCTTTTTCTATAGGATCAAGATAAAAACCTCTACGCCTCTCTTCTCTCCTTTTTTTCTCCTTCTTTTTGTTGGAACATTTTGTTCCATACATAAATTAAAAGTGTTTTGATGATTAATGTTGATAAGCAAAACAAAACAACAAGTAAAAGTCAGCAAAGCATACAACGGATATATGACGTCAGCAGTGACGTAATGTTAACGTACGTAACGATGTCATTACTAACGTACGTAACCAAAGAAACGAAAACTCACTGGATCAAATCGACTAGGCTAACGTCGTAACACGGGGAGGTTAACGTCGTAATGAAGCTTACGACGTAATATGAATGAGATAGCGACGTAATGCGGTGTGCGGCGACTAACGGCTAGTTTGAAGATGGAGCCTATAAATACCATCCCTATGGTATTGTTTGAGTACAACAACCTTGAGCAAATTGTCTATTCTTGTGATATTATTACACACATTCTTGTTGTTGATATTGAGCTTAATTGTAAGTGTTTGAGTGAGAATTCACGAAAACATACACGAGTGGTAAAAGAAAAGATACGATTGGATTCGGTGTTATTAGGATCAAGGATCCGGCATTGTTAGAATCGCAATCGCTATCTTCGTGAGGTTTATCTAGTACCCATAGAAAGCTAGAGCGGTTGATTCCTTGTCCGATAGAAAAGGAAAACGGTTTAACTTGGACCGACGCAAAGACAAGTACGAGTGGTTTATCACGGACCAATAGAAGACGTGATTGTAACGGTTATACCTCGACCGATAGAAGAGAGGCGTAGAGGTTTTTATCTTGATCCTATAGAAAAAGATACCGAGAGAGGACGTAGGCTCGATTATAGCCGAATCTCTATATATCCTCGTGTCCTTTATTTTCCGCACCTTTTATTTACGCTTCCGCAAACGGCGCAAATATCCGAATCGGTACCCAACAATTGGTATCGGAGCGGTACTCCAATACGCGGCTTAACATCCGAGGAGAAGATCCAAAATGGCTTTTCAAATGGCTCCCGTCGAAGGCCTTGCTCTCAACCGACCACCATTCTTTGATGGCTCAAATTATTTGACGTGGAAGAAGAAGATGTCGATATTCATCCGAGCATACGACATCGAAATTTGGAAGATTATTTGCCTTGGCCCGAAAGTTCCAATCAAATCCGACGGTACGCTCAAATCTTTCGAAGAATACGACGATGCCGATTGGAAAATGACCATCTAAATTGTAAGGCTACTCAACTCTTATTTTGTGCCTTAAATCCGGAAGAGGTCAATCGAATCTCATCGTGTGAGAGTGCGAAAGAAATATGAAAAATTCTAGAAATCACACACGAAGGGACGACTCAAGTCAAGGAGACGAAGATAAATATGCTTCTCCATGACTACGAGTTATTCATGATGAAGGGTGACGAGTCCATCACCAATATGCTCGACCGATTCTCGGTCATCACCAATGGACTAGCTTCGTTTGGCAAACCATTATCTAGTAGTGAAAAAGTTAAGAAAATTTTACGATCACTACCTAGCGAATGGGACGGCACCGTGACCGCGATTATGGAATCTAAAGACCTCAACACGCTCGATTTTAGTGCCCTTGTTGGTTCACTAATCAATTATGAGATTGTTTTAAAATCACGAAGTGTCAAGCCGAAGCCGAAGGAACGATCGTTAGCCATGAAGGCTAAGATGTCGAGGAAGAAAGAAGAAATTCCGATGGAGGAAAGCGACGAAGAATCGGCATATTATGCCAAAAACATTAATAAGTTTCAAACCTTATTAAACCGGAGGAAGAAGGATATCTCGGGCGAATCTAAGAAATTCGACAATTCTTGTCGATTATGTGGAAAACCAGGCCACTTCGCTAAGCATTGTCGTGTCAAACCCAAGAAGGAGGTTCTCGTGGCTACTTGGAGCGATGAAGATGAAGACGATGATTTCATCAATCAAAATAATCTCGCTCTCATGGCCCGGAGTTCGTTCGACGACAGCGACGTCGAAAGCCAGGTTAGTACATCCTCCCGTGACGAACTTTTTGATGCCTTTGAGTTATTACATACGGATTTCCAAAATGCTTTATCGGAAATTAAATCCCTCAAATCTAAAATTAAATCCTTGGAAATAGAAAATTCCAAAATTATCGAGAAGGGAAAATTTGTCGAAATTGATCATTCGAAATGCATTGAAAACGAGAATATTTTGAAGAATGATCTTTTAAAAGTTCAAGATGAACTAAAATCTTTGACAAGGAAATTCTCGTGCGGAAACGAGAAATTTGAACAAATACTTGGTGTTCAAAAATTTACTTTGAATAAAGAGGGGTTAGGATTCAAAACTCGTTTGAAAAACGAATCCGTTAATTTCAAGATACCTCATTGCGAAAAGTGTTTAAAAATCGGGCATCATATTTCAAATTGCAAAAGCCCGAGAAGGACGATAAAAATTAAGAAAATTTGGGTTCCTAAAGGAACAATCGTTTCAAATATCGTCTACGTTTCTAAACAAAAACCAACTATAGGTTGGATCCCCAAAAATTGATTTTTGTTATTTTACTCAGGGGGAGTAATTTTTTTAAAGGGGAGATATTATTTTCAGGGGGAGTTTTTTTTACCCTTTATGCATTTATTTTTATCATGCATATTTTATATTTTGGTATTATTTATTTCAATTGATATTTTATCCACTTTTTGATGAAAACAAAAAGGGGGAGAGAAAGGAGGAAAATGGGATTTATCCTGAAAAGGGGAGAATCGAAGGAATTGAAAAATGAAGAGGAGAAGTGAAAAAATGACAGAAAAAGAAAAATGAGGAGACGTCGAAAAGACGATGAAAAATTCGAAAAATTCAAAAAGTTAAAGGTAAGGAGAAAGAAGGAGTTCAAACAAGTGAACATTGGAGAAGTCAAAGTCAGCAAAACATACAACGGATATATGACGTCAGCAGTGACGTAATGTTAACGTACGTAACGATGTCATTACTAACGTACGTAACCAAAGAAACGAAAACTCACTGGACTGAAACTGGACTAGGCTAACGTACGTAACCTGGGGAGGTTAACGTACGTAATGAAGCTTACGTACGTAATATGAATGAGATAGCGTACGTAATGCAGTGTGCAGCAGCTAACGGCTAGTTTGAAGATGGAGCCTATAAATACCATCCCTATGGTATTGTTTGAGTACAACAACCTTGAGCAAATTGTCTATTCTTGTGATATTATTACACACATTCTTGTTGTTGATATTGAGCTTAATTGTAAGTGTTTGAGTGAGAATTCACGAAAACATACACGAGTGGTAAAAGAAAAGATACGATTGGATTCGGTGTTATTAGGATCAAGGATCCGGCATTGTTAGAATCGCAATCGCTATCTTCGTGAGGTTTATCTAGTACCCATAGAAAGCTAGAGCGGTTGATTCCTTGTCCGATAGAAAAGGAAAACGGTTTAACTTGGACCGACGCAAAGACAAGTACGAGTGGTTTATCACGGACCAATAGAAGACGTGATTGTAACGGTTATACCTCGACCGATAGAAGAGAGGCGTAGAGGTTTTTATCTTGATCCTATAGAAAAATATACCGAGAGAGGACGTAGGCTCGATTATAGCCGAACCTCTATATATCCTCGTGTCCTTTATTTTCCGCACCTTTTATTTACGCTTCCGCAAACGGCGCAAATATCCGAATCGGTACCCAACATGGACTTCTCTGAACCGTGAGGAGTTTCCCGTTTCTGCCGACCGTCTTTTGGTTAAGAGGTTGTGAGAGAGAAATCCTAGATAGATTCAAGAGAGAAGCCGAGAATCTGAATTTCTGAACCTTTCTCCAGTTGCTGGAGGTTCTCTATTTATAGGACTGGGAGTCGCTGGGCGATCGCCTTTGCTGTATTATAATAAGCGGGCGATCGTCTTTAGCACATGGGTTGGTCTCCTTAAAGTCCGCATCAGTTGCTGGCAGCCAGAAGTGCGAACCAATGAGAAGCCAACACGCGTTTATGTCGCTGTCCTGTGAGGCCCCACTTAGGACCTTTCGGCGGGTCTGTCGGTAGGTGAGGCCGTCCTTGTCACTGACAGCTGCTGGTGGGCTGAAGTCAACGATCCGTGTTCTGCGGCGCCATTCGCGGATCTGCACATGGGTCCTTGCTTCGTGATCCAGTCTTCGTAGACTTTGACGGACGATGGCCTTGTTCGTGGCATAGGACGGTCGTCCTTGGTCGGGCACCAGAGTCGATCGCTCGATACTTGATTTCGGTCTGGACTTTTTGCTTTGACAAGTGTGCCTTGGATTTATTTGATGCTGTCTTTGGTCGCTCGGCCCTCATACCGATCACCGTCGAGGCGTATAAATCGCCGCACAACACATCATTCCCTAAAAAAGAAACACAAACCCAAATCATCATCCTCAAATCCAATCAATCATGTCGGCCTTTGTTCGTTTTCTCGCAGATCATCAGGCCATTGAAACAATTGCTGCTGCTCTCAAGCAGATCGAAGCGAATGAAAATCATTTCGCTAGTTTTGCTGAGCTTTTTGTGATCGAGGAGCACATAGATGCGATGGAGCTACTTGTTCAAAGAGGCAAGTTCGCCAGCACTGTATTGGCCCCAAAGAACAGCTGGTAGGGTTTATGCGCCATCGGTTGAAGGCGCTAGGCCATGGCGAAATACAGGTTCGCATTTAGGGATGGCAACGGGGCAGGGATGGGGCGGAGTTCACAACTCCCGGCCCCGGCCCCGGCCGGGTACGGGGATTAATTCCCCGTCCCCGTCAAACTCCAGTCAACCCCCGGCCAACCCCCAGTTGACCCCGGTCAAACCCCGATCCCCGATTCTCCTGATTTGTTGCTGTTTTTATAGCTACTTTTATCTATTTTTCTCAGGTCTTTTCAGTCAAAACACATAAAAATACTAATTAAGTAACTGTAAAAAATTACATAAATACATAAAAATCCACAATAAAAGATTACATAACTTAAATTTATATATTTAATAAATATATAAAAAAATAAAATTCCTAATTATATATATACCGGGTCCGGGCGGGTCGGTGAATAAGCATCCCGGCCCCGGCTCCGGTTTCATGTGAGCGGGTATCCCGACCCCGGCCCCGGTATCTGATTTGGCGGGAATCCTCGGTCCCGATCGGGGCGGGTCGACCGGCTTCCCACGGGCTCGGGTCAAAATGCCATGCCTATTCGCGTTGCTGATGGCGTCCCTCCAAGAGCTGCTGATCCTCCTATCAAGGGAAAATCCCCTTCCTCTTCCATCCCAAGAGGAAATCCCCTTCCTCCTCCATCCCTCTTTCTGCTGCTGAGGACCTGCTGCCCCTATTGCCAAGGGCCCATCTGGTTTCAAGGGGAAGAAGAAGGCTTCCTCTTCTACTCCTACGAATAAGAGGAAATTAGAAACACCCCCAGTTCTGATTCGAGTTCCCCCTACTTCTGATCCGAGTTCCAACTCGAGTTTCGATGGAGAAATGGCACATCAGGAGAGTAATCTGGTGATTGAGACTTAACAAAGGGAATTAAGAGGATAGGGGATACAGTAAACAATGATTAGATCCAATAACAAATAGGGAATTAGATCCAAACAGGATCTAATCCAAACAATCATCATCTTCCTCCGTTCCAGTAAACAATGATTAGATCCAATAACAGATAGGAATTAGATCAAAAAAGGATCTAATCCAGACAATCATCATCTTCCTCCGATCCAGTAAACAATGATTAGACAGGGGATTAGATCCATCCAAACAATCATCATCTTCCTCCATTCCTTCCGTACTCAGCCCCATGGATACAACAAACTCTTCCGTGGAGCTCCCTGCGCTGAGATACAGAATCTGACCAGGGATCTGATCAAGAGATTGATTGAAGGCGTGTGCGAGATCTGATCAACAAACTCTTCCTCCAACAAACTTTTTTTTTTTTTGAGTCATTTTTTCAATGATCATGGCCCCTTGTGTTCTAGAAAATCCTAAAGCAATAAGAGAACTTTAGTGTATTGTTTTTGCAGCAAGTAAAATCTATAGGCAGATGATCCAAGAAGTGTTGAACGTTATTTTGTTAGTCTTTCATGTATCCGCCAGTGCCTTGGAGTGGGGATGTGATGGGTTCAACCCATTCTTTTCTGTACTACTTCCTCCGACTCTTATCTTTGGGCTCATTTTGCCATTTTGGGATGTCCCCAAAGAATAGGCCCATTTCCATTTATAGAAAAAGCACTTTACTTTTTTATCCTCACCTTTTCATCTTATTTACATACCCCTCCTAATAAACATATCCCTCCTTTTTCAAAAAGTAGATTCTCTCTCCCCTCAACACCACCATCATTTCAGCTTTATTAATACCCGTGCCACTCCAAAGTGAGCCTAAAGATCAGAGTAGTACAGAAATTTCTACAATTATTACTATATAAAAATATAAAATAAAACTTACGAAGACTAAGAAATTATAAATTCAACATTCATAGCTCCTAAAATCTGATCCATGACTAATCAATCCATAAGTTAAGGAGTCAACACATTTTTAAGGGGACAAAAATCAAAGTCCAAGACTTAAGTTTTGAAAATAAGAAATCAAAGTTAAAAAAATATGTTGTCGTTTTAGTGGCATAAGGGCTCCTAAACTTCTGATTTTGATCTTAATGTCTTCTAGATGATTGTAGTACTGCTTCTTAGCTTTCAAAATCCACTTGAATCGTCTCAATAAGATATCGGACGTGAAAGTTATAACAAAAATACGAAGGTGTATCGCATCTGAAAGTTCCAACTCTTGCTTTCATTTGTACCCCATTTTCACCACTGCAAATATTTGAATTTAATGTCATGATGAACATAAAATTTTAGGACATTCTCTTAGCTTTCTGATGGTATAAATACGAGCTTAATTGGACATTGTATGTAGGAGATACATCAGAAAGCTGCTTCAGTTAGGCTTACCGGTTGAAATGATGACTTCAACACTTTTGATCTAACATGTGACAGCTTCAATGACACAAATAAAGATGTTATTATATTTCTGATCATCGATCTGATTGAAATGATTTTGCACGAGCATTGTTAATGAATTCTTTATCGCATTTGCTCATGATCTTGTTATTGGTCCTACGAGAATGTATAGTTCTTCTTCCATCTGACTGATTGCTTCTTGATTCACATCACAAATAGGTTGTGGTTAGAGGGAGTATTTGTGAGATGCTGTTGCTTAGATGTGATTGAACTGCCAAGTGGATTGTTTCTTATTCTTGCTTGAGTTTAACTTAGTGGGGCTCGGAGGTTGCGAGATGCTATTGTTCTTGCATATCAATTGCAAAGGGTTCCACGAAGAGATCTCAGCATCCCATATTGGTAAGCCAATGCTGAAAATGAGCTTGGTGTCCGGTCTACTGTATCATGACTGAAGACACTTTTCCTGTCAGCATATTTCACAAATTACGATTTTCTTGTATTTCTATTAGATGCACTGAAGATTTTGAGATTCTTCAAGAGATTGTATGGTCTTTCTGATACCATGACTTTCTTGAAGAGCCTATCAGAACTTGATGCCATCCTGGTTTATGGAAAGACTGTTGAGAAGCCTCAAAAGAGGGAACGAAAAGGTGCTGCTAGTCTCTTTAACTGGGAGGTACTTTTTGAATCATTTTCATTTAACCCGTTAAGTGTTTTCTTGCGCTGTACTTCTAATTTGATTGATTGGTATATTTTTGGTTAACATCGCGATTACATAATTTTTTTTAGTTCTTATATGCATTGCACTGGTACCTGAGCTAACACTTTTGATTGTAAAAATTGAGAGTAGGAAGACATTTTTGTGATGAGAGCACCTGGTGTAATATCCGCATTTTTTTTTCCGGTATTCTTATTTTGGTGTATTTTTCGTTTTTAGTGACCCGCTTGTAACCGTATTGATATTTCGAGAATATTTAATACCGGACTTTGTCATCCGAGCTTGTTTCGGACTTGTTTTACTCAATTCCGCGTTTAATGTCATTTTCGTCGCTATTTGGTTCGATTCTCGTAATCGTTGTTTGGAACCGCCGTTTCGGGGCTGCCGTAAATCCACCTCATGTTATTATGTGTGTTGTGAGCTTTTGTTTGGTGTTTCGGTCGTGTATCGTGTGTTTCGGATGTTTTAGGGCCGTTTTATAATTTTTCCCGAAGTTATGGGGTAATTACTATTCTTGTCGTTTTCGAACCTTTGGGTAGTCGGAATCGCGTCTTCTTTTAGCGCTTTAGTTTCTGACTCGAACTCGTGAGTGTATCCATTGGTAGTTGGTACACCTTTGTATTCTCCGATCGATCTTTGTCGAGACGTCATTTCGTGCATATCTGGCCTGCTGCCAGAGGCACGTTACGGCCGTAAGCCAGGGCTGTTACGGCCGTAATGTTCAATAGTTACGGCCGTAAGTTCTTCTTTGTACGGCCGTAACCAAACTTCGTTTTTGTGCATTTGATCCAGTGGGCAACTTACGGGCGTAATATCTATGTTACGGCCGTAAGAGATGTTACGGCCGTAAGTGGGTTTCGTTTATTTGTCCAGATCCTTCCCCAAGGCCAGTTACGGCCGTAAAGTGATACACTTACAACCGTAATATTCTTGAATTACGGCCATATGTGAGTGATGTTACGGTCGTAACATCTGTCAGTATATAAACTGACAGGGCCGACTTTTTCCTCATTTTTCACTCTTCTCTCTTCTCTTCGCGTCGGGGGCGATCCTTGGAGCTAGGGTTCGTCTGATTTTCACCCAAACTTCGTTGGAGAAGTATATTCGAGCATCATAAGCACCTAATCATCCGTTGTTCATCTTCGAATCAAGGTAGAACCTTACTTCTGGGAAATTTGGGGGTTTTCGATTTAATGTCCGATTCGTTCTGTGTTGTTGATTAATCCACGATGTATGTGATTAATCTTAGTGGTATTCATGTTTTTCCTACGAGTACATGGTAAACTTCGTGGTATTTGTGAAATCGAGAGGGTTCGGTTGCGATCCGCCCTCGTTGTTGTTTTTGTACGAATTTACATGAATTGTAGGTGGATTTTCGGGTGTATTCCATTTCCGTACTCGTGTAGAATTGGTTGTGATTGTATTCTTCGAATCGGTAGGTTCGTGGTTGTTGGTTCCTAGAGATCGTGATTGATTCTCCGTTCCGTTCGTTTCGTCGTTAATTACTCAAGGCTAGTATTCACGTGAAACCTTTATGCTTAACATGAAATGGTAATGTATATGTGTGTGTTTTGCTCACTCAAGGAGGGTCCGACGGGCTTCGGGAGAATCTGTGATTTCGCTCCTAATTCACGAGCTTGTTGGCTAGCCAGTCTGACGGTCCATAGAGGCCTCGGATGGGACCAGTGGTTTCGCCTCGATCCTAGGCGATGCATGTGCGTGATTTTGATTTCTAGCTATGGTCAGTCTGTGAGGGTCCTTAGAGGCCTCAGATGGGATTAGTGGTTTCGTCCCGTTCCTAGGCAAGATTGAACTGTGATATTTGACTGTTTGTTTTCCGGGAAAAGACATGTCTGGTTTTCGATTTTGAAATGATTTGATGCATGTATTATGAAATGTGTAAGCGAATGGTTTGTCTTGATTACTTGTACTAGCATAATTGCTAACCCCTTTGGGACCCGTTTGGGGAAATTCTTGTTATGAATTTCAGGTGGCGTTCAGCCGGTCGAGCGGGCACTGGAACAGTACGAGGATGCTGGCCGGGGTTGTTCATGTGTGCAATTGAGTCCCTTTATTTCCGTTGTCCATTTTGATGTGTTTGTTTTCCAAACTTGTGAACTTATAAATAGTACTTGCGAGTACTTAGGCACTTTTGATTTGGGATATGGTTTGTATGTTAAATCGTATTTGTGAATTTGGGTGATGTCCGGTTTACCGGTTGTACCGGGTGATTTCATTTAATTATTGTTGTGGTGTTGTGTGTTTCTCGCTAACCGAGATGGTTAGACGAGCGATATTATTTATTTAGCCTGGTGGGTCCCACATAGGAGTCCACAGCGCTGTAATATACCTTGAATATGTTGGGGGTGTTACACCCGGAAGGTTAGATCTTATGGGTGGAATTGCCGACTACTCTGGACGTACTTCAACCACTGACCTGCCCCCCATCACTGAGACTAAAATAGCTGTGACGTCAATCAGTTAAAATGATGATTTTTATATAAGAGAAATGCAACTAATATTTTCACGGATATTTTCTGCCTCATTGCCTTGATGATTTCTCTTCTGCTTGTCCTAAAATGTCTACAGATGCCAACAAGAGAAGCTTGCCACGTGGCTGTGCAAAAGGCCCATCCAGTAACATAGCCAACTTTGTATCCATCCGGGCTCTGCAACAGAGGCTGGGGAAAGTAGGTCACCACAACCCAGAACAAATAGTAGGTCAAAAAAATGAGATTTCATCAATCAATAAAGAGGTGATCTTAACCATGGAACGGTACCTCCAAAGTCGTGCGCGCTGAGAACTCCCTCTCCTGCGAGCCAGCCTCGACTGAGTTGAGGCACGCCCCGGCATTGGTGTTCCAGAACCTGATCCCCCCCACCCCCAAGGTGAGAACTGCGGAGGGCGCTCTGAAAGGGTGACGTGAGAGAGCCTTGCGGAGTGCTGGTCAAGATGGTGGAGCGGACACGGACCATATGAAGGTCATTCTGGCATTATTATTATTTTCAACATGAGGGTATAAAAGATATCACATTGGAGGTTGTTTGTTGGATCTTGAGATAGTTTTATTTGATATTTATGTGCACATGATATCATTGTTCTGATTTTTTCAAATTTTTAATAGGATCGGAAAAAAGCAAAGTCTATAGTTAATTGGATTGCCTGGGCAGAACCATAATATGACTTCAATCCTATGATTGATGAGTGGTGCAAAGAAGCACCTAAAGAACTTGACGTCAACATTGAGGCTGGTATGCTATTGATAATTCATTGAATTTGTGTCTTATATCTATTTTAGAATCCTTTGAGACTTTAAGATGCTTCTCTCTTGTTTTCTGTACAAAACACTCGGAAAGTTTCTAAGAATTTTGGCTGCAAAGTAATTCTGATGATAACAACATAAATCTTGTGGATGTCTTAATTCCAGATATTATTATGGTATACCTATTTCTATATCCTCCCAATTTAAATTTTTGCATGTTATGATGGTTTACCTATGGTCCTAGTTACATGTCAAAAATTCTAATGAATTAGACTATTTTCCCCATGTAGTCAAATTTCTATACGACAAATGGCCGAGGTGATTGATTACATTTTCAAGTTCAACACTCGTGAGTTTTTCGAGAGAGACCTATTTCCTACTTTCTTCTGTCCATTAGTGGTTACTTCTCATTATGACATTTCTGAAATTGCATTCAAGTACTTCTGAATTTTTTTCATGTATCTCTGATTCTCTGAATATAACAAGGGTCTAACTTCCCGGATAATGTTTTCCAAATATGTATTGAAATTGTGAATTAATTTTACTTACAATAGAATCTAATTGTGGAAAGGTAATCTGTGTTACGAAAATTTTCCTCCCAGACACCATTCAGATTTGCATTATCCAGTTATGGATGTTGTGCCCTTAATTTGATTGGAAACCTAATTGTTTTTGCTATATATTATTAGTTCTTCTGGCCTCCCTGAGAAGTTCTGTTGTTCTTCACTGAACTTCCTTAGGTGTGTGCCTGATAGTTTATTCTCTGTTTTTTCTGTATCAAAAGGAATTAAAACATGAATGGTTCATTGGCTGGTTGATAAAGGGTATGCAACAATAGTTAGTGCTCTGTTATATTTGTATTAGCATCAGGATGCGGCTCTTGCTGATTGATGCAGACATGGTTCACCACTCTTGATTCATTCATTACTATTGCTAGTTTACGTTGATTGCGGTCTTTTCTTGACTCGCTCCTTCCTGTTAGCCCTATTTAATACTCCCTCCGACTCCCTAAGTATAGGCTCGTGAGGAAGTGGCATGAGTTTTAATGAAAGCTGAAATGATGGTAGTTTCGATTGGAGAGAGTTTGACTTTTTAAAAAGAAGGGGTATATTGATTAGAAAGGGTATGTGAATAAGATGAAAAGACAAGGGTAAAAGAGTAAAGTGACATATATATATATATATATATATATATATATATATATATATCGTTAGAATAAATTTATGTTGATAAAATATTTGTTTATGTTAAAGTAATAATACTCAATGTGTGCCTAAGTCTGTTAGTTTACGGGCTTTGCTAGTTAGGGTATGGTTAGGCATGCTTGTATGTATTTCTCCCTATTTAAAGGGATGTCATCAATGGAATAATACGCACTTTTGCCCTACTCTCTGTCTCAGTTGTTTTCCCTTCAACACGTTATCAACACGTAGTTCCCAACTGAGCAAGAAAAATCCCTCCCGTTTTTTCTTCAAAATCCCGAAAAAAAAGGGAAAAATCGGATTTTCCCAGAAACCCTAGCCCTGCATCCGCCGCCATCTGTCATCTTCTTCACTGACTGACACTGCTACCCCCTCCCCCGGACGCGACACCCCCCTCCGATCAGAAACCCTAGACACCAGAAATCGTCGCGACCCGAACCAGACTGAAACCGCGACGCCTCCGATCCGAGTTCACATCCAGTCCGGCGCTAGTTCAAGCCCCGTCTCCATCGCCCGCTTTCAATCGGATCCGACGTCACTGCCCGCAACCGCCGCTCACCTGCACCAAATCGGGAACCACGGCACGGACCGAGAGCACAGAATCCCGCCTGTCTCCTGCTCCGTTCTCAGTCAGCCTGACCTTTCTCCAGCCTCCGTCGCTACACCAGATCGGACCACGATTCCAAAGCCGATCGCCCAGACCCGACGCTGCTCGTTCCGACCAGCCCGCTCGTTCGTCCAGCTTCCGGTCCTCCTGTCCAGCCCGACCCGGTTGCTGACCCAGACCCGACCCGGTTGCTGACCCGACCTGCTCGACAGTCCCGTTTTTTCGGTCTGTTTTCTACCCCTATTCATGAAGTAAAGTACACAATACGAACCCTACTGTCTGCAATGTGTAACTTTAGATGTTTTTTTATATATCTTTCATTACATACTTATAACCAAATTTATTTATGCTTAATTAAACCAACTAAAAGCATAATACATTAATAACTTTAATTAAATTAAAGCGAATTGCTTTAAACAACTCGGATTAATATTTACACGAACTAAACGTAGATTGCGCCATAAGACACCTCTTTGACTGCATATATCCGTGTACAGATATATTCATAAGGTTATGTGATTATATCTATAATTATACATATATTTTGCATACATATATAGATATGGCATGCAAATTAGATTTCATCATTAGTAGATTTTTAGAGAACTTATATCTACTGCCTACATTCACTCGAACCATGATAAAGTAATTTCATTGGTCACCTTCAATAGCATCGAAAGTAATTTATTGACCATATCTTGGTTCTGAAAAATAATAACCCTCCACATTATTGAAAATTTTATCATGGAAAGTACTCATGATATACTGTGAAAACTCATTTTCCTTTTTTTTTCTTGTCTCAAGATGGCTGATCCAACTCGTCCTGAATTTGACATCTTGGACTCAGAAGGACTTGAGTACCATAAATGGGTTTCTGACGTAGAGACCACTTTTGTCGCTAAGGACTATAGTGCTACTATCTTAGAAGTGAATATGACATTTATTGTAAACTGATCTTTTTTTTGTGTGTTTTGAACAAAAAGCAAAATTCTGGGTGGGTGTTGTTAATAGATTTTCTAAGAAAATAAATAGACAATAATAAAAGTAATATAGGATTATTATATTATATAGGAAAAATTCTATAAAAACCACTATACTTTGCATTTTTTTTGGATTAACCACCGAAAGAATTATTTTCTATGTTAACCATTGAAAGTTTGTTTTTATTTTTAAAAAAACCATCCTAACCGGGAATAAGAGGTTTTCCAGGTTACAAAGCTGATGTGGTATGTGTTTTATTAAAAATAATAATTATATGGCATTTTTTTATTAAAAATAATAATTACATTGCATTTTTAATTTAAAAAATTGCTAATTACGTGGCTTTTGGACCAAATTTCATGGAAACCATTATACTTTGGATTGGTCATTCCATATATATTCCAATTAAATGAACAACATATTGTAACAATTATAAAATCATCATTCATTCCATGAATAATCAAACGATGATATCAAATGCAAATTTTATAAATCATTTCCTATATAAATCATTTCCTAATTCGATTTCGAAAAATAATTTCAAAAATCGCTTCGATATTGCAAAATAAGTTCTGAGCGGCTTTTGGACTTTGAGAGGTTTAGAAGAATGACGAAGGTAGTGTGTGGGGTTCTAGGGATTTTCAAACGTAAATCCACTTAATTATTATTGTTCGTATAAGAGCCACTTAATTAACAATTTCTTCAATTAAAAATACCACGTTACTATTATTTATATGAGAAAAGCCATATCAACTTTTTTTAACCTGGAAAACCTGTGATACCCGGTATGAGTCGTTTTTTTAAAAATAAAAACAAACTTTTAGAAAAATATTCTTTCAGTGGTTAATCCGAAAAAATTGCAAAGTATAGTGGTTTTTATAGAAGTTTCCCTATAAACTTTCCAAAAATTTGTATTTATGGTAATAAATTTATTTTTATATCATTTAGGGTATGAACTTGTTTCCGTCCAACCAAGTTAAGCTATCCATTTTTCAGTTAAATCTATCTAACGGACTTGTTGACATGTCCGTAAGTGACACATGTCACCTTTTGATTGGTCCACATAATAAAAATAAAAAAAATAAAAAAAATATAAAAATAAAAAATTTGGATTTTTTTTTAAAAAATCCAAACTTTATTTTTTTTAATCGGGAATAGTAATACTAAAAATTGGATGTTTAGTCGCCCTTGTCGCCATGGACTGGTGGATCAGCAGCTCTGGGAGGGACGCCATCAGCAACGCGAACCTGTATTTCGCCATGGCCTAGCGCTTTCAACCGATGGCGCATAAACCCTGCCAGCTGTTCAGTGGGGGCCAATACAGTGCCGGTGAACTTGCCTCTTTGAACAAGCAGCTCCATCGTATCTATGTGCTCCTCGATCATAAAAAGCTCAGCAAAACCAGCGAAATGATTTTCATTCGCTTCGATCTGCTTGAGAGCAGCAGCAATTGTTTTAATGGCCTGATGATCTGCGAGAAAACGAACAAAGACCGACATGATTGATTGGATTTGAGGATGATGATTTGGGTTTGTGTTTCTTTTTTAGGGAATGATGATTTGAGTTTTTAATTCGCTCGACTATTTATTTAACATAGGCTTTCTCGCCACAAACACTAGGGCTGCTGAATCCGCACCCAAATATTGTGGGTCGTTGATCACAACTCTAATCAACGGATGCCATTCGTCTACGCTGCTGAATCCGCACCACGATGTTGTGGGCCGTTGATCACAACTCTAATCGACGGACATATTGTTCGATCCGCACCAAATTTCGTCCCTTTAGTTTTTTGCGCTTCGATCCACGCCAAATTCAAAGTCAATTTTCGTCCGTTGATTACATTCTAATCAACGGCTTCAGTTGATTAGAGTTGTGATCAACGACCCACAATATTTGGGTGCGGATTCAGCAGCCCTAGGGTTGTGGCGAGAGCCTATGTTAAATAAATAGTCGAGCGAATTAAAAACTCAAGTCATCCTTCCCTAAAAAAGAAACACAAACCCAAATCATCATCCCCAAATCCAATCAATCATGTCGGCCTTTGTTCGTTTTCTCGCAGATCATCAGGCCATTGAAACAATTGCTGCTGCTCTCAAGCAGATCGAAGCGAATGAAAATCATTTCGCTTGTTTTGCTGAGCTTTTTGTGATCGAGGAGCACATAGATGCGATGGAGCTGCTTGTTGAAAGAGACAAGTTCACCGGCACTGTATTGGCCCCCACTGAACAGCTGGCAGGGTTTATGCGCCATCGGTTGAAGGCGCTAGGCCATGGCGAAATACAGATTCTCGTTGCTGATGGCGTCCCTCCCAGAGCTGCTGATCCACCAGTCCATGGCGACAAGGGCGACTCCTCCATCCCCATCCCTACTGCTCCTATCAAGGGAAATCCCCTTTCTCCTCCATCCCTCTTTCTGCTGCTGAGGAGACTGCTCCTGCTGCCCCTACCGCCAAGGGCCCATCTGGTTTCAAGGGGAAGAAGAAGGTTTCCTCTTCTACTCCTACGAATAAGAGGAAAGTGGAAACACCCCCAGTTCTGATTCGAGTTCCTACTCCCCCACTTCTGATTCGAGTTCCAACCCGAGTTCCGATGGGGAAATGACACATCAGGGGAGTCGGAATCTGGTGATTGGGACTTAGCAAAGGGAATTATGGGGATCATCATCATCATCAACAGCACCTTAATCCCAACTATGTTGGGGTCGGTGGCATGAAGATTATAGTGTCGTTTAATTGTCTAAAATTAGTTAACACCATAACTCATGCAAATAACAAAGTGGCAAAGTTTTACGCCGGATGCCCTTCCTGTCGCAACCTTCATATGAAGGAGAAATAGAACGAAATTCCAAAACCGTCAACATCATAGGTTTTTCCATTTATATGGAAAATATCATGAGACGGCGATGAGTTTGAGATAATTGCTATTGTCATGTCACAATACGTGATTGATATTGTAAAATCAACACATACATCATGGAACATGACTCAATTATGGGGATACAGTAAATAATGATTAGATCCAATAACAGATAGGGGATTAGATCCAAAAAGGATCTAATCCAAACAATCATCATCTTACTCCGTTCCTTCCCCATCGTACTCAGCCACATTATATGAAGTGTTACAGTCATCAGGAGAGTCGATTGTGATTTGTTCCTTTAATCTTTTAATAATTAAAGAGTCTTTCGGTTTTATTCATATTCCGACCAAAAACTTTATTTCTAAAAAGGATTAAATTCTTTACCCCTCAATGATAAATTAAAATACACATTCTTGTAATTTGTATAATCAATTCGATCCCCTGATTGAATCGGGGCAAACGCCTACGACTCTCTTGATGACTATAACACTTGATATAATGTGGCTGAGTACGATGGGGAAGGAACGGAGGAAGATGATGATTGTTTGGATTAGATCCTTTTTGGATCTAATCCCCTATCTGTTATTGGATCTAATTGTTGTTTACTGTATCCCCTTAATTCCCTTAAAAGTCCCAATCCCCCTATCCCCTGTTAATCATTGTTATCTAGTTTGTTAATTCTCAATCCCCCTATCCCTTTGTAATAATTGTTACTAGTTCTATGAATGAAATTTCAGTATTGATGTTAATCCACTTTGTTACTCATTCCTTCAGCTCTATTTGATTGATTGGTATTGGTTTTGGTTGTTGAAGATAAAAGTATTGAAATAATTGCATCAAAAGGTCATATTGTTGATATTGACAAATGCATCTAATCATTTCCCATTTTATGTTGGAAACCTGTGCAATATAGGAATGTTATCTCTTGGGATTTATAGAATATATTGACAGGATAGGTGCGGTTTTTTTTGGTTCAAATTAGGCTAAACTGATATGCTCGAGTATTTGGAGGATCCGGATGAGTGGTATATCTTGGGTTTGAGGAAGGCATTGGATAGTGGAGGTGGGCGAGGAGAAAGTCTGCCATGATGGGGGCCTGTATGAGGTTGCATTGACTAGGTTGGAGAATGAGTTTAAACGGCTGCTGACGGAAAATAGCGTCCCATTGCCAATGTCGTCTCAGTCTTTGCCTGGTGCACGAGCTTGCATTGCCCCGTCACCTTTGCCGCCGGCTGTGATTCACAAGCTGCAGGCTATTTTAGGGAGATTCATTACTAATGGTAGACTTGAAAACTGTGTCAATTTACATTGAGGTGCAAAGTTCAAACCTCGGTGCTAGTTTGCAGACCCTGAATTTTGATTATCTTGAGATATCCATGGCTGATTTAAAATGATGTTGCTAGCATTGAGGTGTATATAGCTCAGTTGTTGGGGCAAGCATTTTGGAGTTTGCCGACTATGCAACGACGTGTTTGAACCAATGGGATTGGATGGCTGTTTCGCTTAGATAGCAGTGCAGGCTGGATTCCTCGCATTCCTGCAGTTTGGGAAAACGGTTACAGAAAGTAAGAAGGATCCAATCTGGCTATTGAAGCTTCTCGACATCTTTGATTCGTTGAGTAAGCTTAGATTGGATACAACAAACTCTTCCGTGGAGCTCCCTTCGCTGAGATACAGAATCTGACCAGGGATCTGATCAAGAGATTGATTGAAGGCGTGTGCGAGATTTCCCAGCTCCTTTGAGCCGGGAGGGGCTGATCTTGTTCTGGGGTGAGCGTGCTAGTGCTCATAACTTGGTCAAGCAGAGGCTGAAAGCGTCCAACGAGGCGTTTGACATGATGTTCAAGAAGCAGGAGCGTGTTCTTCTTCAGATGGGTCACTTTCGAATATAATATGCAGCACGAATGTTTGCATCCCTGTTTCCGTAAAAAAACAACCGTTATCTTCAGGAGTAAATGGTGACAAAAAAGCCTAATAATGAGATAGCAGAAGTGAACTTACCTTCTCGGAGAAGACGGTGGAGTTGGTCTTTGGAAGAGGACTCGAAACTCACCGCTTCTGTACAAAAAGACGGGGAACGAAACTGGGCAAATATTGCCAGATGGGATTTTAAGAATTACAGAAGAGCATCAGAGCTATCTCCGTTTTTTTGAGCTTGTTTCTTTTTATGTATTATGCATCATGATTCATAACCTCAGTCCATGTTATAGAGTAACAAGTGGTTCTCAAATGGTTTTCCTTTATGTTATATGTCAGTCAGATTTTCCCTCTTTGGAGTATGCTAATTTTGGCTTAAGTTTAATTTATGTGGTGAATAACTATATTGATACTCATAACTGATACGCGGGTTGTATTGTATGTGGTGTATACACCACTATTAGTTTTCTTTTGGCCAATTTAACTCTTTTGTCACGTCTAACTAGTGCCTTTTTTTGGGTGTTTATCTGCAATATATATTAGATGAATATATTTTTTGGATGCATTTCAGCCTCTAGAGTAAATGATAAATCTCTAACCTGAATAAGATGGTTGTTACATATTTTATGCTACTATGCTATAGAATTTGGTTGGTATTTGTAGATATGGATTAGGTCTCCTTGTTTATTCAACCAATTAGCTGCATGTCACTTGTAATTGTGTACAAAAGGACATGTTGTGAGCTATTGAATGAAATGAACTTGTGCAGAGGTGGTCCAATCTCATGAAAAAATAGGAAAATACAAAATCTGGTACCAGCTCACAACCTTCGGAAACTGAACTTGCAGCTGCACATTGAGCCATGAACCTAGCTCTAAATATGCATATGAGTGACGACTTGAAGTCTGCTGCAGATATGGATGCAAGTAATCTTCTCTATCTTTTCATAAATGGGTTTCTGGAATCAAGGATAAAATATTGTATTGTCTACATTCAGGTTTGTAGTGCATCTGAGAGTCTCGACCTTCCTCCAAATTTTGTGAAACTTGCAAAAGATGCGTACACTTCTGACTTGATAGCAGCATCTGATTGCATGCTCGGCGAGTCGTGTAACCTCTGTTCATATCATGTGTTTTGCCTATTATGTCACTGGCCATGACCACCCGCGTTGTCGAGGTCTGTCTCCCTCTTCCTCACACTCTCACTGTGTGTCTGTGTGGGTGCTATTGCATGTGTTTGGATTGTGGCTGTTGATTTTGTTTCTGTTCTACTTTGCCATGCCATGAAAGACTACAATGAGCAGTTTGATGAAATTGGTTCTTTTTTTTTTTTGAGTAATTTTTTCAATGATCATGGCCCCTTGTGTTCTAGAAAATCCTAAAGCAATAAGAGAAATTTATTGTATTGTTTTTGCAGCAAGTAAAATCTGTAGGCAGATGATCCAAGAAGTGTTGAACGTTATTTTGTTAGTCTTTATGTGATGGGTTCAACCCATTCTTTTCTGTACTACTTCCTCCAACTCTTATCTTTGGGCTCATTTTGCCATTTTGGGATGCCCCCAAAGAATAGGCCCATTTCCATTTATAGAAAAAGCACATTACTTTTTTATCCTCACATTTTCATCTTATTTACGTAGATTCTCTCTCCACTCAACACTACCATCATTTCAGCTTTATTAATACCCGTGCCACTCCAAAGTGAGCCTAAAGATCAGAGTCGGAGGAAGTATAAGTTTGCGTTTCTCATTTATAGGTTGCTGGCATCTCATTCTTGCTGGACATGATGTTCATGTGGTCACTGGTGCACCAGATTATGTTCTCACAACTGAAATACAGTCTCCTCGCCTTTTTCTACAGAAGGTCTGTTTGCTATTCTGCAATGTTCTTGGTAAATATCTTCTACTTCGGAAGTACCTTAACCTCATGAATATAGAATTGTGGTGAAATGGTTGACTGTCTGTGATACAGGTGCTCTTGGATTGTGGAGCAGTTCAAGCAGATGCATCGACAGTTGATCGCCTTGCATCTTTGGATAAGGTGCTGGCGGTTGCTTATTACTTTGCAGAGTTCATGCCATAATTATCCTGCTCCATGTTGACTTCTTGTTGTACTTAATTTTTTTCAGTATCACGAGACAGCCAGGGGCGGACCTACGTGAGACATGGTGGTGCAAGTGAACCACCAAATTTTTTGGGCCAAAACCAAAACGACGTCGTTTTGGCCGAAACTTACACAAAACGACGTCGTTTTGGGCGAAACTTACACAAAACGATGTCGTTCCGGCCAAAACGACGTCGTTTTGGTTTGGGACGCGTTTTGTTTGCTGTGTATTAAATAAAATTAAAAACTCATGACCTACATTAATTTTCATATGAATTTAGGGTTTGTGTTTGTGTGTTTTTCATATGAATTTAGGATTTGTGTTTTTTCATATAAAATTATCTAATTTATCTTATATTTGGACCTGTGTGAAAGTTTATTAAGATTTTTGGTAAAATTGATGTATTGTTGTATAATTCTTGAGAATATTCATCTGATTTGCGGGTTTTGATGCTGCAACTCAAAGATGGATCCTCCAGGTTGTTACTGGGGATCTTAGAGAAATTAATTTCTGCTGTTGATCATATTCGGAATTTATCTTGTGCAATCCAAAACTAAGCATTTCTTTAAAAAAAAAATCCTTTTACAAAATATTAGGATTATGCTTTTGTTAATTCTCCCTTAAAGCCCCTTGATATTAAGAGTACTTCAATAAGAACTTATGGTTTTTCAATTAACATTTGTTTTTTTGTGTATTTATTTAGGATGAAAAGATACTTTGAAGTGCGTCCCAAATTCAAAGGTACTTCAAGTGGTTCGGTAATTGAAGATCCATCGGAAGCTCAACATTCAAGTGATACGCAACTTGTCGTTCCATCAAACTTTGCTAATGAGGGAGAAAAAAAATGTTGAATTGGAAACTTTGATAGCCGACCCCGGACGTAGAAAGCCAATTTCAGAATATCATCCACACATTCAAAATGAGGTAAGAAAAGCTTACCTAAAAAAAGGTCCCAATCAACCTCGCAATTTTACATTTTCTTGGACAAAATATGGTGATAAGAGGCGTCGATTTAAATTGAATTGGTTTAATAAATATGATTGGCTTGAGTATAGTGAATCTGCTGACCGTGCATATTGTTTGCCGTGTTATTTGTTTAAGAATGTGTGGTGGTGATCACTTTGTTTTAGCACATTTTCAGGAAATGAACGGTAAATGTAGGCGATTTACTTTGTAAATGTACGGATCCTTTGTTGTTACTATGACTTTCTTTATGTATTATTTGTTATTTTTAATGTAATTTTAATATATATTTTATCGTTCAACATTTTTTTTCGTGGGACGGTCGGTGCACCAGTGGTTTTTCGGTCCTGGATCCGCCTATGGAGACAGCTGTAGTACCTCGTGAGACTATTTTAGCTACCGAAGTAGAGTGACTGAAATCCGTCAAGGCAGACTTTGTGGTAAAGTTCATACCTAATACGCCTTTAATATAAAATCCCTCCTATTTTATAGCATGCTGTAAATAAATATTGGATCTTTCAAAATTAACCTCGGGGATAGAAAGATTCAAGAACGAATAGAATTGGCATCATATGAAACTATCTGACTAAAAGAAGGTTGGGTTTCTTTTTAAACATAAAAGTTGAGAGGGATCTCAATCATGTGGTGGCAATTGGTTCATATCAGATCTGCTGTAATCTATTTCTCCTTCAAATATGTTTCACTATAGGTGTCAGATGTCGTTCCAGTTGCTTGCCGAGCAGCAGCTGATGCTGGTATACGTTCTGTTTGTGTCACCAATTTTAGGTAATGTCTCTATCTCCTGAGCTGAGGAAATATATTTTTCATGTTTTTACATCCAGAGCTGGATTTCCTTTCAGCCACATTCATTCCTTCTTCAGATTAAGCTGTGGTATTGGATAATTTTTTTGGCAGTTGGGACTTCATCTATGCTGAATATGTAATGGCGGCTGGTCATCATCACTGGACCATAGTTTGGCAGGTCTAAAGCCTTTTATGAATACGTATAACTATATGCCCGACCATTGTCTTTTTAAATTAGTGTCGGTAATAATTGAAGACTCACGGCATAATAATGCCGGTAAATCTTGTGCACAATAGCAGTTTGGCATCACTTTTTAGCTTGTAAACTGTGCATGATAAGTATATACTGACTGGCTAGTGGTTGGTCATATCCTTGTTCTAAGTTCGGAGGTATGAGTTTCCATGAAGCGTCAAAATAGCTGATAGTAAATCATAAAGATTATATTTATTACTCATTTGTCCCGCTGAACTTGGTCTGTATTCCTTTTTGGGGTGTCCCAACCTACTTGGTCATTTCCTTTTTAAGACACCTTTATTACTCACACAACTTTAAATAATATATATTCATATCACCACTTTACACTACTTTTCAGCTTTTCTTAAATCTCGTGCCCAAAAGCAAATGCTCATCTTCGGCGGGACATATGAGTATTTGAAAGCGTGAGCTACTCCTGGGATGGAAAGAAATAAATTGAAAGATGCCAAGGACATATGTAGTATGGAATTTTTAGCATTGCTTTATGAGACTTTAATAGCTAAATCATAATCTACAGTACATCACCTATTAAAAGGATGGTCGCTCTCAAATTTAGCTCGGTGTAGAACTTCTTAAAATTCTTCGAATATTTTTAATGCATAGTTTATGAGATCTTGTCACTTATGGTATCCTGTTAGTCTGTTATTACTTCATCCTAAAGCCATGCTTGGGTGATGCAGATTGCTGAGGACTATTCGCATCGTGAATTGCTTATCCGTCTCCCAGGATACTGTCCAAGTATGCCAAAATTCATTATTTTACTAATCTCCTATTTCTGTGAGTTCTTCCCTTTCTGTAAAGTAAGTGTTGGAGAGTTGAATTTATTTTCTTTATCTCATATTCATTTTGTTACATTCCCTGCATTTCGTGATGCAATTGATGTACCTTTGGTAGTGAGGAGGTTGCATAAAAACCTCGAGGAGGTAAACAAAAGATTTTCGCTTTACACTTGTGACTGTATTAATGATTAGTAGATAGACCATTTTACTTATTCATTCACTTTTCCAGATCAGGAAAGATCTTGGGATTGGGGAGGATGTGAAGATTGTCATTCTCAACTTTGGTGGACAGGTACCTTAATAATCCTTAACTCTTTATGTTTTCATGATTTCTTTTGCAAGTGCCCCCTTCACATTTGGCACTTTCTATCAAACTCATTTCTAGTTATGTTGCGTTCTTTTTGGTTGTAAAATTATCATGGGAAAAGGAGGGAAAAGAAAGCACTCACCCTTTAAATTTTTCCTTCTTTTCCACCTCCTTGTCTATGAAAAAGTATTTTTCTCTTTCTTCTTCCTCCTTTTCACTCCAATGGAGGGAAAATATTATCACTCCATTGGAGTGAAAAGGAGGAGGAAGAAAGGGTGAAATTCTTTTTTATTGACAAGGAGGTGGAAAAGAAGGAAAAATTTAAAGGGTGAGTGTTTCCTTTTCCCATGATAATTTTACAACCAAAGAGAACGCACCCTTAATATTTTCCTATTCGGTTTTCATTTATTTGATCAATATTGCACGGTCACTATGCAGCCCTCAGGCTGGACTTTGAAAGAGGAGTTCCTGACTAGAGGTTGGCTTTGTCTGGTATTTCATTTCAACTATTGTTAATTCATTTCCAGGATTTTCTTTTGTATAATGGGTTTCTGGAATCAAGGATAAAATATTGTTTTGACTATATTCAGGTATGTGGTGCATCTGAGAGTCTAAACCTTCCTCCTAATTTTGTGAAGCTTGCAAAAGATGCGTACACTCCTGACTTGATAGCAGCATCTGAATTGATTGCATGCTCCGCGAGTCGTGTGTCACCTCTGTTCATATCATGTGTGTTACTCAAGTGAAGTGGCTTAGAAGCTTGAAATTGTTTTGAAATTCCAGGCAAAATTGGATACGGAAAAGTTAGTGAGGCCCTCGCGTACAAGATTCCATTTGTCTTTGTGCTCGGAGATTACTTCAACGAATAAACCTTTTTAAGAAATATGCTTGAGGTAAGATTTTGTTATGGTATGGAGTTAAAACATTTTGTCTCATAGCTCAGGACAACAGTCTGGTATCTTTTTCTGATATGAGGCTATAGCTTCACCAGATTTGATGAAATCTAGTCCTTTTTATCAGCTTTATCAAAGCTGGTTTGAGTTGATAAGAAGGGACCTATAGACTGGACCTAATGAAACCATCCCTTATTCTTGCTGCTTTATCGTTATCTATCTATATATACATGGAGTTTTATGTATCTGATTTATTTATAGTAAAATTCCAGATTGCAGCTAAGATTTTGCCAGATACAGCCGTGGTAAAAATTATGCAGCAGAAGATTGCTGTGATATTGATGCACAAGAAACTAATACATGTCTTTCCCTTTTCTTTTCTTACTCCCTCCGACCACGATCTCGCAATTCCCTTTGTTGTTAGTCCACAAACAATTTGCCACTTTCTTTTTATGGTAACATTTTAACTCACTTTTTCAACTCCCAATGCACTTTTCCAACCCTCAATACATCCTACCAACTAATGCCAACAAAATTATTAAAACTCAGTGTCGGTCCAAATGTGGCAAATTGATGCGA